>CM060905.1:716496709-718996709 GCA_030737815.1 Allium fistulosum | reverse complement strand
TCGTTCGGGTATGTAACATTTCAACCCATAGGGAACTTGCAGTGTTATAACAATGTAAAATACAACATCCAGTCATCCAGTATCAACAATCAAACATCCATCACAATCATCATCCAAATCAATCAATAAACATCAATAGATAACTGAAAATCAATAACAGGAATTAAATTGACAATTAAATTAAATACTCAATTAAACACTGATTAAATGCAATAAAAGTCATATTTAACTAGAATGACAATTTAAATATACCAAACATCAACCAATCAATTTCTAAACACATCATAAATTTAATTTAACTAACATAAGATAATTTAGTAGTTGTGAGTGAGTTAGAACACTCACCTTTGAATTCAATCGATTTGAAATTCAAATAAAGGCCCAAATTCAAACAGTCTCAGAATTTGTCCAAACCAGCGTCAAAATGTCCGGAATTTCGATACGATCGCAGTGGGGCAAACCGAACGTGAAATGGACCTCGTATGTAAAATTTATGTAATTCAGAACATTATACGATTCAAATTAAAACAAATAAAAAAAGCAACGTACACGCGACACCTGCCACATCATCGGAGCTTCTTCCACTTCATGCGGTTCACTGTTCGAACAAACCCTAGCTTGCACTCATCGCTGCCTCCCCAAACTCCATCTTGCATTGCCTGAGGCCAGCCTCGACCAAGGCTACCACCTACACGCCCTTACCGTCGCCTTCCCCACGGCCACGACACCCCGAACGACCCCGATCGGCTCCAAAAACGCAGCCGTCGCCAAAAACCCAAACCCTAATCAATTTATACGCCACATCCAACCGTCATCTCGTCAAAAGAACCACGCCGATGAACTCCACTCGGTCCTCTCCAAACAGCGGTATCCTCCAATCGACGATCCATCAAAGATCATCAACCACCGATGAACGGTCGAGATTAAATCTCTCAATTCCGGCGACACAGAAACCCAAAATAAAAACAGATAGTAGATTTGACTTGCGCTCGTCGAGAGCTTCAAATAGATATATAATTCGATATATTTTGAGGAGTTTTAAATTTCGATTTGATTTTGATTTGCAATTGAATTTGGAATTTGTTTGGTTTGTCTGCCATTGAGAAGAAGAGGTCAGAGAGAATTGTACGTACAGACAAATGAAAACAAGAAGTAGCTAGGGTTTATAACAGGCTATTTATAGGTAGATCAAAAATAGAAATGAATGGACAAGATTGATTTGAAAGTTGAACGATAAACGACCCGAAAAGCCCATTTTGCCTCCGGAACGAAATGGGTCATCTCATGTATCAAAATAGATGTTTTTGATAATTTTAAATTCAATGGAACAGGTTTCAAGTCCAAATTCCATCGTATGAAGAAGTTAGCTTAAAATTAGTTTATTCCAAATTGATTTTGATTTGATTTCTAGGCGTTTCAAGCCTGTACGATCAAACGACAAGTCTGATCGCTACGAAACTTGAAATCTTACAATAATTCACCGTTACGGATCCGATGAAACTGGTTTCTTCGAAATCCGAGACAGTTACCAAAATGACTATTTTCACATTAATTAAATAAATTAATATTAAATTAATTAATCACTTTTTAATTCAATATTTGTAAACTAACCAATTTCATAATTTTTGATTACTCAGACATTTATAATAATTTAAAACAAATTTTCATATCAATTCAATGTTAATTATTTCACTAATTACAGTGTTTAATTTCAACTGTAATTAAATCCAATTAATTAAAATTAAATTCCAATAAATTGTTTAAATTTGATTTCAGACTTTTATTCTAACAACTATTACTCTACAGACATAGTTATCATTGTTTATATCTTACTTTACTAATATGCCACAATTCCATCTTTTATTTGTATTAACTACTATATTCAATTACATTGAATTTTGTCAATTCTTCACATTAATTAAAATTTGAAACCCAATTAATTTACTTATCTTGGTTTCATTCTTTTATTAAATCAATTATCACCTTACGAATATAATTAACACTTCTATTCATTTTATTACATTCACAAATTGGCAGTTATTGTCTTAACTCACATTAATGTAACAATTGAGGACATTCAATTGCAATTGATTTAATGAATTAGTAACAATTAACAATTATCACCATTTCTATATTTAGTAACATTAATAAGTATATTATTACAACCAAATGTTATAATTACTTACATAGCACTGATTTTATTCAATTATCATAATTTACATATTATTTCATTAACTGATTCAATATTTACATTTGTTTTCCTATATTCACTATATAACCAAGTATAACCTTTAAATTATTTCAATTGATTGGAATTTCATTCAAATTGTTAATAAATTAACTTAGATTAGCATTATTACATTTCATTTTAGTAAGTTTATTATTTACAAACAATTTTTATAACGACTCTTATTATACTAATTTTATTAATTTTCATTTATTACACATTATTTAATTAATACATTCTTTAAATTTCAATTTCTTCTTTAATCCAATTATCAAATAAATACATACATTACTATAATTTATTTACAATCTATATCAATTATAACTCTTTAGTCCTTTTAATTAATTGGAATTACATCTAGAGCAATTATAAATTACCTTAAATTAATACTATTTCACTTTACTTCAGTTATATTCTTATTATTACATCACAAATTTTTATTTCTTCCAACATTAAATCACTAAACTTATTAAATTAAAAAAAATTATTATCGAAAATTTATGGGTCGTTACACTCTCCCCCGCTCAAAACTTTTCGTCCTCGAAAAGGAAAAAGAAGGGAAAAGAAGGAATTTATATAATCAATATCTCTTATTCAAAATATTAAATTTATAAACAATTTATTTACATAATTAAATAATTTAAATAAATATATCAATTTATAACAATTAAATCCTTTTATACTCAAGTTACTAAAAGTTTGGAAAACATTTTACAAAATTTTCTAAGTCCAAAATTTACGGAAAATTTCGGTAGAGTCTTCGTTGTACGAAGAGGTCTGGGAGAAATAATAATATCAATAATAACAATATATATCGTATTTTTCAAAAATAAATATCCCAAACCACGGGAAAAACAATATAATCGCTAAAAACCGTAATCCGGGAATGTACCTATTTGTCGGGCAATTAACGCTTATTTTATGAAACCAAAAGTAGTAGCAATTGCTTCCATAAACCTGTATTTCACTTATATAATCCAAAGATGTTAATAATTATATAAAAGAGAAATATTTAAGTTGTTTCAATTAATCACCACCAAATCAACACAACATACAATAGTCACAAGCAACAAAACTATACAATCATTACATGAAATCAAAGCAATCAACCATCCATCCATAGCAACCAAAAATAAAAGGTTTGTTTGAGTTCAGAAACTTTTAATCGTATAAAGTGATAAATAACTATGAAGTAAACAATACACTCAACAGTCGTGGATAAAACTTTATTGATTATTTATACATCTTTATAAAAAATAGAAGTATCCTTTCCCAACCAATCCATAAGTCAAACGAACAAAGAATCCAACACTTTTAAAGTTTACTTTATTTTTCTTTTTCACATCATTTATTGTTCATATCTTTTTATTTTCATTTTTTTCATACAATAATTTTTTCTTAATTCTCCTTTGTTGCTTACAAAATTTTCATTCATTCATGTAAGACTTATTTCATTTATTCACATTCTTTACTTACATAAGTTATATACATTTCGATTATTTGGATCATAAACAAAGTCATTATTGAAGTATTTTATACATTTTATTTCAGTTTACTTCACATTGACAATTTAGTTGGATTTTCTTTTTTTTCATCGTTTACCTTTATTTTCTCATTCATATAATGTTTATTTTCATTAATTTACATTCAATTATTACTTACAAAAGTTCATTTCTCCTTTATTCATACAATGCCATTTTCTTTCATTTTGTTACTTGACATTCATTACTTAAATAAGTTATTTTTATTTCAATTATTGGATTAGACATTATTAAGTAAGTTTCTTTACAGTTCAATTATCCATTTATAGATTATTTTTTTTTCATATCCATTCTTCCGTATATAGTATTATTGAATATTAACTCCATTTCTAAATCATTTTCAATGGTTTTTGAAGTTATAACTATTCAATTTATATATTACTTAATTTAATTATAGATGGCTTCAATATTAACTCAAGTTTATAATTATTTATTTACAGTATTCACCATTACCATTATATCTGATTATAAATAGCTTAAAATGTTAACCTAAGTTTATAATCGTCTTCTTACATTATTCACTTTATTACATTTAATTAGTAGCATTTCAAACTATATACTTCAGTTAATAGCGATTTTTAGTATTAGAATTCTTATTTATAAAAGTAAGTCCATTGAACACTTTCATTTTTCCCAAGTTTTACTCGTATAATATCCTATAACATAACCTTATTAACATTTCGACTTTTAATAATTAGGTAGGTTATATATATGTTTTTAAGAATGAAATTGAATATTACCCAAGTTTCCCTTATATATTTAGTTGACAAAAAGTTCGATGGTTACCATTTCTTATTTCCTTTCCTTTTTATTACAGTTTCAAAATTTCAGTTTCTTATCTATTTCATTAATTATTTTAACATCAAATTTCTTATTTTCATTTTAGAAGTTTCCAATTATTAGTATAGTCAAGATTCCATTCATCATAAAAATTTCAATTTCTAATTTATAGAAATTTAAGAACTGAACAACCGGTTTTCATTTCAATTATTTTAAAATAATATATATATCTATAACTTTTATATATATCAAATCATATTTGGAATTCAAAATTAAGATTAATTTATCAAAACAATTGTGCAGTAAAATTACTACAATGGTCTTCCCACTTTGAAACTCGAAAATGAATGTCGATGATGCGTGCACTCATCACCAAAATTATTTTCCAGCGATAGAGAGGGTAGTACAGAACTTATTTCCTTCCAAAATTCATTAAAACATTTCTTCCAAATTACATTGAAATATTTATGTCAGCAAATACTTCCAACTAATATTAATATTATAATCCAAAATCTTTTGAAAGAAATTTTCAAAATCTTGGAGCTTAAGTTCTCAAATTTTCCAATTTATATTCATTTATTTGTAAATTTTTGTTTTTCCATCGGTATTTATAAAAATTCACTACCTAACAAACAAATATATAACAACCAACTATATCATTTATAAATTTTTTTATACAAAATATATAATAGGCAAAATTATTTTATTTACCTATATTTCAAAACAAATATTATGTCAGTCTGCCCTATTAAGTGTTTAGAAATCCCTGTCGATGTCATAGCATCCTATGCACTGACAAGAATTTATAAATACAAAATGGACCAAATTAACACAATATGAAAACCTTTTATAACACTAACAAATACGCTCTCTCATATATATACACTCAGCAACGCATTCTAGAGTATTACTATCCTATTTTATATGAGTCAGACCCCCACAAATCTAAGGTTATCACAAAACCAAAGCTCTAATACCAACTGTAACGACCAGCCTTTTTGGGCGTTTTAAGCAAACACACATGTCAGACTCAAACCATTCAAAAGGGCAGATTGTTATGTGGTAAATAAGAAAAAGAGAAAGAAATAAAACAAATATAGAATCTCGTAGTGGAATGACAAAATATAATAATCAAATAACAGTTCATGAAGCTGTTTACAAATAAATTTGATTATACTTATACAATACAGAATCAAGGTTACATAAAACCGAAATCAATAAAGAAATGCAGCGGAACAACATGATGCAGTGGAATATATATCATAAATAACAATAGTACAAATCTTCGTCTTCGTCCTCTAGAAATAAGGTCTTCAACCCGGAAATGCTCAGGCTGACCCGAGCGAATTGAAAAGACAAAGCACTCGAGTCAGAACTAAAAGATCTTATGTACGTTAAATCAATGGTAAATAAATATGAGTGGAATGGTGTCAAAGATGTTTACGGAGTTTGACATCTCCTATCCAGTGTTTAACGTGAGTGCAATAACTTAAGAGATGTTCGGGATTTCCATCTCCTAAGGATCTGTTAAACTATCTACTATGTAGTACAATACACTATTATAATATGTCTACAGTAAAGTAAAGTATTAAAATAGCATTAAGGCATTACCCATATCCCCCTTAACACATTTTATATATTCCCATAGTCTATACAGTATCGTAACTCCTCCGTAAACTGGAGGCTATCAGAGGGCACTCCATAGGTATGGTACAAAACAAACTCATAGAAGGCGCTCTAGGGCATGTGAACACGGCACTCGAGGCAATGCCATGGTAGATATACCAATTGCACTCCCGGACTGGTGGTAACGCATAGTAGCTACTACCGCCCACCTCGGACACACTCCCATAATCAAAATCAAGGGTGGCCATCAAATCAATCACAAAGTCAGAATATAGTACCGAAGAAATGTGCCCGATCGGAGGAATGACCTAACTTGGCCCAGTATAGCTCCTGTTTTAGCCACATCAAGCTGACTCACGGGAGTCAGGGTCACATAAATACCTCATACAGAATCGTTCGCCAAATCATCCTACTTCATTTCTGGAATCTCTACCACATACACAGTTGTTAAAGTGGTTTTCGGTATTGGAAGAGAGTATGACAATATCCGATCTTGGTCTCTTTAACAACCAAACGCTTATTTCACACCGGATAGTTCTTTTACATTTTCAAAAAAATTCGTAATCGATGTCAAAATATCTATTCAATTTCAACTCTTATCTCTTTCGAAATCATATTCACTTTCGAACTATATTCACTTTAAAAATCATATTCACTTCCAAATCATATTCACTTTCAAATCATATTTACTCAATATGTAAATTTTCAAAAAGGTGTCAATTCCAAATTACAACTTAGGTTGTAGCATCATTAAGGATTTAAATATAAATACTTTAACTTTACACAGTCTGAAATTTTAGAAAATAGTTTATATAGTCATAAATAGTTTTACTGGTTTGAATTTTTTTTAAAATAGATTAAAATAGTTTTAATGTAGTAAAATAGTTTAAATAGATTTGAATTTGATTAATTAGATTTTTAAAATGATTTAAATAGATTAATTATAATTTTAATTAGATGTAAAATGATTTAAATAAATTAAATATAGGTTAAATAGATTCAAATTATATTAAGTAGGTTTTAAACAGATTAAATAAATTTAATTAGTTTAAAATAGGTAAATTAGATTAAATTGGATTAAATAGGTTATAATAGATTAAATAAGTTAAAATAGTTTTAAATTGGTTAAAATAGTTAATTTAATTAAAATAGTTTAAATTAGTTCAAATAGATTTCAAAGTTATAACCAAACAATTTCAACTTTGAAATTTCGATTTAAATCCTTTGAACCATTCATTAAATCAATTCCAATTTCAGCCTTTACACTTGGATTAACGAAAATAATTCAGTTTATATAAATCAATTTCTATTTCAAAATACCAGTTAACTGAATTCAAAATTTTAAAGATTCAAAAATTATTTAATTTAACAAACCCGGTGTCTGTATATAATTTTCTACCCTAGGGTCAAGTGATACAAATATTTATCATTTCAATCCGCAATTTAAAATTTTACGGTTATATATCATTTCAAACCGCAATCCCGAATTAAATAAAAATCCATAAAATCGCTTGAGTCTATCATTTAACCCATAACTATTTTTCCCTAATCTATAGATCGTTCGGGTATGTATCATTTAGATCCATAAGGAACTTGCAGTGTTATAACAATGTAAAATACAACATCCAGTCATCCAATATCAACAATCAAACATCCATCACAATCATCATCCAAATCAATCAATAAACATCAATAGATAATTGAAAATCAATAACAAGAATTAAGTTGACAATTAAATTAAATACTCAATTAAACACTGATTAAATGCAATAAAAGTCAAATTTAACTAGAATGACAATTAAAATATACCAAACATCACCAATCAATTTCTAAAACATAATAAATTTAATTTAACTAACATAAGATAATTTAGTAGTTCTAAGTGGGTTAAAACACTCACCTTTGAATTTCAATCGATTTGAAATTCAAATAAAGCCCCAAATTCAAACAGTCTTAGAATTTGTCCAGACCAGCGTCAAAATGTCCGGAATTTCGATACGATCGCAGCGGAGCAAATCAAGCATGAAACAGACCTCGTATGTAAAAGTTATGTAATTTAGTACATTATACGATTCAAATTAAAACAAATAAAATAAAAGGATCGTACACGCGACACCTGCACGTCATCGGAGCTTCTTCCACTTCACGCGGTTCACTGCTCGAACCAACCCTAGCTTGCACTCGTCGCTGCCACCCCAAACTCCATCGTGCGTCGCCTGAGGCGAGCCACGACCAAGGCTACCACCCCATGCCCTTATCATCGCCTTCCCCACGGCCATGACGGCGCGAACGACCCCGATCGGCCCCAAAAACGCAGCCGCCGTCGAAAAAACCAAACCCTAATCAATTTATATGCCACATCAACCGTAATCTCGTCAAACGAACCACGCCAATGAACTCCACTCGGTCTTCTCCACACAACGGTATCCTCCAATCGACAATCCGTCGAAGATCATCAACCACCGTTGAATGGTCGAGATTAAATCTCTCAATTCTGGCCACACAGAAACCCAAAATGAAAAAAAACAGCAGATTTGACTTGAACTCGTCGAGAGCTTCAAATCGATATATAATTCGATATATTTAGAGGAGTTTTAAATTTCGATTTGATTTTGATTTGCAATTGAATTTGGAATTTGTTTGGTTTGTCTGCCATTGAGAAGAAGAAGCCAGAGAGAATTGTACGTATTGAAAAATGAAAATAAGAAGTAGCTAGGGTTTATAACAGGCTATTTATAGGCAGATCAGAAATAGAAATGGATGGACAAGATTGATTTGAAAGTTGAACGATAAACGACCCGAAAAGCCCGTTCTGCCTTCGGAACGAAATGGGTCATCCCATATATCAAAATAGATGTTTTCAATAATTTTAAATTCAATGTAACAGGTTTCAAGTCCAAATTCCATCGTATGAAGAAGTTAGCTGAAAATCAGCTTATTCCAAATTGATTTCGCTTAAATTGATTTCTAGGCGTTTCAAGCCCGTACGATCAAACGACAATTCTGCTCGCTACGAAACTTAAAACCTTATAATAATTCACCGTTACAGATCCGATGAAACTGGTTTCGTCAAAATCCGAGACAGTGGCCAAAATAGCTATTTTCACATTAATTAAATAAGTCAATATTAAATTAATTAATCACTTTTTAATTCAATATTTGTAAACTAACCAATTTCGTCATTTTTTATTACTTAGACATTTATAAATAATTTAAAAAAAATTTCATATCAATTCAATGTTAATTATTTCACTAATTACATTGTTCAATTTCAACTATAATTAAATCAAATTAATTAAAATTAAATTCCAATAAATTGTTTAAATTTGATTTCAGACTTTTATTCTAACAACTATTACTCTACAGACATAGTTATCATTGTTTATATCTTACTTCACTAATATGCTACAATTCCATCTTTTATTTGTATTAACTACTATATTCAATTACATTGAATTTTTTCAATTCTTCACTTTAATTAAAATTTGAAATCCCAATTAATTTACTTATCTTGGTTTCATTCTTTTATTAAATCAATTATCACCTTATGAATATAATTAACATTTCTATTCATTTTATTACATTCACAAATTGGCAGTTATTGTCTTAACTCACATTAATGTAACAATTGAGGACATTCATTGCAATTGATTTAATGAATTAGTAACAATTAACAATTGTCACCATTTCTATATTTAGTAACATTAATAAGTATATTATTACAACCAAATGTTATAATTATTTACATAACACTGATTTTATTCAATTACCATAAATTATATATTATTTCATTAATTGATTCAATATTTACACTTGTTTTCCTATATTCACTTTATAACCAAGTATAATGTTTAAATCATTTCAACTGATTGGAATTTCATTCAAATTGTTAATAATTAACTTAGATTAACATTATTACATTTCATTTTAGTAAGTTTATTATATACAAATAATTTTTATAATGACTCTCATTATACTAATTTTATTAATTTTCATTTATTACACATTATTTAATTAATACATTCTTTAAATTTCAATTTCTTCTTTAATCCAACTATCATATAAATACATACATTATTGTAATTTATTTACAATCTATATCAATTATAACTCTTTAATCCTTTTAATTAATTGGAATTACATTTAGAGCAATTATAAATTACCTTAAATTAATACTATTTCTCTTTACTGTAACGACCCAGAATTTTGAACAAATTAAATTGGAAATATTAAATTAATTTTAAATATTTGAATGATGATTTAATTTGAATCCCCGATTTCAATTTGAAGATTGGCGATTTAATTATAAAATTTAATCGATTGGAAATTGAATAAGAATTTGAATCTTCAAATTTAGGCCGATTAAAAATATTTCAAACGCTTGTAAAATTTATGTTGATATTACTGAAGATAACAGAAGCTTCAGAATCGAATTTAAAACTGTTTTGTTCAGTTTTGAAAATTTATCGTTCGAATCGAAATTAAAAATAGCCGTCCGAGGCACAGTCTCGGAATTCGACGAAACCAGTTCCATTGGATCCGTAATATTGTATTATTATCGGATTTCAAATTTCGTAATATTTGGAGTTGTCGTGTGATCGTACGACAAGCAAACGTACTGGAATTTAAATTGAAATTTGCTTGATTTAGAATGCTATCTTCTCCATACAATCAAATTTGAACTCGAAACATTTTCCAACGCATTCGGAATAGGGGATAAACATTAGGGACGCCTGACAGCACGTTGGAATTGGGGTTCGAGATTTTTAGTTATACGATATGGGATATTTTGAAATTATTTTTTTTAATAAAGAAAAAGAAATAAGTACCATACCCTAACCCATACCACCCACGATCTCTCTGTCAAACCCATGACCCTCCCTTCTGCAAATACACGAAGCCCTTTTCCCCCTTCTTTCTAGAATACGAAACCCCCCTTCACTCTCGTTCAAAAATCAGAGAAAAATAATGGTAGAGTAAATAAAATTTCCTTTCATTCGAAATTCACCTCCCTCTCAAATTCAATTCAAATCAGACGAGGCGCGTGCGCGCGCAAGGAACGGTAGCGCGAGCACCTGGGATCGAAGTCGTGGCAGGTGATGTAGTCGCGTACGGCAAATTGGTGGTCGCGAGTGCCTCGTCGCGAGGTGATGGTGGTATTGGTCTTCGTTTGAGGCAATTGAGATGCGCGCGTATGGGAACGAGGCAGCAGCAGCGATGGGAGGCGACGAGCCTGAAGGATAGGGCAGAACGCGGCGGGGCGTGTGGTGCTAGGGTTCGTTCTGGTGTGGGTTCGCACGTGAGGCTGAGGCTCGCAAATCGTACAGGAGGAAGAGGGGTATCGCGATTAGGTCGTGATTGCTTGATCCAATCGCGCGCTTCGAGGCGGCCTAGAGATGTCACGATGTCGAGTGAAATTCGGGAAGCAAGAAATCATGTTCGCGTTTTGGGTCGCTTGGATTGGAAGTGAGGTATTAAGCATACTGCAGTTTATTTGTTCTTCATTTTCCATCCTGATTTAATAAATATAAATATATATGTGTGCATATATAAAGATAAAAGAAATTAAATTCTATAAGGTTTAAAATAGAAGCTTTTTAATAGACAGTTTAAAGAGGATAATGAATACAATTTACTAGTTTGTATTAAGATAATTTATTTAGGTGATTACCTCGTTCAAATTACTTATAAAAATTATTTTAGTTTCTAGAAATTATTTATCTTAGGAAAATTAGTTAAAATTTATTATTAAGTAATCGGAGAAGTAATTGGTTGTGTAGGGTAACTAATTAAATGGTAGTTAACTGTTTGACTGTTTTGAATATTGATAAATTATCTAAATTGTTATACAAGGTCGAATAAAGTCAAGGAAACAAATTGGATTCGAAAATGGGATTGCAAAGATAAATAAAGCTAAGGTGAGATTTTTCTCACTCGATTTAAAAGTGGATTTTACAGTTATTGATGGATGATTGACTGTTTTGGATGTGATATTAGATATAGTAGGATATATCTATATATATAGCAATATATACATATTGGCATATGTATATATTGGATTGATTGATTCCCGCCTCGTATAGCGGATGAGACCCTATTGCGCCGTTAGTAAGCGGATTTTTTTTTATAAAACCCATATACCGCGATATTCCACCTCGAAGTGGAATGGTATTGTGCTAACGTCTGTGGATGCAGGGAAACAGGTTGGAGGGATCCAACTGGATTCCTCAACTGTATTTATTTATTTACAGATATTGATATATATTCTGTTCTCATATGATGATATATGATGTTTGATGTGTGATGGACTAATTGGTGCGTTGCATCATTGGATTCAAACTTTTGAAGTTTTAAAAAAATAATGATTTTTACTTTAAAAAGGATTTTGAAGTGATTTTTGGAAAATATACGATTTATTAAATTTTTGAATTTATTTATCTTAAATAAATAAATGTTATAAATTTAAAGTTATGGAAATTATAATGTTCGTGAAATATAACCAATAGAGGATTTTTGAAATAAATAGTTAAGTAATTTATAAAATAGTTTAAATTTGGATTTTTGAATTATTAAAACGATGTATATAAAAGATGTACAAAATTGATATTTATCAATTAAAATTATTGGAATTTAAACGAGTTTTATAAATTGTGAAGATAGAAAATTTATGGAGTTATAAATTGTGAAGATAGAAAATTTATGGAGTTATAAATTGTGAAGATAGAAAATTTATGGAGTTATAAATTGTGAAGATAGAAAAGTTATGGAGTTATAAATTGTGAAGATAGAAAATTTATAGAATTTTAAATTGTGAAGATATGAAGTTTATAGATTTATAAAGTGTGAAGTTATATAATGAATGAAATTTTAAAATAAAAGATTTATAAGAAGTTTACTTATAAATCGGATTTTTGCCTTTAAATGGAATATTTATCGAATTGATTTATAAAGGAGATTGATAAATCAAAGTTGTTAGAAAATAGAAATAGAATTTATAAACGTTGTTTTATAAATTTGAAATCAATTGAATTTGATAAATTAAATATAGAAGATTATCAAAGGAGATATATTCACGATTTTGGATAGCGAATTATTTTTGAAATAAAACGGGTAGAAAATAGTGAAATGTAATTAGTGAAGTATATTCACGATTTTGGACAGTGAATATATTGTTAAGTAAAATAGATATGTTTTGGGAAAGTGATATTTAAGATGAAGTTAATTGTTTTAACGATGTTTTAAAATGATTAAATATCGAAATCATAGATTTCAACATTCATTGTTGAAATAGACGTTTTCGAGAAATTTAAGGAAATGGTGGACTATAACACTGTTGTTATAGAAAATGATTTTCGAAAGGAAATGTTTTTAGTATTGGGATTTACATATCTATCTTAAAAATTCGAATCCTTATACTAGTGATTTTGAGTCGTCGTAACGATGTTTTACGTAACATTCGTTTTGACTCAAATAGATGTTATTAAAAAGAATGATTTCCTTAAAGAATGAATATGTACTTAATATTGATTTAAGTATATCGAATATTTTCAAGTGTTGAAAATAAATAGATTTGTGAAACACTTATTTTTAAATAAGTATGGAATTGCTTTTCCAATATGAAATGAACGTTTTTGAGAATTTATCCTTGTAGAGATAAATTTAAAGTGAATATTGAAAACGATTTGAAAATCATATACCAGTAGATTTTTGAAATATAAATTCAATATGGAATTTATAAGAGGAAAGGGAAATTGTTTTAGAAAAATAAATATCGATTTATTTTGAGGTGTGGAAATTTTATATCTAGTAAAGATATTTTTGGAAATAAATAATTTGGAAAATTATTTGGAATCTGATGATGTTGCGCATCTTTATTGATAGTTATATAACCGACTATCAATAATTACCTTGAGTAGGTATTTGTTGTGAATTGGATGAATTTGAATGCCACCCTTATTTTTAAATAAGCGCTCACTATTCGGGTTAGCCGGGAAAGGACCATGGGGTCGTATAACCCATTCCGAATATGTGATACGTCGTTATGAATTGCATTCGAAGACCGGTGTTGAAGACCGGATATTTTTGAAAATGGAAGGATTACCGTCGAGTTACTCTACATCGACTGATCTCCGGTTTAGAGGTTTTATCACCCTTAGTGACGGGAAGTCCTGACGTGATTGAAAATTATCCGGATATGCAAGGGCTTCGTGAGAAGTGCCTTCGGTTCTGTTCGATCCCGGAATAGACTTGTATGGATTGTGTGTCTGACGTTACAATTTGAGATATAAAGCTGATTCCTTTCAAATACATTTCTGTTGGTGGCGGAGAATTTATTCTCTTAGCTTAACACCCTTCTCTGAGACGTACGAGCTCAGAGGTTATGTAGTTGAAATTTATCAGCGATATATCCCAATTTGGTAACGTGGCATACTGAGTGTTGCTGTGAAATGATCAGTGTTTGATCATTTGTGATATGATCATTTGTTTGATCTTATATCTTTGTGATCATAGGTTGATCATTTTGTTTGACCCGAAGCATGGCTTTGTAGAAAGCGTAGCTTTGTGGACGAGACTTCATCGAGCCTCACACCCCGGAAATGGTCGAAACAGGAAGGATGCGGCAAGGTTCTAGGGAGTAGCGCCCCTTAGTGTATGTCATTCCTTCTGGATAGAGGTGGTATCATGGTATGGAGCCCAGATACTTAACCTATGTGGTTGCTGCATTATTATCTATGTGGTTTGTTGGAAATCGGGGATCCTCGGGAAGATCGGTTACGATCGGGGGATGGCATACGCGTGTCAGTAGTTACCTATTTTTGCAGAGGTAACCCGGCCTTGTGTTGGCAGAGATCTAACCGTAATGTTAGGTTATTTCTCGGGTCGTCTATTCCAGGGACGTACCCATCGTGGATAGGAAGTTCCTTAGCCTGACCATTTGTTGGAAATCCAAAGAAACAATACGAGCCTTGTACGGATTTAGTTGTAGAACCTATCATTCACTTATTGTGGCGCCCCACTGTTTGGATGGTAGCTATAGTAGGCATAGTTCGAAATGTCTATGCTGGCTAAGATTTATATTATACTTTCGAACTGTTTTCTACACTATGCACTAATAATAATATCCAAAAGAATTTGATTTTGCGTAGTAAGCATCTTTGACTATCATAAGAAGAAATCTCCTCCAATTCTGCGTTTGCATTGTGTGTGTGGTGGGAGGTCTTATGGTAGTTTCATTTTCCAAAAGCATTGCGAATTTGTTTTATTTTCTTTGTGAAAAATAACTGTTTTACGATCTCACACCAGTCACCATGACTGACTCGGAGTTTATTGTTTCCCTACTAAACTCTGGGTGCCCACCAATTTCCACACGGGCAGCCTAGAGTTATGTTATCATGATATTCTGGATATTCTGGAGCTTGGAGATAAGCTGGATGACGAGACGTAGTATTTGTATCTGATAGTATTTATTCCGCTGTGTATTCTATATGAGGACAAGTTTATAAAACTGTCCATTGTTGTAAATTGACTCTGATGATTGATGTATGTATAAACTGATATAGTTCTTTGTTTCAAAAGATTACTGATTATCTATTATATTTTGTTCCGCTGCGATGTGTAAGATTCTGATATTGTTTCTGCTTCTGATGTTGTTCTGTTCTTCTTCCTTCTTCTTCTGTTTCTTCTTCTTCTGCCTTTTTCTTCTTTCTTAAACCCTCACTATTGGAGTTTCCGGCACTCGATTGCTCGGCAGTCGATAAAGGGAGTATCGATGTCGAATTTTCGAAAGTCGAAAATTTCGGTACGTGACAACGTGGTATCAGAGCATATGGTTAAGCGACAACCCTGCTCTGTTGGGTGTTACTCATTAGAGATAGAGTCAGTAGTACTCTAGAATGAGTTTGAGTGTAATAATAGATACGAGTGCGTATTTGTTAGTGAATATAAAAATGTTTTATATTGTGTTTGCTTATCCGTTGAGATGTTTATGAATTTTGGTCGGTATGTAGGACGCCATATTATCGATAGGGATTTCTAAACACTTAAACGAGGCAAGACGACATAGTATTGTTTTAAATAGGGTGAATGAAATAATTTTGCCCAAAACTATTTTTGTATAAAAAAAGAAATGATTTTCTATGAATTATCATAGTATATGGTTGCATGGTTGTTAGGAAAGTGATAATATTGAATGTTATCATTATTATATGAAATTAAATGAGAAATTGGAATTATAACTCCAAAGTTAAAATAAATTCATATACAAATGAAATTTAAAGAATGTAAATTATAAATGTGACTTATAATTGGAAGTAGAATTCCAGAGAAGTATTTGGAAATGTTTTGAAAAGAATTTGAAAATTTTGGAGATTTGTGAAGTTTAAATCTTTTTTGATTTGAAAATGAATTTCAAAGGTTTTGAAAATTGTTTTAGAGAGATGAAAGCTCTAAACTCTTTTAGGTCGCTGGAAAATAATCCTGATGATGATGGCCACATCATTAGAATTCATTTTCGGGTTTCCAAAAGAGGAATTGCTGCCAAATTGTTTTAAATGGAAAGTGTTTGGAAAATTTGGGTTTTTTTGTTTTGGAAATTCAAATGGAATTTGAATTGTTTTCAAAATGGCTTTGAAATGTTGGTAAACTCTGGAATGCTATGTAAAGATATTTATGAAATATTACTAAGTTGATAACTTATACCAATTGAATTTTGGTAGAATAAATTTAACTTAAAAGAATGAAGTTAAACCAAAGCAAGTATAAGTGAATCAATTAAATGAAAATGAAATTGAAAGTTGAAATTCATTTCGAATTTGTAAGCAATGAATTGAATTGAATAATGTAAATTGAAAGATGGATTAAAATTCATATGTTATTTGAAATCCAGTTTAATATAAGTGGTTATAAACCAAAATAGTGAATTGTAAATAAATTTTGGGAGCGAACTAAAG
The DNA here is from genome assembly GCA_030737815.1 of Allium fistulosum. Classification (NCBI taxonomy): domain Eukaryota; kingdom Viridiplantae; phylum Streptophyta; class Magnoliopsida; order Asparagales; family Amaryllidaceae; genus Allium; species Allium fistulosum. The sequence continues at coordinate 718,979,586 of CM060905.1, read as the reverse complement.
TGAATGAAACTGGAATTGAAACTGAATACTGAAAACAAATTTGAATAAGTGGATTAGAATTTGAAATGGATTAGTAACTGAAACTAATTTAAAATTGTGCAGTTATGAATGAAAGATAATCGATAAAATTCAATATTCGGAATTGAAGATAAATTGAATTCCAATAGAATTAAAAAATTGAGAATTGAATTCAAATGAGATTAGAAATGTAAAAATTGAATGGATATGAATATGTAACTTCAACAGTGAAGTAAGCTAAAGATATATAAGCAGTTGATATTGAAAATTTTGTAATAGAATTTGCAGAATAGTTTGAATATATGTAACTAGATATTATGGCTAGTAGGATATACAGGTGTTATAAAGGAATTGGAATTTTGATTTCAAAGGTAATTTGAATTGCTCGACAAAAGGTAAGTATTTGAATTATAATATGAGTTTTTGATGATTTCTTGTCTAGCCGCTTGGCTTTTTCTTTTTCTTTTTGAAATCTGAGAGTCCGTAGGGACGTTTTGTAGTCGTGCCGTATTAGCCGCGCAAAGGAGACGCTGGCGAAATTTTTTGAAAATTTCGAGCGTTAGAAAATTTTTGTGAAAATTTTGGGAGTTTAAATTTGAATTTGAATTTAAATTTGAACTTTAAAGTAAACAATGCTGTTTGAAACTTATAATTGAAGTTGAAATTTAGTTGATGAATAACGAATCTTTAGTAGAGAGATTTGTTTTGACAAATTGATAAAACTATTAGATTGTGAAAAATAGTAGACGAGTTAGGGATCATTTTTCCTAACTTGTAATTTCGGGACGAAATTCTTTGAAGGAGGGAAGTCTGTAACGACCCAGAATTTTGAACAAATTAAATTGGAAATATTAAATTAATTTTAAATATTTGAATGATGATTTAATTTGAATCCCCGATTTCAATTTGAAGATTGGCGATTTAATTATAAAATTTAATCGATTGGAAATTGAATAAGAATTTGAATCTTCAAATTTAGGCCGATTAAAAATATTTCAAACGCTTGTAAAATTTATGTTGATATTACTGAAGATAACAGAAGCTTCAGAATCGAATTTAAAACTGTTTTGTTCAGTTTTGAAAATTTATCGTTCGAATCGAAATTAAAAATAGCCGTCCGAGGCACAGTCTCGGAATTCGACGAAACCAGTTCCATTGGATCCGTAATATTGTATTATTATCGGATTTCAAATTTCGTAATATTTGGAGTTGTCGTGTGATCGTACGACAAGCAAACGTACTGGAATTTAAATTGAAATTTGCTTGATTTAGAATGTTATCTTCTCCATACAATCAAATTTGAACTCGAAACATTTTCCAACGCATTCGGAATAGGGGATAAACTTAGGGACGCCTGACAGCACGTTGGAATTGGGGTTCGAGATTTTTAGTTATACGATATGGGATATTTTGAAATTATTTTTTTTTAATAAAGAAAAAGAAATAAGTACCATACCCTAACCCATACCACCCACGATCTCTCTGTCAAACCCATGACCCTCCCTTCTGCAAATACACGAAGCCCTTTCCCCCCTTCTTTCTAGAATACGAAACCCCCCTTCACTCTCGTTCAAAAATCAGAGAAAAATAATGGCAGAGTAAATAAAATTTCCTTTCATTCGAAATTCACCTCCCTCTCAAATTCAACTCAAATCAGACGAGGCGCGTGCGCGCGCAAGGAACGGTAGCGCGAGCACCTGGGATCGAAGTCGTGGCAGGTGATGTAGTCGCGTATGGCAAATTGGTGGTCGCGAGTGCCTCGTCGCGAGGTGATGGTGGTATTGGTCTTCGTTCGAGGCGATTGAAATGCGCGCGTATGGGAACGAGGCAGCAGCAGCGATGGGAGGCGACGACCTGGGGGTTGTCTGAAGGATAGGGCAGAACGTGGCGGGGCGTGTGGTGCTAGGGTTCGTTCTGGTGTGGGTTCGCACGCGAGGCTGAGGCTCGCAAATCGTACAGGAGGAAGAGGGGTATCGCGATGAGGTCGTGATTGCTTGATCCAGTCGCGCGCTTCGAGGCGGCCTAGAGATGTCACGATGTCGAGTGAAATTCGGGAAGCACGAAATCATGTTCGCGTTTTGGGTCGCTTGGATTGGAAGTGAGGTATTAAGCATACTGCAGTTTATTTGTTCTTCATTTTCCATCCTGATTTAATAAATATAAATATATATGTGTGCATATATAAAGATAAAAGAAATTAAATTCTATAAGGTTTAAAATAGAAGCTTTTTAATAGACAGTTTAAAGAGGATAATGAATACAATTTACTAGTTTGTATTAAGATAATTTATTTAGGTGATTACCTCGTTCAAATTACTTATAAAAATTATTTTAGTTTCTAGAAATTATTTATCTTAGGAAAATTAGTTAAAATTTATTATTAAGTAATCAGAGAAGTAATTGGTTGTGTAGGGTAACTAATTAAATGGTAGTTAACTGTTTGATTGTTTTGAATATTGATAAATTATCTAAATTGTTATACAATGTAACGACCCAGAATTTTAGATAATTAAAATTCGAATATTTAATTGATTTTTAAATATTAATAAGTGGAATTAATAAGTCGGATAATTTAAAATTCGAATATTGAGTTTAATTGGATAGTTAAATCAATAATTTAATAGTGAAATTCCAGAAATAATTTAAATCTGGATTAAATATGATTGAAAATGATTTGTAAATTTTTATTTAATCATACTGGAGTTATAGAAAGGTTATAGAACTTTTAAAATTGAATTTGGAGTAATCTGTGAAAATCGAATATTTTAATATTTAATTATCGACTGAAAAATAGCCAATTTTCGAACAGTCTCATAATTGAACGAAACCAGTTCCATTGGATCCGTAATAGTTAGTTATTATCGGATTTCAATTTTTGTAGCAATCGAAGTTATCGTTTAACCGTGGCAGCTCGAAACGCATTGATATCGTTTTAATTTTAAATCGTCGAGTTAAAAATAGTCATTTTTCAAAAAGTCTCGGATTTCGACGAAACCAGTTTCATCGGATCCGAAATGTGATATTATTGTAAGATTTCAAATTTCATAATTTTTGGATTTACCATTTGTCCGGTACAGATTAAAACGCCTCGAAATCGATTTAAATCGGTTTAATTTAAATTGATCGTTTATTGCCATATCTCACACATACGATCGAATTAGCTTCCAAAACCTGTTCCATTGCATTCGGAACGCGGGGTAAACCTTAGAAACGTCAGCCGGCACGCTCGAATCGGAGTTCGAAAAAATTCGATGAATAGTAAATCATGAAATTTTCTATAAAAGCACCCCCTCACTTTCATTTTGCAAAATAAACCAGCCTAGGGTTACAGGCCGCCACCCCTAAAATCAATGGCCGAAAAACAATGGTCTTCTCCTCAAATTATCTTCTAATCCACGCATCCATTCGAGAAATCTTCAACTAGAAGATTGTAGAGGGGAGTGAGATCTATGATCTCAACGGTAGAGATCGTAAACGAAGCTCTGGATTGATGGCAATTAGCGATTAAAGATCGCCGTTACTTCACGTTTTTCGATGTATATGTGCAACCAAGCGGCACCGCTCTCTGGCCGTGGGTGATATTCGTGATGGGCGACGTGATGGTGGTCTCTGATCAAAGTTTTATCGAGTGGGGTGGCTCGCGATGGGATGAAGTCGGTCGCGTATATGGGTTTCGTTTCGTGATAGTTAGCCTGGGAAGATGAATCAAACAAGGGCCGTGATTTGCCTTGATGAGACGAACGACTACGATATTTTTAGGTTTAAAAATGAATTTAAAATTGTAAATTTATATCGTATAATTTGAGTAATCTTTAAACTGCTATAATTTTTGCTGCGTGATCAGAAAATTACGAAACAAGCGGCGTTGGCTTCGTTTTCTCGAGTACTTCGCTATGGAACTGAATTGGAATTGTTTGGAGCTAGTTTGAATTTTGGGTAAAATTAAACGCGTGTTTAATTTTATTCGAAAAAAACGCTGAAATCAGAATTAAAATCAAGGTGAGATTTTCTCACTCAAAATGAAATGTGGAATTTTTGCAGTTATTGATGATTGCTATTGGATGTGATATTAGATATAGTAGGATATATCTATATATATAGCAGTATATACATATTGGCATATGTATATATTGGATTGATTGATTTTCCCGCCTCGTATAGCGGATGAGACCCTATTGCGCCGTTAGTAAGCGGATTTTTATAAAACCCATATACCGCGATAATTCCGTACTGGAGCGGAATTGGTATTGTGCTAACATCTGTGGATGCAGGGAAACAGGTTGGAGGGATCCAACTGGATTCCTCACCGTATTGATTATTTACAGATATTTTGATATATTCTGTTATCATATGATGATATATGATATTTGACTGTTGTGATGGACTGATTGGTGTTGTTACATCATCAGATTCAGTTTTGAAATGTAAAAATAACGACTTTTACTTTAAAAGGGTTTTTAAAGTGATTTTTGAAAATATACGTTTTATGGAATTTTTGAATCGATTTATAAACGTAAAATTTTGAAGTTATAAAAGTTAAGATTTTTGTGAATTATGACCGTAAGGTGATTTTTGAAATAAATAGTTTAAGCAATTTATAAAATGGTTTGAACTGAGATTTTCGAATTTTTGTGAACAGTTTATTTAAAAGATTTAAAAAGTTGATATTTATAAATTTAAAATATTGGAATTTTAAAACGAGATGATAAGTGTTAAAGATGAAATTTATAGAATTATAAATCGTGAGGATATGGAATTTATAGATTCATAAATTATGAAATTATAAAATGGATGAAACTGTAGAATAAAAGATTTATAAGAGATTTACTTATAAATTGGGTTTTTACCTTTAGATGGAATATTTATCGAATTTTTAATAAAGGAGATTTATTAAATTGAAGTCGTTAGAAAATAGAAATAGAATTTATAAACGTTGTTTTATAAATTCGAGATCAATTGGATTTGATAAATTAAATATAGAAGATTATTAAAGGAAATATATTCGCGATTTTGGATAGCGAATTATCCTTAAATTGAATGTGTAGAAAAGACTGAAATTTGGTTAGTGAAGTATATTCACGATTTTGGGACAGTGAATATATTGTTAAGTAAAATGGATTTATTTTTGAAGAAGTGATATTAAAAATGAAGTTAAACATTTTAAAGATGTTTTAAAATGTATTATAAATCGAAAGTAGAGATTTCCACAGTTCTTGTTGAAATAGACGTTTTCGAGAAATTTAAGGAAATGGTGGACTATAACACTGTTGTTATAGTAAATGATTTCCGAAAGGAAATGTTTTGATGTAGTATTGGGATTTATATATCTATCTAAATCCGAATCCCTATACTAGTGATTTCGAGTCGTCGTAACGATGTTTTACGCAACATTCGTTTTGACTCAAATAGATGTTGAAATTTATGATTTCCTTAAAGAATGAATATATACTTAATTTGATTTAAGTATATCGAATATTTTATAAGTGTTGAAAATAAATGATTTGTGAATTACTTATTTTTAAATAAGTATGGAAATGCTTTTCCAATATGAAATGAACGTTTTGAGAATTTATCTTTGTAAAGATAAATCGAAATTGAGTATTGAAAACGATTTGAAAATCGTATATCAGTAGATATTTTGAAAGATATAAATTCACTATGGAATTTATTAGTAGAAATGGGAATTCGTCTTAAAAATAAACGTTGATTTATTTTTGAAGTGTGGAAATTTTATATCTAATAAAGATATTTTTGAAGATAAATAATTTGGAAAATTATTTGGAATCTGATGATGTTGCGCATCTTTATTGATAGTTAAATAACCGACTATCAATAATTACCTTGAGTAGGTATTTGTTGTGATTGGATGAATTTGAATGCCACACTTATTTTTAAATAAACGCTCACTATTCGGGTTAGCCGGGAAAGGACCATGGGGTCGTATAACCCATTCCGAATATGTGATACGTCGTTATGAATTGCATTTGAAGACCGGTGTTGAAGACCGGATATTTTTGAAAACGAAAGGATTACCGTCGAGTTACTCTACATCGGCTGATCTCCGATTTAGAGGTTTTTATCACCCTTAGTGACGGGAAGTCCTGACGTGATTGAAAATTATCCGGATATGCAAGGGCTTCGTGAGAAGTGCCTTCGGTTCTGTTCGATCCCGGAACAGACTTGTATGGATTGTGTGTCTGACGTTACAATTTGAGATATAAAGCTGATTTCTTTCAAATACATTTCTGTTGGTGGCGGAGAATCTATTCTCTTAGCTTAACACCCTTCTCTGAGACGTACGAGCTCAGAGGTTATGTAGTTGAAATTTATCAGCGATATATCCCAATTTGGTAACGTGGCATACTGAGTGTTGTTGTGAAATGATCAGTATTTGATCATTTGTGATATGATCATTTGTTTGATCTTATATCTTTGTGATCATAGGTTGATCATTTTGTTTGACCCGAAGCAGGGCTTTTTGAGAAAGCGTAGCTTTGTGGACGAGACTTCGTCGAGCCTCACACCCCGGAAATGGTCGAAACAGGAAGGATGCAGCAAGGTTCTAGGGAGTAGCTCCCCTTAGTGTATGTCATTCCTTCTGGATAAAGGTGGTATCATGGTATGGAGCCCAGATACTTAACCTATGTGGTTGCTGCATTATTATCTATGTGGTTTGTTGGAAATCGGGGATCCTCGGGAAGATCGGTGACGATCGGGGGATGGCATACGCGTGTCAGTAGTTACCTATTTTTGCAGAGGTAACCCGGCCTTGTGTTGGCAGAGATCCGGTTAGGTTCTCGGGTCGTCTATTCCAGGGACGTACCCATCGTGGATAGGAAGTTCCTTAGCCTGACCATTTGTTGGAAATCCAAAGAAACAATACGAGCCTTGTACGGTTTTAGTTGTAGAACCTATCATTCACTTATGGTGGCGCCCCACTGTTTGGATGGTAGCTATAGTAGGCATAGTTCGAAATGTCTATGCTGGCTAAGATTTATATTATACTTTCGAAATGTTTTCCACACTATGCACTAATAATAATATCGAAAAGAATTTGATTTTGCGTAGTAAGCATCTTTGACTATCATAAGAAGAAATCTCCTCCAATTCTGCGTTTGCGTTGTGTGTGTGGCGGGAGGTCTTATGGTAGTTTCATTTTCCAAAAGCATTGCGAATTTGTTTTATTTTCCTTATGAAAAATAACTGTTTTACGATCTCACACCAGTCACCATGACTGACTCGGAGTTTATTGTTTCCCTTCTAAACTCTGGGTGCCCACCAATTTCCACACGGGCAGCCTAGAGTTAGGTTATCAGGATATTCTGGATATTCTGGAGCTTGGAGATAAGCTGGATGGCGAGACGTAGTATTTGTATCTGATAGTATTTATTCCGCTGTGTATTCTGTATGAGGACAGGTTTATATAACTGTCCATTGTTGTATATTGACTCTGATTGATGTATGTATAAACTGATATAGTTCTTTGTTTTAAAAGACTATTGTTTATCTATTATATATTGTTTTGCTGCGATGTGTAAGATTCTGATATTGTTTTCTGTTTCTGTTCTGATGTGTTGTTCTTCTTTTCCTTTTCTGCTTTCTTCTTCTTCTCTCTTTCTTCTATCTTTTCTTCTACTTTTTCTTTTTCTTAAAACCCTCACTATTGGAGTTTCCGGCACTCGATTGCTCGGCAGTCGATAAAGTGAGTATCGATGTCGAATTTTCGAAAGTCGAAATTCCTGTACGTGACAGCGTGGTATCAGAGCATATGGTTAAGCGACAACCCTGCTCTGTTGGGTGTTACTCATTAGAGATAGAGTCAGCAGTGCTCTAGAATGATTTGAGTGTGATAATAGATATGAGCGCGTATTTGTTATTTGAATATAAAATTGTTTTATATTGTGATGATTGGTTTGTTGAGTGGTATATGGATTCTGGTCGGTATTGTCCATACAACTCTATCGATAGGGATCTCTAAACACTTGTATAGAACAATTCGGCACAATTTTGTTTTAAATAGGGTAAATGAGATAATTTTGCCCAAAACTATTTTTGGATAGAAAAAGAAATGATTTTTTCTGTAAATTATTACAGTATATGGATGCATGGTTGTTAGAAGTGATAATATTAAACTATTATCATTGAAATTGAATAAGAAATTGAAATCGTAACTCCAAAGTTAAGAAATAAATTCACATATAAATGAAATTTGAGAATGTAAACTGTAAATGTGAATTGGAATTTAAACGGAATTCCAGAGAAGTATTTGGAAATGTTTTGAAAAGAATTTGAAAATTTTGGAGATTTGGAAAGTTTAAATCTTTTTTGATTTGAAAATGAATTTTAAAGGTTTTGAAAAAATTTTTGGAAAGATGAAAAGCTCTAAACTCTTTTCGGTCGCTGGAAAATAATTCCGATGATGATCGCGACATCACCGGTGTTCATTTTCGGGTTTCCAAAGGAGGAATTGCTGCCAAATTGTTTTAAATAGAAGTTGTTTTGGAAAATTGGGTTTTGTTTTGGAAATTCAAATGGAATTTGAATTGTTTTCAAAAAAATGGTTTTGAAAGGTTGAATATAAGTTGGATAACTTATAAAATGAGAAAATGAAAGTGAAATAAATAATGTTTAATGGGAATATAACTTAAGAAATGATGAATGAATTTGATTTTGGGTATCAAAATTTATTACTGAAATGAATATGAACTTGAGTTATATAAGTGAAATTCAACTTGAAATGTTAAGTGAATTAGCAATTGAATAAATAAATGTATTGGATGTTAATCAATCTAATGAAAGTAAATTGATATGGAAAAATGAATAAGGATTGAATCCGAATAAACTACTTTGATAATTAATTGATTCATGAAATGGAAGTTGAATTAGTTAAATTGAAACTTGAATTTTGAACTAAATAAAGAATGGTTCGAAATTACAAATAACTTCAAGTAAGTAGAAACAGATTTGAATAAATGAAGTGAATAAGATTAAAACTGAATGTTGAAGATGAATTAGAATTTGTAATGAATTAGTAAATGAAACTAATTTAAAATGATGCAGTTGTGAATGAAAGATAATTGATAAAAATTCAATATTCAGAAGTTAAATTGAATTGAAATTGTGAATTGAATTCAAATGAATTTGAAAATGCAAAATTGAACGAAATTGAATATATAACTTCAATAGTGAATTAGAGATGATATAAGCAGTTATATTGAAAATTTTGTAATTGAATGTACGAAATGGTTTGAATATATGCAACTAGATATTATGGCTAGTAGGATATACAGGTATAAAGGGATTGGAGAATTTATTTCACAGATAATTCGAATTGCTCGAAAAAGGTATGTATTTGAATTATAATATGAGTTTTTGATGATTTCTTGTCTAGCCGCTTGGCTTTTTCTTTTTCTTTTTGAAATCTGAGAGTCCGTAGGGACGTTTTGTAGTCGTGCCATGTTAACCGCGCAAAGGAGACGCTGGCGAAAATTTTCGGAAATTCAGGGCGTTAGAAAATTTTTGAGAAAATTTTGAAAGTTTAAAATTTGAATTTAAATTCGAATTTGAATTGTTAAGTAAACAATGTTGTTTGAAAACTATAAAAGGTTTAGAAATTTAGTTGAATTGATAACGAATCTTTAGTAGAAAAGATTTGTTTTGAAAATTTGATAAAACTATTAGATTGTGAAAAATAGTAGACGTGTTAAGGACCTTTCTTCCTAACTTGTAATTTCGAGGACGAAATTCTTTTAAGGGGGGAAGTCTGTAACGACCCAGAATTTTAGATAATTAAAATTCGAATATTTAATTGATTTTTAAATATTAATAAGTGGAATTAATAAGTCGGATAATTTAAAATTCGAATATTGAGTTTAATTGGATAGTTAAATCAATAATTTAATAGTGAAATTCCAGAAATAATTTAAATCTGGATTAAATATGATTGAAAATGATTTGTAAATTTTTATTTAATCATACTGGAGTTATAGAAAGGTTATAGAACTTTTAAAATTGAATTTGGAGTAATCTGTGAAAATCGAATATTTTAATATTTAATTATCGACTGAAAAATAGCCAATTTTCGAACAGTCTCAGAATTGAACGAAACTAGTTCCATTGGATCCGTAATAGTTAGTTATTATCGGATTTCAATTTTCGTAGCAATCGAAGTTATCGTTTAACCGTGGCAGCTCGAAATGCATTGATATCGTTTTAATTTTAAATCGTCGAGTTAAAAATAGTCATTTTTCAAAAAGTCTCGGATTTCGACGAAACCAGTTTCATCGGATCCGTAATGTGATATTATTGTAAGATTTCAAATTTCGTAATTTTTGGATTTACCATTTGTCCGGTACAAATTAAAACGCCTCGAAATCGATTTAAATCGGTTTAATTTAAATTGATCGTTTATTGCCATATCTCACACATACGATCGAATTAGCTTCCGAAACCTGTTCCATTGCGTTCGAAACGCGGGGTAAACCTTAGAAACGTCAGCCGGCACGCTCGAATCGGAGTTCGAAAAAATTCGATGAATAGTAAATCGTGAAATTTTCTATAAAAGCACCCCCTCACTTTCATTTTGCAAAATAAACCAGCCTAGGGTTACAGGCCGCCACCCCTAAAATCAATGGCCGAAAAACAATGGTCTTCTCCTCAAATTATCTTCTAATCCACGCATCCATTCGAGAAATCTTCAACTAGAAGATTGTAGAGGGGAGTGAGATCTATGATCTCAACGGTAGAGATCGTAAACGAAGCTCTGGATTGATGGCAATTAGCGATTAAAGATCGCCGTTACTTCACGTTTTTCGATGTATATGTGGAACCGAGCGGCACCGCTCTCTGGCCGTGGGTGATATTCGTGATGGGCGACGTGATGGTGGTCTCTGATCAAAGTTTTATCGAGTGGGGTGGCTCGCGATGGGATGAAGTCGGTCGCGTATATGGGTTTCGTTTCGTGATAGTTAGCCTGGGAAGATGAATCAAACAAGGGTCGTGATTTGCCTTGATGAGACGAACGGCTACGATATTTTTAGGTTTAAAAATGAATTTAAAATTGTAAATTTATATCGTATAATTTGAGTAATCTTTAAACTGCTATAATTTTTTGCTGCGTGATCAGAAAATTACGAAACGAGCGGCGTTGGCTTCGTTTTCTCGAGTACTTCGCTATGGAACTGAATTGGAATTGTTTGGAGCTAGTTTGAATTTCGGGTAAAATTAAACGCGTGTTTAATTTTATTTGAAACAAACGCTGAAATCAGAATTAAAATCAAGGTGAGATTTTCTCACTCAAAATGAAATGTGGAATTTTTGCAGTTATTGATGATTGCTATTGGATGTGATATTAGATATAGTAGGATATATCTTTATATATAGCAGTATATACATATTGGCATATGTATATATTGGATTGATTGATTTTCCCGCCTCGTATAGCGGATGAGACCCTATTGCGCCGTTAGTAAGCGGATTTTTATAAAACCCATATACCGCGATAATTCCGTACTGGAGCGGAATTGGTATTGTGCTAACATCTGTGGATGCAGGGAAACAGGTTGGAGGGATCCAACTGGATTCCTCACCGTATTGATTATTTACAGATATTTTGATATATTCTGTTATCATATGATGATATATGATATTTGACTGTTGTGATGGACTGATTGGTGTTGTTACATCATCAGATTCAGTTTTGAAATGTAAAAATAACGACTTTTACTTTAAAAGGGGTTTTAAAGTGATTTTTGAAAATATACGTTTTATGGAATTTTTGAATCGATTTATAAACGTAAAATTTTGAAGTTATAAAAGTTAAGATTTTTGTGAATTATGACCGTAAGGTGATTTTTGAAATAAATAGTTTAAGCAATTTATAAAATGGTTTGAACTGAGATTTTCGAATTTTTGTGAACAGTTTATTTAAAAGATTTAAAAAGTTGATATTTATAAATTTAAAATATTGGAATTTTAAAACGAGATGATAAGTGTTAAAGATGAAATTTATAGAATTATAAATCGTGAGGATATGGAATTTATAGATTCATAAATTATGAAATTATAAAATGGATGAAACTGTAGAATAAAAGATTTATAAGAGATTTACTTATAAATTGGGTTTTTACCTTTAGATGGAATATTTATCGAATTTTTAATAAAGGAGATTTATTAAATTGAAGTCGTTAGAAAATAGAAATAGAATTTATAAACGTTGTTTTATAAATTCGAGATCAATTGGATTTGATAAATTAAATATAGAAGATTATTAAAGGAAATATATTCGCGATTTTGGATAGCGAATTATCCTTAAATTGAATGTGTAGAAAAGACTGAAATTTGGTTAGTGAAGTATATTCACGATTTTGGGACAGTGAATATATTGTTAAGTAAAATGGATTTATTTTTGAAGAAGTGATATTAAAAATGAAGTTAAACATTTTAAAGATGTTTTAAAATGTATTATAAATCGAAAGCAGAGATTTCCACAGTTCTTGTTGAAATAGACGTTTTCGAGAAATTTAAGGAAATGGTGGACTATAACACTGTTGTTATAGTAAATGATTTCCGAAAGGAAATGTTTTGATGTAGTATTGGGATTTATATATCTATCTAAATCCGAATCCCTATACTAGTGATTTCGGGTCGTCGTAACGATGTTTTACGCAACATTCGTTTTGACTCAAATAGATGTTGAAATTTATGATTTCCTTAAAGAATGAATATATACTTAATTTGATTTAAGTATATCGAATATTTTCTAAGTGTTGAAAATAAATGATTTGTGAATTACTTATTTTTAAATAAGTATGGAAATGCTTTTCCAATATGAAATGAACGTTTTGAGAATTTATCTTTGTAAAGATAAATCGAAATTGAGTATTGAAAACGATTTGAAAATCGTATATCAGTAGATATTTTGAAAGATATAAATTCACTATGGAATTTATTAGTAGAAATGGGAATTCGTCTTAAAAATAAACGTTGATTTATTTTTGAAGTGTGGAAATTTTATATCTAATAAAGATATTTTTGAAGATAAATAATTTGGAAAATTATTTGGAATCTGATGATGTTGCGCATCTTTATTGATAGTTAAATAACCGACTATCAATAATTACCTTGAGTAGGTATTTGTTGTGATTGGATGAATTTGAATGCCACACTTATTTTTAAATAAACGCTCACTATTCGGGTTAGCCGGGAAAGGACCATGGGGTCGTATAACCCATTCCGAATATGTGATACGTCGTTATGAATTGCATTTGAAGACCGGTGTTGAAGACCGGATATTTTTGAAAACGGAAGGATTACCGTCGAGTTACTCTACATCGGCTGATCTCCGATTTAGAGGTTTTTATCACCCTTAGTGACGGGAAGTCCTGACGTGATTGAAAATTATCCGAATATGCAAGGGCTTCGTGAGAAGTGCCTTCGGTTCTGTTCGATCCCGGAACAGACTTGTATGGATTGTGTGTCTGACGTTACAATTTGAGATATAAAGCTGATTTCTTTCAAATACATTTCTGTTGGTGGCGGAGAATCTATTCTCTTAGCTTAACACCCTTCTCTGAGACGTACGAGCTCAGAGGTTATGTAGTTGAAATTTATCAACGATATATCCCAATTTGGTAACGTGGCATACTGAGTGTTGTTGTGAAATGATCAGTGTTTGATCATTTGTGATATGATCATTTGTTTGATCTTATATCTTTGTGATCATAGGTTGATCATTTTGTTTGACCCGAAGCAGGGCTTTTTGAGAAAGCGTAGCTTTGTGGACGAGACTTCGTCGAGCCTCACACCCCGGAAATGGTCGAAACAGGAAGGATGCAGCAAGGTTCTGGGGAGTAGCGCCCCTTAGTGTATGTCATTCCTTCTGGATAAAGGTGGTATCATGGTATGGAGCCCAGATACTTAACCTATGTGGTTGCTGCATTATTATCTATGTGGTTTGTTGGAAATCGGGGATCCTCGGGAAGATCGGTGACGATCGGGGGATGGCATACGCGTGTCAGTAGTTACCTATTTTTGCAGAGGTAACCCGGCCTTGTGTTGGCAGAGATCCGGTTAGGTTCTCGGGTCGTCTATTCCAGGGACGTACCCATCGTGGATAGGAAGTTCCTTAGCCTGACCATTTGTTGGAAATCCAAAGAAACAATACGAGCCTTGTACGGTTTTAGTTGTAGAACCTATCATTCACTTATGGTGGCGCCCCACTGTTTGGATGGTAGCTATAGTAGGCATAGTTCGAAATGTCTATGCTGGCTAAGATTTATATTATACTTTCGAAATGTTTTCCACACTATGCACTAATAATAATATCGAAAAGAATTTGATTTTGCGTAGTAAGCATCTTTGACTATCATAAGAAGAAATCTCCTCCAATTCTGCGTTTGCATTGTGTGTGTGGCGGGAGGTCTTATGGTAGTTTCATTTTCCAAAAGCATTGCGAATTTGTTTTATTTTCCTTATGAAAAATAACTGTTTTACGATCTCACACCAGTCACCATGACTGACTCGGAGTTTATTGTTTCCCTTCTAAACTCTGGGTGCCCACCAATTTCCACACGGGCAGCCTAGAGTTAGGTTATCAGGATATTCTGGATATTCTGGAGCTTGGAGATAAGCTGGATGGCGAGACGTAGTATTTGTATCTGATAGTATTTATTCCGCTGTGTATTCTGTATGAGGACAGGTTTATATAACTGTCCATTGTTGTATATTGACTCTGATTGATGTATGTATAAACTGATATAGTTCTTTGTTTTAAAAGACTATTGTTTATCTATTATATATTGTTTTGCTGCGATGTGTAAGATTCTGATATTGTTTTCTGTTTCTGTTCTGATGTGTTGTTCTTCTTTTCCTTTTCTGCTTTCTTCTTCTTCTCTCTTTCTTCTATCTTTTCTTCTACTTTTTCTTTTTCTTAAAACCCTCACTATTGGAGTTTCCGGCACTCGATTGCTCGGCAGTCGATAAAGTGAGTATCGATGTCGAATTTTCGAAAGTCGAAATTCCTGTACGTGACATACAAGGTCGAATAAAGTCAAGGAAACAAATTGGATTCGAAAATGGGATTGCAAAGATAAATAAAGCTAAGGTGAGATTTTTCTCACTCGATTTAAAAGTGGATTTTACAGTTATTGATGGATGATTGACTGTTTTGGATGTGATATTAGATATAGTAGGATATATCTATATATATAGCAATATATACATATTGGCATATGTATATATTGGATTGATTGATTCCCGCCTCGTATAGCGGATGAGACCCTATTGCGCCGTTAGTAAGCGGATTTTTTTTTTATAAAACCCATATACCGCGATATTCCACCTCGAAGTGGAATGGAATTGTGCTAACGTCTGTGGATGCAGGGAAACAGGTTGGAGGGATCCAATTGGATTCCTCAACTGTATTTATTTATTTACAGATATTGATATATATTCTGTTCTCATATGATGATATATGATGTTTGATGTGTGATGGACTAATTGGTGCGTTGCATCATTGGATTCAAACTTTTGAAGTTTTAAAAAAATAACGATTTTTACTTTAAAAAGGATTTTGAAGTGATTTTTGGAAAATATAGATTTATTAAATTTTTGAATTTATTTATCTTAAATAAATAAATGTTATAAATTTAAAGTTATGGAAATTATAATGTTCGTGAAATATAACCAACAGAGGATTTTTGAAATAAATAGTTAAGTAATTTATAAAATAGTTTAAATTTGGATTTTTGAATTATTAAAACGATGTATATAAAAGATGTACAAAATTGATATTTATCAATTAAAATTATTGGAATTTAAACGAGTTTTATAAATTGTGAAGATAGAAAATTTATGGAGTTATAAATTGTGAAGATAGAAAATTTATGGAGTTATAAATTGTGAAGATAGAAAATTTATGGAGTTATAAATTGTGAAGATAGAAAAGTTATGGAGTTATAAATTATGAAGATAGAAAATTTATAGAATTTTAAATTGTGAAGATATGAAGTTTATAGATTTATAAAGTGTGAAGTTATATAATGAATGAAATTTTAAAATAAAAGATTTATAAGAAGTTTACTTATAAATCGGATTTTTGCCTTTAAATGGAATATTTATCGAATTGATTTATAAAGGAGATTGATAAATCAAAGTTGTTAGAAAATAGAAATAGAATTTATAAACGTTGTTTTATAAATTTGAAATCAATTGAATTTGATAAATTAAATATAGAAGATTATCAAAGGAGATATATTCGCGATTTTGGATAGCGAATTATTTTTGAAATAAAACGGGTAGAAAATAGTGAAATGTAATTAGTGAAGTATATTCACGATTTTGGACAGTGAATATATTGTTAAGTAAAATAGATATGTTTTGGGAAAGTGATATTTAAGATGAAGTTAATTGTTTTAACGATGTTTTAAAATGATTAAATATCGAAATCATAGATTTCAACATTCATTGTTGAAATAGACGTTTTCGAGAAATTTAAGGAAATAGTGGACTATAACACTGTTGTTATAGAAAATGATTTTCGAAAGGAAATGTTTTTAGTATTGGGATTTACATATCTATCTTAAAAATTCGAATCCCTATACTAGTGATTTTGAGTCGTCGTAACGATGTTTTACGTAACATTCGTTTTGACTCAAATAGATGTTATTAAAAAGAATGATTTCCTTAAAGAATGAATATGTACTTAATATTGATTTAAGTATATCGAATATTTTCAAGTGTTGAAAATAAATAGATTTGTGAAACACTTATTTTTAAATAAGTATGGAATTGCTTTTCCAATATGAAATGAACGTTTTTGAGAATTTATCCTTGTAGAGATAAATTTAAAGTGAATATTGAAAACGATTTGAAAATCATATACCAGTAGATTTTTGAAATATAAATTCAATATGGAATTTATAAGAGGAAAGGGAAATTGTTTTAGAAAAATAAATATCGATTTATTTTGAGGTGTGGAAATTTTATATCTAGTAAAGATATTTTTGGAAATAAATAATTTGGAAAATTATTTGGAATCTGATGATGTTGCGCATCTTTATTGATAGTTAAATAACCGACTATCAATAATTACCTTGAGTAGGTATTTGTTGTGAATTGGATGAATTTGAATGCCACCCTTATTTTTAAATAAGCGCTCACTATTCGGGTTAGCCGGGAAAGGACCATGGGGTCGTATAACCCATTCCGAATATGTGATACGTCGTTATGAATTGCATTCGAAGACCGGTGTTGAAGACCGGATATTTTTGAAAACGGAAGGATTACCGTCGAGTTACTCTACATCGGCTGATCTCCGGTTTAGAGGTTTTATCACCCTTAGTGACGGGAAGTCCTGACGTGATTGAAAATTATCCGGATATGCAAGGGCTTCGTGAGAAGTGCCTTCGGTTCTGTTCGATCCCGGAACAGACTTGTATGGATTGTGTGTCTGACGTTACAATTTGAGATATAAAGCTGATTCCTTTCAAATACATTTCTGTTGGTGGCGGAGAATTTATTCTCTTAGCTTAACACCCTTCTCTGAGACGTACGAGCTCAGAGGTTATGTAGTTGAAATTTATCAGCGATATATCCCAATTTGGTAACGTGGCATACTGAGTGTTGCTGTGAAATGATCAGTGTTTGATCATTTGTGATATGATCATTTGTTTGATCTTATATCTTTGTGATCATAGGTTGATCATTTTGTTTGACCCGAAGCATGGCTTTGTAGAAAGCGTAGCTTTGTGGACGAGACTTCATCGAGCCTCACAGCCCGGAAATGGTCGAAACAGGAAGGATGCGGCAAGGTTCTAGGGAGTAGCGCCCCTTAGTGTATGTCATTCCTTCTGGATAGAGGTGGTATCATGGTATGGAGCCCAGATACTTAACCTATGTGGTTGCTGCATTATTATCTATGTGGTTTGTTGGAAATCGGGGATCCTCGGGAAGATCGGTTACGATCGGGGGATGGTATACGCGTGTCAGTAGTTACCTATTTTTGCAGAGGTAACCCGGCCTTGTGTTGGCAGAGATCTAACCGTAATGTTAGGTTATTTCTCGGGTCGTCTATTCTAGGGACGTACCCATCGTGGATAGGAAGTTCCTTAGCCTGACCATTTGTTGGAAATCCAAAGAAACAATACGAGCCTTGTACGGATTTAGTTGTAGAACCTATCATTCACTTATGGTGGCGCCCCACTGTTTGGATGGTAGCTATAGTAGGCATAGTTCGAAATGTCTATGCTGGCTAAGATTTATATTATACTTTCGAACTGTTTTCTACACTATGCACTAATAATAATATCAAAAAGAATTTGATTTTGCGTAGTAAGCATCTTTGACTATCATAAGAAGAAATCTCCTCCAATTCTGCATTTGCATTGTGTGTGTGGTGGGAGGTCTTATGGTAGTTTCATTTTCCAAAAGCATTGCGAATTTGTTTTATTTTCTTTGTGAAAAATAACTGTTTTACGATCTCACACCAGTCACCATGACTGACTCGGAGTTTATTGTTTCCCTTCTAAACTCTGGGTGCCCACCAATTTCCACACGGGCAGCCTAGAGTTATGTTATCAGGATATTCTGGATATTCTGGAGCTTGGAGATAAGCTGGATGACGAGACGTAGTATTTGTATCTGATAGTATTTATTCCGCTGTGTATTCTGTATGAGGACAAGTTTATAAAACTGTCCATTGTTGTAAATTGACTCTGATGATTGATGTATGTATAAACTGATATAGTTCTTTGTTTTAAAAGATTACTGATTATCTATTATATTTTGTTCCGCTGCGATGTGTAAGATTCTGATATTGTTTCTGCTTCTGATGTTATTCTGTTCTTCTTCCTTCTTCTTCTGTTTCTTCTTCTTCTGCCTTTTTCTTCTTTCTTAAACCCTCACTATTGGAGTTTTCGGCACTCGATTGCTCGGCAGCCGATAAAGGGAGTATCGATGTCGAATTTTCGAAAGTCGAAAATTTCGGTACGTGACATTTACTTTAGTTATATTCTTATTATTACATCACAAATTTTTATTACTTTCAACATTAAATCACTAAACTTATTAAATTAACAAATTTTTATTATTTTACAAGTCGTTACAAAATTTTATACTTTGATTTGGATATTTAATGTAAGATTTGAGTATACTATTAGTTTCAATTTAATAATCTATGGTTATAGTCCGCGGGCTTGGCGTAGTTGGCAAGTGCAATGGCCTCCATCATATGAGGTGAGGAGTTCGATTCCTGTCAGCTGCTTCAAGCCAACTAAAAGGTCTGGCTTACGTGGGGGCGCGGTTGGGGCGGGCCAGCCGTGTTCTCCCAGGTTTACTGTTTAGGAGTCGCAATGTCGACAATGATGGAACAGGTTCCCCTGGTTGCAAAAAAAAAATCTAGGGTTATACTTATTTTAAAATCATGAGTCTAATAAATTATCGGATTTAAGGAACTTTATAAAAAAAGGGCTTATCCTAATGTTTTGATATAAACTTCTAACATTGTTTAAACTTTTTGGAAAATTCTTGCATAATGCTATGAAGATTTTTTAAATATATCTTATATTCTTACTAAGTGAATGAGGTTAAATGTTTTAATTGAATTTTGAGATACATTGAAATATTTCTTTTCTCTTTAAGGGCGAATACCAAAAACTTGTGTAACATTCAATTACATTGGTAAGTTATATATATATATATATATATATATATATATATAACTTACCAAAAATATTTAATAAGTTGATATGTTAATAGAATATTTAATGGAATATTATACAAGTAAAACATAAGTAATGGAACTGTTCAATGAAATTATTTCTAAATAATAATTTCGATGTATAAGAAATGTTATAAATGTAAGTTAATATTGTGAAATAATTTATGTAAGTACATGAAAGAAAGAAAAAGACATTGTATGAATGAAAAAAAAGAAAAAAAGTAAATAATGATGTGAAAAGAAACCAATTAAATAAACTTAAATAATGTGTGGAAATTCTTGGTTCTTTTGGCTTATGAGATGTTTGAAAAGGATACTTCAAATTGTTTAAGGTTGTATGGATAGTCTATTGAGTAATTACCAAAGGCTGTTGAGCATAAGACACACTTGATAGTTTTTTCGTCACCCTTGTACGATTAAAAGTTTCTGAATTAAACAAAACATTGATTTTGGTTGCTATTAATGTATGATGGATTCTGTGGTTGCATATAATGGTTGTATAGTTTGTTTGTATATATTTTATAATGATTTGCTTTTGTTGCAAATTGAACAACTTAAATATTTCTCTTTTTGCATAATTATTAACCTATTTTGGATTATATAAGTGAGATACAGGTTTATGGAAGCAATAGCTACTGCTTTTGATTTCATAAATAAGCGTTGTTTGCCCGACAAATAGGTATGTTTTCGGATTACGGTTTTCTAGCGATATTATATTGTTTTCCCATGATTGGGATATTTTATTTTCAAATATGATATATATATGGTTATTATTGATATTATTATTATTTTCCGGACATCTCCGTACAAAGGAGATTCTACCGAAATTTTCCGTGAATTCTAGACTTAGAAAAATTTTGTGGACGTGAAAATATTTTTTTTCAAACTTTATGTAACATCCCGTATTTTTAAGCTATTGAATTTGAACATTTAATTCGTTTTAAATGTTAATGTGGATTCTTAATTGTTTTTGAAATGAATGGATTTGGGTTCAATCAATGAAAATGAGCTATAATTTTAATTTATAGCAATTCTGGTTGAATTTGATTAATGGAAAAATAATAATTAAATATTCGGGATTAGGATAAAAAGGTGAATCTGGATGTAAATAGCTGTAAAATGATGTTTAAATGTATTTTTAGGTTCGATTGGTTATAAACAATAATGTTGGATTTTTAGATGAATTTAAAAGTGAATAAATTAATATTTGGAATTTTATATTAATTTAAAAATGAATTTAATATTATTAAAATGCAAATAATCAGATTTGAGTCTGGGATGAGCCAGAATGATTTTTAATGTTGTTATAAATTTTATATGATTTATTTTTAAGTTAATAAAATTTTAAAGGTGAAATTTGAAGCGTTTTCGACGATTTTCAGAAATCGCCTGATTTAATAGACGAGTTAAAATAGCCTTCCGGGGCACAGTCTCGGAATTCGACGAAACCAGTTCCGTTGGATCCGTAATAGTTAGTTATTATCGGATTTCAATTTTCGTAGCAATCGGAGTTGTCGTTTGACCGTGGCAGCTCGAAACGCCTAAAAATCGATTTAACCGATTTAATTTTAAATTGATCGTTTAATTACGTAACTCGCGCATACGATCAAATTAGCTTACGAAACCTGTTCCATTGTGTTCGGAACGCGGAAAAACCCCAGGGTAGCCTGTCGGAACGTGAGAATTGGAGGTCATTTGCGTAAACTGTCGATTTGAGAAATTTTATTAATAAAATAATATTAAATAATATATATAAGCATTTTCTCTAAACCCTAGCTTCAAAAATGAACCGGCCGCCACTTACATTCATTCAATGGCCGATAATCATTTCGTTTCCCCTCTAAAAACCTTTCAATCCATGCATCTATTTGTGATTCCTCCAACTAGAGAAATGAAGAGGGTGTCGAGGTCTTCAAGTTGGACGGTGGTGATGGAGTTCTGTGAAGCGGAGAGGGAGTTTTCGAGGCCCGTTTGTGGCCGGTTCATGCTCAGTTTTTGAGCAACGTGGAGGACCGAGCTCTGAGCTGTTAGGGGCGAAGGGAGAGGGTGGATGGAGCTTCGAGGTAGAGGTCTTGGATCGTCATCATACTCGGCGAAGGTGGCGCGATTTCGAAACCCTAGTCACGAACGATGGGTTCGTTTGTCTTCGTTGTTACCTGGAGCTCACGTGAGAGAGATGAACAGGGGAGCGGCCTTGATCTATTCTTTTGTCTGAACGGCTGAGATGGTATAATTTTATTAAAGGGAATTGTTGTAAATTCAATACAAACTTTATAAAATCCTAACTAATTCGTACGATATCAGAATTCGATGATTTTGGATGCGTTGGAATCGCAGGAACACGTACTACGTGATGGCGCAGGTCCGGAGTCATTCCGGGCAAGTAGAAATTTAGGTTAAATCGGACATCGTCCGGTTTAATTTAAATTTCGAACGCTCGCCGAACTCAAAGTGAGTTTTTCTCACTCACATCTGGATGCTAGGCATTTTAAATAGTTAATATTTAAATATCTATGTGATTGGCTGAATATAATTGTTATTATCAGTCTGGATTGATATTTATATTGTGATGTGCTAATATTTGTGGATGCAGGAAAAAACAGGTTGGAGGGATCCAACTGGATTCCTCACGATGTAGCAATTATTTTATAATTGATAGTGATACCTGTTTATATGTTGTGATTGATAAATCTGGAATTTTAAATTGTTCTGTGAAATTGTGGTATAAATTATAATTCCAGAATTTAATTATAAATGAATAAATTGGGGATTTAAAAGAAATTAAAGAAATTGTTAAATAAGGAATTTAAAGGAATATAAAAATTGGATTCTGTTTTGGAATGGAAAATGTAAATTGGTAAAATTGGGATTTTAAATATTGTGGGAAATTTATCAATCGATAAATATGAAATATAAATTTTCTGGAGATTAAATTTATGAAATTATAAATTGTTTAAAATAACGGTGTTTATTTTAATAATGGCTAATGTTATTCGAAAATTAAAAATATGTTAAAATGGAGTTTCCGACTATAAATTAACAAGTTCAAATAAAAAATAGAATGTTTTGAGATGCCGTATTTCATTGGAATTTAATTAAGTGAATTGGAAATTTATGTTGTAAAACATAATTGACTTGAAATAAATCAGTGGATTTATATGAAAGAGTACTTTGAAATGTTTTGAAACGGGAAAGTGTTTCCCTGGGAAAACCAAGTTAGTGTTTTTAAAGATTTTATTTAATTTAAAAGTTAAGTTTTAAAATTTGTTTAAAGAGTATATTTTAAGAAATTGTTATTTTTAAAGTAACAAACTAATAATTTAGAAATCGTAATGATTTGAGAATATATTAGTAAATATTTTTACGAATGGATTATGTAAAGGTTGGTTTTGACTTAAGTTATTGAAATTAGCATTTTTCTTCTTATAACGTTATTTTGAATTTAGTTAAACTGAAACCCTTATCTTTAAATCAAGTTTATGTGTTAATAACTAGTTTTCTTCACATATTTTAAATTTATATTTTGAGTAAATAAATAGAAGTAATTTTCATATTTTAAATTATATTTCAGTATAAAGTATTTTTAACTGTTTTAAATGTAAATTGTTTTATACTTGGTTATTCCCGATGGGAATAAAGGGTAAAAGATTTACCTTGTAAAGGAAGAGTGGAAAATTGTTTCAAAACGAGTTTTGAAAATGTGAAAATATATCTTTGAAAGATATTAGAAGAAAATAAATAATATGGAGATTATTTATTGTGTGATGGATGTGTATGGATGTTTGTGAACATTAATTGATAGTTAAATCACCGACTATCAATATTGGCCAAATGCGCTGATCGTTTCGAAGAGACCGGGATCGGGTTTCCGTATACCGGGATTCTAGATCTGGAGACTCGAAAACCACTTCGATCCGGTTTGTACGTTTCGCGAAAACGATTTCGGAGTCGAAGATGGAGCAGTGAAGAGCAAGGGCTAGTCGCTACTAATCCTGAGGATATTTCCAAAATGGATGTAGTAGGAATAGTGCCTTCGGTTCCGTTCGGACCCGGGACGGACTTGTATGGACGAATGCTTTCGTGACATCGTCAGGTGGACGATGGGCATTCAAAGTGAAATGTTCTGTAAAGGTAACGCTAAGCCTCAAGCCTCATCAACCGGGAATGACTGAAAATCAGGGGTTATGCAGCAAGGCTTCGTGGGTAGCCCCCACTTGAGAGTAAGGTCATCCCTGTCTAGATGTCCCTTTTTATTTCGGCTTAGTGGTGCGGTTGCTGATCACAACCGTGGGGTGATTTTACTTGGAATTATCCAGTAAGGGATGATTCCGGCCTTGTGTTGCAGGGGAGCGGGCGTACTCCTCGGTACTGTGATCTAGGCCACGTACTGTGACAGGTGGTACCCCAGTGCCTAGTCATTCGTTGGAAATCCATTCTCCCTACGTGCCTTGTACGAGTTTTGTTTGTATTACCCACGTTGTGGCTAGTATGCCGGAATTTAATAGATGTAACAATTTCGGCTATTTTATAAGTATTTGTAAATAGACACTATTATAATATCAGAGGATTTTGATATAAAAGTGTTTTAGCTATCGTAAGGTAAAAACCCGACATGTTTATTTGTGGCGTGGTCTTACGAGATGCTTTTGTTTCAAAGGATTTTTGAAACTTTAATAATCAATTGGGTGTATTTATGATGCGCTGGTATTCCAGACTGACTCGGGTGTTATTTTATTATAATGCTCGGGTCAGACCGAGTATATTTCAGGATAGGTTGCTATGGAGCAGAAGAGGAGCTGGAGTCGAGGCGTATTATTCGTACTTGTTTATATTCCGCTGCTATGATTGTTGTTAGTCATGTATCTCATTATGGTTGGTTGTATTGATATACTCTGATGATGATGTATTGTATATAAACAGATATAGTTTTGATTTGTGTAAAGTTCTGTTCTATATATTATATTTTATCCGCTGCGATTGTGAGATTCTGATTTGGTTGGTTCTTTCTTCTTCTATCTACTTTCTTATTCTTCTACAATCTGTCTTTTCCGGCATTCGATCGTCGGCATATTATACTGTTGAGTATTTTGTGTTGATTTTCGAGAGTCGAGAAGGGCGGGTCGTCACACTTGGTATCAGAGCTTAGGTTGGCGACAACCTAGGCTTTGGTGGGTAAATTTACTCATTTTAAATAGAGTCAATAGTACTCTATTATGAGTTGAGTGTAATAATAGCTATGAGAGCGTACTTGTTAGTGGATATAAAATTGTTTTTGTACTGTGTTGACTTATCGGTTGAGTGTTTATGAATTCTGGTCGGTGCGGGAAGTACAACCGTATCGATAGGGGTTTCTAAACTCTTAAACAAGATAAACCGACATAGTATTGTTTTTAAAGTGGGTAAATGAAATAATTTTACCCAAAACTATATTTTGATATAAAGAAATAATTTTATAAATTATTATATGTATTGGATGCTTGTTTGGTTGTTTCTTCTATAATCAAATAAGAAATTAAAATATGATTTAAAATTTGAAATGATATATAAGCAAATGAGAATTTGTAAAATATTAAAATGGTTTATAACTAAACAGAATTAACTGAATATGGTTTAAGTAAGAAGAAGTATAATTAAAATTCGATTTAAACCAGAATTTTGATTCCGGAAATTTTGGAAAGGGTTTTAAATTGAATTTGATTGAAATTTTGGGAATGTTGAAATGTTTTCCAAAGGTTTTGAAGTTAATGATGGAGTATATTTTGGAAAATATTTTCGAATGGAAATTGATTTGAGGTGAATTTTGGAAGTGGAAAGCATTGAACTCACTTCAGTCGCTGGAAAATAATCCTGATGATGCTGGCCACATCATTAGAATTCATTTTCGAGTTTCTAAAGTGATGGATTGCTACCAAAATAGTTGGTTATGACATTGTTTGGACTTGTTTGGGAAACAAGTGATTTTGGAATTTTCAAAGGAAAATTGTTTGGTAAAAGCAGTTTGTTTTGGAATTTGGTATTTGATTTGAATATCAAAAGAGAAATGTGTTGATTTTTATTTCGAATTGGTTTTGAAATAAATCCGGGTAAATTGAATTCTGGAAATTCTATTTTAAAATAAAAATGTGAAAGTTGAAATGATTCAACTATATAACTTATAAAGGAAAGTTGATTTAAAGAAGAATTGAGTATATATGGAATGTAAATTTACTTTGAATAAATGAAGGTGAATGGAATATATCTAGATTTAACTTATGATAAGTTAAATAAAATTAAGAATTTGAAATTGAATTAAATCTATATGAATTGGAATTAAATGGAAGTTGAGATAACGGTGAAAAGTAAATGCTTACTCAATTAAATCCAAAATGATTGTTTGGAAATAAATCTTGTGTAAGCTAAATTAAATGGAATTTGTATTGCAATAAATAGAATTTTGATAGTTTGGTCAAAATTTAGAAAGTAAGGAAAAAATCCAGTTGTTGAATGAAATTTAAGTTTGGTAATAAATGTTGGAAGTGAGAATGAATAATGTAATTAGCTTATAATAGTGATGGTTTGAATTGTAAATAAAATTCAAATGGGAGAAATAATTTAAATGGTCTCTTTGTTAATAAAATAATTTGTACATGGATTGGATAAATAAACAAAGAGCATTAAAGTTGTAAATGAATTGGAATTTGATTGGATGAGAATCAAATGGAAATAAAATAAAATTGATATAAGAAGATAATGGAAATATTTGGAGGAACTTAAGCAACTTGAAAGAAAAACAAAATGATTGTGAATGAGCTTTATTAAGTAATCTGAATGAAATTGTTAAATAATAAAATGGAAATGTATGTGTAATTGTATTAATTAATTATTGAGATGAAATAAATATGTAAGGAAATTTTGAATTTAACAATTGCATTGGAATAAAAATACTTGAATTGTGAACAATGCAAAAATTGAATAAAATAAATACACATCCAAGTTGAAATTAATTTTGAATGGTGATAAGCTTAAGTGGTGATTATTTTGTTTGAATGTCATGAAATTGCTTGTATTCGGAATTGAGTTGTTTAACAAGCAATTGAAATTGATTTTTGAATAAGTTAATATGGATTGAAATCTAATTTAAAGAATTAGTATATGAATGCAAGTATATTGGTTTAAAATGGTAAATGGAATTGATTTTGAATTAATTGGAAATGGATTGAAATATTATTAAGTAATTTTGCATATGGATAGAAATGGATCATAAAAGAAATGCAAATGTTTCAAGTTTAAAATAAAATTTGATTGCAAATCAAATTGAGAATGTAAGTTAAAATAAAGAAAATGTAAGTATATCAAATTTAAGAGTAAGAATTTGATTGTGAATCAATTTGTAATTGAATTGAAGTAAATTGATGCAAGTGATACGCATGTAATCAAATTGATGTAAATATGAATTGAGAATATAGTAAACTTGAATGTGAATCATTTAAGTGAAATAAAATGAAGTTGGACTTGAACAAGTAATTTGAAAGGTGATTTAAATCTTTGAATTGTTGAAAAATATGGTTGACATTGTTAATGATAAAATTTGCTTGATTTGGTTATGAAATGGATATGTTTAGCTTGCATTTGTATTGGAAATATTATGAAAATGCTCATATCTTTGAAACTGATGAGTTTGTTGAGTTTAGTACAGGTACGGAAGGCGTTCGAGAGAGTTGGAGCGCGTATATGCGTTATATTAGCCGTTTGCTATTAAAATTTGCTAAAAGGTACGCCTACGCAAATATAATTGGGAAATGATATATATATTGTGATATATTTTGATTTCCGGCCATGTGAGCCGATGTATATATATTTGTGTATCCTGCGATATCGCAGAAGCTCCTCCGTGCAAAGGAGACTCTGCCAAAATTTTTCGAAATTTTGGGAGTTAGAAATTTTTGGGGTTTTTGGGAAAATTTATTAATAAGTAAAGTTATTTTGAAAGCGAGTGTTAAAATAAAGGCTTTAGGGTAAATGTAGCAATTGAGTTTGGGATTGGGCTAAAGGATTTTGGAAAGTGAATATAAAGCTTTTAACTAAGCAAATTTGGGAATAAATGGGTTGGAGAGTATTTTCTACCTTAGCAAATTTCGGGGACGAAATTTTTATAAGGGTGGAGGAATGTAACATCCCGTATTTTTAAGCTATTGAATTTGAACATTTAATTCGTTTTAAATGTTAATGTGGATTCTTAATTGTTTTTGAAATGAATGGATTTGGGTTCAATCAATGAAAATGAGCTATAATTTTAATTTATAGCAATTCTGGTTGAATTTGATTAATGGAAAAATAATAATTAAATATTCGGGATTAGGATAAAAAGGTGAATCTGGATGTAAATAGCTGTAAAATGATGTTTAAATGTATTTTTAGGTTCGATTGGTTATAAACAATAATGTTGGATTTTTAGATGAATTTAAAAGTGAATAAATTAATATTTGGAATTTTATATTAATTTAAAAATGAATTTAATATTATTAAAATGCAAATAATCAGATTTGAGTCTGGGATGAGCCAGAATGATTTTTAATGTTGTTATAAATTTTATATGATTTATTTTTAAGTTAATAAAATTTTAAAGGTGAAATTTGAAGCGTTTTCGACGATTTTCAGAAATCGCCTGATTTAATAGACGAGTTAAAATAGCCTTCCGGGGCACAGTCTCGGAATTCGACGAAACCAGTTCCGTTGGATCCGTAATAGTTAGTTATTATCGGATTTCAATTTTCGTAGCAATCGGAGTTGTCGTTTGACCGTGGCAGCTCGAAACGCCTAAAAATCGATTTAACCGATTTAATTTTAAATTGATCGTTTAATTACGTAACTCGCGCATACGATCAAATTAGCTTACGAAACCTGTTCCATTGTGTTCGGAACGCGGAAAAACCCCAGGGTAGCCTGTCGGAACGTGAGAATTGGAGGTCATTTGCGTAAACTGTCGATTTGAGAAATTTTATTAATAAAATAATATTAAATAATATATATAAGCATTTTCTCTAAACCCTAGCTTCAAAAATGAACCGGCCGCCACTTACATTCATTCAATGGCCGATAATCATTTCGTTTCCCCTCTAAAAACCTTTCAATCCATGCATCTATTTGTGATTCCTCCAACTAGAGAAATGAAGAGGGTGTCGAGGTCTTCAAGTTGGACGGTGGTGATGGAGTTCTGTGAAGCGGAGAGGGAGTTTTCGAGGCCCGTTTGTGGCCGGTTCATGCTCAGTTTTTGAGCAACGTGGAGGACCGAGCTCTGAGCTGTTAGGGGCGAAGGGAGAGGGTGGATGGAGCTTCGAGGTAGAGGTCTTGGATCGTCATCATACTCGGCGAAGGTGGCGCGATTTCGAAACCCTAGTCACGAACGATGGGTTCGTTTGTCTTCGTTGTTACCTGGAGCTCGCGTGAGAGAGATGAACAGGGGAGCGGCCTTGATCTATTCTTTTGTCTGAACGGCTGAGATGGTATAATTTTATTAAAGGGAATTGTTGTAAATTCAATACAAACTTTATAAAATCCTAACTAATTCGTACGATATCAGAATTCGATGATTTTGGATGCGTTGGAATCGCAGGAACACGTACTACGTGATGGCGCAGGTCCGGAGTCATTCCGGGCAAGTAGAAATTTAGGTTAAATCGGACATCGTCCGGTTTAATTTAAATTTCGAACGCTCGCCGAACTCAAAGTGAGTTTTTCTCACTCACATCTGGATGCTAGGCATTTTAAATAGTTAATATTTAAATATCTATGTGATTGGCTGAATATAATTGTTATTATCAGTCTGGATTGATATTTATATTGTGATGTGCTAATATTTGTGGATGCAGGAAAAAACAGGTTGGAGGGATCCAACTGGATTCCTCACGATGTAGCAATTATTTTATAATTGATAGTGATACCTGTTTATATGTTGTGATTGATAAATCTGGAATTTTAAATTGTTCTGTGAAATTGTGGTATAAATTATAATTCCAGAATTTAATTATAAATGAATAAATTGGGGATTTAAAAGAAATTAAAGAAATTGTTAAATAAGGAATTTAAAGGAATATAAAAATTGGATTCTGTTTTGGAATGGAAAATGTAAATTGGTAAAATTGGGATTTTAAATATTGTGGGAAATTTATCAATCGATAAATATGAAATATAAATTTTCTGGAGATTAAATTTATGAAATTATAAATTGTTTAAAATAACGGTGTTTATTTTAATAATGGCTAATGTTATTCGAAAATTAAAAATATGTTAAAATGGAGTTTCCGACTATAAATTAACAAGTTCAAATAAAAAATAGAATGTTTTGAGATGCCGTATTTCATTGGAATTTAATTAAGTGAATTGGAAATTTATGTTGTAAAACATAATTGACTTGAAATAAATCAGTGGATTTATATGAAAGAGTACTTTGAAATGTTTTGAAACGGGAAAGTGTTTCCCTGGGAAAACCAAGTTAGTGTTTTTAAAGATTTTATTTAATTTAAAAGTTAAGTTTTAAAATTTGTTTAAAGAGTATATTTTAAGAAATTGTTATTTTTAAAGTAACAAACTAATAATTTAGAAATCGTAATGATTTGAGAATATATTAGTAAATATTTTTACGAATGGATTATGTAAAGGTTGGTTTTGACTTAAGTTATTGAAATTAGCATTTTTCTTCTTATAACGTTATTTTGAATTTAGTTAAACTGAAACCCTTATCTTTAAATCAAGTTTATGTGTTAATAACTAGTTTTCTTCACATATTTTAAATTTATATTTTGAGTAAATAAATAGAAGTAATTTTCATATTTTAAATTATATTTCAGTATAAAGTATTTTTAACTGTTTTAAATGTAAATTGTTTTATACTTGGTTATTCCCGATGGGAATAAAGGGTAAAAGATTTACCTTGTAAAGGAAGAGTGGAAAATTGTTTCAAAACGAGTTTTGAAAATGTGAAAATATATCTTTGAAAGATACTAGAAGAAAATAAATAATATGGAGATTATTTATTGTGTGATGGATGTGTATGGATGTTTGTGAACATTAATTGATAGTTAAATCACCGACTATCAATATTGGCCAAATGCGCTGATCGTTTCGAAGAGACCGGGATCGGGTTTCCGTATACCGGGATTCTAGGTCTGGAGACTCGAAAACCACTTCGATCCGGTTTGTACGTTTCGCGAAAACGATTTCGGAGTCGAAGATGGAGCAGTGAAGAGCAAGGGCTAGTCGCTACTAATCCTGAGGATATTTCCAAAATGGATGTAGTAGGAATAGTGCCTTCGGTTCCGTTCGGACCCGGGACGGACTTGTATGGACGAATGCTTTCGTGACATCGTCAGGTGGACGATGGGCATTCAAAGTGAAATGTTCTGTAAAGGTAACGCTAAGCCTCAAGCCTCATCAACCGGGAATGACTGAAAATCAGGGGTTATGCAGCAAGGCTTCGTGGGTAGCCCCCACTTGAGAGTAAGGTCATCCCTGTCTAGATGTCCCTTTTTATTTCGGCTTAGTGGTGCGGTTGCTGATCACAACCGTGGGGTGATTTTACTTGGAATTATCCAGTAAGGGATGATTCCGGCCTTGTGTTGCAGGGGAGCGGGCGTACTCCTCGGTACTGTGATCTAGGCCACGTACTGTGACAGGTGGTACCCCAGTGCCTAGTCATTCGTTGGAAATCCATTCTCCCTACGTGCCTTGTACGAGTTTTGTTTGTATTACCCACGTTGTGGCTAGTATGCCGGAATTTAATAGATGTAACAATTTCGGCTATTTTATAAGTATTTGTAAATAGACACTATTATAATATCAGAGGATTTTGATATAAAAGTGTTTTAGCTATCGTAAGGTAAAAACCCGACATGTTTATTTGTGGCGTGGTCTTACGAGATGCTTTTGTTTCAAAGGATTTTTGAAACTTTAATAATCAATTGGGTGTATTTATGATGCGCTGGTATTCCAGACTGACTCGGGTGTTATTTTATTATAATGCTCGGGTCAGACCGAGTATATTTCAGGATAGGTTGCTATGGAGCAGAAGAGGAGCTGGAGTCGAGGCGTATTATTCGTACTTGTTTATATTCCGCTGCTATGATTGTTGTTAGTCATGTATCTCATTATGGTTGGTTGTATTGATATACTCTGATGATGATGTATTGTATATAAACAGATATAGTTTTGATTTGTGTAAAGTTCTGTTCTATATATTATATTTTATCCGCTGCGATTGTGAGATTCTGATTTGGTTGGTTCTTTCTTCTTCTATCTACTTTCTTATTCTTCTACAATCTGTCTTTTCCGGCATTCGATCGTCGGCATATTATACTGTTGAGTATTTTGTGTTGATTTTCGAGAGTCGAGAAGGGCGGGTCGTCACACTTTAGTAAACTTGAATATGAAGATTTGATTTTTTATTAATTAGTATATTTTATTTAAAATACTTAATTATGTAAATTAATTGTTTATAAATTGAATACTTTGAATAAAATATATTAATCCCTTAATTCCTCCTTTTCCCTTTTCGATGACGAAAAGTTTTGAGTGGGGGAGAGTGTAACGACCCGTATTTTTGGTAATTAAAATATTAAATTTAATAAGATTTTGAAATATTAATATTGTAAGAAATTAAAATTTATGATTTGTAATGATAAAACAATTAGAATGTAACATAGTAATGTTGATTTAATGTAATTGATAACCATTTTAATCCAATTTCAATCAATGGATATAATTGTAAGATTATTTGGTTATAATTGTAAATAATGAAATAAATTAAATGATGCATTTAATGATGAGATTATATGTAATTGATTGGAATATGTTAATATAGAATATAAAATCATTTTGTTATAACCCTTGTTGTAAATGATAAGATAATGGATATGAACTATTATTGTAAACGATGGTTGTAATTATCTTCTCATTAATTTTTCCGTTTGAATATTAAATTGGTAATTAATGGAATTAAGGCAATTGAATGTTAGAATTATATTTTGTTAATTGAAATTGAATATAATCAGTGATGTGTAAGTAGTCATAACATTTGTTATAGATAATAACTTATAAATATGATTAAATTACTTAAAGGTAACAATTGTTCATTTATCATCTCATTATTTAATATGTTCGGAATTAATTTGGAAATCAATGAAAATTTATGTAATTAATTAATATGGTAAAAGATGTTAACGGTAAAATAATGAATGTAATAAAATGTAAACTTATGTTAATATAATTCATAGGGTATTGTTGATTGAATAATAAGGATGATAACATAGGTTTGAATGTAATTTGATGAGAATTGGATGCGTAGTTAATGGCATTTAAACTTTTAAATATGATAAGGGGAAACAAATTAATATTTCATTAATTGATATTACATCTTTTAATTAAGATAAAGTGTAGTGATCCATAACTTTTAACAACTTTAAAATGACAGTATCTAATAAAAATTAAATAAAACAAAAATTGAATTTGTGATGTTGAGTGTTTCATTTGACCAAATTTAGTTTAATAAAAATTTTATGAAAGTTCAAATTTTGGTCAAACTTAGTCAAAGATTGACTTTTGGTTGAAAAAATTATATTTGAATTTTAAAATTTTATTCTTTTTATATGATACTAGACTGAATTCTGATATTCCCTCCACTTTTCGTTTCGTCATACTATGGAAAAATTAACATGAATTGGTAGTGTTTAGTTGTGTTTTATTTGGCTAAGGCATAGTGGGTTTGTTTGGTCTAATGAGCCTTGGTTAACCAAGAGACTCTACTCAATCATGTGACCATTTCTTTGCTTACGACCTTATGTTTCTTATCTGATAACATCTACGTACATAATTTTTCTCCTTAGAAACTTTCTGTACACACTTCTTCTTTCTCCTCAAAATCTACAGAGAACCTAGATATAAAACTCAAAAAACCTCACAAATCAAAACTCCTTTCCTCCTCTCCTTCAACCCTTCCTCCTCCCCTATAGTTGCCGCCCTCTCATCCATCTCCAAGACCATCTCCTTCCACCTTCCCTCTCCTCTTCTTTCTCTTTTTTCCCTTCTTTCCCCCTTCCCTATTTTCCCTCTTTCTTCCCTTTATTTCCATGGCTTCTATATTCCGCTAAACTATTCCAAATCAAATCAATTCTTTTTTGAAACTGTGTATAATTTCAATGGCAACAACTTTGTTGTTGAACCCTTCTTCCCTTGCCGAATATTTCTATATCAAAAACTCCAAGTCCTTTCTCGGGTCCAGTTTGGACCGAAAATACCCCATATAGTATCAATCATGTCCCCTTCATCAATGAACCAAATTATATGATTCCTTTTTTCAAACCATTTATTTTTCTAGTGGCTTCAACTTTCTTTTAGATCAGTTCTTCAAATTCCTTAATTTGCTATGCCAAAAACTCAAATCTTTTCAAAGTATTTTTGAACTCGGATGTTCAACTCAGAAAACACCTCTGTTTGTTTTGAGCATAACTTCCTCAAGGATGAAGCTTTTTGAGTGATTATTTTTTTGAAAGTGGAGAGAAAAGAATTTGTAACAACTTTCTTGTTAGTCACTTTTATAGATTCAGTAATATTCTGGTTTGAATATTTTCTTAAATATGACCTAGTTTAAGGTTTATCCTTAGTTTGGATCTTGGATTGTTCGGAAGTTGGAAGTAGTTAAAACTTGTTTATTTATATGTGCTCGTGTCTAAGCTTTGTTGGATTTGCTTTGCATTTGGATCTTTGCTAGGAATCTCCATATTGCTCCATTTTTATCATCACCTTCGTAGCCATGAAAGGTGAAAACATTCATAACTACTAGATTTTCTTAAGTTAGTTAAATTGAATTTATGATGTGATTAGAAATTGATTGGTTGTTGTTTAGTACATTTTAAATTATCATTCCAGTTAAATCTGACTTTTATCTAACTTAATTTCCATTTAATTTAATATTGAAATTTAAATTGCCAGTTAAATGCCTGTTAATGATAACCAGTAAATTGTTGGTAGTTATTGGTTGCTTTCAATGATGATTGTGTTGTATGTTCAATTGTTGATATTTGGGTGTTTGGATGGATGTTATTGGTTGACATTTGGGATGATTGGATGTTATTTATGTCTATATCTCTGTTATCTCTATGGGTTGAAATGATACATAACCGAACGATCTTATATATTAGGGGAAAATCGTTATGGGTTGAAATGATAAACCCGAGCGGTTTTCATTGATTTGGAAATGTTGATTTTTGATACTGGTTGAAATGACATAAACCCATATAATTTCTTGAATTTGGATTTTATTTGGAATTGAATTATTTGAAGGGTCTAAGTTAATTCAAACTTCGGATTTGTTTTTATTAGATGATTAAGATTGATATTTCAAATTATTTGAAACCCTTTAAATAATTATATTCACGTTGTACACTTGATAGGAAATGAAAATCCCGTAACATCTATGAAAAATTGTACTAATATTTATATTTTACTTATTTTGATCTGACTTACATAAGATCTTTTAGTTCTGGCTCAAGTGTTTTGTCTTTTCATTACGCTCGAGTCAGTCTGAGCTTTTTCAGTGTATTGAAGACTATTTTCTAGAGGACGAAGACGAATGTTCAGTATATTATTGCTATTATTATTCCATTGCATTCTGTGGTCTGCTGCATTATTTGTTTATTTCTGATGTATGTATAACTCTGATTTGAATTGTAAAAGTGTAATCAAATGTTATTTGTAAAACCGCTTCATGAACTGTTTATTTGATTATTATATTTTGTCGTTCCTCTGCAAGATTCTATGTTTTTTTTTCGTTTTACCCCGTTAACAATCCTCCCTTTGAATGGTTTGAGTCTGGCATGTGTGGTTTATTGTCGATTTGAACCGTCCAAAAAGGTGGGTCGTTATAAGTGAAATGCTAAAACTGCTCATAAACATGTCGAGCACAACTAATCAAACAATAAATGATAATAGTGGAATATTATCATTTCCTAACAAACGAAGACATCATATATATAACAATTTTTGAAAATTATTCTTTTATACATAAAATATAATCCTAGGTAAAATTATTTCATTTACCAATTTCAAAGATGATATTGTATCGGTTTGTCTTGTTTAAGTGCTTAGAGATCTCTATCAATAACGTTAGCAACATGTATTGACTAGAATCCACAAACCACTTAACACACCAATCAACACAATACCAAACATTCTTTTATAACAATAACTAATATGCCCTCTCATATGTATAATACACTCTACTCATAATAAGGCATTGCATTACCCTACCTCTTAATGAGTTATACTCCACCAAAGCCAAGGATCTCGCCTAACCTTCATCTCTGATACCACATGTAATGAACGACCTTTTCATCCCCTAAATAACGACAGTAACACATCCATGGTATTCACAAGCTAAGTACCCAAGTGTCGAAAAGACAAAACGTTAGGATAAATAAAATAAACTGGATAAGAAAGAAGAACACAATATCAGAATCTCACATGCGGAACGATTATATATAATATCTGAAAAGATGGTTACCAAAAAGAAAAGTGCAATATACATACATCAATCAAAGTAAACAAAGTTATCATCAACCTGGACAATTATAATAGCATGTCCTCATGAATGCTAATAGATACAAAATAAGTAATGCAACAGAAAATAAATGCGTAGCTCGTCTCCTGAAGCTCTAAAGTTTCCATTGCTAAATCTGGAAATATACTTAGGTTGACCCGAGCATTATAAGAAAATAACGTCTAGACTAGTCTGTCAACCAACGTGAGAAACTCAAATCAGATGGATTTTTATATCTATAAAACTTTTCAAAAATAAAGGCATCTTGTAAAATCATACCATAAATAAACATGGATGGGTTTTTTTACCTCACAATTACCAAACCATTTATATTGGAAAATCCATTAATATTTTAATAATGTCTAAAGTGTGAAATATAAGTAATCAAGTAGCTATGATGCATGCGAGTGTACATCATAACAATAATATATATAATCAAAACTGCTAAGAAGCGTTCGCTAGTTGTGTAGGATTCCATGAAGGTGCTTTTATCACTCCGAGAAAGGGCCTCTTGCAAAAGGATCAGATATATCCTTCTGAAGCATCATACATCCCTAGCTGATGTATATAGGAAATGTATAGCTAGCCCCTAAGCAGACAGGCCGAGTGCACCACTCACGCATGCATAACTATAGGAATCTTTAGGGTAGAGTCACATGCATCCTAATGGGTTAGCTAAACCCACTGGCTATGGATCCAATCTCTTGTTTTTGTGATTACCTCTGGTGAGGCTATATACGGCCTCCCAGCACATGTGTTACCACTCGAACAAATCTTGGAACCACACATGGATTCCCATATCTTGATTAGGTCACGAACAACAACATGTGTTCGAGTATCTCAAACAGATCTAGGGTTTGTACATAGAGTCTAGCATCTTGAACCAATCACGAACCACTTCCAAAGTAGAAAACACGTATATGGTTTTGGAATGGTTAAGATTTCAATTCATCTCATATAAGTACACTCTCCTACTTACTAGATGCCCCAAAACACATTTGATCGATTTTTGGTAAACTACCCTACGTTCTTCTGAAAATAAACATTCAATACATAAGAGCGGGGATCACCTCCTAACCATTTAAGCGGATATATTTCCTTATCATTTGTTCTAGAAGAACACAATGAGTTTATACGTACAGTATAACATCACCGAAGATAACTGTACCACATGATTCCTGTGTTTCTTCTAGATATTTCCAGAGTTATATTTGGTTAATTTCGACAATAATGAGAATGATCACTAAAGGGAAACTAAGTCCTATACACTATCCATAAAAAGTAGCACACAAAACATGATCAACACACACAAGCATGATCAAGTCATATAAACGACTTTAAATCCCCTTTTTAATTAACGAATCAGTTATTAATTAAAATTTCTTTTATTAGTAAAACTCTTTTTTTATCTAATAAAACTTCTTTCATTAATTAAAACTTCACTTATTAATTAAAATTCAATTTTTAATTAAAACTTCACAATTCATTTCTACACATTTCAATACTCTCAAAAATATTAATAAACTTATCTCTAACGGTATAAGTATATTCACAAACCAATAACAAGTTTTACTTATTTAAAACACATTCAAAGGGGTTAAAAACAAATGTTATTCCAATATTGTTATTATAAACCACTTCTCTCTTTTATACTTCAAAACATATACTTTTCTGCCTTTTCCCAAACGATTTCATACTTGCTATTATCTTTAAAATTCCATTATTAAAGATCTAAATATTTTCGAAAATCATTTAACTATATTTTACCACTTTAAAATATTATTCAAGAGTTTAAAAACAAATGTTACTAAACATTGTTTACTACAAACCCACAAAACTTCACTTAATCATTATCTTTAAACTCTCTTTAAAGATTAAATTACATTTATATGGGTTTAAGACAGTTTTTACTCAAACAATGTCACAACAAACACAAAATATTCCTTCTATAAATATCTCTTAAAAACATTCTTTTTTAAAAGATCCAATTATATTCCAAAGATAAGAAGTGAATATACTTTTACTTAACATTACAAACCATTCATTATAATTTAAGTGTTCTAATCCAGTTATTCCTTTGGAAATTTTACAAATATAGGCCGCTTGTAGAAAGAAATAACAAATATAGATCACTTTCAAACTTATTTACAAATATAGACCTGTTTTTTATTTTCTGGACTTTAGAGTTGGCGATTTTTCAAAAATCGCCAACAGGCGATTTTTCAGAAATCGCCAAAAGGAAATAACAAATTTCCTATTGGCACCTTTTCAAAAATCGTCAACGTAATAAAGCAATTTGCTTTGGGCGATTTTTGAAAAATCGCCAACGCTAAAGTAAAACAGGTCTATATTTGTAAATAAGTTTGAAAGTGGTCTATATTTGTTATTTCTTTCTGCAAGTGGGCTATATTGGTAAAATTTCCTATTCCTTTATCTCTTCATTAGAGACTTAACTTACTTTTTCAAGCTTTATATAAACACTTTTAAATATTGAAAACAATTTAAAGTAGATTGTTCTAAAATAATTAATAAAATACAAAAATTAATTCTAAGGATATTATATTATATTAACTTTAAATTACTTTAATAAAATATTTAACTAATTTTCTAAAATCTATATATACTTAGAAATATTTTAAAATACTTAAGATATGGTTTAAAACATTTTATTTAAAACATCTCTTCAAAATACTTATTTAATAACTTAACTAAAAATCATAAACACAAGTTCTATGCTTTAAAACTCTTTACTTTAAAATCCATGAATAATTATAAAACACTTTTAAATTTCGAACTCCTTTTTAAAATACTTTAATAACTTTTCATTTAAACTCCTTTAAAAAGATTTTAGAAAAATATCTAATGTATTCAACATTTTTATACTTTATTTAAACAGAATTTTCAAAGAGTATCTATAGCGACCTTTTCGCTGTACAGAATTATGCCGCTTCACTTTCTAATTTATGTAACTTTCCAAATCAATTCCTTTAGGTCAAACACATCCTAATAGGTGTAAAGAACAACCAAATATACAAATATATATTTCCATAATATATCACAATTTAACCAAATTAACAAGTGTTAAATACAGAGATTTTAAAGTGCGTTTATAGCGATAATTTCACTTCAACCATTCACACATAATTACTAATTTAATCAAACAACAACATCAAACAAGTAAACAAGTCAGGGCCACGATAGATGTTATAGAAAGGTAAAAGTGAGATCATGCTACATATAATGTAACAACCCGAAATTTAACCCATAATAATTAATTTTTCAATTAATTAAATAATAAAATAGCTTTGTGAAATTATCAGAATTGAGCCACGGGAGTTGCACCATTGTGTCCATGGTAATTTTTTGATCAATTTCCATAAATAGAACGTCAGAATCCGAGTTAATATGAGCAAGGAACAAAATAAACAAAAATCGAAAGAAAAGAAAAAAATAAATAAATAAATAGGCCAGGTCGACCGGCCGGTCGACCAGGGCACAAGGGCGGTCGACCCACCTTGTCTTTTGGCAAGCGAACGACCATTCGTTCATTCGAACAATTCAGCAATGGTTGAACACGTATTTTGCATTGTTTAGACTAATCTGGTCCTTCCATTCATGCATCTGAGGGCCCCTATTCAGCCTATGACGTGGTTGCATCCTATTCAATCCCCAAATCCAACGGTCTGAGATCCACTTATACCCCTATAAATAGAACCCAATGCTAACACTTTTTCTCATTCTAAGATTTTCTCCAATTGATTTCACCTATTCAGGAAGGACCTTAAGTAGAATAATTTTCCAAGGAGGAAATCATTTTAAATAAAAATATCTAACAACCCCAAGTGGATTCGTGAAGGCCTAAAGGGAAGAGCTAAGGAGCAAAGGCGAGTGATTTTAATTATTTTAAATTTCTTTAAGTAATTTAAAATAATAGGTTTTCCAATAGTTGTAGTTTAACTACGATTTTTGGAGTAACATTTTTTATAATTTATTTACAGTTTTTAGAATTAATTTCAGTCTATTCCTTCTAGCTATTCT
Source organism: Allium fistulosum (assembly GCA_030737815.1). NCBI lineage: Eukaryota > Viridiplantae > Streptophyta > Magnoliopsida > Asparagales > Amaryllidaceae > Allium > Allium fistulosum. The sequence continues at coordinate 718,939,246 of CM060905.1, read as the reverse complement.
TTTCAGTTAATTTTAGTTTATTTCTGTTAATTATAGCTTTTCCACGTATTTACAATTTATTTACAGTATTTTAATTTATTTACTGTTATTTATGCGTCATTTACATCTTCTTCTTACGCCTTGGTTTTCCTTCTATTTTCAATTTTCTTTTATTTCTCCTTCTTCTTCTTCGTGTATGGACTAGAATAGAATTTACGTGAAATTTGATTAAATTATAAGAAATCTGAAATAATGGAATATAAGATGTAAATTATAAAGATAGTAATATAAATGGAATTGGACTGAAATTACGCCCAATTATGATATTAATTGGACTGAATTAAAGAGATTGGCCTAGTTATATTAGAATTATAACTAAAAAGAATAAAAGAAGAAAAGAAGCTTATTTTCACACTTAGACCTTGGATTAAGTAATAAGCATGATTATAACGTAAGTTATAAATTGATAAACAATGGAAACTATGGTAAACTATGGAAACTACGGTGCTTATTTTAAGACTTAGGATAAATTAATAAGAAATAATAGTAATTGATAAAAATAAAGGCTTATTTAAATAATTTATCTAAGCTAATAAGGAAAGATAAGAGTAGGACCTATACCAAATAGCATTCCCCTAATATTTCTATGGTTACGGTGTTTCACATAATCCTGAAGTGAAACGAGGTGCTTCACATAATCCTGAAGTGAGCCGAGGGGTACACTTATGCTTATAATGGTAGTAAACGGTCAATCTATGGTAGTTCAAATCAAGGGGATTTGAATAAGGGGCGCAACTAAATTTTTGTTTGGTAGGGACCGGTACCGGCAGCATTTCCCCTATTTTTCTATGGACACGGTGTTCCACATAAACCTGAAGTGAGACGAGGTGCTTCACATAATCCTAAAGCGAAGCGAGGGGCACGTTTATGCTGACTAGGGTAAATAAAAGGTCAAAAGAGGGAGCAACATGTAGCATGGGCATGGTGGAAATTACACGTGCGACTCCCACTTCTGTGCTCAGTAATCGCTATGAGTTCCAAGCGCTTAGTAAGTGTGTCTTTCGTAGACACCAAAGTCTACTGTGTAGGGATACGCCCAATCCACAGCAAAATCTATGGTGTAACAAGTCGATCAAAGGGTAGAATTAGGACTTCAGCCTAATAAGAATAGGATTAGGAATTTAGCCTAATCAAAGCAGCTATCAAGAACAAGTGCAAACAATCAAAGTTAACCTATCTTATTAATTGAGTACTAGTTAATTCGTATTTATTTCCAGCTTTATCTCTCCTATTTCCTTTATTTCCTTTTATATATACTAGAACTATTGAAGAGTCTATTGCTTTTACTTTGCTTAAAGATTCTAATAGTTACTATCACTCACCATACTTTTAGTCTGACCCACTCTATTTTCCCCATTTTCCCCCACAGGCAATCAAGGGAGAGGGCAGTAGATTGCAGTGCTCGGAGGTTTTTTAGAGAAGATTCTACTTTGTATTTCCCTGCCTTTTTAGCTTTTGGTTCTTTCTATGTACTAGCTTATTCTGAGTGATATTTGTACTCTGATTTTTGTTGAGACCACGAGTTTTTTTTCATGAGACATGTTGGGTTTTGAGACATGCTTGTTGTATTTGGATTTTGACTTTTTTGGTTTATGAAGCAATTATGAAGCTTTTGTTTAAAATAAGTTATTATTTTAGTTTCCGCTGTTTTTACCTATTTTTGTCCTGTGAATCTTAGTCTCTGTTAGTTTCAGTTATACCTACAATGCACCACGCCTTTTAATGTGTCCTTTTGGGTATATTAAGGGGTGTGGGGTGTTTCACTTGGTATCGGAGCCTAAGGTTGCAAGATTCTTGAAATTTATTTTAAAAGTAAAAGTATTTTCCAAAATAACTTCTTTTAAAAAGTATTTTTTAGAAAAGAACTCTTAGAAATAGTTTCTAAGTATAAAAGAGTTTATATAAAAATCCCAACACCAGTGCAATCTTCTTTCGAATCTTTCGAGCCTAAATTCTCATTTCTTTGCATAGAATGGATGACTGGTTCCATAGAGCTATGGTACCAGAGGTGCAAGGGCAAGTGCCCAATACAACACCAGTAGGTGGAAAACCCTTTAATCCACCCACATCAGCCCCTTTTTCTGAGCTATGCAAGGACTTTGCTAGTGTAGGAGGAAGAATGTTTTTTTGGCATGGAGGATTCCGAGGAGACACGGGTTAGTTTTGAGAATTTGGAGCAAAGGTTTAGGCGGTTAGGGTTGGAGGACCGACAGAGTGTTCAACCTATATCTTGGCAGTTGAAAGAAGAGCTTAAGGGGGTTCCAAAAAGCACTAAGAAGCCATGGTGGAAGGGCAAGAAGGATAAGAGGAAAAGGGAAGGCCCTCAACAGCGAATCAAGGAAAGTGGGAGATGTAAGCGTTGTAGAATGACTGGTAATTACGCAAGAGACTACAAGAAAGAGAAGGTGAAGAAGTGTTACAGTTGTGGACAACCTGGTCGTCTTAGTAAGTTTTGTCCTTAGAAGACGGGGCAGGATGCGAGTATACTAGTAGCACAAATTGAGACTTTGGATACAACACCTTCCAGTAGCAGACCAGATCAAGGTAGGAAAATTTGATTTCTATCTCTGATTTTCCCATTTGGACTCTTTTCGATTCTGGAGCATCACACTCTTTTATCTCTAGTTCTCATGTGGATTGTTTGCACTTAGACATTTCTTTAGTTGTAGACCCCATCTTTGTTTCAAAACCCATAGGAGGATCGGCATTCTTGTCTATGGGTTGTAGGAGTTTGAAATTTTTTATCCTAGGTGTAGAATTTGACTACGACGCCTATGTTTTGGGATTCTCGGGGTATGGGATGATCTTGGGTATGGATTGGCTATCCACATATGGAGCTATATTAGACTGCGAGAGCAGAGTCGTTAGACTAGAGACATGCATCAGTAGGACTCTCGAGATTTCTTGCGACCCGCAAGGGTCAATTATGTTGAGCTTCCTTTATTCCCTCGATTCATCATCATCAGAGTTAGATTCGATTCCTGTCATCAAAGGTTTTCCAGACATCTTTGAGGAGTTTAGGGGACTACCCCCCTAAGAGAGAGATTGACTTTAGGATTTAATTAACCGAGAATGCTAAGCCATTGGCATTACCCATAGGGCATATGGCACCTAGGGAAAGGAAGGTTGAGCAAGCAGATCCATGAGCTTTTAAGAAAGGTTTCATGAGAAGAAACATATCAGAATAGGGAGCGTCAGTCATCTTCACTACCAAAAGAGGTGGTTCTCTTCGACTTTGCATTGACTATAGAGAATTGAATAAGCTCACAAAGAAGAACCATTATCCACTCCTTAAGATAGATGATCTTTTCGACCAGTTAGTTGGCTCTTCAATATTTTCTCAGCTTGGTCTGGCCATTGGATTTCATCAGGTTAGGGTAGCTGATGATAGCATTGCTAAGACCGCATTTAGGACACCCGACGAATTCTTTGAGTGGTTAGTTATGTCTTTTGGGCTAACCAATGTCCCAGCCTATTCTATAGATTTGATTAACCATGTTTTTAGAGATGTCCTAAAGTAAAGTTCGTGGTGGTATTCGTGGTCGACATTTTGGTGTTTTCCAAGAAGTATGGAAGAGCATGTTATTCATCTAAAGGAGGATCTTCTATGCTTCGTGTTCATCAGCTGAAGATGGAGTTCTTGAAGTATAACTTTTGCAGTGCATCTATTGGGGCATAGAGAATGTCTACACATGGTAGGGATTTAAGAAACGGTTTTGTACATTTAGGATCGGACTGCGGAAATCCAAAGGTAGGCAAAGATTGGGGGAATGTACAATACGTTCAGTTGATAAGAAAAGATGAAAACCCATGTGTAGATAATTACAGAAATTATAATTGTTTCATATAAGTGGATTTAAGGGTAGTACCTTAGAATAAATCAAACGAAAGACTTTAGTAAGAAAATGGGATTTCCAAGGTTTAAGAAAAGTACTCCTAGGCTAGTAAGGACAAATCCACTTTATGCCAAGCCCAATAAAATGAAATTTTTGAAATTTAAAAAGTGGAAAGAAAAAAAATGTAATTGTTAGAATTGAAAATTTTCATTGTTAATATTTTCTTTTAGAAAATAAATATGGGGTTTTTGAAGAGTGGTATAAAATTTAAGTTGGCTTTTATATAATGAAAAATTGGAATTCTTTTTGAAGAATTATGGAGTATATATATGTATAACTCACTAGTTTCATTGTAAGTAAACAAAGATTTTAGACATAAAAACCTAGAGTGTATCAAGTATCGAAAACGTAGATTACAACTTTTATTATTGTAATAAATGTTTTCGTGAAAAATAAGAGGAGCATAGGCTATAACACTATTGTTATAGTAAGTGACTCCCAAGAAAAATTTTTTTACATAGGTATATGAGATTTATTGGTATTTATTTAAATGAATCCATACACTAGTATTTTTTTCGGGTTGTAGTAACGGTGTTTTACGCAACATCGGTTTTAACCCAAATAAAATTGTATTTTAAAAGGTAATTTCTAAGTATAGAAACAAAATGGTTAGTAAAGTACACTTATTATTTTTAATAAGTATAAGGAAGTGTTTTTGCAGTTATGGAAATATTAAAACAGTTTTGAAGATGAGTTTTTCTTAAAGGAAAATGTGTAAGTTAGATATTAGAAAATATTTATAATGGAAGAATATAAATTAAACATGCTTTAATTTTGGAATAAAAAGAATAATGGTACGATTTTCTATGAACCCAATAAAAATGCTTTGTGCAAGTTACAAGGAATACATGAAAGAGATATACAAGATATGAAAGGCACCATATTTTGTATAGCCTATTTCGAAAAGTATAAAATAATTCCTTGTAATTTCACATAAACATGAAATTCTCTTTTAAAAGGTTCATAGAAGATTTTAGCGTTAATTATTTCTCATTTGAGAAAGTAGTTCCAATATATTAAGGCATGAGATTGTAAGGTATAATAAGAAGATGTTTTGGAAACACATAAAAACATTTTAAAGATATTTTAAAATAAAATGGTTTGGTGAAAAAGTAAATAAGTTTTTGGAAATAAAGAACTTAATAAAAGTAGAATTTGAAAATTCAAATTTTTATAGAAACTGAAAAGGTCTTTATAAGAAAACGAGGAATAAGTTTTGGACTTAAAATTTGGAAGTTTTCCCTTCTAAGTTGGGAAATAATGTTAAGTAACCAAGTATTTTCGAATTTAATAGAAACTCAAAAATTATTCTTTTTAAAGACAATGATTTTGGGATTTGATGTTTTGAAAATTTAGAAACCTCGGTTTTTTTTAAATAAAGTGATAAATAACAAACCAAGCTCTTAAATGTGGAGTAGATAGGAATCATTACCTAGGTGTAATGAAAAAAGTGCAAGGCTATAACAGTGATTACTTTTAAAAATAATGATAGAAGTTCCCGTGGAGTGTGTAGGACACTAGTAAGAACGTAGGAATGTTGATTTATGTGTGCAGACTAAAGGAGAGCAGTAAAGTGAAAATAGTAAGATAGTAAGACACGCATGGTTGAGAGTGAGTCTTCCTGATTTTGGAAGAACTTTGGTAAAGCATCTTCCTTTAGTGGAATTCGCATAAGATAGTAGTTCTCAAGCTAGCATCGGAATGGCACCTTCCAAATCTCTTTATAGGAGACCGCGCAAGTCGCTTTCATGTTGGATAGAGTCTACAGAGGTTAAAAAGACTTCGAAGAAGATTAAATTGATTAGGAGAAAATGCGTACTTCTTATCCACATCTCTCTTTGATAGTAAATTTCAAATTTCCTATTTCAATCTTTAGATTTAAATAGGTTCTTTCCTTTATTATCCATTGGGAGGGTAGAACTTAGGATTTAACATATGGATGGTATGATTTGATGTAAACATGTTATTAGAACATGTTATGAATGATGTATGCTAGTGATTGCAAGTGTTTGCTAGTAGATGCTAATGGACGCATATAGGTGCACTATGCACTATTATTCTTTAGGGATCGGCCTAACTAGGACACTAGAGCATATGCATATGGATGTGTGTGCAATTTATTCTATTTTCCATGGTTGCTATAAATGGATGATTTTCACATGGTTGTTGCATTTGGATGATGTTTGTAGCACGCATATAGAATTATCAGTTATCATTAGGAAATTTTTGCATTAATTGGGATACATGACACAAACATAATTGCATAAAAGCAGGTCAATTGAATCAGTGGACTGCCTAATCTTTTGCATTGTCAAGGACATTTACACTGCACTAATTGCATAAGTATCATAAACCTCATTAGAAAAACTTAAGGACAATGAATGAATGGTTGATGATTAAATAGTTGGTTGTATAATTGGATGAAAACATTTAGTACATTCTTTTATCCTTAGAGATTTCGGGGATGAAATCCCTTAAGGAGGGGAGAATGTAACAACCCGAAATTTAACCTGTAGTAAATAATTTGGTAATTAATTAAATAATAAAATAACTTTTTGAAATTATCACAATTGAGCCTGGGAGTTGCACCATTGTGTCCGTGGTAATTTTCTGTTCAATTTCCATATATAGAACGTCAGAATTCGAGTTAATATGAGCAAGGAACAGAATAAACAAAAATTGAAAGAAAAGAAAAAAATTAAAAAATAGGCCAGGTCGACCGGCCGGTCGACTTGGGCATAAGGGCGGTCGACCGTCCAGTCGACCCGCCTTGTCTTTTGGCAAGCGAACGACCGTTCGTTCGTTCGAATGATTCAGCAACGGTTGAACACGTATTTTGCATTATTTAGACTGATATGGTCCTTCCATTCATGCTTCCGAGGGCCCCTATTCAGCCTATGACGTGGTTGCATCCTGTTCAATCCCAAAATCCAACGGTCTGATATCCACTTCTACCCCTATAAATAGAACCCTAGGCCTAATACTTTCTCTCATTCTAAGATTTTCTCCAATTGGGTTCACCTATTCGGGAAGGACCCTAAGCGGAATAATTTTCCAAGGATGAAATCGTTTTAAATAAAAATATTTAAAACCCCAAGTGGATCTGTGAAGGCCTAAAGGGAAGAGCTAAGGACCAGAGGTGGGTGATCGTAATTACTTTAAATTTCTTTAAGTAATTTAAAATAATAGGGTTTCCAATAGCTGTAGTTTAACTATGATTTTTGGAGTAACCCTTTTAGTAATTTATTTACAGTTTTTAGAATTATTTTCAATCTATTCCTTCTAGCTATTCTTTTCAGTTATTTTAGTTTATTTCTATTAATTATAGCTTTTCCATTTATTTACAGTATTTTAGTTTATTTACTGTTATTTATGCTTTATTTACATCTTCTTCATACGCCTTGGATTTCCTTCTATTTTCAGTTTTCTTTTATTTCTCCTTCTTCTTCTTCGCGTATGGATTAGAATAGAATTAATGTGAAATTGGATTAAATTATAAGAAATCCAAAATAATGAAATATAAGATGTAAATTATAAAGACTGTAATATAAACGGAATTGGATTGAAATTACGCCTAATTATGATATTAATTGGACTGAATTAAAGAGATTAGCCTAGTTATAACTTAGAATTAGAACAAAAAAGAATAAAAGAAGAAAAGAAGCTTATTTTCACACTTAGACCTTGGGTTTAGTAATAAGCATGATTATAACCTAAGTTATAAATTGATAAACTATGGAAACTATGGTAAACTATGGAAACTATGGTGCTTATTTTAAGACTTAGGATAAATTAATAAGCAATAATAGTAATTGATAAAAATAAAGGCTTATTTAAATAATTTATCTAAGTTAATAAGCAAAGATAAGAGTAGAACCTGTACCAAATAGCATTCCCCGAATATTTCTATGGTTACGGTGTTTCACATAATCCTGAAGTGAGACGAGGTGCTTCACATAGTCCTAAAGTGAGGCGAGGGGTACACTTATGCTTATAATGGTAGTAAACGGTTAATCTTTGGTAGTTCAAATCAAGGGGATTTGAAAAGGGGGCACGACTAGATTTTTGTTTGAAAGGGACCAGTACCGACAGCCTTTCCCCTATTTTTCTATGGACATGGTGTTTCACATAACCCTGAAGTGAGACGAGGTGCTTCACATACTCCTTAAGTGATGCGAGGGGCACGCTTATGCTGACTAGGGTAAATAAAAGGTCAAAAGAGGGAGAAACAGGTAGCATGGGCATGGTGGTAGTTACGCGTGCGACTCCCATTTCGTTGCTCAATAATCGCTATGAGTTCCAAGCGCTTAGTAAGTGTGTCTTTTGTAGACAACAAAGTCTACTGTGTAGGGAAACGTCTGATCCACAGCAGGTTCTATTGAGTAGCAGGCCGATCAAAGGGTAGAATTAGGACTTCAGCCTAATTAGAATTGGATTAGGAATTCAGCCTAATCAAAGCAGCTATCAAGGACAAGTGCAAACAATCAAAGTTAACCTATCTTATTAATTGAGTACTAGTTAATTCGTATTTATTTCTAGCTTTATCTCTCCTTTTTCCTTTATTTCCTTTTATATATACTAGAACTATTGAATAGTCTATTGCTTTTACTTTTCTTAAAGATTCTAATAGTTACTATCACTCACCAGACTTTTAGTCTGACCCACTCCTCTATTTTCCCCCTTTTCCCCCATAGGCAATCAAGGGAGAGGGCAGTAGATTGCAGTGCTAAGAGGTTTCTTGGAGAAGATTCTACTTTGTATTTCCCTACCTTTTTAGCTTTTGGTTCTTTCTGTATACTGGCTTATTATGAGGGATATTCGTACTCTGATTTTTGTTGACTACGAGTTTTTATTTCCTGAGACATGTTGGGTTTTGAGACATGTATTGTTGTATTTGGATTTTTACTTATTTGGCTTATGAAGCAATTATAAAGCTTTTGTTCTAAATAAGTTATTATTTTAGTTTCCGCTATTTTTACCTATTTTTGTCTTGTGAATCTTAGTCTATGTTAGTTTCAGTTATACCTACAACGCACCATGCCTTTTAATGTGTCCTTTTAGGTATATTAAGGGGTGTGGGGTTTTTCATATACTGTTGTCGTCTGCATTTAAAAGAAATAAGGGGTCCAAAAGTAATAAATTGCATTGTTCATTATACTATTTATATTTTAATACAACAAACAGAAATATCAAAATAATATACAAATCAACTGATGAGTAAACTCACCCATGGCCAAACCAATACCAAACGTAGATAATCCCAATACGAGTGTAATAACTAAGATGGCTTCTCGATTGGACCTCGTAAGCAAAAGTTATGGATTTTATAAGAATTTTGAATTAAATAATTTAATTAATTCACTTAATTGATAATTAAATGCTAATTACTTCTATAATATTTTTCCATAAATTAAACTTTCCCACTCCTGTATAAGGTAAGCATAGTGTAACGTTCGCCTTTCTTGCACCGAAAGACGAGCCATTAAGGGTAGAAGAAAAAGAAAGGTAAGTAGAAACTACAAAATCACATATTCTCACCACAAATCATAAAAACATATAATGGATAAGGATATTATATAGCCATTTCCATAATAGTTAATAAATCAGAGTCACTACATTAAAACATTCGACAGGACAGTTCTAACTACTGCCCATACAAAATAAATAGATCATACATAAACACAGCGGAATATTATAATAATTAGCAAACGGTGAAGCTTCCTGCTTCAGCTCCTTCAAAATGCTTCCGTAAGAAATCTTGATCACTTGGCTACTCATACAAATTTGAGTACCTAAGAATTTTTGGAAAAGAAAATAAAACTCTGGGTCAAACATGGGTCTGGTGTGAGTAAACACAAACAACTTAATTTTACTTTTACAAAACACTTTGAAAATCAAAGGTATCTCGTAAGACCACGCCATACATAAACAAGAATGGGTTTTTGCCTTACGATAACAAAAAAACTTTATATAGAAATTCATTGGTATTATGATAATATCTAGGATTTTCAAGTAAAATAGAACATAGCTGAAATGCTTGCATCTCATATTTCAACATATGGGATACAACTAAATCCGTACGATGCATATTGAAGAATGGATTATGTAACGCCCTACCTTTATACTCATATTATCCAAGAATAATATATGTGATATTGTCGAATAATACGGAGAATAAGGCTGGTTCGGAGCGAACAATTGTAATATTGCTTTGTGCGAGTACTGATATGTCAAATCATGGGGCTAAACTTTTTCTTCTGTTATATAAGGAGATTCGACATATCTGATCCAAACGCAAAACAATAATACAATGGCTTAATATGATTCAGGACAATATACAACATAATGATATAACACAAAATCACAAGGCGTAGCGGAATTATAAATCTTATTATTACTACTCAAAATTTTAAGTCTACAAAAAGAAAGAGCTAGACTCACACAAATAATAGTATATACAAAACTCTAACAGGTTTACAAGTATATAAATGACATCTCAAGTCAACACCATACAAACTATATACAAGTCAATAACATGACTAATAATAAAAAAAGATAGAAAACTCAATCACAAATTACTACTCCAAATAGCTACTCTAGCTAACCCAAATCCAAAGTCTCCGAGTCCTTGTAACCTGAAAAGTCTCGGCCTGACCCGAGCAAACAAACACTCGGGTCGGACTATCTCTAAATATCCAAATAGGTGAGATCGTTTAATAAACATGCATAAGACCCAAAGGATACTGTATAATAAACAAGTAACCTGTTTAACAATTATAACTTATGCAAACTTAAACATCAATTTGATAATTTGTGGATAATATCCATAAATCTGAAAATAACCATTTAGGAATAAATGGCATCAAAATCTCAATCTCAACAAAATCTCAATCTCAACAAAATCTTAATCTCAACAAAACCTCAATTTCAACATATCGAACTCTTTAAGGAGTTCAAAACAACAAAAATGTAATCACCAAGTTTCAAACTCAAAAAATAGCTCTAAGGCTATGAATATATATCCAACATTCAACATAATGGTGAAAACATTTAAAAACTCATCAAATTCTAGAAATCAAAGATAAAGAAATCTAGAAAATAACAGAAAAGGTGGATCGATCCCAACAAATGGTGAGTCTAAGCTACAAAAGCCCAGCATATGGCCCGAAAGCCCAACATATAATAAGTGTCTCAACTCCCAAATTGAACCCGATCAGTGGTAACAATGTGTTCCATAACACACGTTGTCACTAAATAGTTTACTACAAGTTAGCTAATTCCACTTGTGTGTAACCTCAACCGAACAAGTCAGGGATTAACCAAAATAGTAAACACATGTGTTTCATATCACATGTCTTACCAAATCGTTTAAGTCTCTTCCTCGTTCGCTCGAAGAGTGCAAAATCATATGATTTAAAGTAAAATATTCTTCTTCGAGAAAACGAGTTTAAAATGATTTTTGAAAATACTTTGCAAATTCATTTCCTTTTAAATCTCTTCATAATAGAGTACTATATTATTAAACACTTAAAATGAGCTTTAAATATGGTTTATTACTTATAAAATCGATTTAGAAAATTCCAACTTTTAAAACCCATTTTTGAATCAAAAATTCCTTTAAAACAAGTTAGCAGCAAATTCAATAGAAATTTCCATATAAAAACTCATATAAATTTATAACTTCGCCACATAAAATTATCATCGAATATCGGCTTTCTAATTCACAAGTAGAATACCTTTGACCCATCAAAACTAAACCAATTACCACGAAATATGGAGCAAAGGTGCTGGAACATATCAGCAATAACATATCCAAATTTGAGAATTTTTGGGAATTTATTTGATTTGTTATGATTTTTGGAACAGCTAAGGTTTGGTGAAAAGAGTTGTAGAAGGAGGAGTTGAGCCTTCTGGTTTTGAGTTTCTGAAAAATGTAATGAACCTATAGAGCTAAGAAGAAAGGAGTTATCTCATCTTCACTTGTAAATGGGCTTGGGTTAGAGATTTGAGCCCAACTCCATTAATAAATCAATTTTTCACTATTTTAAACACACACAAAACATCTTTTAAGTCTATCTTTGAAAAATAATATCTCCTAAACCGAAGCTCATAAAAATGCAAACTTATATTCTAAAATTAAGTACAAGACTAAATCTTTGCAATGAAACCGAAATCACTTATTTTTATGGTCGTTAGACCCTTCAAATAATTTATTGAAAATGGACATTTTCATATTTGTTCAAAAATGTAAAACTTGTTAAAAATAGATTTTAGCTCTCAAACTTATGATTTCTTCAGAACAAAATTTATGAATCACTTTAATAACATAATTAAGATTTTTACCCAAGTTTAAAATGGTAAATTTGCAAAAAAACCCCTTATTTTATTATTTCAAAAATGCAGGTTGTTATAGACAACCCGCCTTAAAGAAATTGCGTCCTCGCAATTCCAATTAAGAGAAAAGTCTATAATCTACTTTGTAAAATTCACTTTGTACATTACTTATGATAATCTTATGAAAATAATATAAAGTTTCTTATCAAATTGAATTAGCAAAATTTACCAAATTCTAAAAAAAAAAGTTTCTACCACCTTTATTTTTAGGCAAATTTTGTCACTCTCCTTTGCGCGGTTAACGTTTCGAAAATTCAAAATATTTATATAATGTTATAATATACATCTCATCATAAGGATGAGGCATCCCATAGGAAAAAAAATTGCGATATGTAATCCGATATACGTACCTTAAGTTTTGAAATATTAGCGAGTCTGCTAATATTCCTTAAACAATAATTTATAATCTCTCAAACGATATGTATTTAACTTTAGATACCTGCAACTATCTCAAAGACTAATATTAGTATTTTAATATCAATTTCATATCGAAAAGGAGAGAATAATAGTTCTCACTTATTGTCGATATCAAACAAATTTCTAACCATAACATAAACACTCATTCACAACGAAAGTATAATGATGAGTTTCATAAAATGAAGTGTTACATATTGAATTAACTTTCCAAGCAACTTTTGGATCATAAATTTGATATGTGGTATGAGTTATTATCATTTTACTTGGTTTAGATCTTTCAAAAACGTATATAAATGTTGCAGGACAGTGATAGAAAACTACGTTTTAGGCCTAGTATATGTCAAAATCTTGCAATTTACTTCAAATGAAAGTTGTTCCTTAAGTTTCTCGCTTTCCAGAAAGAGTAAAATAATTGCATTTGGATAAACCGTTAGAAAGTTATATCCAAAAAAATTCTCAGTTCAAAATTTCAATATCTTTGTTGCTCATTCTCAGAACAGCGATAAAGATATGCAGTTTTGACCATCTTAACTTTAAAATATTTCAAAACACAATAAATGAAACTTATATAATATTGTCTAAGATTTCCAGAATATCATTTATTTTCAAAATCCGATAAGAAATGAAAAAGTCATGCCCAAATTACAAACACTGTTCCAACTCAGAAAATATTTTTTAGGACAATGATTATGTCAATGTTTAAAACCTAATTTCAATCCAGAAAACTTCAAAATATGGAAAAATGATTAAGACAAAATTTCTTCCTTGAAGAATTATCTTTCTACTACAAAAAAAATTCAATATAATTGGATTTATGGTTAAGAAGTTATGGCCATTTTACTTTCAGGTATCATCTCATTAAATTACTGTATGGCTGAACCATAACATTAGTTCCAAACTCAGTTTAATTTCTCTTAAATGCAACATTTGGAAAAATGATTAAAGGAGAATTTGTAGCTTATTTAAAGAACTTTATATGACAAAAAGATTGAACCAATTCAGGCTACTTTTCAACAAAATATCCACAATTAAATTTTTCTTCTTAACATGAAGAATGACAATGATTTGTTCCTAATTCCATTTTTAATTTAAATTCCCATATTAGAATCTTACAAATTAGGAAACCTAATTCCTAATAAAAAGAGGCACAATTTCTCGTATTCACGAAATTTTTCCATAATGGAAAATCATAAAAGAACATCAATATTCATAAAAGTTGATTCATCCAAATACCAATTTCAATTTTAGTATATAAAGTGCAAACACGCCAAAATCATGTAAGAACTCAAACTTCAAGGAATCCAAAAAATCAAAATAGAAATTTGGAAACAAAACCAAACATCAATATGTCAAATATTGCACCTTTCTTCTAAAAAGAAATACTCAAGATGATTTTTAGGTGAAAGCTCAATTCACATAGAATCTAGAAATTAACAAAAGAAATCTAGAAAAAATAAAAATGGTGAGATATTCAAAATTTTCCCAACTTGTGAACATCCAAGTCTGTAAAACATAATGGTTTACATAAATGATCCAAAGGAACCATAAATGGGTATAAAATCCATAAAACACAAATGTGCGGAAAGCTCCATAAGTGAGCATATGCTCTCATGAATCCAAATCTAAAAAGAATGGTCTAAAAACCAATGGATATATCTCATATATCAAAAATAAAAATCTGGCCTGAAAAGCAAAACATAATTAAGACGAGCACATCGCTACGCCTAATTAGAGATGTATCAAAAGATAACGCCTAACACAATCGAGGTATAATCCCCCGTGGATAATAGAGACAAGCTCATAGTAAGTCTAATCATGAAATAATCATTCTTCATTAATAAGTGTAATACACTCTCAGTTAGTTAATAAATGAGTATCGCCCAATGTCCCATAACCACTTTGCATTACTTAATTATTTACAAAACGATGATAAATTCAATTTGACAAAAATATGGTTTCAATCGAATAAGTCTGGGAATTAATCGATGAAGTAAATGCAAGCGTTCCATACCACTATTTTTACTAGACCGTTTAATTCAATTTCTTATTCAATTGAAAATATGAAATCATATTGAAAACAAGCAAGGCGTTCATAGCGAAAATTACAAAAAGCAATAATCCAAATGTTACCAAAGGAAAACTCAAAACGGCTTTTGTAGCTAAGAATTGGAATAATAAAAATTTAATAAGCTTGTAGTTGAAAGCAATTATTCAAATTCAACTTTGAATGGAATATTTTATTTTCATAAATAATGAGATTTACTTCCAAATCAATCATTCCATATCATATAAAGCTTTAACAATGTTTTATTTCCAAAATACTTGTTTTGAAAACTTAACACATTTGTATAGACAAGCATACATTCTATCATGCAAGTTTTTTTTCTATTTCCAAAATTCCTATATCATATATATGCTTTCCAAATTATGTATTTTTCAATTTGGAATAATATTTAACTCACTCAAAAGTTTTCATATCATTAAATATTATCTTCAATATATTCATAATTATTTATATGATAAAAAATTTACTTTATACTGCAAATCAAAATATCATATGTTATTCTTATTAACATATAACAAAATAAACATTTAAAATTTGCAATTTAATAATCAATTTAATGACATTGTCTTGCCATCTATTTATAGCAAATTGCTTTATCAAATGGCTGCGATGTTGTTACAAAATCAACATGGCCTCGCCATATATTTCTGCTATTGATAAAGTTCAGTGGTCGTGCACATCATCAAAACTTAATACATAAAAATGCATTTTTAATATTGGAACACAAAACTGCTGTGTCGGACTGTCTCGTCAAAGCGTTTAGAAATCCATATCGATACCGTGGCATCCCACGTCTCGATCAGAATTCATAACACACTCCACAGACAATTTAACACAAAACAAATTTCAAAATTCTCATAAAAATGAAAATCCATCAATAACAATTCAAAGATGCAAACATTTATTCATGCAATAAATTCTTAATCATAATTAAACAAAAACTAAATATGGTGTTTAGCGGAAACAATTTATCCGCTTCCGCTTTGCAAACTCTAATCTCATAATGGATCAGTACACTACTAGATAACTCATGTCTTTTAAAAATCATTTTATAGAAATAATTTATAAAATAATTTAAAATCTCTACAAATACGTCCCAATGATTATTCCCAAAAATCATTTATACTTCTATTTGATATAGGAAATAAATCCCAATATCAACCCAACACACCCAATGGATGGGAGTCCAAGTTTATCTAGGTCAAGATTAGTGTTCCTTATATTCTATATTGTTCTGAACTGGTGCTCTGATACCAACTGTAACGCCCCAACTTTATACCCATATTATCCAAGAATAATATATGTGATATTGTCAAATAATACGGAGAATAAGGTTGGTTAGGAGCGACCAATTGTAATATTGCTTTGTGCGAGTATTGATATGTCAAATCATGTGGCTAAACTTTTTCTTTCATTATATGAGGAGATTCGACATATCTAATCCATATGCAAAACAATAATATAATGGCTTAATATGATTCAGGACAATATACAACATAATTGTAACGACCCAGAATTTCTGTCATTTGAAATTCAGATATTTAATTGATTTTAAATATTAACAAGTGAAATTTGTAAGCTGAATAAATTATATTTCGAATATAATTATTTAATAATTTAATTAAATCGATAATTTAATATTTGAAATTGTGTAAATAATTGGAAATTGGATTAATGTGTATAAAAATGATGTATAAAGTTATATTAAATCATATTGGAGTTAGAATGATGTTTGAGAACTTTTAAAATTGAATTAAAAATAAATTTGTGAAAATTGAATATTTTAATATTTAATTGACGAGTGAAAATAGTCATTTTTCAAACAGTCTTGGATTTCGACGAAACCAGTTTCATCGGATCTGTAATGTTATATTATTGTAAGATTTCAAATTTCGTGTCAATCGGATTTACGGTTTGTCCGGGGTGAGCCAAAACGCATAGAAATCGTTTCAATCGATTTAATTTAAATTTGATCGTTTATTTCCGTAACTTGCACATATGACTGAATTAGCTCCCGAAACACGTTCCATTGTGTTCGGAACGCGGGTAAAACCTTAGAAACGTCAGCCGACACGCTTCGTTTGGAGTTCGGAAAATTTCGAATGAATACTGTTTTGAGAATTTTCTATAAAAGGACCTAGATTTTCTATTTTGCACTCAAAACCTTAACTCTAGGGTTAGCCGCCACTACTGGTTTGCACGGCCAGAAATTCTCCTCCTTCTTCCTTCGATTTCTTCCAATCTATCAAACGATTCGGAATATTTTCAACTACAAAATTATAGAGGATGACGAGATCTTGCGATCCAACGGGTATGATCGCGAACGGAGCACCATAGCGGCCAAATTTCTGCCGTGAAGTTCACGCATTCGTACGCATTTTTTGAAGCACATAGTCGACCGAGCTCGCCTATACTTCGCGCGGTGGTGGTATTTGTGATGGCCTTCGTAGTGGCGTAGGCCGATCGTCTTTAAAGTCGACGATGGTGGTGCGGCAATTAGGGTTAGGGGCGGCTCGTTGGGTTTGTTCTTGCGTTCGAGTAGCCTGTACGCATGAGGAAGAATAAGTCAACGGCTCATATCTAATGTTGGGAAAAGGAACGGCCTTGATTTGGTTAGGGTTTTAAAAATAAATAAAAATTGTAAATTTTATTATATATAAATCGTATAAACTTTGTAAAATCATATCTTTTTGGTACGAGGTCGGAATTTGACGAAATGACTTGCGTTGGGTTCGTTTTGTTGAGCACTACGCAATGGAGCTGGTTTGGAGTCGATTGGAGCCAGTGATAATTTCGGGTAAAATTAAACGCATATTTAATTTTATTCGAAATGAAACACTACAACTGTTATCAGAAACTCAAGGTGAGAACCCTCACTCAATCGAATTGTGTTTCGATTTAAATTTTAAATAGATGAATTTAAAATTGCTTGATTGTGTGAATTGGACGATAATTGCTATCTATTGTATTGAAATAGACCCTATACGCCGCATAATAGCGGAGGTTATTATATTAAAAACATATACCACGATATTCCACCGTGAAGTGGAATTGGTATTATATATGTATTTGGAGTTGATTTCCCGTATTATATAGCGGATGAGACCCTATTGCGCCACATAATAGCGGATAGTATTTTATAGATCCCATATACCGCGATATTCCACCTTGAAGTGGAATTGGTATTGTGCTAACATCTGTGGATGTAGGGAAATAGGTTGGAGGGATCCAACTGGATTCCTCAAACATTTGAATTTGTTTCATATGTTGTGTGTTGAATTATTTATAATCTCTGTGTGATTATATTTGTGAATTGGAATTGTTGAAGGCTATAGTTTAGCCGAATATATTTTTGGTATCGTTGGATACCAAAAATAAATAAAATTGGATTTTTAAAATTCAAGTTGAAAGTTTATTTTAAAACTTATTTTTGAGAATTGGATAAATTAAAATGGAGTTTTTAAAAGATAAAGTTTACTTTTGAAACATATTGAATTAAATTCCAAAATATGGAAAAAGGGCTTAATAAATGGATTTTTAATAATATTATTTATCAGTTGAAGAATTTATTTAAAATTTGGATTTTTAAATAGACTTGAAGAGATAAAGAAATTTATTTTAAAAAGGAAATAATTTGGAAATGCGTTGAAAATTTTATTTGGTGTTTTGAAATAAATTTGAAAATCAATTTGAAATTTATTGATTTTTAATTTACCATAACTAGTAAAATTTATTCATAGAAATTTACCTGATTTAAATTAATCAAATAATTAAATTAATCCTACTTATGGATGTTTGGATTACATTGGATGGTGAATTGTTTAATATCCCAAATGTGTGATGCTTTGTGATATATCCTGATTTGTGTTGTGATCGGTAATTTGTTTATCTGTGATATATATATATATATCTGTGTGTGTGTGTGTGGTCTGTGAATGAAAGATAAGCGTTATAGTTTATACCGCTTATCAATTGTATTGTTATATTTGATCTGTGATGGTTGAATGTTGTTGCACTATTGTGTTAAAACCTTGGACTACACAATACACACACCAATGTGGATTTCACGTGGAAATCGGTTAAGTCACAGATTTTTTAACAATTCTAAAAATTGAATTTTTGAATCCAAATTAGTTTTGGAATTGGAATTGAAAGTTTTTTTTAAAA
The DNA here is from genome assembly GCA_030737815.1 of Allium fistulosum. Lineage (NCBI taxonomy): Eukaryota > Viridiplantae > Streptophyta > Magnoliopsida > Asparagales > Amaryllidaceae > Allium > Allium fistulosum. Next base: position 718,920,268 of record CM060905.1, on the reverse strand, counting down.
TGAGTTTCAAAAAATAAGAGTTATTTTAAATAACTTAATAAAAATTGGAATTTAAATCATTCGATTTAAAATTTGAATTCAATATTTTGAAATTGAATTCAATGAATTGGGAATTATGGTCTAAAAGATTTTACAAGTGTAAAAGGTGTTTATATGGGTTTTTAACCATTTAAAATATGGTTTTGGAAATTTAAATTTAAATCCAAGATTTGTACTTGGATGGCTTTAACCTGTGTAATTGTAACCAGTTTTTCCCAAAACGAAAACTATCTGTTTTCAAATAATAATAGCTTTCATAAAGTGAAAAGATTTCCAATTTGTATCGAAAACATTTCAAGTTGAAATGAAATTGTGAATAGTTTGGAAAAACTATGAATTAACCTTTGTGAAGATGATTAAGCTTTATTTTGAAATCAAAGAAGATTTTAAAAGGTGTATCTTTTATATTATAAAAGACTTGAATTGTGAATAGTTTTGAAAGCTATAAGTTAAATCTTAATTTAAAGATTTAATGGGTTAATCCAATTGAAATGGAAATTGATTTGGGAATCTGTGAATGAATCTTTGTGAAACTGGGTAAACTTTGTGAAGTGAATCTTTTTGTTTAAAGATTTAAAATGTTAATTTGTTTGAACCATTTAAAGGAAAGGATTTAGGTAATAAGTTCTGACTTAATTGAAATCCCTATATCTATATGTTTTAAATATGGTGCTCACTATTCGGGTTAGCCGGGAAAGGACCTTGTGTTGTATAACCCATTCCGAATAAGTGATATGATGATATGGATAACATTTGAAGACCGGTGGTGAAGACCGGGTATTTGTGAAAATGATAGGATGACTTGTCGATTGTCTCTTCACCGTTAGCTATGGTATAGAGATTTCCTTTGTGATGGGAAGTTCGATCGGGATTATGAATACCCGGATTGCAAGGGCTTCTTTGGAAGTGCTTTCGGTTCTGTTCGAACCTGGAATAGACTTGTATGGTTACATGTCTGACATTACATTTTGAGATATAAAGCTGATTTCTTTCAAATACATTTCTGTTTGGTGGCGGAGAATTTATTCTCTTAGCTTAACACCCTTCTCTGAGACGTACGAGCTCAGAGGTTATGTAGTTAAAGGTTATCAGCGATATACTCCCAATTTGGTAGTTTGGCATTATGAGTGTTGTTGTGTGATGATTATTTATTGATCATTTATTGATCAAAGCGTGGCTTTGTGAAAAAGCGTAGCTTTGTGGATGAGACCTCTTTGGACCTCACAACCCAGAAATGGTCGAAACAGGAATGATGCGGCAAGGTTATGAGAGTCGCTCCCTTTAGGGTATGTCATTTCCTTCTGGAAAAGGGTGGTATCAGGTATGGAGCCCTGGTATTTAACCTATGTGGTTGCTCCAATCTCATTTACTCTGTGTGATTGTTTCTTTGTGATCGAGGCGCCTCGGATAAAGGTCCCAAAGGACCGGGGGTGGCATATTCGTGTAGTAGTTACCTAATGTAAGAGGTAACCCAACCTTCTGTTGGCAGAGAGCTAGTTATTTCTCGGGACGTCCCGCCAGAGGCGATCCCATTGGCAGTAGGAAGTTCCTTAGCCTGATCATTTGTTGGAAAATCCAAAGAAACAATACGAGCCCTTTACGATTGAAATTTGTATAACCTGTCTCCTCAGGCGGTAGCTATAGTAGGCATAATATAATGGTACCTATGTTGGCTAAGATTAATATTGTATTTTTGAAATGTTTTCTGCACTATGCACTAGCAATAATATCAAAAGAGTTTTTCTTGCGAAGTAAGCATGTTTAACTATCATAAGAAGAAATCTCCTCCAAGTCTGCGATTGCATTGTGTGTGTGGTGGGAGGTCTTATGGTAGTTTCATTTTCCAAAAGCAATGTGGATGTCTTTTACTTCATTTGTTGTTGTTTTAAAGATAAATAACTGTTTTAGTTCTCAAACCAGTCCCATGACTGACCCGGAGTTTGTTGTTCCCTTCCTAAACTCTGGGTGCCCATCATTTTCCACATGGTCAGCCTAGAGTTAGATTTTCAGGTCATTCTGGATTCAGGAGATGCTGTGGAGCTCAAGTGGCGAGCTGGATGGCGAGGCGTATCACTTGTATATGATATTATTTATTCCGCTGTGTATTCTGTATGAGGACAAGTTTATATAACTTTCCATTGATGTATTGTGTTGTATATTGTTGTTGTACACTCTGATGATGATGTAATGTATAAACTTATATAGTTCTTTGATTTAAGGATTATTCATTTATCTATTATATGTTGTTCCGCTGCGATATGTGAGGTTCTGATATTGTTTCTGTTGTTTCTTCTTTCTTTCTTTCTGTCTTCTTCTACCTCTTCTTTTTAACCATAACAATTCGGTTTTCCGACATTCGATTGCTCGGCAGTTGATACAGTGGACATATTAATGTCGATTTTCGGAAGTCAAAAATCTCGAATCGTTACATGTGGTATCAGAGCATATGGTTAAGGGATAACCTTGGCTCTGTTAGGTGTTACTCATTAGAGATAGAGTCAGTAGTACTCTAGAATGAGTGTGAGTGTAATAATAGATATGAGCGCGTATTTGTTAGTGAATATAAAAATGTTTTATATTGTGTTTGCTTATCCGTTGAGCTGTTTGTGAATTCTGGTCGGTATGTGGGATGCCATATTATCGATAGGGATTTCTAAATACTTAAACGAGGCAAGTCGACATAGTATCATTTTAAATTGGGTAAATAATATAATTTTACCTTGATTATATTTTACATATACTTTCTTTCAGAATTATTAAAGTGTATATAAAATTGAATTATTTGGTTGTTAAAAATGTAAGAATATATATGAGTTAATAAAAGTTGTTTGAATAATCTAAATAAAAACAACAATTGTAAAAGAATGAAGTATACAAGCAAGTGAATTATTAAGTATGGAATTATAATTAATATGATTTGCAGTTGTGAAATAATCTTATATATAAGAAGTGAAACTATATGAATATATTTATAATTATGAGTTGTAAATAAAAATGAATTTGAACTATGAATTTGAAAATTTTGAATCCTGTTTATTTTGGAAGTTATTTTTCAAAATTAAAAGTTAAATAGTGAAATTATATGAGAAAAAGATTTATAAATGTGATTTATAAATAAAAGGAAATTTCGAAAGAATATTAAACACTGAATTCACTACTGTTACTAAGAAATAATAAGGGTGATGACTGTAGCATCATTAGTATCATTTTCGAGTTTCTATGTGATTGATTTGCAACCATAATAAATTGAAAAATTGAAGTTTTGTTGTGAAAAACAAAATTTAAATTAAAATCCAAATTGAAATTGTTGAATATAAGTGAAACGAGTTTTAGACTTATAATATGAAATAAAGATTTTAGCTTTGGTAAAGTTAAAGAATTTGAGTTAGCATAGTAAATATATGATGTGAATTTAACTAAAGGAAGGTTAAATAAATTGAATTGGATTTATAAATTTAAGTGAAGTTAAACAAATGATGTTTGAAATGGAATATAACTTAAGTAATGTTGAATGAAGTTGATTTTGGTGTCGAAGTAAATTAATAAAGTGAAGTGATGAATATGAACTAGAGTTATGTAATGAAATTCAACTTTTGTGGTTAAATGAATTAGCAATTGAATTAACAAATGGATTGAATATTAATCAATCTAATGTAAATAAATTGATATGGAATAATGGATATAAGTGTTAATTCATTAAAAGCTAATAAATTGGAATTTGAATAAATTGAATGGAAGTCAATTTAATATTAAACCAATTGAAATTAAAAATGTTGAACCAAATTGAATATGAAGTAAAGTAAATTGAATGAATTTGGTTGTGTTGAATATACATTGGTTGTTATATGATTGTATATAGTATAATTCATTAAGTATTAATGAAATTGAATTGATAAAAATTGAAAGCTATGTAATTGGATTTAAATTGAAAGCGAATCAACTTGAATTTAAATTAGTGAATGTAAACTAATTGAAAATGAATAATTGAATGTCATTATATATGAATTGGTTGTAAACAATTACAAGTGATGTCGAGATTATATAAGTTGCTTATAAACCTTGTTTAGTATGCATTTCTTTTAATATGCATGTGTTGTAGTTGTTTAAAAGAGTAAATTGTTAATAACTTTATATATGTGTCACTTACGTGTTTAAATTGAGTAAGTACAGGCGCCGTGGCTGCCGTTTGGCGGGATTTGGTTGCACTAATAAGCTAAATTAATAACTGCTTTGCTTAAAAATGCTAGAAAGGTACGCCTACGCAATAAAAATAGGAAATATGAACTGTTTTTCTGTTTTCCGACCGTGTGGGTCGATGTATATATATTTATGTCTATTGTGATCCTACTACGATTGAACCGCGCAAAGGAGGCTATGGCGAATTTTTCTGAAAATTTAAGGCGTTAGAAAATTTTTGGAAAATTTTGGAAAATTTGTGAAAACTAAATTTTGGATTTGGAGTTAAAAGTTAAACGATATAGTTTGTTTTGAAAAGTATAACTAAGTATAGATTTGAAAAACTTAGTAAAGTTTTTAAAAGAGTTTAACTATTGGATTTTGGGGAAGTTGTACACTTAAGTGATTTTGAAATCTAATTTGAACGAATTGTTTGAAAAGTTAATGGATTTTGTGACTTTTTCTTACTTGGCAATTTCGAGGACGAAATTCTTTTAAGGGGGGAATATTGTAACGACCCAGAATTTCTGTCATTTGAAATTCAGATACTTAATTGATTTTAAATATTAACAAGTGAAATTTGTAAGCTGAATAAATTATATTTCGAATATAATTATTTAATTGTTTAATTAAATCGATAATATAATATTTGAAATTGTGTAAATAATTGGAAATTGGATTAATTTGTCTAAAAATGATGTATAAAGTTATAATAAATCATATTGTAGTTAGAATGATGTTTGAGAACTTTTAAAATCGAATTAAAAGTAAATTTGTGAAAATTGAATATTTTAATATTTAATTGACGAGTTAAAATAGTCATTTTTCTCCCTTTTTAAAATCATCTAAATAATGGCGTGCTTAATAATGGCGTCCAAATCTAGATCTGGAGATTAAGGTTTCTCCCTTTTCTCCTATTTTCTTTCGATTTTTCCAAGTAATCTTGCTTTTCTTTGCTTATTTCTATTTTCTGTCTTCACTTCTATCTCCTCAAACCTGGACGTCATAGTTAAATCATGGGATCTTTGCGGGATGATGAAGGCTGGGAGGAGGTGAGAAGGAAAAGGGACAAGGCTCCAGCGTCTTTGGGACCTGAACAAAGGCTCAACCTGGGAGGGAAAAGACCGAGTAGATCTGGGGCTATTCCAGATCGGAACACGGGGAGAAGGGTGCAGGCGGATCATGCTGGGCGGACATCAACAAAATTTTCGAAACAACAAAGCAGAAAGTATTGCTGCTAGGAAGCAACCCGAAAATCAAATTCACTGTCTCAGAGAACGCTAAAAAATTTTCATATAGTGAGGCAGTGAAAGCAGGAGCGGTATGAGATTTAGGAAACCTAGATCTTGAGTTTATTGAGCCTAAAGTAGCGGATGGTAAAAGGATTGGTACCCTTTCTTCTGAAGCTATCAAAGAAGCGAAGGGAAGCTGGGATTTATGTATATTATTGTATGTGGTTGGGTATAAACCATGGCTTAGAACTTTTGAGGGATATGCCAAAAGGGTTTGGGCTACAAAGAAGCCATTTTCAGTTCACTCAAGGAATAATGGATTCTTTGTAGTGAGATTTGGCTCTGAGGAGGATTGCAACAAGATTTTGAATCAGGTCCTTGGTTCATGGACCGAAACTTGATCATCATGAAGCGACTGTCCCTAGACATGAGAACAGATAGAGATCTACTTACATCCTTGCCTATGAGGGTCAGACTTCTTGGTTTAAGTTTTAAGTTATGGGGCAATAAGGCAATTAGCGCACTAACAAGTACCATTGGAGTTCCTGTAAAGATGGACGAGGCCATGAAAAATAAATCTAGATTAGCCTACGCCAGAGTTTTGGTTGAGGTTAATGCTACTTATGGTATGCCTACCACCATTGAAGGCATGGATGACAATGGGAGGAGTTTCATTCAGGAAGTGGAATATGAGAACCCTCCTCCCATATGTGGCAAGTGCGTGTGTTTCGGACACGTAACTGATGAATGCCCAATGACCAAGTCTTGGGTTCCTAAACTGACCCAGGCTGCCAACTCTGATAAGGAAAGCCCTGTGGATCCAAGTCTTGTTGGTCGTGCGGAAATTGTAAGGGAGGAAGACGGAAATGAGATTTCTAATGATCTCGAAAAGCAGTTGAATGATGGCTGTCCCACTGATTCCCTTAATTCTGAATTACTACACGATGGTCATTTGTCCAATGGAGAAATCAAGAATTTTGTGGCGGAGGTCTCATGTGGTGATGGTATGACCGAAATCTTACAGTCAGAAGTGCATCAAGAAAATCAAAACCTAATTGTTGTCTGCCCACCTATTGATGGGTCTCGGGATAGGTACCAGATTGCTTCTAATGGGCTGTGTTTGCACAAAAAATGGACAAACACCTCAAAGTCGTATGATTTTGTAGGTTTTATGTTATTCTTAGAGATTTGGGTGATTTATGCAAATATATGAAGAGCAGGGGTTAAACTATAAAAAGACACGCAAATTTATAGTGGTTCAGCCAGAATGTGCCTACGTCCACTTTATATGTTATTTCTCTTCTTTTGTTCAAATTACAAGTACAAAGCTTTGATACCAGTAAAAGAAAGTTGTTTGAAAGTTCTCTCCGTGCTTGAGCTCTCAAACTTTTCCCCCATTGTTGTACCCCTGCCCCTCTATTTATAGAGTGAGGCTGGGGGTAGGGGTCTTGGAGGTATATACCAGCTGGTGGGCCTGGGCTGACGCAATCTGGCCTGGTGGAGCTGGTCCGGTGGTACTTGGTTCGGTGGAAGGAACTTGGTCTGGTAGGAGCTTGGTCCGGTAGGAGCTAGGAGAGGTTGGTCTGGTAGGAGCTTAGTCCGGTAGGAGCTAGGAGAGGTTGGTCCGGTAGTGGCTTGGTCCGGTAGGAGCTAGGAGAGGTTGGTCCCGTAGGAGCTAGGAGAGGTTGGTCCGGTAGTGGCTTCTTGAGACTGCCGAATGGGTTTCTATGAGGCATGGATACCGAATGAGTTCCTGCCGAATGGGCCCTGGAGAACGAGAATGCCGAATGATTTTAGGCAAGCCTGGATGGATGAATCAAGCTTCTTGGTCTCGAGGTCTTCTGGGTGAGAACACGCCCAACATTCGCCCTCCAAAGTGGGGCATATTCTCGAATATGGCGTGCTTTGTTTGACATTTTCATTTGGTCCTTGGATGCCGAACCAGATGGTCCGGTCGTGTCCTTTTGTCTATAAGTAGGGACCGTACGCCTTTGCCATTTCCTACCTACCGAACTAAACACTTGTCCTTGCCGGATCAAATTCTTACTTTCGCCGAATCAAAACGTGGTAGCCGGATCAAACGTGGTAGCCGGATCAAACGTGGTAGTCGGATCAAACGTGGTAGCCGGATCAAACGTGGTAGCCGGATCAAACGTGGTAGCCGAATCAAACGTGGTAGCCGAATCAAATCCCCTACTTTCACTGAATCAGGTGAGATCCTTTCTATGTTGGACGAATGGTTTACCGAAGGGAGTCGTATACCTGTATAACCGGATGGAGTTGGGAATGCCGAATGGGTTATAGCATGGGGATGCCGGATGGACTTGTTTCATTGGATGGACTTGAGAAACTTGCCTGTTTATATCCTCTGTTTTAACAACCTGTCTTTTCTATGTTGCAGATAATGTCTCGCAAAGCAGAAACTCGATCGGACAAAAAGAAATCCGGGGGCGAAGGAGGTTCCTCTGCCGTGCCCCCAGCTCAGCCGAATCCAGAACGTCACAGGCCTGTCCCGAGATCACTAGTGGACGGGTACGGCCCTCAGGAACTTCTGAACTCCCCGCCCGATTGCTTTCCTAGCTCCCTCAAGGAGGAGCAACTTGATGTCATTTCCCGATCTTTTGGAATTGATAGGGCGCACTTGCTGTTGCCAGGGAGAGAAGTTATGCCGTACGATCCTCCTGAAGGGTACTTCGCCTATAGCAGATACCACTGCATGTGTGGTGCCATTCCTCCTCTTAACGCTTGGATAGCCAGCTTCCTCACATATCTAAAGGTGGCCCCATTCCAGCTTCAACCCAACTCCTATGCTATATTGGTGAGCCTCTTCGTCATTTTCCAGAGGAAGTATGGTCGTGCTCCTTCCAACCGGGAGATCCGGTATCTATATAATCTGAGGGGCTATAAGAAGGGGTCCCCATACATTAGCTTGGAGTCAGCTGTGACCTTCAAGCCGGTCTTGGACCTGTATTCCAAATTCAGCATATTCAAGAAGGAGTGGTTCTTTGTCAGGGACGACTCCGTTTCTATTCGGCGCTTTACTTCTGGATGTAAGTTGATGCTTTTACTTATAATTTCCATTCCGATTGCGATGCTTCTTCTCATACTTTCTCATTTTTGCTAGCGACAGGTGGCTTTGCGATTATGGAGACTGACCGCCTGGTTCAGACGGCGGCTGAGATAGAAGCTATTCTCGGGAAATATAGATCATCTGCCTTCCTGATCAGAAATGCGACCCTTCTGGAGTATAACTTAATCCTTCCACAGCAGTCAGTAGTCAAGCTGAGGGAAACGGCGGAGGAGAGGGCGGCTGCTCAGACTAAGTGAGGTGTTACGGTAGAGAGTAGCAAGAGGAAACCTTTCACAAAACCTCCAGCCGTCGGAGGTAAGAAACTCAAGAAGTCGGACGGTCCCTCCCCCAGCAATTGTCCACTTACCCAGGAGGAGGAAGACATAGAGGAGGAAAGAGGTGAGGGTGGAGGTGACCGGGAAGGTGGCGATGGTGGTGACGGCATCGGGGCCCTGCTTCCTGGGCAAGCAGGCGATATTCAGGAGTGGACGGATGATGCATTCCACCAAGCTTTTGAGGGGCTGGACGGAGAACCGGCTTTGATAGAGAAAACTGGGAAAGCTGACAAGGCTGGGACTGGTGCAAGCGAGCCTCCTCAGACTATTCCAGCCAAGGTGGCTCCGACGACTCAAGGTGAACTTTTGACTCCTGCGGGCTCCATTTATGATAGGGACTTAGGAATATTTTATGACCCGCTCCCGTCCTGGAATGAAATCCATGACTTATTGCAGTATCCTACTCCTCCCTAGGGTTTGTACAACCACAGATGTGTTTCCTTTCTTTTTATCCTTTAATTTACCGTGTTTTCTTGAATTATAGATCAATGCATGCTTGTGACACTTTTTCTTCATATCAGGAGCAGGAAAAACGTCCAAGGCCTCAGACCTTCGGCACAGGCTTGAGAAATATAAGCTTTCCAAAACTTCTGTCAAGCCGAAGCCTTCGACCCACCGCTCTGGGGATGTAGTCGGCTACCGTCCTCTTCTCGGGGTTATCGAAGAGGGTATTCAGCAGAGAAAGAGGAGTCATCCTTTATCCGAACCTTCGCCCGATCCTCAGCTCCCAGCTCAGCCTCTTCATGATATCACGGAGGAGGACAGCGAGTTTGCACCCTCTCCGCACCCGTCCGGAAACCCTTTCGTTACTCATATCGACCGTCCCGACTTGGCTCGTAATCCATTTGCGGGTCATCCTGATCTGGATCCAAGTTCCCACGACATTACCTTTGACGAGGTTACTGGTGAGCACCTTCTTCCCCGCAATCCCATGGTACGGGTGCTTGATGAAGCTAGATCCTTAGATCTTGATCTACTTACCACTCGGATAGTTACCATGGGAGACGAGGCCAAGGCTAATATTGATCGGGTAGCGGAGGAGGCTAGGAAGCTGATGGGGCATCATGCCCGGCTGGTTAAGGCTGGAGAGGAGATTGGGAGTGCCAACATCCGACTAAGATTGATGGTTTCGGACCAGGCCAAACAGCTCGTTGATCAGGCCATTCAGATTTCTCAGCATGAGGCTGCCTCCGGGCGGTTGAGGAAGGCTATGGAGGAGGCTAGTAAGGCAGAACTGCGGAAGATGGAGGCTGCCTGCAAGGAGCAGATAAATATGGCCATCTCGACAGTGGATGAGGTTCGGAGGGCGGATCTTGAGCGGGTAGAGGAGCTGTCAGGTAAGCTTGAAGCCGCAGAGCTTGCTCAGGTTAGGCTGAAGGAGGAGATGGAGGCGATGCGGAAATCCCTTCAGGCTGACTGCTCGAGATACCGTTTGGAGAGAGAAGCTGCTGTTGGAAGGTTGTCGGCTTCCGAGGCCCGGATGAGGGAGTTTGAGGAGAATGAGGGGATGATGGATGAAATGCTTCAGGACATGTACTTCCGAACTTGGAAGCAGGGCAACCTATCCTGGATGGATGATTATCCTAGGGTCATGGCTAAGATCTATCTTCGGGCTTTGGAGGAGGCTAAGGCCGATGCGGATAAAGATGGTGGCGTGGTCTTCAGCATGGATGCGGTCACTGCTCAGTTTGCCAAGGAGGAGAAGGTGGCGGTGAAGGAAGGTATGCGGTTGCTTGCCGCTGAGGAGGTAGGCGTGCAGGTAGAGGATGACGATCAGGATAGTCAGGAAGCAGGCGCTGGTAAGTCTCCCTTTTTAGTTTCTCCATCAACTTGGTTGCTTATTGCTAATGAATCCTTTCTCTGACTGGACAGGGGGTCAACAGGATAAGGATAAAGCTCCACTGCAGCCGGCCCCTTGATTATACCTGGAAAAACTCTTTTTGTGGATTTGACAGGGTTGTATATGTTAGTCGAAAAATAGTAAAGTAGCCTTTAGGTTGTAATATTTTGCCACTTGTAATAAATAGTCTTATTTTTGACGTGTAATTCTTTAACTTAAGCTGATTTTGTCGTCTTTTGAATGTTTGCTGTTATTTTGGCATGTCGTATGAGAAATATAGCTATGTATATTCTTGTAATTAAATTGTGTTTGATGTCGGGTTCTGGTTTAAGACATAATTTCATGACTTGCAATGTTAGTGTGTGGTGTGAACAAATTATAGTCATGTATTTGTACATAAAGGAAGAAAATACCGCCTTTCATGTTCTGTTTGTAGATGGCAGTTTTGAATATCTTGTATGACCGAGCATGGAAAGCAGTTGAATGCCCTGCCATCCGATTGTGAATCCCTGCATCCATTGGCGAGTATCTCCTACTCTGTATCCTGTACTTTATGGATTGTTATAGAGGATAGGAGGAAAGCTTTTTAAGTAAAATTGAAATATGTGAAATAGTAAAACTTCCAATCACGGAAGGCCTTCGATGTGCTTAAGTTCGTGGCAAACGGGTTTTGTAGTCACTTTCCCTAGCTGTGGGTCTTGGAGACATTTGTCACCCATCTTACGCCTCCGCGGGGAGTTAATTCTTTTTTACCACAGCCGCACCTAAGACACATCAGAGCCGAGATCGCGCACAGTAACTACCCGGGCCATTATGGCCCGTAATCGTGGGTATTATTCGATTTACTGTGGCCGGCTAGCGTGGGTGCCGATCGTCAACTGTGAACTGCCCCTGGCTGGCCACACCTTATGTTGGGGATTATAGTCGGTTCATAGTTGCCGGCGAGCCTAACGCCGTAATGAGCTGCCTCGGCTATAGTCGGCCTTCTCGGTGGCTTATAATCGGCTCATTACAGTTGGATTTAAGGGCCGTCGCGAGCAATGAGTTAACCCACAGCAGAGGGATGCTGGAGCAAAAGTGTCTCATTGGCGAAGGCATAGATTCGCATAGTACTTGTTAGGTTTTGCCCAGGCGAAGTTGCGCCGTGGAGTGCTTTGAGTGGAAATGCTATACGCATAGGATTTTGTTCAACAGAAAAGGATAAAGTTAACAAGTAGCCAAGATATAAAGGAACAAGTTAAAAAAGAGACAAAGTTTTTTAAAGTGGTTCGGCATGAAAAGGCCTACGTCCACTGATTCTCTTTGTTAATTCACTTCATATGGGCAATACAAGTTAAGAAAAGTATCGACGGAGGTGTTGGATGTTCCATGCCCTCTGGAACACCTCTCCGTCCACTGTTGACAAAATATAGGCTCCGTTGTGGAGATCTTTATGAATTACATATGGTCCATACCAGATTGGGTCTAGTGCTCCGGGGCGAGGGAAGATTCGCTTGAGGACAAGATCCCCTTCTTGTAAGGTACGATGCTTGACTTTGGAGTTGTATTGTGCTGCCACTTTCTGCTTGGCTGCTGCTTTAAGGACTGCATCATTCCTTCTCTCCTCAACTAGATCCAAAGACATGTGGAGGAGTTCTTCATTCTCTTCTGGGTTATAGTGGATCCTACGGTGGGAAGGCACAATGGTTTCAACTGGGAGCATAGTCTCCAATCCGTATGCCAAAGAGAAAGGAGTGTGCCCTGTTGATGTTCTGAAAGATGTGCGGTAGGCCCATAGTGCCGTAGGGAGTTCATCCACCCAAGCGCCCTTTGACTTTTCGAGCTTCTTTTTGATCAGAGTTTTCAGAATTTTGTTGACTGCTTCGACTTGTCCGTTTGCCTGGGGATATGCTACGGATGAGAAGCTTTTATGAATTCCGTGTTCTTGGCACCAGTTGGCGAATTCCTCGCTGTCAAACTGAAGTCCATTGTCTGATATGATTTTGAGTGGGACTCCGTACCTGCATAGAACATTTTTGATTAAGAAGTTAATAACTTTTGCTGAAGATACTTTATTCATAGGTTCCGCTTCCACCCATTTGGTGAAATAATCAACTGTCACTATAGCATATTTGGCCCCGCCTCGGCCCATTGGTAGCTCGCCGATTAAGTCAATTCCCCATATTGCGAAGGGCCAAGGGCTGGTCATCTGAGTAATCTCGGTTGTTGGTAGCCGGGGAATCTTAGCAAATTTTTGGCATCTGTCACACTTCTTGACGAAATCTAAGGCGTCCTTGCTTAAGGTGGGCCAGAAATATCCGTATCGGAGTATCTTTTTTGCTAACGTTTGCCCTCCGGTGTGATCTCCGCAGCTTCCTTGGTGAATTTTGGATAAAATTTCCTTGGCTTCCCTTCCGGCGACACACCTTAATAATGGGTTAGAGAACCCGCACCGATAGAGGATGTCTTCTGTTATTTCCAATTGCTCCTTATCTTCGTTGGTAGTGAATTCTGCAATGAAATCAGCCATGGCTTGTCCCTTGATGGCGGTGCGAGGGTGATAGGTGATATCATACTGACTCAGTTCAATGCACCATTTAAGTAGTCGCCCGGAAGTGTCAGGTCGATGGAGTACCTGCCTCAGTGGTTGATCGGTCAGAACTTTAATGGAATGGGACTGGAAGTAGTGACGCAGTTTCCGTGATGTGATTAATAAACAGTATGCTAACTTTTCAAGTTTAGGATATCTGACTTCTGCCCCAGTAAACCTTTTGCTGACGAAGTAAACTGGCCGTTGCGTGCGGTTGTCTTCCCTTACCAAGGCAGCGCTTAGGGCGTGAGATGACACAGCAAGGTATAGGTATAATTCTTCGCCTTCGCTTGGAGTTGAGAGTACCGGCAGTTTCTGGAGGTGTTCGATTAGGTTAAGGAAAGCGGTTAAGCATTCGTCAGTCCATTCGAACTTTCCTTTATCTCTCTTTAGAGCTTCGAAAAAGGGGACACACTTGTCCGTTGCCTTGGAGATGAATCGGCTTAGGGCGGCCACTTTTCCATTTAGGCTTTGCATTTCCTTTCGGGTGGAAGGTATCTTGATATCCCTTAGCGCTCGGACTTGTTCAGGGTTTGCTTCAATCCCTCGGGCATGGACGATGAACCCTAAGAATTTTCCCGATGATACTCCAAAGGAGCACTTTAGTGGATTCAACTTCATTCCATACTGTCAAAGTACCTGGAACATCTCGCCTAGGTGGCTTACGTGATCTTTGGTTTTCCGTGATTTCACCAGCATGTCGTCCACATATACTTCCATAGTTTGTCCTATTAGCCCCGCAAACATCTTGTTGACGAGGCGCTGGTAGGTGTCTCCTGCATTTTTAAGTCCGAAAGGCATTACCTTATAGCAGTACAAACCTCGGTCGGTGATGAAACTGGTGTGGTCTTGGTCGGGAGCATGCATAGGAATTTGGTTATATCCTGAGTATGCGTCCATAAAAGATAGGAGCTCGTGCCCGGCTGTGCTGTCTACAAGTTGGTCGATTCTGGGAAGTGGGAAGCAATCCTTTGGGCAGGCGTCATTTAGGTTGGAGAAGTCAATGCAGGTCCACCACTTCCCATTAGCCTTCTTTACTAGTACCGGGTTGGCGATCCATTCCGGGTAAACAGCTTCTCGTATGAAGTCATTGGCGAGTAGATTCTTTACTTCTTCATCGAGGGCTGCTGATTGCTCTGCCCCCATACTTCTCTTTTTTTGTTTTACAGGCGCCTTGGTAGGATCAATGTTTAATACGTGGTAGGCTATGTCGGGGGAGATTCTAGTCATGTCAACGTGTGACCATGCGAATACATCCAAGTTGTGGCGGAGAAAATCGATGAGTTGTTCCTCCAATTCAGCTTTTAGTTGGGACCCAATTTTCAGTAGTCTACTTGAGTCGTGCTTGTCTACAGATATAAACTCCATAGCCTCTGCAGGCTCGGCGGTGGCCTCCTCCTCTTTGTCCCTAGGGTCTAATTCATTGAAAGGGTCGCTGGTGTATCGAAGAGGAGGGGCTTTCTTTAGTTGCTATGCTTCAAGGCTTTTTGTGCAGAGGGCAATCTCTACACCTTTCCCTTTATCCTTCCTGTGGTTGTTGCGAAGTTCAGTTACATAGCAGTCTCATGCAATATCCTGGTCTCCTTCCACTTCCCCTACTCCATTGTCTGTTGGAAATTTCATTTTCAGGCACCATGGGGCTAGGACAATTTGGAAGTCAGACAAGGCTGGTCTTCCTAAGAAGGCGTTGTAGGCCGAATGGTTTTCTATTAGCACAAACGTTTGTTTCCGTACAACGGAGCGGGGATGGCTTCCAATCTCAACAAAGAGGTCCAGTTGCCCGAGGGGCATTTTCGCATCTCCAGTGAAACCGTGTAGTGGTTTATCGCAGGGAGATACATCCTTCATTGATAGCTTCATTTTGTCGAATGCGTGTTTGAACAGGATGTTTACTGAGCTTCCAGTGTCTACCAGGATTCGGTAAACTTCGGCGGAACCGAGTCGGGCAGAGATAACCATGGGATCCATGTGAGGGTACTGCCTTCCTTCAAAAACAAGTTCGCGATGCTCATGCTGCCCAACGGAATGCTGAGGCTCAACTTGAATCTGAAAAGAGGATGACAGAAATTTATCGCACCGACATTGCCCAGCTACGAGAGAAGGCGAGTTCCCAGGACTTGGAAATTACTCGGTTGCGAGCTCAACTGTCTCAAGCTGAAAAAGAGCGCGATGAGGCCATCGCTGGGAAAGTTGCAGCCGAAGAATCTCATGTGGCCACTAAGGCCAATATAAGCTCTACTCTGTTCGACTTTTATTTGCACAGCGTTCTGGGTCATGGGAGCCTCTCCTTTCTGGGCCCTGATTACGAGATTACTCTGGCTGAAGTGTGGGAAGCCGCAGTTGATATGTTAGGCGGTGCCGGCTATGATGAGGCAGAGCTTGAGGCACGTTATCTTGACGACGAAACTCGTGGCGCTCTTGCTAAAGGGAAGGAGCAACTTGCTAAAGCGCGAGCTGAACCGACGGGAGAAGAACACCCAAAGAAGGAAGCTCCTTTAACTGCCCCCGTTCATACTTCAACTTCGGCCGATGTTAACATTATAGACTCCAGTTCCCATTCTTCGCCTCCAGCTAAGGTTGCCAAAGAAACTGTGACCACTCCCACTGAGGATGAGGCCCTGGATGACATTGAGACTGAGAAATTTGGGATTGATCTCGCAAAGCCGACTCCTCCAGTAACTTTGGCGTCGACCCGGATCCAGTGAATCATTTATTCGATCTAATCGAGTTTGATGAACTTCTTACTTATTACTTAAGCTCTGATGATCCGACATTTTCTCTTTTCTCGGAGAATACTGATTTTAACTTCTTTTCTTCTGTAGCGGAAGTACCGAAAGCTGCGCTAAATTCTCCTTCTCCGGCTGCTGTTCCTCCTCCTTCTCAAGCCACTCCTCTTTCTGCTTCTCAACCAGGATCGCAAGAAGAGAAAATAGAAGCCCTCAAAGACTTGGATGATCCGGTTGTTTCGCAGGAGCAAAAGACTGGGGAACTTGAAGAAGGTGAAAAGACCCCGGAGCAAACTTATGATGACGATACAAAGCTTTCTGAGTTCTTTACTCCGGGAAGTGAGTCTTCTTCCAAGAGGAAGGGGAAACGCGCAATGAAGAAGAAGAAGAAGAGCGCTTTGGCTGATGAAGAAAATGTTGAAGAAGATCCAGCTGCTCCTCTTTCTCCTTCCTCCCCGACCCGTTCACAGCGGCCTCAGAAACTAATCATTAGGCCGGGTAAAAGCTCCAAAGGCGGGAAAAGGGAGAAATGAGCTTGATTTTATTTTCTCCGTTTTGCTTTTTGCTTGTATCGACCGGAGATTGTGCAGGTACCGGTCCCTGCTTTTTTTTGAGATCTGCACATGTAAAGAATTTTCACAGTATTGAATAAAATAATTCTTTTTCTTGCATGAATTCTTGTATATGTAAGATCTATTTCTCATTTTAGTGTAGAATAAGCGATTCTTTTTACTTGTACAAACTTTTTGTCTGTGTTCGAGAGTGCACTTATTCCACATCTTTTCCGCGTGATATTGTAATGTGCTTGTGGTATGTCGCTTGAATACTACTTTTATTGTTGTAGTTGTATCGTATGATATTGCCCCTATACCACAAGTGCACTACAATATCTTTTTGCTTTAGCGAGACTTGTACTCTTATTTTTTTTTAGAGAATAACTATTCCGTCTTTGAGGAAACAATTATTCTACTTAAATTGAGCGTGTCTCATTTTTGGAGAAGTTTTCACGCTTCACCCTTCGGAGATGGTCACTTCATGTTTTTGAGAAGTGAATTCTCCTACGTGGTAAAGCGGGCCTCTAGAGAGGGTTTCACTTAGCACTTCAATCTCTGGGGAAGAATTTTTCAAGATGAACAAGTAGGTCTTCCTTAAGAGCTGAAGTGTGCCTCTGAGGAGGGCTTTTTGATATTTCTGAGGAGTAGCATTATGCTTTGTGAAGTAGCGTTGTGCCTCCGGAGAGGTCTTGTGCCTTCGAAGAGGTCTTTACTTGATTGCTTGGAAGTTACTTTCTCACAGTTAAATGGATCCACAGGGCGGACACAAGTTACTTAATTGGATGTTCGTTTGCACAAACGATCGCAATTAGTTAACAAAGGCCTTGCCTCAGTGGTTCCACCAACCTTTTTGTTGAGAAGAGCGTTTCCATTTATTGGCGTGCCTCCGAAGAGGTCTTTTTTAGCATTTCAGCTCTGGTGAAGTGGACCTCCGAAGAGAGATTTTTGCACTTCAATTCCGGTGAAATGCGCCCCCGAAGAGGTCTTTTTTGGCATTTCAGCTCTGGTGAAGTGGGCCTCCGAAGAGAGATTTTTGCACTTTTGCACTTCAACTCCGGTGAAATGTGCCCCCGAAGAGGTCTTTTTTGGCATTTCAGCTCTGGTGAAGTGGGCCTCCGAAGAGAGATTTTTTCACTTCAACTCCGGTGAAATGTGCCCCCGAAGAGGTCTTTTTTGGCATTTCAGCTCTGGTGAAGTGGGCCTCCGAAGAGAGATTTATGCACTTCAACTCCGGTGAAACTGTGCCCCCGAAGAGGTCTTTTTTTGGCATTTCAGCTCTGGTGAAGTGGGCCTCCGAAGAGAGATTTTTGCACTTCAACTCTGGTGAAATGTGCCCCCGAAGAGGTCTTTTTTGGCATTTCAGCTCTGGTGAAGTGGGCCTCCGAAGAGAGATTTTTGCACTTCAACTCTGGTGAAATGTGCCCCCGAAGAGGTCTTTTTTTTTGCATTTCAGCTCTGGTGAAGTGGGCCTCCGAAGAGAGATTTTTGCACTTCAACTCCGGTGAAATGTGCCCCCGAAGAGGTCTTTTTTGGGCTCCGAAGAGTAGCAATTGTTGCTTGTGCTCTTTCATCATCTGCTCCTTAGCGATTCCTTGTTATTACTTCAAGTACATGCCCCATTCTTTTGCAAGTTGCTTGCTTTCTGCCAGGGAAATGTACTTTATTGTTGCGTGATTTATGGGAATCGCTGAGTCTTGTGACGTGCTGAATAAGTTAGCTTTGCTTTGATAGCCTGCAATATTAAATCGACATTTTAGCAATCTATTTAAGATATTTGCATATCGAAATGAAACAGGCATTATATAGCAGTAGAACACAAGACTTAAAATTCTTTATTATTAATCCGCACTGATTTCTCAGCGGTTTACAATACAAGAGTTATACATCCATCATCATTTTACAAATTTAAGCAATGCTGTTAAGTAAAAAATAGGATGCAAGTGATTGTTGTTTCGGAATCTCGAGATTGAATCTCCATTTCTGCTGGAATCATTGTTTCTGATCCATATGCCAATCAGAATGGAGCGTGGTCAGATGCTGTGTGGGGACCCCCTGTGACAACATTAATGACAAGCCTCCCTGATTCCTGCTCTGTGATTTTGTTGACTGAGCCGTATTGATGATTGGGAAGTTGTTGCTCCTAAGTGGATGAGGATGGGTCATTCCTGTTTTTCTTGACATACTGTTGAAGTTTGTTCTCTTTCAATAGCTTTTCAATCAGATCCTTCAAGTGGCGGCACTCGTTAGTGTCATGGCCAGGCTGGTTGTGGAACTTACAGAATCTTTCACTCTGAGTGGCATTTTTCCCAAGTCTCAACTTATGAGGTTTAGGATATTCGACAGTGCCCTTAGTTGCAAAGAAAATATTCTCTAGAGTATCGGTCAAGGGAGTGAGATTCATAGATTCAAAGTGGCGAGTTTTCTTCGCATTTCCCTGCTGTTTCTCGTCATTATTTTCCCTCTTCTGTCCTCCAAATTCTCTTCTGTTAGAAGCAACACTGTTATTCTCGATTTCGGCCACAACTACTTTCGCTGGTGCAGAAAAGCTTTCTAGGCGCATGAATTCGTCAGCCTTTTTATAGAATTTTTCAAGTGAGTTTGGCTCCTTCATTTTTAACCATTTTCCGAATTCACTTGACTTATTGATGGCTCACATCAGGTAAGTCAGGATCATACGGGGTTCTGCATTATCCACTTCGGCTAGGGCTAAATTGAAACGGTTCAAGAAAGACCTGATAGATTCTCCGGGCCCTTGTTCAAGGTTGGACAGTGACATTATATCTTTAGCTCTTGAAGCATACAACCTGAATTGATCCTTGAACTTTCGAGTTAAATCTGAGAATTGATTCACGGACTGAACTGGTAACTTTGTGAACCAAAGTAGAGCCACTCCTTCTAAGTACACTGGAAGGTATCGGCATTTAATTTCATCTGATGCCCTTGCACCGGTCATATGCCAATCATACTTATATAGAAACTGGTTTGGATCACTCGTGCCCCTATAGGCTGGGATAGTAGGAGGTACAAATTTCCTTGGAAATTCTGCTTTCAGGATCCTTTCAGTAAACGGAGTCTTGCTTGGAGCAAATCCCCAGTCGTTCTCATTTTCTTCCCTCTGCATACTCTCTTTCATGATTTGGCGAATCATCCCTGATAGGTACTCCTCATTGTTCGGAGGCATTGCCGAGTAGACATCAGCTCTCCTTTCGGAATTTTGCCTGGGCAGATGTTCGTGAAAAGTTGGCTGCGGCCTCGAACCTTCAGCTTGGAAAGGTGGTGCTTCGGTGGCGCCAGCTGCTCTTTGAGGAATATCTTTCTCCTGGGAATTATGAGCATCTTCGGTGAAGACTGTTTCATTGTTTTCTGGCCGTTGATTTGCCCCAAGTAGAGCGTTTAATCTGTCCATCATTAAAGCATTTTGGGCTTCAATTTGCTGATATAATCCCGACACTACGTCGTCTAATTCAGCCCTTGTGACTCTAACGGCAGGAGTTGCCTGATTTGCTGTTGGGGAATCGGAGGTTCCCTCATGAGGATTTCCGGATTTGGTAAATCTACCCTTTCTTCCAGGAGCTATGATTTCAGATAAACTTCTGGTCTTTAGAGAGATTCTTTCAACAAACTCTTGCGGAGCAATGGTGAGAATATTCCTGAGTTCAACTCTCAATAAAGCACCAAAATGTTAACGCTAAAAATCGAACGCTAACACCCGGTGTGTGTAATAACAATGTGAAAGCACCACCCGTTGGTATGGGAACAGAATATAAGCAGGAAATAGCAGAAAACGGTAAAGGAACAACAGATTTATAGTGGTTCGGCCTGTAATTGAGCCTACGTCCACTTTATAGTCTTTTATTGCTGATTTTGGTTACAAAATGATACAATGCTCTTCAAAATACAATATATTTCGATTCCTAAACACTTTAGACTATTAGCTCAAGCTTCAATGTTGAAGATCTCCTTGAATTCATGTTGAATGCGGTAGATTCCTCTCAAAGCTTGTTGTAATGTCTTGAGTGATTAGAGTTCTTCAAATGTTGGATGAGTTGAGAGTTCGGCAGAGTAACGACGCTTCAGAAAATGATTGGCCAAAAGTCCTTTTCACGTTCGAAGTAGGTTGATATTTATAGGAGTACAGGTCCTAGGTTGTGGACGACCTAAGATATGCCGTAGGTCGCGTGCGACTTAAGATGCGCCGGCTCCGACTTATCAACTATGTTCCCTTTTATCAACATCATTTTGGCAAGTCATAGGTCGTGAACGGGTTAAGGAGGGTACTAGGTTGTTGGCGACCTAGTGGGCTGGTAGGTCGCGAGCGACTTAAAGGAAAGCGGCATAGGGAATTAGGTTGGCTTGTATAAACTGGGCAGCGGAGTTAGGTCATGAGCGACCTAAGGTAGGTCGTAAGTCGCACTGCCTTTTGAACCAGTTAGGTTGTTAGGTCGTGAAGTCCTTTAGGTCGTGAAGTCCTTTAGGTCGTGAAGTCCTTTAGGTCGTGAAGTCCTTTAGGTCGTGAAGTCTTTTAAGTCGTGAAGTCTGTTAGGTCGCTAACTTCCTTTAGGTCGTGAAGTCTGTTAGGTCGCTAACTTCCTTAGGTCGTTAACTTCCTTAGGTCGTTAAGTATGTTAAGTCGTGAGGTTTAGGTCGCTAAGCTTTTAGGTCGTGAGTGTTTTTGGTTGCAGAGTTTTAGGTCGCCAGAAAACAAGGAGTTAACAATTCCGCTGTGATGTCAGATTCTGTATTGTTCTGTTTGGTTCTCTCTTCTCTCTTTCTTTTCTTCTCTTCTTCTCTCTTCTTTTCTTTCTCATGACATTCCGTCAGTCTGTGCTTTTTGGGTCGAACATGTGTGGTTTATTATCGATTCAAAGGCTACGGATTTGCGGGTCATCACAGAAAGAAAGTGAAACAAGGTTAAATTTGTTATATCTATGTTAGTAAATGGAGAGAATCTTTGTATACATTATTGGCATGTAATGTACTAATATACAAGTGTGAACTTTAAGCCTTGGCATGTTTAAATCAAAATTGTGATTAAGGAAGAGTTGTAAATGAGATTTTAAAAAAAGTGTTATGGACTCAATTAAATTTATGAAATGTGGCATAAATAAATTTGAAAAGTAAGTGAAAACTAATTGGATAAACAAATATGAACTAAAAGTGAAATGATTTTAAATAAAGTCACGTCTTGTAAATTGTTTATGAAATAAATGGATGTTGCAATAAATGTAGTACTAAATGAGAAATATTACATGTG
Source organism: Allium fistulosum (assembly GCA_030737815.1). Taxonomy (NCBI): domain Eukaryota; kingdom Viridiplantae; phylum Streptophyta; class Magnoliopsida; order Asparagales; family Amaryllidaceae; genus Allium; species Allium fistulosum. Next base: position 718,898,473 of record CM060905.1, on the reverse strand, counting down.
AAATTGAATTTAATTTAAAAATGAAGAGAAATACTAACAATGTTATGAGAATGAATATATTAATGTTTTATATTAAATGGAGAAATTCTGTGAAACAAATATTAAAGTATGAAGTGATATTTGTGTTAATCAATGAGATTAATAATGAATTTAAATCAAAATGTAATGATGATGAAACAATTTGGAATAAGTACGTAAGCTGTACGTATATTGTTTTATTCGCATAATTAAATTGATCCGAATTTGAGTACACAAGTTCGAGGTGAATTACACCATTTCGTATTAGGATTTTTCATTCGATTCTTGATGGAGAATATTTGATATGGATTTTGATTTGATTCTAAAATTCTCTATCATAGTGTATGGCTATGCAAGGAGAATGATGGTTTCTATTGAAGAAACCTTATCGAAGTCCGCATTAGGGAAGTCGAATGAACAATACTAGTTCGAAAGCGAACTTGTATGATCGAGCGAGCGATCAAATATGATTTTGCGAAATGATGAAATATGTACATCTTATGTTCTAATATTATTGATATGCTTTGACGTTGAAATTGAAAGTTGTTGGGTTGAATATTCTTTGTAATTTAAATTGGAATTTTGCTTTTATGCAAAACTACTATAAATTTAAAACCATTTAAAAAAACTATTTTATTTTATTTTTCTTATACAAACTAGTTTATTCTATTTTATATACAAAACTATTTTATTTACATACTATTTTACAAACTATTTTATTTACAAACTATTTTTGAAACTATTTTATATACAAAATATTTTACAAACTATTCTATATATACAAAACTGTTCTAAATTCAAAACCTTTTATAAAGCAAAAATGTTCAAACCCATATGGCTCTTCATAGAGCGAAATTGATTTTGGGAAAATTTGATTCTTATATAAGATGGACTTTATATAAGTATATGGTGATTTGGAAGATTATTGATTTTAGAGGGTATTCGATCTGAAGAGATAAATCGTATATGCAACGGAATTTTTATAAGAATGATTTGATATATTCGAGAATATTGACTTTGGAAAGTACTCTATCTGAAAATGAAATCTTATATATAATGGAATTTATATAAGTGTGATAGTTGAAGTTATGATTTTGTAAGAGTACTATATATGGTATGTTATTATTTTGAAGTAAAAGGAATAAGGAAGTACCCACCACGAGAAGTATAGTATGATATGCTTCAACCCAGATGGACTTGGGGAATCCAGGAATGGATTCGACCGATAAACTCTAATATACTTGGGTGAATTCTGAAATGGATTCGAACCGATATGGTTGTCCAGACTTAAACTCATGAGTTCCTCGATTTTTTTTCCAAGGTAGATGGTTCTTTAGTTTACCTAATGTAGGCGCTTTCGATCCTGGGATCTGTTGTTTATGGATCTTTCGGGAAGGAAGTGCATCCATTGCGTAAATCATTGAATCAGCAGTTACCACTGTAGTAGGGGTCGATGGTCCCTTGTTTACGAAATGGCTACGATATTTTTCTAGAATCTGGAAGGTGGAAGGATCTTCTGCAAAGTTTTGTGTCCATTGCGTAAACATTGGATCAGCAGCGGGCCAATGCTATCGTAACATCATCATTTGACTTCAGATTTTGAGTGGTACTTCTCATACCTGTTTTTAAGTAGTTTAACTGGGTGTAGAAACAGGTCTACTAAGTACTTGGAGATTTCTAGTCTTACGCCTGATCAACGTACGACTAGAGTCTGCAAGAGCGAGGATAAACCTATTAAAACATCGAGTTAGAAAAGTATTTTGATAAAGTATTATATAAAAGATATTTTGGTCATTTTTTCCATTTCTAAATACATTAAAATGTTTAAAATATTGTTTATTTATGTATAACATGGTTTAGTAGTAAATTATTAGTGTTGTAAATATTGTGAGAAGTTATTAATTAAATAAAGCATATTTAAAGTTAATGATTATTGATTTATTAGTGATGTTTAAAAGTATTTTGAGATTTAAAACTAATAAAATTTATAAATACCGGATTTAAGGTTTTCAATAACTTCTTTTTAGATATAAGTAATGATGTAAATAATTGTTTTCAAATAGTTTACATATTTTTATAAAGATGTTATTTAAAAAAAAATTATGTGGTATTTATAAATGATGCAAGAAATTTTACATATGAAATTTTTCCGTAAAGTATTAAGTATTAAAGATGATTGATTTGCAAATGAAGTTTTCAAATGAATATTTCAAGTAAAATTTATATAAGTTTCTTTGAATGTATACTTTAAAGATATTATATAAGCGAAAAAATGATTTGCGAACTTTTATTTATAGTAATGTACTTTACCAATAAATTCGAATCTCTATTTTGGGACTATGGTTTGAAATATTTACTTGATTTCGAAGCACTAACAGTAAATTTATAGGTTTATTCACGATTTGAATTTTTGTATTAAAACATAATAAATGTTTTTCCATGATTTGAATATTCATTTTAAACAAGTGTGTAAAATTAATTATGAAGATATGCAATTTGTAACGACCAGCCTTTTTGGACGTTTTAAGCAGACACACACGTCAAACTCAAACCATTCAAAAGGGAAGATTGTTATGGGGTAAATAAGAAAAAGAGAAAGAAATAAAACAAATACAGAATCTCGCAGCGGAATGACAAAATATAATAATCAAATAACAGTTCATGAAGCTGTTTACAAATAAATTTGATTATACTTATACAATACAGAATCAGAGTTACATAAAGCCGAAATCAATAAAGAAATGCAGCGGAACAACATGATGCAGTGGAATATATATCATAAATAACAATAGTACAAATCTTCACCTTCGTCCTCCAGAAATAAGGTCTTCAACCCTGAAATGCTCGGGTTGACCCGTGCGAATTGAAAAGACAAAACTCTCAAGTCAGAACTAAAAGATCTTATGTAAGTTAAATCAACGGTAAATAAATATGAGTGGAACGGCGTCAGAGATGTTTACGGGGTTTGACATCTCCTATCCAGTGTCTAACGTGAGTGCAATAACTTAAGAGATGTTTGGGATTCCCATCTCCTAAGAATCCATTAAACTATCTACTATGTGGTACAATACGCTATTATAATATGTCTACAGTAAAGTAAAGTTTTAAAATAGTGTTAAGGCGTTACCCATATCCCCCTTAACACATTTTATATATTTCCATAGTCTATACAATACCGTTACTCCTCCGTAAACTGGAGGCTATTAGAGGGCATTCCATAGGTATGGTACAAAACAAACTCATAGAAGGCGCTCTAGGGCATGTGAACACGGCACTCGAGGCAACGCCAGGGTAGATATACCAATTGCAATCCCGGACTGGTGGTAACGCATAGCAGCTACTACCGCCCACCTCGAACACACTCCCATAATCAAAATCAAAGGTGGCCACCAAATCAATCACAAAGTCAGAATATAGTATCGAAGAAATGTGCCCGATCGAAGGAATGACCTCACTTGGCCCGGTATAGCTCCTGTTTTAGCCACATCAAGCTGACTCACGGGAGTCAGGGTCATGTAAATACCTCATACAGAATCGTTCGCCAAACCATCCTACTTCATTTCTGGAATCTCCACCACGTACACAGTTGTTAAAGTGGTTTTCAGTATTGGCAGAGAGTATGACAATATCCGATCTCGGTCTCTTTACCAACCAAACGCTTATTTAACACCGGATAGTTCTCTTATATTTTCAAAACAAATTCGTAATCGATATCAAAATATCATATTCAATTTCAACTCTTATCTCTTTCGAAATCATATTCACTCTCGAACTATATTCACTTTAAAAATCAAATTCACTTCCAAATCATATTCACTTTCAAATCATATTTACTCAATATGTAAATTTTCAAAAAGGTATCAATTCCAAATTACAACTTAGGTTGTAGCATCATTAAGGATTTAAATATAAATACTTCAACTTTACACAGTTTAAAATTTTAGAAAATAGTTTATATAGTCATAAATAGTTTTACTAGTTTGAAAATAATTTAAAATAGATTAAAATAGTTTTATAGTAGTAAAATAGTTTAAATAGATTTAAATTTGATTAATTAGATTTTTAAAATGATTTAAATAGATTAATTATAAATTTAATTAGATGTAAAATGATTTAAATAAATTAAATATAGGTTAAATATATTCAAATTATATTAAGTAGGTTTTAAACAGATTAAATAAATTTAATTAGTTTAAAATAGGTAAATTAGATTAAATTGGATTAAATAGGTTATAATAGATTAAATAAGTTAAAATAGTTTTAAATTGGTTAAAATAGTTAATTTAATTAAAATAGTTTAAATTAGTTTAAATAGATTTCAAAGTTATAACCAAACAATTTCAACTTTGAAATTTCAATTTAAATCTTTTGAACCATTCATTAAATCAGTTCCAATTTCAGCCTTTACACTTGGATTAACGAAAATAATTCAGTTTATATAAATCAATTTCTATTTCAAGATACCACTTAACTGAATTCAAAATTTTAAAGATTAAAAAATCATTTAATTTAACCAATCTGGTGTCTGTATATAATTTTCTACCGTAGGGTCAAGTGATACAGATATTTATCATTTCAATCCGCAATTTAAAATTTTACGATTATATATCATTTCAAACCGTAATCCCGAATTAAATAAAAATCCAGAAAATCGCTCGAGTCTATCATTTAACCCATAATAATTTTTCCCTAATCTATAGATCGTTCGGGTATGTAACATTTCAACCCATAGGGAACTTGCAGTGTTATAACAATGTAAAATACAACATCCAGTCATCCAGTATCAACAATCAAACATCCATCACAATCATCATCCAAATCAATCAATAAACATCAATAGATAACTGAAAATCAATAACAGGAATTAAATTGACAATTAAATTAAATACTCAATTAAACACTGATTAAATGCAATAAAAGTCATATTTAACTAGAATGACAATTTAAATATACCAAACATCAACCAATCAATTTCTAAACACATCATAAATTTAATTTAACTAACATAAGATAATTTAGTAGTTGTGAGTGAGTTAAAACACTCACCTTTGAATTCAATCGATTTGAAATTCAAATAAAGGCCCAAATTCAAACAGTCTCAGAATTTGTCCAAACCAGCGTCAAAATGTCCGGAATTTCGATACGATCGCAGTGGGGCAAACCGAACGTGAAATGGACCTCGTATGTAAAATTTATGTAATTCAGAACATTATACGATTCAAATTAAAACAAATAAAAAAAGCAACGTACACGCGACACCTGCCACATCATCGGAGCTTCTTCCACTTCATGCGGTTCACTGTTCGAACAAACCCTAGCTTGCACTCATCGCTGCCTCCCCAAACTCCATCTTGCATTGCCTGAGGCCAGCCTCGACCAAGGCTACCACCTACACGCCCTTACCGTCGCCTTCCCCACGGCCACGACACCCCGAACGACCCCGATCGGCTCCAAAAACGCAGCCGTCGCCAAAAACCCAAACCCTAATCAATTTATACGCCACATCCAACCGTCATCTCGTCAAAAGAACCACGCCGATGAACTCCACTCGGTCCTCTCCAAACAGCGGTATCCTCCAATCGACGATCCATCAAAGATCATCAACCACCGATGAACGGTCGAGATTAAATCTCTCAATTCCGGTGACACAGAAACCCAAAATAAAAACAGATAGTAGATTTGACTTGCGCTCGTCGAGAGCTTCAAATCGATATATAATTCGATATATTTTGAGGAGTTTTAAATTTCGATTTGATTTTGATTTGCAATTGAATTTGGAATTTGTTTGGTTTGTCTGCCATTGAGAAGAAGAGGTCAGAGAGAATTGTACGTACAGACAAATGAAAACAAGAAGTAGCTAGGGTTTATAACAGGCTATTTATAGGTAGATCAAAAATAGAAATGAATGGACAAGATTGATTTGAAAGTTGAACGATAAACGACCCGAAAAGCCCATTTTGCCTCCGGAACGAAATGGGTCATCTCATGTATCAAAATAGATGTTTTTGATAATTTTAAATTCAATGGAACAGGTTTCAAGTCCAAATTCCATCGTATGAAGAAGTTAGCTTAAAATTAGTTTATTCCAAATTGATTTTGATTTGATTTCTAGGCGTTTCAAGCCTGTACGATCAAACGACAAGTCTGATCGCTACGAAACTTGAAATCTTACAATAATTCACCGTTACGGATCCGATGAAACTGGTTTCTTCGAAATCCGAGACAGTGACCAAAATGACTATTTTCACATTAATTAAATAAATTAATATTAAATTAATTAATCACTTTTTAATTCAATATTTGTAAACTAACCAATTTCATAATTTTTGATTACTTAGACATTTATAATAATTTAAAACAAATTTTCATATCAATTCAATGTTAATTATTTCAGTAATTACAATGTTTAATTTCAACTGTAATTAAATCCAATTAATTAAAATTAAATTCCAATAAATTGTTTAAATTTGATTTCAGACTTTTATTCTAACAACTATTACTCTACAGACATAGTTATCATTGTTTATATCTTACTTTACTAATATGCCACAATTCCATCTTTTATTTGTATTAACTACTATATTCAATTACATTGAATTTTGTCAATTCTTCACATTAATTAAAATTTGAAACCCAATTAATTTACTTATCTTGGTTTCATTCTTTTATTAAATAAATTATCACCTTACGAATATAATTAACACTTCTATTCATTTTATTACATTCACAAATTGGCAGTTATTGTCTTAACTCACATTAATGTAACAATTGAGGACATTCAATTGCAATTGATTTAATGAATTAGTAACAATTAACAATTATCACCATTTCTATATTTAGTAACATTAATAAGTATATTATTACAACCAAATGTTATAATTACTTACATAGCACTGATTTTATTCAATTATCATAAATTACATATTATTTCATTAACTGATTCAATATTTACATTTGTTTTCCTATATTCACTATATAACCAAGTATAACCTTTAAATTATTTCAATTGATTGGAATTTCATTCAAATTGTTAATAAATTAACTTAGATTAGCATTATTACATTTCATTTTAGTAAGTTTATTATTTACAAACAATTTTTATAACGACTCTTATTATACTAATTTTATTAATTTTCATTTATTACACATTATTTAATTAATACATTCTTTAAATTTCAATTTCTTCTTTAATCCAATTATCAAATAAATACATACATTACTATAATTTATTTACAATCTATATCAATTATAACTCTTTAGTCCTTTTAATTAATTGGAATTACATCTAGAGCAATTATAAATTACCTTAAATTAATACTATTTCACTTTACTTCAGTTATATTCTTATTATTACATCACAAATTTTTATTTCTTCCAACATTAAATCACTAAACTTATTAAATTAAAAAAAATTATTATCGAAAATTTATGGGTCGTTACACTCTCCCCCGCTCAAAACTTTTCGTCCTCGAAAAGGAAAAAGAAGGGAAAAGAAGGAATTTATATAATCAATATCTCTTATTCAAAATATTAAATTTATAAACAATTTATTTACATAATTAAATAATTTAAATAAATATATCAATTTATAACAATTAAATCCTTTTATACTCAAGTTACTAAAAGTTTGGAAAACATTTTACAAAAATTTCTAAGTCCAAAATTTACGGAAAATTTCGGTAGAGTCTTCGTTGTACGAAGAGGTCTGGGAGAAATAATAATATCAATAATAACAATATATATCGTATTTTTCAAAAATAAATATCCCAAACCACGGGAAAAACAATATAATCGCTAAAAACCGTAATCCGGGAATGTACCTATTTGTCGGGCAATTAACGCTTATTTTATGAAACCAAAAGTAGTAGCAATTGCTTCCATAAACCTGTATTTCACTTATATAATCCAAAGATGTTAATAATTATATAAAAGAGAAATATTTAAGTTGTTTCAATTAATCACCACCAAATCAACACAACATACAATAGTCACAAGCAACAAAACTATACAATCATTACATGAAATCAAAGCAATCAACCATCCATCCATAGCAACCAAAAATAAAAGGTTTGTTTGAGTTCAGAAACTTTTAATCGTATAAAGTGATAAATAACTATGAAGTAAACAATACACTCAACAGTCGTAGATAAAACTTTATTGATTATTTATACATCTTTATAAAAAATAGAAGTATCCTTTCCCAACCAATCCATAAGTCAAACGAACAAAGAATCCAACACTTTTAAAGTTTACTTTATTTTTCTTTTTCACATCATTTATTGTTCATATCTTTTTATTTTCATTTTTTTCATACAATAATTTTTTCTTAATTCTCCTTTGTTGCTTACAAAATTTTCATTCATTCATGTAAGACTTATTTCATTTATTCACATTCTTTACTTACATAAGTTATATACATTTCGATTATTTGGATCATAAACAAAGTCATTATTGAAGTATTTTATACATTTTATTTCAGTTTACTTCACATTGACAATTTAGTTGGATTTTCTTTTTTTTCATCGTTTACCTTTATTTTCTCATTCATATAATGTTTATTTTCATTAATTTACATTCAATTATTACTTACAAAAGTTCATTTCTCCTTTATTCATACAATGCCATTTTCTTTCATTTTGTTACTTGACATTCATTACTTAAATAAGTTATTTTTATTTCAATTATTGGATTAGACATTATTAAGTAAGTTTCTTTACAGTTCAATTATCCATTTATAGATTATTATTTTTTCATATCCATTCTTCCGTATATAGTATTATTGAATATTAACTCCATTTCTAAATCATTTTCAATGGTTTTTGAAGTTATAACTATTCAATTTATATATTACTTAATTTAATTATAGATGGCTTCAATATTAACTCAAGTTTATAATTATTTATTTACAGTATTCACCATTACCATTATATCTGATTATAAATAGCTTAAAATGTTAACCTAAGTTTATAATCGTCTTCTTACATTATTCACTTTATTACATTTAATTAGTAGCATTTCAAACTATATACTTCAGTTAATAGCGATTTTTAGTATTAGAATTCTTATTTATAAAAGTAATTCCATTGAACACTTTCATTTTTCCCAAGTTTTACTCGTATAATATCCTGTAACATAACCTTATTAACATTTCGACTTTTAATAATTAGGTAGGTTATATATATGTTTTTAAGAATGAAATTGAATATTACCCAAGTTTCCCTTATATATTTAGTTGACAAAAAGTTCGATGGTTACCATTTCTTATTTCCTTTCCTTTTTATTACAGTTTCAAAATTTCAGTTTCTTATCTATTTCATTAATTATTTTAACATCAAATTTCTTATTTTCATTTTAGAAGTTTCCAATTATTAGTATAGTCAAGATTCCATTCATCATAAAAATTTCAATTTCTAATTTATAGAAATTTAAGAACTGAACAACCGGTTTTCATTTCAATTATTTTAAAATAATATATATATCTATAACTTTTATATATATCAAATCATATTTGGAATTCAAAATTAAGATTAATTTATCAAAACAATTGTGCAGTAAAATTACTACAACGGTCTTCCCACTTTGAAACTCGAAAATGAATGTCGATGATGCGTGCACTCATCACCAAAATTATTTTCCAGCGATAGAGAGGGGAGTACAGAACTTATTTCCTTCCAAAATTCATTAAAACATTTCTTCCAAATTACATTGAAATATTTATGTCAGCAAATACTTCCAACTAATATTAATATTATAATCCAAAATCTTTTGAAAGAAATTTTCAAAATCTTGGAGCTTAAGTTCTCAAATTTTCCAATTTATATTCATTTATTTGTAAATTTTTGTTTTTCCATCGGTATTTATAAAAATTCACTACCTAACAAACAAATATATAACAACCAACTATATCATTTATAAATTTTTTTATACAAAATATATAATAGGCAAAATTATTTTATTTACCTATATTTCAAAACAAATATTATGTCAGTCTGCCCTATTAAGTGTTTAGAAATCCCTGTCGATGTCATAGCATCCTATGCACTGACCAGAATTTATAAATACAAAATGGACCAAATTAACACAATATGAAAACCTTTTATAACACTAACAAATACACTCTCTCATATATATACACTCAGCAACGCATTCTAGAGTATTACTATCCTATTTTATATGAGTCAGACCCCCACAAAGCTAAGGTTATCACAAAACCAAAGCTCTAATACCAACTGTAACGACCAGCCTTTTTGGGCGTTTTAAGCAGACACACATGTCAGACTCAAACCATTCAAAAGGGCAGATTGTTATGTGGTAAATAAGAAAAAGAGAAAGAAATAAAACAAATATAGAATCTCGTAGTGGAATGACAAAATATAATAATCAAATAACAGTTCATGAAGCTGTTTACAAATAAATTTGATTATACTTATACAATACAGAATCAAGGTTACATAAAACCGAAATCAATAAAGAAATGCAGCGGAACAACATGATGCAGTGGAATATATATCATAAATAACAATAGTACAAATCTTCGTCTTCGTCCTCTAGAAATAAGGTCTTCAACCCGAAAATGCTCAGGCTGACCCGAGCGAATTGAAAAGACAAAGCACTCGAGTCAGAACTAAAAGATCTTATGTACGTTAAATCAATGGTAAATAAATATGAGTGGAATGGTGTCAAAGATGTTTACGGAGTTTGACATCTCCTATCCAGTGTTTAACGTGAGTGCAATAACTTAAGAGATGTTCGGGATTTCCATCTCCTAAGGATCTGTTAAACTATCTACTATGTAGTACAATACACTATTATAATATGTCTACAGTAAAGTAAAGTATTAAAATAGCATTAAGGCATTACCCATATCCCCCTTAACACATTTTATATATTCCCATAGTCTATACAGTATCGTAACTCCTCCGTAAACTGGAGGCTATCAGAGGGCACTCCATAGGTATGGTACAAAACAAACTCATAGAAGGCGCTCTAGGGCATGTGAACACGGCACTCGAGGCAATGCCATGGTAGATATACCAATTGCACTCCCGGACTGGTGGTAACGCATAGTAGCTACTACCGCCCACCTCGGACACACTCCCATAATCAAAATCAAGGGTGGCCACCAAATCAATCACAAAGTCAGAATATAGTACCGAAGAAATGTGCCCGATCGGAGGAATGACCTAACTTGGCCCAGTATAGCTCCTGTTTTAGCCACATCAAGCTGACTCACGGGAGTCAGGGTCACATAAATACCTCATACAGAATCGTTCGCCAAATCATCCTACTTCATTTCTGGAATCTCTACCACATACACAGTTGTTAAAGTGGTTTTCGGTATTGGAAGAGAGTATGACAATATCCGATCTTGGTCTCTTTAACAACCAAACGCTTATTTCACACCGGATAGTTCTTTTACATTTTCAAAAAAATTCGTAATCGATGTCAAAATATCTATTCAATTTCAACTCTTATCTCTTTCGAAATCATATTCACTTTCGAACTATATTCACTTTAAAAATCATATTCACTTCCAAATCATATTCACTTTCAAATCATATTTACTCAATATGTAAATTTTCAAAAAGGTGTCAATTCCAAATTACAACTTAGGTTGTAGCATCATTAAGGATTTAAATATAAATACTTTAACTTTACACAGTCTGAAATTTTAGAAAATAGTTTATATAGTCATAAATAGTTTTACTGGTTTGAAATTTTTTTAAAATAGATTAAAATAGTTTTAATGTAGTAAAATAGTTTAAATAGATTTGAATTTGATTAATTAGATTTTTAAAATGATTTAAATAGATTAATTATAATTTTAATTAGATGTAAAATGATTTAAATAAATTAAATATAGGTTAAATAGATTCAAATTATATTAAGTAGGTTTTAAACAGATTAAATAAATTTAATTAGTTTAAAATAGGTAAATTAGATTAAATTGGATTAAATAGGTTATAATAGATTAAATAAGTTAAAATAGTTTTAAATTGGTTAAAATAGTTAATTTAATTAAAATAGTTTAAATTAGTTCAAATAGATTTCAAAGTTATAACCAAACAATTTCAACTTTGAAATTTCGATTTAAATCCTTTGAACCATTCATTAAATCAATTCCAATTTCAGCCTTTACACTTGGATTAACGAAAATAATTCAGTTTATATAAATCAATTTCTATTTCAAAATACCAGTTAACTGAATTCAAAATTTTAAAGATTCAAAAATTATTTAATTTAACAAACCCGGTGTCTGTATATAATTTTCTACCCTAGGGTCAAGTGATACAGATATTTATCATTTCAATCCGCAATTTAAAATTTTACGGTTATATATCATTTCAAACCGCAATCCCGAATTAAATAAAAATCCATAAAATCGCTTGAGTCTATCATTTAACCCATAACTATTTTTCCCTAATCTATAGATCGTTCGGGTATGTATCATTTAGATCCATAAGGAACTTGCAGTGTTATAACAATGTAAAATACAACATCCAGTCATCCAATATCAACAATCAAACATCCATCACAATCATCATCCAAATCAATCAATAAACATCAATAGATAATTGAAAATCAATAACAAGAATTAAGTTGACAATTAAATTAAATACTCAATTAAACACTGATTAAATGCAATAAAAGTCAAATTTAACTAGAATGACAATTAAAATATACCAAACATCACCAATCAATTTCTAAAACATAATAAATTTAATTTAACTAACATAAGATAATTTAGTAGTTCTAAGTGGGTTAAAACACTCACCTTTGAATTTCAATCGATTTGAAATTCAAATAAAGCCCCAAATTCAAACAGTCTTAGAATTTGTCCAAACCAGTGTCAAAATGTCCGGAATTTCGATACGATCGCAGCGGAGCAAATCAAGCATGAAACAGACCTCGTATGTAAAAGTTATGTAATTTAGTACATTATACGATTCAAATTAAAACAAATAAAATAAAAGGATCGTACACGCGACACCTGCACGTCATCGGAGCTTCTTCCACTTCACGCGGTTCACTGCTCGAACCAACCCTAGCTTGCACTCGTCGCTGCCACCCCAAACTCCATCGTGCGTCGCCTGAGGCGAGCCACGACCAAGGCTACCACCCCATGCCCTTATCATCGCCTTCCCCACGGCCATGACGGCGCGAACGACCCCGATCGGCCCCAAAAACGCAGCCGCCGTCGAAAAAACCAAACCCTAATCAATTTATATGCCACATCAACCGTAATCTCGTCAAACGAACCACGCCAATGAACTCCACTCGGTCTTCTCCACACAACGGTATCCTCCAATCGACGATCCGTCGAAGATCATCAACCACCGTTGAATGGTCGAGATTAAATCTCTCAATTCTAGCCACACAGAAACCCAAAATGAAAAAAAAACAGCAGATTTGACTTGCGCTCGTCGAGAGCTTCAAATCGATATATAATTCGATATATTTAGAGGAGTTTTAAATTTCGATTTGATTTTGATTTGCAATTGAATTTGGAATTTGTTTGGTTTGTCTGCCATTGAGAAGAAGAAGCCAGAGAGAATTGTACGTATTGAAAAATGAAAATAAGAAGTAGCTAGGGTTTATAACAGGCTATTTATAGGCAGATCAGAAATAGAAATGGATGGACAAGATTGATTTGAAAGTTGAACGATAAACGACCCGAAAAGCCCGTTCTGCCTCCGGAACGAAATGGGTCATCCCATATATCAAAATAGATGTTTTCAATAATTTTAAATTCAATGTAACAGGTTTCAAGTCCAAATTCCATCGTATGAAGAAGTTAGCTGAAAATCAGCTTATTCCAAATTGATTTCGCTTAAATTGATTTCTAGGCGTTTCAAGCCCGTACGATCAAACGACAATTCTGCTCGCTATGAAACTTAAAACCTTATAATAATTCACCGTTACAGATCCGATGAAACTGGTTTCGTCAAAATCCGAGACAGTGGCCAAAATAGCTATTTTCACATTAATTAAATAAGTCAATATTAAATTAATTAATCACTTTTTAATTCAATATTTGTAAACTAACCAATTTCGTCATTTTTTATTACTTAGACATTTATAAATAATTTAAAAAAAATTTCATATCAATTCAATGTTAATTATTTCACTCATTACATTGTTCAATTTCAACTATAATTAAATCAAATTAATTAAAATTAAATTCCAATAAATTGTTTAAATTTGATTTCAGACTTTTATTCTAACAACTATTACTCTACAGACATAGTTATCATTGTTTATATCTTACTTCACTAATATGCTACAATTCCATCTTTTATTTGTATTAACTACTATATTCAATTACATTGAATTTTTTCAATTCTTCACTTTAATTAAAATTTGAAATCCCAATTATTTCACTTATCTTGGTTTCATTCTTTTATTAAATCAATTATCACCTTATGAATATAATTAACATTTCTATTCATTTTATTACATTCACAAATTGGCAGTTATTGTCTTAACTCACATTAATGTAACAATTGAGGACATTCATTGCAATTGATTTAATGAATTAGTAACAATTAACAATTGTCACCATTTCTATATTTAGTAACATTAATAAGTATATTATTACAACCAAATGTTATAATTATTTACATAACACTGATTTTATTCAATTACCATAAATTATATATTATCTCATTAATTGATTCAATATTTACACTTGTTTTCCTATATTCACTTTATAACCAAGTATAATGTTTAAATCATTTCAACTGATTGGAATTTCATTCAAATTGTTAATAATTAACTTAGATTAACATTATTACATTTCATTTTAGTAAGTTTATTATATACAAATAATTTTTATAATGACTCTCATTATACTAATTTTATTAATTTTCATTTATTACACATTATTTAATTAATACATTCTTTAAATTTCAATTTCTTCTTTAATCCAACTATCATATAAATACATACATTACTGTAATTTATTTACAATCTATATGAATTATAACTCTTTAATCCTTTTAATTAATTGGAATTACATTTAGAGCAATTATAAATTACCTTAAATTAATACTATTTCTCTTTACTGTAACGACCCAGAATTTTGAACAAATTAAATTGGAAATATTAAATTAATTTTAAATATTTGAATGATGATTTAATTTGAATCCCCGATTTCAATTTGAAGATTGGCGATTTAATTATAAAATTTAATCGATTGGAAATTGAATAAGAATTTGAATCTTCAAATTTAGGCCGATTAAAAATATTTCAAACGCTTGTAAAATTTATGTTGATATTACTGAAGATAACAGAAGCTTCAGAATCGAATTTAAAACTGTTTTGTTCAGTTTTGAAAATTTATCGTTCGAATCGAAATTAAAAATAGCCGTCCGAGGCACAGTCTCGGAATTCGACGAAACCAGTTCCATTGGATCCGTAATATTGTATTATTATCGGATTTCAAATTTCGTAATATTTGGAGTTGTCGTGTGATCGTACGACAAGCAAACGTACTGGAATTTAAATTGAAATTTGCTTGATTTAGAATGCTATCTTCTCCATACAATCAAATTTGAACTCGAAACATTTTCCAACGCATTCGGAATAGGGGATAAACATTAGGGACGCCTGACAGCACGTTGGAATTGGGGTTCGAGATTTTTAGTTATACGATATGGGATATTTTGAAATTATTTTTTTTAATAAAGAAAAAGAAATAAGTACCATACCCTAACCCATACCACCCACGATCTCTCTGTCAAACCCATGACCCTCCCTTCTGCAAATACACGAAGCCCTTTTCCCCCTTCTTTCTAGAATACGAAACCCCCCTTCACTCTCGTTCAAAAATCAGAGAAAAATAATGGTAGAGTAAATAAAATTTCCTTTCATTCGAAATTCACCTCCCTCTCAAATTCAATTCAAATCAGACGAGGCGCGTGCGCGCGCAAGGAACGGTAGCGCGAGCACCTGGGATCGAAGTCGTGGCAGGTGATGTAGTCGCGTACGGCAAATTGGTGGTCGCGAGTGCCTCGTCGCGAGGTGATGGTGGTATTGGTCTTCGTTTGAGGCAATTGAGATGCGCGCGTATGGGAACGAGGCAGCAGCAGCGATGGGAGGCGACGAGCCTGAAGGATAGGGCAGAACGCGGCTGGGCGTGTGGTGCTAGGGTTCGTTCTGGTGTGGGTTCGCACGTGAGGCTGAGGCTCGCAAATCGTACAGGAGGAAGAGGGGTATCGCGATTAGGTCGTGATTGCTTGATCCAGTCGCGCGCTTCGAGGCGGCCTAGAGATGTCACGATGTCGAGTGAAATTCGGGAAGCAAGAAATCATGTTCGCGTTTTGGGTCGCTTGGATTGGAAGTGAGGTATTAAGCATACTGCAGTTTATTTGTTCTTCATTTTCCATCCTGATTTAATAAATATAAATATATATGTGTGCATATATAAAGATAAAAGAAATTAAATTCTATAAGGTTTAAAATAGAAGCTTTTTAATAGACAGTTTAAAGAGGATAATGAATACAATTTACTAGTTTGTATTAAGATAATTTATTTAGGTGATTACCTCGTTCAAATTACTTATAAAAATTATTTTAGTTTCTAGAAATTATTTATCTTAGGAAAATTAGTTAAAATTTATTATTAAGTAATCGGAGAAGTAATTGGTTGTGTAGGGTAACTAATTAAATGGTAGTTAACTGTTTGACTGTTTTGAATATTGATAAATTATCTAAATTGTTATACAAGGTCGAATAAAGTCAAGGAAACAAATTGGATTCGAAAATGGGATTGCAAAGATAAATAAAGCTAAGGTGAGATTTTTCTCACTCGATTTAAAAGTGGATTTTACAGTTATTGATGGATGATTGACTGTTTTGGATGTGATATTAGATATAGTAGGATATATCTATATATATAGCAATATATACATATTGGCATATGTATATATTGGATTGATTGATTCCCGCCTCGTATAGCGGATGAGACCCTATTGCGCCGTTAGTAAGCGGATTTTTTTTTATAAAACCCATATACCGCGATATTCCACCTCGAAGTGGAATGGTATTGTGCTAACGTCTGTGGATGCAGGGAAACAGGTTGGAGGGATCCAACTGGATTCCTCAACTGTATTTATTTATTTACAGATATTGATATATATTCTGTTCTCATATGATGATATATGATGTTTGATGTGTGATGGACTAATTGGTGCGTTGCATCATTGGATTCAAACTTTTGAAGTTTTAAAAAAATAATGATTTTTACTTTAAAAAGGATTTTGAAGTGATTTTTGGAAAATATACGATTTATTAAATTTTTGAATTTATTTATCTTAAATAAATAAATGTTATAAATTTAAAGTTATGGAAATTATAATGTTCGTGAAATATAACCAATAGAGGATTTTTGAAATAAATAGTTAAGTAATTTATAAAATAGTTTAAATTTGGATTTTTGAATTATTAAAACGATGTATATAAAAGATGTACAAAATTGATATTTATCAATTAAAATTATTGGAATTTAAACGAGTTTTATAAATTGTGAAGATAGAAAATTTATGGAGTTATAAATTGTGAAGATAGAAAATTTATGGAGTTATAAATTGTGAAGATAGAAAAGTTATGGAGTTATAAATTGTGAAGATAGAAAATTTATAGAATTTTAAATTGTGAAGATATGAAGTTTATAGATTTATAAAGTGTGAAGTTATATAATGAATGAAATTTTAAAATAAAAGATTTATAAGAAGTTTACTTATAAATCGGATTTTTGCCTTTAAATGGAATATTTATCGAATTGATTTATAAAGGAGATTGATAAATCAAAGTTGTTAGAAAATAGAAATAGAATTTATAAACGTTGTTTTATAAATTTGAAATCAATTGAATTTGATAAATTAAATATAGAAGATTATCAAAGGAGATATATTCACGATTTTGGATAGCGAATTATTTTTGAAATAAAACGGGTAGAAAATAGTGAAATGTAATTAGTGAAGTATATTCACGATTTTGGACAGTGAATATATTGTTAAGTAAAATAGATATGTTTTGGGAAAGTGATATTTAAGATGAAGTTAATTGTTTTAACGATGTTTTAAAATGATTAAATATCGAAATCATAGATTTCAACATTCATTGTTGAAATAGACGTTTTCGAGAAATTTAAGGAAATGGTGGACTATAACACTGTTGTTATAGAAAATGATTTTCGAAAGGAAATGTTTTTAGTATTGGGATTTACATATCTATCTTAAAAATTCGAATCCCTATACTAGTGATTTTGAGTCGTCGTAACGATGTTTTACGTAACATTCGTTTTGACTCAAATAGATGTTATTAAAAAGAATGATTTCCTTAAAGAATGAATATGTACTTAATATTGATTTAAGTATATCGAATATTTTCAAGTGTTGAAAATAAATAGATTTGTGAAACACTTATTTTTAAATAAGTATGGAATTGCTTTTCCAATATGAAATGAACGTTTTTGAGAATTTATCCTTGTAGAGATAAATTTAAAGTGAATATTGAAAACGATTTGAAAATCATATACCAGTAGATTTTTGAAATATAAATTCAATATGGAATTTATAAGAGGAAAGGGAAATTGTTTTAGAAAAATAAATATTGATTTATTTTGAGGTGTGGAAATTTTATATCTAGTAAAGATATTTTTGGAAATAAATAATTTGGAAAATTATTTGGAATCTGATGATGTTGCGCATCTTTATTGATAGTTATATAACCGACTATCAATAATTACCTTGAGTAGGTATTTGTTGTGAATTGGATGAATTTGAATGCCACCCTTATTTTTAAATAAGCGCTCACTATTCGGGTTAGCCGGGAAAGGACCATGGGGTCGTATAACCCATTCCGAATATGTGATACGTCGTTATGAATTGCATTCGAAGACCGGTGTTGAAGACCGGATATTTTTGAAAACGGAAGGATTACCGTCGAGTTACTCTACATCGACTGATCTCCGGTTTAGAGGTTTTATCACCCTTAGTGACGGGAAGTCCTGACGTGATTGAAAATTATCCGGATATGCAAGGGCTTCGTGAGAAGTGCCTTCGGTTCTGTTCGATCCCGGAATAGACTTGTATGGATTGTGTGTCTGACGTTACAATTTGAGATATAAAGCTGATTCCTTTCAAATACATTTCTGTTGGTGGCGGAGAATTTATTCTCTTAGCTTAACACCCTTCTCTGAGACGTACGAGCTCAGAGGTTATGTAGTTGAAATTTATCAGCGATATATCCCAATTTGGTAACGTGGCATACTGAGTGTTGCTGTGAAATGATCAGTGTTTGATCATTTGTGATATGATCATTTGTTTGATCTTATATCTTTGTGATCATAGGTTGATCATTTTGTTTGACCCGAAGCATGGCTTTGTAGAAAGCGTAGCTTTGTGGACGAGACTTCATCGAGCCTCACACCCCGGAAATGGTCGAAACAGGAAGGATGCGGCAAGGTTCTAGGGAGTAGCGCCCCTTAGTGTATGTCATTCCTTCTGGATAGAGGTGGTATCATGGTATGGAGCCCAGATACTTAACCTATGTGGTTGCTGCATTATTATCTATGTGGTTTGTTGGAAATCGGGGATCCTCGGGAAGATCGGTTACGATCGGGGGATGGCATACGCGTGTCAGTAGTTACCTATTTTTGCAGAGGTAACCCGGCCTTGTGTTGGCAGAGATCTAACCGTAATGTTAGGTTATTTCTCGGGTCGTCTATTCCAGGGACGTACCCATCGTGGATAGGAAGTTCCTTAGCCTGACCATTTGTTGGAAATCCAAAGAAACAATACGAGCCTTGTACGGATTTAGTTGTAGAACCTATCATTCACTTATTGTGGCGCCCCACTGTTTGGATGGTAGCTATAGTAGGCATAGTTCGAAATGTCTATGCTGGCTAAGATTTATATTATACTTTCGAACTGTTTTCTACACTATGCACTAATAATAATATCAAAAAGAATTTGATTTTGCGTAGTAAGCATCTTTGACTATCATAAGAAGAAATCTCCTCCAATTCTGCGTTTGCATTGTGTGTGTGGTGGGAGGTCTTATGGTAGTTTCATTTTCCAAAAGCATTGCGAATTTGTTTTATTTTCTTTGTGAAAAATAACTGTTTTACGATCTCACACCAGTCACCATGACTGACTCGGAGTTTATTGTTTCCCTACTAAACTCTGGGTGCCCACCAATTTCCACACGGGCAGCCTAGAGTTATGTTATCATGATATTCTGGATATTCTGGAGCTTGGAGATAAGCTGGATGACGAGACGTAGTATTTGTATCTGATAGTATTTATTCCGCTGTGTATTCTATATGAGGACAAGTTTATAAAACTGTCCATTGTTGTAAATTGACTCTAATGATTGATGTATGTATAAACTGATATAGTTCTTTGTTTCAAAAGATTACTGATTATCTATTATATTTTGTTCCGCTGCGATGTGTAAGATTCTGATATTGTTTCTGCTTCTGATGTTGTTCTGTTCTTCTTCCTTCTTCTTCTGTTTCTTCTTCTTCTGCCTTTTTCTTCTTTCTTAAACCCTCACTATTGGAGTTTCCGGCACTCGATTGCTCGGCAGTCGATAAAGGGAGTATCGATGTCGAATTTTCGAAAGTCGAAAATTTCGGTACGTGACAGCGTGGTATCAGAGCATATGGTTAAGCGACAACCCTGCTCTGTTGGGTGTTACTCATTAGAGATAGAGTCAGTAGTACTCTAGAATGAGTTTGAGTGTAATAATAGATACGAGTGCGTATTTGTTAGTGAATATAAAAATGTTTTATATTGTGTTTGCTTATCCGTTGAGATGTTTATGAATTTTGGTCGGTATGTAGGACGCCATATTATCGATAGGGATTTCTAAACACTTAAACGAGGCAAGACGACATAGTATTGTTTTAAATAGGGTGAATGAAATAATTTTGCCCAAAACTATTTTTGTATAAAAAAAGAAATGATTTTCTATGAATTATCATAGTATATGGTTGCATGGTTGTTAGGAAAGTGATAATATTGAATGTTATCATTATTATATGAAATTAAATAAGAAATTGGAATTATAACTCCAAAGTTAAAATAAATTCATATACACATGAAATTTAAAGAATGTAAATTATAAATGTGACTTATAATTGGAAGTAGAATTCCAGAGAAGTATTTGGAAATGTTTTGAAAAGAATTTGAAAATTTTGGAGATTTGTGAAGTTTAAATCTTTTTTGATTTGAAAATGAATTTCAAAGGTTTTGAAAATTGTTTTAGAGAGATGAAAGCTCTAAACTCTTTTAGGTCGCTGGAAAATAATCCTGATGATGATGGCCACATCATTAGAATTCATTTTCGGGTTTCCAAAAGAGGAATTGCTGCCAAATTGTTTTAAATGGAAAGTGTTTGGAAAATTTGGGTTTTTTTGTTTTGGAAATTCAAATGGAATTTGAATTGTTTTCAAAATGGCTTTGAAATGTTGGTAAACTCTGGAATGCTATGTAAAGATATTTATGAAATATTACTAAGTTGATAACTTATACCAATTGAATTTTGGTAGAATAAATTTAACTTAAAAGAATGAAGTTAAACCAAAGAAAGTATAAGTGAATCAATTAAATGAAAATGAAATTGAAAGTTGAAATTCATTTCGAATTTGTAAGCAATGAATTGAATTGAATAATGTAAATTGAAAGATGGATTAAAATTCATATGTTATTTGAAATCCAGTTTAATATAAGTGGTTATAAACCAAAATAGTGAATTGTAAATAAATTTTGGGAGCGAACTAAAGTGAATGAAACTGGAATTGAAACTGAATACTGAAAACAAATTTGAATAAGTGGATTAGAATTTGAAATGGATTAGTAACTGAAACTAATTTAAAATTGTGCAGTTATGAATGAAAGATAATCGATAAAATTCAATATTCGGAACTGAAGATAAATTGAATTCCAATAGAATTAAAAAATTGAGAATTGAATTCAAATGAGATTAGAAATGTAAAAATTGAATGGATATGAATATGTAACTTCAACAGTGAAGTAAGCTAAAGATATATAAGCAGTTGATATTGAAAATTTTGTAATAGAATTTGCAGAATAGTTTGAATATATGTAACTAGATATTATGGCTAGTAGGATATACAGGTGTTATAAAGGAATTGGAATTTTGATTTCAAAGGTAATTTGAATTGCTCGACAAAAGGTAAGTATTTGAATTATAATATGAGTTTTTGATGATTTCTTGTCTAGCCGCTTGGCTTTTTCTTTTTCTTTTTGAAATCTGAGAGTCCGTAGGGACGTTTTGTAGTCGTGCCGTATTAGCCGCGCAAAGGAGACGCTGGCGAATTTTTTTGAAAATTTCGAGCGTTAGAAAATTTTTGTGAAAATTTTGGGAGTTTAAATTTGAATTTGAATTTAAATTTGAACTTTAAAGTAAACAATGCTGTTTGAAACTTATAATTGAAGTTGAAATTTAGTTGATGAATAACGAATCTTTAGTAGAGAGATTTGTTTTGACAAATTGATAAAACTATTAGATTGTGAAAAATAGTAGACGAGTTAGGGATCATTTTTCCTAACTTGTAATTTCGGGACGAAATTCTTTTAAGGAGGGAAGTCTGTAACGACCCAGAATTTTGAACAAATTAAATTGGAAATATTAAATTAATTTTAAATATTTGAATGATGATTTAATTTGAATCCCCGATTTCAATTTGAAGATTGGCGATTTAATTATAAAATTTAATCGATTGGAAATTGAATAAGAATTTGAATCTTCAAATTTAGGCCGATTAAAAATATTTCAAACGCTTGTAAAATTTATGTTGATATTACTGAAGATAACAGAAGCTTCAGAATCGAATTTAAAACTGTTTTGTTCAGTTTTGAAAATTTATCGTTCGAATCGAAATTAAAAATAGCCGTCCGAGGCACAGTCTCGGAATTCGACGAAACCAGTTCCATTGGATCCGTAATATTGTATTATTATCGGATTTCAAATTTCGTAATATTTGGAGTTGTCGTGTGATCGTACGACAAGCAAACCTACTGGAATTTAAATTGAAATTTGCTTGATTTAGAATGTTATCTTCTCCATACAATCAAATTTGAACTCGAAACATTTTCCAACGCATTCGGAATAGGGGATAAACATTAGGGACGCCTGACAGCACGTTGGAATTGGGGTTCGAGATTTTTAGTTATACGATATGGGATATTTTGAAATTATTTTTTTTTTAATAAAGAAAAAGAAATAAGTACCATACCCTAACCCATACCACCCACGATCTCTCTGTCAAACCCATGACCCTCCCTTCTGCAAATACACGAAGCCCTTTTCCCCCTTCTTTCTAGAATACGAAACCCCCCTTCACTCTCGTTCAAAAATCAGAGAAAAATAATGGCAGAGTAAATAAAATTTCCTTTCATTCGAAATTCACCTCCCTCTCAAATTCAACTCAAATCAGACGAGGCGCGTGCGCGCGCAAGGAACGGTAGCGCGAGCACCTGGGATCGAAGTCGTGGCAGGTGATGTAGTCGCGTATGGCAAATTGGTGGTCGCGAGTGCCTCGTCGCGAGGTGATGGTGGTATTGGTCTTCGTTCGAGGCGATTGAGATGCGCGCGTATGGGAACGAGGCAGCAGCAGCGATGGGAGGCGACGACCTGGGGGTTGTCTGAAGGATAGGGCAGAACGTGGCGGGGCGTGTGGTGCTAGGGTTCGTTCTGGTGTGGGTTCGCACGCGAGGCTGAGGCTCGCAAATCGTACAGGAGGAAGAGGGGTATCGCGATGAGGTCGTGATTGCTTGATCCAGTCGCGTGCTTCGAGGCGGCCTAGAGATGTCACGATGTCGAGTGAAATTCGGGAAGCACGAAATCATGTTCGCGTTTTGGGTCGCTTGGATTGGAAGTGAGGTATTAAGCATACTGCAGTTTATTTGTTCTTCATTTTCCATCCTGATTTAATAAATATAAATATATATGTGTGCATATATAAAGATAAAAGAAATTAAATTCTATAAGGTTTAAAATAGAAGCTTTTTAATAGACAGTTTAAAGAGGATAATGAATACAATTTACTAGTTTGTATTAAGATAATTTATTTAGGTGATTACCTCGTTCAAATTACTTATAAAAATTATTTTAGTTTCTAGAAATTATTTATCTTAGGAAAATTAGTTAAAATTTATTATTAAGTAATCAGAGAAGTAATTGGTTGTGTAGGGTAACTAATTAAATGGTAGTTAACTGTTTGATTGTTTTGAATATTGATAAATTATCTAAATTGTTATACAATGTAACGACCCAGAATTTTAGATAATTAAAATTCGAATATTTAATTGATTTTTAAATATTAATAAGTGGAATTAATAAGTCGGATAATTTAAAATTCGAATATTGAGTTTAATTGGATAGTTAAATCAATAATTTAATAGTGAAATTCCAGAAATAATTTAAATCTGGATTAAATATGATTGAAAATGATTTGTAAATTTTTATTTAATCATACTGGAGTTATAGAAAGTTTATAGAACTTTTAAAATTGAATTTGGAGTAATCTGTGAAAATCGAATATTTTAATATTTAATTATCGACTGAAAAATAGCCAATTTTCGAACAGTCTCATAATTGAACGAAACCAGTTCCATTAGATCCGTAATAGTTAGTTATTATCGGATTTCAATTTTTGTAGCAATCGAAGTTATCGTTTAACCGTGGCAGCTCGAAACGCATTGATATCGTTTTAATTTTAAATCGTCGAGTTAAAAATAGTCATTTTTCAAAAAGTCTCGGATTTCGACGAAACCAGTTTCATCGGATCCGTAATGTGATATTATTGTAAGATTTCAAATTTCATAATTTTTGGATTTACCATTTGTCCGGTACAAATTAAAACGCCTCGAAATCGATTTAAATCGGTTTAATTTAAATTGATCGTTTATTGCCATATCTCACACATACGATCGAATTAGCTTCCGAAACCTGTTCCATTGCATTCGGAACGCGGGGTAAACCTTAGAAACGTCAGCCGGCACGCTCGAATCGGAGTTCGAAAAAATTCGATGAATAGTAAATCGTGAAATTTTCTATAAAAGCACCCCCTCACTTTCATTTTGCAAAATAAACCAGCCTAGGGTTACAGGCCGCCACCCCTAAAATCAATGGCCGAAAAACAATGGTCTTCTCCTCAAATTATCTTCTAATCCACGCATCCATTCGAGAAATCTTCAACTAGAAGATTGTAGAGGGGAGTGAGATCTATGATCTCAACGGTAGAGATCGTAAACGAAGCTCTGGATTGATGGCAATTAGCGATTAAAGATCGCCGTTACTTCACGTTTTTCGATGTATATGTGCAACCAAGCGGCACCGCTCTCTGGCCGTGGGTGATATTCGTGATGGGCGACGTGATGGTGGTCTCTGATCAAAGTTTTATCGAGTGGGGTGGCTCGCGATGGGATGAAGTCGGTCGCGTATATGGGTTTCGTTTCGTGATAGTTTGCCTGGGAAGATGAATCAAACAAGGGCCGTGATTTGCCTTGATGAGACGAACGGCTACGATATTTTTAGGTTTAAAAATGAATTTAAAATTGTAAATTTATATCGTATAATTTGAGTAATCTTTAAACTGCTATAATTTTTGCTGCGTGATCAGAAAATTACGAAACGAGCGGCGTTGGCTTCGTTTTCTCGAGTACTTCGCTATGGAACTGAATTGGAATTGTTTGGAGCTAGTTTGAATTTTGGGTAAAATTAAACGCGTGTTTAATTTTATTCGAAACAAACGCTGAAATCAGAATTAAAATCAAGGTGAGATTTTCTCACTCAAAATGAAATGTGGAATTTTTGCAGTTATTGATGATTGCTATTGGATGTGATATTAGATATAGTAGGATATATCTATATATATAGCAGTATATACATATTGGCATATGTATATATTGGATTGATTGATTTTCCCGCCTCGTATAGCGGATGAGACCCTATTGCGCCGTTAGTAAGCGGATTTTTATAAAACCCATATACCGCGATAATTCCGTACTGGAGCGGAATTGGTATTGTGCTAACATCTGTGGATGCAGGGAAACAGGTTGGAGGGATCCAACTGGATTCCTCACCGTATTGATTATTTACAGATATTTTGATATATTCTGTTATCATATGATGATATATGATATTTGACTGTTGTGATGGACTGATTGGTGTTGTTACATCATCAGATTCAGTTTTGAAATGTAAAAATAACGACTTTTACTTTAAAAGGGTTTTTAAAGTGATTTTTGAAAATATACGTTTTATGGAATTTTTGAATCGATTTATAAACGTAAAATTTTGAAGTTATAAAAGTTAAGATTTTTGTGAATTATGACCGTAAGGTGATTTTTGAAATAAATAGTTTAAGCAATTTATAAAATGGTTTGAACTGAGATTTTCGAATTTTTGTGAACAGTTTATTTAAAAGATTTAAAAAGTTGATATTTATAAATTTAAAATATTGGAATTTTAAAACGAGATGATAAGTGTTAAAGATGAAATTTATAGAATTATAAATCGTGAGGATATGGAATTTATAGATTCATAAATTATGAAATTATAAAATGGATGAAACTGTAGAATAAAAGATTTATAAGAGATTTACTTATAAATTGGGTTTTTACCTTTAGATGGAATATTTATCGAATTTTTAATAAAGGAGATTTATTAAATTGAAGTCGTTAGAAAATAGAAATAGAATTTATAAACGTTGTTTTATAAATTCGAGATCAATTGGATTTGATAAATTAAATATAGAAGATTATTAAAGGAAATATATTCGCGATTTTGGATAGCGAATTATCCTTAAATTGAATGTGTAGAAAAGACTGAAATTTGGTTAGTGAAGTATATTCACGATTTTGGGACAGTGAATATATTGTTAAGTAAAATGGATTTATTTTTGAAGAAGTGATATTAAAAATGAAGTTAAACATTTTAAAGATGTTTTAAAATGTATTATAAATCGAAAGCAGAGATTTCCACAGTTCTTGTTGAAATAGACGTTTTCGAGAAATTTAAGGAAATGGTGGACTATAACACTGTTGTTATAGTAAATGATTTCCGAAAGGAAATGTTTTGATGTAGTATTGGGATTTATATATCTATCTAAATCCGAATCCCTATACTAGTGATTTCGAGTCGTCGTAACGATGTTTTACGCAACATTCGTTTTGACTCAAATAGATGTTGAAATTTATGATTTCCTTAAAGAATGAATATATACTTAATTTGATTTAAGTATATCGAATATTTTCTAAGTGTTGAAAATAAATGATTTGTGAATTACTTATTTTTAAATAAGTATGGAAATGCTTTTCCAATATGAAATGAACGTTTTGAGAATTTATCTTTGTAAAGATAAATCGAAATTGAGTATTGAAAACGATTTGAAAATCGTATATCAGTAGATATTTTGAAAGATATAAATTCACTATGGAATTTATTAGTAGAAATGGGAATTCGTCTTAAAAATAAACGTTGATTTATTTTTGAAGTGTGGAAATTTTATATCTAATAAAGATATTTTTGAAGATAAATAATTTGGAAAATTATTTGGAATCTGATGATGTTGCGCATCTTTATTGATAGTTAAATAACCGACTATCAATAATTACCTTGAGTAGGTATTTGTTGTGATTGGATGAATTTGAATGCCACACTTATTTTTAAATAAACGCTCACTATTCGGGTTAGCCGGGAAAGGACCATGGGGTCGTATAACCCATTCCGAATATGTGATACGTCGTTATGAATTGCATTTGAAGACCGGTGTTGAAGACCGGATATTTTTGAAAACGGAAGGATTACCGTCGAGTTACTCTACATCGGCTGATCTCCGATTTAGAGGTTTTTATCACCCTTAGTGACGGGAAGTCCTGACGTGATTGAAAATTATCCGGATATGCAAGGGCTTCGTGAGAAGTGCCTTCGGTTCTGTTCGATCCCGGAACAGACTTGTATGGATTGTGTGTCTGACGTTACAATTTGAGATATAAAGCTGATTTCTTTCAAATACATTTCTGTTGGTGGCGGAGAATCTATTCTCTTAGCTTAACACCCTTCTCTGAGACGTACGAGCTCAGAGGTTATGTAGTTGAAATTTATCAGCGATATATCCCAATTTGGTAACGTGGCATACTGAGTGTTGTTGTGAAATGATCAGTGTTTGATCATTTGTGATATGATCATTTGTTTGATCTTATATCTTTGTGATCATAGGTTGATCATTTTGTTTGACCCGAAGCAGGGCTTTTTGAGAAAGCGTAGCTTTGTGGACGAGACTTCGTCGAGCCTCACACCCCGGAAATGGTCGAAACAGGAAGGATGCAGCAAGGTTCTAGGGAGTAGCGCCCCTTAGTGTATGTCATTCCTTCTGGATAAAGGTGGTATCATGGTATGGAGCCCAGATACTTAACCTATGTGGTTGCTGCATTATTATCTATGTGGTTTGTTGGAAATCGGGGATCCTCGGGAAGATCGGTGACGATCGGGGGATGGCATACGCGTGTCAGTAGTTACTTATTTTTGCAGAGGTAACCCGGCCTTGTGTTGGCAGAGATCTAACCGTAATGTTAGGTTATTTCTCGGGTCGTCTATTCCAGGGACGTACCCATCGTGGATAGGAAGTTCCTTAGCCTGACCATTTGTTGGAAATCCAAAGAAACAATACGAGCCTTGTACGGTTTTAGTTGTAGAACCTATCATTCACTTATGGTGGCGCCCCACTGTTTGGATGGTAGCTATAGTAGGCATAGTTCGAAATGTCTATGCTGGCTAAGATTTATATTATACTTTCGAAATGTTTTCCACACTATGCACTAATAATAATATCGAAAAGAATTTGATTTTGCGTAGTAAGCATCTTTGACTATCATAAGAAGAAATCTCCTCCAATTCTGCGTTTGCATTGTGTGTGTGGCGGGAGGTCTTATGGTAGTTTCATTTTCCAAAAGCATTGCGAATTTGTTTTATTTTCCTTATGAAAAATAACTATTTTACGATCTCACACCAGTCACCATGACTGACTCGGAGTTTATTGTTTCCCTTCTAAACTCTGGGTGCCCACCAATTTCCACACGGGCAGCCTAGAGTTAGGTTATCAGGATATTCTGGATATTCTGGAGCTTGGAGATAAGCTGGATGGCGAGACATAGTATTTGTATCTGATAGTAGTTATTCCGCTGTGTATTCTGTATGAGGACAGGTTTATATAACTGTCCATTGTTGTATATTGACTCTGATTGATGTATGTATAAACTGATATAGTTCTTTGTTTTAAAAGACTATTGTTTATCTATTATATATTGTTTTGCTGCGATGTGTAAGATTCTGATATTGTTTTCTGTTTCTGTTCTGATGTGTTGTTCTTCTTTTCCTTTTCTGCTTTCTTCTTCTTCTCTCTTTCTTCTATCTTTTCTTCTACTTTTTCTTTTTCTTAAAACCCTCACTATTGGAGTTTCCGGCACTCGATTGCTCGGCAGTCGATAAAGTGAGTATCGATGTCGAATTTTCGAAAGTCGAAATTCCTGTACGTGACAGCGTGGTATCAGAGCATATGGTTAAGCGACAACCCTGCTCTGTTGGGTGTTACTCATTAGAGATAGAGTCAGCAGTGCTCTAGAATGAGTTGAGTGTGATAATAGATATGAGCGCGTATTTGTTATTTGAATATAAAATTGTTTTATATTGTGATGATTGGTTTGTTGAGTGGTATATGGATTCTGGTCGGTATTGTCCGTACAACTCTATCGATAGGGATCTCTAAACACTTGTATAGAACAATTCGGCACAATTTTGTTTTAAATAGGGTAAATGAGATAATTTTGCCCAAAACTATTTTTGGATAGAAAAAGAAATGATTTTTTCTGTAAATTATTACAGTATATGGATGCATGGTTGTTAGAAGTGATAATATTAAACTATTATCATTGAAATTGAATAAGAAATTGAAATCGTAACTCCAAAGTTAAGAAATAAATTCACATATAAATGAAATTTGAGAATGTAAACTGTAAATGTGAATTGGAATTTAAACGGAATTCCAGAGAAGTATTTGGAAATGTTTTGAAAAGAATTTGAAAATTTTGGAGATTTGGAAAGTTTAAATCTTTTTTGATTTGAAAATGAATTTTAAAGGTTTTGAAAAAAAATTTGGAAAGATGAAAAGCTCTAAACTCTTTTCGGTCGCTGGAAAATAATTCCGATGATGATCGCGACATCACCGGTGTTCATTTTCGGGTTTCCAAAGGAGGAATTGCTGCCAAATTGTTTTAAATAGAAGTTGTTTTGGAAAATTGGGTTTTGTTTTGGAAATTCAAATGGAATTTGAATTGTTTTCAAAAAAATGGTTTTGAAAGGTTGAATATAAGTTGGATAACTTATAAAATGAGAAAATGAAAGTGAAATAAATAATGTTTAATGGGAATATAACTTAAGAAATGATGAATGAATTTGATTTTGGGTATCAAAATTTATTACTGAAATGAATATGAACTTGAGTTATATAAGTGAAATTCAACTTGAAATGTTAAGTGAATTAGCAATTGAATAAATAAATGTATTGGATGTTAATCAATCTAATGAAAGTAAATTGATATGGAAAAATGAATAAGGATTGAATCCGAATAAACTACTTTGATAATTAATTGATTCATGAAATGGAAGTTGAATTAGTTAAATTGAAACTTGAATTTTGAACTAAATAAAGAATGGTTCGAAATTACAAATAACTTCAAGTAAGTAGAAACAGATTTGAATAAATGAAGTGAATAAGATTAAAACTGAATGTTGAAGATGAATTAGAATTTGTAATGAATTAGTAAATGAAACTAATTTAAAATGATGCAGTTGTGAATGAAAGATAATTGATAAAAATTCAATATTCAGAAGTTAAATTGAATTGAAATTGTGAATTGAATTCAAATGAATTTGAAAATGCAAAATTGAACGAAATTGAATATATAACTTCAATAGTGAATTAGAGATGATATAAGCAGTTATATTGAAAATTTTGTAATTGAATGTACGAAATGGTTTGAATATATGCAACTAGATATTATGGCTAGTAGGATATACAGGTATAAAGGGATTGGAGAATTTATTTCACAGATAATTCGAATTGCTCGAAAAAGGTATGTATTTGAATTATAATATGAGTTTTTGATGATTTCTTGTCTAGCCGCTTGGCTTTTTCTTTTTCTTTTTGAAATCTGAGAGTCCGTAGGGACGTTTTGTAGTCGTGCCATGTTAACCGCGCAAAGGAGACGCTGGCGAAAATTTTCGGAAATTCAGGGCGTTAGAAAATTTTTGAGAAAATTTTGAAAGTTTAAAATTTGAATTTAAATTCGAATTTGAATTGTTAAGTAAACAATGTTGTTTGAAAACTATAAAAGGTTTAGAAATTTAGTTGAATTGATAACGAATCTTTAGTAGAAAAGATTTGTTTTGAAAATTTGATAAAACTATTAGATTGTGAAAAATAGTAGACGTGTTAAGGACCTTTCTTCCTAACTTGTAATTTCGAGGACGAAATTCTTTTAAGGGGGGAAGTCTGTAACGACCCAGAATTTTAGATAATTAAAATTCAAATATTTAATTGATTTTTAAATATTAATAAGTGGAATTAATAAGTCGGATAATTTAAAATTCGAATATTGAGTTTAATTGGATAGTTAAATCAATAATTTAATAGTGAAATTCCAGAAATAATTTAAATCTGGATTAAATATGATTGAAAATGATTTGTAAATTTTTATTTAATCATACTGGAGTTATAGAAAGGTTATAGAACTTTTAAAATTGAATTTGGAGTAATCTGTGAAAATCGAATATTTTAATATTTAATTATCGACTGAAAAATAGCCAATTTTCGAACAGTCTCAGAATTGAACGAAACTAGTTCCATTGGATCCGTAATAGTTAGTTATTATCGGATTTCAATTTTCGTAGCAATCGAAGTTATCGTTTAACCGTGGCAGCTCGAAACGCATTGATATCGTTTTAATTTTAAATCGTCGAGTTAAAAATAGTCATTTTTCAAAAAGTCTCGGATTTCGACGAAACCAGTTTCATCGGATCCGTAATATGATATTATTGTAAGATTTCAAATTTCGTAATTTTTGGATTTACCATTTGTCCGGTACAAATTAAAACGCCTCGAAATCGATTTAAATCGGTTTAATTTAAATTGATCGTTTATTGCCATATCTCACACATACGATCGAATTAGCTTCCGAAACCTGTTCCATTGCGTTCGGAACGCGGGGTAAACCTTAGAAACGTCAGCCGGCACGCTCGAATCGGAGTTCGAAAAAATTCGATGAATAGTAAATCGTGAAATTTTCTATAAAAGCACCCCCTCACTTTCATTTTGCAAAATAAACCAGCCTAGGGTTACAGGACGCCACCCCTAAAATCAATGGCCGAAAAACAATGGTCTTCTCCTCAAATTATCTTCTAATCCACGCATCCATTCGAGAAATCTTCAACTAGAAGATTGTAGAGGGGAGTGAGATCTATGATCTCAACGGTAGAGATCGTAAACGAAGCTCTGGATTGATGGCAATTAGCGATTAAAGATCGCCGTTACTTCACGTTTTTCAATGTATATGTGGAACCGAGCGGCACCGCTCTCTGGCCGTGGGTGATATTCGTGATGGGCGACGTGATGGTGGTCTCTGATCAAAGTTTTATCGAGTGGGGTGGCTCGCGATGGGATGAAGTCGGTCGCGTATATGGGTTTCGTTTCGTGATAGTTAGCCTGGGAAGATGAATCAAACAAGGGCCGTGATTTGCCTTGATGAGACGAACGGCTACGATATTTTTAGGTTTAAAAATGAATTTAAAATTGTAAATTTATATCGTATAATTTGAGTAATCTTTAAACTGCTATAATTTTTTGCTGCGTGATCAGAAAATTACGAAACGAGCGGCGTTGGCTTCGTTTTCTCGAGTACTTCGCTATGGAACTGAATTGGAATTGTTTGGAGCTAGTTTGAATTTCGGGTAAAATTAAACGCGTGTTTAATTTTATTCGAAACAAACGCTGAAATCAGAATTAAAATCAAGGTGAGATTTTCTCACTCAAAATGAAATGTGGAATTTTTGCAGTTATTGATGATTGCTATTGGATGTGATATTAGATATAGTAGGATATATCTTTATATATAGCAGTATATACATATTGGCATATGTATATATTGGATTGATTGATTTTCCCGCCTCGTATAGCGGATGAGACCCTATTGCGCCGTTAGTAAGCGGATTTTTATAAAACCCATATACCGCGATAATTCCGTACTGGAGCGGAATTGGTATTGTGCTAACATCTGTGGATGCAGGGAAACAGGTTGGAGGGATCCAACTGGATTCCTCACCGTATTGATTATTTACAGATATTTTGATATATTCTGTTATCATATGATGATATATGATATTTGACTGTTGTGATGGACTGATTGGTGTTGTTACATCATCAGATTCAGTTTTGAAATGTAAAAATAACAACTTTTACTTTAAAAGGGGTTTTAAAGTGATTTTTGAAAATATACGTTTTATGGAATTTTTGAATCGATTTATAAACGTAAAATTTTGAAGTTATAAAAGTTAAGATTTTTGTGAATTATGACCGTAAGGTGATTTTTGAAATAAATAGTTTAAGCAATTTATAAAATGGTTTGAACTGAGATTTTCGAATTTTTGTGAACAGTTTATTTAAAAGATTTAAAAAGTTGATATTTATAAATTTAAAATATTGGAATTTTAAAACGAGATGATAAGTGTTAAAGATGAAATTTATAGAATTATAAATCGTGAGGATATGGAATTTATAGATTCATAAATTATGAAATTATAAAATGGATGAAACTGTAGAATAAAAGATTTATAAGAGATTTACTTATAAATTGGGTTTTTACCTTTAGATGGAATATTTATCGAATTTTTAATAAAGGAGATTTATTAAATTGAAGTCGTTAGAAAATAGAAATAGAATTTATAAACGTTGTTTTATAAATTCGAGATCAATTGGATTTGATAAATTAAATATAGAAGATTATTAAAGGAAATATATTCGCGATTTTGGATAGCGAATTATCCTTAAATTGAATGTGTAGAAAAGACTGAAATTTGGTTAGTGAAGTATATTCACGATTTTGGGACAGTGAATATATTGTTAAGTAAAATGGATTTATTTTTGAAGAAGTGATATTAAAAATGAAGTTAAACATTTTAAAGATGTTTTAAAATGTATTATAAATCGAAAGCAGAGATTTCCACAGTTCTTGTTGAAATAGACGTTTTCGAGAAATTTAAGGAAATGGTGGACTATAACACTGTTGTTATAGTAAATGATTTCCGAAAGGAAATGTTTTGATGTAGTATTGGGATTTATATATCTATCTAAATCCGAATCCCTATACTAGTGATTTCGAGTCGTCGTAACGATGTTTTACGCAACATTCGTTTTGACTCAAATAGATGTTGAAATTTATGATTTCCTTAAAGAATGAATATATACTTAATTTGATTTAAGTATATCGAATATTTTCTAAGTGTTGAAAATAAATGATTTGTGAATTACTTATTTTTAAATAAGTATGGAAATGCTTTTCCAATATGAAATGAACGTTTTGAGAATTTATCTTTGTAAAGATAAATCGAAATTGAGTATTGAAAACGATTTGAAAATCGTATATCAGTAGATATTTTGAAAGATATAAATTCACTATGGAATTTATTAGTAGAAATGGGAATTCGTCTTAAAAATAAACGTTGATTTATTTTTGAAGTGTGGAAATTTTATATCTAATAAAGATATTTTTGAAGATAAATAATTTGGAAAATTATTTGGAATCTGATGATGTTGCGCATCTTTATTGATAGTTAAATAACCGACTATCAATAATTACCTTGAGTAGGTATTTGTTGTGATTGGATGAATTTGAATGCCACACTTATTTTTAAATAAACGCTCACTATTCGGGTTAGCCGGGAAAGGACCATGGGGTCGTATAACCCATTCCGAATATGTGATACGTCGTTATGAATTGCATTTGAAGACCGGTGTTGAAGACCGGATATTTATGAAAACGGAAGGATTACCGTCGAGTTACTCTACATCGGCTGATCTCCGATTTAGAGGTTTTTATCACCCTTAGTGACGGGAAGTCCTGACGTGATTGAAAATTATCCGGATATGCAAGGGCTTCGTGAGAAGTGCCTTCGGTTCTGTTCGATCCCGGAACAGACTTGTATGGATTGTGTGTCTGACGTTACAATTTGAGATATAAAGCTGATTTCTTTCAAATACATTTCTGTTGGTGGCGGAGAATCTATTCTCTTAGCTTAACACCCTTCTCTGAGACGTACGAGCTCAGAGGTTATGTAGTTGAAATTTATCAGCGATATATCCCAATTTGGTAACGTGGCATACTGAGTGTTGTTGTGAAATGATCAGTGTTTGATCATTTGTGATATGATCATTTGTTTGATCTTATATCTTTGTGATCATAGGTTGATCATTTTGTTTGACCCGAAGCAGGGCTTTTTGAGAAAGCGTAGCTTTGTGGACGAGACTTCGTCGAGCCTCACACCCCGGAAATGGTCGAAACAGGAAGGATGCAGCAAGGTTCTGGGGAGTAGCGCCCCTTAGTGTATGTCATTCCTTCTGGATAAAGGTGGTATCATGGTATGGAGCCCAGATACTTAACCTATGTGGTTGCTGCATTATTATCTATGTGGTTTGTTGGAAATCGGGGATCCTCGGGAAGATCGGTGACGATCGGGGGATGGCATACGCGTGTCAGTAGTTACCTATTTTTGCAGAGGTAACCCGGCCTTGTGTTGGCAGAGATCCGGTTAGGTTCTCGGGTCGTCTATTCCAGGGACGTACCCATCGTGGATAGGAAGTTCCTTAGCCTGACCATTTGTTGGAAATCCAAAGAAACAATACGAGCCTTGTACGGTTTTAGTTGTAGAACCTATCATTCACTTATGGTGGCGCCCCACTGTTTGGATGGTAGCTATAGTAGGCATAGTTCGAAATGTCTATGCTGGCTAAGATTTATATTATACTTTCGAAATGTTTTCCACACTATGCACTAATAATAATATCAAAAAGAATTTGATTTTGCGTAGTAAGCATCTTTGACTATCATAAGAAGAAATCTCCTCCAATTCTGCGTTTGCATTGTGTGTGTGGCGGGAGGTCTTATGGTAGTTTCATTTTCCAAAAGCATTGCGAATTTGTTTTATTTTCCTTATGAAAAATAACTGTTTTCCGATCTCACACCAGTCACCATGACTGACTCGGAGTTTATTGTTTCCCTTCTAAACTCTGGGTGCCCACCAATTTCCACACGGGCAGCCTAGAGTTAGGTTATCAGGATATTCTGGATATTCTGGAGCTTGGAGATAAGCTGGATGGCGAGACGTAGTATTTGTATCTGATAGTATTTATTCCGCTGTGTATTCTGTATGAGGACAGGTTTATATAACTGTCCATTGTTGTATATTGACTCTGATTGATGTATGTATAAACTGATATAGTTCTTTGTTTTAAAAGACTATTGTTTATCTATTATATATTGTTCCGCTGCGATGTGTAAGATTCTGATATTGTTTTCTGTTTCTGTTCTGATGTGTTGTTCTTCTTTTCCTTTTCTGCTTTCTTCTTCTTCTCTCTTTCTTCTATCTTTTCTTCTACTTTTTCTTTTTCTTAAAACCCTCACTATTGGAGTTTCCGGCACTCGATTGCTCGGCAGTCGATAAAGTGAGTATCGATGTCGAATTTTCGAAAGTCGAAATTCCTGTACGTGACATACAAGGTCGAATAAAGTCAAGGAAACAAATTGGATTCGAAAATGGGATTGCAAAGATAAATAAAGCTAAGGTGAGATTTTTCTCACTCGATTTAAAAGTGGATTTTACAGTTATTGATGGATGATTGACTGTTTTGGATGTGATATTAGATATAGTAGGATATATCTATATATATAGCAATATATACATATTGGCATATGTATATATTGGATTGATTGATTCCCGCCTCGTATAGCGGATGAGACCCTATTGCGCCGTTAGTAAGCGGATTTTTTTTTTATAAAACCCATATACCGCGATATTCCACCTCGAAGTGGAATGGAATTGTGCTAACGTCTGTGGATGCAGGGAAACAGGTTGGAGGGATCCAATTGGATTCCTCAACTGTATTTATTTATTTACAGATATTGATATATATTCTGTTCTCATATGATGATATATGATGTTTGATGTGTGATGGACTAATTGGTGCGTTGCATCATTGGATTCAAACTTTTGAAGTTTTAAAAAAATAACGATTTTTACTTTAAAAAGGATTTTGAAGTGATTTTTGGAAAATATACGATTTATTAAATTTTTGAATTTATTTATCTTAAATAAATAAATGTTATAAATTTAAAGTTATGGAAATTATAATGTTCGTGAAATATAACCAACAGAGGATTTTTGAAATAAATAGTTAAGTAATTTATAAAATAGTTTAAATTTGGATTTTTGAATTATTAAAACGATGTATATAAAAGATGTACAAAATTGATATTTATCAATTAAAATTATTGGAATTTAAACGAGTTTTATAAATTGTGAAGATAGAAAATTTATGGAGTTATAAATTGTGAAGATAGAAAATTTATGGAGTTATAAATTGTGAAGATAGAAAATTTATGGAGTTATAAATTGTGAAGATAGAAAAGTTATGGAGTTATAAATTATGAAGATAGAAAATTTATAGAATTTTAAATTGTGAAGATATGAA
This sequence comes from Allium fistulosum, assembly GCA_030737815.1. Classification (NCBI taxonomy): domain Eukaryota; kingdom Viridiplantae; phylum Streptophyta; class Magnoliopsida; order Asparagales; family Amaryllidaceae; genus Allium; species Allium fistulosum. The sequence goes on along the minus strand of CM060905.1, from coordinate 718,860,621 downwards.
GTTTATAGATTTATAAAGTGTGAAGTTATATAATGAATGAAATTTTAAAATAAAAGATTTATAAGAAGTTTACTTATAAATCGGATTTTTGCCTTTAAATGGAATATTTATCGAATTGATTTATAAAGGAGATTGATAAATCAAAGTTGTTAGAAAATAGAAATAGAATTTATAAACGTTGTTTTATAAATTTGAAATCAATTGAATTTGATAAATTAAATATAGAAGATTATCAAAGGAGATATATTCGCGATTTTGGATAGCGAATTATTTTTGAAATAAAACGGGTAGAAAATAGTGAAATGTAATTAGTGAAGTATATTCACGATTTTGGACAGTGAATATATTGTTAAGTAAAATAGATATGTTTTGGGAAAGTGATATTTAAGATGAAGTTAATTGTTTTAACGATGTTTTAAAATGATTAAATATCGAAATCATAGATTTCAACATTCATTGTTGAAATAGACGTTTTCGAGAAATTTAAGGAAATAGTGGACTATAACACTGTTGTTATAGAAAATGATTTTCGAAAGGAAATGTTTTTAGTATTGGGATTTACATATCTATCTTAAAAATTCGAATCCCTATACTAGTGATTTTGAGTCGTCGTAACGATGTTTTATGTAACATTTGTTTTGACTCAAATAGATGTTATTAAAAAGAATGATTTCCTTAAAGAATGAATATGTACTTAATATTGATTTAAGTATATCGAATATTTTCAAGTGTTGAAAATAAATAGATTTGTGAAACACTTATTTTTAAATAAGTATGGAATTGCTTTTCCAATATGAAATGAACGTTTTTGAGAATTTATCCTTGTAGAGATAAATTTAAAGTGAATATTGAAAACGATTTGAAAATCATATACCAGTAGATTTTTGAAATATAAATTCAATATGGAATTTATAAGAGGAAAGGGAAATTGTTTTAGAAAAATAAATATCGATTTATTTTGAGGTGTGGAAATTTTATATCTAGTAAAGATATTTTTGGAAATAAATAATTTGGAAAATTATTTGGAATCTGATGATGTTGCGCATCTTTATTGATAGTTAAATAACCGACTATCAATAATTACCTTGAGTAGGTATTTGTTGTGAATTGGATGAATTTGAATGCCACCCTTATTTTTAAATAAGCGCTCACTATTCGGGTTAGCCGGGAAAGGACCATGGGGTCGTATAACCCATTCCGAATATGTGATACGTCGTTATGAATTGCATTCGAAGACCGGTGTTGAAGACAGGATATTTTTGAAAACGGAAGGATTACCGTCGAGTTACTCTACATCGGCTGATCTCCGGTTTAGAGGTTTTATCACCCTTAGTGACGGGAAGTCCTGACGTGATTGAAAATTATCCGGATATGCAAGGGCTTCGTGAGAAGTGCCTTCGGTTCTGTTCGATCCCGGAACAGACTTGTATGGATTGTGTGTCTGACGTTACAATTTGAGATATAAAGCTGATTCCTTTCAAATACATTTCTGTTGGTGGCGGAGAATTTATTCTCTTAGCTTAACACCCTTCTCTGAGACGTACGAGCTCAGAGGTTATGTAGTTGAAATTTATCAGCGATATATCCCAATTTGGTAACGTGGCATACTGAGTGTTGCTGTGAAATGATCAGTGTTTGATCATTTGTGATATGATCATTTGTTTGATCTTATATCTTTGTGATCATAGGTTGATCATTTTGTTTGACCCGAAGCATGGCTTTGTAGAAAGCGTAGCTTTGTGGACGAGACTTCATCGAGCCTCACACCCCGGAAATGGTCGAAACAGGAAGGATGCGGCAAGGTTCTAGGGAGTAGCGCCCCTTAGTGTATGTCATTCCTTCTGGATAGAGGTGGTATCATGGTATGGAGCCCAGATACTTAACCTATGTGGTTGCTGCATTATTATCTATGTGGTTTGTTGGAAATCGGGGATCCTCGGGAAGATCGGTTACGATCGGGGGATGGTATACGCGTGTCAGTAGTTACCTATTTTTGCAGAGGTAACCCGGCCTTGTGTTGGCAGAGATCTAACCGTAATGTTAGGTTATTTCTCGGGTCGTCTATTCCAGGGACGTACCCATCGTGGATAGGAAGTTCCTTAGCCTGACCATTTGTTGGAAATCCAAAGAAACAATACGAGCCTTGTACGGATTTAGTTGTAGAACCTATCATTCACTTATGGTGGCGCCCCACTGTTTGGATGGTAGCTATAGTAGGCATAGTTCGAAATGTCTATGCTGGCTAAGATTTATATTATACTTTCGAACTGTTTTCTACACTATGCACTAATAATAATATCAAAAAGAATTTGATTTTGCGTAGTAAGCATCTTTGACTATCATAAGAAGAAATCTCCTCCAATTCTGCATTTGCATTGTGTGTGTGGTGGGAGGTCTTATGGTAGTTTCATTTTCCAAAAGCATTGCGAATTTGTTTTATTTTCTTTGTGAAAAATAACTGTTTTACGATCTCACACCAGTCACCATGACTGACTCGGAGTTTATTGTTTCCCTTCTAAACTCTGGGTGCCCACCAATTTCCACACGGGCAGCCTAGAGTTATGTTATCAGGATATTCTGGATATTCTGGAGCTTGGAGATAAGCTGGATGACGAGACGTAGTATTTGTATCTGATAGTATTTATTCCGCTGTGTATTCTGTATGAGGACAAGTTTATAAAACTGTCCATTGTTGTAAATTGACTCTGATGATTGATGTATGTATAAACTGATATAGTTCTTTGTTTTAAAAGATTACTGATTATCTATTATATTTTGTTCCGCTGCGATGTGTAAGATTCTGATATTGTTTCTGCTTCTGATGTTATTCTGTTCTTCTTCCTTCTTCTTCTGTTTCTTCTTCTTCTGCCTTTTTCTTCTTTCTTAAACCCTCACTATTGGAGTTTTCGGCACTCGATTGCTCGGCAGCAGATAAAGGGAGTATCGATGTCGAATTTTCGAAAGTCGAAAATTTCGGTACGTGACATTTACTTTAGTTATATTCTTATTATTACATCACAAATTTTTATTACTTTCAACATTAAATCACTAAACTTATTAAATTAACAAATTTTTATTATTTTACAAGTCGTTACAAAATTTTATACTTTGATTTGGATATTTAATGTAAGATTTGAGTATACTATTAGTTTCAATTTAATAATCTATGGTTATAGTCCGCGGGCTTGGCGTAGTTGGCAAGTGCAATGGCCTCCATCATATGAGGTGAGGAGTTCGATTCCTGTCAGCTGCTTCAAGCCAACTAAAAGGTCTGGCTTACGTGGGGGCGCGGTTGGGGCGGGCCAGCCGTGTTCTCCCAGGTTTACTGTTTAGGAGTCGCAATGTCGACAATGATGGAACAGGTTCCCCTGGTTGCAAAAAAAAAATCTAGGGTTATACTTATTTTAAAATCATGAGTCTAATAAATTATCGGATTTAAGGAACTTTATAAAAAAAGGGCTTATCCTAATGTTTTGATATAAACTTCTAACATTGTTTAAACTTTTTGGAAAATTCTTGCATAATGCTATGAAGATTTTTTAAATATATCTTATATTCTTACTAAGTGAATGAGGTTAAATGTTTTAATTGAATTTTGAGATACATTGAAATATTTCTTTTCTCTTTAAGGGCGAATACCAAAAACTTGTGTAACATTCAATTACATTGGTAAGTTATATATATATATATATAACTTACCAAAAATATTTAATAAGTTGATATGTTAATAGAATATTTAATGGAATATTATACAAGTAAAACATAAGTAATGGAACTGTTCAATGAAATTATTTCTAAATAATAATTTCGATGTATAAGAAATGTTATAAATGTAAGTTAATATTGTGAAATAATTTATGTAAGTACATGAAAGAAAGAAAAAGACATTGTATGAATGAAAAAAAAGAAAAAAAGTAAATAATGATGTGAAAAGAAACCAATTAAATAAACTTAAATAATGTGTGGAAATTCTTGGTTCTTTTGGCTTATGAGATGTTTGAAAAGGATACTTCAAATTGTTTAAGGTTGTATGGATAGTCTATTGAGTAATTACCAAAGGCTGTTGAGCATAAGACACACTTGATAGTTTTTTCGTCACCCTTGTACGATTAAAAGTTTCTGAATTAAACAAAACATTGATTTTGGTTGCTATTAATGTATGATGGATTCTGTGGTTGCATATAATGGTTGTATAGTTTGTTTGTATATATTTTATAATGATTTGCTTTTGTTGCAAATTGAACAACTTAAATATTTCTCTTTTTGCATAATTATTAACCTATTTTGGATTATATAAGTGAGATACAGGTTTATGGAAGCAATAGCTACTGCTTTTGATTTCATAAATAAGCGTTGTTTGCCCGACAAATAGGTATGTTTTCGAATTACGGTTTTCTAGCGATATTATATTGTTTTCCCATGATTGGGATATTTTATTTTCAAATATGATATATATATGGTTATTATTGATATTATTATTATTTTCCGGACATCTCCGTACAAAGGAGACTCTACCGAAATTTTCCGTGAATTCTAGACTTAGAAAAATTTTGTGGACGTGAAAATATTTTTTTTCAAACTTTAGTAAACTTGAATATGAAGATTTGATTTTTTATTAATTAGTATATTTTATTTAAAATACTTAATTATGTAAATTAATTGTTTATAAATTGAATACTTTGAATAAAATATATTAATCCCTTAATTCCTCCTTTTCCCTTTTCGATGACGAAAAGTTTTGAGTGGGGGAGAGTGTAACGACCCGTATTTTTGGTAATTAAAATATTAAATTTAATAAGATTTTGAAATATTAATATTGTAAGAAATTAAAATTTATGATTTGTAATGATAAAACAATTAGAATGTAACATAGTAATGTTGATTTAATGTAATTGATAACCATTTTAATCCAATTTCAATCAATGGATATAATTGTAAGATTATTTGGTTATAATTGTAAATAATGAAATAAATTAAATGATGCATTTAATGATGAGATTATATGTAATTGATTGGAATATGTTAATATAGAATATAAAATCATTTTGTTATAACCCTTGTTGTAAATGATAAGATAATGGATATGAACTATTATTGTAAACGATGGTTGTAATTATCTTCTCATTAATTTTTCCGTTTGAATATTAAATTGGTAATTAATGGAATTAAGGCAATTGAATGTTAGAATTATATTTTGTTAATTGAAATTGAATATAATCAGTGATGTGTAAGTAGTCATAACATTTGTTATAGATAATAACTTATAAATATGATTAAATTACTTAAAGGTAACAATTGTTCATTTATCATCTCATTATTTAATATGTTCGGAATTAATTTGGAAATCAATGAAAATTTATGTAATTAATTAATATGGTAAAAGATGTTAACGGTAAAATAATGAATGTAATAAAATGTAAACTTATGTTAATATAATTCATAGGGTATTGTTGATTGAATAATAAGGATGATAACATAGGTTTGAATGTAATTTGATGAGAATTGGATGCGTAGTTAATGGCATTTAAACTTTTAAATATGATAAGGGGAAACAAATTAATATTTCATTAATTGATATTACATCTTTTAATTAAGATAAAGTGTAGTGATCCGTAACTTTTAACAACTTTAAAATGACAGTATCTAATAAAAATTAAATAAAACAAAAATTGAATTTGTGATGTTGAGTGTTTCATTTGACCAAATTTAGTTTAATAAAAAATTTATGAAAGTTCAAATTTTGGTCAAACTTAGTCAAAGATTGACTTTTGGTTGAAAAAATTATATTTGAATTTTAAAATTTTATTCTTTTTATATGATACTAGACTGAATTCTGATATTCCCTCCACTTTTCGTTTCGTCATACTATGGAAAAATTAACATGAATTGGTAGTGTTTAGTTGTGTTTTATTTGGCTAAGGCATAGTGGGTTTGTTTGGTCTAATGAGCCTTGGTTAACCAAGAGACTCTACTCAATCATGTGACCATTTCTTTGCTTACGACCTTATGTTTCTTATCTGATAACATCTACGTACATAATTTTTCTCCTTAGAAACTTTCTGTACACACTTCTTCTTTCTCCTCAAAATCTACAAAGAACCTAGATATAAAACTCAAAAAACCTCACAAATCAAAACTCCTTTCCTCCTCTCCTTCAACCCTTCCTCCTCCCCTATAGTTGCCGCCCTCTCATCCATCTCCAAGACCATCTCCTTCCACCTTCCCTCTCCTCTTCTTTCTCTTTTTTCCCTTCTTTCCCCCTTCCCTATTTTCCCTCTTTCTTCCCTTTATTTCCATGGCTTCTATATTCCGCTAAACTATTCCAAATCAAATCAAATCTTTTTTGAAACTGTGTATAATTTCAATGGCAACAACTTTGTTGCTGAACCCTTCTTCCCTTGCCGAATATTTCTATATCAAAAACTCCAAGTCCTTTCTCGGGTCCAGTTTGGACCGAAAATACCCCATATAGTATCAATCATGTCCCCTTCATCAATGAACCAAATTATATGATTCCTTTTTTCAAACCATTTATTTTTCTAGTGGCTTCAACTTTCTTTTAGATCAGTTCTTCAAATTCCTTAATTTGCTATGCCAAAAACTCAAATCTTTTCAAAGTATTTTTGAACTCGGATGTTCAACTCAGAAAACACCTCTGTTTGTTTTGAGCATAACTTCCTCAAGGATGAAGCTTTTTGAGTGATTATTTTTTTGAAAGTGGAGAGAAAAGAATTTGTAACAACTTTCTTGTTAGTCACTTTTACAGATTCAGTAATATTCTGGTCTGAATATTTTCTTAAATATGACCTAGTTTAAGGTTTATCCTTAGTTTGGATCTTGGATTGTTCGGAAGTTGGAAGTAGTTAAAACTTGTTTATTTATATGTGCTCGTGTCTAAGCTTTGTTGGATTTGCTTTGCATTTGGATCTTTGCTAGGAATCTCCATATTGCTCCATTTTTATCATCACCTTCGTAGCCATGAAAGGTGAAAACATTCATAACTACTAGATTTTCTTAAGTTAGTTAAATTGAATTTATGATGTGATTAGAAATTGATTGGTTGTTGTTTAGTACATTTTAAATTATCATTCCAGTTAAATCTGACTTTTATCTAATTTAATTTCCATTTAATTTAATATTGAAATTTAAATTGCCAGTTAAATGCCTGTTAATGATAACCAGTAAATTGTTGGTAGTTATTGGTTGCTTTCAATGATGATTGTGCTGTATGTTCAATTGTTGATATTTGGGTGTTTGGATGGATGTTATTGGTTGACATTTGGGATGATTGGATGTTATTTATGTCTATATCTCTGTTATCTCTATGGGTTGAAATGATACATAACCGAACGATCTTATATATTAGGGGAAAATCGTTATGGGTTGAAATGATAAACCCGAGCGGTTTTCATTGATTTGGAAATGTTGATTTTTGATACTGGTTGAAATGACATAAACCCATATAATTTCTTGAATTTGGATTTTATTTGGAATTGAATTATTTGAAGGGTCTAAGTTAATTCAAACTTCGGATTTGTTTTTATTAGATGATTAAGATTGATATTTCGAATTATTTGAAACCCTTTAAATAATTATATTCACGTTGTACACTTGATAGGAAATGAAAATCCCGTAACATCTATGAAAAATTGTACTAATATTTATATTTTACTTATTTTGATCTGACTTACATAAGATCTTTTAGTTCTGGCTCAAGTGTTTTGTCTTTTCATTACGCTCGAGTCAGTCTGAGCTTTTTTAGTGTATTGAAGACTATTTTCTAGAGGACGAAGACGAATGTTCAGTATATTATTGCTATTATTATTCCATTGCATTCTGTGGTCTGCTGCATTATTTGTTTATTTCTGATGTATGTATAACTCTGATTTGAATTGTAAAAGTGTAATCAAATGTTATTTGTAAAACCGCTTCATGAACTGTTTATTTGATTATTATATTTTGTCGTTCCTCTGCAAGATTCTATGTTTTTTTTTCGTTTTTTTTTCTTATTTACCCCGTTAACAATCCTCCCTTTGAATGGTTTGAGTCTGGCATGTGTGGTTTATTGTCGATTTGAACCGTCCAAAATGGTGGGTCGTTATAAGTGAAATGCTAAAACTGCTCATAAACATGTCGAGCACAACTAATCAAACAATAAATGATAATAGTGGAATATTATCATTTCCTAACAAACGAAGACATCATATATATAACAATTTTTGAAAATTATTCTTTTATACATAAAATATAATCCTAGGTAAAATTATTTCATTTACCAATTTCAAAGATGATATTGTATCGGTTTGTCTTGTTTAAGTGCTTAGAGATCTCTATCAATAACGTTAGCAACATGTATTGACTAGAATCCACAAACCACTTAACACACCAATCAACACAATACCAAACATTCTTTTATAACAATAACTAATATGCACTCTCATATGTATAATACACTCTACTCATAATAAGGCATTGCATTACCCTACCTCTTAATGAGTTATACTCCACCAAAGCCAAGGATCTCGCCTAACCTTCATCTCTGATACCACATGTAATGAACGACCTTTTCATCCCCTAAATAACGACAGTAACACATCCATGGTATTCACAAGCTAAGTACCCAAGTGTCGAAAAGACAGAACGTTAGGATAAATAAAATAAACTGGATAAGAAAGAAGAACACAATATCAGAATCTCACATGCGGAACGATTATATATAATATCTGAAAAGATGGTTACCAAAAAGAAAAGTGCAATATACATACATCAATCAAAGTAAACAAAGTTATCATCAACCTGGACAATTATAATAGCATGTCCTCATGAATGCTAATAGATACAAAATAAGTAATGCAACAGAAAATAAATGCGTAGCTCGTCTCCTGAAGCTCTAAAGTTTCCATTGCTAAATCTGGAAATATACTTAGGTTGACCCGAGCATTATAAGAAAATAACGTCTAGACTAGTCTGTCAACCAACGTGAGAAACTCAAATCAGATGGATTTTTATATCTATAAAACTTTTCAAAAATAAAGGCATCTTGTAAAATCATACCATAAATAAACATGGATGGGTTTTTTTACCTCACAATTACCAAACCATTTATATTGGAAAATCCATTAATATTTTAATAATGTCTAAAGTGTGAAATATAAGTAATCAAGTAGCTATGATGCATGCGAGTGTACATCATAACAATAATATATATAATCAAAACTGCTAAGAAGCGTTCGCTAGTTGTGTAGGATTCCATGAAGGTGCTTTTATCACTCCGAGAAAGGGCCTCTTGCAAAAGGATCAGATATATCCTTCTGAAGCATCATACATCCCTAGCTGATGTATATAGGAAATGTATAGCTAGCCCCTAAGCAGACAGGCCGAGTGCACCACTCACGCATGCATAACTATAGGAATCTTTAGGGTAGAGTCACATGCATCCTAATGGGTTAGCTAAACCCACTGGCTATGTATCCAATCTCTTGTTTTTGTGATTACCTCTGGTGAGGCTATATACGGCCTCCCAGCACATGTGTTACCACTCGAACAAATCTTGGAACCACACATGGATTCCCATATCTTGATTAGGTCACGAACAACAACATGTGTTCGAGTATCTCAAACAGATCTAGGGTTTGTACATAGAGTCTAGCATCTTGAACCAATCACGAACCACTTCCAAAGTAGAAAACACGTATATGGTTTTGGAATGGTTAAGATTTCAATTCATCTCATATAAGTACACTCTCCTACTTACTAGATGCCCCAAAACACATTTGATCGATTTTTGGTAAACTACCCTACGTTCTTCTGAAAATAAACATTCAATACATAAGAGCGGGGATCACCTCCTAACCATTTAAGCGGATATATTTCCTTATCATTTGTTCTAGAAGAACACAATGAGTTTATACGTACAGTATAACATCACCGAAGATAACTGTACCACATGATTCCTGTGTTTCTTCTAGATATTTCCAGAGTTATATTTGGTTAATTTCGACAATAATGAGAATGATCACTAAAGGGAAACTAAGTCCTATACACTATCCATAAAAAGTAGCACACAAAACATGATCAACACACACAAGCATGATCAAGTCATATAAACGACTTTAAATCCCCTTTTTAATTAACGAATCAGTTATTAATTAAAATTTCTTTTATTAGTAAAACTCTTTTTTTATCTAATAAAACTTCTTTCATTAATTAAAACTTCACTTATTAATTAAAATTCAATTTTTAATTAAAACTTCACAATTCATTTCTACACATTTCAATACTCTCAAAAATATTAATAAACTTATCTCTAACGGTATAAGTATATTCACAAACCAATAACAAGTTTTACTTATTTAAAACACATTCAAAGGGGTTAAAAACAAATGTTATTCCAATATTGTTATTATAAACCACTTCTCTCTTTTATACTTCAAAACATATACTTTTCTGCCTTTTCCCAAACGATTTCATACTTGCTATTATCTTTAAAATTCCATTATTAAAGATCTAAATATTTTCGAAAATCATTTAACTATATTTTACCACTTTAAAATATTATTCAAGAGTTTAAAAACAAATGTTACTAAACATTGTTTACTACAAACCCACAAAACTTCACTTAATCATTATCTTTAAACTCTCTTTAAAGATTAAATTACATTTATATGGGTTTAAGACAGTTTTTACTCAAACAATGTCACAACAAACACAAAATATTCCTTCTATAAATATCTCTTAAAAACATTCTTTTTTAAAAGATCCAATTATATTCCAAAGATAAGAAGTGAATATACTTTTACTTAACATTACAAACCATTCATTATAATTTAAGTGTTCTAATCCAGTTATTCCTTTGGAAATTTTACAAATATAGGCCGCTTGTAGAAAGAAATAACAAATATAGATCACTTTCAAACTTATTTACAAATATAGACCTGTTTTTTATTTTCTGGACTTTAGAGTTGGCGATTTTTCAAAAATCGCCAACAGGCGATTTTTCAGAAATCGCCAAAAGGAAATAACAAATTTCCTGTTGGCACCTTTTCAAAAATCGTCAACGTAATAAAGCAATTTGCTTTGGGCGATTTTTGAAAAATCGCCAACGCTAAAGTAAAACAGGTCTATATTTGTAAATAAGTTTGAAAGTGGTCTATATTTGTTATTTCTTTCTGCAAGTGGGCTATATTGGTAAAATTTCCTATTCCTTTATCTCTTCATTAGAGACTTAACTTACTTTTTCAAGCTTTATATAAACACTTTTAAATATTGAAAACAATTTAAAGTAGATTGTTCTAAAATAATTAATAAAATACAAAAATTAATTCTAAGGATATTATATTATATTAACTTTAAATTACTTTAATAAAATATTTAACTAATTTTCTAAAATCTATATATACTTAGAAATATTTTAAAATACTTAAGATATGGTTTAAAACATTTTATTTAAAACATCTCTTCAAAATACTTATTTAATAACTTAACTAAAAATCATAAACACAAGTTCTATGCTTTAAAACTCTTTACTTTAAAATCCATGAATAATTATAAAACACTTTTAAATTTCGAACTCCTTTTTAAAATACTTTAATAACTTTTCATTTAAACTCCTTTAAAAAGATTTTAGAAAAATATCTAATGTATTCAACATTTTTATACTTTATTTAAACAGAATTTTCAAAGAGTATCTATAGCGACCTTTTCGCTGTACAGAATTATGCCGCTTCACTTTCTAATTTATGTAACTTTCCAAATCAATTCCTTTAGGTCAAACACATCCTAATAGGTGTAAAGAACAACCAAATATACAAATATATATTTCCATAATATATCACAATTTAACCAAATTAACAAGTGTTAAATACAGAGATTTTAAAGTGCGTTTATAGCGATAATTTCACTTCAACCATTCACACATAATTACTAATTTAATCAAACAACAACATCAAACAAGTAAACAAGTCAGGGCCACGATAGATGTTATAGAAAGGTAAAAGTGAGATCATGCTACATATAATGTAACAACCCGAAATTTAACCCATAATAATTAATTTTTCAATTAATTAAATAATAAAATAGCTTTGTGAAATTATCAGAATTGAGCCACGGGAGTTGCACCATTGTGTCCATGGTAATTTTTTGATCAATTTCCATAAATAGAACGTCAGAATCCGAGTTAATATGAGCAAGGAACAAAATAAACAAAAATCGAAAGAAAAGAAAAAAAAAATAAATAGGCCAGGTCGACCGGCCGGTCGACCAGGGCACAAGGGCGGTCGACCCACCTTGTCTTTTGGCAAGCGAACGACCATTCGTTCATTCGAACAATTCAGCAACGGTTGAACACGTATTTTGCATTGTTTAGACTAATCCGGTCCTTCCATTCATGCATCTGAGGGCCCCTATTCAGCCTATGACGTGGTTGCATCCTATTCAATCCCCAAATCCAACGGTCTGAGATCCACTTATACCCCTATAAATAGAACCCAATGCTAACACTTTTTCTCATTCTAAGATTTTCTCCAATTGATTTCACCTATTCAGGAAGGACCTTAAGTAGAATAATTTTCCAAGGAGGAAATCATTTTAAATAAAAATATCTAACAACCCCAAGTGGATTCGTGAAGGCCTAAAGGGAAGAGCTAAGGAGCAAAGGCGAGTGATTTTAATTATTTTAAATTTCTTTAAGTAATTTAAAATAATAGGTTTTCCAATAGTTGTAGTTTAACTACGATTTTTGGAGTAACATTTTTTATAATTTATTTACAGTTTTTAGAATTAATTTCAGTCTATTCCTTCTAGCTATTCTTTTCAGTTAATTTTAGTTTATTTCTGTTAATTATAGCTTTTCCACGTATTTACAATTTATTTACAGTATTTTAATTTATTTACTGTTATTTATGCGTCATTTACATCTTCTTCTTACGCCTTGGTTTTCCTTCTATTTTCAATTTTCTTTTATTTCTCCTTCTTCTTCTTCGTGTATGGACTAGAATAGAATTTACGTGAAATTTGATTAAATTATAAGAAATCTGAAATAATGGAATATAAGATGTAAATTATAAAGATAGTAATATAAATGGAATTGGACTGAAATTACGCCCAATTATGATATTAATTGGACTGAATTAAAGAGATTGGCCTAGTTATATTAGAATTATAACTAAAAAGAATAAAAGAAGAAAAGAAGCTTATTTTCACACTTAGACCTTGGATTAAGTAATAAGCATGATTATAACGTAAGTTATAAATTGATAAACAATGGAAACTATGGTAAACTATGGAAACTACGGTGCTTATTTTAAGACTTAGGATAAATTAATAAGAAATAATAGTAATTGATAAAAATAAAGGCTTATTTAAATAATTTATCTAAGCTAATAAGGAAAGATAAGAGTAGGACCTATACCAAATAGCATTCCCCTAATATTTCTATGGTTACGGTGTTTCACATAATCCTGAAGTGAAACGAGGTGCTTCACATAATCCTGAAGTGAGCCGAGGGGTACACTTATGCTTATAATGGTAGTAAACGGTCAATCTATGGTAGTTCAAATCAAGGGGATTTGAATAAGGGGCGCAACTAAATTTTTGTTTGGTAGGGACCGGTACCGGCAGCATTTCCCCTATTTTTCTATGGACACGGTGTTCCACATAAACCTGAAGTGAGACGAGGTGCTTCACATAATCCTAAAGCGAAGCGAGGGGCACGTTTATGCTGACTAGGGTAAATAAAAGGTCAAAAGAGGGAGCAACATGTAGCATGGGCATGGTGGAAATTACACGTGCGACTCCCACTTCTGTGCTCAGTAATCGCTATGAGTTCCAAGCGCTTAGTAAGTGTGTCTTTCGTAGACACCAAAGTCTACTGTGTAGGGATACGCCCAATCCACAGCAAAATCTATGGTGTAACAAGTCGATCAAAGGGTAGAATTAGGACTTCAGCCTAATAAGAATAGGATTAGGAATTTAGCCTAATCAAAGCAGCTATCAAGAACAAGTGCAAACAATCAAAGTTAACCTATCTTATTAATTGAGTACTAGTTAATTCGTATTTATTTCCAGCTTTATCTCTCCTATTTCCTTTATTTCCTTTTATATATACTAGAACTATTGAAGAGTCTATTGCTTTTACTTTGCTTAAAGATTCTAATAGTTACTATCACTCACCATACTTTTAGTCTGACCCACTCTATTTTCCCCATTTTCCCCCACAGGCAATCAAGGGAGAGGGCAGTAGATTGCAGTGCTCGGAGGTTTTTTAGAGAAGATTCTACTTTGTATTTCCCTGCCTTTTTAGCTTTTGGTTCTTTCTATGTACTGGCTTATTCTGAGGGATATTTGTACTCTGATTTTTGTTGAGACCACGAGTTTTTTTTCATGAGACATGTTGGGTTTTGAGACATGCTTGTTGTATTTGGATTTTGACTTTTTTGGTTTATGAAGCAATTATGAAGCTTTTGTTTAAAATAAGTTATTATTTTAGTTTCCGCTGTTTTTACCTATTTTTGTCCTGTGAATCTTAGTCTCTGTTAGTTTCAGTTATACCTACAATGCACCACGCCTTTTAATGTGTCCTTTTGGGTATATTAAGGGGTGTGGGGTGTTTCACTTGGTATCGGAGCCTAAGGTTGCAAGATTCTTGAAATTTATTTTAAAAGTAAAAGTATTTTCCAAAATAACTTCTTTTAAAAAGTATTTTTTAGAAAAGAACTCTTAGAAATAGTTTCTAAGTATAAAAGAGTTTATATAAAAATCCCAACACCAGTGCAATCTTCTTTCGAATCTTTCGAGCCTAAATTCTCATTTCTTTGCATAGAATGGATGACTGGTTCCATAGAGCTATGGTACCAGAGGTGCAAGGGCAAGTGCCCAATACAACACCAGTAGGTGGAAAACCCTTTAATCCACCCACATCAGCCCCTTTTTCTGAGCTATGCAAGGACTTTGCTAGTGTAGGAGGAAGAATGTTTTTTTGGCATGGAGGATTCCGAGGAGACACGGGTTAGTTTTGAGAATTTGGAGCAAAGGTTTAGGCGGTTAGGGTTGGAGGACCGACAGAGTGTTCAACCTATATCTTGGCAGTTGAAAGAAGAGCTTAAGGGGGTTCCAAAAAGCACTAAGAAGCCATGGTGGAAGGGCAAGAAGGATAAGAGGAAAAGGGAAGGCCCTCAACAGCGAATCAAGGAAAGTGGGAGATGTAAGCGTTGTAGAATGACTGGTAATTACGCAAGAGACTACAAGAAAGAGAAGGTGAAGAAGTGTTACAGTTGTGGACAACCTGGTCGTCTTAGTAAGTTTTGTCCTTAGAAGACGGGGCAGGATGCGAGTATACTAGTAGCACAAATTGAGACTTTGGATACAACACCTTCCAGTAGCAGACCAGATCAAGGTAGGAAAATTTGATTTCTATCTCTGATTTTCCCATTTGGACTCTTTTCGATTCTGGAGCATCACACTCTTTTATCTCTAGTTCTCATGTGGATTGTTTGCACTTAGACATTTCTTTAGTTGTAGACCCCATCTTTGTTTCAAAACCCATAGGAGGATCGGCATTCTTGTCTATGGGTTGTAGGAGTTTGAAATTTTTTATCCTAGGTGTAGAATTTGACTACGACGCCTATGTTTTGGGATTCTCGGGGTATGGGATGATCTTGGGTATGGATTGGCTATCCACATATGGAGCTATATTAGACTGCGAGAGCAGAGTCGTTAGACTAGAGACATGCATCAGTAGGACTCTCGAGATTTCTTGCGACCCGCAAGGGTCAATTATGTTGAGCTTCCTTTATTCCCTCGATTCATCATCATCAGAGTTAGATTCGATTCCTGTCATCAAAGGTTTTCCAGACATCTTTGAGGAGTTTAGGGGACTACCCCCCTAAGAGAGAGATTGACTTTAGGATTTAATTAACCGAGAATGCTAAGCCATTGGCATTACCCATAGGGCATATGGCACCTAGGGAAAGGAAGGGATTGAGCAAGCAAATCCATGAGCTTTTAAGAAAGGTTTCATGAGAAGAAACGTATCAGAATAGGGAGCGTCAGTCATCTTCACTACCAAAAGAGGTGGTTCTCTTCGACTTTGCATTAACTATAGAGAATTGAATAAGCTCACAAAGAAGAACCATTATCCACTCCTTAAGATAGATGATCTTTTCGACCAGTTAGTTGGCTCTTCAATATTTTCTCAGCTTGGTCTGGCCATTGGATTTCATCAGGTTAGGGTAGCTGATGATAGCATTGCTAAGACCGCATTTAGGACACCCGACGAATTCTTTGAGTGGTTAGTTATGTCTTTTGGGCTAACCAATGTCCCAGCCTATTCTATAGATTTGATTAACCATGTTTTTAGAGATGTCCTAAAGTAAAGTTCGTGGTGGTATTCGTGGTCGACATTTTGGTGTTTTCCAAGAAGTATGGAAGAGCATGTTATTCATCTAAAGGAGGATCTTCTATGCTTCGTGTTCATCAGCTGAAGATGGAGTTCTTGAAGTATAACTTTTGAAGTGCATCTATTGGGGCATAGAGAATGTCTACACATGGTAGGGATTTAAGAAACGGTTTTGTACATTTAGGATCGGACTGCGGAAATCCAAAGGTAGGCAAAGATTGGGGGAATGTACAATACGTTCAGTTGATAAGAAAAGATGAAAACCCATGTGTAGATAATTACAGAAATTATAATTGTTTCATATAAGTGGATTTAAGGGTAGTACCTTAGAATAAATCAAACGAAAGACTTTAGTAAGAAAATGGGATTTCCAAGGTTTAAGAAAAGTACTCCTAGGCTAGTAAGGACAAATCCACTTTATGCCAAGCCCAATAAAATGAAATTTTTGAAATTTAAAAAGTGGAAAGAAAAAAAATGTAATTGTTAGAATTGAAAATTTTCATTGTTAATATTTTCTTTTAGAAAATAAATATGGGGTTTTTGAAGAGTGGTATAAAATTTAAGTTGGCTTTTATATAATGAAAAATTGGAATTCTTTTTGAAGAATTATGGAGTATATATATGTATAACTCACTAGTTTCATTGTAAGTAAACAAAGATTTTAGACATAAAAACCTAGAGTGTATCAAGTATCGAAAACGTAGATTACAACTTTTATTATTGTAATAAATGTTTTCGTGAAAAATAAGAGGAGCATAGGCTATAACACTATTGTTATAGTAAGTGACTCCCAAGAAAAATATTTTTACATAGGTATATGAGATTTATTGGTATTTATTTAAATGAATCCATACACTAGTATTTTTTTCGGGTTGTAGTAATGGTGTTTTACGCAACATCGGTTTTAACCCAAATAAAATTGTATTTTAAAAGGTAATTTCTAAGTATAGAAACAAAATGGTTAGTAAAGTACACTTATTATTTTTAATAAGTATAAGGAAGTGTTTTTGCAGTTATGGAAATATTAAAATAGTTTTGAAGATGAGTTTTTCTTAAAGGAAAATGTGTAAGTTAGATATTAGAAAATATTTATAATGGAAGAATATAAATTAAACATGCTTTAATTTTGGAATAAAAAGAATAATGGTACGATTTTCTATGAACCCAATAAAAATGCTTTGTGCAAGTTACAAGGAATACATGAAAGAGATATACAAGATATGAAAGGCACCATATTTTGTATAGCCTATTTCGAAAAGTATAAAATAATTCCTTGTAATTTCACATAAACATGAAATTCTCTTTTAAAAGGTTCATAGAAGATTTTAGCGTTAATTATTTCTCATTTGAGAAAGTAGTTCCAATATATTAAGGCATGAGATTGTAAGGTATAATAAGAAGATGTTTTGGAAACACATAAAAACATTTTAAAGATATTTTAAAATAAAATGGTTTGGTGAAAAAGTAAATAAGTTTTTGGAAATAAAGAACTTAATAAAAGTAGAATTTGAAAATTCAAATTTTTATAGAAACTGAAAAGGTCTTTATAAGAAAACGAGGAATAAGTTTTGGACTTAAAATTTGGAAGTTTTCCCTTCTAAGTTGGGAAATAATGTTAAGTAACCAAGTATTTTCGAATTTAATAGAAACTCAAAAATTATTCTTTTTAAAGACAATGATTTTGGGATTTGATGTTTTGAAAATTTAGAAACCTCGGTTTTTTTTAAATAAAGTGATAAATAACAAACCAAGCTCTTAAATGTGGAGTAGATAGGAATCATTACCTAGGTGTAATGAAAAAAGTGCAAGGCTATAGCAGTGATTACTTTTAAAAATAATGATAGAAGTTCCCGTGGAGTGTGTAGGACACTAGTAAGAACGTAGGAATGTTGATTTATGTGTGCAGACTAAAGGAGAGCAGTAAAGTGAAAATAGTAAGATAGTAAGACACGCATGGTTGAGAGTGAGTCTTCCTGATTTTGGAAGAACTTTGGTAAAGCATCTTCCTTTAGTGGAATTCGCATAAGATAGTAGTTCTCAAGCTAGCATCGGAATGGCACCTTCCAAATCTCTTTATAGGAGACCGCGCAAGTCGCTTTCATGTTGGATAGAGTCTACAGAGGTTAAAAAGACTTCGAAGAAGATTAAATTGATTAGGAGAAAATGCGTACTTTTTATCCACATCTCTCTTTGATAGTAAATTTCAAATTTCCTATTTCAATCTTTAGATTTAAATAGGTTCTTTCCTTTATTATCCATTGGGAGGGTAGAACTTAGGATTTAACATATGGATGGTATGATTTGATGTAAACATGTTAATAGAACATGTTATGAATGATGTATGCTAGTGATTGCAAGTGTTTGCTAGTAGATGCTAATGGACGCATATAGGTGCACTATGCACTATTATTCTTTAGGAATCGGCCTAACTAGGACACTAGAGCATATGCATATGGATGTGTGTGCAATTTATTCTATTTTCCATGGTTGCTATAAATGGATGATTTTCACATGGTTGTTGCATTTGGATGATGTTTGTAGCACGCATATAGAATTATCAGTTATCATTAGGAAATTTTTGCATTAATTGGGATACATGACACAAACATAATTGCATAAAAGCAGGTCAATTGAATCAGTGGACTGCCTAATCTTTTGCATTGTCAAGGACATTTACACTGCACTAATTGCATAAGTATCATAAACCTCATTAGAAAAACTTAAGGACAATGAATGAATGGTTGATGATTAAATAGTTGGTTGTATAATTGGATGAAAACATTTAGTACATTCTTTTATCCTTAGAGATTTCGGGGATGAAATCCCTTAAGGAGGGGAGAATGTAACAACCCGAAATTTAACCTGTAGTAAATAATTTGGTAATTAATTAAATAATAAAATAACTTTTTGAAATTATCACAATTGAGCCTGGGAGTTGCACCATTGTGTCCGTGGTAATTTTCTGTTCAATTTCCATATATAGAACGTTAGAATTCGAGTTAATATGAGCAAGGAACAGAATAAACAAAAATTGAAAGAAAAGAAAAAAAAATAAAAAATAGGCCAGGTCGACCGGCCGGTCGACTTGGGCATAAGGGCGGTCGACCGTCCAGTCGACCCGCCTTGTCTTTTGGCAAGCGAACGACCGTTCGTTCGTTCGAATGATTCAGCAACGGTTGAACACGTATTTTGCATTATTTAGACTGATATGGTCCTTCCATTCATGCTTCCGAGGGCCCCTATTCAGCCTATGACGTGGTTGCATCCTGTTCAATCCCCAAATCCAACGGTCTGATATCCACTTCTACCCCTATAAATAGAACCCTAGGCCTAATACTTTCTCTCATTCTAAGATTTTCTCCAATTGGGTTCACCTATTCGGGAAGGACCCTAAGCGGAATAATTTTCCAAGGATGAAATCGTTTTAAATAAAAATATTTAAATCCCCAAGTGGATCTGTGAAGGCCTAAAGGGAAGAGCTAAGGACCAGAGGTGGGTGATCGTAATTACTTTAAATTTCTTTAAGTAATTTAAAATAATAGGGTTTCCAATAGCTGTAGTTTAACTATGATTTTTGGAGTAACCCTTTTAGTAATTTATTTACAGTTTTTAGAATTATTTTCAATCTATTCCTTCTAGCTATTCTTTTCAGTTATTTTAGTTTATTTCTATTAATTATAGCTTTTCCATTTATTTACAGTATTTTAGTTTATTTACTGTTATTTATGCTTTATTTACATCTTCTTCATACGCCTTGGATTTCCTTCTATTTTCAGTTTTCTTTTATTTCTCCTTCTTCTTCTTCGCGTATGGATTAGAATAGAATTAATGTGAAATTGGATTAAATTATAAGAAATCCGAAATAATGAAATATAAGATGTAAATTATAAAGACTGTAATATAAACGGAATTGGATTGAAATTACGCCTAATTATGATATTAATTGGACTGAATTAAAGAGATTAGCCTAGTTATAACTTAGAATTAGAACAAAAAAGAATAAAAGAAGAAAAGAAGCTTATTTTCACACTTAGACCTTGGGTTTAGTAATAAGCATGATTATAACCTAAGTTATAAATTGATAAACTATGGAAACTATGGTAAACTATGGAAACTATGGTGCTTATTTTAAGACTTAGGATAAATTAATAAGCAATAATAGTAACTGATAAAAATAAAGGCTTATTTAAATAATTTATCTAAGTTAATAAGCAAAGATAAGAGTAGAACCTGTACCAAATAGCATTCCCCGAATATTTCTATGGTTACGGTGTTTCACATAAACCTGAAGTGAGACGAGGTGCTTCACATAGTCCTAAAGTGAGGCGAGGGGTACACTTATGCTTATAATGGTAGTAAACGGTTAATCTTTGGTAGTTCAAATCAAGGGGATTTGAAAAGGGGGCACGACTAGATTTTTGTTTGAAAGGGACCAGTACCGGCAGCCTTTCCCCTATTTTTCTATGGACATGGTGTTTCACATAACCCTGAAGTGAGACGAGGTGCTTCACATACTCCTTAAGTGATGCGAGGGGCACGCTTATGCTGACTAGGGTAAATAAAAGGTCAAAAGAGGGAGAAACAGGTAGCATGGGCATGGTGGTAGTTACGCGTGCGACTCCCATTTCGTTGCTCAGTAATCGCTATGAGTTCCAAGCGCTTAGTAAGTGTGTCTTTTGTAGACAACAAAGTCTACTGTGTAGGGAAACGTCTGATCCACAGCAGGTTCTATTGAGTAGCAGGCCGATCAAAGGGTAGAATTAGGACTTCAGCCTAATTAGAATTGGATTAGGAATTCAGCCTAATCAAAGCAGCTATCAAGGACAAGTGCAAACAATCAAAGTTAACCTATCTTATTAATTGAGTACTAGTTAATTCGTATTTATTTCTAGCTTTATCTCTCCTTTTTCCTTTATTTCCTTTTATATATACAAGAACTATTGAATAGTCTATTGCTTTTACTTTTCTTAAAGATTCTAATAGTTACTATCACTCACCAGACTTTTAGTCTGACCCACTCCTCTATTTTCCCCCTTTTCCCCCATAGGCAATCAAGGGAGAGGGCAGTAGATTGCAGTGCTAAGAGGTTTCTTGGAGAAGATTCTACTTTGTATTTCCCTACCTTTTTAGCTTTTGGTTCTTTCTGTATACTGGCTTATTATGAGGGATATTCGTACTCTGATTTTTGTTGACTACGAGTTTTTATTTCCTGAGACATGTTGGGTTTTGAGACATGTATGTTGTATTTGGATTTTTACTTATTTGGCTTATGAAGCAATTATAAAGCTTTTGTTCTAAATAAGTTATTATTTTAGTTTCCGCTATTTTTACCTATTTTTGTCTTGTGAATCTTAGTCTATGTTAGTTTCAGTTATACCTACAACGCACCATGCCTTTTAATGTGTCCTTTTAGGTATATTAAGGGGTGTGGGGTTTTTCATATACTGTTGTCGTCTGCATTTAAAAGAAATAAGGGGTCCAAAAGTAATAAATTGCATTGTTCATTATATTATTTATATTTTAATACAACAAACAGAAATATCAAAATAATATACAAATCAACTGATGAGTAAACTCACCCATGGCCAAACCAATACCAAACGTAGATAATCCCAATACGAGTGTAATAACTAAGATGGCTTCTCGATTGGACCTCGTAAGCAAAAGTTATGGATTTTATAAGAATTTTGAATTAAATAATTTAATTAATTCACTTAATTGATAATTAAATGCTAATTACTTCTATAATATTTTTCCATAAATTAAACTTTCCCACTCCTGTATAAGGTAAGCATAGTGTAACGTTCGCCTTTCTTGCACCGAAAGACGAGCCATTAAGGGTAGAAGAAAAAGAAAGGTAAGTAGAAACTACACAATCACATATTCTCACCACAAATCATAAAAACATATAATGGATAAGGATATTATATAGCCATTTCCATAATAGTTAATAAATCAGAGTCACTACATTACAACATTCGACAGGACAGTTCTAACTACTGCCCATACAAAATAAATAGATCATACATAAACACAGCGGAATATTATAATAATTAGCAAACGGTGAAGCTTCCTGCTTCAGCTCCTTCAAAATGCTTCCGTAAGAAATCTTGATCACTTGGCTACTCATACAAATTTGAGTACCCAAGAATTTTTGGAAAAGAAAATAAAACTCTGGGTCAAACATGGGTCTGGTGTGAGTAAACACAAACAACTTAATTTTACTTTTACAAAACACTTTGAAAATCAAAGGTATCTCGTAAGACCACGCCATACATAAACAAGAATGGGTTTTTGCCTTACGATAACAAAAAAACTTTATATAGAAATTCATTGGTATTATGATAATATCTAGGATTTTCAAGTAAAATAGAACATAGCTGAAATGCTTGCATCTCATATTTCAACATATGGGATACAACTAAATCCGTACGACGCATATTGAAGAATGGATTATGTAACGCCCTACCTTTATACTCATATTATCCAAGAATAATATATGTGATATTGTCGAATAATACGGAGAATAAGGCTGGTTCGGAGCGAACAATTGTAATATTGCTTTGTGCGAGTACTGATATGTCAAATCATGGGGCTAAACTTTTTCTTCTGTTATATAAGGAGATTCGACATATCTGATCCAAACGCAAAACAATAATACAATGGCTTAATATGATTCAGGACAATATACAACATAATGATATAACACAAAATCACAAGGCGTAGCGGAATTATAAATCTTATTATTACTACTCAAAATTTTAAGTCTACAAAAAGAAAGAGCTAGACTCACACAAATAATAGTATATACAAAACTCTAACAGGTTTACAAGTATATAAATGACATCTCAAGTCAACACCATACAAACTATATACAAGTCAATAACATGACTAATAATAAAAAAAGATAGAAAACTCAATCACAAATTACTACTCCAAATAGCTACTCTAGCTAACCCAAATCCAAAGTCTCCGAGTCCTTGTAACCTGAAAAGTCTCGGCCTGACCCGAGCAAACAAACACTCGGGTCGGACTATCTCTAAATATCCAAATAGGTGAGATCGTTTAATAAACATGCATAAGACCCAAAGGATACTGTATAATAAACAAGTAACCTGTTTAACAATTATAACTTATGCAAACTTAAACATCAATTTGATAATTTGTGGATAATATCCATAAATCTGAAAATAACCATTTAGGAATAAATGGCATCAAAATCTCAATCTCAACAAAATCTCAATCTCAACAAAATCTTAATCTCAACAAAACCTCAATTTCAACATATCGAACTCTTTAAGGAGTTCAAAACAACAAAAATGTAATCACCAAGTTTCAAACTCAAAAAATAGCTCTAAGGCTATGAATATATATCCAACATTCAACATAATGGTGAAAACATTTAAAAACTCATCAAATTCTAGAAATCAAAGATAAAGAAATCTAGAAAATAACAGAAAAGGTGGATCGATCCCAACAAATGGTGAGTCTAAGCTACAAAAGCCCAGCATATGGCCCGAAAGCCCAACATATAATAAGTGTCTCAACTCCCAAATTGAACCCGATCAGTGGTAACAATGTGTTCCATAACACACGTTGTCACTAAATAGTTTACTACAAGTTAGCTAATTCCACTTGTGTGTAACCTCAACCGAACAAGTCAGGGATTAACCAAAATAGTAAACACATGTGTTTCATATCACATGTTTTACCAAATCGTTTAAGTCTCTTCCTCGTTCGCTCGAAGAGTGCAAAATCATATGATTTAAAGTAAAATATTCTTCTTCGAGAAAACGAGTTTAAAATGATTTTTGAAAATACTTTGCAAATTCATTTCCTTTTAAATCTCTTCATAATAGAGTACTATATTATTAAACACTTAAAATGAGCTTTAGATATGGTTTATTACTTATAAAATCGATTTAGAAAATTCCAACTTTTAAAACCCATTTTTGAATCAAAAATTCCTTTAAAACAAGTTAGCAGCAAATTCAATAGAAATTTCCATATCAAAACTCATATAAATTTATAACTTCGCCACATAAAATTATCATCGAATATCGGCTTTCTAATTCACAAGTAGAATACCTTTGACCCATCAAAACTAAACCAATTACCACGAAATTTGGAGCAGAGGTGCTGGAACATATCAGCAATAACATATCCAAATTTGAGAATTTTTGGGAATTTATTTGATTTGTTATGATTTTTGGAACAGCTAAGGTTTGGTGAAAAGAGTTGTAGAAGGAGGAGTTGAGCCTTCTGGTTTTGAGTTTCTGAAAAATGTAATGAACCTATAGAGCTAAGAAGAAAGGAGTTATCTCATCTTCACTTGTAAATGGGCTTAGGTTAGAGATTTGAGCCCAACTCCATTAATAAATCAATTTTTCACTATTTTAAACACACACAAAACATCTTTTAAGTCTATCTTTGAAAAATAATATCTCCTAAACCGAAGCTCATAAAAATGCAAACTTATATTCTAAAATTAAGTACAAGACTAAATCTTTGCAATGAAACCGAAATCACTTATTTTTATGGTCGTTAGACCCTTCAAATAATTTATTGAAAATGGACATTTTCATATTTGTTCAAAAATGTAAAACTTGTTAAAAATAGATTTTAGCTCTCAAACTTATGATTTCTTCAGAACAAAATTTATGAATCACTTTAATAACATAATTAAGATTTTTACCCAAGTTTAAAATGGTAAATTTGCAAAAAAACCCCTTATTTTATTATTTCAAAAATGCAGGTTGTTATAGACAACCCGCCTTAAAGAAATTGCGTCCTCGCAATTCCAATTAAGAGGAAAGTCTATAATCTACTTTGTAAAATTCACTTTGTACATTACTTATGATAATCTTATGAAAATAATATAAAGTTTTCTTATCAAATTGAATTAGCAAAATTTACCAAATTCTAAAAAAAAAAGTTTCTACCACCTTTATTTTTAGGCAAATTTTGTCACTCTCCTTTGCGCGGTTAACGTTTCGAAAATTCAAAATATTTATATAATGTTATAATATACATCTCATCATAAGGATGAGGCATCCCATAGGAAAAAAAAAATTGCGATATGTAATCCGATATACGTACCTTAAGTTTTGAAATATTAGCGAGTCTGCTAATATTCCTTAAACAATAATTTATAATCTCTCAAACGATATGTATTTAACTTTAGATACCTGCAACTATCTCAAAGACTAATATTAGTATTTTAATATCAATTTCATATCGAAAAGGAGAGAATAATAGTTCTCACTTATTGTCGATATCAAACAAATTTCTAACCATAACATAAACACTCATTCACAACGAAAGTATAATGATGAGTTTCATAAAATGAAGTGTTACATATTGAATTAACTTTCCAAGCAACTTTTGGATCATAAATTTGATATGTGGTATGAGTTATTATCATTTTACTTGGTTTAGATCTTTCAAAAACGTATATAAATGTTGTAGGACAGTGATAGAAAACTACGTTTTAGGCCTAGTATATGTCAAAATCTTGCAATTTACTTCGAATGAAAGTTGTTCCTTAAGTTTCTCGCTTTCCAGAAAGAGTAAAATAATTGCATTTGGATAAGCCGTTAGAAAGTTATATCCAAAAAAATTCTCAGTTCAAAATTTCAATATCTTTGTTGCTCATTCTCAGAACAGCGATAAAGATATGCAGTTTTGACCATCTTAACTTTAAAATATTTCAAAACACAATAAATGAAACTTATATAATATTGTCTAAGATTTCCAGAATATCATTTATTTTCAAAATCCGATAAGAAATGAAAAATTCATGCCCAAATTACAAACACTGTTCCAACTCAGAAAATATTTTTTAGGACAATGATTATGTCAATGTTTAAAACCTAATTTCAATCCAGAAAACTTCAAAATATGGAAAAATGATTAAGACAAAATTTCTTCCTTGAAGAATTATCTTTCTACTACAAAAAAAATTCAATATAATTGGATTTATGGTTAAGAAGTTATGGCCATTTTACTTTCAGGTATCATCTCATTAAATTACTGTATGGCTGAACCATAACATTAGTTCCAAACTCAGTTTAATTTCTCTTAAATGCAACATTTGGAAAAATGATTAAAGGAGAATTTGTAGCTTATTTAAAGAACTTTATATGACAAAAAGATTGAACCAATTCAGGCTACTTTTCAACAAAATATCCACAATTAAATTTTTCTTCTTAACATGAAGAATGACAATGATTTGTTCCTAATTCCATTTTTAATTTAAATTCCCATATTAGAATCTTACAAATTAGGAAACCTAATTCCTAATAAAAAGAGGCACAATTTCTCGTATTCACGAAATTTTTCCATAATGGAAAATCATAAAAGAACATCAATATTCATAAAAGTTGATTCATCCAAATACCAATTTCAATTTTAGTATATAAAGTGCAAACACGCCAAAATCATGTAAGAACTCAAACTTCAAGGAATCCAAAAAATCAAAATAGAAATTTGGAAACAAAACCAAACATCAATATGTCAAATATTGCACCTTTCTTCTAAAAAGAAATACTCAAGATGATTTTTAGGTGAAAGCTCAATTCACATAGAATCTAGAAATTAACAAAAGAAATCTAGAAAAAATAAAAATGGTGAGATATTCAAAATTTTCCCAACTTGTGAACATCCAAGTCTGTAAAACATAATGGTTTACATAAATGATCCAAAGGAACCATAAATGGGTATAAAATCCATAAAACACAAATGTGCGGAAAGCTCCATAAGTGAGCATATGCTCTCATGAATCCAAATCTAAAAAGAATGGTCTAAAAAACCAATGGATATATCTCATATATCAAAAATAAAAATCTGGCCTGAAAAGCAAAACATAATTAAGACGAGCACATCGCTACGCCTAATTAGAGATGTATCAAAAGATAACGCCTAACACAATCGAGGTATAATCCCCCGTGGATAATAGAGACAAGCTCATAGTAAGTCTAATCATGAAATAATCATTCTTCATTAATAAGTGTAATACACTCTCAGTTAGTTAATAAATGAGTATCGCCCAATGTCCCATAACCACTTTGCATTACTTAATTATTTACAAAACGATGATAAATTCAATTTGACAAAAATATGGTTTCAATCGAATAAGTCTGGGAATTAATCGATGAAGTAAATGCAAGCGTTCCATACCACTATTTTTACTAGACCGTTTAATTCAATTTCTTATTCAATTGAAAATATGAAATCATATTGAAAACAAGCAAGGCGTTCATAGCGAAAATTACAAAAAGCAATAATCCAAATGTTACCAAAGGAAAACTCAAAACGGCTTTTGTAGCTAAGAATTGGAATAATAAAAATTTAATAAGCTTGTAGTTGAAAGCAATTATTCAAATTCAACTTTGAATGGAATATTTTATTTTCATAAATAATGAGATTTACTTCCAAATCAATCATTCCATATCATATAAAGCTTTAACAATGTTTTATTTCCAAAATACTTGTTTTGAAAACTTAACACATTTGTATAGACAAGCATACATTCTATCATGCAAGTTTTTTTTCTATTTCCAAAATTCCTATATCATATATATGCTTTCCAAATTATGTATTTTTCAATTTGGAATAATATTTAACTCACTCAAAAGTTTTCATATCATTAAATATTATCTTCAATATATTCATAATTATTTATATGATAAAAAATTTACTTTATACTGCAAATCAAAATATCATATGTTATTCTTATTAACATATAACAAAATAAACATTTAAAATTTGCAATTTAATAATCAATTTAATGACATTGTCTTGCCATCTATTTATAGCAAATTGCTTTATCAAATGGCTGCGATGTTGTTACAAAATCAACATGGCCTCGCCATATATTTCTGCTATTGATAAAGTTCAGTGGTCGTGCACATCATCAAAACTTAATACATAAAAATGCATTTTTAATATTGGAACACAAAACTGCTGTGTCGGACTGTCTCGTCAAAGCGTTTAGAAATCCATATCGATACCGTGGCATCCCACGTCTCGATCAGAATTCATAACACACTCCACAGACAATTTAACACAAAACAAATTTCAAAATTCTCATAAAAATGAAAATCCATCAATAACAATTCAAAGATGCAAACATTTATTCATGCAATAAATTCTTAATCATAATTAAACAAAAACTAAATATGGTGTTTAGCGGAAACAATTTATCCGCTTCCGCTTTGCAAACTCTGATCTCATAATGGATCAGTACACTACTAGATAACTCATGTCTTTTAAAAATCATTTTATAGAAATAATTTATAAAATAATTTAAAATCTCTACAAATACGTCCCAATGATTATTCCCAAAAATCATTTATACTTCTATTTGATATAGGAAATAAATCCCAATATCAACCCAACACACCCAATGGATGGGAGTCCAAGTTTATCTAGGTCAAGATTAGTGTTCCTTATATTCTATATTGTTCTGAACCGGTGCTCTGATACCAACTGTAACGCCCCAACTTTATACCCATATTATCCAAGAATAATATATGTGATATTGTCAAATAATACGGAGAATAAGGTCGGTTAGGAGCGACCAATTGTAATATTGCTTTGTGCGAGTATTGATATGTCAAATCATGTGGCTAAACTTTTTCTTTCATTATATGAGGAGATTCGACATATCTAATCCATATGCAAAACAATAATATAATGGCTTAATATGATTCAGGACAATATACAACATAATTGTAACGACCCAGAATTTCTGTCATTTGAAATTCAGATATTTAATTGATTTTAAATATTAACAAGTGAAATTTGTAAGCTGAATAAATTATATTTCGAATATAATTATTTAATAATTTAATTAAATCGATAATTTAATATTTGAAATTGTGTAAATAATTGGAAATTGGATTAATGTGTATAAAAATGATGTATAAAGTTATATTAAATCATATTGGAGTTAGAATGATGTTTGAGAACTTTTAAAATTGAATTAAAAATAAATTTGTGAAAATTGAATATTTTAATATTTAATTGACGAGTGAAAATAGTCATTTTTCAAACAGTCTTGGATTTCGACGAAACCAGTTTCATCGGATCTGTAATGTTATATTATTGTAAGATTTCAAATTTCGTGTCAATCGGATTTACGGTTTGTCCGGGGTGAGCCAAAACGCATAGAAATCGTTTCAATCGATTTAATTTAAATTTGATCGTTTATTTCCGTAACTCGCACATATGACTGAATTAGCTCCCGAAACACGTTCCATTGTGTTCGGAACGCGGGTAAAACCTTAGAAACGTCAGCCGACACGCTTCGTTTAGAGTTCGGAAAATTTCGAATGAATACTGTTTTGAGAATTTTCTATAAAAGGACCTAGATTTTCTATTTTGCACTCAAAATCTTAACTCTAGGGTTAGCCGCCACTACTGGTTTGCACGGCCAGAAATTCTCCTCCTTCTTCCTTCGATTTCTTCCAATCTATCAAACGATTCGGAATATTTTCAACTACAAAATTATAGAGGATGACGAGATCTTGCGATCCAACGGGTATGATCGCGAACGGAGCACCATAGCGGCCAAATTTCTGCCGTGAAGTTCATGCATTCGTACGCGTTTTTTGAAGCACATAGTCGACCGAGCTCGCCTATACTTCGCGCGGTGGTGGTATTTGTGATGGCCTTCGTAGTGGCGTAGGCCGATCGTCTTCAAAGTCGACGATGGTAGTGCGGCAATTAGGGTTAGGGGCGGCTCGTTGGGTTTGTTCTTGCGTTCGAGTAGCCTGTACGCATGAGGAAGAATAAGTCAACGGCTCATATCTAATGTTGGGAAAAGGAACGGCCTTGATTTGGTTAGGGTTTTAAAAATAAATAAAAATTGTAAATTTTATTATATATAAATCGTATAAACTTTGTAAAATCATATCTTTTTGGTACGAGGTCGGAATTTGACGAAACGACTTGCGTTGGGTTCGTTTTGTTGAGCACTACGCAATGGAGCTGGTTTGGAGTCGATTGGAGCCAGTGATAATTTCGGGTAAAATTAAACGCATATTTAATTTTATTCGAAATGAAACACTACAACTGTTATCAGAAACTCAAGGTGAGAACCCTCACTCAATCGAATTGTGTTTCGATTTAAATTTTAAATAGATGAATTTAAAATTGCTTGATTGTGTGAATTGGACGATAATTGCTATCTATTGTATTGAAATAGACCCTATACGCCGCATAATAGCGGAGGTTATTATATTAAAAACATATACCACGATATTCCACCGTGAAGTGGAATTGGTATTATATATGTATTTGGAGTTGATTTCCCGTATTATATAGCGGATGAGACCCTATTGCGCCACATAATAGCGGATAGTATTTTATAGATCCCATATACCGCGATATTCCACCTTGAAGTGGAATTGGTATTGTGCTAACATCTGTGGATGTAGGGAAATAGGTTGGAGGGATCCAACTGGATTCCTCAAACATTTGAATTTGTTTCATATGTTGTGTGTTGAATTATTTATAATCTCTGTGTGATTATATTTGTGAATTGGAATTGTTGAAGGCTATAGTTTAGCCGAATATATTTTTGGTATCGTTGGATACCAAAAATAAATAAAATTGGATTTTTAAAATTCAAGTTGAAAGTTTATTTTAAAACTTATTTTTGAGAATTGGATAAATTAAAATGGAGTTTTTAAAAGATAAAGTTTACTTTTGAAACATATTGAATTAAATTCCAAAATATGGAAAAAGGGCTTAATAAATGGATTTTTAATAATATTATTTATCAGTTGAAGAATTTATTTAAAATTTGGATTTTTAAATAGACTTGAAGAGATAAAGAAATTTATTTTAAAAAGGAAATAATTTGGAAATGCGTTGAAAATTTTATTTGGTGTTTTGAAATAAATTTGAAAATCAATTTGAAATTTATTGATTTTTAATTTACCATAACTAGTAAAATTTATTCATAGAAATTTACCTGATTTAAATTAATCAAATAATTAAATTAATCCTACTTATGGATGTTTGGATTACATTGGATGGTGAATTGTTTAATATCCCAAATGTGTGATGCTTTGTGATATATCCTGATTTGTGTTGTGATCGGTAATTTGTTTATCTGTGATATATATATATATATATCTGTGTGTGTGTGTGTGTGGTCTGTGAATGAAAGATAAGCGTTATAGTTTATACCGCTTATCAATTGTATTGTTATATTTGATCTGTGATGGTTGAATGTTGTTGCACTATTGTGTTAAAACCTTGGACTACACAATACACACACCAATGTGGATTTCACGTGGAAATCGGTTAAGTCACAGATTTTTTAACAATTCTAAAAATTGAATTTTTGAATCCAAATTAGTTTTGGAATTGGAATTGAAAGTTTTTTTTAAAATGAGTTTCAAAAAATAAGAGTTATTTTAAATAACTTAATAAAAATTGGAATTTAAATCATTCGATTTAAAATTTGAATTCAATATTTTGAAATTGAATTCAATGAATTGGGAATTATGGTCTAAAAGATTTTACAAGTGTAAAAGGTGTTTATATGGGTTTTTAACCATTTAAAATATGGTTTTGGAAATTTAAATTTAAATCCAAGATTTGTACTTGGATGGCTTTAACCTGTGTAATTGTAACCAGTTTTTTCCAAAACGAAAACTATCTGTTTTCAAATAATAATAGCTTTCATAAAGTGAAAAGATTTCCAATTTGTATCGAAAACATTTCAAGTTGAAATGAAATTGTGAATAGTTTGGAAAAACTATGAATTAACCTTTGTGAAGATGATTAAGCTTTATTTTGAAATCAAAGAAGATTTTAAAAGGTGTATCTTTTATATTATAAAAGACTTGAATTGTGAATAGTTTTGAAAGCTATAAGTTAAATCTTAATTTAAAGATTTAATGGGTTAATCCAATTGAAATGGAAATTGATTTGGGAATCTGTGAATGAATCTTTGTGAAACTGGGTAAACTTTGTGAAGTGAATCTTTTTGTTTAAAGATTTAAAATGTTAATTTGTTTGAACCATTTAAAGGAAAGGATTTAGGTAATAAGTTCTGACTTAATTGAAATCCCTATATCTATATGTTTTAAATATGGTGCTCACTATTCGGGTTAGCCGGGAAAGGACCTTGTGTTGTATAACCCATTCCGAATAAGTGATATGATGATATGGATAACATTTGAAGACCGGTGGTGAAGACCGGGTATTTGTGAAAATGATAGGATGACTTGTCGATTGTCTCTTCACCGTTAGCTATGGTATAGAGATTTCCTTTGTGATGGGAAGTTCGATCGGGATTATGAATACCCGGATTGCAAGGGCTTCTTTGGAAGTGCTTTCGGTTCTGTTCGAACCCGGAATAGACTTGTATGGTTACATGTCTGACATTACATTTTGAGATATAAAGCTGATTTCTTTCAAATACATTTCTGTTTGGTGGCGGAGAATTTATTCTCTTAGCTTAACACCCTTCTCTGAGACGTACGAGCTCAGAGGTTATGTAGTTAAAGGTTATCAGCGATATACTCCCAATTTGGTAGTTTGGCATTATGAGTGTTGTTGTGTGATGATTATTTATTGATCATTTGTTGATCAAAGCGTGGCTTTGTGAAAAAGCGTAGCTTTGTGGATGAGACCTCTTTGGACCTCACAACCCAGAAATGGTCGAAACAGGAATGATGTGGCAAGGTTATGAGAGTCGCTCCCTTTAGGGTATGTCATTTCCTTCTGGAAAAGGGTGGTATCAGGTATGGAGCCCTGGTATTTAACCTATGTGGTTGCTCCAATCTCATTTACTCTGTGTGATTGTTTCTTTGTGATCGAGGCGCCTCGGATAAAGGTCCCAAAGGACCGGGGGTGGCATATTCGTGTAGTAGTTACCTAATGTAAGAGGTAACCCAACCTTCTGTTGGCAGAGAGCTAGTTATTTCTCGGGACGTCCCGCCAGAGGCGATCCCATTGGCAGTAGGAAGTTCCTTAGCCTGACCATTTGTTGGAAAATCCAAAGAAACAATACGAGCCCTTTACGATTGAAATTTGTATAACCTGTCTCCTCAGGCGGTAGCTATAGTAGGCATAATATAATGGTACCTATGTTGGCTAAGATTAATATTGTATTTTTGAAATGTTTTCTGCACTATGCACTAGCAATAATATCAAAAGAGTTTTTCTTGCGAAGTAAGCATGTTTAACTATCATAAGAAGAAATCTCCTCCAAGTCTGCGATTGCATTGTGTGTGTGGTGGGAGGTCTTATGGTAGTTTCATTTTCCAAAAGCAATGTGGATGTCTTTTACTTCATTTGTTGTTGTTTTAAAGATAAATAACTGTTTTAGTTCTCAAACCAGTCCCATGACTGACCCGGAGTTTGCTGTTCCCTTCCTAAACTCTGGGTGCCCATCATTTTCCACATGGTCAGCCTAGAGTTAGATTTTCAGGTCATTCTGGATTCAGGAGATGCTGTGGAGCTCAAGTGGCGAGCTGGATGGCGAGGCGTATCACTTGTATATGATATTATTTATTCCGCTGTGTATTCTGTATGAGGACAAGTTTATATAACTTTCCATTGATGTATTGTGTTGTATATTGTTGTTGTACACTCTGATGATGATGTAATGTATAAACTTATATAGTTCTTTGATTTAAGGATTATTCATTTATCTATTATATGTTGTTCCGCTGCGATATGTGAGGTTCTGATATTGTTTCTGTTGTTTCTTCTTTCTTTCTTTCTGTCTTCTTCTACCTCTTCTTTTTAACCATAACAATTCGGTTTTCCGACATTCGATTGCTCGGCAGTTGATACAGTGGACATATTAATGTCGATTTTCGGAAGTCAAAAATCTCGAATCGTTACATGTGGTATCAAAGCATATGGTTAAGGGATAACCTTGGCTCTGTTAGGTGTTACTCATTAGAGATAGAGTCAGTAGTACTCTAGAATGAGTGTGAGTGTAATAATAGATATGAGCGCGTATTTGTTAGTGAATATAAAAATGTTTTATATTGTGTTTGCTTATCCGTTGAGCTGTTTGTGAATTCTGGTCGGTATGTGGGATGCCATATTATCGATAGGGATTTCTAAATACTTAAACGAGGCAAGTCGACATAGTATCATTTTAAATTGGGTAAATAATATAATTTTACCTTGATTATATTTTACATATACTTTCTTTCAGAATTATTAAAGTGTATATAAAATTGAATTATTTGGTTGTTAAAAATGTAAGAATATATATGAGTTAATAAAAGTTGTTTGAATAATCTAAATAAAAACAACAATTGTAAAAGAATGAAGTATACAAGCAAGTGAATTATTAAGTATGGAATTATAATTAATATGATTTGCAGTTGTGAAATAATCTTATATATAAGAAGTGAAACTATATGAATATATTTATAATTATGAGTTGTAAATAAAAATGAATTTGAACTATGAATTTGAAAATTTTGAATCCTATTTATTTTGGAAGTTATTTTTCAAAATTAAAAGTTAAATAGTGAAATTATATGAGAAAAAGATTTATAAATGTGATTTATAAATAAAAGGAAATTTCGAAAGAATATTAAACACTGAATTCACTACTGTTACTAAGAAATAATAAGGGTGATGACTGTAGCATCATTAGTATCATTTTCGAGTTTCTATGTGATTGATTTGCTACCATAATAAATTGAAAAATTGAAGTTTTGTTGTGAAAAACAAAATTTAAATTAAAATCCAAATTGAAATTGTTGAATATAAGTGAAACGAGTTTTAGACTTATAATATGAAATAAAGATTTTAGCTTTGGTAAAGTTAAAGAATTTGAGTTAGCATAGTAAATATATGATGTGAATTTAACTAAAGGAAGGTTAAATAAATTGAATTGGATTTATAAATTTAAGTGAAGTTAAACAAATGATGTTTGAAATGGAATATAACTTAAGTAATGTTGAATGAAGTTGATTTTGGTGTCGAAGTAAATTAATAAAGTGAAGTGATGAATATGAACTTGAGTTATGTAATGAAATTCAACTTTTGTGGTTAAATGAATTAGCAATTGAATTAACAAATGGATTGAATATTAATCAATCTAATGTAAATAAATTGATATGGAATAATGGATATAAGTGTTAATTCATTAAAAGCTAATAAATTGGAATTTGAATAAATTGAATGGAAGTCAATTTAATATTAAACCAATTGAAATTAAAAATGTTGAACCAAATTGAATATGAAGTAAAGTAAATTGAATGAATTTGGTTGTGTTGAATATACATTGGTTGTTATATGATTGTATATAGTATAATTCATTAAGTATTAATGAAATTGAATTGATAAAAATTGAAAGCTATGTAATTGGATTTAAATTGAAAGCGAATCAACTTGAATTTAAATTAGTGAATGTAAACTAATTGAAAATGAATAATTGAATGTCATTATATATGAATTGGTTGTAAACAATTACAAGTGATGTCGAGATTATATAAGTTGCTTATAAACCTTGTTTAGTATGCATTTCTTTTAATATGCATGTGTTGTAGTTGTTTAAAAGAGTAAATTATTAATAACTTTATATATGTGTCACTTACGTGTTTAAATTGAGTAAGTACAGGCGCCGTGGCTGCCGTTTGGCGGGATTTGGTTGCACTAATAAGCTAAATTAATAACTGCTTTGCTTAAAAATGCTAGAAAGGTACGCCTACGCAATAAAAATAGGAAATATGAACTGTTTTTCTGTTTTCCGACCGTGTGGGTCGATGTATATATATTTATGTCTATTGTGATCCTACTACGATTGAACCGCGCAAAGGAGGCTATGGCGAATTTTTCTGAAAATTTAAGGCGTTAGAAAATTTTTGGAAAATTTTGGAAAATTTGTGAAAACTAAATTTTGGATTTGGAGTTAAAAGTTAAACGATATAGTTTGTTTTGAAAAGTATAACTAAGTATAGATTTGAAAAACTTAGTAAAG
Source organism: Allium fistulosum (assembly GCA_030737815.1). Taxonomy (NCBI): domain Eukaryota; kingdom Viridiplantae; phylum Streptophyta; class Magnoliopsida; order Asparagales; family Amaryllidaceae; genus Allium; species Allium fistulosum. The sequence continues at coordinate 718,824,256 of CM060905.1, read as the reverse complement.
TTTTTAAAAGAGTTTAACTATTGGATTTTGGGGAAGTTGTACACTTAAGTGATTTTGAAATCTAATTTGAACGAATTGTTTGAAAAGTTAATGGATTTTGTGACTTTTTCTTACTTGGCAATTTCGAGGACGAAATTCTTTTAAGGGGGGAATATTGTAACGACCCAGAATTTCTGTCATTTGAAATTCAGATACTTAATTGATTTTAAATATTAACAAGTGAAATTTGTAAGCTGAATAAATTATATTTCGAATATAATTATTTAATTGTTTAATTAAATCGATAATATAATATTTGAAATTGTGTAAATAATTGGAAATTGGATTAATGTGTCTAAAAATGATGTATAAAGTTATAATAAATCATATTGTAGTTAGAATGATGTTTGAGAACTTTTAAAATCGAATTAAAAGTAAATTTGTGAAAATTGAATATTTTAATATTTAATTGACGAGTTAAAATAGTCATTTTTCTCCCTTTTTAAAATCATCTAAATAATGGCGTGCTTAATAATGGCGTCCAAATCTAGATCTGGAGATTAAGTTTTCTCCCTTTTCTCCTATTTTCTTTCGATTTTTCCAAGTAATCTTGCTTTTCTTTGCTTATTTCTATTTTCTGTCTTCACTTCTATCTCCTCAAACCTGGACGTCATAGTTAAATCATGGGATCTTTGTGGGATGATGAAGGCTGGGAGGAGGTGAGAAGGAAAAGGGACAAGGCTCCAGCGTCTTTGGGACCTGAACAAAGGCTCAACCTGGGAGGGAAAAGACCGAGTAGATCTGGGGCTATTCCAGATCGGAACACGGGGAGAAGGGTGCAGGCGGATCATGCTGGGTGGACATCAACAAAATTTTCGAAACAACAAAGCAGAAAGTATTGCTGCCAGGAAGCAACCCGAAAATCAAATTCACTGTCTCAGAGAACGCTAAAAAATTTTCATATAGTGAGGCAGTGAAAGCAGGAGCGGTATGAGATTTAGGAAACCTAGATCTTGAGTTTATTGAGCCTAAAGTAGCGGATGGTAAAAGGATTGGTACCCTTTCTTCTGAAGCTATCAAAGAAGCGAAGGGAAGCTGGGATTTATGTATATTATTGTATGTGGTTGGGTATAAACCATGGCTTAGAACTTTTGAGGGATATGCCAACAGGTTTTGGGCTACAAAGAAGCCATTTTCAGTTCACTCAAGGAATAATGGATTCTTTGTAGTGAGATTTGGCTCTGAGGAGGATTGCAACAAGATTTTGAATCAGGTCCTTGGTTCATGGACCGAAACTTGATCATCATGAAGCGACTGTCCCTAGACATGAGAACAGATAGAGATCTACTTACATCCTTGCCTATGAGGGTCAGACTTCTTGGTTTAAGTTTTAAGTTATGGGGCAATAAGGCAATTAGCGCACTAACAAGTACCATTGGAGTTCCTGTAAAGATGGACGAGGCCATGAAAAATAAATCTAGATTAGCCTACGCCAGAGTTTTGGTTGAGGTTAATGCTACTTATGGTATGCCTACCACCATTGAAGGCATGGATGACAATGGGAGGAGTTTCATTCAGGAAGTGGAATATGAGAACCCTCCTCCCATATGTGGCAAGTGCGTGTGTTTCGGACACGTAACTGATGAATGCCCAATGACCAAGTCTTGGGTTCCTAAACTGACCCAGGCTGCCAACTCTGATAAGGAAAGCCCTGTGGATCCAAGTCTTGTTGGTCGTGCGGAAATTGTAAGGGAGGAAGACGGAAATGAGATTTCTAATGATCTCGAAAAGCAGTTGAATGATGGCTGTCCCACTGATTCCCTTAATTCTGAATTACTACACGATGGTCATTTGTCCAATGGAGAAATCAAGAATTTTGTGGCGGAGGTCTCATGTGGTGATGGTATGACCGAAATCTTACAGTCAGAAGTGCATCAAGAAAATCAAAACCTAATTGTTGTCTGCCCACCTATTGATGGGTCTCGGGATAGGTACCAGATTGCTTCTAATGGGCTGTGTTTGCACAAAAAATGGACAAACACCTCAAAGTCGTATGATTTTGTAGGTTTTATGTTATTCTTAGAGATTTGGGTGATTTATGCAAATATATGAAGAGCAGGGGTTAAACTATAAAAAGACACGCAAATTTATAGTGGTTCAGCCAGAATGTGCCTACGTCCACTTTATATGTTATTTCTCTTCTTTTGTTCAAATTACAAGTACAAAGCTTTGATACCAGTAAAAGAAAGTTGTTTGAAAGTTCTCTCCGTGCTTGAGCTCTCAAACTTTTCCCCCATTGTTGTACCCCTGCCCCTCTATTTATAGAGTGAGGCTGGGGGTAGGGGTCTTGGAGGTATATACCAGCTGGTGGGCCTGGGCTGACGCAATCTGGCCTGGTGGAGCTGGTCCGGTGGTACTTGGTTCGGTGGAAGGAACTTGGTCTGGTAGGAGCTTGGTCCGGTAGGAGCTAGGAGAGGTTGGTCTGGTAGGAGCTTAGTCCAGTAGGAGCTAGGAGAGGTTGGTCCGGTAGTGGCTTGGTCCGGTAGGAGCTAGGAGAGGTTGGTCCCGTAGGAGCTAGGAGAGGTTGGTCCGGTAGTGGCTTCTTGAGACTGCCGAATGGGTTTCTATGAGGCATGGATACCGAATGAGTTCCTGCCGAATGGGCCCTGGAGAACGAGAATGCCGAATGATTTTAGGCAAGCCTGGATGGATGAATCAAGCTTCTTGGTCTCGAGGTCTTCTGGGTGAGAACACGCCCAACATTCGCCGTCCAAAGTGGGGCATATTCTCGAATATGGCGTGCTTTGTTTGACATTTTCATTTGGTCCTTGGATGCCGAACCAGATGGTCCGGTCGTGTCCTTTTGTCTATAAGTAGGGACCGTACGCCTTTGCCATTTCCTACCTACCGAACTAAACACTTGTCCTTGCCGGATCAAATTCTTACTTTCGCCGAATCAAAACGTGGTAGCCGGATCAAACGTGGTAGCCGGATCAAACGTGGTAGCCGGATCAAACGTGGTAGCCGGATCAAACGTGGTAGCCGGATCAAACGTGGTAGCCGAATCAAACGTGGTAGCCGAATCAAATCCCCTACTTTCACTGAATCAGGTGAGATCCTTTCTATGTTGGACGAATGGTTTACCGAAGGGAGTCGTATACCTGTATAACCGGATGGAGTTGGGAATGCCGAATGGGTTATAGCATGGGGATGCCGGATGGACTTGTTTCATTGGATGGACTTGAGAAACTTGCCTGTTTATATCCTCTGTTTTAACAACCTGTCTTTTCTATGTTGCAGATAATGTCTCGCAAAGCAGAAACTCGATCGGACAAAAAGAAATCCGGGGGCGAAGGAGGTTCCTCTGCCGTGCCCCCAGCTCAGCCGAATCCAGAACGTCACAGGCATGTCCCGAGATCACTAGTGGACGGGTACGGCCCTCAGGAACTTCTGAACTCCCCGCCCGATTGCTTTCCTAGCTCCCTCAAGGAGGAGCAACTTGATGTCATTTCCCGATCTTTTGGAATTGATAGGGCGCACTTGCTGTTGCCAGGGAGAGAAGTTATGCCGTACGATCCTCCTGAAGGGTACTTCGCCTATAGCAGATACCACTGCATGTGTGGTGCCATTCCTCCTCTTAACGCTTGGATAGCCAGCTTCCTCACATATCTAAAGGTGGCCCCATTCCAGCTTCAACCCAACTCCTATGCTATATTGGTGAGCCTCTTCGTCATTTTCCAGAGGAAGTATGGTCGTGCTCCTTCCAACCGGGAGATCCGGTATCTATATAATCTGAGGGGCTATAAGAAGGGGTCCCCATACATTAGCTTGGAGTCAGCTGTGACCTTCAAGCCGGTCTTGGACCTGTATTCCAAATTCAGCATATTCAAGAAGGAGTGGTTCTTTGTTAGGGGCGACTCCGTTTCTATTCGGCGCTTTACTTCTGGATGTAAGTTGATGCTTTTACTTATAATTTCCATTCCGATTGCGATGCTTCTTCTCATACTTTCTCATTTTTGCTAGCGACAGGTGGCTTTGCGATTATGGAGACTGACCGCCTGGTTCAAACGGCGGCTGAGATAGAAGCTATTCTCGGGAAATATAGATCATCTGCCTTCCTGATCAGAAATGCGACCCTTCTGGAGTATAACTTAATCCTTCCACAGCAGTCAGTAGTCAAGCTGAGGGAAACGGCGGAGGAGAGGGCGGCTGCTCAGACTAAGTGAGGTGTTACGGTAGAGAGTAGCAAGAGGAAACCTTTCACAAAACCTCCAGCCGTCGGAGGTAAGAAACTCAAGAAGTCGGACGGTCCCTCCCCCAGCAATTGTCCACTTACCCAGGAGGAGGAAGACATAGAGGAGGAAAGAGGTGAGGGTGGAGGTGACCGGGAAGGTGGCGATGGTGGTGACGGCATCGGGGCCCTGCTTCCTGGGCAAGCAGGCGATATTCAGGAGTGGACGGATGATGCATTCCACCAAGCTTTTGAGGGGCTGGACGGAGAACCGGCTTTGATAGAGAAAACTGGGAAAGCTGACAAGGCTGGGACTGGTGCAAGCGAGCCTCCTCAGACTATTCCAGCCAAGGTGGCTCCGACGACTCAAGGTGAACTTTTGACTCCTGCGGGCTCCATTTATGATAGGGACTTAGGAATATTTTATGACCCGCTTCCGTCCTGGAATGAAATCCATGACTTATTGCAGTATCCTACTCCTCCCTAGGGTTTGTACAACCACAGATGTGTTTCCTTTCTTTTTATCCTTTAATTTACCGTGTTTTCTTGAATTATAGATCAATGCATGCTTGTGACACTTTTTCTTCATATCAGGAGCAGGAAAAACGTCCAAGGCCTCAGACCTTCGGCACAGGCTTGAGAAATATAAGCTTTCCAAAACTTCTGTCAAGCCGAAGCCTTCGACCCACCGCTCTGGGGATGTAGTCGGCTACCGTCCTCTTCTCGGGGTTATCGAAGAGGGTATTCAGCAGAGAAAGAGGAGTCATCCTTTATCCGAACCTTCGCCCGGTCCTCAGCTCCCAGCTCAGCCTCTTCATGATATCACGGAGGAGGACAGCGAGTTTGCACCCTCTCCGCACCCGTCCGGAAACCCTTTCGTTACTCATATCGACCGTCCCGACTTGGCTCATAATCCATTTGCGGGTCATCCTGATCTAGATCCAAGTTCCCACGACATTACCTTTGACGAGGTTACTGGTGAGCACCTTCTTCCCCGCAATCCCATGGTACGGGTGCTTGATGAAGCTAGATCCTTAGATCTTGATCTACTTACCACTCGGATAGTTACCATGGGAGACGAGGCCAAGGCTAATATTGATCGGGTAGCGGAGGAGGCTAGGAAGCTGATGGGGCATCATGCCCGGCTGGTTAAGGCTGGAGAGGAGATTGGGAGTGCCAACATCCGACTAAGATTGATGGTTTCGGACCAGGCCAAACAGCTCGTTGATCAGGCCATTCAGATTTCTCAGCATGAGGCTGCCTCCGGGCGGTTGAGGAAGGCTATGGAGGAGGCTAGTAAGGCGGAACTGCGGAAGATGGAGGCTGCCTGCAAGGAGCAGATAAATATGGCCATCTCGACAGTGGATGAGGTTCGGAGGGCGGATCTTGAGCGGGTAGAGGAGCTGTCGGGTAAGCTTGAAGCCGCAGAGCTTGCTCAGGTTAGGCTGAAGGAGGAGATGGAGGCGATGCGGAAATCCCTTCAGGCTGACTGCTCGAGATACCGTTTGGAGAGAGAAGCTGCTGTTGGAAGGTTGTCGGCTTCCGAGGCCCGGATGAGGGAGTTTGAGGAGAATGAGGGGATGATGGATGAAATGCTTCAGGACATGTACTTCCGAACTTGGAAGCAGGGCAACCTATCCTGGATGGATGATTATCCTAGGGTCATGGCTAAGATCTATCTTCGGGCTTTGGAGGAGGCTAAGGCCGATGCGGATAAAGATGGTGGCGTGGTCTTCAGCATGGATGCGGTCACTGCTCAGTTTGCCAAGGAGGAGAAGGTGGCGGTGAAGGAAGGTATGCGGTTGCTTGCCGCTGAGGAGGTAGGCGTGCAGGTAGAGGATGACGATCAGGATAGTCAGGAAGCAGGCGCTGGTAAGTCTCCCTTTTTAGTTTCTCCATCAACTTGGTTGCTTATTGCTAATGAATCCTTTCTCTGACTGGACAGGGGGTCAACAGGATAAGGATAAAGCTCCACTGCAGCCGGCCCCTTGATTATACCTGGAAAAACTCTTTTTGTGGATTTGACAGGGTTGTATATGTTAGTCGAAAAATAGTAAAGTAGCCTTTAGGTTGTAATATTTTGCCACTTGTAATAAATAGTCTTATTTTTGACGTGTAATTCTTTAACTTAAGCTGATTTTGTCGTCTTTTGAATGTTTGCTGTTATTTTGGCATGTCGTATGAGAAATATAGCTATGTATATTCTTGTAATTAAATTGTGTTTGATGTCGGGTTCTGGTTTAAGACATAATTTCATGACTTGCAATGTTAGTGTGTGGTGTGAACAAATTATAGTCATGTATTTGTACATAAAGGAAGAAAATACCGCCTTTCATGTTCTGTTTGTAGATGGCAGTTTTGAATATCTTGTATGACCGAGCATGGAAAGCAGTTGAATGCCCTGCCATCCGATTGTGAATCCCTGCATCCATTGGCGAGTACCTCCTACTCTGTATCCTGTACTTTATGGATTTTTATAGAGGATAGGAGGAAAGCTTTTTAAGTAAAATTGAAATATGTGAAATAGTAAAACTTCCAATCACGGAAGGCCTTCGATGTGCTTAAGTTCGTGGCAAACGGGTTTTGTAGTCACTTTCCCTAGCTGTGGGTCTTGGAGACATTTGTCACCCATCTTACGCCTCCGCGGGGAGTTAATTCTTTTTTACCACAGTCGCACCTAAGACACATCAGAGCCGAGATCGCGCACATTAACTACCCGGGCCATTATGGCCCGTAATCGTGGGTATTATTCGATTTACTGTGGCCGGCTAGCGTGGGTGCCGATCGTCAACTGTGAACTGCCCCTGGCTGGCCACACCTTATGTTGGGGATTATAGTCGGTTCATAGTTGCCGGCGAGCCTAACGCCGTAATGAGCTGCCTCGGCTATAGTCGGCCTTCTCGGTGGCTTATAATCGGCTCATTACAGTTGGATTTAAGGGCCGTCGCGAGCAATGAGTTAACCCACAGCAGAGGGATGCTGGAGCAAAAGTGTCTCATTGGCGAGGGCATAGATTCGCATAGTACTTGTTAGGTTTTGCCCAGGCGAAGTTGCGCCGTGGAGTGCTTTGAGTGGAAATGCTATACGCATAGGATTTTGTTCAACAGAAAAGGATAAAGTTAACAAGTAGCCAAGATATAAAGGAACAAGTTAAAAAAGAGACAAAGTTTTTTAAAGTGGTTCGGCATGAAAAGGCCTACGTCCACTGATTCTCTTTGTTAATTCACTTCATATGGGCAATACAAGTTAAGAAAAGTATCGATGGAGGTGTTGGATGTTCCATGCCCTCTGGAACACCTCTCCGTCCACTGTTGACAAAATATAGGCTCCGTTGTGGAGATCTTTATGAATTACATATGGTCCATCCCAGATTGGGTCTAGTGCTCCGGGGCGAGGGAAGATTCGCTTGAGGACAAGATCCCCTTCTTGTAAGGTACGATGCTTGACTTTGGAGTTGTATTGTGCTGCCACTTTCTGCTTGGCTGCTGCTTTAAGGACTGCATCATTCCTTCTCTCCTCAACTAGATCCAAAGACATGTGGAGGAGTTCTTCATTCTCTTCTGGGTTATAGTGGATCCTACGGTGGGAAGGCACAATGGTTTCAACTGGGAGCATAGTCTCCGATCCATATGCCAAAGAGAAAGGAGTGTGCCCTGTTGATGTTCTTAAAGATGTGCGGTAGGCCCATAGTGCCGTAGGGAGTTCATCCACCCAAGCGCCCTTTGACTTTTCGAGCTTCTTTTTTATCAGAGTTTTCAGAATTTTGTTGACTGCTTCGACTTGTCCGTTTGCCTGGGGATATGCTACGGATGAGAAGCTTTTATGAATTCCGTGTTCTTGGCACCAGTTGGCGAATTCCTCGCTGTCAAACTGAAGTCCATTGTCTGATATGATTTTGAGTGGGACTCCGTACCTGCATAGAACATTTTTGATTAAGAAGTTAATAACTTTTGCTGAAGATACTTTATTCATAGGTTCCGCTTCCACCCATTTGGTGAAATAATCAACTGTCACTATAGCATATTTGGCCCCGCCTCGGCCCATTGGTAGCTCGCCGATTAAGTCAATTCCCCATATTGCGAAGGGCCAAGGGCTGGTCATCTGAGTAATCTCGGTTGTTGGTAGCCGGGGAATCTTAGCAAATTTTTGGCATCTGTCACACTTCTTGACGAAATCTAAGGCGTCCTTGCTTAAGGTGGGCCAGAAATATCCGTATCGGAGTATCTTTTTTGCTAACGTTTGCCCTCCGGTGTGATCTCCGCAGCTTCCTTGGTGAATTTTGGATAAAATTTCCTTGGCTTCCCTTCCGGCGACACACCTTAATAATGGGTTAGAGAACCCGCACCGATAGAGGATGTCTTCTGTTATTTCCAATTGCTCCTTATCTTCGTTGGTAGTGAATTCTGCAATGAAATCAGCCATGGCTTGTCCCTTGATGGCGGTGCGAGGGTGATAGGTGATATCATACTGACTCAGTTCAATGCACCATTTAAGTAGTCGCCCGGAAGTGTCAGGTCGATGGAGTACCTGCCTCAGTGGTTGATCGGTCAGAACTTTAATGGAATGGGACTGGAAGTAGTGACGCAGTTTCCGTGATGTGATTAATAAACAGTATGCTAACTTTTCAAGTTTAGGATATCTGACTTCTGCCCCAGTAAACCTTTTGCTGACGAAGTAAACTGGCCGTTGCGTGCGGTTGTCTTCCCTTACCAAGGCAGCGCTTAGGGCGTGAGATGACACAGCAAGGTATAGGTATAATTCTTCGCCTTCGCTTGGAGTTGAGAGTACCGGCAGTTTCTGGAGGTGTTCGATTAGGTTAAGGAAAGCGGTTAAGCATTCGTCAGTCCATTCGAACTTTCCTTTATCTCTCTTTAGAGCTTCGAAAAAGGGGACACACTTGTCCGTTGCCTTGGAGATGAATCGGCTTAGGGCGGCCACTTTTCCATTTAGGCTTTGCATTTCCTTTCGGGTGGAAGGTATCTTGATATCCCTTAGCGCTCGGACTTGTTCAGGGTTTGCTTCAATCCCTCGGGCATGGACGATGAACCCTAAGAATTTTCCCGATGATACTCCAAAGGAGCACTTTAGTGGATTCAACTTCATTCCATACTGTCAAAGTACCTGGAACATCTCGCCTAGGTGGCTTACGTGATCTTTGGTTTTCCGTGATTTCACCAGCATGTCGTCCACATATACTTCCATAGTTTGTCCTATTAGCCCCGCAAACATCTTGTTGACGAGGCGCTGGTAGGTGTCTCCTGCATTTTTAAGTCCGAAAGGCATTACCTTATAGCAGTACAAACCTCGGTCAGTGATGAAACTGGTGTGGTCTTGGTCGGGAGCATGCATAGGAATTTGGTTATATCCTGAGTATGCGTCCATAAAAGATAGGAGCTCGTGCCCGGCTGTGCTGTCTACAAGTTGGTCGATTCTGGGAAGTGGGAAGCAATCCTTTGGGCAGGCGTCATTTAGGTTGGAGAAGTCAATGCAGGTCCACCACTTCCCATTAGCCTTCTTTACTAGTACCGGGTTGGCGATCCATTCCGGGTAAACAGCTTCTCGTATGAAGTCATTGGCGAGTAGATTCTTTACTTCTTCATCGAGGGCTGCTGATTGCTCTGCCCCCATACTTCTCTTTTTTTGTTTTACAGGCGCCTTGGTAGGATCAATGTTTAATACGTGGTAGGCTATGTCGGGGGAGATTCTAGTCATGTCAACGTGTGACCATGCGAATACATCCAAGTTGTGGCGGAGAAAATCGATGAGTTGTTCCTTCAATTCAGCTTTTAGTTGGGACCCAATTTTCAGTAGTCTACTTGAGTCGTGCTTGTCTACAGATATAAACTCCATAGCCTCTGCAGGCTCGGCGGTGGCCTCCTCCTCTTTGTCCCTAGGGTCTAATTCATTGAAAGGGTCGCTGGTGTATCGAAGAGGAGGGGCTTTCTTTAGTTGCTATGCTTCAAGGCTTTTTGTGCAGAGGGCAATCTCTACACCTTTCCCTTTATCCTTCCTGTGGTTGTTGCGAAGTTCAGTTACATAGCAGTCTCATGCAATATCCTGGTCTCGTTCCACTTCCCCTACTCCATTGTCTGTTGGAAATTTCATTTTCAGGCACCATGGGGCTAGGACAATTTGGAAGTCAGACAAGGCTGGTCTTCCTAAGAAGGCGTTGTAGGCCGAATGGTTTTCTATTAGCACAAACGTTTGTTTCCGTACAACGGAGCGGGGATGGCTTCCAATCTCAACAAAGAGGTCCAGTTGCCCGAGGGGCATTTTCGCATCTCCAGTGAAACCGTGTAGTGGTTTATCGCAGGAAGATACATCCTTCATTGATAGCTTCATTTTGTCGAATGCGTGTTTGAACAGGATGTTTACTGAGCTTCCAGTGTCTACCAGGATTCGGTAAACTTCGGCGGAACCGAGTCGGGCAGAGATAACCATGGGATCCATGTGAGGGTACTGCCTTCCTTCTAGGTCACGCTTACCGAATGTGATGTCATCACTTTCTTTCCGCTTCGAATGGCGCTCTTCTATAACCGAATTGACACAGTCTTTATTGTCCCTAAGCGACTTCCCATATCTTTCCATCTCTTTCCAGCTTCTGTCTGCGATGTGCAGCCCTCCTGAGATGGTATGGACCACTATCTTCTCTTGACTAGAGCTGCTAGCGTTGCGATTTCCTCTGTCGGACCCCGGTGAGGGCAGCCTTGGGTTTTCATTGGCGGGAGCTGGAGTCCTGTCCTGACATTTTACATAACGTTCCAGTTTCTTCCTTCTGATGTGTTCCTCAATCAGATCCCGGAGATGATGGCATTCATTGGTATCATGCCCGTGCGATTCGTGGAAGCGGCAGAACTTTCCAGACTTCTACGCGTTATCTGATTCCTTCTTGTATGGTGGGCGTTTGTACCTAACTTCGCCTTGGGTGGCAAAGAAGATATTTTCAACGGGCTCGTTCAAAGGAGTGTAAGTGTCGAATCTCGGTCCTGGCCGATATAGGCGCTTTTCTCCCTTCTTGCCCCCAGCATTGTCTCTGGAATCATTTCTTCGAATGTCTCTTGCCAGCGCAGGGGCGTTGCTGTGAGTTGCCTTGTTCTGCTGTCTTGACTGCCCCTCCACGGCAGCATCCTCAAGCCTCATGTATTTCCCGGCTTCATGGAAGAAATCGGGTAGAGTAGCTGGTTTTTCTTTAGTCAACCTTCTAGCAAATTTAGTGTCTAGATGCACACCACTACAGAGGGCCATTAGGATAAGCTTCTCATCGGCATCTTGGACTGCGGCCGCTGCGGCGTTGAATCTGGTTAGGTATTGCTGCAGCTTTTCTCCAGGTTTCTGTTTGACGCTGGATAAGGAATAAGCGTCCTTAGGTTGCTCCACATGAATGCGGAACTGACTGATAAATTTTTCTTTCAACATTTCCCACGAGCTGATGGATCCCTGGGGTAGATGACAGAACCAGGAGGTAGCAAGATCTGCTAAGAAGAGCGAAAAGCATTTGCACAGTACTCCCTTTGTCGCCCCACTCATGAGCATATGTTGCGTGTACCTCTGTAAGTGTACAACGGGGTCGGAGGTTCCTTTGTAGGGTTCCATTGTTGGAATCTTCCATTCTCGGGGGGTGATAGCAATTTCGATGTTGCGGGCGAAAGGGTGGTCACCCTAGCGCCTATCCCTCGATCCCTTTGTTCCCGTTGGACACACTCTCTGAATAAGCGTGCCATCCTTTCATTAGAATTTGGAGCAGATAGAAATAAGTCTGGTTCTGTTCTATGGGATTGATTCCGTCCAGATGATCTGTAGGGATGGTATCGTCTATCATTCCTCATATTTTCCAGTGGCTGCCTTTGATCTTCTGGGAGCATGCTAGGGTCAGCTACAGTTGGCCCTTGCCTTGATCTCCCCCTGCCGGGTTCTGATCTAAGTACTTCCTCGGGTCCAACTTCGGGCTGGACTCTAGCTCAGCCCCGTTCGCTGGCGTTTCCGTGGTTAGGCAGTATGACAGGCTCAGCCACAGTTGACCTCCGTCCGGTACCTCCCCCGTTGGGTTCGGTACCAAACGTTTCCTCAGGCCTAACTTCGGGCTGTGCTCGGTCTCGGCTCCTACCATGGCTACTTCTGCCGTTAGCTCCTTCGAAGAAGGAAGATTTTTATTGTCTCTGAGATCCTCCAAACTGGGACTCGCCCCATGATTCAGTGTTGCGGTTGGACTCTTCGGCGTCCCTTAAGCGTGACATGAGATGGTCCACCAAGGCTTCCTGTTGGGACGTGAAGCGGTTAGTTACTTCAACCACAACTCTGTCCAAATCTGCCCTAGTAATCGCTGCAGGCTGTTCTGTGGCAAGAGTGGTTGGGTTAGCCTGTCCTTCTGTAATACCCCAAAATTTTGTGAAAAATCATTTTTGTAAAATGATTTAATTTTGAAATATTTAGATTTAAATATGGTGAAATTTCTGGAATAAATAGTGTGCAAGTATATGTGTGCACGTGCACACTGAAATGGCACAAGAAAGAACTCCAGATTTCTTGGATTTAAAACAAGAATTAAAGAGCAATACAAACATGATTTTGCAACATGGTTATTTGATTTCTGAGATTTTATGGGTCATCTTAGAAAATAAGAAAAGTAAGTTTTACTTTAGATCAGTAAACAAATTTATTTAAAACCCAAAAAAGAAAATAATATATATATATATATTTGTAAACTTGTATACATATAGGTGCATATGTTTTTGAATTTAAAAGAGGAATTAAAATAAGCCTAGATAAGATATGTATACAAATATACATTTTTAAATACTGAAAAGTATATATATATATATATTAGCAAGTGAAACCATAACATTAAAATGACATGAAATGTGATACAAGTCAATATGCTTGTGTAGGCAAAAATAGCAAAGGGGATTTTCAGAAATAATTAAAATAAATAGAATAGTCACACTTTTGACATGACTAAGTGAGTGGCCATTTTCTGAAAAAGTAAAAGAAAGAAAATGCAGCCTTTAAATTGGTTAATATGGCCGGGGTAATATGAATGAAAAATGCATGATGCTAAGCCAGGACAGAAATGGAATTCTGTTTCAATAAAACCCTAGAGGAAAAAATGCTTATAAATAGGCAGTTTAGCCAGTAGAATTATTTTACCCCGAGCTGCATAAAAATAAGAAAAGAAGAAGAAAATATTGAAAGGAAGGAGAAAACACTCAAACAAGAATTTTCTGGATTAATAAGAAGAAACATTTAGGTGAGTAATCTCACTGAGTTCATGGCATTAAGACCTGAGTTGAGGCAGCCACTTTTTATATTGCCATTTATGTATTTCTGGTTTTGATGTATATGATTTCATCAATGCTTTTTGGATGTTTTATTTTAAATCTGATATGATTTAATATGGATGATTTTGATGATCTTTGATTGGTTGAGACATTTGTCTTTGGATGAGTATCATACTGTTTTATTTATACTCATAAATGTTAAAGTTTAGGATCTTAAAAATTATATAGAGAATACTCTCAACTGTTATAGATCTATGGTATGGAAACCTTATAAAAATGATTGGAGCTGCATTATACTTGGTATAAGTGCTGAGGCTTGAAAAGAAAAATGTTAAGGGTGCAATAGAAATTTTCTAAGTGCTGAGCCCTTAATCAAAAAAAAAAAACCCACAAGCTAAAATTATGATTGAACCAGATCTTGAATCTGAATCAATCATAAAGGCTTGCAGATCAGTATAACATGCCATGCCTCTTTTACAGTTGAAAATGTTCTTATATTTACTAAGATCAAGACATATTGACCCCATTTAGGAAATGACTGTCTGATTATTTCTGAGGGGAAATTATGCTAGAAGAAATTATGGATGTTTCCATGTTTGCAGTGACATGTTCACTTAGCATATTTGATGTTAGGATTTAAGACAATACACTAGTAAATAAACTAGGGAAGGGAAGGCCAAGATGACTGCTGGAATGCTTGTCATATTTGAAGTATGCAAGTTGGCACATGGTTTGTTTAAGCCCTGAGATCTTTGTGCAATGATGTGAATTAGTTCATTGCAATGTGTCCCAGTGATTCCTTAATAGCAGATGAGGCAGGGATTTAAATTGAATATTACAACCTGTAAATGAAGAAATAGGAATGTGGATATTTCTTAGGTTGAATGGTATGGAACCAAGATGATTCCAGTGAATGAAATTGTTGCCAGTAGATAATTATGTTTGTATGATTATGTATGCAAGTGAAGGAATGATAGATGAATATATCATACCTGAATCAACTTAATTATACTATGTTAGAGTAATTGATAGCAGAAACTTGCTTAAATAACAAGTCAGTACCCTTACATTCTCTATTGCTTAATATCATGAATGAATTGATGTTACTCATACCAGATCATAGATCTGACCCTTGTTTGCTCATGGCATCTGGGGTGTCTCATTTTGAAATGAGGCAGCCACTCATGCTCTTTCAGGTATCCCAGGCACTAAGTAAAAATGAAGTAATGGCTATTATGGAGGAGTGAATGAACATGCTAGCTAGTTTCAATAAGAGCTTAAATTGATTATATCTGCATGTACTCAGGAAAAATATTATGTTTCTAAGATTTCCAGTCATGTATTGAATATTTTATGGTTAGTGATCAAGTTGCCCTTATGATCTGTAAAGTGTCAGATTAAAATTTGTTGTTCTGTTGAAATGGTTGTGTGTTAAGGTTTGATTTGTTTTTGAGGTGGTGTCTGAAATATAAACAAGAGAAATATGCTCAAGTAGGTTCATATAAATAAAAATCTGGAAGAAATATACAATTATGTGATAGCATAATTCATATATGTATTAGCTAATCTTGTGACATAACAGAGCACTGAGTTTTAGAACAAAATCTGGATTTAGCAAGAAGAAAACTTAAAGGATTTTATTTTCTTTTTACTGAAATGCTTTGTAAATAAGTTTGAATTCATTTCTGAGTTGTATTGAGAAAAGTAAAATGTTTTTCTAAAAGCTTCAGACAGAATGAAAAGAAAGGTATCTCCATTGCTTTGAACTAATGTGGTAGATACAGGATCCATGAGTTAACCAGCTCCAAATGAATGAAGTATTGGTTGATCATGATAGATTGTATTCTGAGAATAAAAGTGCATTTCAAAGCTTAGTACCTTTAGTAATTGTTTCACCCAGTTTTCTGGAAAATAAGCAGAGATATTGACATGTACATGTATATCTGTGTACATGTTGATATTTGAGCAAAAATATAATTATAATTCCTAGAACAGCTATAGGAATGGGATTCAAAAATAGTAAAGTAAGAAGAATTGTTTTGTATGTTAGGTTATAGGCAAAATCAAATATATATGCATAATTATAGGTAGGTATCATATTTCTAACCATACAGGAGAAAAATAAAAAGAAAAACCAAAAATTGTGTTTGAACCGACCAGCATAGCACTCGAACTCGTGACCTTTCATGTATAAGTTAGGCGCGTTTCCATTACGCCTAGATGTTGCTTGTGTTCACTTAGGATCCACTTACTTTTATACTGAATTTGATATTATCCAGACTTTAACATAATCATCTATATTAAAAGCTTGTTTACCACTGATTATTACTTGATCATTTCTTAATCCTAATGACAGACTAAAGTACATGTTTCTAGTGGATATTATGGCCAAAAATCTGAATACAATAATTTATCTGAATTGCTAAAGATCTAAATCAAACAGAATGTTCTTGTACAAAAAAATGAAGTATACACTCTGAACTTAGATAAGAAGATCACATACATCTTCATATGTATGTGTATGTTATTAGATATACACTGATATATTTATATTGGTAAGTTATTTTGATCCTGGATATATTTTGTTTATTGGAAAAAGAAAATGACCTTGGAAAAGATATTTGCAATGAATGATATATCTATATATCATCTCTTAGCAAAAAAAAAAATCCTTATGAAATTAGGGTGGAAATAGGAGGGTCATTTCAGTTGGTATCAGAGCACTTGGTTGCATTGATTGTTAAGTATTATAGAAATGTATAATGTTTGTTTGTTTTGGATGAAATAATTTAGATAAGAAATTAGAAATTATAGAAGCACTCATAATATACTAATACCATTTACCCAGAATTTAGTTAGCAGAACATGGTAGGAAGAGGATCTCATCACAATGCAGGAACCAGTGCACCTCAAATGCTTGATATGCAAGAATTTGTGAGGGTTTTAAGAGATGGAATTGGGCATAGGCCTGAGAACCCACATGAAGAGCTTTCAAAACTACTGAAGACTTATTCCAATTTGGGAGGCAAGAGTTTTGAAGGAACAGAGAGTGTGATGGAAATTCAAGCATGGTTGAGAACACTTGATAGGATTTTCAATGACATGCAGTTGGATGACCAAAGAAAGAGGCAAGTAGCTTCTAGACAACTGAAAGGGGTAGCTTTAAGCTGGTGGGAGGTGATCATAGCTGGAAGAAATGAAAATGAAATCACTTGGAATCAGTTCAAGGAGATGTTGGAGGCAAGATTTGTACCAGCATCAGCCAAGACCATTTTGCTTGAAGAATTTATCAAACTTAGGCAGGGAACTTTGAATGTCACTGAATACACTCAAAAGTTTGAGGGGCTATCTAATTATGGAGCAATGCTAGTGGCAGATGAAGCATCCAAGAATGATAGGTATATAAAAGGGCTGAACCCAGGACTTAGCAGAGCTATGCTACCATATGCAGATAGAACATTTGATCAAGTAATTGATCTGGCTTTGAAACTGGAACAACATGACAAAGAAAGAGAGAAATATAGGAATTTTAAGAGCAACAACAAGAAGGATAAGGGAAGATATCACCCTTATGATAAAAAGAAGGAGGAGGCAGACAACAGGAAGAGTAAAGATACTAAAGCCAATGATACTAAGAAGAAATTGGTTTGCCATCATTGTGGAAAAGAAGGACACATCAAACCAAGGTGCCCAGAGTTAAAAGGAGGAGCCTTCAAATGCTACCTATGTGGGAAAGAGGGGCATATGAAGAGGAACTGTCCTGAGAATAAACAGCAAGGGAAATTGGCAACTTTGGAAGGAAAAGGCAAATCTGCAGTGAAAATTGATGCTGAAAATCATGGCCAAGTGGAAGGTACATTACTCATTTGTGCCATACCCATACCAGTAGTATATGATACTGGAGCAACACACTCTTTGATTTCCTATGAATTAGTTAAAGTGTTAAAATTAAGCTGCAAATTGGTTGAAACCCCATTGCTTGTACAAAGTCCCCTAGGGAGTTCTAGTGTTTTGAACATGAATTGTGTGGATGTGGAGTTAAACATAGGAGGAAATATTTTTATTTCCAATTTATATGTTTTAAATTACCCAAATATAGGAGTTATATTGGGGGTAGATTGGTTAAGGCAATTTAAAGCCATAATTAATTTAGACTCATCCACCATATCATTGCAAGATTCTAGAGGCCAGAGAATCACAGTTCTATGTGAAATAACTAAGGAAGGGAAATTGTATCATTTAGTTGACTTAGAAAAAGATCTGAGTGAACTAACCATTGAAGAAATTCCCATAGTTAATGAATACTTGGATGTGTTTGGGGAAGTTAAGGGTGTTCCACACCACAGACCAGTTGAGTTCCAAATTAATCTCATTCCAGGAGCAAGTCCAATAATCAAGAAACCTTATAGAATGGGGCCAAGTGAACTGAAAGAATTGAAAAATCAGTTGGAAGAATTAGAAGGCAAGGGATTTATAAGGCCAAGCAATTCTTGCTGGGGTTCTCCAGTAGTGTTTGTGAGAAAACATGATGGTACCTTGAGAATGTGCATAGATTACAGAGAACTAAATAAAGTAACCATCAAGAATAAATACCCATTGCCTAGAATAGATGATCTCTTTGACCAACTCAGTGAAGCTAAAATATTTTCTAGGCTAGACTTAGCATCAGGATTCCATCAAATGAAGGTTGAAGACTCAAGTGTTAAGTATACTGCATTTAACACAAGATATGGCTTATATGAATTTTTGGTCATGCCATTTGGTTTGACAAATGCTCCTTCATATTTTGTTGATTTGATGAATAGAATATTTAGAGATTATCTAGACAAGTTTGTACTGATTTTTATTGATGACATTTTGATTTATTCTAAGACAGTGGAAGAGCATAAAAATCATTTGCATTTAGTTTTGTCAAGACTAAGGGAAAATGATTTAAAGGCAAAATTTTCAAAATGTGCATTTTGGAAAGAAGAAGTGCATTTCCTTGGGCATGTCATCTCTGCCAAAGGAATATCAGTAAACCCTAACAAAGTAGTGGCAATCCAAGCATGGAAAAGGCCTAGCACCATCAGTAAGATTAGATCATTTATGGGGATGGCAGGATATTATAGGAGATTCATAAAGGATTTCTCAAAAATATCATCACCACTTACCAATTTAACTAGAAAGAACCAAGCCTTTGTATGGACAGAAAAATGTGAGCAAGCTTTTATCAAAATAAAAGAAGCCCTGATTGATGCACCAGTATTGAGAGTGCTAGAAGGAAATGAAAATTTGGTTGTGTACACTGATGCAAGTGGCTCTGGGTTAGGGGCTGTGTTGATGCAGCAAGACCAGGTGGTAGCCTATGCATCTAGGCAATTAAAGCCACATGAAACCAGGTATGCAACCCATGATCTTGAACTAGCAGCAGTTGTGTATGCTTTGAAACTTTGGAGACATTATTTGTTAGGTGCCAAATTCATTTTGTACACTGATCATAAGGCACTGAAATATTTATTCTCACAAAAAGATTTGAACATGAGGCAACATAGATGGGTAGAGTTCCTAGCTGCCTATGACCTAGATATACTGTATACACCAGGCAAGGCAAATAAAGTTGCAGATGCCTTGAGTAGACAACATGCCAAGGTAGCCATGTTGATGATGGAAGAGTTTAGGGATTTGTCTATACTTACTGATTTGGAAATTGAGGAAAACAGTGAGGAACAAATGATGCCTATTGAAGAAGGTAAAGGTAAAGGAAAATTAAGT
Source organism: Allium fistulosum (assembly GCA_030737815.1). Taxonomy (NCBI): domain Eukaryota; kingdom Viridiplantae; phylum Streptophyta; class Magnoliopsida; order Asparagales; family Amaryllidaceae; genus Allium; species Allium fistulosum. Next base: position 718,805,017 of record CM060905.1, on the reverse strand, counting down.
ATGATATCTCTGCAATCAGATTTACTTCTTAAGATTGGACAAATGCAGGAACAAGACTTAAACATGATGGAAAAGAAAATGCTCATATCAAAAGGGGAGGAAGTAATAAATTATCAAATTGATAAAAATGGTTATTTAAGGAATAAAAATAGGATATGTGTTCCAGAAAATATAGAATTGAAAGAGGAAATATTAAATGAGTACCATAGGAGTAAGTACTCCATACACCCAGGTAGCACCAAGATGTATCAAAATTTGAAAAGAAATCTTTGGTGGAAGGGGATGAAGTCAGATGTGGCCAGATATGTTGCAAGGTGCATGACTTGCCAACAAGTCAAGGCAGAGACACAAAGGCCATCAGGACTATTGCAACCCCTTAGTATACCACAGTGGAAGTGGGAGGATATATCTATGGATTTCATAGATGGTCTTCCTAGATCTAAGAAGGGAAACACAAGTATATGGGTAATAGTGGATAGGCTAACTAAGGTAGCACATTTTATCCCAGTTAAAACAGAAAGAAATGCTCCAAAATTGGCTCAAATATTCATGAAAGAGGTAGTAAGGTTGCATGGCATACCCAAAACCATTGTGAGTGATAGGGATACCATCTTCACCTCAAGATTTTGGAAAAGTTTTCAAGAGGCTATGGGGAGTGAATTGTGCTTAAGCACTGCCTACCATCCACAATCAGATGGTCAAACTGAGGTGGTGAACAAAGTCTTAGAGGATTTGTTGAGAGCATGTACACTGGACTTTGGAGGCAACTGGGAAGACCACCTCCATCTAGCTAAATTCACCTACAATAACAGTTACCAAAGCACCATAGGGATGGCACCATTTGAAGCCTTATATGGCAAGCCATGTTTATCACCTACATGCTGGGTAGAGGCTGGAGAAAGGGCTATTCTTGGACCTGAATATGTTAAAGAAACCACAGAGAAAATTGGGTTAATAAGAAAAAGAATAGCAGCAGCTCAAGATAGGCAAAAGAAATTTGCAGATAGGAAGAGAAAGCAAGTGGAATATGAAGTGGGAGACTTTGTTTTCATCAAGATTTCACCTATGAAGAAAGTCATGAGATTTGGCAAGCAAGGTAAGCTTACACCAAGGTATGTTGGACCCTATAAAATTCTGGAAAGAATTGGTTCATTGGCTTACAAATTAGAACTACCAGAGGAGATGAAAGCAATGCATAATGTTTTTCATGTGTCCCAACTTAGAAAATGGGTACATGATAAGGAAGACATTTTGGAAAAGCCTACCAAAATTCAAATAAATCCTGACTTGGTTTATGAAAAAGAACCAGTGGGGATTATAGCCAAGGAAGAAAAGAAATTAAGGAGCAAAACCTTGAAACTAGTTAAGATCCAGTGGAGTAGTGATCCTAATGACTGCACATGGGAGTTAGAGGATAAGATTAGAATGGATTATCCTAAGCTTTTTGCAAATTAAAAGGTAATTTTTTTTTTTTCTTCTGGAAAAATTATTTGTTATGCATGGTTGATATGGTTGAATTTGTTTGCTTATGCATATATTTGATAAGTTTTCAGAAAAGAAAAATGATGCTTACTAAATGTTAGAAAAATTGTGAGGACACAATTCCTAAAAGGAGGGGTGAATGTAATACCCCAAAATTTTGTGAAAAATCATTTTTGTAAAATGATTTAATTTTGAAATATTTAGATTTAAATATGGTGAAATTTCTGGAATAAATAGTGTGCAAGTATATGTGTGCACGTGCACACTGAAATGGCACAAGAAAGAACTCCAGATTTCTTGGATTTAAAACAAGAATTAAAGAGCAATACAAACATGATTTTGCAACATGGTTATTTGATTTCTGAGATTTTATGGGTCATCTTAGAAAATAAGAAAAGTAAATTTTACTTTAGATCAGTAAACAAATTTATTTAAAACCCAGAAAAGAAAATAATATATATATATATATTTGTAAACTTGTATACATATAGGTGCATATGTTTTTGAATTTAAAAGAGGAATTAAAATAAGCCTAGATAAGATATGTATACAAATATACATTTTTAAATACTGAAAAGTATATATATATATATATATTAGCAAGTGAAACCATAACATTAAAATGACATGAAATGTGATACAAGTCAATATGCTTGTGTAGGAAAAAATAGCAAAGGGGATTTTCAGAAATAATTAAAATAAATAGAATAGTCACACTTTTGACATGACTAAGTGAGTGGCCATTTTCTGAAAAAGTAAAAGAAAGAAAATGCAGCCTTTAAATTGGTTAATATGGCCGGGGTAATATGAATGAAAAATGCATGATGCTAAGCCAGGACAGAAATGGAATTCTGTTTCAATAAAACCCTAGAGGAAAAAATGCTTATAAATAGGCAGTTTAGCCAGTAGAATTATTTTACCCCGAGCTGCATAAAAATAAGAAAAGAAGAAGAAAATATTGAAAGGAAGGAGAAAACACTCAAACAAGAATTTTCTGGATTAATAAGAAGAAACATTTAGGTGAGTAATCTCACTGAGTTCATGGCATTAAGACCTGAGTTGAGGCAGCCACTTTTTATATTGCCATTTATGTATTTCTGGTTTTGATGTATATGATTTCATCAATGCTTTTTGGATGTTTTATTTTAAATCTGATATGATTTAATATGGATGATTTTGATGATCTTTGATTGGTTGAGACATTTGTCTTTGGATGAGTATCATACTGTTTTATTTATACTCATAAATGTTAAAGTTTAGGATCTTAAAAATTATATAGAGAATACTCTCAACTGTTATAGATCTATGGCATGGAAACCTTATAAAAATGATTGGAGCTGCATTATACTTGGTATAAGTGCTGAGGCTTGAAAAGAAAAATGTTAAGGGTGCAATAGAAATTTTCTAAGTGCTGAGCCCTTAATCAAAAAAAAAAACCCACAAGCTAAAATTATGATTGAACCAGATCTTGAATCTGAATCAATCATAAAGGCTTGCAGATCAGTATAACATGCCATGCCTCTTTTACAGTTGAAAATGTTCTTATATTTACTAAGATCAAGACATATTGACCCCATTTAGGAAATGACTGTCTGATTATTTCTGAGGGGAAATTATGCTAGAAGAAATTATGGATGTTTCCATGTTTGCAGTGACATGTTCACTTAGCATATTTGATGTTAGGATTTAAGACAATACACTAGTAAATAAACTAGGGAAGGGAAGGCCAAGATGACTGCTGGAATGCTTGTCATATTTGAAGTATGCAAGTTGGCACATGGTTTGTTTAAGCCCTGAGATCTTTGTGCAATGATGTGAATTAGTTCATTGCAATGTGTCCCAGTGATTCCTTAATAGCAGATGAGGCAGGGATTTAAATTGAATATTACAACCTGTAAATGAAGAAATAGGAATGTGGATATTTCTTAGGTTGAATGGTATGGAACCAAGATGATTCCAGTGAATGAAATTGTTGCCAGTAGATAATTATGTTTGTATGATTATGTATGCAAGTGAAGGAATGATAGATGAATATATCATACCTGAATCAACTTAATTATACTATGTTAGAGTAATTGATAGCAGAAACTTGCTTAAATAACAAGTCAGTACCCTTACATTCTCTATTGCTTAATATCATGAATGAATTGATGTTACTCATACCAGATCATAGATCTGACCCTTGTTTGCTCATGGCATCTGGGGTGTCTCATTTTGAAATGAGGCAGCCACTCATGCTCTTTCAGGTATCCCAGGCACTAAGTAAAAATGAAGTAATGGCTATTATGGAGGAGTGAATGAACATGCTAGCTAGTTTCAATAAGAGCTTAAATTGATTATATCTGCATGTACTCAGGAAAAATATTATGTTTCTAAGATTTCCAGTCATGTATTGAATATTTTATGGTTAGTGATCAAGTTGCCCTTATGATCTGTAAAGTGTCAGATTAAAATTTGTTGTTCTGTTGAAATGGTTATGTGTTAAGGTTTGATTTGTTTTTGAGGTGGTGTCTGAAATATAAACAAGAGAAATATGCTCAAGTAGGTTCATATAAATAAAAATCTGGAAGAAATATACAATTATGTGATAGCATAATTCATATATGTATTAGCTAATCTTGTGACATAACAGAGCACTGAGTTTTAGAACAAAATCTGGATTTAGCAAGAAGAAAACTTAAAGGATTTTATTTTCTTTTTACTGAAATGCTTTGTAAATAAGTTTGAATTCATTTCTGAGTTGTATTGAGAAAAGTAAAATGTTTTTCTAAAAGCTTCAGACAGAATGAAAAGAAAGGTATCTCCATTGCTTTGAACTAATGTGGTAGATACAGGATCCATGAGTTAACCAGCTCCAAATGAATGAAGTATTGGTTGATCATGATAGATTGTATTCTGAGAATAAAAGTGCATTTCAAAGCTTAGTACCTTTAGTAATTGTTTCACCCAGTTTTCTGGAAAATAAGCAGAGATATTGACATGTACATGTATATCTGTGTACATGTTGATATTTGAGCAAAAATATAATTATAATTCCTAGAACAGCTATAGGAATGGGATTCAAAAATAGTAAAGTAAGAAGAATTGTTTTGTATGTTAGGTTATAGGCAAAATCAAATATATATGCATAATTATAGGTAGGTATCAGATTTCTAACCATACAGGAGAAAAATAAAAAGAAAAACCAAAAATTGTGTTTGAACCGACCAGCATAGCACTCGAACTCGTGACCTTTCATGTATAAGTTAGGCGCGTTTCCATTACGCCTAGATGTTGCTTGTGTTCACTTAGGATCCACTTACTTTTATACTGAATTTGATATTATCCAGACTTTAACATAATCATCTATATTAAAAGCTTGTTTACCACTGATTATTACTTGATCATTTCTTAATCCTAATGACAGACTAAAGTACATGTTTCTAGTGGATATTATGGCCAAAAATCTGAATACAATAATTTATCTGAATTGCTAAAGATCTAAATCAAACAGAATGTTCTTGTACAAAAAAATGAAGTATACACTCTGAACTTAGATAAGAAGATCACATACATCTTCATATGTATGTGTATGTTATTAGATATACACTGATATATTTATATTGGTAAGTTATTTTGATCCTGGATATATTTTGTTTATTGGAAAAAGAAAATGACCTTGGAAAAGATATTTGCAATGAATGATATATCTATATATCATCTCTTAGCAAAAAAAAAATCCTTATGAAATTAGGGTGGAAATAGGAGGGTCATTTCACCTTCATTTGTTATTGTTGCTGGAGGAGGACGATTTACTTGATTCATGATAGCTGGATCCGGAAGACTGCTGGATGCGATGTTTTTTCCTTTGTTAACATCTTTTCTCTGTTTGGGAGGCATGTTTTCCAAGTAGCGAACGATGCTGTTAGGAAAGCTGTTAAGTGGATGAAGCTGAAGCTTCGAGCTTCTCCGTTCTCATTGAAAGCACCAAAAATGTTTGCACAAAAAATGGACAAACACCTCAAAGTCGTATGATTTAGTAGGTTTTATGTTATTCTTAGAGATTTGGGTGATTTATGCAAATATATGAAGAGCAGGGGTTAAACTGTAAAAAGACACGCAGATTTATAGTGGTTCAGCCAGAATGTGCCTACGTCCACTTTATATGTTATTTCTCTTCTTTTGTTCAGATTACAAGTACAAAGCTTTGATACCAGTAAAAGAAAGTTGTTTGAAAGTTCTCTCCGTGCTTGAGCTCTCAAACTTTTCCCCCATTGTTGTACCCCTGCCCCTCTATTTATAGAGTGAGGCTGGGGGTAGGGGTCTTGGAGGTATATACCAGCTGGTGGGCCTGGGCTGACGCAATCTGGCCTGGTGGAGCTGGTCCGATGGTACTTGGTTCGGTGGAAGGAACTTGGTCTGGTAGGAGCTTGGTCCGGTAGGAGCTAGGAGTGGTTGGTCCGGTAGGAGCTTGGTCCGGTAGGAGCTTGGTCCGGTAGGAGCTAGGAGAGGTTGGTCCGGTAGTGGCTTGGTCCGGTAGGAGCTAGGAGAGGTTGGTCCGGTAGGAGCTAGGAGAGGTTGGTCCGGTAGTGGCTTCTTGAGACTGCCGAATGGGTTTCTATGAGGCATGGATACCGAATGAGTTCCTACCGAATGGGCCCTGGAGAACGAGAATGCCGAATGAGTTTAGGCAAGCCTGGATGGATGAATCAAGCTTCTTGGTCTCGAGGTCTTCTGGGTGAGAACACGCCCAACAGGCTGGAGATAGAAATCAAGGGAAAGTCCATTTCAGAACAAAAGCAAACATAAGTTTTACCCTCGAATCAGATTTTAGAAAGAGCTGCATCCTCAAAAGAGCACGGTGAGGGGGCAATCTCAGAAGCACCAGGGTCAGAACCTGTTACTCTTACCGAAGTAGGAGTCAGTGAAGATTGCTTCACTGTTCCTCTGGCCAGGTCGGAAGTTCCTCCTGATCAAGGAACCAGTGAGCCATTCATTCCTGTGTCTCCAACTACCCCGGGAGCCAGAGATCCGAGAACACCACCTCCATAGTCACCTTCGACCCACATAACTATTCTCAAACGCCCTTCATCATCACCGAATTCTCCTTCTTTTCCAAACTCTTTATTTTCTAACGATATATTTATTGATGATTGTATAATTAATAATGTTAATTTTAGGAGAGGCACTGAACCTTGTATTGACTTACAAGTGCAAGATAATCTGGATCAGGATACAGGAACGACAGAAGTGGTAGAGGAACAGAATACTTATGATAATGCAGACCCAGTTCAGGAGGTATTTGTGGAGCAACCTCTTCCTAAGCCTCAAGATATAGAGTTTGAGAATATTCAAAAGGATAAGCTTGTTCGTAAGAATCCCAAGTGGGTTCAGATGCTAGGCATTCCTACAGAAGACAAAGGGGAGTCCTCCAGCAGTAGGTCGTTGAGGACACGCAATAACAAGGTTACATAATGTCAGTAGCTTGCTGGAATGTCAGAGGGTTTCATAACCCCAACAGAATGGGAGAAGTGAGAAAACTCATTGATAAGTATAAAATAAGTTGTTTCGGTGTTTTGGAAAATAAGCTGTTGTTTTCGGATATACTGAAGCTGGAAAGAGCATTGGATGACAAATGGAAAATAATAAGTAACATCTCTTGTTATTTTAAGTGCAGGATTATGGTCCTCATTGACGGAGATTCTTGGGATTTCAACTATATTAGTATGAGTGATCAACACATTACCATTGAATTGATCAATACCTCGAAATTCAAAAGTAATCTAACCTTTGTCTACGCTCATAATTTTGTTGAATTCAGGAAAAGATTATGGAAGAATTTACAGGAGGATGCTATCAATATTTACAGACCATGGCTGGTTCTTGGGGACTTTAATTGCATTCGTAGTCCCTCAGAAAGAAAGGGAGGTAACCCAGTGACATTTGGTAACTTGTTTGAATTAGATGATATGTCTAACTATACTGGTCTTAATGAGATCAATATTAAAGGTTATGAATTTTCTTGGTGGTCTGGTCCGAGTCGAAACATATTTTCTAAAATTGACAGGGTTTTTGCATACCTAGATTGGATTAACTTATTCACAGACTTATCGGCTAAATATTTGCCTCCTTCTGTGAGCGATCATAATGCCGTCCTCGTCTCGCTTTTCACTAAGCCTAGGGACAAGAATAAACCTTTCAGATATATGAACCATTGGTCTTTATGTGATCAATACTTTCCTCTGATCGAGAAACACTGTATTTCTAATCAAACAGACAGACCTTTGTATCAAATCATTAGTATTCTTAAGAATATCAAGAGAGAGCTTAAGAGTTGGAGTGCTAAATCACGTAATATCAAACAAGAGGTTAATGTTCAGAGAGAGAATTGTTCAAGACTTCAGAAACTTTTGGAAAAAACTCATGATCACAATTTAGCTATGGAATTTCAAAATGCCAAGATAAATCTGGATTTAGCACTCAAGAAAGAATTTCTGGATGCCAAACAAAATGCTAAATGTGAATGGTTGATGATGGGTGATGAGGCTTCTTCTTTTTTCTACGCTAAAATGACTAGTAAAAGAAGTAGAAAGCGTTTGACCAACATTGTTGTCGATGAAAAGGTGGTTTCGGAAGATAAGTTTGCTGAATCGGCTACTGATTTCTACAAACGAATCTTTAACCTTCCCTTATGTGAACATTTCCCTGAAGTTATTTGTAAATCGATAATTACTGATTACGGTGCTAATTTTTTGAACGATGGTATATCTTTGGAAGAAATTAAATTTGCACTGTGGGATATTAAAGATACAATTCGCTGTTTTTTAAAACTCATTGGAATCTTTCGAAAGACTTGATTTTCAAAGCTCTGAACGATATTTTTCAAAAGGGTCTTATAATCAACGAGTGGAATCATACGTTCATACACTTGATTCCAAAATAAGACCATTCCACAAGTATTCTAGATTTTAGACCCATTGCCTGTTGTAATACATTATACAAGGTTTTCACCAAAATCCTGTGTAACAGACTGGGTCCTTTTTTGGATAAGTTGGTGTCCCCGAATCAGACGGCATTTATCAAAGGAAGATCAATAGGGGATGGAATTTTGTTCGCTCATGAAATCATCAGGGGTCTCGGAAGAAAGGATAACAAATATATGTGTATCAAAGTTGATTTAAATAAAGCATATGATTCGATTAATCGATCTTTTGTTATACATATGTTAATAAGTTTGGGTTTCCCTAACAAATGGGTGAAAATTATTGAAAACATTATTAAGACTCTTGTGTTTTCTATCATTGCAAACGGAGAAGCGCACGGTTATTTCAAGAGTTCTAATGGGCTTAGACAAGGCGACCCGCTTTCCCCTATACTTTTCACCTTGGTTATGGAATATTTTACGTTATTGATGGATGAAAAAGTCAGGTTTGGTCTTATTTCCCCAGTCACAGACTTTGATAATAAGTTAACTCGCCTTATTTACGCTGACGACATTATTGTTTTTTCCAAAGCCAAAGCCCAAACTGCAATTGCTATTAGTGATGTTTTTAAGACCATGAAGAGGGTTACTAGCTTGGAGTTAAGTTTTGAGAAATCTAATGTTTTCTTTGGGAAAGGGGTGGATTGTTGTACTGATATTAGTATGATCCTCAATATTCAGCAATAAGATCTCCCAATAAGGTATTTGGGTATTCCTTTGTCTAGTGCTAATTTGAGGGATAAGGATTGTTCTCCTTTAATAGAGAAGATCAAGTTAAGGATTGGTAGATGGGAAACAAGAATGCTTAGCTTAGCTGGGAGACTTGAACTTATTAAATCTACCATTTACCCCATAATACAATTCTGGATGCAATTCTTTTGTCTCCCAGCCTCTACGGTTCAAAAAATTAAACACCTGATTCTGAACTTTCTTTGGAAAAGTCGCAGCAGTAAGATTCCTTGGGAGGTTTTGTGTAGGCAAAAAGAAGAAGGAGGAATGGGATTGAGGAATTTAGAAGAGATGAACCGAGCATTATATATCAAACTGATATGGAAAGTAATCAATTCAGAAGGAATTTGGGCGGAACTCATGCATTGTAAATATATTGGTCATAAAAGTTTTTGGGAAATTAACCAGCGATCGGAGGACTCGGGAGTGTGGAAATTCATTTTGAAGAATATACATGAAGCTTTGAATTGCCTTTCTCTTAACATTGCAGACGGTAAAACTACTTCTCTATGGTATGATCCATGGCTAAATGGAAGTACTATTATGGAGCGTATCGGTAGAGACACAGCTTTCAGAACTGGTACGGAAAATTTGTCTCTCAGCAAGATTTTAAGAAACGGTGAGTGGAAGTGGGATTCGTATAGTTTTTTATTTCAAATACATGCAGAAATTGAAGGTGTCAAGATTCATAAGAATAGGGGGAGGGATTTCTGGTCTTGGAAGTGTTCTAAGGATGGTGTGTTTGGCATATTTGGAAAGAAAGGAACGATAGGATTTTTCAGAATCGTTTTTCTGAAAGATCGCAGATTTGTACCAAAATTTTCCAGACAATGAATATCAGAATGGAAAAATCAAAACATTTTAAGAACATTACTGGCATGAATGAAGCAATAGCATTGAAATGGGGATATACCTCCCAACGCTGAATTGGGGCATCATCTGCTTTATCATAAGTATTGTTCTTCTGCCATCTTCCTGTTTCTATGTTTCTTGGCTCTAGGTTCCGCGAACCTGTATTATTTACAGTGTCCTCACCTCCTCTCTCTTAAATTACATAATTATTTACAATTAACAATAATTATTGAATTAGTTTATAAGGTTACAGTTTTGTAGGTTGCTCCGAGTGCTTGTAATCACGTCCTAGTCACAAAAGAATTTTTAGCTCGAGTTAGGAGATTTATTTTGAAGGTCTTTTTCAGATTTTATACCTGTCTTGCCAATTCTGGAGGGATCTAACATCCTTGGTTGCTGTCGTCCTCCGATTCATGATTGCAGTCTTGATATCCCTAGATTTGCATTCATTACAAATCTGGAAGCAGATTCAAAGGAAATTATTTCACATAAAGCTTAAAGAAGTTTCCTTTTTGGGCATTAGAGACTTATCTTGTTAAGATCTTCTCTGTTCTTCATGAGGAAGTGTTGGTTTCTAGATTTGCTTCCATTGTTTTGTTAGTAGCTTAGATCTGGAAGCAGAAGACGAGGTTTCGAGCAACAGTCGTCCTTGAAGTGATTTAGGTTGCTCTGAACAAAAGAAGTTTTAGACTGAAGATCGTTCTGGATGGATTGAAGATCTCTTTTTTTAGAGACTTATCATCTAAGATCTGTATAGTTCTTCACGAGGAAGTGTTGGTTTCTAGATTTGATTTGATAGAAGCTCCGATCTGGAAGTAGTAGAGGATGCCTCGAGTACTAGTTGATCTTCGACAGTTGCTTCGATCTTGTAGTAATTTAGATTGTGTTTCTCGTTCTTCCTTGCTTGCCGCCATTTTTTTTCTTTTTTATTTTTTCTTTCGAGATGAGTAAATGAAGTAGATGAAGTGTCGTATTGCCTTTTCTGCCTTGAGAACAGTCTCGAAGTTTCTGGCATTTGCTCTTTGCTTGGTGGGCTTTGGGCCGATAGTGTTGAACGATTAGTTCGGGTCTGTCTTCTTTGTTTAGAAGCTGGCTTAACTTTGCTTTGGTCTTGCATTTTGGCTCTTGTAAATATTTTGCTAATAGTTCCTCTTTAATAGAAAAGTTTGAACCCGTATTCAAAAAAAAAATTAGTCATTTTTCAAACAGTCTCGGATTTTGACGAAACTAGTTTCATCGGATCCGTAATGTTATATTATTGTAAGATTTCAAATTTCGTGTCAATCGGATTTAGGGTTTGTTCGGGGAGAGCCAAAATGCATAGAAATCGTTTTAATCGATTTAATTTAAATTTGATCGTTTATTTCCGTAACTCGCACATATGACCGAATTAGCTCCCAAAACATGTTCCATTGTGTCCAGAACGCGGGTAAAACCTTAGAAACGTCAGCCGGCACGCTTCGTTTGGAGTTCGGAAAATTTCGAACGAATATTGTTTTGAGAATTTTCTATAAATGGACCTAGATTTTCTATTTTGCACTCAAAACCTTAACTCTAGGGTTAGCCGCCACTAATGGTTTGCACGGCCAGAAATTCTCCTCCTTCTTACTTCGATTTCTTCCAATCTATCAAACGATTCGGAATATTTTCAACTACAAAATTATAGAGGATGACGAGATCTTGCGATCCAACGGGTATGATCGCGAACGGAGCACCATAGCGGCCAAATTTCTGCCGTGAAGTTCACGCGTTCGTACGCATTTTTCGAAGCACATAGTCGACCGAGCTCGCCTATACTTCGGGCGGTGGTGGTATTTGTGATGGCCTTCGTAGTGGCGTAGGCCGATCATCTTCAAAGTCGACGATGGTGGTGCGGCAATTAGGGTTAGGGGCGGCTCGTTGGGTTTGTTCTTCCGTTCGAGTAGCCTGTACGCATGAGGAAGAAGAAGTCAACGACTCAGATCTGATGTTGGGAAAAGGAACGGCCTTGATTTGGTTAGGGTTTTAAAAATAAATAAAAATTGTAAATTTTATTATATATAAATTGTATAAACTTTGTAAAATCATATCTTTTTGATACGAGGTCGGAATTTGACGAAATGACTTGCGTTGGGTTCGTTTTGTCGAGCACTACGCAATGGAGCTGGTTTAGAGTCGATTGGAGCCAGTGATAATTTCGGGTAAAATTAAACGCGTGTTTAATTTTATTCGAAACGAAATACTGCAACTGTTATCAGAAACTCAAGGTGAGAACTCCTCACTCAATCGAATTGTGTTTCGATTTAAATTTTAAATAGATGAATTTAAAATTGCTTGATTGTGTGAATTGGATGATAATTGCTATCTGTTGTATTGAAATAGACCCTATACGCCGCATAATAGCGGAGGTTATTATATTAAAAACATATACTGCGATATTCCACCGTGAACTGGAATTGGTATTATATATGTATTTGGAGTTGATTTCCCGCATTATATAGCGGATGAGACCCTATTACGCCGCATAATAGCGGATAGTATTTTATAGATCCCATATACCGTGATATTCCACCTCGTAGTGGAATTGGTATTGTGCTAACATCTGTGGATGCAGGGAAACAAGTTGGAGGGATCCAACTGGAATCCTCAAACATTTGCATTTGTTTCATATGTTGTGTGTTAAATTATTTATAATCTCCGTGTGATTATATTTGTGAATTGGAATTGTTGAGGGCTATAGTTTAGCCGAATATATTTTTGGTATCGTTGGATACCAGAAATAAATAAAATTGGATTTTTAAAATTCAAGTTGAAAGTTTATTTTAAAACTTATTTTTGAGAATTGGATAAATTAAAAATGAGTTTTTAAAAGATAAAGTTTACTTTTGAATCATATTGAATTAAATTCCAAAATATGGAAAAAGGGCTATATAAATGGATTTTTAATAATATTATTTATAAGTTGAAGAATTTATTTAAAATTTGGATTTTTAAATAGATTTGAAGAGATAAAGAAATTTATTTTAAAAAGGAATAATTTGGAAATGCGTTGAAAATTTGGATTGGTGTTTTGAAATAAATTTGAAAATCAATTTGAAATTTATTGATTTTTAATTTACCATAACTAGTAAAATTTATTCATAGAAATTTACCTGATTTAAATTAATCAAATAATTAAATTAATCCTACTTATGGATGTTTGGATTACATTGGATGTTGAATTGTTTGATATCCCAAATGTGTGATGCTTTGTGATATATCCGGATTTGTGTTGTGATCGGTAATTTGTTTATCTGTGATATATATATATATATATATATATATATATCTGTGATCTGTGAATGAAAGATAAGCGTTATAGTTTATACCGCTTATCAATTATATTGTTATATTTGATCTGTGATGGTTGAATGTTGTTGCACTATTGTGTTAAAACCTTGGACTACACAATACACACACCAATGTGGATTTCACGTGGAAATCGGTTAAGTCATAGATTTTTTAACAATTCTAAAAATTGAATTTTTGAATCCAAATTAGTTTTGGAATTGGAATTGAATTTTTTTTTGAAATGAGTTTCAAAAAATAAGAGTTATTTTAAATAACTTAATAAAAATTGGAATTTAAATCATTTGATTTAAAATTTGAATTCAATATTTTGAAATTTAATTCAATGAATTGGGAATTATGGTCTAAAAGATTTTACAAGTGTAAAAGGTAGTTATATGGGTTTTTAACCATTTAAAATATGGTTTTGGAAATTTAAATTTAAATCCAAGATTTGTACTTGGATGGCTTTAACCTGTGTAATTGTAACCAGTTTTTCCCAAAACGAAAACTATCTGTTTTCAAATAATAATAGCTTTCATAAAGTGAAAAGATTTCCAATTTGTATCGAAAACATTTCAAGTTGAAATGAAATTGTTAATAGTTTGGAAAAACTATGAATTAACCTTTGTGAAGATATTTAAGCTTTATTTTGAAATCAAAGAAGATTTTAAAAGGTGTATCTTTTATATTATAAAAGACTTGAATTGTGAATAGTTTTGAAAGCTATAAGTTAAATCTTAATTTAAAGATTTAATGGGTTAATCCAATTGAAATGGAAATTGATTTGGGAATCTGTGAATGAATCTTTGTGAAACTGGGTAAACTTTATGAAGTGAATCTTTTTGTTTAAAGATTTAAAATGGTAATTTGTTTAAACCATTTAAAGGAAAGGATTTGGGTAATAAGTTGTGACTTAATTGAAATCCCTATATCCATAGGTTTTAAATATGGTGCTCACTATTCGGGTTAGCGGGGAAAGGACCTTGTGTCGTATAACCCATTCTGAATAAGTGATATGACGATATGGATAACATTTGAAGACCGGTGGTGAAGACCGGGTATTTGTGAAAACGATAGGATGACCTATCGATTGTCTCTGCACTGTTAGCTATGGTATAGAGATTTCCTTTGTGATGGGAAGTTCGATCGGGATTGTGAATACCCGGATTGCAAGGGCTTCTTCGGAAGTGCCTTCAGTTATGTTCGAACCCGGAACAGACTTGTATGGTTACATGTCTGACATTACATTTTGAGATATAAAGCTGATTTCTTTCAAATACATTTCTGTTTGGTGGCGGAGAATTTATTCTCTTAGCTTAACACCCTTCTCTGAGACGTACGAGCTCAGAGGTTATGTAGTTGAAGGTTATCAGTGATATACTCCCAATTTGGTAGTGTGGCATGCTAAGTGTTGTTGTGTGATGATTATTTATTGATCATTTGTTGATCAAAGCGTGGCTTTGTGAAAAAGCGTAGCTTTGTGGACAAGACCTCTTCGGACCTCACAACCCGGAAATAGTCGAAAAAGGAATGATGCGGCAAGGTTATGAGGGTCGCTCCCTTTAGGGTATGTCATTTCCTCCTGGAAAAGGGTGGTATCAGGTATGGAGCCCTGGTATTTAACATATGTGGTTGCTTCAATCTCATTTACTCTGTGTGATTGTTGCTTTGTGATCGAGGCACCTCGGATAAAGGTCCCAAAGGACCGGGGGGTGGCATATTCGTGTAGTAGTTACCTAGTGTAAGAGGTAACCCGGCCTTCTGTTGGCAGAGAGCTAGTTAGTTCTTGGGACGTCCCGCCAGAGGCGATCCCATTGGCAGTAGGAAGTTCCTTAGCCTGACCATTTGTTGGAAAATCCAAAGAAACAATACGAGCCCTTTACGATTGAAATTTGTATAACCTGTCTCCTCGGGCGGCAGCTATAACAGGCATAATATAATGGTACCTATGCTGGCTAAGATTAATATTGTATTTTTGAAATGTTTTCTGCACTATGCACTAGCAATAATATCAAAAGAGTTTTTCTTGCGTAGTAAGCATGTTTAACTATCATAAGAAGAAATCTCCTCCAAGTCTGCGATTGCATTGTGTGTGTGGTGGGAGGTCTTATGGTAGTTTCATTCCCAAAAGCATTGCGGATGTCTTTTACTTCCTTTGTTGTTGTTTTAAAGATAAATAACTGTTTTAGTTCTCACACCAGTCCCATGACTGACCCGGAGTTTATTGTTCCCTTCCTAAACTCTGGGTGCCCATCATTTTCCACACGGGCAGCCTAGAGTTAGATTTTTAGGTCATTCTGGATTCAGGAGATGCTGTGGAGCTCAAGTGGCGAGCTGGATGGCGAGGCGTATCACTTGTATATGATATTATTTATTCCGCTGTGTATTCTGTATGAGGACAAGTTTATATAATTGTCCATTGATGTATTGTGTTATATATTGTTGTTGTACACTCTGATGATGATGTAATGTATAAACTTATATAGTTCTTTGATTTAAGGATTATTCATTTATCTATTATATGTTGTTCCGCTGCGATATGTGAGATTCTGATATTGTTTTTGTTGTTTCTTCTTTCTTTCTTTCTGTCTTCTTCTACCTCTTCTTTTTAACCATAACAATTCGGTTTTCCGGCATTCGATTGTTTGGCAGTTGATATAGTGGACGTATTAATGTCGATTTTCGGAAGTCGAAAATCTCGAATCGTTACAATAATGATATAACACAAAATCACAAGACGTAGCAGAATTATAAATCTTATGATTACTACTCAAAATTGCAAGTCTACAAAAAGGAAGAGCTAGACTTATGCAAATAATAGTATATACAAAACTCTAACAGGTTTACAAGTATATAAATGACATCTCAAGTCAACACCATACAAACTATATACAAGTCAATAACATGACTAATAATAAAAAAAGATAGAAAACTCAATCACAAATTACTACTCCAAATAGCTACCCTCGCTAACCCAAATCCAAAGTCTCTAAATCCCTGTAACCTGAAAAGTAACGGCCTGACCCGAGCAAACAAACACTCGGGTCGGACTATCTCTAAATATCCAAATAGGTGATATCGTTTAATAAACATGCATAAGACCTAAAGGATACTGTATAATAAACAAGTAACCTGTTTAACAATTATAACTTATGTAAACTTAAACATCAATTTGATAATTTGTGGATAATATCCATAAATCTGAAAATAACCATTTAGGAATAAATGGCCTCAAAATCTCAATCTAAAACAAAATCTCAATCTCAACAAAATCTTAATCACAACAAAACCTCAATTTCAACATATCGAACTCTTTAAGGAGTTCAAAACAACAAAAATGTAATCACTAGGTTTTAACTCAAAAAATAGCCCTAAGGCTATGAATATATATCCAACATTCAACATAATGGTGAAAACATTTAAAAACTCATCAAATTCTAGAAATCAAAGATAAAGAAATCTAGAAAACAACAGAAAAGGCGGATCGATCCCAACAAATGGCGAGTCTAAGCTACGCCGCACGTGCATCATCAAATTGGCCGAAGCCTGCCGAGTAATTTATATAATTTGGCGCCCAACAAATGACCCGAAGGTCCAACAAATGGCCCAAAAGCCTAAGTACTAGCATCATCAAATTGGCCTGAAGGCCCAACGTATGGCCCGAAAGCCCAACATATGATAAGTGTCTCAACTCCGAAATAGTAAACCGACCAGTGTTAACAATGCATCCCATAACACACGTTGTCACTAAATAGTTTACTACAAGTTAGCTAATTCCACTTATGTGTAACCTCAACTGAACAAGTCAGGAATTAACCGAAATAGTAAATGCATGTGTTTCATATCACATGTTTTACCAAATCGTTTCAGTCTCTTCCTCGTTCGCTCGAAGAGTGCAAAATCGTATGATTTACAGAAAAATATTCTTCTTCGAGAAAATGAGTTTAAAACGATTTTTGAAAGTACTTTGCAAATTCATTTCCTTTTAAATCTCTTCATAATAGAGTACTATATTATTAAACACTTAAAATGAGCTTTGGAAATTATTTATTACTTATAAAATTGATTTAGAAAATTCCAACTTTTAAAACCCATTTTTGAATATAAAATTCCTTTAAAACAAGTTTATAAAACTCGTGCACGGAAATACAAATTCAACAGCAAATTCAACAGAAATTTCCACATCAAAACTTGTAACAATCCATATTTTAAGCTATTTTAAATGGTGAAATTGAATATGATTATTGAATAAAATGGTTAAAAATAAAATTTAATGAATTATTATGGTAATTTATTTGAATATGAACTTGAATACAAATTTTGAAGTAACCAATTTCGAAGATTTGGCGATAACAAGTTTTGAAATGAAATTCTATATATTGAATGTGTTTATAATCAATAATAGGAATTTAGTGATAAGTGTTGAATTATTTAGATGGAAATAAAATAATGTTAATAACTAAAATTTATTTGGAATTTAATGATCTAGTTATATAGATTTATTGGATAACTAAATTGTTTAAATTTAATATTTAAATTATTTAAATAATTGAATCTTCAATTTATGTGAATGAAAATGGTATCGAAAATTGATTTAAATTTTGTTTAAGTATGAATGAAGGTTGTTAATATTTAGAATTGGATTTAGAAGTGAATAAATAGAAATTGAAATTTTTTTATTTTAATTGACAAGTGAAAATAGCCATTTTGGCCACTGTCTCGGATTTCGACGAAACCAGTTTCATCAGATTCATAATAGTGGGTTATTGTAGGATTTCATGTTTCGTAGCGATCGGAATTGTCGTTTGGTCGTCTGATCTTGAAACGTGTAGAAATCAATTTAAGGAATTCAATAAAATAATTTGACTTTGAAAAGCTATCTTCTGCATACGGTCGAATTAGGCCTTAGGACTAGTTCCATTGCATTCGGAATGGGGGTAAAACATTATGAATGCCTGGCGGCAGGCTTCGATTGAAGTTCGGGTTGTTTCAGACCTAACTATATAAATACGGCACGCAAAACGAGAAATATTATTATTATATTCTGGAAACTCAAATCAAAAACATGGCCAACGTTCTCTTTGTTTTAACGGCTAGAAACCTTCGAACTTCTTCCCCTGCGATCTCCTTCATCTTTCATTGAATTCAAAAACCTCCAACATGAAAGTCGTAGAGCTCAACGAGCTCTACACATCCAACGGTTGATTTGTTCTATTACATCACGGATTTGACAAGATATGAGATTGAAGGCGTGCGGTTTTTCTCGAATTTCTAGAGAATGGAAGCAGCGGCGTCGACGAGACTTTAAGCGATGGTGGAGTTCGCCAGCGCGCTTCCGATGATATCCTCTGATCGATGTCTGTTTGTATGTGGTGCGAGTGTGGATGAAGGATGGATCGCGTTCATGGGTTCGGCTGTTTTCACGATGGAGAGGATGGTATACGTGTCTTTCTTTTATTTAATAATTAATTATTATGTATTGAAATTTAAAATGTTCTAACTCGAATAACTTTTGCATACAAGCTCGGATCGACGCGCGGTTTTCTCCATTACGTTCGTACCGAAATTGCAGACATTATGGAACTGGTTTGGCTGCATTTTGAGACTGTTCAAATTTGGGCCCTTATTTGGATTTTAAGTCGTCGATAAATAAAAGTTGAGTGTTTATACTATCACAAGTACTAAAATATTTTTTTATGCAGTTAAATTTATATCGTGAAGTGAATTGAATTTATTGATTGTTGTTTGATAAATTTAATTGACATTTAAATTGACATCTGAATTAATTGATAGGATTTGAATTGGCAGTTAAATAGAATTAGAATTTAATTGCCCATAAAATACCCGATACTGATAATTATGAAATTGTTGTGAATTTTAGTGACTGTTGGATAATTGATTGTGATAGATGCTATTGGTTGATATTTGGGATGTTTATTTATTTTGATATATCATGTTATCATCCTGTATATTATTTACAGTATATAAAACTGTAAATTGAATTATTTTGAATAAATTAAGAAATAGGTTGAAATGATATATACCTATGGCATTTATTTTGGATTGAAATGATATATATCCATCCCTGAATTAAATTGGAATAACTGATTCACTTGACCATAGGATAGAAAATTATATATGGACATCGGGTTGGTTAAATTAAATGATTTTTGAAATTTTTTGATTTAAAATTGTCTAAAATGATTTGATTTAAGAAATAAAAATCGAATTTATGGAAATCGAATTATTTTCGAATTTGAGCTCGGAATGTTGAAATTTAAATTTGATAGCAGGAATTGTTTAAATAATTGAAGTTGAGATTTTGAAGTTATAATCGAAATATGATTTGAATTTCTGAAAGTGATTTGTTTTAAAAGATTGGAATTTTATTCAAACATTGAATATTGCTAAGAAAAAGTGATATAAAACGATATTTCGAGATTGAGCTTGAAATTGAATTATATTTGAAGATTTGGATATTTTTTAATGGATATATTGAACGAAAATTTGATTTAAGTGTTTGAATCGATATTTTGAAAATCGAACTCGGAATTGATATAAATCGAAATGGTTTAAATTTGAAAATTGAATTGAAATTGGAATTGAAATTAATTTGGAACTGGAATTGAAATTAATTTGGAATTGGAAGTGAAATTTATTTGGAATCGAAGTAAAATTCGACTTGGAATCCAAATTGAATCGATTAAATCGAAAAGGAAATTGGAATTGATTTGAATGGGGAAATTTGGAATTGAATCGGTTTGACTTTGAAACTATTTTCAAATGAATTATTTTAGTATAAACGGTTCAAAATTTATATTCTTTAAATATTCTAATTATTTTGATTTTCCAAACTATTTTACTATATAAACCATTTTTAATACTCAAATTATTTTCTATTAAGCTATTTTATCTATTTAACTATTTTAAAACTATTTGAACTATTTTCTAAAAATTCAAACTGGTCAAAAGGGTGGAATGTTTATATTTAAACTTGGATCTAAATGCAAACTAGGTTAGAGTGAAGTATAACCATCCGAATCAAAAAATTTGAAGTGAAATCGATATTTCGAACTGAATTGACATTTTTGAAGTAAAATATGATTTTTTTAAGCGAATATGATGATTTCGAAATGGATTTGATTTTTGAAGCAAATATGATGATTTTGAAATAGATTTGATTTTAAAGCAAATATGATATTTTGATATCAAAGATGAATCGTTTTCAGAATGTAAAAGAACCAACCGGTGTGTAAAATGACGATTGGTTGTTAAAGAGACCGGGACCTCTTATTGGCATACTCTCTGTCAATTTTGGAACTACTTTGACAACTATGTACGCGGTGGATGATATCCAGAATGTAGTGGTTGAATTGGCGAACGTTTACTGGAATGAAGTAAGAGAACGATGATGGATAGCTTTGACACTCATGACATAATTAAAATGACTAAAACATGAGCCTATGTCTGGCCACTGAGGTTAGCTACCTCTAGCGACGTTGATCCCTCTTATTACTATTGTGATTTCGTATTCGATGGGTGCACCTTTTGTTTGGATTGGTTTTCGTGGTCGGCCACAGATGGGTTACGATCGGCCAGAAAGGGTAAACTGGTAGAATCCTACCTTGGGCATTGCCTCACGTTCCTTGTCATATTTATCCTTATATGAGCCCATTACGACTTTGGTTTATTACTGTACCTATAGGGGACTCACTGGCTACCGACGTTACTAGATGTGTTACAGGACGTGCATAGACATCATGCTATAAAAATGTGTTAAGGGGGATAAATGTAAAGCCATAATGCTATATTGATATTTATTTTACTAATAGACATTATATATTATAGCGCACACTATTACATATAGATAGTTTGACGGATCCTTAGGAGATGGAAAATCCAGTAATATCTCTTAAGTTATTACACTCATATTTCGTGATATTGATTTGACTTACATAAGAGTATTTTAGTCCTGACTCGAGTGTTTTGTCTTTTCATTACGCTCGGGTCAATCCTGAGTTTTTTTTAGCGTATTGAAGATCATTTTTCTGGAGGACGAAGACAAAGATTTGGTATACTACTATTACTATTAATATTCCTGCATCACTTTGTCTGCTGCATTATTTTATTTATCCCTGATGTATATATATAACTCTAATAACTGTCGTATAGATTATAATCAAATGTATGATATAAACAGCTTGATGAATTGTAATTTGATTATTATATTTTTGTCGTTCCGCTGTGAGATTCTGTGTTTGTTTTCTTCTACTTTTCTTTTTTTTTATTTAACCCCATCGATTATCTACATTCCGGATTAGTTAAGTTAGACATATGTGGATTATTGTCGATTTAAACCTTCTGAAATGTGGGTTGTCACAAAACTCATATAAATTTATAACTTCGCAACATAAAATTATCATCGAATATCGGCTTTTTAATTCACAAGTAGAAGTCTTCAAAACAACACTGGAATCAGCAAAACGGAGCAACAGAATTTAGAATATCAGGTCCAGATAACAGGCAGTAGAACATTTGCATGGTCGACTTTAATGGTCGACCATACATATGCAAGGGTCGACCTTTATAGTCGATCTTAGAGTGCTCATGATCGACCATAGGTCGTGAATTCAGTTATTTCTTCCAGCAACGTTCGTAATCGATTTTGAGCACTGTTTTACACCGATTTCATTTAATTTCAAACATGAATTTGAGCATGCAAATAGAGCAACATACGGGCAGTAGTCCGGAGAAAATTTAGCATGGCTTTGGAGTAAGAATCAATAACAAAAAGGTTTACAAACTGACAGTAGAGAGTTAGTTTACTATAAATATTTAACAGAGGTTGAAAGACATTTACAGAAATAATTAGCTTAATTAAATTCTCATTTATCCATCATAAAATCATAAGCAAGCAATTAGAGATTAGAGATAGTATGTGTGAGTGAAAACTCACCTTAACATCTCAATATTGCATGCATCAACACACAAACAAATCACTGAAAAATCTGCATTTTCGTCCTCAGTGCAACAAGGGTTTGGCATAGCAAACTAAGTATTTTCCTACGAAATTTTGCCAAAAGGTGTATTATTGAGTTTAGAACAACATATCCAAATTTAGTATTTTTATGGTTTTTATACAATTAGTTATGAATTTTCTACTGACCTTCGTTTTCTGCCCAGATCTAACCCGAAAACCGCTAGAGAAATGAAGACCTTTGACCCATGAAAACTAAACCAATTGCCACGAAATTAAGCGAAGTGGTGCTGGAACTTATCAGCAACAACATATCCAATTTTGAGAATTTTTGGGAATTTATTTGATTTTTTATGATTTTTGGAACGGCTAGGGTTTGGTGAAAAGAGTTGAAAAAGGAGGAGTTTGAGCTTTATGGTTTTGAGTTTCTGAAAAATGTAATGAATGTACAGAGCAAAGAAGAGAGGAGTTATCTCATCTTCACATGTAAATGGGCTTGAGTTGGAGATTTGAGCCCAACTCCATTAATGAATTAATTTTTCACTATTTTAAACACACACAAAACATCTTTTAAGTCTATCTTTGAAAAATAATATCTCCTAAACCAAAGCTCATAAAAATGCAAACTTATATTCTACAATTAAGTACAACACTTAATCTTTGCAATGAAATTAAAATCGCTTGTTTTTATGATAGTTAGACCCTTCAAATAATTTATTGAAAATGGACATTTTCATGTTTGTACAAAAATGTAAAACATGTTAAAAATAGATTTTAACTCTCAAACATATGATTTCTTCATAACAAAATTTAGAAATCACTTTAATAACATAATTAAGATTTTCACCAAAGTTTACATTGGTGAAGTTGCAAAAAAAAAACCCTTATTTATTATTTCAAAAATGCGGGTTGTTACAGACTTCCCTCTTAAAGAAATAGCGTCCTCGCAATTCCAATTAAGTGAAAAGTCTATAATCTACTTTGTAAAATTCACTTTGTACATTAATTATGATAATCTTATGAAAACAATATAAAGTTTTCTTATCAAATTTAATTAGCAAAATTTACCAAATTCTAAAAAGAAATTTCTAAACACCTTTATTTTTAGAAATTTTTTGCCATAGTCTCCTTTACGTGGTAGTCACCTTATATACATCTCATCATAAGGATGAGTCATCCCGTAGAAAAATTGCGATATGTAATCCGATATACGTACCTTAAGTTTTGAAATATTGGCGAGTCTGCTAATATTCCTTAAACAATAGTTTATAATCTCTCAAACGATGTGTATTTAGCTTTAGATACCTACAACTATCTCAAAGACTAATATTAGTATTTTAATATCAATTTCATATTGAAAAGGAGAGAATAATAGTTCTCAATTATTATCGACATCAAACAAATTTCTAACCATAACATAAAAACTCATTCACAACGAAAGTATAATGATGAGTTTCATAAAATGAAGAGTTACATATTGAATTAACTTTCCAAGCAACTTCCGGATCATAAATACGATATGTGATATGAGTTATTATCATTTTACTTGGTTTAGATCTTTCAAAAATGCATATAAATGCTGTAGGACAGCGATAGAAAACTACGTTTTAGGCCTAGTAAATGTCAAAATCTTGCAATTTACATCAAATGAAAGTTGTTCCTTAAGTTTCTCGCTTTCCATAAAGTGTAAAATCATTGCATTTGAATAAACCATTAGAAAGTTATATCCAAAACAATTCTCGGTTCAAAATTTCATTATCTTTGTCGCTCATTCTCATAACAGCGACAAAGATATGTAGTTTTGACCATCTTAACTTTAAAAAATTTCAAAACTTAATAAATGAAACTTATAGAATATTGTCTGAGATTTCTAGAACATCATTGATTTTCAAAATCCGATAAGAAATGAAAAAGTCATGCCCAATTACAAAGACTGTTACAGCTCAAAAAATATTTTTCAGGATAGTGATTATGTCACTGTTTAAAACCTGATTTCAACCTAGAAAACTTCAAAATATGGAAGAATGATTAAAACAAAGTTTCTTCCTTGAAGAATTTTCTTTCTACTGCAGAAAGATTCAATATAATAGGATTTATGGTTAAAAAGTTATGGCCATTTTACTTTGTGGTATCATCTAAGAAAATTACTGTATAGCTGAACCATAACATTAGTTTCAAACTCAGTTTAATTTCTCTTAAATGGAGCATTTGGAAAAATGATTAAAAGAGAATTTGTAGCTTATTTAAAGAACTTTCTATGACAAAAAGATTGAACCAATTCAGGCTACTTTTCAACAAAATATCCACAATTAAATTTTTCTTCTTAACATGAAGAATGACAATGATTTGTTCTTAATTCCATTTTTAATTTAAATTCCCATATTAGAATCTTACCAATTAGGAAACCTAATTCCTAATAAAAAGAGGCACAATTTCTCTTATTCACTAAATTTTTCCATAATGGAAAATCATAAAAGAACATCAATATTCATAAAAGTTGGTTCATCCAAATACCAATTTCAATTTGGTATATAAAGTGCAAACACGCCAAAATCATGTAAGAACTCAAACTTCAAGGAATCCGAAAAATCAAAATAGAAATTTTGAAACCAAAACCAAACATCAATATGTCAAATATTGCACCTTTTTTTGAAAAGAAATACTCAAGATGATTTTTAGGTGGAAGCTCAATTCACATAGAATCTAGAAATTAACAAAAGAAATCTAGAAAAAATAAAAATGGTGAGATATTCAAAATTATCCCAACTTGTGAACATCCAAATCTATAAAACACAATGGTTTACATAAATGGTCCAAAGGACCCATAAATGGATATAAAATCCATAAAACACAAATGAGCGGAAAGCTCCACAAGTGAGCATATGCTCTCATGAATCCAAATCTAAAAAGAATGGTCAAAAATACAAATAGATATATCTCATATATCAAAAAAAAATCTGGCCTGAAAAGTAGAACATAATTAAGACGAGCACATCGGTACGCCTAATTAGAGACATATCAAAAGATAACGCCTAACACAATCGAGGTATAATCCCCCCGCGGATACTAGAGACAAGCTCATAGTAAGTCAAATCATGAACATGATCATTCTTCATTAATAAGTGTAATATATTCTCAGTTAGTAAATAAATGAGTATCGTCCAATGTCCCATAACCACTTTGCATTACTTAATTATTTACAAAAAGATGATAAATTCCACTTGACTAAAATATGGTTTCAATCGAATAAGTCTGAGAATTAATCGATGAAGTAAATGCAAGTTTGTCATACCACTTGTTTTACTAGACCGTTTAATTCAATTTCTTATTCAACTGAAAATATGTAATCATATTGAAAACAAGCAAGGCGTTCATAGTGAAAATTACAAAAAACAATAATCCAAATGTTGCCAAAGGTAAACTCAAAATGGCTTTCATAGCCAAGAATTGGAATAATGAAATTTTAATAAGCTTGTAGTTGAAAGCAATTATTCGAATTCAACTTTGAATGGACTATTTTATTTTCATAAATAATGATATTTACTTCCAAATCAATCATACCATATCATATAAAGCTTTAACAATGTTTTATTTCCAAAATACTTGTTTTGAAAACTTAACACATTTGTATAGACAAGCATACATTCTATCATGCAAGTTTTTTTTCTATTTCCCAAATTCCTATATCATATATATGCTTTCCAAATCATGTATTTTTCAGTTTGGAATAATATTTAACTCACTCAAAAGTTTTCCTATCATTAAATATTATCTTCAATATATTCATAATTATTTAAACCCTTTAAATATTATGATAAAAAAATTACTTTATACTGCAAATAAAAATATCATATGTTATTCTTATTAACATATAACAAAATAAACATTTAAAATTTGCAATTTAACAACCAATTTAATGACATTGTCTTGCCATCTATTTATAGAAAATTGCTTTATCAAATGGCTACGATGTTGTTACAAAATCAACATGGCCTCGCCATATATTTCTGCTATTGATAAAGTTTAGTGGTCGTGCACATCATCAAAACTTAATACATAAAAATGCATTTTTAATATTGGAACACAAAACTGCTGTGTCGGACTGTCTCGTCAAAGCATTTAGAAATCCCTATCGATACCGTGGTTTTCTAGCATTCGATTGCTCGGCAGTTGATATAGTGGACGTATTAATGTCGATTTTCGGAAGTCGAAAATCTCAAATCGTTACAATAATGATATAACACAAAATCACAAGACGTAGCAGAATTATAAATCTTATGATTACTACTCAAAATTGCAAGTCTACAAAAAGGAAGAGCTAGACTTATGCAAATAATAGTATATACAAAACTCTGACAGGTTTACAAGTATATAAATGACATCTCAAGTCAACACCATACAAACTATATACAAGTCAATAACATGACTAATAATAAAAAAAGATAGAAAACTCAATCACAAATTACTACTCCAAATAGCTACTCTAGCTAACCCAAATCCAAAGTCTCCGAGTCCTTGTAACCTAAAAAGTCTCGGCCTGACCCGAGCAAACAAACACTCGGGTCGGACTATCTCTAAATATCCAAATAGGTGAGATCATTTAATAAACATGCATAAGACCCAAAGGATAATTTATAATAAACAAGTAACCTGTTTAACAATTATAACTTATGCAAACTTAAACATCAATTTGATAATTTGTGGATAATATCCATAAATCTGAAAATAACCATTTAGGAATAAATGGCCTCAAAATCTCAATCTCAACAAAATCTCAATCTCAACAAAATCTTAATCTCAACAAAACCTCAATTTCAACATATCGAACTTTTTAAGGAGTTCAAAACAACATAAATGTAATCACCAAGTTTCAACTCACAAAATAGCTCTAAGGCTATGAATATATATCCAACATTCAACATAATGGTGAAAACATTTAAAAACTCATCAAATTCTAGAAATTAAAGATAAATAAATCTAGAAAATAACTGAAAAGGTGGATCGATCCCAACAAATGGCGAGTCTAAGCTACGCCGCACGTGCATCATCAAATTGGCTGAAGCCTGCTGAGTACTTTATATAATTTGGCGCCCAATAAATGACCCAAAGGTCCAACAAATGGCCCGAAAGCATAAGTACTTGCATCATCAAATTGGCCCGAAAACCCAGCATATGGACCGAATGCCCAACATATGGTAAGTGTCTCAACTCCAAAATAGTAACCCGATCAGTGTTAACAATGCGTCCCATAACACACTTTATCACTAAATAGTTTATTACAAGTTTGCTAATTCCACTTGTGTGTAACCTCAACTGAACAAGTCAGGAATTAACTGAAATAGTAAACGCATGTGTTTCATATCACATGTTTTACCAAATTGTTTAAGTCTCTTCTTCGTTCGCTCGAAGAGTGCAAAATCGTATGATTTATAGAAAAATATTCTTCTTCGAGAAAATGAGTTTAAAATGATTTTTGAAAATACTTTGCAAATTTGTTTCCTTTTAAATCTCTTAATAATAGAGTACTATATTATTAAACACTTAAAATGAGCTTTGGAAATGATTTATTACTAATAAAATAGAATTAGAAAATTCCAACTTTAAAAACCCATTTTTGAATCAAAAATTCCTTTAAAACAAGTTTATAAAACTTGTGCATGGAAAAACCAATTCAACATAAATTTCCATATCAAAACTCATATGAATTTATAACTTCGCAACGTAAAATTATCATCGAATATTATGACGCCCCACCTCTATACTCTCACTAACCAAGAACACTACTGGGTAATGCCGTCGATTAGCGCGAAGAATAAGGCTGTTGAGTAGTGACCAACTGTATAATTGCTTTGAGCGAGTACCGATATGTTGGATAGTATATCACACATTTCATTTCAAGAGGAAATCTGACATACTCAATACAAACTCAAAGCTACTACACAGTGGCTAAATGCCCTTCGAAAACAATATAAAATAATCATAACATAAAATCAGGCATAGATATTCATATCACTAAGGCGGAAACAGATATGAATATAATACATAGAAGTGAACATCATAGTAGTGGTCATACAAGATCCACTACATCACAAAAGAATGGGTACATGTACTACACAAAAGGATATGTATACATCAAAGAGTCTCTATCTCGTATACATGAAAGACAAAAACTACTAAGCTAAAGTAGTTAGCCAAAAGTTAGAAGCTAGTCCCTGCTAAGAAGTCAACTGGAAGCACCTGAAACATCTCGGTCTGGCCCGAGTATTATTTAAGAAGAAAAATAATAAACAGATCGGTCTAGCTATAATTATAACGTAATATGAGATAGGATAAGAGCTATGACAAATATATATGATAACAATAAAAATCGTACAATATCTCAAGTTTTCTCAAACACCCAAAAAGAACATCATATTCTTTAGTTTTATTCACCAAATCACAAATATTGATAAAGCTTATCAATGCAAACCACTAAAATTGGTGAAACACAAATTCTAGAAATCAATATTTAGAAATCCAGAAAACACAAAGGGGGAGGCCTATCACAAATGGGAGCATGAAAACTCACCAACACGTGTATCACAAACGGGACGCTATCCTATGGGTTGCTAACCCATAAAAATGAGCCGGAGCTCTACAGAACAGGGTATAGTCCCCACTTGCGAACAAATAAGCCAAAGCTCCATAAACAGTAAAAGACCATGGGTCACTACCAAATCAAATTGAGCCAAAGCTCCATAGAACGGGGTATAGTCCCTCACGCGGACAAAGAGACATTGCACATCGCAAGTCTAAATCACAAAATGATCATCACTGATCAATAAGTGTAAATTACACTAAGCTAGTAAATAAATGATTTTAGCTTCATGTCCCATAATCACTGGCTTAGCTTAAATATTTACGAACAAATTGTAGATTCCCACTCGAAAATTGTCACAAGATTTCAATCGATCAAGTCCAAGAATTAACCGACAAAGTAAACGCAAGTGTTTCATACCACTTGTTTTGCTAAGTCGTTTAATTGGATTTCTCATACGAATGAGGTAAAGGTTTGTATATACTAGTAGATTGGAAAACAGTTTTAAAATCGAGCTTTGTATTAAAAGTAGTGTTGAAATCATTTTTGTGAAAGAGTTTTAGCATTTACTACTAGTATAAACCTTTGTATTTAAAAGTGACAAATCTTAGAAACGATTGTAAAAACAATCTATCATAAAAATCCATATTTCGATGATGTGAATTAAAACCATGGAAATCGATATCAAAGCACTCGAATGGAAACACCAAAAATCTAGAAAAAAGATCATCAAAATTGATATTGAATGACAATAACTATTTGGATAATCAATAATCGATATATCGGAAATCCACATAAAAATAAGCCACATTTCAGAATTTAACAGCCACAGACGTCTGTGGGAAATCCACAGACGTCTGTCCCCTGTTTTGGGAAATTGTAACCCTGAGGTCACAGACGTCTGTGAATAATACACAAACGTCTGTCGCCTGTAGCGGGACCGAATTTGCAAAGCCCTTAAATGGGCAAATCTACACAAATTCTCGGATTCGAAAGCGATTGAATGAGCAACTGCGACTAGGGATTTATGCCAAGCAACAACCCAGCCCTAAAGGCTCTTCAATACACCCAAAACAACATGTCTAAACACCCAAACTAGGGTTTTCATAAATTTTGATTTCAAAATACCAAAATGAGGAAAATTCACCAAACCAATTCAATTCAAAAGCAATTGAAGAAGAAATAGATGTTAGGAATTCATACCTAACAACAATCAATGCTATAGACATAGATGTGAGTTCAAGAACTCACCTTTAAACTCAAAAATAGAAAAGATAAGCTCCAAAACAAGCTAAGATCAATTCCTCTTCAACTACACCTCTAGAATCTCCAATCTAATATCACATGCAAAGATTTCCTAGATTAGGTTATAGGAATTTCTAAAAATTGGAGAGAGATTGAGATGGAGAAGATGAAGAGGATGTTTATCTAAGCTTCTCTTTGATTTATAACTTGAATTTGAATTCCTAAAAAAAGCTAGGGCTTAGGAATTTTAATTTCCCTTCTTTTCCCCCATTTTTCCTTTAGCTTGAGAGTGTTAGGAAATAGAGAATGGAATGAATGAAGAGGAGAGGAGTTAGGGTATTTGGTAGAAGGGTTTGGGTTATCTTCTTGGGTTAATGGGCTAGAACACAACCCAAAGCCCAAATGAAAATACCAAAATCCTAATCAACTCCAAACATAACAATGTTTATACTTAAACAAGTTGTAAACGTCGATTTAAACTCAATGAAAATGGTCTCGAGTCCGGATTCGACTGTTTACAAAAAGTCACATTTCGGACTTTAATTAAATTATCGATGCCATATTTAAATAAAACTTTTAGATATATAATCATAAAAATATGCGGGTTGTTACAGACTCCCCTCCTTAAAGAAATTGCATCCTCGCAATACTTAAGAAAGAAATAAGGAGTAACAACCATTATGTGACATAACATACAAAAAAGGAAGATTAAAATGAGAAGTTCACCTTAAGGAGCACCAGAGAGTAAACCAGGATGTGTTCGCTCGATGAATACTCTCGATTCCCAAGAACAATCCTTAGGATTTGCGGACCATTGAACTTTCATGAGCAAAACGTCTTTGTTACGAAGGCGTTTAACCTCCGTAGCAATGATGCGAATAGGATGTTGCTCATAAGTCAAATTAGGTGAAACCTCAATTTCTTCAGTAACACTAGGCTCAAGAATAGAATCGGAATCTCTTAGGCATTTTCGTAGCTGAGTAACGTGAAATACGTCATGAATAGCGGAAAATTGAGCCGGTAACGAAAGGTGATAAGCCACAGGACCAATGCGTTCGATGATGGGAAACGGGCCAATATATCGAGGTGCTAATTTTCCCAATCGACTGAAACGCACTACACTCTTCATAGGCGAAACACGAATGAATACCAAATATCCCATAGAATATTCCAAATTCCTTCTTCAGTTATCGGCATAGGATTTTTGTCTACTTTTAACTTCATTCATCCTATGATGAATAAGGTCTGTCTTTTCTGTGGCATCACGAATAAAATCTGGACCTAAAACCAGCTTCTCACCGGTTCCAAGCCAACATGAAGGAGATCGGCATGGCCTTTCATAGAGTGCCTCGAAAGGTGTCTTACCAATACTAGATTGGAAGCTATTATTGTAAGAAAACTCAACAAGAGAAATATGATCTTCCCAACTTCCACCAAAATCAAGAACATGTGCACGAAGGAGATCTTCTAGAGTTTGATTCACATGCCCCGTTTATCCATCGGATTAAGGATGATAAGCGGTGCTAAAAGTAAGCTTCGTTCCCAAAGATTTTTGAAGACCTTTCCAAAATGCACTAGTAAATAATGGATCATGATCATTAACAATAGAAGTAGGAACTCCATGCAATTTAACAATTTCTTTAACATAGAGTTTAGCCAAAAGAGGTATGGTTCGGCTGGACCGAACGGGAAGAAAATGAGTGGATTTTGTAAGTCTATCTACAATCACCCATAAACTGTCATGGACTGAACGAGAACGGGGAAGACCGTCAATAAAGTCCATGGAAACTTGATCCCACTTCCAAACGGGAATGTCTAAAGGTTGCAATAACCCACCGGGCCTTTGATGCTCGGGCTTTATGAGTTGGCAAGTCATGCAACGGTTAATAAAGTTAGCAATATCTGGTTTCATTCCATCCCAATAATAAAGTCGCGTCATGTCCGCGTACATTTTACTACTACCGGGATGAATGGTAAATTTAGAACAATGACAATCTTCTAAAATGTCTTTATGGAGACCACTAATATTTGGCACAATAAGTATACCAAATTTTCGAATGCCTCCACGAGCATCAATTTCAAAGTCTTTCAAACCATCAATATTATTGTTATCTCTACAACTTTGGCCAAGATGAGCCAATTCGGAGTTGTGCTTTTGAGCTTCAAGGATGCGGTCTAAAAGAGAAGGATAAGCCTCAAGGCTACATAAAACAAGAGATGAACATGAATCGGATTCACGATCTCGAATCTCACAAGTGGATAAAGTCTCGAGATCATTCCGTTCAGATATCATCATGGAAACAACCGCTTGTTGTTTACAACTAAGGGCATCGGCAACACGATTTCCCTTTCTGGGAGTATAAAAAATATCAAGATCATAAGATGTAAGGAATTCGAGCTAACGTTGTTGACGCAAATTAAGTTCCTTTTGAGAGAATAAATACTTTAAAGATTTATGATCGGTGTAGAGAACAAATTTCTCTCCCAAAAGATAATGACGCCAAATTCTAAGAGCGAAAACAATAGTCGCGAGCTCTAAATCATGAGTGGCATATCTAGTCTCGGTAGGCTTTAACTGCCTAGAAGCATAAGCGATAACACATTCCCTTTGCATGAGAATGGCTCCCAAACCAATACGACTAGCATCGGTATAAACAATCAAGTCTTGGTTCCCTTCGGGGATCACAAGAATAGGAGCATCGGAAAGGAGTTCTTTTAATTTCTTAAAAGCAGCTTCACATTTGTCTGAACAAATGTACTTGACTCCCTTCTTTGTCAAACTAGTAAGAGGTAAGGAAATTTTAGAAAAGTCTTTTATGAATCAACGGTAATAGCCCGCCAACCCAAGAAAACTATGAATTTCTGTTACACTCTCCGGTCTCTTCCAGTTTTGAATCGCCTCAATCTTTGAAGGATCCACGGAAATTCCGGATTCAGAAATAATATGTCCTAAAATTTCACACAAGATTGCCAAAAATGGCACTTGGAAAATTTTGCTTTCAATTGATTACTCCTAAGATTTTCCAACACAATTCGAAGATGTTTTTCACGCTCTTCCTCGATTTGAGAATAAACAAGAATATCATCAATAAAGATAAGAGCAAATCGATCGAGGAAGTCTTTGAAAATTCGATTCATAAGGTCAACAAAATAAGCTAGAGCATTCGTAAACCAAAATGGCATAACAAGTCATTCATAAGATCCATAAGGAGTACGGAATGATGTCAAAGGAATATTATCCTCTACAATTCGAAGCTGATGGAAACCGGTTGCTAAGTCTAACTGTGAAAAGACTCTAGCACCGCAAAGTTGATCGAATAGACCATCAATCCGAGGCAAGAGATATTTATTCTTAATGGTAAGGTCATTAAGCTTGTAGTAGTCAACGCAAAGTCTGAGTGTACCATCGGATTTCTTCACAAAGATAGCTGAAGCTCCCTAAGGAGAGGAACTAGAACGAATGAACTGTTTTGCTTCCAATTCGGATGATTGTTTATGCATCTCCATATTTTCTTTATTTGACATACGATAAGGAGGACGAGTGATAGGTAGAGCTTCCGGGATTAGATTAATTCTGAACTCAATTGCTCACTTAGGTGGTAATCCTAAAATAGGCTCAAAGATGTCGAAAAATTCACGAACAACGTGAATGAGGGAAATGACATCTTCCTCATCATCATTGTCGTCATTATGTGGGTTTAGAGAATATAAGTATGCCACCGAAGTGGAATTGGAATCATTAGGAACAATGGAAATCTGCTTAATCGATTGGGGATGTCGAAGATGGATAGTCCTCTCGGGACATAGGATGTGGGCTTCATAACGATTAAGCCAATCCATTCCCAATATCATTCCGAAACCTAAATAACGCATAACATGCAAATCGGCACGAAGAGCATAATCACATAAAATAATCTCAACATCCTTACAAAATAAACTGAGTGTTGCGGATCTACCACGCGGACTCGCAATTTTCAGTGAAGTCATCAAGCCCATAACATTTAAAGACAAAGTATCCATAAGTTCTTTTGATATAAAAGAGTGAGATGCACCCATATCAAAAGGAATTCGAATAGGATGATCATGAGACATAATAATGCCATCAAGGACAGAATGAGAAATATCTTGACCAAGAGAAGGGTTACTAGGAGCTTGTACAACATTTAGCTTTCCCTCTTTCTTGTTTTGAAGTTTGAGACATGAAGATATAGGATGACCCGAACTTTTGCAATAGCAACAAGTAAGGGACCTTGGACACTTATTGGCATAGTAGTCCTTAGAACCACAATTGTAGCATTCTCCACGACCAGGGGTAGGAGTCTTCGCTACTGAAGTTTCTTGCTTCCCTTTCTTGTTGGGATAGGGCTCTTGAACTTATTATCGGGATGCCTCTTCTTGTTGTTGTTGAAGTTCTACATGGCACCCCCAACATCACCATCACTTTCCTTATCGGCCTCTTCAAGTCAAAGAGCGATATCTACAAGTTGATCGAAAGGCACTTCTAGCTTCAAAAGTAAAGCCTTTTTGAGATTCTTATTCAGACCATAGATAAACCTTTTATTCTTCTTCAATGGGATATTAATATACTCGACCCCATATTTAGAGAGGGATTCAAAAGATGCGACATAATCTGTCATAGAAGATTCACCCTGAATAAGATCAATGAAGCGTCGAGCTAAAGTTACCTTTTCCGCTTCAGGTACAAACTTCAACTCGAACCTTTCTCGGAATTGCTCCCAAGTAAGATCCGCTTCAACAATTTCTGAAATTAAAAGCTCATACCAATCTAATGCTCCCTTCTGGAGCATACTAGAAGCCACTTGAACTCGATGTAACTCCAAAAGATTCATGCGAGAAAAAATGTGGTCGCATGTTCTAAGCCAAGCTTGGACTTCTATAACGCTTTCGGAATCTTTGAATGCTTTCCACCCAAATTGGTGTAATCACTACACAAGAGTGCAAACCTAGATTTAGGATGAGTAAGCTCAAAAATGGGACCGGCAGCTTGGGCATTCTTTACAAGATCCAAAAGCTGTTGAGCAGACATGAATACGCCATCCTGAGACGGACCACTGGATTGACCAGTGCTAGGACGGCCTGCTCTAACCATTTCTCTTCTTAAACAAGAAGAAAGAAGAGGAAAAAGGTTATTCTCAGAATGAATTCAAATAAGCTTGATTGATAAAACAAGGCATCATAAATAAGATAGGACATGACGAATCCTAAGACTCGAATTAAATCCTAAGGCACGATTCCTAAGAGAGACTTAGGACAATGATCCTCGTCATAATATCCTATATTGTTCCGATGTTTAGCTCTGATACCATGCTGTGATGCCTTACCTCTATACTTTCACTAACCAAGAACACTACTGGGTAATACCGTTGATTAGCTCGAAGAATAAGGCTGTTGAGGAGCGACCAACTGTATAATTGGTTTGATAGAGTACCGATATGTTGGATAGTATATCATGCATTTCATTTCAAGAGGAAATTTGATAGATTCAATACAAATTCAAAGCTACTACACAGTGGCTAAATGCCCTTCGAAAACAATATAAAATAATCACAACATAAAGTCAGGCACAGATATCCATATCACTAAGGCGGAAAAAGATATGAATATAATACATAGAAGTGAACATCATAGTAGTGGTCATACAAGATCCACTAAATCACATAAGAATAGGTACATGTACTACACAAAAGAATATGTATACATCAAAGAGTCTCTACCTCGTATACATGAAAGACAAAAACTACTGAGCTAAAGTAGTTAGCCAATAGTTAGAAGCTAGTCCCTGCTAAGAAGTCAAGTGGAAGCACCTGAAACACCTCGGTCTGACCCGAGTATTATTTAAGAAGAAAAATAATAAACGGATCAGTCTAGCTATAATTATCATGTAAGATGAGATGGGATAAGAGATATGAAAAATATATATGATAATAATAAAAATCATACAATATCTTAAGTTTTCTCAAACACCAAAAAAGAACATCATATTCTTTAATTTTATTCACCAAATCACAAATATTGATAAAGCTTATCAATGCAAATCACTAAAATTGGTGAAACACACATTCCAGAAATCAATATTTAGAAATCCAGAAAACACAAAGGGGGAGGCATATCACAAACGGGAGCATGAAATCTCACCAACACGTGTATCACAAACGGGACGCTATCCCATGGGTCGCTAACCCATAAAAATGAGCCGAAGCTCCATAGAACAGGGTATAGTCCCCCTTGCGGACAAATGAGCCGAAGCTCCACAAACGGTCAAAAGACCATGGGTCGCTACCCCACCAAATTGAGCCGATGCTCCACAGAACGGGGTATAGTCCCTAACGCGGCAAAGAGATATTGCACATCGCAAGTCTAAATCACTAAATGATCATCATTGATCAATAAGTGTAAATTACACTATGCTAGTAAATAAATGAGTTTAGCTGCATGTCCCATAACCACTAGCTTAACTTAAATATTTACGAAAAAATTATAGATTCCCACTCGAAAATTGTCACAAGATTTCAATCGAACAAGTCCAAGAATTGACCGACAAAGTAAACGCAAGCGTTTCATACCACTTGTTTTACTAAGTCGTTTAATTGGATTTCTCATACGAATGAGGTAAAGGTTTGTATATACTAGTAGATTGGAATACAGTTTTAAAATCGAGCTTTGTATTAAAAGTAGTGTTGAAATCATTTTTGTGAAGAGTTTTAGTATTTATTACTAGTATAAAACCATTGTATTTAAAAGTGACAAATCATAGAAACAATTGTAAAAACAATCTATCACAAAAATCCAAATTTCAATGACGTGAATTAAAAACATGGAAATCGATATCAAATCCATCGAATGGAAACACCAAAAATCCAGAAAAGAGATCATCAAAATTGATATTGAATG
Organism: Allium fistulosum; assembly: GCA_030737815.1. Classification (NCBI taxonomy): domain Eukaryota; kingdom Viridiplantae; phylum Streptophyta; class Magnoliopsida; order Asparagales; family Amaryllidaceae; genus Allium; species Allium fistulosum. The sequence continues at coordinate 718,767,973 of CM060905.1, read as the reverse complement.
ACAATAACTATTTGGATAATAAAAAATCGATATATCAGAAATCCACATAAAATAAGCCAAATTTCAGAATTTAACAGCCATAGACGTCTGTGGGAAATCGACAGATGTCTGTCCCCTGTTTCGGGTAATTGTAACCCTGAGGTCATAGACGTCTGTGAATAATCCATAGACGTCTATCGCCTGTAGCGGGACAGAATTTGCAAAGCCCTTAAATGGGCAAATATACACAACTTCTCGAATTCGGAAGCGATTGAATGAGCAACTGCGATTTGGGATTTATGCCAAGCGGCAGCACAACCCTAAAGGCTCTTCAATACACCAAAAAAATATGTCTAAACACCCAAACTAGGGTTTTCATATATTTTTACTTCAAAATACCAAAATTAGGAAAATTCACCGAATCAATTCAATTTAAAAGCAATTGAATAAGAAATAGATGTTAGGAATTCATACCTAACAACAATCAAAGCTATAGACATAGATGTGAGTTCAAGAACTCACCTTTAAACTCAAAAATAGAAAAGATAAGCTCCAAAACAAGCTAATATCAATTCCTCTTCACTACACCTCTAGAATCTCCAATCTAATATCACATGCAAAGATTTCCAAGATTAGGTTGTAGGAATTTTTGAAAATAGGATAGAGATTGAGGTGGAGAAGATGAAGAGGATGCTGACTTAAGCTTCTCTTTGATTTATAACTTGAATTTGAATTCCTAAGAAAAGCTAGGGCTTAGGAATTTTAATTTCCCTTCTTTTCCCCTATTTTTCCTTTAGCTTGAGAGTGTTAGGAAATAGAGAATGGAATGAATGAATAGGAGAGGAGTTAGCGTATTTGGTAGATGGGTTTGGGTTATCTTATTGGGTTAATGGGCTAGAACACAACTCAAAGCCCAAATGAAAATACCAAAATCCTAATCAACTCCAAACACAACAGTGTTTATACTTAAACCAGTTGTAAACGTCAATTTGAACTCAATGAAAATGGTCTCAAGTCCGGATTCAACTATTTACAAAAAGTCACATTTTAGACTTTAATTAAATTATCGATGCCATATTTAAATAAAATATTTAAATATATATTCGTAAAAATATATGGGTTGTTACAAATATCAGCTTTCTAATTCACAAGTAGAAGCCTTCAAAACAATACTGGAATCAGCAAAATGGAGCAACAATATTCAGAAAATCAAGTCCAAACAACAGGCAGCAGCACATTAGCATGGTCGACTTCAATGGTCGACCATACATATGCAAGGGTCGACCTTTATAGCCGACCTTAGAGTGCTCATTGTCGACCAAAGGTCGCGAATTCAGTTGCTTCTACCAGCAACGTTCATACTCGATATTGAGCACTGTTTTAACACTGATTTCATCTAATTTCAAACATGAATTTGAGCATGCAAATAGAGCAACATACGGGCAGTAGTCCGGAGAAAATTTGGCATGGCTATGGAGCAAGAATCAACAACAAAAAGGTTTACAAACTGACAGCAGAGAGTTTGTTTCCTTTAAATATTTAACAGAGGATGAAAGACATTTACAGAAATAATTAGCTTAACTAAATTCTCATTTATCCATCATAAAATCATAAGCAAGCAATTAGAGATTAGAGATAGTATGTGTGAGTGAGAACCTGTGCATTTAATGCCCCGCTATTACCCCGCTATAACCCTGCTATATTTCATAGCGGATTTCTACCGCTACGATTTTTCCATATAGCCCCAAATATAGCCTTTCCGCTTTAAGCCCCGCTATTTCCGCTATATCCTGTTATCCCCACTATATTTTGCTATTTCCGCTTATCTTCTTTTAAATAAATGAATTGAAAAATGACATTTATACATTATAAAAATTATGAAATTAATTTATTTTATTGAATTTTTAATATATTTTCAGAAATGAAAATACTCTAATATTCTACTAAATTCAATTATGTTATATAACGGTTTTACGTTTATTTACAGTATATTCACACATGTTTTCATTTAAAATTATTTATGTATTAATTATAATTCAATTTAATGTTAATTTTTCATTTAATTAACATTAATATATTTGTAAAAAAATTAAGTACGAGTTTTATATGCTATTTTAGAGTTATTTGCTATATCCCGCTATATCCTCACTGTATCTCCACTATGACTTTTTGCACCTCCGCCGTATTGAATCTACCGAGTGCTTTAACTGCACAGGTGAGAACTCACCTTAACATCTCAAAATTGCATGCATCAATACACAAACAAATCACTCAAAAATATGTATTTTCGTCCTAGGTGCAGCAAGGGTTTGGCATAGCAAAACTATGTATTTTCCTAACAATTTTTTATAAAAGGTGTATTCATGAGTTGAGAACATTATATCCAAATTTCGTATTTTTATAATGTTTATACAATTAGTTATGAATTTTCTACTGACCTTCTTTTTCAGCCCAGATCTAACCCGAAAACCGCTAGAGAAAAGAAGAACTTTGACCCATCAAAACTAAACCAATTGTCACGAAATTTGGAGCAGTGGTGCTGGAACATATCAAAAACAACATTTCCAAATTTGAGAATTTTTGAGAATTTATTTGATTTTTTATGATTTTTGGAACAGCTAGGGTTTGGTGAAAAGAGTTGAAGAAGGAGGAGTTTGAGCTTTCTGGTTTTGAGTTTCTGAAAAATGTAATGAACGTACAGAACAAAGAAGAGAGGAGTTATCTCATCTTCACTTGTAAATGGGCTTGGGTTGGAGATTTGAGCCCAACTCCATTAATGAATTAATTTTTCACTATTTTAAACACACACAAAACATCTTTTAAGTCTATCTTTGAAAAATAATATCTCCTAAACCAAAGCTCATAAAAATGCAAACTTATATTCTACAATTAAGTACAAGACTTAATCTTTGCAATGAAATTAAAATCGCTTATTTTTATGATAGTTAGACCCTTCAAATAATTTATTGAAAATGGACATTTTCATGTTTGTACAAAAATGTAAAACATGTTAAAAATAAATTTTAACTCTCAAACTTATGATTTCTTCATAACAAAATTTATGAATCACTTTAATAACATAATTAAGATTTTTAGCCAAGTTTACATTGGTGAATTTGCAATAAAACCCATTATTTTATTATTTCAAAAATGTGGGTTGTTATAGATTCCATACATGACTAGGTAAGGAACTATCTTTCGAAGGTGTACCTCTAGATAAAATGCACCTGGAGTCTGACAAGAACATCTTGTACCCTACTATACAGAATCAGTCTACCACTTGACTAGTAGTACCAAATATACCACAATTGGGATCGGCAACCATACCGGAGCATACAAAAATGGGTCAAATATCGATTCTAGATATGGTGATGACATACCCTAATGGGCACGACCCATATAGCCCTACTGCATACCATGTTTTGGTCATTTCCGGTTGATGAGGCTACGTTTACCTTTATTAAAGCACTTCCACTTAGAATGCTACATCGCCTTCCATACGTTGACACAATGTTAGCATTCATCCATATAAGTCGTTCAGGAGATGAATGAACTGAAGGCACTATTTCTACTACACCCGTTTTGGAATCATCCTCAGGGTTAGTAGAAAATAGCCCTTTCACTTCAAAGTCTTCATCTTGGACCTTGCCTTTACTATTTCCAATTTGAACGCTTATGTTGGTCCAAATTGGTTTTCGGATAGCAACTAATATCTGATCCCAGTCATCCCAAACTATCGTTCGATAATTTAAAAGGTCAAGTTGTTTCTAGTGGAATATTCCACTATCAGGGTGTAAAGATTTACATATGAACATACATTCTATATGCTTAGATTATCATGATCCGCTTATCGAAATTAGCATGGACGATCTTTTGGTTAAAAACAATTAACTTAAACAAGAAAGTTGGTTAAAATAAATAACTGATAGAGTTTAAAAAGAAACTTTAAAATAAATAATCTTTAATTAAACCATAGGTTTAATATTTAATTGAACTTTAATAAATCTTTATTAAATCAAAAATCATACTTTATACCTTAATTAATTTAAATGTTTCATAATTAAACTTTAATTTATATAACATTCATTTGAGAAATTAAGCCTTAATTAAGTGGATATTTAACCCTTAATTAAATAATAATTAATTAAATAACTAACTCTAATTAAATACTTAATTAAAGTCATTAAACTTGATTAAATAAAAATTAATTTTCTTTTATCTTAATTAATCATTATTTAAAATTTACTAAATAAAAAATAATTGACTTAGTTAATAATTTCTTAATCTTTAATTACTTAACCTAATTACTTAATTAATTAAATAAATAATAATTACCCTAATTAATAAATTAAATAAATAAATTATTAAATAATTAAAACTTAAAATTTTGACTTACTTAATTAATTTGAAATGAGTTTTCAAAAATAATCCAAAAGAAAACACTTTAAAAACTTTAAATCGTGAATTTTCCAAAATACATCCAAAGCGACAATCGCTATGAGCGCAGTTCACTAAAATTGATTTCCAGATGAAAACTTCACTTTAGCTCTAGCTATAACATATTTGAAAACACAGATGGAAAAGTTTTGAAAACTTAAAAACAAAGGTGAAAACTTGGAAAACATTATCAAAATCCAAAACAAGAAAAAGAGCTTTTCATTTTCAATCAGATGTCAAGTTCTTTACGACTTTTTAGGTGCTGACTTCTCCACATTCACATCACATAAATTTGGTTTTGTTTCATTAACATACTACCATCATACCATAACCAATAAACCACATATCCATATCCGAACATAATATTCAACCACCAAATCATAAATCCAAGCTCAAACACAATCGTGTAATCATATGTTATCAAAACACCATGATAATTCAACACAACAACCACTATATTTTCACAACATATAGTTCATCAAAATTAAGTTAATATTTTTTCCAAAACAAAAATTTAACTCACTGAAACTTTTATTAAATCAAGACGAACTTTTGCCAAAACTTGAAAACGATTTAGAAACTTTACAAAAATTGATCTTTTGGTTGCTCGAACACCTAGATGGGTTCGACCTTGGCCTTGTTAGGCACGGCCATGAGGTGCTTGGGTGTTTGAGTGCTTGCTACTTAAAAGAGAGGTGTTGTAGAAGATGTAGAAAAGTTTTTATGAACTAAGGAAGAGGTTTGAAGCAAAATGAAGTGGTTTTTCTCAAATTAGAAGATATGAAAAGAAGCCATGGATAAGTTTGCTTAAGCTTTTAGGAATTTAAAAGTAGAGAAGGTGATTGTAAAATGAGAAAATAAAAGTTAAGGGGTACATATAGGCTTAGGGAATTAATAAAAAATCATATAAGTGCTTATATAAATATATATACATGCATGCCCTACCATACTCCCCTCCACCATTTCTATCCACCTCTTGTACCCCCTCCCCGCTCCCCCTCACTCATGTACTATTCAAGCCATATCCCCTTGCACTTGTGTCGAAAAAGATTTTTTTTATATGTTAATATATGTATATTTTTAAGAAATAAAATCCAATTTTAACTTATATGTTTAAGTGGACTAATACGTACATGCATGCATACATGTACACACCATGTTAAAATGGTTTATATTGTGTGCATGTGTGTTTACAACAGTATTATGGTATTTCGAATAACTTTTAACCAATGGAAAATCGATATTTCGAAAAATAATTTCCAGTCACTATTTCCCTATAAACTATATATATTGGTAAACAAATTTTGAAAAATATTTAATTATCATTAGTTGTTATTTAAAATATTTTTATTTGTTAATAAAAATCCATTTATTAATCATTTAAAAATATAATTAAATATTCATTTAAATAGCGATTAAATTCTGGATCATTACACTCTCACCTTAAAAGAATTTGGTCCCGAAATTAACAAATAAGGAGATAATTCAAACTACGCAAAAAGCCATATATTCGTATCATAAAACATATACAAATGCATACACTAAGCATCCATAGCAAACAAACATACACTATACATACAACCTACAGCTAACTATCCTAACATCAACTCGGGGTAGGCTTCCTTCATACGATCCACCGTCTCCCAAGTGCAGTCTCTTGGATCATTGCCCTATTGAATCTTAACTGGTCACACCACTTATTATGCAATCTCTTTTCATCCAGATCCACAACATAAATTGGATATCTAACCACTGTGAGGTTCGACTCAATTTCCAATTCCTCTTGAACCAATGGTTCCATAATCAAAGATGGATCTTGAACATATTTTCTCAAATGAGACACGTGGAACACATTATGAACAACTGCCAATCTCTCTGGAAACTCGACCTTATAAGTAAGTGATCCGATCCTCTCAAGAATATAGAAGAGTCCAACATACCCTGGAGAAAACTTCCCAGCTTTTCCAAATTTAACAGCTCCTCTTATTGGTGAAATCTCTACAAACACCAAGTCTCCAACCATAAATTTCAATTCCCTTCGCCTCTTATTAGCAAAACTCTTTTGGCGATCTTGGGCCTCATTCATTCTTTTCTTAGTTACTACAACTTTTTCTGTAGCCACTCGGATCATGTCCAGTCCAAGAACTAATCTATCTCCCGTCTCAACCTAACATGCTACGGTATTCCATATAGGGCTTCATAAGGTGCCATTCCAATGCTGGCTTAGAAGCTATTGTTGTAGGATAACTCAATTAAATGCAGATGATCCTCCCATGATCTACCGAAATCTAGAATACACGCCCTTAAGAGATCCTCTAGAATCCGATTCACACACTCCATCTATCCATCTATTTGGGGGTGGTATGATGTGCTTAAGCTCAACTTTGTTCATGTAGTTGTTTGCAATGCTTCCCAAAATTGACTAGTAAATATGGGGTCTCGATCACTTACTATACTCACAGGAACTCCATGCAACCTGACTATCTCCCTCGTAAAAATTTCAGCTAAAGAAGCTACGGTCCTCGTTGGTTTTACTGGAATAAAATGTGCGCTCTCCGTTAGCCGATCCATGATAACCCACACTCCTTCATTTCGTTTTCTAGTTCTAGGTAAACCATCGATAAAATCCATTGATATCATTTCCCATTTCCAATTGGGTATTTCCAAAGGTTGCAATAATGCGGTTGTTTTCTTATGATCGCCTTCGATTTGTTGACGGCACAAACACCTACTAACATATACTAAATGTCCTTCTTCATTCTCGGCCACCAAAATACTATTTTCATGTCCTTATACATCTTATGAACTCCTGGATAAATACATAACCTAGATTTGTGGCATTCAGACAAAATTTCCTTCCTCAGCCCATCCACATCTGGAATACACAATCGTTGGTTCATCCTTAAAGCACCTCGACTATCCATCTCAAAATCTGAACATCTACCCTCCTCCAACCTTGAATTAACCCTTCTTATATCTCATCCTTCCTCTGATTTCTCATAATCCTTTCCTCAAGTGTTAGGGTAACCTCCAAGAGAGTCAAAATAGCATTCCTGCTTAAGGCATCAACCACCACATTAGCCTTTCCTGGCATATAAAGAATATCCAAGTCATAAGCTTTTAAAAATTCAAACCACCTCTGTTGCCTCAAGTTTAGATCCTTTTGACAAAAAAGATACTTTAGGGATTTATGATCCATGAAGAGCTCAAATTTTTCACCTAATTAAAGAAAGAAAACTTACTCTAGAATCTCCAAAGGTTAGATAGAAACTAAGAGGAATATAAGGATCCTTACCTATCAAGTAGTGTCTCCACATTTTCAATGCAAAGACAACAGCTAGCAACTCAAGTTCATGTGTAGCATAATTCTTCTCGTTAGGCTTCAACTGCCTTCTTGCATAAGCAATCATTCTACCATGCTGCATCAAAACATCACCTAGTCCCACTCCACAAGCATCCATGTAAAATGTGAATCCACTTTTTCCATCTGGAATAGCCAAAACTAGTGCACTGGTGAATCTCTTCTTCAGTTCCAGAAATTCCTCTTCACACTTTGGAGTCCATGCAAACTTCTCCTCCTTCTTAGTCAGCTTAGTCAAATGAGAGGAAATCTTAGAATAATCTTGAATAAACCTTCTATAGTATCCAGCCAACCCTAAGAAACTGCAAATCTCAGTAAGAGTCCATGGTTGCTTCTATTCTTGAACAGCTTCTACTTTCACTTGATGCACTGAAATACCTTCTCCTATCACAATATGTCTTAAAAATCTTACTTCTGATTTCCAAAAATGGCACTTATAAAATTTGGCCTTCAGGACATGTCTCCTTAATGTCCCTAACACCACTTCCAAATGATGTTTATGTTAGTCCATGAGTTGATGGTTTTGATGACAACAACCATAGAATAAGATTATAAAATATAAGTACTAACATTATAGTTTAGATATATATGTATATGCAGGATTTAACCATGCAGGTACCAAGAATGAAGACTGTACAGTATAGAGATTCAAGATATCAAGATTGAAGACTCCTGAGTATCAAGATAATTAAGAGTTCAAGATTTCAAGATAAGTATTGAGTCTAGAATTATGTTAAAACTTCACAATAGCACTGAAATCTTCACTCCATTTTTCTTTTGGGATGGACCCCATTTCTACCTTTTTAGTGGCTTACAAACCCACGGAAAGTGGCTTACAAACCCACGAACATCGTGGTTTTGTACAAGTTCTCGAGTCCTGACATGATGAGATATTCTGCAGGAAGAAGCTTGCAAAACTACTTCAAAATGATTTTCAAAACTACTTCATAATGATTTTCAAAATTGTTTTTCAAAATTTTTAGCCTTAAAAATTATCTTTTCAAATGATTTTCAAAAAGATGTTTTAGCCTTAAATATTCTGGTTTTTAAACTTCGGTTTTTTTTAAAACTATCTTTTAATCATAATATATTTATACTTAGATTTAAATATAAAAGTATAATAAAATTTTATATATATTATTCTTTATATTCATCTATGTATTTTATCTATAGTCAAGTATATTTATAAAGTTTAAAATAGTTTTAATATAAGATAAAGGTTATTTTCAAAGAAAAACAAAACATCAAAATTTCCTTTGGGATGTCGACATGCCCTAGTACCCCATGTCGACATAGTGTTAGTTAGATTCAAAAATTTGAATTTCAAAAGAAGTGTCTATTCGCCATAACCTTTCACGAATGGACATGATTGTTGTTCTTCTATAAATAGGTGTTAGTTTCAACGAATTATATATCAGTTTTTCTGGTTTTTCACTTCTCTTCTTCTTCCACATTTTCTTATTCAAAATCCTACCATTACTCTGCCGAAATCAACATTGAATCTAACTAGATTATCTCTGGTTTGATTCTCTATCACTATCTCAACAAGATCCAAGTGCTATTCAGAGTTATATGCTTCTTTGTAGTCTATCTAGCGAGAAAAGGTGTGACTGTAGCCTTGGAAATCAATCAAGCGAGAAAAGGTGTGATTATAGCCTTGGAAATCAATTGGGTTTTTGCCCCGGAAATTAAGTATCTCTACCCAGAGGATTGTGATTCTGGAGGGTGTACCTCGTAGCCTTAAAACCGAGGGTTGTAATTGTTGAATTGATTTTGAAAGGAAATCTGTACTTAGTTGTGCGGGACTGGATGTAGGGTAACCCCGAACCAGTATAAAATCCGGTGTGTTCTTTCCTTTACTACATTTACTTTAATTATGCATCTGTGTTTGTTTCTGTGATTATATCTGTGTCTGAATATTGCATACATTTGTGTTCAAATTAACATAAACTCAAAAGGATTTAGTAATTTCTTAAAAACACTATTCACCCCGCCTCTAGTGTTATTACTAGCCTTAAGATCCATATTCCGCATTCCTCACATTTGGTATCAGAGCGAGGTTTTCAAAAGTTTCATAATCTGATTTTTGAAAAAGTTTTTTTTTTTAAAAAGGCTATGTTTAAGAAATTTATTAATCCATGTTTAGAAATATTCAGATCATTATTGTCTCTTGAGTCTACATACAATCAATACTCAAATACAAGTTGTCTACTAAGATTGTTTGATGTGCAGGAATCATGCTTTATGGGAGTTGAGGAATCAATCTAGAACAAACAAATTGTGCAAACCAAAAAGAACAAATTGATACTCGATAGTGGATGTTCTAGACACATGACTGGGAATCCAGATATGCTGAATGATATAATATACAAAGACGGAGGACTGGTTAACTTTGGAGACAAATCAAAAGGTTATGTGATCGGCATCGGCAAAGTCGGTAACTCTGAAACTCCTATTATTACTAATGTTTTGCTAGTTAAGAATCTAAAACACAGTCTACTAAGTAAAAGTCAACTATGCGATAAAGGATATAAAATTAAATTTGAAAAAGATAAGTGTCGCATTGAAGATAATAATTCAACCATAATATTTGAGGGAATTAGGAAAAAGAATATTTATATTCTTAGTATGAAAATTTCAAATGATAACTTGTGTCTTTTGGCAAATGCAAGTGACCCTTGGATTTGGCATAAGAGATTTGGGCATTTGAATTTCAAACTCTTATCTAGACTGTCAAAACATGATCTCCCTAAAATGAATTTTAAAGTAGATAGTATATGTGATGTGTGTCAACTACGAAAACTTAGAAAAAGTTCCTTTAAATTAAAAGATTTGATTTCAACTTCAAAACCTCTTGAATTACTTCATCTTGATTTATTTGTTCCATCTCAAATTTAGTCATTAGTAAATATGTTTTTGTAATTGTAGATGATTATTCTAGATTTACATGGACAATATTTTTGAAACATAAAAGTGATACTTTTGAATGTTTTAAGAATTTTTCAAAAAGGGTTCAAAATCAATTTTCTCAAAAAATTATAACTATCTGTAGTGATCACGGTGGTGAATTTGAAAATGAAAAGTTTGAAGATTTCTCCAATAAAAGGGAATAATTCACAATTTTTCATTTTCAAGAATTCCACAACAAAACGGAGTAGTAGAACGTAAAAATAGGACGATTCAAGAGTGTGCGAGAACTATGCTTTCTGATAGTAATTTACCAAAGTATTTTTGGGCAGAAGCAGTTGCTACCACCTGTTATATTTTAAATAGAATTTTAATTAGACCTTTAACTAATAAGACATCTTATGAACTTATTTTCTCAAAGAAACCTAAGGTATCTTATTTTAGAATTTTTGGAAGTAAATGTTTTGTTTTAAATACAAAAGATAACTTAGATAAATTTGATCCTAAATCCGACAAAGTTATCTTTATCGGATACTCTAATAGAAGTAAAGCATACAGAGTATTTAATTTAAGAACTAATACCATCGAAGAAACAATGCATGTTTCATTTGATGAAAATTTCAAAAATTTTGAAGAAATAAATGATGAAGAGGATTTAATCACTCAAAACCAAGAGTCAACTGAAACTAATAATGAATTAAATCATCCTAATAAAAGGATTAAACTTTTAAAAGATCACCCTATAGAAAATATACTTGGAGATATGCAATCTATTGTTAAAACTAGAAACCAACTAAGTCAAATGAGTAATGTAGCTTTTATATCAACTATTGAACCCAAAAATCCAGAAGAAGCATCAACTGATGATTCATGGATTTTGGCTATGCAAGAAGAATTAAATCAATTCACTAGAAATGATGTTTGGGAACTTGTTCCTAGACCTAAAAATAAAACAATAATTGGAACTAAATGGGTTTATAAAAATAAAATGAATGAACAAGGAGAGGTTGTTAGAAATAAAGCCCGGTTAGTCGCTCAAGGTTATTGTCAAGAAGAAGGAATAGATTTTGATGAAACCTTTGCCCCCGTAGCAAGATTAGAAGCCATTAGGATTCTACTTGCTTTCGCAAATCATAATAATTTCAAATTATTTCAAATGGATATTAAAAGTGCATTTTTAAATGGTTTGGTAAAAGAAGAAGTATTTGTTAAACAGCCTCCACTTTTTGAAAATGATAAATTTTCAAATCATGTTTATAAACTTAAGAAAGCTCTATATGGTCTAAAGCAAGCTCCTAGAGCCTGGTATGATAGACTAAGATCTTACTTGTTACAATCAAATTTTGAAATAGGTAAAGTAGATAATACTCTTTTTATTAAAAGAAATAAAAATGATATTCAACTAGTACAAGCCTACGTAGATGATATCATTTTTGGATTAACTAATTTTGAAATGAATAAAGAATTCTCTGAGATAATGACAAAAGAGTTTGAGATGAGTCATATGGGTGAATTAAACTTCTTTTTAGGATTACAAATAAAACAATTAGATAATGGTATCTTTATTAGTCAAGAAAAATATGCTAAAGACCTAGTTAGTAAATTTGGTTTGACTACTGCGAGTGGAAAACCCACTCCCATGGCAACCAATGAGTACCTTAGTAAAGAAGATCTCTCGAAAGATGTAGATCAAAAATTATATAGAGGAATGATTGGATCACTACTCTATATCACTGCGAGTAGACTTGATATCATGCATAGTGTCTATCTCTGTGCAAGGTATCAATCCCAACCTAAAGAAACTCACTTAAAAGCTGTAAAATGTATTATAAGATATGTTAAACACACCTTTGATTATGGCTTATTTTATCCTAAAATGATTCGTTTGATTTAATATCTTACTGTGATGGTGATTATGCTGGTTGTAAATCAAACCGAAAAAGTACAAGTGGAACTTGTCACTTTTTAGGGCATTCTTTGATTTCCTGGTTTAGTAAAAGGCAAAATACAGTTTCTCTATCAACAACTGAAGCAGAGTATATTTTTGCTGTTTTGGCTTGTTCTCAAGTAATATATATGCAACAAACTTTAAAAGGTTTTGGTTTAAATATCTCAAAATCACCAATTTATTGTGATAATACTAGTGCAATAAATTTATCCAAAAATACTACTCAACATGCTCGAACTAAACATATTGATATCAGACACCATTCTCTCAGAGATAATATAAGTAGAAAAGTAATTACTCTTGACTATATCAATTCTGAAAATCAAATTGCTGATATCTTAACAAAACCCTTAAATGAATCTACATTTACTAAATTAAGAAGAGAATTAGGTATTTATTCATTAACTGAAATATAAAATATAAATAACAAGTATAATTAAAAATTAATTCAAAATAAATAGGCAAAAATTCAAGAACCATGTCGACATCCCCCCTAGACCCATGTCGACATATAACGTTTTTTTAATTTTAATTTTTTTCCCACCAAAATTCAAATAAGTGGTTATAAATTTCTCCTATTTTGAAATTTTCTTCATTCTCTCTGTTCTCTTTCTGTTCTTCCTTCTAAGATCAATTTATCAATGGCCTCCTCTTCCAAATCAAACTTAAAATCAACCTTTTTGTTCCCATCGCCTACTTCTGGTCCGTTTCAACAATCAACGCTCGCTCGTGTAACGAAAATAGAGGATTCTCTGAAAGATACCCTTCAGTTAATGACTGAAATCCAAGTGATGCAACTTCAAATGGCCAAAGAACAAGAGAGGCAAGGCAAAATCCTTAGGAATTTGCAAAAATTTCTTATGGATAATCATGCTAACCCAATCTTCATTGACGAGGACTCTTCAGAAGATCATGAACAAGAGGAAAGTGAAGAAGAAGAAGAAGAACCAATGGAAGAAGAGCATGCGGAAGACAACGACAAAGTCATTTGCGTTGGCGAAGTGTGCTTTGACAAAGATGGAAACCTTGTCGAACAGCGTGGAAATTTCTGTTTCCACTACCAAATTGTTCGGTTCATAGATCTCCTATGTTCAACACACACATTAGTTTCTTCTCTTTCTTTTCTATTTGTTGTTTTTTTTTCTTTTCGATCTCTACGAAAAATGTAAATATAAACAAATATATAATTAATAAATAATGTGTGTTCTTATATATGTTCTATTAAAGTATTATTATATAGATTCTTAGTTAGGAGAGTCTGTAATTTAGGACTAAGTTTTAGGTTTACAAGTAAGTATTGATGATAACACTATCATCATATAGAATATTAGAGTAAGAACTATATAGTTTGGAGTTATATAGTTTAGAGTTTGTTTTTGTTGATGACAAAGGGGGAGAAATATAAAATATAAGAGTTAGGCATAGATTAAGGGGGAGTTATTAGATTTAGGGGGAGTTATTAGGATAGAAGTAATATTTTATAAACAAAGGTTGTCATCATCAAAAAGGGGGAGATTGTTAGTCCATGAGTTGATGGTTTTGATGACAACAACCTTAGAATAAGATTATAAAATATAAATACTAACATTATAGTTTAGATATATATGTATATGCAGGATTTAACCATGCAGGTACCAAGAATGAAGACTGTACAGTATAGAGATTCAAGATATCAAGATTGAAGGCTCATGAGTATCAAGATAATCAAGAGTTCAAGATTGAAGGCTCGTGAGTATCAAGATAATCAAGAGTTCAAGATTTCAAGATAAGTATTGAGTCTAGAATTATGTTAAAACTTCACAATAGCACTGAAATCTTCACTCCATTTTTCTTTTGGGATGTAACCATTTCTACCTTTTTAGTGGCTTACAAACCCATGACAAGTGGCTTACAAACCCATGAACATCCTGGTTTTGTACAAGTTCTCGAGTCCTGACATAATGAGATATTCTGCAGGAAGAAGCTTGCAAAACTACTTCAAAATGATTTTCAAAACTACTTCAGAATGATTTTCAAAATTGTTTTTCAAAATGTTTTAGCCTTAAAAATTATCTTTTCAAATGATTTTCAAAAAGATGTTTTAGCCTTAAATATTCTGGTTTTTAAACTTCGGTTTTTTTTAAAACTATCTTTTAATTATAATATATTTATACTTAGATTTAAATATAAAATAATAGTAAAATTTTATATATATTATTCTTTATATTCATCTATGTATTTTATCTATAGCCAAGTATATTTATAAAGTTTAAATAGTTTTAATATAAGATAAAGGTTATTTTCAAAGAAAAACAAAACATCAAAATTTCCTTTGGGGTGTCGACATGCCCTAGTACCCCATATCGACATAGTGTCAGTTAGATTCAAAAATTTGAATTTCAAAAGAAGTGTCTATTCGCCATAACCTTTCACGAATGGACATGACAGTTGTTCTTCTATAAATAGAGGTTAGTTTCAACGAATTATATATCAGTTTTTCTGGTTTTTCACTTCTCTTCTTCTTCCACATTTTCTTATTCAAAATCCTATCATTACTCTACCGAAATCAACATTGAATCTAACTTGATTATCTCTGGTTTGATTCTCTATCACTATCTCAACAAGATCCAAGTGCTATTCAGAGTTATAGGCTTCTTTGTAATCTATCTAGCGAGAAAAGGTGTGATTGTAGCCTTGGAAATCAATCAAGCGAGAAAAGGTGTGATTGTAGCCTTGGAAATCAATTGGGTGAACTTGTTGCCCCGGAAATCAAGTATCTCTACCCAGAGGATTGTGATTCTGGAGGGTGTACCTCGTAGCCTTGAAACCGAGGGTTGTAATTGTTGAATTGCTTTTGAAAGGAAATCTGTACTTAGTTGTGCGGGACTGGATGTAGGGTAACCCCGATCTAGTATAAAATCCGGTGTGTTCTTTCCTTTACTGCATTTACTTTATTTCTGCATCTGTGTTTGTTTCTGTGATTATATCTGTGTCTGAATATTGCATACATTTGTGTTCAAATTAACATAAACTCAAAATGATTTAGTAATTTCTTAAAAACACTATTCACCCCCCTCTAGTGTTATTCCTAGCCTTGAGATCTATATTCCGCATTCCTCACAGTTTATGCTCCACCGCATATTTGGAGTAGATAAGGATGTCATCGATGAAAACTAACACAAACTTGTTAAGAACATCTCGGAAAACATTGTTTTCATGTGGTCTACAAAATATGCAGGTGCATTAGTTAGCCAGAAAGGCATAACCAACTACTCAAAGAAACAATCAAGACATCTAAAAGCGGTTAAGGGTATATTATCATCATCAACCCTCAACTGATGGAATCTAGTAGCTAGATCCATCTGAGAAAATACCGTAGCTCCATGAAGTTGATCAAAAAGATCATCGTTGTAGGGTAAGGGATACTTGTTCCTAATGGTCAGCTTATTTAACTCCCTATAATCCACACATAACCTTAAAGATCCATTAGACTTAACCTCAAACACCACAGCAGACCCCCAACTCGAACGATTGAGTCTAACCAATCATCTCCTTAATAGGTCTTGGGTTTGACTTACCAACTCCTCTCTCTCCCTTGGAGCCATCCTTCACTTAGGTTGAACTATAGGCCTTGCACCAGGGACCAAATCAATGCGAAACTCTATCCCTTGGTGCGGGGGTAAACTTTTCACCTCTTTGAAAACATCGGGAAATTTCTTAACAACTTTAATAGATCCTAAACTCTCCTTGGCTACTTCTAAGTCATATAAGAAACTCATATGAATACCAGATTCCTTACATGATACCTTAGCTTTCCTTCCTATATCAGTCACTAAATATACAGTTCTCTTATTACATTTTAAGACAGCTTCATACTTTGATAATCAATCCATACCATGAATAATGTCAAATCCCTTAATGTTTAAGGCATACGGGTCGTAAGAAAAGTGAGAGAAAGGTAGGAAATTAGCACATTCTTACAAATCATACTCAAATGGGTCACCCCGCCTATAGGGTTTGACACACACATAGGGTCTTCTACAATACTAGGAATATGATGAAATTTATCTACTGATTCACAAGAGATGAAACTATGACAAGCACCAGTATTAAATAATGCTCGAACAAAAATACCATTAATTAGTAAGGTACCTTCAAGGACGCCTTTTCCCTTCACATCCGTTGAAGTTGACGGTTCATTCTTAATTGAGTACACCTTAGGCTGCTGCACCTTCTTCATGAGTGGGCAGCCCCTTACCATATGCCCGGGCTGATGGCAATTAAAACAGAGAGTCTTCTGGACCATCGGGGAGATGGTCCACTTTGTTGTTGCTGTTAAATTCCAAAATTCTTGCAAAACTTTGCGATGTGGCCCTTTTGCTGAAACTTGTGGTAAACAAAATCGTTAAAATGACATCTTTGAGCCCCACCGCCAGGCTTTCCCTTTCCTTGATTCTTCCAATTAGGATTAAACTCTCTCTTTTTAGAACCACCTCCATTGATATTTCCACTAGCTGCTACTGGAATAAGATTCTTCTTCTCCACGGCATCATACCTCAGAGCCATATCAACTAAATCCACAAAAGTACCTTTAACGTGAGCAGTCATTTTTTCATGGTACTCTTCCCTCATACCCAAAGCAAACATCTCGTTTTTCTTTAATGGGGTGTTGATCAATTTCGATTCAAAACAAGATAGCCCATTGAACTTCGTCTCATACTCTGCTATAATTAGATCCCCTTACTTCAAGTCCATGAAGTTCCGATACATCCTGGTGCTTCCTGCTATTGGCAAGAATTGGTCCTCAAAAACTTCTTTAAATTGGGCCCATGAAAACTCTTCCTTGGGAATATTTGCAGTAAGGGAGTCCCGCCAAGTTGCTGCTCCCTCTTGTAGTTACCATGCTAATACGAACCTCTTATGTTCATCGGATAAGCCAAGACCTTTAATGATCTTTTCGCAAGATCGCAACCAAGCTTACACTTCCATGATAGACTTAGTTCCTTTAAATGGTTTTCCTTCTAGGTTGGTATAATCCTTGCATAAGTTGTGAAATTCACTCTTGGCTGCTTTGGCACTACATCTTAAGTAATCTGAACTTCTCAAAGATTTGGGGTTCGACCATTAGTAGTTGTAATGCTACCCGCTCTCCTACCCCGTCTATCTCTATTACTAATGTATTGCTACCTGGACATTACAAGATAATCTTTGAATACTTAGACGAGATAAATCTTGAAAGAAGGGTACTAATCAAACATATCAAGCTGATCTATCTATCAGATATATATATATATATATAGAGGTATACGAATAAAAATTACAAATACGCACTCTCGAAGTTGATCTCAACCTAAAGCCTAAGTGTTCGTTTAATCTAAGCTCTGGTACCAAAATTGTAACGACTGCCTTTCTTGCACGGAAAAACGAACCATTAAGGGTAGAGGAAAAAGAAAGGTAGGAAGAAACTATACAATCACAGAATCTCACCACGAATCAGAAAAACATATAATATATAGCATAGGATATTACATAGTCATTTCCATAATATTTAATACATCAGAGTCATTACATTACAACCTTCGACTGGACAGTTATTACAACCTGCCTATACAAAATACATAGATCACACATAAACATAGCGGAATATTATAATAATTAGCTAACGGTGAAGCCACTTGCTCTAGCTCCTTTAAAATGCTTCCGTAAGAAACCTGGATCACTTGGCTACTCATACAAATTTGAGTACCAAAGAGTTTTAGAAAAAGAAAAGAAAACTCCAGGTCAGTCATGGGTCTGGTGTGAGTAAACTCAAACAACTTAATTTTTACTTTTATAAAACACTTTGACGATCAAAGGTGTCTCGTAAGACCACGCTGCACATAAACACGGATGAGTTTTTGTCTTACAATAACCAAAACACTATATATAGAAATCCAGTGGTATTATAATAATATTGAGGGTTTTTGAGTAAAATAGAACATAGCTAAAATGCTTGCATCACACATTTCAACATATTTGGGTACAACTAAATCCGTATGATACTTATTGGAGAATGGATTCCATACATGACCAGGTAAGAACCTACCTTCCGAAGGTGCACCTCTAGATAAAATACACCTGGAGTCTAACAAGAACATCTTATACCCCTGCTACACAGAATCGGCCTACCACTAAACTAATAGTACCGAATACATCATCACCACTATTGGGATCAACAACTGTACCGGATCATACAAACATGGATCAAATATCGATTCTAGATATAGTGATGACATACCCTAATGGACGCGACCCACGTAGCCCTACTACATACCCTGTTTTGGTCATTTCCGGTTGATGAGGCCTGAAGCTACGATCACCATTACTAAAGAAATGCCACTTAGAATGCTACATCGCCTTCCATACATTGATACAACATTAGCATTCATCCATACAAGTCGTTCAAAATGAACGAACCGAAGGCACTATTTGCACTACACCCGTTTTGGAATCACCCTCAGGGTTAGTAGCAAATAGTCCTCGCACTTCAAAATCCTCATCTTGGACCTTGCCTTTATTATTTCCAATTCGAACGCTAACGTTGGTCCGAAGTGGTTTTCGAATAACAACTAACATTCGATCCCAGTCTCTCCAAACCAACGTTCGATAATTTAAAAGGTCAAGTTGTTTATAGTGGAATATTCCACTATCAAGGTGTAAAGATTTACATATGAACATACGTTCTATATGCTTAGATTATCATGATCCGCTTATCGAAATTAACACCCTTGTATTCATTACGTTCTCGAAGTGTGGTATTTGTGATAAGTACAAGTCGACTTGCTTTCAATAAAACGTGTCAACGTTTTATTACAACTACTTTAATTTATTTGGCTACTTAATAGCATGGACAAGAGATCCTTTGGTTAAAATCAATTTACTTAAACAATAAAGTTGGTTAAAATAAAAAATCGATAGAGTTTAGAAAGAAACTTTAAAATAAATAAACTTTAATTAAACCATAAGTCTAGTATTTAGTTAAACTTTAATAAATCCTAATTAAATCAAGAATCATACTTTAAACCTTAATTAATTTAAAAATATTCATAATTAAACTTTAATTTAATAACATTCATTTAAAAAAATCAAGCCTTAATTAAGTGGATTATTAACCATTAATTAAATTATAATTAATTAAATAACTAACTCTAATTAAATCCTTGATTAAAGTAATTAAACTTTGTAATGACTCGCCAATCCGTACAATCCAAGCTGACACTAAACTACATATGTCCAACCCAAATCAAATGGAAAGACGGATAGTTGTGGGAAAGAAAAAGGAAAGAAGAAGAGAAGAAGAAGAAAAGAAACTATCAACAACACAAAATCTCATAATCGCAGCGGAACAATATATAATATAATTTCAATAACCTTTATAAAAGAGAAACTGTTATATGCACACATCCATCAGAGTACAACAACAAATCATGATCATTTGCTTAGACAGTTATAACAACATGCCCTCACAAATGCTGATGATTTCAACAACAAACAGCAGAAAATAAACATATACGTGAATACGACTTGAAAACCTCCGACTCATCTCTTGAACTCCAATGCATCTAAAGCAATTTGTGAATATGCTCGGTCTGACCCGAGCATTATAATAAAATAACATCCGAGTTAGTCTGGAAAACCAGCATAAGAACACGCCTAATTGGATTTTTAAAGTTATAGAAAACCATTTGAAATTAAAATTATCTCGTAAGACTATGTCACACATAAACACGGACGGGTTTTTACCTTACTATAACCAAAAAATTTTATACAAAATTCTCTGATATTATAATAATGTCTAAGGGTTCAAAGTAAATATATAAAATAGGTGAAATGCTTGCATCTCACATTCCAACATAGTTGGGCATAATCAAAATCGTAATGGCTCATATTGTAGATTGGATTCCATACTATGACAAGACACTGTGTACCACCTATCATAGTGCATCTCTAGATAGAACACACCGAGAGCCTCACATGGACTCCCTACGAGTCAAGACCGGCCCTACCCCTTACTAGATAGCCCGAATATGTCATCACCTTGGTTGGGATCAACAACCTAAATGGGCCCCGAGCATACATGATATATAATATCGATCTATATTGGGTGATGACCATACCCTAATAGTAGCAAAGCATAAAGCCTTGAAGCATATCCCTTGATTTTAGTCATTCCTAGGTGCGAGGCTTGAGGCTATGTTTATCTTTTACACATCACATTTAACTTTGAATGCCACATTTCTATTCTCACGGTCACTCAACTGATTTCTACAAACGTATAGCTCCTAAGCTCATACGTCTCAGGAAATGGTGTTAAGCTAAGAGAAGTTGCCTTCTCCGCTACCAAACAGATTATACGTTCATCGAGATCAATTAATGTAATTAGAAATGCAACATCAGACATTCGTCTATACAAGTTGTCTAAGAACAGGACAAACTGAAGGCACATTCCTACCATATCATGTTGGGAATTACCTCTAGGATTAAGAGCGAAAATTCCTTGCATATCGTAGATTTTCATATTGAAACATTATTGCCACCATATATATAAAATATGCATTGCGGGTTTAGGGGCAAGTAGCCCTGCACTATGAAGATCTCCGACTTCAAAATCATATCATAAGCCTACACTTTCAAATGCATACATTGGTCTGAAGTAGTTCTTGGATAAATCCGACCCAGGACTATCCGGACCAACAATGATAAAGAGGCCCTCAACCTCATATGGAAACCAAGTCTTGTAGACTTATCATGTTTCCAACTCTCAGCTTGCTATCCTTCGGCCAAGAAGGAAGCCCGGTAGATTGGAGTACCATAGACACTCCACACTACTTGAATCAACATTCTTAATCCAAACGATAATCCAGCCTACTTAGTCGGCTTCGTGCTAAATGCACGACTAATCATTTCCTATATCAAGTCAAGGAACCCAAAAATGGACAAATTTGATAGTCGGTTATTTAACTATCGAAGCAACAAACAATATCTAGCACATAAGCAGTCACTAGGCCCATTTAATTAATATTTTATTAATTAAATCATTTTCCAAATATTTACTTCAAATTATCTTTAAAAGATATATTCTCAAAACCATTTCAATCTTTCGATATTGGAAAACATTCCTATATACTTTATCAACGGTATAAGTATATTCCCAAATCATTTCATTTTCAACACTTAGAAAATATTTCCATATATTTAAAATGGAAATAAGTATATATACAAATCTTAAGGTCGAACTGCACTTTAATTGGATCAAAATGAATGTTGTGTAAAACATCGTTACAACAACCCAAAAACACTAGTATAGGGATTTGACTAATTATATATATATATATATAAAAGTCCCAAATATTATATAAAACATTTCCTTTCGGAAATCATAACTATAACAATAGTGTTATAATCTATACCTTCCCTACTTTCCCAAAAACGTCTATTACAAAAATAAGTGTTGAAATCCATGTTTTTGATACATATCACATTTTAAGTCACTTTTCAAAACCATTTAAACTCCATTTTAAATTACTACTTTCAAACCTTCACTTTTAAAGATTATCACCTTAAAAACCATTAGCTTCATCAAAAATATTACTTCCAAACATTCCTTTAAAGGATTATTTAACTCTTAAAATCTTGAATGTATTTCCTTTATATAAAATCCATATTCGAATCTCAACATAAATCATTTCCATATTTCTAAAACTATATTTATAAATATCCTTTCGATTTTATAAAACTTCTATTTTATAAAATCTCTTATTTATAAATCATTCTTTTATAAAAACTATTTTTTCTATCAAAATCTACTTATAAATCCATTTCTTTATAAATCAAATTTATTTATAAAATCCATTTATAAATCCATCCACCAAATAAGTTTCAAATCCATTTACAAAATATTTATAGATTCCGATTATAAATCTATTTCATTATTTTAAAATACCACTTTTATAAATCCTTCATATAAACTTATCTTAAAAGCTTTATTTAAAATTATTTCACAAAACTATATTTTTATAGCATCAAAAATCATACTTTTTATTTGTTTAAAAATAAATTCATTTCTTTTAATAATTTAAAAATTATTAAAACATATATACTTCTAAAATAACTTTGAAAATCATTTTCAATCCAAAATCACTATTTTATAGTATTTCAAATACTTAAAATATAGCCTAGTGCTACCATAGCACTAAATAAGCAAAACAATCCATGTCATCAAATATGGCATCCAACATATCATATATCAAAATATAAGAAAAGTAAAATCAACACTATGAGGAATCTTGTTGGATCTCTCCAACCTGTCCTCATGCATCACATACAATATATAATCAAATAATATAAATCAACTGCTTCAAGGCGGGATCGTATACAAAGGGTCATTTGCTCATACATGGGAATGTAATAGGGTATCATCCGCTCCAATAGGCAGGAATGTATCCAAACCAACAATATAATTTAGTAAGTTATCCAAATAGTCAATAACAGTCAACAACAAAATATCCACACATCCAATAAATAATTTTTATTGACTATATAATATTTCTGGTTAACCAAAAAGGTGAGATTATCTCACATTGAATTTAGTTTCATCAAAATGTTCCGTTTTGAAATTAAATTGAACAGATGTTCAATTTTAACCAAAATTCCCACTAGTTTCGAATCTATCCAATCCAATTCTATAGCATAGCCTTCATCGATACGATCGCAATGTGACTTGTTCGCGTTCAATTTGGACCTCGTATGAATTAAATATGGATTAACGAACTTTTGAATAATTAATTTAAAATTAACTTAAAACTAAATAAAAAATTAAATTAACCTTAACCCTCCTTCCTTTCGCGCTCGCCCAGCAAAACCCGAATGAACCTAAGTCGCCGAAGTTTTCTCGATGGTCGCCACCCCACGCTCACTTCCAGGCCGATCAGACATCACCCACATCTTCCCCACCTTGAGCCGCACCTCCGACCGCAAATCAAGCCTAGCTCGGTCGAAAAATAAACCATCCATGTTGTACCCTAGTTTGAATGAACGTGCTCCAATTCTGCTTCCATTCATCGATGATTCGACGATCCAACCGTCTATTACATAGAGCTCGTCGAGCTCTACAACTTTCCTTTACGCGCCGCGACCTTTCATCGAGTTGATGAGGAGTAACTGAAGGAGAAAGAAGGCTATTTTCGGCCATTAAAGTTTTAAAAGAGGCAGCTGAAGTAAGACTAGGGTTTTGATTGCAAAAGATAATTTTCAAGTCCTTTTATAGAAAATTTGAAGGCACTATTCACGCGCTAAAATTTCGAACTCCAAACGAAGTGTGCTGCTTGGCATTCTATATGTTATACCTCTATTCCGTACACAATGGAATATATATCGGGAGCTAATTCCATCGTATACAAAAGTTAGCTTTTCAAATTGGATTATATTAATTTAAATTCCTTTAATTAATTTCTACGCATTTCAAACTCGCACCACCAAACGATACATTCAATCGCCATAAAATTCGACGGTATATAGTAATTCACTATTATGGATCCAATGAAACTGGTTTCATCGAAATCCGAGATACCACAGATGGCTATTTTTACAAATTAATTAAAATGAAAAATCTCCAAAATCAGTTTAATCACTTTTAAATTCAATTTAAAAGTTTACTATCTCTATTATTGCTTAAACAGAATTTAAATCAGCTTCCGAAATCATTTTTATTCATTTCAAATTCAAGATTCAATTATTTTAAATATTTCCGTATATTCAAATTTAACCATTTAATTATCAAATAAATCACTATATTTAAAAGTCAAGTTATTTAACTTATAAAATTAAATTTTTAATATTTAAAATCAATTAAATATTCCAAATTCAAATGACAGAAATTCTGGATTGTTACAAAATTGATTAAACAAAAATTAATTTTCTTTTATCTTAATTAATCATTATTTAAAACTTACTAAATTAAAAAAAATTGATTTGGTTAATAATTTCTTAATCTCTAATTACTTGATTGATTAATTAAATAATAATTATCCTAATTAATAAATTAAATAAATAAATTATTAAAAAATTAAAACTTAAACTTTTCAATTACTTAATTAGTTTGAAATGAGTTTTCAAAAACAATCCAAAAGAAAACACTTAAAAAACTTAAAATCGCAAAATTTCCCGAACTACATCCATAGCGACCATCGCTATGAGTGCAGTTCGCTAGAATTGATTTCTAGGTGAAAACTCCACTTTAACTCTAGCTATAACATATTTAAAAACACAAATGTAAAGTTTTGAAAACTTAAAAACAAAGGCGAAAATTTGGAAAACATTTTCAAAATTTAAAACTGGAAAAGGAGCTTTTTCGTTTTCAATTAGATCTCAAGTCCTTTGCGACTTTTCAAGTTGCTAACTTCGTCGCATTTACATCACATACACTTGGTTTTGTTTCATAAAAATACTACCATCATATCATAACCAACAAATCACATATCAATATCCAAACATATTATTTAACTACCAAATCACAAATCTAAGCTCAATTAATACAATCATATAATCATACGCTATCAAAACAACATGATAATTCAACACAATAACCACTGTATTTTCACAACATATAGTTCATCAAAATCAAGTTAACTTCTTTTCCAAATAAAAAGTTTAATTCATCGAAACTTTTATTAAATCAAGATGAACTTTTGCCAACACTTGAAAACGCTTTAGAAACTTCGCAAAAATTGAACTTTTGGTTGCTCGAACACCTAGATGGGCTCGGCCAAGTGATGTTTCGGCTCAGCCTAGGCCTTTTTGGGCACGGCCATGAGGTGCTTCGGTGTTTGAGTGCTTGCTACTTGGAAGAGAGGTGTTGTAGAACATGTAGAAATGTTTTTATAAACTTAGGAAGAGGTTTGAAGCAAAATGGAGTGGTTTTTCTCAAATCAGAAGATGTAAAGAGAAGCCCTGGATGAGTTTGCATAAGCTTTTAGGAATTTAAAAGTAGAGAAGGAGACTGTAAAATGAGAAAAATGAAAGTTAGTAGGTATATATAGGCTTAGGGAATTAATAAAAAATCATATAAGTGCTTACACATACACATGCATGCGCTACCATACTCCCCTCTACCATTTCTGTCCACCTCTTATAACCCTTCTCCCTGTTCTCATGTGCTATTCAAGCCATATCCTCTTGTACTTGTGTTGAAAAAGATTTTTTTTATATGTTAATATATGTATATTTTTAAGAAATAAAATCCTATTTGAACTTATATGTTTATATGTTTAAGTGGACTAATAAGTACATGCATAAGTACATGTAGACACCATGTTAAAATGGTTTATATTTTGTGCATGTTTGTTTACAATAGTGTTATAGTATTTCGAATAACTTTTAACCAATGGAAAATTGATATTTCGGAAAATAATTTTCAATCACATTTTCTATTTCTCTATGAACTATATATATTGGTAAATAGATTTTGAAAACGATTTAATTACTATTATTTATTATTTAAAATAGTTCTATTTGTTAATAAAAATCCATTTATCAATTATTCAAAAATTTAATTACATATTTATTTAAATAGCGATTAAATTATGGGTCGTTACACACGGAACCATGCACATCAAACCCATGCACCACCACTTCCATCCCTGATTCTTCCCTCCACAAGCGACAATTTAAAAAGCCAACAATTACAATGCGCTACTCTACCCACCCTCTCTACAATGCACCACCTTATGTCAAGCTCGACGTGCCCTACCAAATTCCAACCTGCTCATGCTTGTCACCACAGTGCAATGTCCCACTTTGCTCTGGTCGATCGTTGCTCCTCTGACCTGTGCAAACAATCTTCTATTTGCATCCCCGTTGCAACGAGCTTTAATTTGTCAGCTCCAATCACACAATTGCTATTATGACCTAACATTATTGCTCATTGTAGCAAAGTGTCGCACCCCTCATTCAACCGCCGAAGTTCACCAAATTTGCATGGGAAGGAGTAGTACACCATGAGAAACATAACAATGCTCTTCGATTTGCCTCACGCTTCCTCTAGCCACGACATGAATAAGTCAAGCTCGACCAACCACGCAATAACCCAATCAACACACACCAACACGAAGCCCACTCCGATACGAACTAAATGAACCTAACGTCGTCTGTTTCATGGTCTAAAACTCCTGGAACAATTCAATTTGTGAGGCGACTAGTTTATTTTTTTGGTTACAAGAAAAAATGAAAAGAGGGAAAGAGGGAAAATTGAAGAGAGAGAGATAAGTGAATGGGTAAGGGTTAAGTGTAGGTATATTTATAATAAATAAATATTATATTTTAATTTCTAAAATTAATCGTTATGCGTTTTAAGCTCGCACGACCACGCAGTGCAACAGATCGTCCTGAAACTCGTTGGCACACATGTATTCAATATTTTGGCCCAAACGCACTAGTTTCATCAAAATTCGTGCTTTCTCTGAAATGATAATTTCACGTGTGGATTAAAATGAATTATTATTAAAACAAGTTCACTCCCATTAATTATAAATTAAAAGTTTACATTATCATTTATTATTTAAAAAGAATCTAAATAAGCTTTTGAAATCATTTTTATCCACATTAAATCCACGATTTAAATAGTTAAATAGTTCTGAAATTTAATTATAAAGCTATTGAAATTTCGGGTCGTTACGTGTTTTGATTAAATTAGGTGACTTTTTTTAAATTGGTCCTTACCACGCTTCCGGTGCAGTACACCTCGTCCAACCAACAATAGCCGCTATTGAGGTGGAAGCTGACATGGAAATCAAGGCAGCTAGCCATAGGGATAGCGGTTGAGGTGGAAGCAGAAACGGTGTCATGTGCTATAGCAGGAGACATGTAAGGTGACGAAGCAACCATATTAGCAAATTTGGTAGATTATCACTTATGGTCTATACCTAGTATTTATAAATCATGAACTCTTGAAAGAAAACCTCATATATGGTATGTTTTATATTAGATATTCGATATATGATTATTAACACCGTAGAATAATTGTAGGACGACTTAGATCAAGCACAGGTAGAATGTAGTTTGGGTACCGACAACGATTGGGTTATATATATATTGAAAAATCTATCAACGGGTAAGATACCGTGTATCGGTACCAATTACTCCTATCGTGGATCATACGTCAGTTTTCATCGGTTTTGTTTGTCTCATTGACTTAAGATGCAATTGTTGGTCTCAAAACAAAGAAATTTTTATATTCACAAAAGTGTACCTTGGGGTTAGCTGTTGTTCGTAATTTTTCACACATGATGATTTGACGATGTTCGACTTCGAAATGGCAAAATAAGTGAAGAACTCATTGACAGTCAAGTCAGAACATAGAAAATATGGAACGACAAAAGAATGAAGATAAAATGGTTTAGTATGAAATACCACCGACTAGTACCGATCGATATGACTTTTGATTTTTGGCACATTAATGATTGGAATGGTTTTAGAGTTAAATGAGGAGCATTCTATCAAAGCAACATGAACCAAATAGTCAACAACCAAGACATTTTTTATGAAGGCATCGGTCGGTATCGATCCATAAGATAACAAATTTAAGCTCGAAAGCAGCTTTATAAAGTAATGAAGATCAACCAACAAAATTGTAAAAAAATCAGTACTTGGAGTTGATTGATCTATATTGATTGATAGCTATGAATCAATGTCGATCGATAAGAACTCAACCATACAGGCAGAGTCAATTTTTACCCGTTCTTCGGCTTGATTTGTGGATCTCGACTTGATCATTCTCTAACAAATATTTGAAAATATTTTGGACAACTTAAGATTCGTAGCAACCTCAATGCACAAATAAATACAAGTCTTAATCCACTGAAAATGAGATCGAATCTTTATTTCAATAAGGGAGACTCAGCCGAATTTCTCACTCAAATCTCTATAATTTCAAATTAGATTAGTTGTAATCTCTTTCAAAATTAAAGAAACATGAACAAGAATCATTATAAAGTTGAAGTAGATACATTTGTGCCACTGTAATTCTAGTTCTAATGTTATTTCCTTTTGTTATTTTTAATATTCTTCTTTAATATATCTAAATAGGTAGGACATTAGACAAACTAATTACGCTACACAATCATATTTCGAATCAATGTTTTTCATTATCTCTACTAGGTATTTGGTCAATTTTTGAACCAATATTGAAATACATGCAAGCTTTCAATTAGTGGTGTGTTGGAAAGCTCCACGGTCCATTTTTGTCCAGTTAACATTTTGGACGCGTTGGAAGCCGCAACGAGCAAACCCTTAAATCCAACCCCGTTGGAGGAAAGCTGGGGAAAGTAATACTGACGTCCTTGACGACCGACGCGTCAGATGTGTTTGACGCCAATGATACTTTTCTCGGCTTTCCTTCTCTATCTCCTTCTATACCTTTCATTCTTCCCTCTCAAACACTTTAGCTCAAATACCCTTTTCATATCACGAAACATACTTCATTTTCAATCAATTTATCAACTCAAATAACTTGCTCAATTTTTCCGTTTAAATGTTACGTTTGTTTCGTAAAGAACGGCCCTACCACCCATCTCATGACAAGTTTGACTAGATCGACCGCCTACTTATCACCCGGGCCGAATGCCCCAAGGGCCCAAACACAACCCTGTGTTTGTGCTTACATATTCAAAACAAATAAAAACATAGTGCATCTATCAGTTAGTCGTCATCGATAGATCCGCTCTTATCAAGTTATCATTAAATTCATTATTATTCATTCGTTGAATCACTTTCTTCTTCCTGGAAAATCATCAACAGAAAATCATGGATCCAAGCCCCAAATCGCATCCGATTCTCTCCTTCGTGATGTCTCGTCTCCCTTCCTTGAAATCCCAAACACAAAATCATGAGGAATACGACATTGAACAGCCCCGGATCAGTCCTCGAGCCCCTAACCCATTTCCCCAAATCGAGCTAGTCGATCGCTTCCCTCACCTTTCCGACCCGGCCCTTCTCGCCGCCATGAAGTCTGCAGTCGCAGATGTTGCTCAGACCCGTTCAATTCTCCGCGTTCTTGGTCCACGTCCCGATCATGAAGCTGTTGACCTCGCAAAGTCTCGTATCGCCAAAATTCAGCACGAAACTCAGAATGAAGAGATAAAGAGCGAGCTTGTGGGACTGAAGGCGATTGTTCAGTTGGACGAGATGCACGAGTCGTATGAAAATTTGTTGAAGGATGCTGAGGCGAGGTTGGTGAAGATCTACGAGGGACATAATTGTGGAAGCAAACTGGACGCAGTGGATGAGGAGGAGGAGATGGTAAGTGAGGAGGTGATGACGATTTTGAGGGACGCAGAAGCAAACAGTTTGGATAAGGTGATGCTTGCAGGGAAGGGGTTGAGATTTCTGCCTGAGGGGTTTGGGAGGATAAGAGGTTTGGTTGTTCTTGATTTGTCCAACAATCAGTTGGAGGTGAGTGATTAATTGGATTTGTGTTCTTTCATGTTAGTTAATGAAATGCTTATCATCATACA
This sequence comes from Allium fistulosum, assembly GCA_030737815.1. Lineage (NCBI taxonomy): Eukaryota > Viridiplantae > Streptophyta > Magnoliopsida > Asparagales > Amaryllidaceae > Allium > Allium fistulosum. The sequence goes on along the minus strand of CM060905.1, from coordinate 718,737,816 downwards.
CGTTGCAACTGGCCACCACTGAACCTGAAGTCACGTTGTGTATGAAGTGATGTTAGATAACTCGACTATAAGAATTGGTTGGGATACTAACTTGGTTGTGAATATAGAATAGTGGATTTTGTATTACATTTCTAATATTAGGTTTAATAGGTCAATAGCCAGGGGCGAGGACAGGGATGTTAACATTAATTTTGTTTAACCGAAAAAGGGAATAATGTTGATTAGTGATATTACCATAGTTTTGAAGACCGGACCCGACTGCGGTTGAACCGTGGTTAACCATGGGACACCGGTCACCACTGTCCGGAGATGATTAAAACCCCAATTGCATTTCGACCGCGATTTAACCTTGAGAACCGCTGTTTACATGCCAAGTCAAGCCGAAAAGAAGTGAAAAGACTGAAGTTTTCAAGGGAAATTTTTGAATTTGAAATCGAGAAAAAGGTGATGTTGGATGGTTTTTGATCATGGGTACACAGAAAAATCATAGTGAATAGAGGAGAGGAGAGAAATGGAGGTATCTAAATAGTATTATCTTTCGTTCAAGCTGCAGTTTGTAGGCTAGGAGTTCTGAGCTGTCCATCATTAGCTGCCATCTTTCAAGTGCATGAGGCATTGCCTTGTCAATTGCAGATAGCAATTTCATATTACAAACGCGGCATGTACGATATAAAATTAGTTCTAATTATTTAGAATTTACAAACAAAAAGGAGAAACTGTTATATAATATTGGTAGGTGTGACATCATGAAACAAAAAAGCAAGGCGATTGTGCAGTAGTAAAAAAAGATCCAGATTCTCCGAAATATGTCATGTTCGGAAAAAACAAGGAAGTGATCCAAACTTCACGTTGTTATGCACGAAGTACTGTGCACATTAAACTTTACTAGAATGGGTGCATCAGCAAGTGATACTCAAAGATAAGTTAGGGTGCTTTGACACCAATAAACGTTTAACCGTCAAACTTAACACTAAGAGCCTAGCTGGCAACATTTTATTTTGGATCTCCATAAACAGAGTTTTGAATGATAGTATTTTCTAATTAAAAGTGTTTGGATTAATTTGATTTCAAGATAATTTTGATGTTTGGCTACTATAATTTATAAGTAATTAATGTATTACAAGTCACATAGTTACATGTCTATGCATGACATGAAACATGCAATTTTTTTATGAATCCGTAAGGTTACTTATGTCATTTGTTTGATCAAAATTGCTTATGAAATTCATTTATAAGTTATAAACAACAAATAATTGTTTATCAAATTTCTACTACTAAGCTATTGTTGTAAGCTCCTTGTAAGTAATTTCCAAATACTAGAAATCAAATAAGTTACTTGTAAGTGGTTTTGGCTACCTATAAGGAGTTGTCAAACTTATACTTTAAGCATAGACAATTGTCTTGTGGAGCTAAATCGATGACTTCAACATCTATGTTGAAATGTCTACTACGCTTAAGAATTGATTTGGTAAGATTTGCATTTGATTTGTATATTGAAGGTCGTGGAATTCTCATTTGAAGTGCTCTATACTTTTACTTTATGTATCTTGTGTTTTGAATTGAGAACTTTAGTTACCTTTTGATATCAGCAAAATCATATTGTTAAAATGCCATTATTAGAAACCCGAATACCATGAAAATCAATTTGTATATGTGAGCAGAAAGTCTGAATCTGTGTACTACACTAATACCTACTAGTTAATTAGAATACTCATATTACTAAACCAAAACCATCGGAATGTTATATATATCCATCTGCCTTGGTCTTGGGCATCAAATAATTATATTGGTTACTAAGATATATTATCATAAAATCAGGTTAACACTCTACAAGTATATAAATAAAGCATCAAATATTTCACCCTAAGGAAATAAACAATATCAAATGACTTTTAAGTTTAAAGGCAAGTTTTACTGCATACCACTTTTGAAATAAACCTATCTTTGGCTTCACATATTTTGTTTACACCTAAACATAAGGTTTGTGGTTGTCTCTCTCTGTAGATTGTGCAACTAAATTAAAGACGTATACAATTTATGGATGCTATATTTTTAAACCTTGAGTTACTTGCATTAGCTCACAATAGCTGTGATTTTACTCTTATATGAACTCGCTATTCAAGATTTTTTATCTATGGAAACCTTAGAGATTATAATTATCAAACCTTTCAAATAATGTATTACCAACAAGTTATAATATAACAAACTTTGGTCATCTGGATGTTTCTCATAAACTTCATTCGAATCCCCTTGAAGTTTCTTTTAACTTTTTCATATATCTACTGATAAATTCCACTACTAATCTCTGTTATATTAATGCATGTTCGTACATGTTTATTTGTTGCTACCATAAGAGCTAAAATATAATATACATAAACTCAAATATACTTCTACAATCAACTAAGTACAATATCACAATTATTCTCTAGGAAAAATGCATGTAATAACATGTGCCATTAAGGTCATGTTAACACTTTTATTGTAATTGGCAGCACCCATATCTTATTTCTATTATTACGTTTTTTATGTGTTCTATGTACAAACAATTTTCAACAGGAACCAATGATTTGCAGGAATTATACATATTTCTTTCCATGATTATAAAATTTCAAATGACGATCTTCATGTGATGCCTTACCCAAATATATAAAAATCCTGAAATAATTGATCAAACTTTTCAAAATTTTCCAATCACAACGTGAACAACTTTGATCCCATGAACAGAGGCGGAGGCAATGTTTGCTTAGATAGGGTACATTCCCTAGCTCAATTTTCGACGTTCTTTTGTAAAAAATGATATAGTGACATTTTTGCCCTATCTGAAATAATGGCTCGGCCACATTTGAAACCGTGCCCTACCTGCAGTTACACGCTAGCTCCGTCACTGCCCATGAATATTTTTAAATTTTCACTTCATTCAATGTTTTTCATCATTATTGGACATTTCAGTAAATTCTAATTCAATTTATTTTCCAGTATATTACAACCTTTCCTGTATTTCCTTTGTGTTATTTAAGTAAAATTGTGATGATCTTTGTATCGTTCTTGTTGCACTTTAATTCTTTACATGCTCGCTATATTGTCATCATTTGCTTTCACAATATTTATTTTATATTTTGTATGATGCTTTGTTCTATTGAATTCAATTATGCTACTTATGCATATTGAAAGAGATTTTTTTATATCAGTGAACGGTTGTGTTATTAGGTTTGTTAACGAGAACTTACCGTCAATGGATGGTTGTCGTAAATTGATTAGATCTTTCATTTTGCATCCTTCTATATTTAGGGATTATATGTACTCTTGGCAATATCACTTTATTTTCTCGGTTACTTTTCAGAAGAGTAGAGTTTTAATATCACACATTATCTATTGCTCCTACACAGATAGTGAACTTAACATTTCTTTGTACCAAAGTATATACATTCAATCTTTTCCTTTTCTTATTCTTTTTAAAATATCTTCATATTCGATAAAAATCTGGCAAATCCATCTTCATTTTAAATACTATTGCTTTGTTACTTATCAAGCTGGTTTTTTATTTTTTATGCTCTCTATGAAAATTTCTTCTTTGTTGCAGCATTTTCTCATCTTCATCAATGTTATCGTAATATATTGGATCTTCGAGAACATGGATATTTATTTTTGGTCAAATTGTTTATTTTTTATATTCAATTTTGTTTGTCTGTAGTGAAAGTAAGACCATCTATCATGGTTAAAAACCAATAATCAATATTTGATTAAAGTGATTGATTTCGACACTTTTTATTGAAGGTACAAATACGCTTTTTATTATTAATCCAATGGCAATATATGATGATCTACTTGGAGGGTACAGTTAATGACTAGGCAATTTTATTTTTCTTATCTAAAATGAAACAACCATATATATATATATATATATATTATATGTATGTATATGTATATGTATATCTGATAAGATGGCAATGAAATATTCAAGAAATAAGTATAAACTTTACTTAATTGACTACAAAAATGTAAACACACATCCGGTCCATTCAAACTGGATTGATTTCAATCATATCCAATATGTATCCATTTAGTAACAAAATACCCCAATCATACCGATCCATTATGTGTGTGTTATGGATAATCAAATTCAAATGTGCTAATATTATCCTCTTCTTTTTCTATCAACTAGTAAACAAAAACGTTGTTACATTTATAGAACGTCCAAAAGTTTGTAACAAAATTTGAAGCATCGAATGAAAGTCTGAACGTTAAAGGTGGAACCCAGTGCATGAGACTCGCGCACGATAGCGGGCTCTGTGAAGGTCGATAATGTAAGCAGTCTTTCCTCGCATTGCCAAGAGGTTGTTTTCGGACTCAAACATGGGCACATAGATCGTCATGCGGGCGACCTAAACGTTGCGCCAAGACGCCGGATCACCTGAACGTTATCTTTAACATATTCATATAAATTGAGGTCAAGAATTACCCATACTTCAAGATAAAACCTATCGAAACCTGTTCAAGTTGTCGGCTTTTTCGTGTTAAAGCGCGGTTTAATAGACACGTCCTTCCTTATAGTAAAACAATTTAAGTTTAATATATACACATATACATACGTACGTGCGCACACACGGACGCCCACACAGACACACATGTATGTATGTGTGTACATATGATGATATGTTTATCAACATCCTCATAGTTGGGTGATGGTATTGATAAATAAGATTCATCAGTATGGTGGGTGGTCAACGATGTCATTTAAATATTTTAATTAACATCTTGTAATGTGATCAACATGTTCTCTTTTAATTATGTCATTCAAGGAAGCATTCCTCTTTCACCCACAACAGCATGTGTGACATATGGTAATGCTTTGTTTAGTAATGTGGTCAGCAATACCTATCAACTTTCAATCACCAACAGAAATATAGGCTAATAACCCGAAAGTAGAAATTAACACATGGACTTTGCACTATCTGTTATGTGATTATGTCATGTGTATTGAAAAATACACTTTTCAATGACCACACTCTTCGGGCGTCACTTTAAATTTTTGTGACGAAGATCTCGTAACATCTTCCATGTAAAATTTCATGAGAAAATTATTCTTTGCTTCTGAGAGAGTGTCAGAGTATCCAAAAAGCACACCAAAGCCAATTTTCCTAACCTCTGTAGTCAGGTCTTCTGTATCATTAAATCATATAGCGAATAAGGCACAATCAAATTTATCTCATCTTATGTTCCTTAATCGTATGAATTTATTTTAAATACATTGCAGACCATCCCAGATTCTATAGCGGGGCTGGAACATCTCCAAGAACTTCGTGCTGCTTCCAACCTTTTGGTTTCACTTCCAGATTCAATTGGTTTTCTGCTCAGCCTAAAGATCTTAGACGTCTCTGGTAATAAGCTCAAGGCCTTGCCTGATAGCATTTCAAACTGCAGGTACGATATCTTTTGATTTGTAATTTTTTTGAACTAAACCATAAATATTTTCATGCCAATACCAATAGCAGGTAGATTTTTATTAGCGGAAATTTAGGTCTGTCCTTTATTTTCAAGTTTGATACATGAAAAACCCTCGCTGAAATCATATTTTAAATTACACTCCTGAAATTATTGTCAGTAATCTTTTTTCGTTTTTTTTTTCTTTTTCAAAAATCAAATCTGCACATAGTCACAGTTTTTTATGTACTTTTTTCCCCTCAAAGCTGCACATAGTCGCAGTTTTTTATGAAATTTTTTTCCCATCAAAACTGCAGGCATGCATTTGCAGTTTGGCCGAAACTAAAAACATGGATGTTTTCTATTAACAGGTTTTCGAGGAGGGACATCAAATGCATTTTGTAAACTTTTTTTTTTTGAGTATTGGATACTTAGATGAAGTCTTAGGTAGTATAGTATATAAGATTCAAGAAGTCAACAACGTTCAGTGGTTCAAATCATGCGGTACACAGGATTCGAACCCATGACCCCATGGACTAAAGCCAGAGTGTCTACCCACTGGGACAATGGTGTTGGACATGTATTTTGAAACTTAAAATGGTGTTTTACTAAAGTTTCCTTTTTTTAGTCCCATAAATACTTCAATCTACAGGTCACTTGTGGAGCTAGATGCAAGTTACAACGCACTCGCATACCTACCAACAAACATAGGGCACAATCTGGTAAACCTCGAAAAACTATACGTCCAACTCAACAAACTACGCTCCCTCCCTTCGTCCATATGCGAAATGAGATCGCTACGCGTCCTCGACGCACACTTCAACGAGCTACACGGCCTTCCCAACGCCATAGGCAAACTCTCAAACCTCGAAGTCCTAAACCTAAGCAGCAACTTCACCGACCTACAAGAGCTTCCTCCTAGCTTATGCGATTGTTTCAATTTAACCGAACTCGATCTCAGCAACAACCAAATTCACGCCTTGCCCGATACATTCGGTAGACTAGAAAAGCTTGTAAAGCTCAATTTGGATCAGAACCCATTGCAAGTGCCGCCCGTGGAGATTGTTAACCTAGGCGTTGACGCTGTCATGGAGTACATGTCGAAAAGAAGGCTCGATATGTTGTTGGAAGAAGAGCAGAGGAGCCAACAAGCTGAGACGCCTTCTAAAGCTGCTTGGCTTACGCGTAGCGTGAGCAGTTTGGTTACTGGTGTTTCTGAATATTTGAGTGGAGCTAAGTCGCCGAGAGATCCTTATCTTGATCAAGAACTCTGATTTATGAATTAATTTGCCCTTTTTTTTCTAGTGTATACTGTTTTTAATAGCCTAAGCTACGTGCTTTGGAGCGATGGATACTGTGCTTCTTTTTTTGTAAGTAGTGTGCTGTGGCAATTTTTTGAATATCTTTTCAAGGGGTTTGTTGTCAAAATGTTTGTATATCTGTAATAATTTGCACCGAGTTTTTTACGTTACTTTATAGACGTTTATACAAAACTTTGTCTGGTATAAGATGGTATGCTATCGTTTTACATTTGTGTATACTTATGACTAAAGTCCCATTATGACTAAAACTTCAGTTTCAAATGTTAGGTTGAAAGTTTCCACTATTGATGTTTCATTTTGATGTTTTGGATTGTAGTTGCTCTAAGTCAACATTTATCATTGATACTAGGGGTGTTACGGTTGTGGTAACCGTCGTTATTACCACCAACCGTAACCGTTGTTGACGGTTATAAATTTTTATAACCGTTACCGCAACTGTCTATGATGGTTAATCGTCGTATTTTCAATTTTGAAGCATGTCATACATATATTTTTAATTATATGCATTGTTGATGATAAATTGATATAGCTCTAACTGTTTTTTGCAAATTTATTTATTTGTTTGTAAAACGACCAATATGCATGCACATGTTATTAGTTCATTAAGACACATATTATTAAAATACAAGCTATTTCTTTACCTTAAATTACTAATTTTTATACTTTAATGTTAAATATTACACAAAACAATCATGTACGGTTGGTATGGTTAACCGTGGTTTTCAAATTCTTCAACCGCTACCGTAACCGTTACCGTTATAGATGGTAACCGCATGAACGGTTGATACGGTTGAGCGGTTGAGCGATTCAACCGTAACAGCCCTAATTGATACCTAGAAGAAATACAGGTACGATATCTTCACTCGAGTAGTGACCCTAGAGGAGCAAATAAATCTGGAACTTGTCTACATCATATGAAGGTCTAGCGTGACTTTTTAGATATTGCTAGTACTATTTGATGTGAGAGGAAAAGTGGACGCCAAATCTCCTGAGGAGTAGAAAACTGATAGATGTCTGGTTAATTTGAAGACGACATAAACATCAATATATTAATATAAAAGTAAAACGAACAATTTTCCATTAGGATGTTGTAATCTAAATTTGGGCGGAATCTCATTAAATAGAGGTGAACATATTCAATGTTATTAGGGAATCTCGGACTGATTCCTTTAGCACAACCTAAACTTCTCCATCCAATAGGTTTTGTCGTTGTGCACAAGACGGGAGGAAATAAGCTGGTCCCATATTCATCTATCTCAATGTGCCCAACCAATCAAAAAACGTAGTTTTTTTTACAAAAAAAATAATTTCTTTCTTCTAATAAATGACTTTTTTGCAGAATTTGTTAAACTGTCTATGTTTTGATTGACTGGGTACACCTGGAGAGAGAAATATGAAGCTAAATGATTTCCTCTACTTATCATATGGGTTAGATAGTATGACACGATCGATCAATTACTTTTCTTTGATAAGTCAAAATAATGCGTTGCATCGTAAATTAGATATGTTGGAAATTTTCAAAATAGTTTTGAATTTGGGGTTTTGTCTTGGAAGAAGAAAGAACGAAGGAACTTCAACCCCACGTCTTGAGATAAACAAAAATAGTTTTTGTTTATATAGTGCATTCTTTTGAGAAGATTATGTTATTTGGACACCCAAACGTTTTCTCTTGGGTTGGATAGTGATGTCATGCATCTTGTCACACACGTGTGTGGCCGGTTTGGATTTGATCCAAAATATATTATTGAACAGACTTTTTTAGTCCGTTTACAAACCTGAACTTCGAATTTTGAACTGTTGCAAACGACAGAAACTGAAAGCGGGAGAAATGATTGTTATAGGTGAATTCAGACGAACAATTCTACTTCTTCTGTTTGCGATAAGGCCTTGAAAATGGTCTATATATCGACGGACTAATACAAATTGATTTTTGATAACATAGGTTACAGCTTGTGTAAAATGAAGGGTATTTCATTAATATGGAATGGAATTGAACATTAGCGTGTTATTTACCATTCACACAACACATATTAGAGAACATATAAGTGTGCGTTAGCAGAAAAATTAGATTAAATGTTAGATGTTAGAGGTTAGATGTTAGAGCGTTCGCAGACAACTTTTTTGATGGAGGATGGTTATGGTGCAAAAATTGTTTGTATTTTTTTATGTGAAGGCAATATAATTTTATTTTGTAACAATCAACAATTAACAAATATTGATTTGTAATTAATAATTACAAATTAATATTTAGTAATTTATATACTACATATGATATAGATTGAATACAACAGTATATAGAACTTTAACCAAAATATAATAACAAAACAATAGATACACTAACGTTGTCCTACAACAACAAAAGCTTCTCAAATTTCATCATTTATTGCAATAATCTATTGTGTAACGACCCAGAATTTTAGTCATTGGATTTTGTAATATTTAATTGATTTTAAATATTGAATAATTATTTTTATAAGTCAATAGCTAAAATTTCAAATATAGCGATTTATTTGATAATTTAATTGTTGAATTTAATAATTGAAATTGGTTAAATAATGGAATCTTGGGTTTTAAGTTAGATTAAAATAATTTCAAAGCTTATTTAAATTCTATTAATAAGAATAAAGGTAATAAATTTTTTAAATTGGATTTAAAAGTGATTAACTAATTTTTACTAATAACTCGTTTTAATTAACATATAAAAATAGCCTTTCAGGGAACAGTCTCGGATTTCGACGAAAGCAGATTCATTAGATCCGTAATAGTGAATTATATTATGCTGTCAAATTTCGTAGCAATCAGACGTATCGTTTGGCCGTGCGAGATCGAAACGCGTTGAAATTAATATCGGAAATTTAATATAATAATTGGGTTCAAAAAGCTATTTTCTACATACGATCGAATTAGGCCTTGAAATAAGTTCCAATGCGTTTGGAATAAGGTTATAACGTATAGAACGCCAGGCGGCAAGTCTCGTTCGGAGTTTGAGATTTTCGGGTATGATAGGTTGAATATTTTATTAAATAAAAAAATTAAAATAATATATATTATCATATCCTTGCCATAACCAACCTATACCCATGTCTGTTTGCCCGTACTTCCCCTATGTTCTACCACGTCCCCTTCTCTCGTTATATTACCATTTGCATATCAGAAGGAAAGAAAAAGGGCGATCAAAATTTTCAAACAGCCTCATCTATGGCCGTAATGATTTTGGACCACCACAGACAATATCAGGCCTCGAGTTCAACTAGGAAGTTGTTCGTCTCGGCATGATGGAGCAATTCAACGGTTGGATGGAGGTGGATCGTCGTTTGGTGGCCATGGGTGGAGATGAACGGCGAAGTAGGGTTTCGTCATTTTGCAGCCAATTGGCGGGTTTTGGGGCAAAGCTTTCAACTAGTAAAAGGTAGGGGAGGGACCGGCAAGCTTCGGCCAGAATTTAGGAGGGTGGCGTCGCGTGGTGGTGGCGTAGTTCGAGGATGAACAGAAATCTTGTTTTGGGTTTTCTCGGTGAAGGCGGCAATAGGGAGGCTCGTTCCGGCGGGGTTGTGGTCGGTAGAGTTGGGAGGTTCTTCGGTGATGGTCACGGCGAAGGCCAATGGCCTGGGATGGCGTGGGTATGGCCAAGAAGCTCGCGGTTGGTATGGGTTAGTTGGGTACGAAATATACAGAAAGAGAGAGAGGCTGGTTATTTAAATTAATGTTAATTTGTGGGTAATTAAGTTAATTATTGTAATTAGTGGAATATAATATTATTAAATTGGCGAATTTTATAAATGCTATAACTTATTGATGTTAGGTCGGATTCGAATGTGACTTTTTGCATTGCGTCGTAATAGTATTGGCTACGCTTTGGAATTTATTTGGCGACAATTGGAGCTAGTTGAATTTTACACTGAATTCGAACGTCGTTCGGATTCAGACGAATCCAGAATGCCTCGGCGACAACAGAAAATTTCGGTGAGTTAAACTCACCCTTTTGGTTAACTAGTATGATATATAGTTGATAAAAGTTGTTGAATGATTGTTTGGATGAATTACCATATTTATTAGTTGGTTTGGATATATTCCCATCTATTGGAGCGGATGAGACCCTATTACGTTCTTGTGTAAGAGCGGATGACCTTTTGTATACGAATCTCGCATCGAAGCAGTTGATTTATATTTTATGATTGTATAACGTTTGTGATGCGAGGAAACAGGTTGGAGGGATCCAACGGGATTCCTCACTATTATTGAATTGTTTCGATAATATTTCTTTTATATGGATTATTGAATAATGGACATGATTGTGGACACTGTGGTTATAACATCGTTATATGTTTGAAAATAAAACCCAATAGTGATAGAAAATCAATATCGGCATTGGTTAAGTGTTGGGTGGCTATTGACCTCAAATTAGTATTTTAAAAATACTATAAATTTTCGTTTAAGCCGGGATTGGTTTTCGAGACAAGAAATGGTTTTTAAATCCGAAATTGGGTTTCAGAAATATTTTGTTTTAAGGATTATCTATTTAATTTTATTAATATACTTTTAAAGTGTTTAATTATATTAATATTGTTTTTAAGTTAATTAATTATACTAATAATGTTCTTAAGTTAATCAATCATATTAATATTGTTTTTAAGTTAATTAATTATAATAACATTATTTTAAAGTTATTTAATTATAATAAATCATTTTAAAGTTATTTAATTGTAATAATAGCATTTTAAGTTAATTAAATATAATAATATGATTTTAAAGTTATTTAATTATAATAATATCATTTTAAAGTTATTTAATTATATTAATATTGTTTTAAATTTATTAAATTATATTAATATTATTTTAAGGTTATTTAATTATAGTAGTATTGTTTAAAATTATTTGTTTATAGTTAATATTGTATTAAAGAATTTATCAAAATGTTAATATTTGGAAAGATTGATTATTTTAAGAATAATTATGGTTTGTAATTAATAATAAGGATTATTAATAGTGTTGAAAACAAATAATTATTATTTACAAATAAAAGTGTTAAAGGTTAATTATGATTTCTGTTTAACAATATTTGAAATTATAAATTATTATTTTTAAGATGTTTTAAAGTTAATAATTTTCATTTATTTAAATATTTATTGTTAATCATTATTATTATAAATGGTGTTTTGGAGTAAAAGATTTTAATTGTTTATAAATATTTCCAGGACATATGAATGGAGTTGAAAGACTTGGATTTTATAAAAGAGCTTATAAAATGGATTGGAGACGTAAGGAAAATTATTTACAAGGTGATGGGTTTTATAAATGGTTAGATAGTTATAAACGAACTTAAGAAACATGTTTATAGATTTATAAAAGAAGTTTTATAAATGGTTTAGAGATTATAAAGGATTTATAAATGGGTTTAGAAATATACAAAGAGGATTTATATTTGGTTGGAATGTATAAAAGAAGTTTTATAAATGGTTCCAAAAGTTTTATAAATTGGTTTATAAATTAAGTATTGAAAATATAGGAATTGGTGGATATATCTTTGTAGAAGTATTCTTATATAAGTAATTTACTAATGTTTTATTTATGAAAGATTTATAAAAGGAGGCTAGTTTGATGATTTATGAAAGATTTATATGAGAAAATGTTGGAAATAGAAATTACAGACTAATATGATTATGAATTATATGATTTTATATCATTGGTAAATAAAATGCAGGTATGTAAAAGCAAGAGAAAATTTGATGCCTTTGATTTCATAAGTAAAAATTGGGTTGCCTGACTAAAAGGTACATGTTTAAATCTTTGTTTGATTTGTTGGTTTTATGGTTGAGCCACTTGGCTTTTGTTTTCTTTTGCTAGTTTGGGCCGTAGTGGCGATTAGTAGTTGTTTCTATCGAACCGCGTAAAGGAGACGTTGGCAAAATTTTCCGTGAAATTAAGGCGTTAGAAAAGTTTTAAGGAATTTTGAAGAAATTTTTGACAACTAAAATTTGATTTTTAGTTAAAATCTAAGATGATTGAATGGGGTGATATTAGCTGGAATCTATGGATGAAATTTAAGACTTAAGAAAAAGGTAATTGGTTCAAAAAGGTAATGGGGATTTGGCATTTTTCTTGCCTTGGCAATTTCGAGGACGAAATTCCTTTTAAAGGGGAAGAGTGTAACGATCCAGAATTTTAGTCATTTGATTTTTTAGCATTTAATTGATTTTAAATATTGAATAATTATTTTTATAAGTCAAATAGCTAAAATTTCAAATATAGCGATTTATTTGATAATTTAATTGTTGAATTTAATAATTGAAATTGGTTAAACAATGGAATCTTGGGTTTTAAGCTAGATAAAAATAATTTCAAAGATTATTTAAATTCTATTAATAAGAATAAAGATAATAAATTTTTTAAATTGGATTTAAAATTGATTAATTAATTTTAATAATAACTCGTTTGAATTAACATATAAAAATAGCCTTCCGGGGCACAGTCTCGGATTTCGATGAAACTAGTTTTATTGGATCCGTAATAGTGAATTATATTACACCGTCAAATTTTGTAGCGATCAGACATATCGTTTGGTCGTGCGAGATCGAAACGTATTGAAATTAATATTGGAAATTTAATATAAAAATTGGATTCAAAATGCTATTTTCTACATATGATTGAATTAGACCTCAAAACAAGTTCCATCGCGTTCGGAATGGGGGTGTAACATATAGAACGCCAGACATCATGCCTCATTCGGAGTTTGAGATATTTGGGTATGACATGTTGAATAATTTATTAAATAAAAAAACTTAAAATATAATATATTATCATATCGTTGCCATAACCAGTCCATACCCATATTTGTTCACCCGTACTTCCCCCACGTTCTACCACGTACCCTTCTCTCGTTATATAACCATTTGCATATTAGAAGGAAAGAAAAAAAAAGAGCGTTCAAAATTTTCAAACAGCCTCATTCAACGGCCGTAATGATTTCGGACCACCACAAGTCATATCAGGCCTCAAGTTTGACTAGGAAGTTGTTCGTCTCGACATGATGGAGCAATTCAATGGTTGGATGGAGGTGGATCGTCGTGTGGTGGTCGTGGGTGGAGATGAACGACGAAGTTGGGTTTTGTCATTTTGCGGCCACTCGGGGGGTTTTGGGGTGAAGCTTTCAACTAGTAAAAGGTAGGGGCTTGGCAGGGCAAGCTTCGGGCAGAATTTGGGAGGGTGGCATCGCGTGGTGGTGGCGCTGTTTGAGGATGAACGGAGATCTTGTTTTCAGTTTTTCTCGGTGAAGGCGGCAATAGTGAGGCTAGTTCCGGTGGGATTGGGGTCGGAAGAGTTTGGGGGGTTCTCCGTTGATGGTCGCGGCAAAGGCCGGTGGCCTGGGGTGGCATGGAGATGGTCGAGAAGCTCGCGGATGGTATGGGTTAGTTGCGTACAAAATATACAGAGAAGAGAGAGAGGTTGGTTATTTAAATTAATGTTAACTTGGGGGTAATTAAGTTAATTATTGTAATTAGTGAAATATAATATTATTAAATTGGTGAATTTTATAAATGTTATAACTCATTGATGTTAGGTCAGTCGAATGCGACTTTTTGCATTGCGTTCGTAATAACATTGGGTATTTTGAATTTGTTTGGGGACAATTGGAGCAAGTTGGATTTTACACTGAATTTGAACGTCGTTCGGATTCACACGAAACCAGAATGCCTCGGCGACAACAGAAAATTTCGGTGAGTTAAACCCACCCTTTTGATTAACTAGTATGATATATAGTTGATAAAAGTTGTTGAATGATTGTTTGGATGAATTACTATATTTATTAGTTGGTTTGGATACATTCCAACTATTGTAGCGGATGAGATCCTATTACGTTCCCATATAAGAGCGGATGACCCTTTGTATACGAATCCCGACTCGAAGCGATTGATTTATATTTTATGATTGTATAACGTTTGTGATGCAGGGAAATAGGTTGGAGGGATCCAACAGGATTTCTTGCTATTATTGAATTGTTTCAATAATATTTCTTTAATATGGATTATTGAATAATGGACATGATTGTGAACACTGTGGTAGGATTCAGTGTATAACGTGATTATTGAATAATGGACATGATTATTGAATAATGGACATGATTGGAGGGATCCAGTGTATAACGTGAGTGCAATAACTTAAGAGATGTTACAGGATTTTCCATCTCCTAAGGATCCGTTAAACTATTTATATGTAGAAATATATGCTATATATGTAGTGTTTATTAGTAAAGTATAATATTGAAAATAGCGTTAAGGCGTTACCCATATCCCCCTTAACATATTTTTATAGGCATCGTAGTCTATATAGTACTGTAAACTCCACCGTAAACTGGTGGGCTATTTGGGAGCACTCCATAGGTACGACACAAACCAGAATTGTAGTGGGCTCGATAAGGCATATGACAAGGCACGCGACGCAATGCCCAGGGTAGGATTCTACCGTTTTGCACTCCCAGACTGGTGGTAACGCATAGCAGCTACTACCGGCCACCTTGAAACACACTCCCATAATCAAATCAAGGGTGGCCACCAATCAATCACAAAGTAACATATATAGTATCGAAGAAGCGTGTCCGATAGGAGGAGCGACCTCACTTGGCCCGGTATAGCTCCTATTTAGTCATATCAAGCTGACCCGAAGGTCAATGCTGCGTTCTTACCTTATACCTGTAGCGTTCGCCAAGTCATCTTGCTTCGTTCTGGATTCTCCATCACGTGTACAGTTGTTAAAGTGGTTTCGGAATTTGCGGAGAGTATGACAATATCCGACTTTGGTCTCTTTAACAACCAACCGCTTATTTCACACCGTGGTCATAAAAAAAATCCAGAAAAAAGTTTATTACCTTCATATCAAGATATCCATATACTTATTCCAAAAGTATAAATATATTCATAAATACCAAGGAAGATTTTCTTTCAATCAATTTCGAAAATAATTTATAAATCTCTCTTAAACCATTCATAAACTATTTACATGCTTTAGAACCATTTATAAAGCTATTTATAAATTCCAAAACAGTTTACAACTCTTCCCCTTTCATAAACTTCTACGCAAATTCATTTAAAACGCTCCCAAATCCCTTTATACAAGTTCTTTTATAAAACCCGTTTTAAAATCCTTTAAAACTTTTATAACTTCTTTATTAAACCATTATAAAATCCTTTATAAAAATATTTTATAAAAATCCTTTTATAAAATCCATTATAAAATCTCTACAAAAACTTTTATAAATCCCTTACAAAACCTTTTACCAAATTCTAAAATCTTTTACCTATTAAAGTTATTATAAAAGTCTATATTTATTATCTTAAATTAAATTTTGAATATTTTATTAAATTAAAAATTTTAAAGTGTTTTTATTATATTACATTATTTAAATTATATATTTTAAAACTAAATAAAATTATTAGTTAAAATCTTAAAATTTAGATTTTTAAAACTTATATTAACTAAAATATAAATTTTAAATAAAATCTTTAAATTTAAATTTTAAAAATCAAATTTATTAAATCAATACATACTTTACAAATTTAGAAAATAATTTAAAATCGACCAACGGTGTCCGTATATAAATTTCTATCCTATGGCCAAGTGATTAGTTAATTTTAATTTTAATTTCAATTTCAGGGATGGATATATATCATTTCGATCCAAATCAGGTGTCATAGGTATATATCTGTAACAACCCGCAAACCCGTACCCCTCGAATCGACACTATTCTCCCTCATATCGACTCAAAGTGAACGGAAATACAAACCATTAGGCTTAGAAAAGAAAGAGGTAGAAGAAGAAAATAGAAACAACATCAGAATCTCACAATCGCAGCGGAATAAAATATAATAGATAATAAATGATCTTTACACAAAGAAAATACATCTGTTTATACATTACATCATCAGAGTACAATAACCATCAACTGAGTATACACAACATACAGCTGGATAGTTAAACAGTCCTCACACAACTGAATGTACAACAATTTGTTAGTCCATGAGATGATGGTTTTGATGACAACAACCTTAGAATAGATTATAAAATATAAATACTGACATTATAAGTTTAGATATATATATATATATATGTGTGTATGCAGGATTTAACCATGCAGGTATCAAGAGTGAAGACTGTACAATATAGAGATTCAAGAATAGAGATAGAAGACTCATGAGTATCAAGATTATCAAGAGTTCAAGATTTCAAGGTTAAGTTTGTTATATTAGGAATATTTGTTAAAACTCATAGAAAAGCACTAGCATCTTAATATCCAATTTATTTGTGGAATGGAATCCACTTCGAGCCCGTTAAAGGGATGGAACCCTAAGTAGGATGGAACCTACGAAAATCTAGTGGGACATTGTTTTGTATCCACTAATTTTAATTCAAATGATTTTACAAAATTATCTTGTTTTCAAAATGATTTCAAAACTTTCCTTTTAAAAGATTAAAAACTCTCTATCCTGATTTTAAATAATTTTAGCCTCAAAACATCTTTAATTTCAAAGTCAAATTACTCCTGATTTTAAATGTCTTTTCAAATAATATATTTAACTTTTAATATTTATACTTAGATTTAAATATAAAATTATAGTTAAATTATGTATATATTGTTCTTTATATTTACTTAAGAATTTCAACTATATTCAAGTATATTTATAAAGTTTTAAATAGTTTTTATATAAGATAAATATTATTTTTATAGAAATTCAAAATATCAACTTTGGCTGAGGGATGTCGACATGCCCCTAGGCACTATGTCGACATAGTGACAGTTGAAGTTCAAAATTCAAATTTCAAAAGAAGTGTCTATTCGCCATAACTCTTCATGAATGGTCATGGCTGTTGCTATTCTATAAATAGGGGTCAGTTTCAACGAATTTTTAATCACTTTTTTCTGGTTTTCACTCCTCTTCTTCTTCCACATTTCTTAAAACAAAATCATACCATTACTCTGCCGAAATCAACATCGAATCATACTCGATTACTTCTAGTTTGATTCTCCATCACTATCTCTACAAGGTTCTCAGTGCTATTCGGAGTTATAGACTTCTTTGTAATATATTAGCGAGAAAAGGTGTGATTGTAGCATTGGAAATCAATTAAGCGAGAAAATGTGTGATTGTAGCCCTGGAAATCAATTGGGTGAACTTGTTGCCCCGGAATCAAGTATCTCTACCCAAAGGATTGCTATTCTAGAGGGTGTACCTCGGAGCCTTGAAACCGAGGGTTGTAATTGTTGAATTGTTGTTGAAAGGAAATCCATACTTGTGTTGTGGGACTGGATGTAGGGTAACTCCGAACCAGTATAAAATCCGGTGTGTTCTTTCCTTTACTGCTTTTACTTTATATTTGCATCTGTGTTTGATTCTGTGTTCATATCTGTGTCTGATTAGTGTATACACTGTTAACAAATTAAGATAAAACTCAAAAAGATTAACAAATTTCTTAAAACACTATTCACCCCCCCTCTAGTGTTAATTCTAGCCTTAAGATCCTTAATCCGCATTTCTCACATTTGGTATCTGAGCAAGGTTTTCAAAGTTTTCATAATCTGAATTTTGAAAAAGTTTTTTTTTAAAATGGCTATTTTTAGGATTTTATTAACACTATTTTCATATGAATATGTCACAGAATCATCATGATATTTTTGTTTAAAACTATATTTAGTTATTTTGAAAAGTCACTTGATTTTTTAAAAAGTTATTTTGTTTTGCAGGAGAAGAATTATGTCTAATGACTGTTGGTTAAAAGATTTCAGATAATCATTCATCGATCAAGAAGAACAAGTGGATATATATTGGAAATCAACAAAGAAATGGGTACCAGATCAATACCAAATTTTTGGTTCTCATCTACAACTTGATTTGATACTGTACTTCTCTCCATCTGCTTCGCAATGTCACTGGTTTCGTGTGAATCCGTCAAGAAATGACCAAGTTATGGTCAAATGAAGTTTTGGTGAACAAAGAGAAAAAGAAGGCAAAACTATCAAAGGTATTCTTCAAATTGTATCCATAGATTTGAGTATTTTGTTCCCAATCCTTTTCCAGATTGCAGTTCTTGTTCTCGTGGTCGTTTTGATGGGTGGATCATCAAATTCCGATCAAAATTGAGTGAGATATGACAGTTTGAAGTTGGCTATCCAAAACTGAAAAACTGAATACGGGATCTTCTACATTTCTTCTACTGTTCGGCCTGTTGCATCACAATACCGTCCAAATTCGACACCAAACTATTACTAGATCATATCCCTTGCCTTCCTCTTCGATTTTCCGCTGGTTTCATCCAATTCCGTTAAGAAACGAAGGAGATATGTCTTCTAGAAGTTTGATAGTATATAGAAAAACGGGAAGAACATGAAGAGGAAGAATTTTTATGAAAAGTGGTGACCGTTGGGCCTATTTATAGTGGTTGAAGTGTCCATTCATTCAAAATTCGAATTCAAAGTTTTGGCGCCAAGTTAGTCGATCTACTAAATCATCTGTATCTTTCTCATATGGTCTTCAAATTCAGCAAATGAATATACTACGCTGATCAGAAAAACGAGCCCGTCGCAATAGAACATATCTCGTCGTCAAATTCAAAAAGATATAAATGTGTGGTTCACAACGATGGAGGAACAACAAAGTTAGAAAGATGGAATGCAAAAATTGGTACGCTTTACTATTATTTCATCTTTATTGTTGCATTTAGAAATATATATCTATGCATTTAGTTAGGTATAGAAATTTATCTCTTTTATAAGTTTTGATATTTTGGTCCATATATCGACACACCATAGTATAAATATCGTTATACAAGTCTAAATTTTTTAAAAAGTCTTTTAAAATGTGTTTTCTTTCAAATAAAATCTACAACTAATTTATTACAACTATACTAAGTAGAAAAGCATACATTCATTCATGATTTCAACTTTTCTAATGTTATTTTTACTTCTCATACTCTATTTCTATTAAGATACTAATTTTATATCTTTAAGAAATTAGTAGAATGAATTTAGAATGTTAGAATAAGGCTCTATTTATATATTTCTTCAATTAATAAGATTGCACCACATCACATGACCAGAACTTTAGATAGCATTTCTAAAATGCTTCTTTTCTTCTGTAATGTTTTGTAAGCACTGCAAATTCGTTTTTATAGCATTTCTGTGCTTTGAAACGCTGTAGATTTTCAGAAACTTTACACAGCATATGGTAAAAGCTACAGTTTCTATTTTATATTGTTTTGAATATATTTTATTGCAAAAACTTTTTATAGCATTTTGTAAATGTTGTCTTTTCTGTTTGAAATTTTAAATTATAAAAAAATGATATTTAAACTAAGTATTTTTCTATTCTTTTTAGAGTTATTTTCTAACTTATATTAGAATATTTTAAAAGTAATTTCATTTTTAAAATATTTTTTAATAATTAATTAAATTTTTTAATGTAAGAAGCCTTAATGTAACACATGTTTATTTTAGTTTTTCAATCTTTATTATTTTATTTAATATTTCATTATGATATTTTTTTAAATTTAAAAGATATTTAAACATGTTTCTAAAATATTTAAACCAATAATAATTTAATATAAAGGTTTTAATTAGTAAGATAAGTATTTTATAAACATGGAAGTTTGGATTATAGTAATTAAATTAAAATAATTATTTTAAATAAATTAAATAAGTAGGCTATTAACCTTTATAAAAACCATATTTGATCATATATAGTATAAGTCCTTATTCCTTAGCATTTAATTTTGATATTAAGTTTGATTACTACCTTTCACGATTATGTTACAGTTTTAATACCATTTATTACCTTTAAACTATTGTCTTTACAACTATTTTAGTCCCATTCATTAGTTTCCTTAACTTAAGTCTAGTAATTGGTGTGTTTTACCTTTGTTTGGTTGAAGTGATTTATAATAAATAGTTTGATATATGTATGCATACATACATATATAGACACACACATACACACACATACACAGATATATATATATATATATATATGCTTGTCAACTAGATATTACTTATCACACATGTTTATCTTATAGTCTGAACATCTCTTACCATAGTATATATATATCATCATATCATTTTGCAAATTATTTTACTTCATTGTCATTTTATTACATATCATTATGCATTCTATTTCATATCACATTTCATTGCATATTACATCATAAATTACAATGCATATCATAATCATTTCCATCACAAGTCGCACTTCATTTCGCATATTATCTTATGCTACATTGCATATGTTATACACTTCATACTGCTTTACAAACTACATATTACATACATGTATATATAACGAGTGTATTTTATTTAGGAGGAGGTTGTAGTAATGTCTTATAATATAGGATTATTATTTTTTGGTTGATTTGATTGACTTGATTGACTTGTTTGAATTGTTTGACTTGATTGACTTGTTTGAATTGATTGATTTGTTTGACTTCTCTGACATGATTGGTTTTGATGTGTGTGTTGATTGTATTATTTGAAATATATTTATACATATTTATTGAATAATTATAGTATAATTAAGTTAATATCTTTCACAATTCATTTACTATACTTTGTTCTAGTATTAGTTTAAGGGGGGGTTTTATAGTTAGTGGTTTAGGACTAAGTTTTAGTTTTAGATCTAAATGTTGATTATTTATGATAACACTATCATTATAATCACATGTCATAGAGTATTACATTAAGGGGGAGTTATATAGTTTAGAGATAGTTTTTGTTGATGACAAAGGGGGAGGAATATAAAATAGGGTAGTTAGGCATAAATTAAAGGGGAGTTATTAGGATAGAAGTAATATTTTATAAACAAAGGTTGTCATCATCAAAAAGGGGGAGATTGTTAGTCCTTGAGATGATGGTTTTGATGACAACAACCTTAGAATAGATTATAAAATATAAATACTGACATTATAAGTTTAGATATATATGTGTATGCAGGATTTAACCATGCAGGTATCAAGAGTGAAGACTGTACAGTATAGAGATTCAAGATATAGAGATAGAAGACTCATGAGTATCAAGATTATCAAGAGTTCAAGATTTCAAGGTTAAGTTTGTTTTATTAGGAATATTTGTTAAAACTCGTAGAAAAGCACTAGCATCTTAATATCCAATTTATTCGTGGAATGGAATCCACTTCGAGCCCGTTAAAGGGATGGAACCCTAAGTAGGATGGAACCTACGAAAATCTAGTGGGACATTGTTTTGTATCCACTAATTTTAATTCAAATGATTTTACAAAATTATCTTGTTTTCAAAATGATTTCAAAACTTTCCTTTTAAAAGATTCAAAACTCTCTATCCTGATTTTAAATAATTTTAGCCTAAAAACATCTTTAATTTCAAAGTCAAATTACTCCTGATTTTAAATGTCTTTTCAAATAATATATTTAACTTTTAATATTTACACTTAGATTTAAATATAAAATTATAGTTAAATTATGTATATATTGTTCTTTATATTTACTTATGAATTTCAACTATATTCAAGTATATTTATAAAGTTTTAAATAGTTTTTATATAAGATAAATATTATTTTTATAGAAATTCAAAATATCAACTTTGGCTGAGGGATGTCGACATGCCCCTAGGCACTATGTCGACATAGTGACAGTTGAAGTTCAAAATTCAAATTTCAAAAGAAGTGTCTATTTGCCATAACTCTTCATGAATGGTCATGGCTGTTGCTCTTCTATAAATAAGGGTCAGTTTCAACGAATTTTTAATCACTTATTTCTGGTTTTCACTCCTCTTCTTCTTCCACATTTCTTAATACAAAATCATACCATTACTCTGCCGAAATCAACATCGAATCATACTCGATTACTTCTAGTTTGATTCTCCATCACTATCTCTACAAGGTTCTCAGTGCTATTCAGAGTTATAGACTTCTTTGTAATATATTAGCGAGAAAAGGTGTGATTGTAGCCTTGGAAATCAATTAAGCGAGAAAATGTGTGATTGTAGCCCTGGAAATCAATTGGGTGAACTTGTTGCCCCGGAAATCAAGTATCTCTACCCAGAGGATTGTCATTCTGGAGGGTGTACCTCGTAGCCTTGAAACCGAGGGTTGTAATTGTTGAATTGTTGTTGAAAGGAAATCCGTACTTGTGTTGCGGGACTGGATGTAGGGTAACTCCGAACCAGTATAAAATCCGGTGTGTTCTTTCCTTTACTGCTTTTACTTTATATTTGCATTTGTGTTTGATTCTGTGTTCATATCTGTGTCTGATTAGTGTATACACTGTTAACAAATTAAGATAAAACTCAAAAAGATTAACAAATTTCTTAAAACACTATTCACCCCCCTCTAGTGTTAATTCTAGCCTTAAGATCCTTAATCCGCATTTCTCACACAATTAACACAGCAGAATATTTTAACACAAGTACGGAAGTACGTATCGCCATCCAGCTCGTCTCCTGAGCTCCACAACATCCTTTCCTGTAATCTATAATACTCGGTCTGACCCGAGCATTATAATAAAATAACACCCGAGTTAGTCTGGAAAACCAGCGTGAGAAAAACACACCCAATCGGGTTATTAAAGTTTTCCAAACCCTTTGAAATCAAAAGCATCTCGTAAGACCACGCCACAAATAAACTTGTCGGGTTTTTACCTTACGATAGCCAAAACACTTTCTTATCAAATCCTCTGATATTATAATAGTTTCTATATACAAATACTTATTCAAATAGCCGAAATTGTTACATGATTAAATTTCAGCATACTTGCCACAAAGTGGGTAATACAAACAAATACCGTACAAGGCACGTAGGATGAATGGATTTCCATCAATGACTAGGCACTGGGGTACCATCTGTCACAGTACGTGGCCTAGATCACAGTACCGAGGAGTACGCCCGCTCCCCTGCAACACAAGGTCGGAACCATCCCTTACTGGATAATTCTGAGTAAAATCACCCCACGGTTGGGATCAGCAACCGCACCACTAAGCCGAAATAAAAAGGGACATCTAGACAGGGATGACCTTACTCTCAAGTGGGGGCTACCCATGAAGCCTTGCTGCATAACCCCTGATTTTCAGTCATTCCCGGTTGATGAGGCTTGAGGCTAAGCGTTACCTTTAGAGAACAAATCCCTTAGAATGCCCATCGTCCACCTGACGATGTTCCGAAAGCATTCATCCATACAAGTCCGTCCCGGGTCCGAACGGAACCGAAGGCACTATTCCTACTACATCCATTTTGGAATCATCTTCAGGATTAGTAGCGATTAGCCCTTTCACTTCACTGCTCCATCTTCGATTCCAAACTCGTTTTCCACGAAAACGTACAAACTGAATCGAAGTGGTTTTCGGGAAAAACTCCCGATCCCGGTCTCTTCGAAACGATCAGCGCATTAGCCAATATTGATAGTCGGTTATTTAACTATCCAATAACATCCACAAACATCCATCAAACAATAAATAATTTTCCAAATTATTTATTAACCTCAAAATATCTTCGCAAGATATATTTCTATTTTCAATCCTTTGAAAACAATTTCAAACCGTCCTTCTCTCATGGAATAAATTTTCCAAATATTCCTATTTCCACTGAAATCACCAAGTACCAAAAACATTAGATTTTTAAAATAAATTTTGAAACACTTTATTATAAAATATACTTTAAAACATTTAAATTAAAACTACTTTAATACTTTCTTCAAAGATATATACTTTAAGAATATTTAAAATAAAGCTACTTAATAAAATATAAAACTAGATTCTTTTATCATTTAAAACATAATACCAAACCATCTTTAAATAATTACTATTAAAATAGATTTGAAAAACACTTACTTTAAAGTTTTAAACATTTAAAAATAATATATTTTCCAAAACATACTTTAAACCAACCTTTAAACCTTTAGCTTATACTTAAAAGTTTACTTTGGAAACGTACTTGGCTATTCAGGGAAATACACTTTTCTTTCACATCTTTCAAAATAAATCACTATTTATTTTTAAACAAATTTACCCATTTCTATAATAAATTCCCACCGTGAATTTATTCTTCCAAATATCCACTGATATATTTCTTCACTTTTATAAACCCAGTTTATAAATCCAAAGTCTCACTTCTCTTTTAAAAATCCCGTTTTAACACTTAAATCAATTCCCAAATTGATTTCCGATTTACTTTACTTTTAAATAAATTTCTTTACTTACTCCGTTTATTTCAAAATCCTTTAACTTTAAATTTCATTTCTTTATTATGATTTAAAAATCCCTTTAAACTGAGAATACCAATTTCAGATTTCCCAAATTCCTTTTCTTTTTCTTTTTAATTAAATTTAAACCTTGAATTAAAATAAATTCTTTATTCTTTTAAATAATATTGCTTAAGCTTAATATTCATTATTTCTCTGCTTATTCAAAATCCCCTTTTCTATATTTATTTGAATTTTGAAATCACTTTTATTCTTTTCCAAATTTGTTCTTAAATTTATTCAAATTCTTTAAAATTAGTTTACTTGAAAATCCATTCCTTATTTTCCTTTCAAAATCCACTTCTATATATTTTGGTAATTTAGGGTACCGAATATTCAAGAAAACCATAACATTCAATATTCCAATTATCAATAAAATTCACCACAGAATATCCAATATTCATAACACAGAATATAAAACAATCTAAATAATTTTGAGGAATCCAGTTGGATGCCTCCAACCTGTTTTCCCTGCATCCACAGATGTTAGCACAATACCAATTCCACTTCGAGGTGGAATATCGTGGTATATGGGATTAATATAATATCATCCGCTATTATGCGGCGCCTAGAGTCTCATCCGCTATAAAATGCGGGAATATCAACAACTCCAATATATTCTATATATACTACTATATATAATATAGCACATCAAACCAAATTCAATCATTCAATCAATTATTTAAATTTAACCATTTAAATTTAAATAAAAATCCAGAAGAGTGAGATTAACTCACCTTTGATTTTTGTGTTTGCAATCCAGTCCAAATCTCGACTTGTTTTCCTTACGATTTCCGACTGTATAATCATTAGATGATTTTATTAATATTCGAACCAATCGAACAATTAATTCCTATTAAATATATTTGATTAAATAATCATTAAATTTTAAACTAATTCTTTTAGTAAATTATCTTTAGTAACTAAAATAGCTAAATAAGTTAATTTAACAATTTATTTCCCCAATCCATTGTTTTTTTTAAAAAACAAACAAGCAAATTAAAATACGTAAGTGTATATTTATTTTATCTTGACATCTTATATATACTTTTAAAGAATAATTTATATAGATAAAAATCTAACTTTACATAACTTTAAACACATCTAAAATTCATATATATATATATGTTCCAAACCTTACCTTATATATATATTCTATTTTACTTTTATATTGAAATCAAGATATGCATGTGTATTTATATATCTTTCAGCAATTTGAAACTCTACCTTTTCTTCACAGTAAACTTTTCTTCCAAGATATATATATTTTTATATATATACTACACATATATGAATTTACTAAATAAATTTTAAATCCAAAAAATACTGTAGAGTGCTAAATACCCTACTGTAATATTTTTTTCGTGCTTCTAAAATCATCATAGTAAATTTAATTTTCCCTAAATCTATATATATATATATATATATTAAATTTACATCAAAAGAAAAGAGATCGAATACCTCACCGAGCAGATGCTACCCCTAGCTATTCTGCCTTCAACGCGAGCACAAGCGCATCCCACATCATCGGTGACCCACTCCGCAACCCTCACCCACCACGTAGTCAACTCCATGCCCAAAAGTCCACGTCGATGGTCGAAACAAAGTAGACCCGAAGTCCTAGTTCCAATTCGCTCGACTTCACTATCGATTCCTCCAAACCCACACAATCGCGCGGACAACCACTCCCCTAGCCTCGCCGAACCACCGGCCTCGCGTGCTTCCCCCCTCGACACCTCAACTGGCTCGTCTCTCAACAATTGAGCATGAATTCCTCGAACGACTTGATTCGTACAGCATGCGTTCCCTCATTTAATTTGGAACGAGAATTTTTAAAAGGAGGGCAACCATTTTCTTTTTGATGAGTTGATTTGATTTTGAACGAGGAGATAGGAAAGGGAGCTCGTGTTCAAGGGGAATAAAAAGATCGACATATTTGATTTTGGGATTTTGTTTCACAGCTCGGCCATAAGAAGATTTGAAAACAAAAAAGGAGGAAGGGATCAATAGCGTATACATGCTGTCTGCAATGTTTCAGAAGTGCAGAGAAAAAGTTTCGATGTGAAGGAATGTCGGCTGGTGAAGGTTGCTTGTATGAGAATATATATATATATATAATTTAAATTGAATTTCAAATTATCTCAATGAAAGCAACTTCCAATCTCGAACCCCTAACGAGGCATGCCGCTAGGCGTTTATAAGGTTATGCCCCTATTTCGGACACAATGGAAAAGGTTTCGAGTCCTAATTCGATCGTATGAAGAAGATAGCTTTTTAGACCCAGTTGTTATATTAAATTTTCGATATAGATTTCAGCGCGTTTATATATCGTACGCTCACACAACAACTCCAAATGCTACGAAAATTGAAATCCGATAATAATACAATATTACGGATCCAATGGAACTAGTTTCGTCGAATTCTGAGACTGTGCCCCGGAAGGCTATTTTTAAATATCGATTTAAACAATATATTTTCAAAACTGAACAAAATACTTTCAAATTCAATTTTAACACTTCGATTACCTTCAGTATTATCAATGTAAATTTTCCAAGCCTTCAAATTATTTTTAACAGGCTTAAAACCCCAGATTCAACATTTTACCCAACTTCAAATTATTTAATTTAATAATTAAATTACTCAATAAATAGTGGCATTTGAAATTCATGTTAGAAATTAACATTTAAATATTTAAAATCAATTAAATATTCCAATTTCAAATGCTCAAAAATTCCGGGTCGTCACATTCCTCCCCCCTTAAAAGAATTTCGTCCCCGAAATTACTAGTTAAGAGGAATGGTCCGTAACCCGTCAACCTTTCCCAAATCTATTATCATAGACACACTATCACTCTAACTTCTAAATTAGTGAATGTAAACTAATTGAAAATGAACAATTGAATGTCATTGTATATGAATTGGTTGTAAACAATTACAAATAGTGTCGAAATTATATAAGTTGCTTATAAACCTTGTTAGTATGCATTTCTTTTGATATGCAAGTGTTGTAGTTGTTTAAAAGAGTAAGATTGTTAATAACTTTGTATATATGTTACTTACATGTTTAAATTGATTAAGTACAGGTACCGGGGCTACCGTTTGGCGAGATTTGGTTGCACTAAAATGCTTAATAAATAAATGTTTTGCTTAAAAATGCTAAAAAGGTACGCCTACGCAATAAAAATAGGAAATATGAACTGTTTTTCTGCTTTTCCGATCGTGTGGGTCGATGTATATATATTTATGTCTATTGTGATCCTACTACGATCGAACCGCGCAAAGGAGGCTATGGCGAATTTTTCTGAAAATTTAAGGCGTTAGAAAATTTTCGGGAAATTTTGGAAATTTTTTGTTAATGAAAAATTGATTTCTAAATTGTAATAAAAAAGTCGGTGTTAACTCATATTTTAGTACCGACCTAAAACTCTGTGACCTAAGGAAGTTAGCGGCCTAACGACCTAAGGGGGTTCCCGACCTAAAGACTCTGCAACCTAAGGAAGTTAGCAACCTAACGACCTAAAAGTTGTCTACGACCTAACAGCCTTCACGACCTAACTACTAAAGGGACTTCACGACCTAAGAACTTCGCGACCTAACATACCTAACGACCTAAAAGGTATCTACGACTTAACTTCTCCAATGACCTAAATGTCTGTGACCTAAAGGTATCTACGACCTAACAGCATAATGGTCTTAGCGACTTAACTGGTTCAAAAGGAAGTGCGACCTACGACCTACCTTAGGTCGCTCACGACCTATAACATGCCCAATTTAAACAAGCCAACATAGTTCCCTACGCCGCATTTCTCTAGGTCGCTTACGACCTACCGCTTGCCACCTTGTTCAGATAAGACCGAGAGCAACTCCATCAAGCTAACTCTTTAAGTCGCGAGTGGGCCACGACCTAACTTAGGTCGCTTGCGACCTACGACCTAACTTAGGTTATACACGACCTAAGACTTGGGGGTTAAATTTCGCCCAGAACCACTCCTATAAATACAGCCCCAACTCCAACTAGCAAAGGACTTTTGGCCAATCATTTTCTGAAGCGTCATTACTCTGCCGAACTCTCAACTCATCCAAGACTCGAAGAACTCCAAACATCAAAGATACTACAACAAGCTTTGAACGAGATTCTACACATCCGACATGGATCCGACAAATCTCATCATCAGAGTTTGAGTTACTAATCCGAAGTGTTTGAATGATCGAAGTGAATTGTATTCAAAGTGTATTGTATCAAATTGTAACCAGATCAGCAATAAAAGACTATAAAGTGGACGTAGGCTCAATTACGGGCCAAACCACTATAAATCTGTTGTTCCTTTACCGTTTTTCTGCTATTTTCAGCTTATATTATGTTCCCGTACCAACGGGTGGTGCTTTCACATTGTTAGTACATACACTGGGTGTTAGCGTTCGATTTTAAGCGTTAACATTTTGGTGCTTTCACTGAGAACCCAACTCAGGAAGATTGTCATCATTGCTTCAAAACAGTTCGTTGAAAAAGTCTCTTTCAAGACCAGAAGTCTGTTGGATATAATGGCTCCTGGAAGGAAACGCTAGTCTGTCAGATCTGAAGATGCTCACGATAATACTGCCACTTCCCTTTCTCCAAGTCAGGCAGCTCCAAGTGTTGGAGTGACGCGATAAGAATTAGACATCGCAGTGTCCGGACTGTATCAACAGATTGAAACTCAGAATACTCTAATGATGGAGAAGTTAAATGCTTTGCTCGGGGCAAGTCAAAGACCAGTGAATAATGAAGAGAACATCGTTGATGCTATTCACAACTCCGAAGGAAGAAATATTCCTCAAGGGGGATCAGGTGCTGCTGAAGGGGCACCCCTCCAAGCTGAAGGATCCAGGCCATCACCAGTTTTCCGTGAACATTTGCCCGGACAAACTTCTGAGAAAATGGCCGAAGTCTACTCCGCAAAGTCATTAAATAATGAGGAATATCTCTCTGGCATGATCCGGCAAATAATGAAAGAAAGCATGCAAAGAAATGAAAATGAGAGCGAATGGGGATTCGCACCGAGTAAAACTCCGTTTACTGAGAGGATTCTAAAAGCTGAGTTTCCCAGAAAATTTGTTCCCCCCACCATTCCTACTTATCGGGGGACAAGTGACCCAAATCAATTCTTGTATAAATATGACTGGCACATGACCGGCGCAAGAGCGACTGATGAGATTAAGTGCCGGTATTTCCCGGTATATTTGGAAGGAGTGGCACTTCTTTGGTTTACCAAGCTTCCCGTTCGATCTGTAGACCAATTTTCTGACTTAACCCGGAAGTTTAAAGAGAAATTCAGATTGTACGCTTCAAAGGAAAAAGACATAATGTCATTGTCCAGCATTGAGCAGAATCCGGGAGAGCCTATTAAGTCATTCCTGAATCGCTTCAATAAAGCTCTGGCTGAAGTTGACAACGCAGAGCCATGAATGGTCTTGACTTACTTGATGCGTGCTATCGACAAGTCGAGCTAATTTGGAAAATGGCTGAAAATGAAGGAGCCAAATTCACTCGAAAAATTCTATAAGAAAGCTGACGAATTCATACGCTTGGA
Source organism: Allium fistulosum (assembly GCA_030737815.1). NCBI lineage: Eukaryota > Viridiplantae > Streptophyta > Magnoliopsida > Asparagales > Amaryllidaceae > Allium > Allium fistulosum. The sequence goes on along the minus strand of CM060905.1, from coordinate 718,707,260 downwards.
AAATCTTCCGGCACCAATGAAAGTGGTGGCAACAAGGGTGGAGAATAACATTGCTGCTTCAGCTAAGAAAGATTCTGGAGGTCAAAAAAGGGAAAATCATGATGGGAAGAAATAAAAGGATATAAAGAAACCTCGCTTCTTCTAACCCTCAGATTTCACTCCATTGACCGACACTCCGGAAAATATCTTCTTTGCCACCAAAGATGCTGTGGAATATCCTAAACCCGCGGAGATAAAACCTAGAAAGGGTGCTATGCAAAATGGAAAATTCTGCCGATTCCATAACCAACCTGGACATGATACCAACGAATGTCGTCACTTGAAGAGCTTAATTGAAGAGTTGTTGAGGGAAAACAAGCTGCAACAGTATGTTAAAAAGAACAGGAATGACCCAACTTCGTCTACTCAGGGGCAGCAACCCCCTACTCATCCATCTGGCTTGGGTAAAGGCACTACCGCACATGAATCCAAAAGGCCTGTTATCAATGTGATTACAGGAGGTCCACACCCAGCTGGCAGAAGTTGGGGTGAAATGGAACGATATGCTCGTGCTTTGAAATACACTCCAGCAGAAGAAGATGTTTTTGTTTTAGAAAACGCCGCACCCCTGAAACAGCAGAAAACTTCTGACGATGATATTATGTTCAAAGCCAGGGATTCTATGGGTATTGAAGCTCCAACCATAGATCCTTTGGTCATTTCTGCAGGAATTGGGCCAGTTATTGTAAGACGAGTGCTCATTGATTGCGGTGCTTCATGCAATATACTCTTCAAGAAAATTTTTGACCAAATGAAGATTCCAATGACCGACGTTCAGGCTTCATTACAAAAGATTGTTGGGTTCACTGGGGAACCGCAGCAACCAATCGGAACTGTCAACTTGTTCGTGGAACTTGGAGAGGGGCAGAAAAGGGTAGTTCGGAAACAAACTTTTGTAATTGTTGATGGATTTTCTGCCTACAATGCCTTCCTAGGCCGGCCAACTCTAGCTGCATTCAAAGCCATTTTGGCCCCATGGTGCCTAACTATGAAATTTCCTACAGATAATGGTGTTGGTGTCATCAAAGGAGATCAAAATGCTGGACGTGTATGTTATCTTATAGAGCTTCGAGAGGCCAGGAAGAGAGAGATGGGTAAAGATGCGGCAGCCCCCCTCCGCATCAAAAGCCCAACCTTGTAGCAAATACAGGGTGGTCCCTGCACTGGCGAGCATAGTGGTGCAAGGAGAGAAATGGACCCCAGAAAAGCCGGTGCAGAGGAAAATAGAGTGGTGCCGATGGAGGTAACGGTACCAGTACCTGTTGATTTTAAAGACCCAAACAAAGTGCTAAATGTGAGTTCGCAACTCAGTATGGCAGTCCAAAATATGCTAATAGCATTTTTGAAAGCAAATCTGGACGTATTCGCTTGGGGTCACGCCGATATGTGTGGAATATCTCCAAAGATTGCTGTACATACTCTGAATATTGATCCGAAATTCACGCCTGTGAAACAAAAGAGAAGAACCCAAGGTCCAGAAAGGTCAGCAGCACTAAAGGAAGAGGTAGACCGACTCATGGAAAATCATTTCATCAGAGAGTCCATATATCCAAATTGGGTTTCAAATCCTGTGCTGGTTAAAAAGGCCAATGGAAAATGGAGAGTGTGCATTGATTTCTCAGATTTAAACAAAGCCTGTCCCAAAGACTGTTTCCCATTACCAAGGATTGATCAGCTGGTAGATGGAATAGCCGGACACGAATTGTTATCTTTTATGGATGCTTACTCCGGGTATAACCAGATTATGATGCATGAGTCGGACTAGGAGGATACGAGTTTCGTCACAGATGTTGGTTTATACTGCTACAAAGTCATGCCTTTCGGATTGAAAAATGCAGGGGCAACATATCAAAGGCTTGTTAATGCAATGTTCAAATCACAGCTTGGAAAAACTATGGAAGTCTATGTCGATGATATGTTAGTGAAATCAAAGAAAGCAGTTGACCATATGGACCACTTAGCAGAAATGTTCGAAATCCTCCGAAAATATGGAATGAAGCTCAACCCTTTGAAATGTTCATTCGGGGTAGAGTCCAGGAAATTCTTGGGATTTATCGTAAGCGCTAGGGGTATTGAAGCCAATCCTGCTCAAATTACTGCTCTAAGAGAAGTCAAAGCCCCTAGAACAAAGAAGGAACTGCAGAGCCTAAATGGGAAAGTTGCTGCCTTAAGTCGATTTATTTCCAAAGCTACTGATAAATGCATCCCCTTCTTGGACGCTTTAAAGAAAGGGAAGAAGAACTTCGAATGGACACTTGAGTGCCAGAAAGCTTTCGATGAATTAATCCGTCACATGGAAGTGCCTCCAATACTTTCTAAGCCTAACAACGGTGAAGACCTTTTCATATACTTGGCAGTTTCATCTCATGCCCTGAGTGCAGCACTGGTAAGAGAGGATGCAAAAGTTCAGCGTCCGGTCTGCTATATCAGCAAAAGACTCACTAGGGCAGAAATGAATTATTAAAAGCTAGAAAAGCTCGCCTACTGTTTACTGATTGCTTCCAGAAAGTTGAGGCCGTATTTTCAAGCTCACCCTATTAAAGTTCTCACCGACCAGCCTCTAAAGCAAGTCCTATTTCGCCCTGAAACTTTGGGCCGTCTTTTGAAGTGGAATATTGAGCTTAGCCAGTATGATATCACTTATCATCCCCGAAGAGCGATCAATGGACAAGCCTTAGCGGATTTCATCGCAGAGTATACAGATAAGGGTGATAAAGAGGAAGAGATTACAGTTGACATCCCGACCAAATGGAAGTTATACGTTGATGGCTCAAGAAATGATTACTGTTCCAGAGCTGGGGTTGTGCTTGAAACCCCCGAAGGGCGATCGTTATGTTACGCATTAAGATTGGAATTCCCTTCTACAAACAATGAAGCAGAATATGAAGCTCTAATTGCTGGATTAAAGATTGCAAAGGAATTGAACATCAAAGCATTGCAAATCTTCAGTGATTCTCAGCTTATTGTGTGTCAGGTCAAGAAGGAATTTCAAGCTAAAGGAGGAAATCTGCCCACTTATTTGTCAAAGGCTTCTGAGCTTCTCGATGATTTCGATCATTATTCGATAAGTCACATACCTCGAGAGGAAAATATGAAAGCGGATTCTCTAGCAAAGTATTCAAGCTCCGGAGAAGCTCAATTATTGGGATTAGTTCCTGTGGAGGTCTTGTCAGCTCCAAGCACTGATGATATGGATATCGACTGGATCATGGCTGTATCTCAAGAACAAGAGTCATGGATGACCCCAATCAAAGAATATCCGCTCAACGGCTCCCTACCAGAAAGTTCTAAAGAACGCCGAAAGCTGTTGAGAAAAGCATCAAGATATGTAATTCAAGACGGCCGGTTATACAGGCGGGGATTCTCAATGCCATTACTCCGATGTGTAACCAAGGAAGAAGCTAAAACAATCTTAGCAGAGATACACGGAGGAGAATGTGGGGATCATTCAGGCGACCAAACACTTGCCAAGAAAGTTCTTCGGTATGGGTATTTCTGGCCCGATATTAATCGAGATGCTGCTATCTACTCCAGAAAATGTGACAAATGTCAAAGATTTGCAAAAATCCCAAGAGCACCTTCAACTGAACTAACACAGATGGTCAGCCCATGGCCGTTCGCCATTTGGGGGATAGATTTAATCGGACCTTTACCAATTGCCAAGTCGGGAATCAAATATGCTATTGTTGCTGTAGATTATTTCACTAAATGGGCTGAAGCTGAACCTTTGGCCACTATTACTTCTAAAAAGATGATAAATTTTGTAACGAAAAATATCATTTGCAGATATGGTGTGCCACAGAAGATAATCACAGACAACGGTATTCAATTTGAAAGTGAAGAGTTCCAGGACTTCTGCAAGCAATTCAGAATCCGAAAAAGTTTCTCAGCAGTGGCTCATCCGCAGGCAAACGGGCAAGTGGAAGCAGTAAACAAAATTATCAAGTCAACCATCAAAAAGCAGCTTGAAAAAGCAAAAGGTGGATGGGTTGATAAGCTACCACTAGCACTATGGGCATACAGAACAACCCATAAGACTGCAACTAGACACACTCAATTCTCATTGGCATACGGATCGGAAGCAATGATTCCGGTAGAGCTAGAAGTCCTTTCTCACAGGAGAGTTCATTTCAACCAAGCCGAAAATGAGAAATTGCAACTCGAAGCACTTGATTTTCTTGATGAAAGAAGGGAAGAAGCTAGACTCAGAGTTGCGGCCCATCAACAAAGAATTGCAAGGCACTTCAACTCTAAAGTCCGTCAACGAAGCTTTGAAGTCAGGGACTTATTCTTGAAAAGAATCATGACAGCAGTCGGAGTATTTGGACCAAATTGGGAAGGGCCATATGTCATAGGCAATAAACTTCTTAATGGCACATTCAAACTCACAACTGTCGAAGGAGATCCAATCCCAAGAGCTTGGAACAGCAATCATTTGCGCCCATATTTTACTTAAAAAGCTTTGCTTGAAATTGTAAAATGATTATGGATGTATCGATTGTATTGTAAACCATTGTAAAATCAGTGATGATGAATAAAAGAGCTATAAAGTGGACGTAGGCCCAGTTCTTGGCCGAACCACTATAAATTTTTGTGTTCTTTATTATTATAAAATGCCTATTTTATTTCGATGTGTAAATACTCTAAATGTATTGCTAAAATATCGATTCAATATTGCAGGTCATTAAAACAAAGCTTACCCATCGCAATGCTAAGTGAACCCCGTAAATCACTCAATAAACAAACTTCAAGCCACAGAAAGTTCCAAATCCAAATCCAACATAAGACGAACTTTACACCAAAAGTTGATGATTCCACTAAAGAGACACTTTTCCAAAGAAAAGGAACTGGACGCTTGTTAACTAATTACGATCGTTTGTATAAACAAACATCTGATTAAATAACTTTCGCCTGTCCCATGGAATCAATCAACAGTGAAGTACACTCCATTAGATAAAGCAAACTGCTTACAAAGGAAAGGAACATAGGCTCGGAGACAATAACAAGGGACCATTAATGAGCAAACAACAAAGGGACATGGGCGAGCGAATCAACAAAAGCCCTCTTCGGAGGCACAAGACCTCTTCGGAGGCGCAACCCTTCGGGGGATAAAGACCTCTACGGAAGCACAAGCCCTCTTCGTAGGCACGCCAATAAATGGAAATGCTCTTCTCAACAAAAAGGTTGATGGAACCATTGAGGCAAGGCCTTTGTTAACTAATTGCGATCGTTTGTGCGAACGAACATCCAATTAAATAACTTGCGTCCGCCCTGTGAATCCATTTAACTGTGAGAAAGTAACTTCCAGGCAATCAAATAAAGACCTCTTCGGAGGCACAAGACCTCTTCGGAGGCACAAGACCTCTCCCGAGGCACCACAAGCCCTCTTACAAGGCACAAGCCTTCCCCAAAGGCACACACTGCCCTCTTCGGAGGCAGAAGACCTTCCCCAAGGCACACAAGACCTCTCCGGAGGCACAAGACCTCTCCGGAGGCACAAGACCTCTTCGGAGGCACAAGACTTCTTCGGAAGCACAAACAAAAAGACTTCTCCGGAAGCACAAGACCTCTCCGGGGGCACAACGCTACTTCACAAAACATAATGCTACTCTTCGGAGTCCAAATGCTACTCCTCAGAAATACCGAAAAAAGCCCTCCTCAAAGGCACACTTCAACTCTCAAGGGAGATCTACTTGTTCATCTTGAAAAATTCTTCCCCAGAAATTGATGTGCTAAGTAAAATCCTCTTTAGAGACCCGCTCTACTGTGTAGGAGAATTCACTTCTCAAAAATATGAAGTAACCATCTCCGAAGGTTGAAGCGTAAAAACTTCTCCAAAAATGAGACACGCTCCATTTAAGTAGAATAATTGTTTCCTCAAAGACGGAATAATTATTCTCCAAAAAAAAAAGAGTACAAGTCTCGCCAAAGCAAAAAGATATTGCAATGCACTTGTGGTATAGGGGCAATATCATACAATACAGCTACATTAATAAAAGTAGTATTCAAGCGAAGTACCACAAGCACATTACAATATCACGCGAAAAAAATGTGGAATAAATGCATTCTCAAACACAGACAAAAAGTTTGTGCTAATAAAAAGAATCGCTTATTCTACACTAAAATGAGAAATAGATGCATTCTTACATATACAAGAATTCGTACAAGTAAAAGAATTATTTTATTCAATACTGTGAAAATTCTTTACATGTGCAGATCTCAAAAAAGCAGGGACCGGTACCCGCACAATCTCCGATCGATACAAGCAAAAAGAAAAATAAGAAAAGTAGAATCCAAGCTATCACTCCTTCTTCCTGCCACCCTTAGTATCCTTGCCCGGTTTGATGATTAGCTTCGGAATCCAGCGGGGACGGGTCGGAGAAGAAGGAGGAGAGGGTGCAGCTGGGTCTTCTTCTGCCTCATCTTCTCCAGCGGGAATGTTTTTCTTCGACTTCTTCATGACGCGCTTCCCTTTCCTCTTCGAGGAAGACTCACTTCCCGGAGTAGTAAGTAGCGCAGAAAGCTTAATGTTATCATCAAGAGATTGCTCCGGAGTCTTCTCGCTGTCCTCAAGGTCCTCCGCCTTCTGTTTTTGTGAAGCGGGTGGGTCCTCCAAGCCTCGAAGGGCTTCTATCTGCTCTTCCTGCGAACCTGGTTGAGAAGCAGGAGTTACTTGAAGAGTTGGAGGAGGAACAGCTGGAAGAGGAGAAGAGTGTATAGCGCTCGGTGCCTCCGCTGCAGAAGAAAAGAAGTTAAAATCGGTATTCTCCGAGAAAAGAGAAGTTATTGGTTCATCAAAGCTTAAGTAACAAGTAAGAAGCTCATCAAACTCGGTTAAATCGAATAAGTGATTCACTGGATCCGGGTTGACGCCAAAGTTATGTGGAGAAGTCGGCTTTGTAAGATCAATTTCGAATTTCTCAGCCCCAATATCTTCCAGGGCCTCATCCTCAGTGGGAGTGGTCACAATTTCTTTGTCAACTTTAGCAGGAGGCGAAGAATGGGAACTGGAGTCTATAATGTTAACATCAGCCGAAATTGAGGTATGGACGGGGGCAGTCAAAGGAGCTTCCTCCTTTGGGTGTTCTTCTCCCGTTGATTCAGCTCGCGCTTTAGCAAGTTGCTCCTTTCCTCTAGCAAGAGCGACACGAGTTTCGTCGTCAAGATAACGTGCCTCAAGCTCTGCCTCATCATAGCCAGCACCGCCAAACATATCAATTATCGCCTCCCACACTTCAGCTAAAGTGACTTCATAGTCCGGCCCCAAGAACGAGAGACTTCCATGACCCAGAACGCTGTGCAAATAGAAGTCGAACAGAGTAGAGCTTATATTGGATTTAGTAGCCACATGAGATTCTTCGGCTGCAACTTTCCCAGCGATAGCTTCATCGCGCTCTCTTTCAGCCTTTAACAACTGAGACTGCAGCCTGGTGATTTCCAAGTCTTGGGAGCTAATTTTCTCCCAAAACTGAACGGCATCATCACGATATTTCCTAATAACATGCTGCTCTGCTTCAAGTTTTGCTTCAGCTTCTTGCTGAGCAGCATGGGCGTCTCGAACTTGTCTTTGGAGCATTTGCTGCTCTGCTTCAGCTTCTCGCTGAGCAGCATGGGCGTCCCGAACTTGTTTTTGGAGCATTTCTTCCTTTTGTGAATAAGAAGTGGAAGAAGTGGCAAGCTCGCTTTTTAGTCTTTCAACTTCAGCTTCGAGCCTCCCGTAATCATCAGAGATGCTCTTCATTTCAGCGTCGTACCGCTTGCAAATTTTATCCCACTCCGACTTATCGTTCTCCATGGTCAGCATGGCTTCGAGATTAGCACGATTGACCCTTTGCAGCTTGTCAACAAGTTTTTGCCATCCGGACATCCTGTCGATATCAAGTTTGACGGCATCAACGTTACGCAGCAGAGCCGGTTTATCAATCGGGACCAAGTCAAGGTCAAAGCGTACCCCCTTTAAACACCATTGCGGGAACCGACTTTGAAGAGTTGGCGGACCCTGTCCAACTTGATATTGGGGTCTGTTGATGATTGTTTGGATATCAGATTTTTGAAGAGCAGGAGAATCAAAGGGGATGTCAAGAGGAATTGGAGCAGGGGTCTTCTCAGAAATTGCAGACGCGTCCTTTTCGCTAAGCTTGGTCCGTTTTCTCGGATCTCCAGTAATGTGACTCTTCCCTTTGTCATCATGGGATTTTCTTTTGTGAGAATCGTCACTTCTGCGAGAAGAATCATACCATTCATCATCCTTTTTTCTCTGACATTGCTCATAGTCCTGCCTCTCTTGAGCTTTCCTAATAGCTCTTTCTTCATCCGTTTCCCTCGGGGCATTGAGGTATCGCCGAAAGTCATAAGTTCCGCGACCTCCATAGCGCTGAAATTTGTCATAATATGAGCCAGAGCGTCCCATCGGAGAATCTGAAAATGGAAAAGAAATGAAGTTTAGAAATCTCCAGAAAAAGAGGATAAGTGCGTATAAGTGCCGAAAAATCCTAAGTGTGTGCGGCGTGCAAACTACGCGCGTCAAACTACAAACCACGCTTTAATGTGGGAACGACGACGACTGGTGTAGAAGGTGTCAAAACTTGTTGTAAAGAAGAAGTCGCTTCAACAACAGAAGAGATCGTTTTTAAAATATCATCTTTAAAAAGCTCCTGAGAAGTTATCATTATATCGCTCAAATTATCAAAAGTATCATCGTCGCGATGCCCCGTAGAACTCTCTTTTTCAACTTCCACGTCAGCCGTCTTTTCAGAAATGCGAGGATTTTCCTCCTCTTCAATAACTGGAGAAAGTGTTAACTTGCTAGACGACCCCGCAACATCCATAGAAGTGGAACATTTCACCAGTGAAGTCTCAGTGGTGGGTTCTTTCAGTGAAAGTTCTTCGGCAAAGGCTGGGGCATCTGACGTCTTTGCTGGAGAATCAAGAACTTCATGAGGCTGGATGGAACGAGAAGAATGTAGAAGTTCGAACTGGTGCAAATTCATCTTTCAACAAGAATTTGGCGCTTCTCTCTTCCATAGCCACAGCATTTAAAGTTTCAAAAATTGACTTGAGACTGGGATTTCTAAGCGGGGGAGGAAGTGCTGAAAAAAGAAAAGAATGAAGATAAGCATTTGATAATTCGGGTTTCGAAAAGCTCATGGGATGAATAGAGAAAGACATCTTACTCCCGACTCTCCAGACAGAGTAGAATCCCGGAGGACATCGGACAAAGAAGAATTGGTTTAGGAACCCGTGAGCACTATCGGGTAAATCCAAAATCAACTTCCGGTTTCTGGCGCCTCTTACAAGCACGATTGAAGGGTGATCTTTATTCTTGGCAAAGGTACACAAATAGCAAATTTCATCGAAGCTTGGAAGACGGTTGAGCGTCCTCCTAAACAGAACACACAACCCCATCAAGACGGCATAACCGTTGGGATGTAGCTGGAAAGGCGAGATAGCTAATCGAAGAAAAAGTTCTCGGAGAAATTCGTTAAAAGGGGGAATAGCTCCACTTAAGCACATCTGACGATTCACTGCGACAAAACCGAGAGGTGGCCTGTCAGCAGTGTCGTTTGCTCTAGGAAATATAGCATCTGATTCGGCAATACCAAACTGGGTACACAGTTGTCTGAAAACTTTGTGGCTCAGAGTGGTCAGAGTTCTTTCTGGAGGGTCGATCAATGGGTTGGCAATCGGAAAAGCTTCTCCAGCTGGTCCTGTGTCTTCTTGTTGAGATGTCATTCTACACAATCAACTGGATATTCAAATATGAAGGTGCACGTTTCCTAAAAAATGTGAAGTGTTTTGCAGAACTAATAAGAGTAGAAAGCAAACATAACTGAAATTGAACTAGTTGACAGTTGACAAATTAGTCGATTACAAAATTTCAGGACTTGTTAATTTAAAACTCAAGTGCAGTGTTAATGCAAACAAATTGGCTTTAATTGATTATTTTAGCTTTGCTTTGATACTTCACTTGAATTGGTTTGTTCGCAACATTTCATTCACACAATTCATTAAATTTGATTATTCTTTATCGGCTAATCTGTCATTCGATGTGGGCAGTCGATGGCAGTATGTTTGTCCCGTTTTTCTGCAAATGTTATGATTAACAGGTTATTAACATTAAAGTCAAAACAATTTGCAAAGAAGTACAATTCAGTTCAAATTCAAAGCTCAGTCAACTTCTGGCCAAACTTCGCAAGTCCTAGGTCGTTCAACGACCTATCATAGGTCGAGGCATATTTAAGTCGTACTGTGCAAATTAAAACGTTCAGGGCAGTGCAGAGTTGATTCAAGTCCTAGGTCGTTCAGCGACCTATCATAGGTCGAGGCATCTTTAGGTCGCACAGTGCAAGGTTCAAAGGCGAGGCAAGATTCTCAAAATCTTAGGTCGTTCACGACCTAGCATAGGTCAGAAACTACTTAGGTCGCAGGAATCCTTAGATCGGTCAGGTTTCTCACGACCTAACTTTCAGATCGTCAAGATTTGATAGATCGCTGACTTCCTCCCCACGCAATCACTTACTAAACCCGATAACCCGACAACGCCATTACAAAGAAAATTTATCATCCTCTACGCGAGTTTCATTCATCTCCACATACCATCAAATCGCCTAAGAAATCGACTCCAAACCCCTCCGATCCATTATAAAAATTTCCGTGCATTCATGAATTACCATAACGTATCAAACGATGATTAAAAATTCGATCGAAATAACCATTCAAAATGAAACATGACACGTGAAATTGGACTTGGATCGGAAAACATGGATTCACGATCGAACGGCGATTATGGTGGAGTAGAGATTGGATCCACTTACGTAGTATGCTGGTAGAAATGGATCGATGATTAACTGGATTGAGTTCGCCTTCGAAAGTTTGAAAATTCGTCAATGGCAGTGGAAGTTCGAAGCAGTAAGGTAGGGAGGAATGAGCGACCTAACTAATTTATATGAGGCTGAGAGAAGAAGGCGAGTAGGCGTACGAGTTAGCATGAGTTTTAGGTCGTTCACGACCTAGCAAAGTTAAGTCGAAGCACACGACCTATGAAATAGGCCTGCACTTCGAGGGGAAAGTGTTAACTCATATTTTAGTACCGACCTAAAACTCTGCGACCTAAAGACTCTACGACCTAAGGAAGTTAGCGACCTAACGACCTAAGGGGGTTCCCGACCTAAAGACTCTGCAACCAAAGGAAGTTAGCAACCTAACGACCTAAAAGTTGTCTACGACCTAACAGCCTTCACGACCTAACTACTGAAGGGACTTCACGACCTAAGAACTTCGCGACCTAACATACCTAACGACCTAAAAGGTATCTACGACTTAACTTCTCCAATGACCTAAATGTCCGCGACCTAAAGGTATCTGCGACCTAACAGCATAATGGTCTTAGCGACTTAACTGGTTCAAAAGGAAGTGCGACCTACGACCTACCTTAGGTCGCTCACGACCTATAACATGCCCAATTTAAACAAGCCAACATAGTTCCCTACGCCGCATTTCTCTAGGTCGCTTACGACCTACCGCTTGACACCTTGTTCAGATAAGACCGAGAGCAACTCCATCAGGCTAACTCTTTAAGTCGCGAGTGGGCCACGACCTAACTTAGGTCGCTCGCGACCTACGACCTAACTTAGGTTATACACGACCTAAGACTTAGGGGTTAAATTTCGCCCAGAACCACTCCTATAAATACAGCCCCAACTCCAACTAGCAAAGGACTTTTGGCCAATCATTTTCTGAAGCGGCATTACTGTGCCGAACTCTCAACTCATCCAAGACTCGAAGAACTCCAAACATCGAAGATACTACAACAAGCTTTGAACGAGATTCTACACATCCGACATGGATCCGACAAATCTCATCATCAGAGTTTGAGTTACTAATCCGAAGTGTTTGAGTGATCAAAGTGAATTGTATTCAAAGTGTATTGTATCAAATTGTAACCAGATCAGCAATAAAAGACTATAAAGTGGACGTAGGCTCAATTACGGGCCGAACCACTATAAATCTGTTGTTCGTTTACCGTTTTTCTGCTATTTTCAGCTTATATTCTGTTCCCGTACCAACGGGTGGTGCTTTCACATTGTTATTACATACACTGGGTGTTAGCGTTCGATTTTAAGCGTTAACATTTTGGTGCTTTCACTGAGAACCTAACTCAGGAAGATTGTCATCATTGCTTCAAAAAAGTTCGTTGAAAAAGTCTCTTTCAAGACCAGAAGTCTGTTGGATATAATGGCTCCTGGAAGGAAACGCAAGTCTGTCAGATCTGAAGATGCTCACGATAATACTGCCACTTCCCTTTCTCCAAGTCAGGCAGCTCCAAGTGTTGGAGTGACGCGAGAAGAATTAGACGCCGCAGTGTCCGGACTGTATCAGCAGATTGAAACTCAGAATACTCTAATGATGGAGAAGTTAAATGCTTTGCTCGGGGCAAGTCAAAGACTAGTGAATAATGAAGAGAACATCGCTGATGCTATTCACAACTCCGAAGGAAGAAATATTCCTCAAGGGGGATCAGGTGCTGCTGAAGGGGCACCCCTCCAAGCTGAAGGATCTAGGCCATCACCAGTTTTCCGTGAACATTTGCCCGGACAAACTTCCGAGAAAATGGCCGAAGTCTACTCCGCAAAGTCATTAAATAATGAGGAATATCTCTCTGGCATGATCCGGCAAACAATGAAAGAAAGCATGCAGAGGAATGAAGATGAGAGCGAATGGGGATTCGCACCGAGTAAAACTCCGTTTACTGAGAGGATTCTAAAAGCTGAGTTTCCCAGAAAATTTGTTCCCGCCACCATTCCTGCTTATCGGGGGACAAGTGACCCAAATCAATTCTTGTATAAATATGACTGGCACATGACCGGCGCAAGAGCGACTGATGAGATTAAGTGCCGGTATTTCCCGGTATATTTGGAAGGAGTGGCACTTCTTTGGTTTACCAAGCTTCCCGTTCGATCTGTAGACCAATTTTCTGACTTAACCCGGAAGTTTAAAGAGAAATTCAGATTGTACGCTTCAAAGGCAAAAGACATAATGTCATTGTCCAGCATTGAGCAGAATCTGGGAGAGCCTATTAAGTCATTCCTGAATCGCTTCAATAAAGCTCTGGCTGAAGTTGACAATGCAGACCCATGAATGGTCTTGACTTACTTGATGCGTGCTATCGACAAGTCGAGCGAATTTGGAAAATGGCTGAAAATGAAGGAGCCAAATTCACTCGAAAAATTCTATAAGAAAGCTGACGAATTCATACGCTAGGAAAAATCTTCCGGCACCAATGAAAGTGGTGGCAACAAGGGTGGAGAATAACATTGCTGCTTCAGCTAAGAAAGATTCTGGAGGTCAAAAAAGGGAAAATCATGATGGGAAGAAACAAAAGGATATAAAGAAACCTCGCTTCTTCAAACCCTCAGATTTCACTCCATTGACCGACACTCCGGAAAATATCTTCTTTGCCACCAAAGATGCTGTGGAATATCCTAAACCCGCGGAGATAAAACCTGGAAAGGGTGCTATGCAAAATGGAAAATTCTGCCGATTCCATAACCAACCCGGACATGATACCAACGAATGTCGTCACTTGAAGAGCTTAATTGAAGAGTTGTTGAGGGAAAACAAGCTGCAACAGTATGTTAAAAAGAACAGGAATGACCCAACTTCGTCTACTCAGGGGCAGCAACCCCCTACTCATCCATCAAAGCTTTAGACAAGATCTTGAAGTGAACAAATTCCTAAACTTCGTCTGAGTTTTATGAAAGTTTGTTCGTTTAATGGTTTTGTAAATATGTCGGCTACTTGATTTTCGGTACTTACATATTCTAAAGATATAGTTCCTTTTTCAACATGGTCTCGTAAGAAATGATGACGTATATCTATATGTTTGGTGCGTGAGTGATTTACTGGATTTTTTGACAAATTTATAGCACTTGTGTTGTCATAATATATTGGAGAATTTTTGATGATTTTACCAAAATCCATTAGTGTTTGTTGCATGTATATTACTTGCGCACATGCTAGAGCTGCGGAAATGTATTCAGCTTCACACGTAGATAAAGAAACACAATTTTGCTTTTTACTAAACCACGAAACTAACGATTGTCCGATAAAATGACATGTTCCACTAGTACTCTTACGGTCTGTTCTACAACCACCAAAATCCGCATCGCTATATGAGACAAGTTCAAAAGGTGATCCTTTAGGGTAAAACAAACCATAATCTTTAGTATTAGATAAATAACGTAAAATGCGCTTAACAGATCGTAGATGAGATTCTTTTGGTTTGGCTTGAAATCGGGCACAAAGACATACACTCATCATAATATCTGGTCGACTAGCCGTTAAATATAGTAAAGAACCAATCATACTTCGATATAACTTTTCATCAAAATCTTTTCCATTTTCATCTTTTTCTAAGTGAATAGTGGTACTCATTGGTGTTGGTTTGCTTGAAGTTTTATCCATTTTAAATCGATGTAATAAATTGTTACAATATTTTTCTTGGTGAATAAAAATTCCATTTTCTAGTTGTTTTATTTGTAATCCTAAGAAGAAATTTAATTCTCCCATGTGTGACATTTCAAATTCATTTGTCATAATATTTGACAAATCATTACATAGCTTTTCGTTGGTTGAACCAAAGATGATATCATCAACATAGATTTGTACAACTAAAATATCGTCATTTTCTCTTTTAATGAATAAAGTTGTATCTATTTTTCCTATATGTAAACCAGAAGTTATTAGGTGATTTTTAAGACGTTCGTACCATGCACGAGGTGCTTGTTTTAATCCATATAGTGCTTTATGTAATTTAAAAACATGACCGGGATAATTTTCATGAACAAAAAGTGGTGGTTGTTCAACGTATACATTTTCTTTGACAAAACCATTCAAAAAGGCACTTTTGACATCCATTTGAAATAATTTAAAATTATTATGAGTTGCAAAAGAGAGTAAAGTGCGAATGGCTTCTAATCTTGCTACCGGTGCAAAAGTTTCATCGTAATCTATGCCTTCTTCTTGATTGTAGCCCTGAGCCACTAGTCGTGCTTTATTTCTAACAATATTTCCATTTTCATCTGCCTTATTTTTAAATACCCATTTTGTTCCTATTACTGATTGATCTTCAGGTCTTGGTACTAATTCCCATACATTATTACGTTCAAATTGATGTAGTTCCTCTTGCATAGCTATTATCCAAAAATTATCATTTGAGGCTTCTTTATAATTCTTTGGTTCAAAGTTTGATACAAACGCTATATGGCTTATTTGATTTAGTTGATTTCTAGTAACTCTTGAATTAAGATCTCCAATAATATTATCTATTGGATGATTCTTAAGAATCCTAGGAGATGATAAAATAGTGTTATTTTGTATATTGGCTTCATTATTACTAGAATTTGTTGAGTTTATTGGTGGAATAATTTCTTCTTCATCATTAGTCTGTTGTTTGAAAGGGTTTTCGTCAAACGAGACATGTAGACTCTCTTCTATAGTATTATTCTTTTTATTAAAAATTCTATATGCCTTGCTACGATCTGAATACCCAACAAAAATACCTTCATAGGCTTTTGGATCAAATTTTCCTAATTTGTCTTTTGTATTTAATATAAAACATTTTGAGCCAAAAGTTTTAAAGTATGATACCTTAGGTTTTTTACCAAAAAATATTTCAAAACAAGTTTGTTTAGTCATTGGGCGAATATTTACTCGATTCAATACATAACAAGATGTCGCAATAGCTTCGGCCCAAAAGTGTTTTGGTAAACCACTACTATTTAATAATGTTCGTGCGCACTCTTGTAATGTACGATTTTTTCTTTCTACGACACCATTTTGTTGGGGTGTACGAGGAAAGGAAAAATTATGAGTTATTCCCTTTTTATTGCAAAAATTTGAAAAAAGATCGTTTTCGAATTCTCCTCCATGATCACTTCTAATATTTTTAATTTTCAAATTCATTTGAGTTTTAATCCGTTTTGCAAATATTTTAAACATACCAAAAGTATCGCTTTTATGTTTTAGAAATAAAGACCATGTATATCTTGAGAAATCATCGACTATTACAAAAACATATTTGTTATGATTAATAGATCTTACTTGTGTTGGACCAAATAAATCTAAATGTAATAATTCTAATGGTTGTTTTGTAGAAATATTATTTTTAGATTTAAACGAGCTTTTCTTTAGTTTACCAATTTGACAATCATCGCATAAATTTTCTACTTTGTAACTCATTTTAGGTAACCCTCTTACTAACTCATATTTAGCTAACTTATTAATATTCTTAAAATTAATATGACAAAATCGTTTATGCCATAACCATGGATCATCATTTTTGGCAGTTAAGCATAAGCTTGAATCTTTATTAATATTCATGTTTAATATATAAATATTTTTGTTTCTAAAACCTTCAAAAATGAGTTGTTTGTTATTATCTAAAATATTACATCTATCTTTTTCAAAATTTATTTGAAAACCTTTATCACATAATTGACTAATGCTTAATAAGTTGTGTTTTAAATTTTCTACCAGTAAAACATTTGTAATAACAGGAGAGTTAGATATACCAGAGTTGATGACTTCTCCAATGCCTATGACAAATCCCTTTGAATTATCCTCAAATGTTACCGTTCCACCATCGATGTATGTTATATTTGATAACATTTTTGAATTTCCAGTCATATGTTTGGAGCATCCGCTATCTAGTATCCATTTCTCCTTATTTTCTATTTTGAGTACTTGCAAGATAAAAAATATTTTAATTGGTACCCACATATTTGATTAGGGTCCTAATTGTTAGAGGAAGGTAGCCATACCCAAGATGGTTTGGTACCTTTATAAATATAATTTTTATTATAAACTACATTTTCTAAGTAATTATTGATATGCTTTTGTCTAATCAATTTATTATTTGTTTTAGGAACCCAAATTTTCACATTTTTGGTATTCAATTTTTGTTTAGATAAACTTCTAGTTTTTATATAACTAATATTTTTAGCATTATTTTCTCTTTGTTTAGAGCATTTTTTAAATCCTATTCCATTTCTATCACCTGATGGTTTTGATGTTTTGATAAGATTTTCCAAATCTTGTTTTCCTTTGTTGAATTTTGACACATTATTGGTAATTTTATCTAATTTTTCTTTTAACTCTCTATTTTCTGTTTTCAATAATTCAATATCCTTTTTAAAATCAATATTTTCTTTTAGCAAATTCTCTTTTTCTAGAGTAATGTTTCACTTTCTATCACATTATTTCTTAATTTTTCTTGAGATATTTCAAGTTCTTCTTCTAAAATAGTTTTTTCATCTTTCAACATTCCTACTTCAAGTTCTAATCTATTTACTTTTACTATATATTCTTTGTTCAATTTTTTTATTTGTCTAAATTTATCATCTAATTCTATGCTAAGTTCAAGTAATTCTTCATAGCTAAGTTCCGGACATACCTCATCTTTTTGTGCCATAAAACACACATTAGCTTGTTCTCCGTCAGTATCGCTATCACTTTCTGAAGATGAAGAATCGGAGTCATCCCACGTTACCTTGAAAGCCTTCTTCTTTTTGAGTTTTTCCAATTTGCTTTTCTTTTTATCGTTGTTAAGTTTTGGGCAATCCTTTTTCATGTGTCCGTATTGATCACATTCATAGCACTTAATTTGAGATAGATTTGATGAGTTGGTTTTTCCTTCTTTTTGAAACTTGGTCATCTTTCTAAATTTCTTGAATCTATTATAGTTTTTGGCAATGAATACTATCTCATTTTCATCTAAATCTGAGTCATCATTCTTTATTGATGGAAATGCTATGTTCTTCGTCTCCGAATTTAATTCTTTACGTGCCAGCAAATTAGCTTCATAGGACATCAAATTTCCTACCAACTCTTCAACTTTGAGAGTAGAGAGATCATTAGCTTCTTCAATAGCTAATACCTTTCTTTCCCAATCAGGTGTTAAAGAGTTGAGTATTCGAGAAACTAAATCAAAATCAGTAAACTTAACTCCTAATGCCATAAGATCATGTTGAATAGTTTGAAATCTAGAATACATGTCTACTATAGTTTCATTTTGTTTCATTTTAAATGATGAAAATTGATTTTGCAAAATTGAAATTTTAGTTTGTTTAACCTTTGTTGTACCTTCATGTGTAATTTGTAAAGTACGCCAAATATCAAATGCAGTTGTACATAACATGACACGTGAAAATTCATTTTTGTCAAGTGAGCAAAACAAAACATTCATAGCTTTAGCATTATTTGATGCTAAGGTCTTTTATGCATCGGTCCATGTGTTCATAGCAGTAGTTGGAGCTTCATATTTATCTTGAGTGGCTGACCAAATTTCTAAACCATTAGCTTCCATAAAAATTCTCACACGTGTAGACCAATATGAATAATTAGAGCCATTAAAAAGTGGGGGTCGTGCTGTGGATTGTCCTTCTTGAAATATACTTGCCATATTAGAATGATTTAAAAAACGTGTTACTGTTCTTTTAAACGAACCTTGCTCTGATACCAATTGAAAGTCTATATGAGTGGATCGTATAGATTATATGCAAGTATAAACAGCTAACTATATAATATAACAATATAAACGATAGTATCACAGTAAATGAAAGTAATCACACCGGTATTTTATACTGGTTCGGACCTCCCATCCTACGTCCAGTCTCGGAGCTCCTCTTCGGAATTTCCTTTCAACTAACCCTCGCTTAACCTAGAGGAACATGTTTACAATAGCAGAGTTTCTTTGTCAAGAATGTGTTCTGTAACACGGATGTTGACTATTGAGTACAAGAGTGCTTCCAATATATATCTATCTAGAGAATATCTGAATGAGGAGTTCTATATATATGGAAGAGTTGATTACAGGTAGTTGATTGCTTATAGATCAGGAATAAACAGAGTACAAGAGATAAGAGAGTAAGTAAGTCAGGTTGTTATCTTCTATTGAATTCCTGATGCTATTTATAGTGATGAAGAGTTTTCTTGTATAGTTGCATCTGTTGTAATCTCCGTAAAGTCGCTTTTGATGGTGATGAAGAGTTGCGACAAAGAGAAGTGAATGTGTCTTTTCGAATGTGGCAGTTGAGCTTTGAAAATGCACAGTCGAGTCTCGAATCAGACGTCTGGAAAGTAACCTCAGACGTCTGGTCTTCATATCTGTTATAAGCCTGGATACTTTTCAGACGTCTGACGTTGGTAACCAGACGTCTGATTGCTTCTGAATTATGAACCAGAGGAATCATTCAGACGTCTGGATAGTGCTCTCAGAAGTCTGAAAGTGTGCATGTTGCTTTATCTTGTGCATGTCCTATTTCTCTTCAATCTCTTCTGATTTGACGTCTTTTGATTCTTCTCTTGAGTGTTGCTTTAGTCTCTTTGGTGACGTTACTCTATCAACTGTCTGTAAATATAGATATATATGTACATTCGATTTCCATTGTATAGTTGTTATCATCGAAACTATAGAATTGATTTCCTAACAGCTTACGACCTACCGCTTGCCACCTTGTTCAGATAAGACCGAGAGCAACTCCATCAGGCTAACTCTTTAAGTCGCGAGTGGGCCACGACCTAACTTAGGTCGCTCGCGACCTACGACCTAACTTAGGTTATACACGATCTAAGACTTGGGGGTTAAATTTCGCCCAGAACCACTCCTATAAATACAGCCCCAACTCCAACTAGCAAAGGACTTTTGGCCAATCATTTTCTGAAGCGTCATTACTCTGCCGAACTCTCAACTCATCCAAGACTCGAAGAACTCCAAACATCGAAGATACTACAACAAGCTTTGAACGAGATTCTACACATCCGACATGGATCCGACAAATCTCATCATCATAGTTTGAGTTACTAATCCGAAGTGTTTGAGTGATCGAAGTGAATTGTATTCAAAGTGTATTATATCAAATTGTAACCAGATCAGCAATAAAAGACTATAAAGTGGACGTAGGCTCAATTACGGGCCGAACCACTATAAATCTGTTGTTCCTTTACCATTTTTCTGCTATTTTCAGCTTATATTCTGTTCCCGTACCAACGGGTGGTGCTTTCACATTGTTATTACATACACTGGGTGTTAGCGTTCGATTTTCAGCGTTAACAGTAGGAATTGAACTAGAAAATGGAAACCATTGTTTTGGTTGAAGTTAAAGGTTTTGGAAAAAGTGAATATAAAATTTTCACTAAACGGATTTTTGAAAAGTTAATGAAATTGGGGCAATTTTCTTACTTTGCAATTTCGAGGACGAAATTCTTTTAAGGGGCGAAGTTTGTAACGACCCAGAATTTCCGTCATTTGAAATTCGTATATTTAATTAATTTTAAATATTAATAAGTAAGATTAGGAAGTCGAATTAATTTAATTTCGATATAGTGATTTAATTGGGCGATTAAATTATTAATTTAATACTTGAAATTATGTAAATAATTGTAAATTGGATCAAATGTGTATAAAAAATGATTTATAAAGTTATATTAAATCATATTGAAGTTATAATGATGTTATAGAACTTTTAAAATTGAATTAAAAGTTAATTTGTGAAAATCGAATATTTTAATATTTAATTGACGACTAAAAATAGTCATTTTTCAAATGGTCTCGGATTTCGATGAAACTAGTTTCATCAGATCCATAATGTGATATTATTATAAGATTTCAAATTTCGTGCCAATCGGAGTTGTCGTTTGTCCGGGGCAAGCCAAAACGCATAGAAATTATTTTAAGCGATTTAATTTTAATTTAATCGTTTATTGCCGTAACTCGCACAGACGATCGAATTGGCTCTTGATACCTATTCCATTGTGTCCGGAATGCGGGTTAAACCCTGGAAATGCCGGTCACCGCGCGAGATTTGGAGTTCGAAAAATTGGAGATGAATAGTGTTCGTCGATTTTCTATAAAAGGGATCTCACACTTTCTTTTTTGCAAAAACCCTAACCGAACTAGGTCAGGCCGCCACCCTCACGTTCAATGGCCAAAAACTCGTCGCACTCTTCCCTCTCGTTCTTCCAATCCATTCACTTCCATCGAAATCTCTCAACTAACAAATTGTAGAGCACAACACGATCGACAAATCCAACGACGGATTTTTTTTATCATCATCGTATGGTCGTGGATTTTGGCCACGTTCGTTGCCGAGTCGAGCACGTTTTTCTGGGGAGAGGAGGGGCCGAGTCATGTATGTCTCTGGCCATAGGAGGAGGTAGTGGTGGGCTTTGCAGTGAAGATCGCCGATCGTTGTGAAGTTGACCGGAGTTGTAGCGATAGTTGGTCAACGTCGTCGTTGATGGGTTCGGTTTGAACCTGTACGCGTGCGTGTATACTGGAAGGAGGGAAGAAGATGTTCATCGGCCTGGATTTGAATTTGTGAAATGCACGGCCCAGATTTTTTAGGTTAAAAAAAAAATAATTTTTTTTTATAAATTAATTATCTTTTAATTCGTACGAACTTTAAAAATTGATAACTTTTTGATACGAGGTCGGAATTCGACGAACCGAATTGCGTCGGGTTCGTTTTGTCGAGCACTACACAATGGAGCAGGATTGAGATTGATTGGAGCCAATGATAATTTTGAGTAAAATTAAACGCGTGTTTAATTTTATTCGAAACAAAACGCTGCAACCATTATTGAAAGCAATGTGAGAACTCCTCACTCAATCGAATATTTGTTTCGATTTAAATTTTGAATAGTTAGATTTAAGATTATTGATATTGTTGATTGTGTGAATTGGATGATAACTTGTTATCTATTGTGTAAATAGACCCTATACGCCTCATATTAAGCGGAGGTTATTTATTAAAAACATATACCGCGATAATTTTACCGTGAAGTGGAATTGGTATTATATATGTATTTGGAGTTGATTTCCCGCATTATATTGCGGATGAGACCCTATTGAGCCGCATAATAGCGGATAGTATTTTATAAATCCCATATACCGCGATATTCCACATTGAAGTGGAATTGGTATTGTGCTAACATCTGTGGACGCAGGGAAACAGGTTGGAGGGATCCAACTGGATTCCTCAAACATTTGAATTTATTTCATATGTTGTGTGTTGTTTATTTATAATCGCCGTGTGATTATATTTGTGAATTGGGATTGTTGAAGGCTAAAATTTAGCCGAGTATATTTTTGGTATCGTTGGATACCAGAAATAAATAAAATTGGATTTTTGAAATTCAAGTTGAAATTTTATTGTGAAAATTATTTTTGAGAATTGGATAAATTTAAAAGGAGTTTTAAAAAGATAAAAGTCTTATTATTGGACTATATTGAATTAAATTCCAAATTTTGGGAAAAAGCCTTAATAAATGGATTTCGGGTAATATTATTTATAAGTTAAAGGATGTATTTAAAATTTGGATTTTTAAATAGATTTGAAGAGATAAAGGAATTTATTTTAAAAAGGAAATAACTTTGGAAATTGATTTATAGAAATTTATCTGATTTAAAATTAATCAGATGATTAGATTGATCCTATTTATGGATGTTGGATTATATTGGATGTTGAATTGTTTGACATCTCTGATATGTGATGCTTTGTGATACATCCTGATTTGTGTTGTGATCTGTGATTTGTTTATCCGTGATATATATATATATATATATATCTTTGATCTGTGATGGTTGAATGTTGTTTCACTATTGTGTTAAACCGTGGACTACACAATACACACACAAATGTGGATTTCACGTGGAAATCGGTTAAGTCACAGATTTTTATCAATTTTGGAAAATTGAGTTTTTGAATCCAAAATGGTTTTGGAATTGGAATTGAAAGTTTTTGAAATGAGTTTCAGAAATAAAAGTTATTTTAAATAACTTAATAGAATTGGAATTTAAATCATTTGATTTAAGTTTTAATTCAATATTTTGAAATTGAATTCAATGAATTGGGAATTTTGGTTTAAAAGATTTTATAAGTATAAAAGGTGTTTATATGGGTTTTTAACCATTTAAAATATGGTTTTGGAAATTTAAATTTATATTCAAGTTTTATACTTGGATGGCTTTAACTTGTGTAATTGTAACCAGTTTTTCCCAAAACGAAAACTATCCGTTTTCAAATAATAATAACTTCCATAAAGTGAAAAGATTTCCAATTTGTATCGAAACATTTCAAGATGAAATGAAATTGTAAATATTTTAGAAAAACTATGAATTAACCTTTGTGAAGATGATTAAGCTTTATTTTGAAATAAAAGGGTATTTCAAATGGTGTATCTTTTATATTATAAAAGACTTGAATTGTGAATAGTTTTGAAAGCTATAACTTAAATCTTGATTTAAAGATTTACTGGGTTAATCCAATTGAAATGGAAATTGATTTGGAAATCTGTGAATGAATCTTTGTGAAACAGGGTAAACTTTATGAAGTAAATCTTTTTGTTTAAAGATTTAAAATGGTAATTTGTTTAAACCATTTAAAGGAAAGGATTTGGGTAATAAGTTGTGACTTAATTGAAATTCCAATATCCATATGTTTTTAAATATTGTGCTCACTATTCGGGTTAGCCGGGAAAAGACCTTTGTGTCATATAACCCATTCCGAATTAGTGATACGACGATATGGATCATATTGAAGACCGGTGTTGAAGACCGGATATTTTCGAAAATGAAAGGACAACCTGTCGAATGTCTCTGCACCGAGTTGCTCCGGTATAGAGATTTATATCACTCTTTTTGTGATGGGAAGTCCAGACGTGATTAGTGAATATCCGGATTGCAAGGGCTTCTTTGGAAGTGCCTTCGGTTCCATTCGATCCTGGAACGGACTTGTATGGATGTGTGTCTGACGTTACACTTTGAGATGTAAAGCTGGTTTCTATCAAATACATTTCTGTTGGTGGCGGAGAATTTATTCTCTTAGCATAACACCCTTCTCTGAGACGTACGATCTCAGAGGTTATGTAGTTGATGGTTACTAGTGATACATTCCCAATTTGGTAATGTGGCATACGAAGTGTTGTTGATCATTTGTTGATCAAAGCGTGGCTTTGTGAAAAAGCGTGGCTTTGTGGACGAGACTTCGTCGAGCCTCATAACCCGGTAATGGTCGAAACAGGAATGTTGCGGCAAGGTTGTTAGGGGTCGCGCCCCTAGGGTATGTCATTTCCTTCTGGATAAAAGGTGATATCATGGTATGGAGCCCATATATTTTAACTATGTTGATGCTGCAAATTTATTATACTTTGTGGTTGTTGCTTTGTGATTGAGGATCCTCGGATAAAGGTCGGTAACGACCGGGGAATGACATAGCTCGTGTGTTAGCTACCTAGTTACAACTGTATAGCGTGAGGTAGCGTCGGCCTTGTGTTTGCAGAGAGCAGGTTGACTCTCGGGGCGTCTTTCCAAAGGCGTTTCCATTTCGGTGTAAGGAAGTTCCTTTGCCTGACAATTTGTTGGAAATCCAAAGAAACAATACGAACCTTGTACGGTTTTAAGTTGTATAACCTGCTATGGAATGTGGCGGTAACCTGCTATTGAACATAGTAGCTATAGTAGGTACACAATAATGGTTGTATGTTGGCTAAGATTAATATTATACTTTCGAAATGTTTTCCACTATGCACTAGTAATAATATCGAATGATTTTGCGTAGTAAGCATGTTTGATTATCATAAGAAGAAATCTCCTCCAATTCTGCGTTTGCATTGTGTGTGTGGCGGGAGGTCTTATGGTAGTTTCATTTTCCAAAAGCATTGCGAATATCTTGTACTTCCTTTGTTGTTGTTTTAAAGATAATAACTGTTTTAGTTCTCACACCAGTCACCATGACTGACCTGGAGTTTATTGTTACTTTCCTAAACTCTGGGTGCCCACCAATTTCCACACGAGCATTCTAGAGTCAGGTTATCAGGTCATTCTGGATTCATGAGATGCTGTGGAGCTCAGTGGCGAGCTGGATGGCGAGACGTAGCACTTATATATGATATTATTATTCCGCTATGTATTCTGTATGAGGACAAGTTTGTATAACTGTCCATTGATGTTTTGTGTTGTATATTGTTGTTGTAAACTCTGATGATGTAATGTATAAAATGATATAGTTCCTTGATTTAAAGGTTATTCATTTATCTATTATATGTTGTTCCGCTGCGATATGTGAGATTCTGATATTGTTCCGTGTTTTTCTGTTGTTTCTTCTTTCTTTTTCTTCTGTCTTCTTCTACCTCTTCTTTTTCTCCATAACAATTCGGTTTTCCGGCATTCGATTGCTCGACAGTTGATACAGTGGACGTATTAATGTCGACTTTCGAGCATCGAAAAGTCGTATCGTTACAGGATCGATAGCGTATACAGGCTGTCTGTAGTGTTTCAGAAGTGCAGAGAAAAAGTTTCGATGTGAAGGAATGTCGGCTGGTGAAGGTTGCTTGTATGAGAATATATATATAAAATTTAAATTGAATTTCAAATTATCTCAATGAAAGCAACTTCCAATCTCAAACCCCTAACGAGGCATGCCGCTTGGCGTTTATAAGGTTATGCCCCTATTTCGGACACAATGGAAAAGGTTTCGAGTCCTAATTCGATCGTATGAAGAAGATAGCTTTTTAGACCAAGTTGTTATATTAAATTTTCGATATAGATTTCAGCGCGTTTATATATCGTACGCTCACACAACAACTCCCAATGCTACGAAAATTGAAATCCGATAATAATACAATATTACGGATCCAATGGAACTGGTTTCGTCGAAATCTGAGACTGTTCCACGGAAGGCTATTTTTAAATATCGATTTAAACAATATATTTTCAAAACTGAACAAAATACTTTCAAATTCCATTTTAACACTTCGATTACCTTCAGTATTATCAATGTAAATTTTCCAAGCCTTCAAATTATTTTTAACAGGCTTAAAACCCCAGATTCAACATTTTACCCAACTTTAAATTATTTAATTTAATAATTAAATTACTCAATAAATAGTGGCATTTGAAATTCATGTTAGTAATTAACATTTAAATATTTAAAATCAATTAAATATTCCAATTTCAAATGCTCAAAAATTCCGGGTCGTCACAATATCATTTCAACATATTTCTTAATTTATTTAATTTCAGATTTATTTGATACTCACAACATCCAAGGTGAATAACAATAATAAATTAGCATAAAACATCTAGGGTGAATAACAGGAATTGATCAGCATAAACAAACATCCAAACATCAAACATGTCAATCATTAGGCATCCATCATAATCAACATCCAAAACAGTCACATATCGTAACAAATTACTAGTTATAAATGCTCGGGTGTTTAACTAGCAAATTAAATTCCAATTTCAATTTAAATGTCAATTTCAATTCCAATTTCAATTCAACTGTCAAATTAAATTACACTATCGATGCAATTCAATATAAACATCAATTTTAAACCATCAAACAACAATCAATAAATTTAAATCACTTCATGATTTAAATTTAACGAACATCAAAATAATTTAGTATTTCGTGAGTGGTTTGAAAACTCACCTTTGATTTTTAGTCGAATTAATATCCAAAAGAACTCCCAAATTTGAACAGTCTTAGAATTCAACCAAACTCGTTCATGTTGTCCGGAATTTCAATATGACCCCAACAGAAGAAACCGTGTCCAAATCTGAGTTCGTATGAAAAGTTATTGAGGTTAGAACTTTAAAATTTTAAATTTAATTTAAAATAACATTCAGTGGCAAAATCATAATAAAGTAACCTTACAAAACCCTAACAGGCAGCATGACCATGAACCTTCCTTCAGCTGCCACATACAACATCCAAATGCCGCCGCCTACGTCGAACTTTGCCAAGATCAGAGCCAACCACCGCACTCGCCAGGCCGAGGCGACCTCCACCATGCCCACGCGCGCAACTCCGATCGCCTCCCTGATTACCGCGCCGCCGCACCTTTGATTGCTAATCGTTGAGAACTCGTGCACCCATCCAATGAACGGAGACCATGGATCGAAAGCTCTTGGTTGCCTCTACGCCGCAGTACTCGCCGATCGCTCCAAAGTCGAAGATCCACCGTTGAAAACAAAACCCTAGTACCAACGGCCGAGACTTCTTCACTGATTTCTGGCAAAATAGTGACTCCAATCAAAAAAGAATTGCGGAGAGAGATTACATTCGTCGAGAGCTTGGCGATGATATATAATTCGATAGGGTTTGAGGAGTTTGAATTTTCGATTTGATTTGGGATTATAGTTAGGGTTTTGAAATTTCAGGCATTAGGAAGGAGGAACAAATGAGAAATAGAATTGTACGTATAGAAAAAGTATAAAAGAACGCTAGGGTTTCGGGAAAAATCTATTTTTATAAACAGAGATGGATGGAACAGATCGAATGGGTCGAAGTGCTAACACGGACCCGAAAGACCCATTTCATTCCCGAAACGAAAGTAGGTCATCCAATATATCGAAATATAGGTTTTCAATATTTTTAAACTCAATGGAACTAATTTCAAATCCTAATTCCATTATATACAAAAGTTAGCTTTTAAAATCAAATTATATTAATTTAAATTCCATTAATTGATTTCTACGCATTTCGAGCTTGCACGATCAAACGATAAGTCTGATCGCTACGAAACTTGAAATCCTCTAATAATTCACTGTTACGGATCCGATGAAACTGGTTTCATCGAAATCCGAGACAGTGCCCAAAAAAGCTAATTTTACACGTTAATTAAATAAATTATTATTTTAAAATCAATTCAATAACTTTATAATTGTAAATTAAAAGTTAACAATTTTCATCATTCTTGATTACACAGAAATTAGTAATTTTTAAAATTAAATATTCTATGTTGGTTTCAAAATTTAATCATTACATTAATTTCAGCGTTCAATTACAACTGAAATAAAACCTAGTTTATTATAATTTAAATTTCAATCAAATTCTTTTATTATATTATAATTTTAATCAAATTCTTTATTTTGATTTACCAGTTCTTATATTAAATCAACTATTACCTTATGACTTTAATTAACATAAGTTTCCATCTTATTATACTCATTTTCTACAGTTAACCTTTTTCTTATATTAACTACAATATTTCAATTATATTAAATTTCATTGATTCCCAAATTAACCTTAACGGATTTAATTAATGAGATGAGAATAAATCAATTTTTATACATTAATAAGTCATATTTATTAACTTATTATTTAACACCATAGGTTGATAAATTACTTACCAAATATTGATTTCATTCTATATTAACCACTTTCAAATTAAATAACCTATGATTTCTATTTTTTTTAGACAACATTTAATTAGTTACTTATTAACCTTTGCAATTATAATTGATTGGAATTACATCAAAACAGACGTCAGTTACATCTAATCAACATTATTAAATTGTAATTTAATAATTTCTTCCCATTTATTATAAATCATAAATTTTAATTTCTAACAATATTAAATTCCAAAAATCTCATTAAATGTAATATTTTTAATTATCAAAAATACGGGTTGTTACAATTTTAGTTTAACAATAATTGAAATTATAAATTATTATTTTCAAGATGTTTTAAAGTTAATAAGTTTCATTTATTTAAATGTTTATTGTTAATCATTATTATTATAAATGGTGTTTTGGAGTAAAAGATTTTAATTATTTATAAATGTTTCTGAGACCTATGAATGGAGTTGAAAGAATTGGATTTTATAAATGAGCTTCTAAAATGGATTGGAGAGGAAAGGAAAATTATTTACAAGGTGAAGAGTATTATAAATGGTTAGATTGTTATAAACGAACTTAAGAAACTGGTTTATAGATTTATAAAAGAAGTTTTATAAATGGTTTAGAGATTATAAAGGATTTATAAATGGGTCCAGAAATATACAAAGAGGATTTATAATTGATTGGAATGTATAAAAGAAGTTTTATAAATGGTTCATGTAGTTTTATAAATTGGTTTATAAATTGTTTTAGAGAATTATAAGGAGTTTGCGAATGATTTTTGAATCGAATAAAAATGGAATCTTTCTCAGTGTGTAAATATAATTATACCGTTGAGATAAGCATATGAATATTTTCTATGTATTGAAAATATAGAAATTGGTGGATATATCTTTGTAAAAGTATTCTTATACAAGTAATTTACAAATGTTTTATTTATGAAAGATTTATAAAAGGAGGCTAGTGATTTCTTATATGCTTAACGAATGATGTTTTTCCCTATGGAATAAAACCCCTGATTGTAAGTTGTTATTCGATAGTTAAATAACCGACTATCGAATTTGGACCCAAAAGTAACTTTGGAAATATATAGGAGAAACACATGATTTATATGGCACAGTCATCTCAGATGATGCTGTACTATGCATATAAATCTCATTTCGTTCTCCTTGGACAATGATAAGGAAATCCATCTACTAACGGTTAAGAGGTGATCTCTGATCTTATCTTTGACTGTTTATTTCCTAAAGAACCTGGGTTGAGTTTACCGGGAATTGTCCAAAATTTGTTTTGAAGAGACCAGGATCGTGTACGTTACCCAAAAACCACTTCGATCCAACGAATGCGTTTCGAAGTGAAGACACCTTAAAGATGATGGAATTTGAAGATGGAGCTCTCAAGTGTTTTGTTCAACCTAGAACGAAATTGTATGGATGAATGATGGTATTGCATTGTTTCCTAAAAGGTAGTGTTAGCATTCTAAGTGGGAAGTGCTATATAAAGGTAAATACGTAGCCTCAAGCCTAATTAACCGAGAATGACTAAAACATGGGAGATGCAGTAGGGCTAAGTGGGTCGCTCCCAAGTGGGGTATGATCATCCCTATTTTGAGTTGTTATTATCTCTCATTTGTATGCTTCGGGGCCCATTTACGGAGGGATGATCATATTCGGTACTATCCAGCAAGGGGTAAGCCGGTTCTGTGTTGGCAGGGGATCCAGGCAAGGTCCTCGGTGTTATTTTATCTAGAGATGCACCGTGACGGGCGGTAACCTAATAGCCCAGTCATTGTATGGAATCCATTTTCCAATACGAGCCTTTACAGTTTTAGTTGTATACCTATTATGCTGGAATTTAATTAATGTAACAATTTCGGCTAAGATTAATAAGTATTTGTATCTAGACATTATTATAATATCAATGGATTTTCTATAGAAAAGGTTTGGTTATCGTAAGGTAAAAACCCGTCCGTGTTTATATGCGGCGTGGTCTTACGTGATACTTTTGATTTCAAAGATTTTTTACAAAGCTTAAAAATTCAGTTGGGTGTGTTTTCTCACACTGGTTTTCCAGACTGACTCGGATGTTATTTTATTATAATGGTTGGGTCAGACCAAGCATATTACAGATTAGTTTGGATGTTTTGGAACTTCAGGAGATGAGTTGGAGGCCCAGAGACATATTCACATAGATGGTTATTTTTCCGCTGTATTTGTTGTTGTATTTATCAGCAATTGTAAGGACAGGTTGTTATAACTGTCCAGGCTGAAACAGGTTAGCATACTCTGATTGATGTTTTGAATATACATACATTAAAGTTTGTTTTGTGTAAAGATTGATGTATGTTATAGATTATTCGTTCTGCTGTGAGATTCTATGTTGTTTATTTTTCTTCTTATCTTCTTCTTTCTTTCTTTTTCCTTAACAAACAGGTTTTCCGGCATTCGATTTCTCGGCATGTAATATAGTGGATGTATTAGCGTCAATTTTCGAAGGTCAAAAAACCCTGGTCGTTACATGTTGCGTGTTTGATGAACTTGCACCACCACGGTTATGTTGAAGATGTTCACGCCAATTTTCAGCATAAATTCATGGAACTTCTTCGTTGATGATTTCTTCAAAATAAGGATCTGTATCGTTGAATTTTCTAAATAAAATTGTGGATAGCACTACTTGTAACAAAAACTATGCTTGATGGGCGAAACTATATATCGGCATATCTCGTAAGATGTTGAATTTTGTAACGACTCGGAATTTCTAAGACTTCATATTTAAATATCTGAATAATTTAAATATTTGAATCTTGGATTTAATGTTATTAAATTAATTTAATAACCTTGTTAACCCACTTTAAATTAATTATTAATGATAGGAAACTTTTTTTTGAAATTTGTTTACAAAAATAAATACTTTGAAGAAATATCGATAATGTGATCGAAAATGATCAATAAACAACATTTTATTCAATATATGTTGTTCAAACTTTTTATACACGTCTAAATAACATATGAAATAATTAATAGCTAATAAAAACATTTTCACCTAATATGGTTAACTAATTCTCTTAAGAGCTTCTAGAAGGTCATTAGTAAAAGGAGACATTTTTAGTGGAAGATATTTGTTTTGGCTCATGAGGTGGAAATGTGGCCACATGAAGGCACCGAGGGTGGGGTGAGGGGGTCGGGGTGGGGTTGATGGGTGCATCAGGCTAGGAGGGGTGAAGGGAGATGGTGAGGTTACCCTTAAATGGCTATATAGGTGCACACACTCAACATAGTAACACTTTTACAATTTTTATATAAAGATTGAAAGCTCTTCATCCTTATTCTCTTTATAAATTCCTATGGAAAATGTAAATCAAAACAACTCAAAAACTTACCAAACTCTAGTATAAGCCCTAAAACATCATAGAAAAACCTTTTAGCAACTCATAGTTGGAAGATTTGGAGCGCACACCCTAAAAGCACCAAGGCCGTGAGCACTTTAAGGGTATTTTTCCCTAGGCCGAGAGTAAATGGTGAAGGTAGGAGATGTTTTGGTGTTTGCAAGGTTGATCTAGGAAGTGGAAGCAAGTTTGTGGCTTGTGCTTGGTTGTGTACTTGTTGAAGGGTGAACAAACTCACTATTTGAAAGTATATGTAGTGTATAATGCTTGTTTATATTATAGTTGTAACGACTTACCTTTTCAATACTCAGAAGTCGACACTAATACATCCGCTGTATTCACATGCTGAACATCCAAGGCTGGAAAGACAGAATGTTGGGGTGAAAGAAAAATCAGAACAGAATCTCACAGTGTGACGAGTAATATATAATATACCAATGATCTTTGTGAAAGAAAATTGTGATATAAATACATAAATCAGAGCAAACTACATATCATCAATTTGGACTATTATAACAGTTTGTCCTCTCAAATGATGATAAATACAAACAAGAATAAAACAACGGAAGATAAACTACATGAATATGTCTTAGAAATATCCTGCTCATCTCTGAAGCTCCAAAGTCCAATTAAATTTGGAAAATATGCTCGAGCTGATTTGAGTATTATAAGAAAATAACGCCCGGATCAACCAGCGTGAGAAAACTCAAATCAAATCCTTTGGATTTCTATTTTTATAAAACCCTTTGAAAATAAAGGTATCTCGTAAGACCATGTCTTACATAAACACGGATGAGTTTTTACCTTATGATAACCAAACCATTTTTATTAGAAAATAAGTTGATATTATAATAATGTCTAGGGGTTGAAAATAAATATATTAAAATATCTGTAATGGTTACCCATATTACATTCAACAGTACTAGGTTCTAGAACTAAAACTGTGGGCCATGTAATGGAGATTGGATTCCAATAATGACAAGGTAAGGGACTACCTTTCGTATAGTACACCTCTAGATAAAATGTACTTGAGAGCCATACATGGACCCCTTGCGAACAGAAAGACGGCCGCCCCTTTAACATAACATACCGGATTACATCATCGCTCGAGCACCGAGGCTGCAAACATTGCCCCAAGATGGTCCCGTGCACACACTAAAATCCATAAAAACGAATCTAGATCGAGGAATAATACTTCTTATGGTAGCTCACCATATAGCTCCATGAGCATCCCTTGTTTTAGCCTTTATCGGATTGTGAGGCTTGTGAGGTTATGATTTTACCTTTTCCTTCTAGCAATTCCAACATGAGATGCTTGAACTTTTGTAGCGACCCGAATTTTCCGTCGTTTGATTTTGAATATATAAATAGTTTTAAATATTGAATTTAGAATATAAGTTGATTTTGGATATGAAGATTTTGGTTGAAATTATAAAATGAATTTAAATTTCAAATTTGAATATGGTAAATAATTTGAACCGAATATGGTAAATAATTGAAATTTGAACCGAATATGAATCGAAACGATTTCTAATGTTGAAATAAATTCTATTTGAATTAGAATTGAGTTTGTGAGTTTTTAAAACTGGAATTTAAAGTAATTTTGCAAATTTTTGAAATCGTCAATTTAATCGATGCATAAAAATAGTGATCTGGGGCACAGTTACGCCCTACCTCTATGCTCACGCTAGCCAAGAACACCACTGGGTAATGCTGTCGACTAGCGCAAAGAATAAGGCTGTTGAGGAGCGACCATCTATGTAATTGCCTTGTGCGAGCACCGATATGTCAGATAGTATAACAGGCATTTCATTTCAAGAGGAAATCCGACATACCGATACAGACCCAAAGCTACCACACAGTGGCTAAGTGGACTTCGGAATCAAATATAGAAATAAACATAACACAAATCAGTCACAAATGTTCATATCACAAAGGCGGAAACAGATATGAATATATAACACAAAAAGGTGTACATCAGAGTAGTGGTCAAATAAGATCCACAATATCACAAAAGAATAGATACAAGTGCTAGACAAAAGAATAAGTATACATCATGGAGTCTATATCTTGAATGTATATCAACAAAAACTACAAATGTAATGTAGTTAGACAAAAGTCTGAAGATGATCCCAGGTAAGGAGTCAAGCAGAAGCACCTGAAACATCTCGGTCTGACCCGAGTATTATTTAATAAGAAAATAATAAACGGATCAGTCTAACTATAAATATCAGATAAAGGAATGAGATATAAGCAGAGATATAATAAGAACGTATGATGACAATGATGTCGTACTAGAACAAATATGATTTAAACAAGTACAAAATCATAAAATATCTCAAAAATCTCAAAGCACCAAAAAGAACATCATATTCATTATTTTATTCACCAAACTACAAATATTGACAAACATATTAATGCCAATCGCAAAAGTTGGTGAAACACAAATTCTAGAAATCATCAATTAGAAATCCAGAAATCACAAAGGGGGAGGCCTATCACAAACGGGAGCATGGAAACTCACCAACACGTGTATCACAAACGGAACGCTATTCCATTATCGCTAACCATAAATTTTTGAGCCGAAGCTCCACAAACGGTCCGAAGACCACGGGTCGCTACCCCGCCAAATTGAACCGAAGTTCCACAAAACGGGGTTTAGTCTCCCTCGCGGACAAATAGACATCGCACATCGCTAGTCTAAATCACAAAATGATCATCATTGATCCATAAAAAGTGTGAATTACACTAAGCCAGTAAATATAAGAGTTTAGCTTCATGTCCCATAACCACTAGCTTAACTTAAATATTTACGAACAAATTGTAGATTTCCACTCGAAAATTATCATAAGATTTTCAATCGAACAAGTCCATAAATTAACCGACGAAGTAAACGCAAGCGTTTCATACCACTTGTTTTGCTAAGCCGTTTAATTAGATTTTCTCGTAAGAATGAGGTAAAGGTTTATATATACTGTTGGAACCTCCATTCTATGGTTTCAATGACAACAACTATACAATATTATATATATACATACATATTAACATATGCAGGTATTCAAGATATTCATCACGTCAAAGAGCTATGATTTGAAGATTACAAGGAGATTATTCTGTAAACAAATGTGTAAGTAGTATATAGAATTATTTTACAATCTCCAATGAAGTGACACGCACAACACATTATAAATTCTGGAAATAACATACTCCAAGAGTCTGCAGTATATACTCAGACGTCTGCAGTAAGTTTCAGGAAATTCTCTGAAACAAACTCCAGACGTCTGAGCTTTCCTGCAGACGTCTAGTGACGAACATTTTTTTAATAAACGACTATATTCTAAAAGGTTGCGAAACTTTAAACAAACGTTCTTCTTCTTCAAACAGTTGCAACCTTTCACCAATGGTTTCCAGTCACTTCTCTTTAATCATAACTCTTCAAATTCTATAAATACTAATATCAAAGCTAGGATTTTCAAAGTTTTGACTTCATAACACCAAAAATTGAAATGTTCACCAAATCAATTCAAATCAAAAGCAAATTGTTTGCACAAAAAATGGACAAACACCTCAAAGTTGTATGATTTAGTAGATCTTATGTTGTTCTTAGTGATTTGAGTGATTTATGCAAATATATGAAAAGCAGGGGCTAAACTGTAAAAAGACACGCAAATTTATAGTGGTTCAGCCAGAATGTGCCTACGTCCACTTTATATGTTATTTCTCTTCTCTTGTTTTGATTACAAGTACAAAGCTTTGATACAAGTAAAAGAAAGTTGTTTGAAAGTTCTCTCCGTGCTTGGGCTCTCAAACTTGTCCCCCATTGTTGTACCCCTGCCCCTCTATTTATAGAGTGAGGCTGGGGGTAGGGGTCTTGGATGTATACAGCTGCTGATGGGCCCGGGCTGATACAATCTGGCCTGGCAAATTTGGTTCGGCATCGCCTTGGTTCGGTAGTAGATGGGTGGAGAGGAGGTCTTGGTTCGGCAGTGGATTGGTTCGGTTGTGGAGTTGGTGGAGCTGGTCCGGTGAGGGTTTGGTTCGGTAATGGAGGAGAGGGGATTTGGTTCGGCATGGGAGTGGTCTGGCAGTGATAGTTGATTCGGTGAAGAAGTTAGGTTTGGTCCGGTAGTACTTGGACCGGTAGTGGGCTGGTTTGGTATTGCTTGGAGAGGGAGTTTGGTCTGGCAGTGCTTGGAGGAAAGTTGGTTCGGCATTGGTGAGGAGATGGGTTGGTTCGGCAGTAGGTCTGTTCGGTGAGGGCTTGGTCCGGTCGAATCTCACCCAACACTTGCCCCCTAAAGTAGGGCATGTGTATGCACATGGCATGCTTTGTTTTGGCTAGGACATCTTCTTTCGGCCCCGTATGCCGAACCAACTGGTCCGGTCGTTCGTAATTGCTTATAAGTATGGGCTTCAAGCCTTCGTTCAACCTCCATCATTTGAGATAGCCGAACCAGATAAACACCGAATCAGTCAAGTGCCGAATCATCTTAGCCCCGAATCAGGTGTGTTTCTTTTGCCGAATGAGGTTTCTTTGTTCTACCGAATGAGCATAAAGACTCTCTGTACCGAATGAACTAAAAACTTTTCAACACCGAATGGACTCGAAAATCCTTAGTACTGAACGAGACTGGGGGTATAAGGCCGAATGAGATTTTATGTCTCAACTCATAAATGCAATTCTAGTCTTCACACGGATGCTTGTTTACTTCTTTTGCTCTAACGATGTACTTTTTGTGTTTGCAGATAAATGTCTCAAAAAGCAGAAACTCGATCAGATAAAAAGAAATCCCAGGGCGAAGGAGAATCTTCCGCAGTGCCCCCTGCTCAGTCAGGACCAGAACGTCACGGACCTGCCCCGAGATCACTAGTGGACGGGTACGGTCCTCAGGAGCTTCTGAACTCCCCACCCGATTAGTTTCCCAGCTCCCTCAAGGAGGAGCAGCTCGATGTCATCTCTCGTTCTTTCGGAATTGATAGGGCGCGCATGCGGTTGCCAAGGAGAGACGTTATGCCATATGACCCTCCCGAAGGGTACTTTGCCTACAGCAGATACCACTGCATGTGTGGTGCCATTCCACCTCTTAATGCTTGGGTAGCCAGCTTCCTTACATATCTAAAGGTGGCCCCATTCCAGCTTCAACCCAACTCTTATGCTATACTGGTGAGCCTCTTCGTCATCTTCCAGAGGAAGTATGGTCGTGCTCCTTCCAACCGGGAGATCCGGTACTTATATAATCTGAGGGGCTATAAGAAGGGGTCCCCATACATCAGCTTGGAGTCAGCTGTAACCTTCAAGCCGGTCTTGGATCTGTATTCCAAATTCAGCATGTTCAAGAAGGAGTGGTTCTTCGTCAGGGATGACTCTGTTTCTATTCGGCGTTTTACTTCTGGATGTAAGTCGATGCTTTATTTATAATCTTCATTCTGATGGCGATGCTTCTTCTCATACGTTTTCATTTTTGCTAGCGACAGGTGGCTTTGCGGTTGTGGAGACTGATCGCCTGGTTCAGACGGCGGCTGAGATAGAAGCTATCCCCGGGAGAGATAGATCAGCTGCCTACCTGATCAGAAACGCGACCCTTCTGGAGTGTAACTTGATCCTTCCACAACAGTCAGTAGTCAAGCTGAGGGAAACGGTGGAGGAGAGGGCGGCTGCTCAGGCTAAGGGAGGTGTCACGATAGAGAGTGGCAAGAGAAAACCTTTCACAAAACCTCCAGCCGTCGGAGGTAAGAAACTTAAGAAGTCGGACGGTCCTTCCCCCAACAATTGTCCAGTTACCCAGGGGGAGGAAGACGTAGAGGAGGAAAGAGGTGAGGCTGGAGATGGTCGGGAAGGTGATGATGGTGGCGATGGCATCGGGGCCTTGCTCCCTGGGCAGGCAGGCGAGATTCAGGAGTGGACGGATGATGCATTTCGTCAGGATTTTGAGGGGCTGGACAAAGAAACGGCTTTGGTAGAGAAATCCGAGAAAGCCGACATGGTCGGGACCGGTGCAAGCGAATCTTCTCAGACTACTCCAGCCAAGGTGGCTCTGACGACTCAAGGTGAACTTTTGACTCTTGCAGGCTCCATTTATGATAGGGACTTAGGAATATTTTATGATCCGCTCCCGTCCTGGAATGAAATCCAGGACTCATTGCAGTATCCTACTCCTCCCCAGGGTTTGTATAACAGATGTGTTTCCTTTCTTCTTTTAACTTTTAATTTACCGCGTTTCTTGAATTATGGATCAATGTAAGCTTGTGACACTTGTTCTTTATATCAGGAGCAGGTAAAACGGCCAAGGCCTCAGATCTTCGGCACAGGCTTGAACAATACAAGCTCTCCAAAGCTTCCGCCAAGCCGAAGACTCCGACCCACCGTTCCGGGGATGTAGTCGACTACCGTCCTCTTCTCGGGGTTATTGAAGAGGGTATTCAGAAGAGAAAGTGGAGTCATCCCTTATCCGAACCTTCACTCGGTCCCCAGCCCCCAATTCAGCCCCTTCATGATATCACAGAGGAGGATACTGAGTTCGCACTCTCTCCGCACCTGTCTGAAAATCCTACCGTTACTCGAATTGATCATCCTGACTTGGTTCGGAATCCATTTGCGGGTCATCCTGACCTGGATCCAAGTTCCCATGATATTACTTTTGACGAGGTTACCGGTGAGCACCTTCTTCCCCGCAATCCCATGGTACGGGTGCTTGACGAGGCTAAGTCCTTAGATCTCGATTTACTTACTACTCGGATAATTACCATGGGAGACGAGGCCAAGGCTAATTTTGATCGGGTGGCGGAGGAGACTAGGAAGCTGATGGGGCATCATGCCCGGCTGGTTAAGGCTGGAGAGGAGATTGGGAGTGCCAACATTCGACTACGATTGGTGGTTTCGGATCAGGCCAAACAGCTCGCTGATCAGGCCATGCAGATTTCTCAGCATGAGGCTGCTTCTGGACGACTAAAGAAAACCATGGAAGAGGCCAGTCAGGCCGAACTGCGGAAAATGGAAGCTACTTGCAAGGAACGGATCGACATGGCTATTGCCACGGTGGACGAGGTTCGGAAAGCGGATCTTGAGCAGGTAGAGGAGTTGTCTGGGAAACTTGAGGCTGCAGAGCTTGCTCAAGCCAAGTTGAGGGAGGAGATGGAGGCAATGCGGGAATCCCTTCTGATTGACTGCTCGAGATACCGATCGAAGAGAGAT
The DNA here is from genome assembly GCA_030737815.1 of Allium fistulosum. Lineage (NCBI taxonomy): Eukaryota > Viridiplantae > Streptophyta > Magnoliopsida > Asparagales > Amaryllidaceae > Allium > Allium fistulosum. Next base: position 718,668,461 of record CM060905.1, on the reverse strand, counting down.
GCTGCCGTTGAAAGGTTGTCGGCTTCTGAGGCCTGGATGAGGGAGTTTGAGGAGAATGAGGGGATGATGGACGAAATGCTTCAGGACATGTACTTCCGAACCTGGAAGCAGAGCAACCTATCCTGGATGGATGATTATCCTAGGGTCATGGCTAAGATCTATCTTCGGGCTCTGGAGGAGGCCAAGGCCGATGCGGATAAAGATGGTGGCGTGGCCTTCAGCATGGATGTGGTCACTGCCCAGTTTGCCAAGGGGGAGAAGGTGGTGGTGAAGGAGGGTATGCGGTTGCTTGCTGCTGAGGAGGCAGGTGTGCAAGTAGAGGATGACGATCAGGATGGCCAAGAAGCAGGTGTTGGTAAGTCTTCCTTTTTAGTTTCCCCATTAACTTGGTTGCTTCTCACTAATGAATCCTTTCTTTGTCTGGACAGGTGGGCAACAGGACAAGGAAAAAACTCCAATGCAGCCGACCCCTTGATTATACCTGGAAAAACTCTTTTTGTGGACTTGACAGGGTTGTAGATGTTAGTCTTAAAACAGTAAAGTAGCTTTTAGGTTGTATTATTTTGCTACTTGTAATAAATAGCTCTATTCTTGACGTGTAATTCTTTAACTTAAGCTGATTTTGTCGTCTTCTGAATGTTTGTTGCTATTTTGACATGTCGTATGAGAAATATAGCTATGTATATTCTTGTAATTGAATTGTGTTTGATGTCAGGTTCTGGTTTTAAAACATAATTTCATGACTTGCAATATTAGCGTGTGGTGTGAACAAATTATAGTCATGTATCTGTACACAAAAGAAGAAAATACCGCCTTTCATGTTCTAATCGTAGATGGCAGTTTTGAATATCTTGTATGACCGAGCATGGAACGCAGTCGAATGCCCTGCCATCCAATTGTGAGTCCCTACACCCATTGGCGAGTATCTCCTACTCTGTATCCTGTACTTTAGGGACTGTTATAGAGGATAGGAGGAAAGCTTTTTAAGTAAAATTGAAATATGTGAAATAGTAAAACTTCCAATCACGGAAGGCCTTCGATGTGCTTAAGTTCGTGGCAAACGGGCTTTGTAGTCACTTTCCCTAGCTGTGGGTCTTGGAGACATTTGTCACCCATCTTACGCCTCCGCGAGGAGTTAATTCTTTTTTACCACAGCCGCACTTAAGACACATCGGAGCCGAGATCGCGCACAGTAACTACCCGGGCCATTATGGCCTGTAATCGTGGGTATTATTCGATTTACTGTAGCCGGCTAGCGTGGGTGCTGATCGTCAACTGTGAACTGCCCCTGGCTGGCCACACCTTACGTTGGGGCTTATAGTCGGTTCACAGTTGCCGGCGAGCCGAACGCCGTAATGAGCTGCCTCGGCTATAGTCGGCCTTCTCGGTGGCTTATAATCGGCTCATTACAGTTGGCTTTAAGGGCCGTCGTGAGCAACGAGATAACCCGAAGCAGAGGGATGCCGGAGCAAAAGTGTCTCATTGGCGAGGGCATAGATTCACGTAGTACCTGTTAGGTCTTGTCCAGGTGAAGTTGCGCTGTGGAGTGCATCAAGTGAAAATGTTACATGCATAGGATTTTGTTCAACAGAAAAGGATAATGTTAACAAGCAGCCAAGATATAAAGGAACTAGTTAAAAAAGAGACAAGGTTTTTTAAAGTGGTTCGGCATGAAAAAGCCTACGTCCACTGATTCTCTTTGTTAATTCACTTCATATGGGCATTACAAGTTAAGAAAAGTATCGACGGAGGTGCTGGATGTTCCATGCCCTCTGGAACACCTCTCCGTCCACTGTTGACAAAATATAAGCTCCATTGTGGAGATCTTTATGAATTACATATGGCCCATCCCAGATTGGGTCTAGTGCTCCGGGGCGAGGGAAGATTCGCTTGAGGACAAGATCCCCTTCTTGTAAGGTATGATGCTTGACTTTGGAGTTGTATTGTGTAGCCACTTTCTGTTTGTGGGCTGCTGCTTTAAGGACTGCATCATTTCTTCTCTCCTCAACTAGATCCAAAGACATGTGGAGGAGTTCTTCATTCTCTTCTGGGTTATAGTGGATCCTACGGTGGGAAGGCACAATGGTTTCAACTGGGAGCATAGCCTCCGATCAGTATGCCAAAGAGAAAGGAGTGTGCCCCGTTGATGTTCTGAAAGATGTGCGGTAGGCCCACAGTGCCGTAGGGAGTTCATCCACCCAAGCGCCCTTTGACTTTTCGAGCTTCTTTTTTATTAGAGTTTTCAGAATTTTGTTGACGGCTTCGACTTGTCCGTTGGCCTGGGGATACGCTACGGATGAGAAGCTTTTGTGAATTCCGTGCTCTTGGCACCAGTTGGCGAATTCCTCGCTGTCAAACTGAAGCCCATTGTCTGATATGATTTTGAGTGGGACTCCGTACCTGCACAGGACATTTTTGATCAAGAAGTTAATAACTTTTGCTGAAGATACTTTATTCAGGGGTTCCGCTTCCACCCATTTGGTGAAATAGTCGACTGCCACTATAGCATATTTGGCCCCGCCTCGGCCCATTGGTAGCTCGCCGATTAAGTCAATTCCCCATATTGCGAAGGGCCAAGGGCTGGTCATTTGAGTAATCTCAGTTGTTGGTAGCCGCGGAATCTTAGCAAACTTCTGGCATCTGTCACACTTTTTGACGAAATATAGGGCGTCCTTGCTTAAGGTAGGCCATAAATATCCATATCGGAGTATCTTTTTTGCTAATGTTTGCCCTCTGGTGTGATCTCCGCAGCTCCCCTGATGGATGTTGGACAAGATTTCCTTGGCTTCCCTCCCGGCGACACACCTTAATAATGGGTTAGAGAATCCGCGCCGATAGAGGATGTCTTCTTGTATTGTGTAGCGGGACGCTTTCCTCAAGATTTTCTTGACTTCGTTACGCCCGTGGGGTAGTGTGCCACTTTGTAGGTAGTCTCGGATGGGAGTCATCTAAGTTGCTTCTTCGGTTGCAGCTATCAGATTCACTTGCTCAAAACTTGGGGTCAGTTGCTTTGAGATGGTTACTGCCCCGAAGATGGCGATGTTTCTCATACTTGCTTGCTTTGCCAATTCGTCAGCCTCTTGGTTTTCTTCTCGAGGGATGTGTTTGACTAAGTAGTGGTCCAATCGGCTGAGAAGTGACTTGGTCTTCTTTAAATATGCCATGAGTCGTTCTTCTCGAGCTGGGAATTCTCCTAGTATTTGATTAACGATAAGTTGAGAATCGCTGTGAAGACACATAGAATTGGCTCCGATGTCTATGGCAAGTTCTAGTCCGGCTATCACTGCTTCATATTCTGCATCGTTGTTCGTAGCAGTGAACTCCAACCTTATAGCATAGTGCAGTTTGTTTCCCCCGGGAGTGATTATTACCACACCTGCCCCCGAGCCTTGTTCGTTTGATGCACCATCCACAAAGAGATTCCACTTGATATCTTCTGCTATTTCCAATTTCTCCTTATCTTCGTTGGTAGTGAATTCTGCAATGAAATCAGCCATGGCTTGTCCCTTGATGGCGGTGCGAGGGTGATAGGTGATATCATACTGACTTAGTTCAATGCACCATTTAAGTAGTCGCCCAGAAGTGTCGGGACGATGGAGTACCTGCCTTAGTGGTTGATCAGTCAGAACTTTGATGGAATGGGACTGGAAGTAGTGACGCAGCTTTCGTGATGTGATTAGTAAACAGTATGCTAGCTTCTCAAGTTTAGGATATCTGACTTCTGCCCGAGTAAACCTTTTGCTGACGAAGTAAACTGGCCGCTGCGTGCGGTTGTCTTCCCTTACCAAGGCTGCGCTTAGGGCGTGAGATGACACATCAAGGTATATGTATAATTCTTCGCCTTCGCTTGGAGTCGAGAGTACCGGTGGTTTCTGGAGGTGTTCGATTAGGTTAAGGAAAGCGGTTAAGCATACATCAGTCCATTCGAACTTTCCCTTGTCTTTCTTTAGGGCTTCGAAAAAGGGGACGCACTTGTCCATCGCCTTGGAGATGAATCGGCTTAGGGCGGCCACTTTTCCATTCAAACTTTGCATTTCCTTCCGAGTGGAAGGTATCTTGATATCCCTTAGCGCTCGGATTTGTTCAGGGTTTGCTTCTATCCCTCTGGCATGAACGATGAATCCTAAGAACTTTCCTGATGACACTCTGAAGGAGCATTTTAGTGGATTCAACTTCATTCCATACTGTCGAAGTACTTGAAACATCTTGCCTAGGTGGCTTACGTGATCTTTGGCTTTCCTTGACTTTACCAGCATGTCATCCACATATACTTCCATAGTTTGTCCTATTAGCCCTGCAAACATCTTGTTGACGAGGCGCTGGTAGGTGGCTCCTGCATTTTTAAGTCCGAAAGACATTACCTTATAGTAGTATAAACCCCGGTCGGTGATGAAACTAGTGTGGTCTTGGTCGGGAGCATGCATAGGAATTTGGTTATATCCTGAGTATGCGTCCATAAAAGAGAGGAGCTCGTGTCCGGCTGTGCTGTCTACAAGTTGGTCGATTCTGGGAAGTGGGAAGCAATCCTTTGGGCAGGCATCGTTTAGGTTGGAAAAGTCAATGCAGGTTCGCCACATCCCATTAGCCTTTTTTACCAGCACTGGGTTGGCGATCCATTCCGGGTAGATAGCTTCTCGTATGAAGTCATTGGCGAGTAGATTCTTTACTTCTTCATCGAGGGCTGCTGATCGCTCTGCCCCCATACTTCTCTTTCTTTGTTTTACAGGCGCCTTGGTAGGATCAATGTTTAATACATGGCATGCTATGTCGGGGGAGATTCCGGTCATGTCAGCGTGTGACCAAGCGAATACATCCAAGTTATGGCGGAGAAAATCGATGAGTTGTTCCTTCAATTCTGCTTTTAGTTAGGACCCAATTTTTAATAGTCTACTTGAGTCGTGCTTGTCTACAGATATAAACTCCATAGCCTCTGCAGGCTCGGCGGTGGCCTCCTGCTCTTTGTCCCTAGGGTCTAATTCATTGAAAGGGTCGCTGGTATATTGAAGAGGAGGGGCTTTCTTTAGTTGCTATGCTTCCAGACTTTTTGTACAGAGGGCAATCTCTACACCCTTCCCTTTACCCTTCCTGTGGTTGTTGCGAAGTTCAGTCACATAGCAGTCTCGAGCAACATCCTGGTTTCCTTCTACTTCCCCTACTCCATTGTCCGTTGGAAATTTCATCTTCAGGCACCATGGGGTTAGGACGATTTGGAAGTTAGACAAGGCTAGCCTTCCTAGGAAGGCGTGGTAGGCCGAATGGTTTTCTATTAGCACAAACGTCCGTTTCCGTACAACGGAGCGGGGATGGCTTCCAATCTCAACAAAGAGGTCCAGTTGCCCGAGGGGCATCTTCGCATCTCCAGTGAAACCATGCAGTGGTTTATCGCAGGGAGATACATCCTTCATTGATAGCTTCATTTTGTCGAATGCGTGTTTGAACAGGATGTTTACTGAGCTTCCAGTGTCTACCAGGATTCGGTAAACTTCGGCGGGACCGAGTCGGGTAGAGATTACCATGGGATCCATGTGAGGGTACTGCCTTCCTTCTAGGTCACGCTTCCCGAATGTGATGTCATCACCTTTTTTCTGCTTCGGGTGGCGCACTTATATAACCGAATTGACATAGTCTTTATTGTCTCTAAGCGACTTTCTGTATCTTTCCATCTCTTTCCAGCTTCTGTCTGCGATGTGCGGCCCTCCTGAGATGGTATGGACCACTATCTTCTCTTGACTAGAGCTGCTAGCATTGCGGTTTACTCTGTCGGCCCCCGGTGAGGGTAGCTTTGGGTTTTCATTGGTAGGAGCTGGGGTCCTGTCCTGACCTTTTATATAACGTTCCAGTTTCTTCCTTCTGATATGTTCCTCAATCAGATCTCGGAGATGATGGCATTCGTTGGTATCATGCCCGTGAGATTTGTGGAAGCGGCAGAACTTTCCAGACTTCTGTGCGTTATCTGATTCCTTCTTGTATGGTGGGCGTTTGTATCTAACTTCGCCTTGGGTGGCAAGGAAGATATTTTCGACGGTCTCGTTCAAAGGAGTGTAAGTGTCGAATCTCGGTCCTGGCCGATATAGGCGCTTTTCTCCCTTCTTGCCCCCAGCATTGTCTCTGGAATCATTTCTTCGAACGTCCCTTGCCACAGCAGGGGCGTTGCTATGGGTTGTCTTATTTTGCTGTCCTGACTGCCCCTCAACGGCAGCATCCTCAAGCCTCATGTATTTCCCGGCTTCATGGAAGAAATCGAGTAAAGTAGCTGGTTTTTCTTTTGTCAACCTTCTAGCAAATTTAGTGTCCGGATGCACACCACTAGTGAAGGCCATTAGGATAAGCTTCTCATCGGCATCTTGGACTACGGCTACTGCGGCGTTGAATCTGGTTAGGTATTGCTGCAGCTTCTCTCCAGGTTTCTGTTTGACGCTGGATAAGGAATAAGCGTCCTTAGGTTGCTCCACATGAATGCGGAACTGACTGATAAATTTTTCTTTCAACATTTCCCATGAGCTGATGGATCCCTGGGGTAGATGACAGAACCAGGAGGTAGCAAGATCTACTAAGAAGAGCGGAAAGCATTTGCACAGTACTCCCTCTGTCGCCCAACTCATGAGCATATGTTGCGTGTACCTCTGTAAGTGTACAACGGGGTCGGAGGTTCCTTTGTAGGGTTCCATTGTTGGCATCTTCCATTCTCGGGGGGTGATAGCAATTTCGATATTGCGGGCGAAAGGGCTGGTTACCCTAGCGCCTATTCCTCGATCTCTTTGCTCCCGTTGGACACACTCTCTGAATAAGCGTGCCATCCTTTCATCAGAATTTGGAGCAGATAGAAATGAGTTTGGTTCTGTCCTGTGGGATTGATTCCGTCCAGATGACCTGTAGGGATGGTATCGTCTATCATTCCTCATATTTTCCAGTGGCCGCCTTTGATCTTCTGGGAGCATGCTAGGGTCAGCTACAGTTGGCCCTTGCCTTGATCTTCCTCTGCCGGGTTCTGATCTAAGCACTTCCTCGGGTCCAACTTCGGGCTGGACTCTAGCTCGGCCCCGTTCACTGGCGTTTCCGTGGTTAGGTAGTATGACAGGCTCAGCTACAGTTGACCTCCGTCCGGTACCTCCCTCGTTGGGTTCGGTACCAAACGTTTCCTCAGGCCTAACTTCGGGCTGTGCTCGGTCTCGGCTCCTACCATGGCTACTTCTGCCGTTAGCTCCTTCGAAGAAGGAAGATCTTTGTTGTCTCTGAGATTCTCCAGACTGGGACTCGCCCCATGATTCAGTGTTGCGGTTGGATTCTTCAGCGTCCCTTAAGCGTGACATGAGATGGTCCACCAAGGCTTCCTGCTGGGACGTGAAGCGGTTAGTTACTTCAACCACAACTCTGTCCAAATCTGCCCTAGTAATTGCTGCAGGCTGTTCTGTGGCAGGAGTGGTTGGGTTAGCATGTCCTTTATTTTTTACTACTGTCGGAGGAGGACGATTTACTTGATTCGTGACAGCTGGATCTGGAAGACTGCTGGATGCGATGTTTTTTCCTTTGTTAACATCTTTTCTCTGTTTGGGAGGCATGTTTTCCAAGTAGCGAACGATGCTGTTAGGAAAACTGTTAAGTGGATGAAGCTGAAGCTTCGAGCTTCTAGTTCTCAGTAAAAGCACCAAAAATGTTTGCACAAAAAATGGACAAACACCTCAAAGTTGTATGATTTAGTAGATCTTATGTTGTTCTTAGTGATTTGAGTGATTTATGCAAATATATGAAAAGCAAGGGCTAAACTGTAAAAAGACACGCAAATTTATAGTGGTTCAGCCAGAATGTGCCTACGTCCACTTTATATGTTATTTCTCTTCTCTTGTTTTGATTACAAGTACAAAGCTTTGATACAAGTAAAAGAAAGTTGTTTGAAAGTTCTCTCCGTGCTTAGGCTCTCAAACTTGTCCCCCATTGTTGTACCCCTGCCCCTCTATTTATAGAGTGAGGCTGGGGGTAGGGGTCTTGGATGTATACATCAGCTGATGGGCCCGGGCTGATACAATCTGGCCTGGCAAATTTGGTTCGGCATCGCCTTGGTTCGGTAGTAGATGGGTGGAGATGAGGTTTTGGTTCGGCAGTGGATTGGTTCGGTTGTGGAGTTGGTGGAGCTGGTCCGGTGAGGGTTTGGTTCGGTAATGGAGGAGAGGGGATTTGGTTCGGCAGGGGAGTGGTCCGGCAGTGATAGTTGATTCGGTGAAGAAGTTGGGTTTGGTCCGGTAGTACTTGGACCGGTAGTGGGCTGGTTTGGTATTGCTTGGAGAGGGAGTTTGGTCTGGCAGTGCTTGGAGGAAAGTTGGTTCGGCATTGGTGAGGAGATGGGTTGGTTCGGCAGTAGGCCTGTTCGGTGAGGGCTTGGTCCGGTCGAATCTCACCCAACACAAATGAATATGCACAAGTGTTAGGAATTCATACCTAACAACAAAGATAGCTATAGACATAGATGTGAGTTAAAGAACTCACCTTTAAACCCAAAAACAAAGAAGGAGAAGCTTGATAGCAAAGGAAGATCAATTACTCTTCAATTTCAACTCTAGAAGCTTGAATCTAAGCTCAAAAGAAGAACATTTCCTAAGTTAGGTTTAGGAAATTTCTGAAATTAAAGAGAGAATGAGTTGGAGAAGAAGAAGGAGATACTTACCAAAGCTTCTCTTTGAATTTGGATCAAGAATTTGGTTTTGCAATTGAAAACTAGGGCTTGAAGTTTCTAATTTCTCATTCCTCTCCCCATTTTCAGTTGTGCTTGGGTGTTTAAGAAAATATGAAGTGAAGAGGAGAGGAGAGGGCTGAACTAGGTTATAGAGTGACTTGGGGTGAAACCCAAACCCAAAGCCCAATAGAAAATAGCAAAATTCAACTTACTCCAAATATATCGATGTTTATACTTAAAAAAGTCGTAAACGCCGTTTTGGACTCAATGGAAGTAGTCTCGAGTCCCAATTCGACTGTTTACAAAAAGTAGCTTTTCAGACTTTTAATCCGATTAACGATTCTATATCCAAATAAAATATTTAAATATACAATCGAAAATATGCGGGTTGTTACAGACTCCCCTCCTTAAAGAAATTGCATCCTCGCAATCGTTAAGAAATAAATAAGAAGTAACAACAATAAAAGCATATCAACACAAAAAGAAGAAATTTGAAATAAAAAGTTCACCTTAAGGAGCACGAGAGAGCAAGTCCGGATGTGTTCGCTCGATGAATTCTCTGGATTCCCAAGAGCAATCCTTAGGATTTGAGGACCACTGAACTTTCACAAGAGGAACATCTTTATTTCGGAGGCGTTTAATCTCCGAAGCAATGATACGAATAGGATGTTGCTCATAAGTCAAATGAGGCGAAACTTCAATTTCTTCAATAACACCGGGCTCAAGAATAGAATCGGAATCTCGAAGGCATTTTCGTAGTTGAGAGACGTGGAATATGTCATGAATAGCAGAAAACTGAGCCGGTAATAAAAGGTGATAAGCCACGGAACCAATGCGTTCGGTGATGGGAAATGGCCCAATATATCGAGGTGATAATTTTTCCGATCGACTGAAACACACAACACCCTTCATAGGTGAAACACGAATGAACACCAAATCTCCCACAGAAAAATCTAATTTCCTTCTTCGGTTATCGGCATAGGATTTTTGTCTACTTTGAGCTTCTTTCATTCTATGACGAATAAGGTCAATTTTCTTTGAGGCATCACGAATAAAATCTGGACCTAAAACCAGTTTCTCACTGGCATTAAGCCAACACGAAGGGGATCGGCATGGCCTTCTGTATAGTGCCTCGAAAGGCGCCATACCAATACTAGATTGGAAGCTATTATTATAGGAAAATTCAACAAGAGAAATATGATCTTCCCAACTTCCACCAAAATCAAGAACACATGCCCGAAGAAGATCTTCAAGAGTTTGATTCACATGTTCGGTTTGTCCATCGGACTGAGGATGATAAGCGGTGCTAAAATTAAGCTTCGTTCCCAAATCTTTTTGAAGACCTTTCCAAAATCCACTAGTAAATAATGGATCACGATCGATAACAATAGAAGTTGGAACTCCAAGCAATTTAACAATTTCTTTGACAAAAAGTTTAGCCAAAATAGGTACGGTCCGATTGGACCGAACAGGAATAAAATGGCGGATTTTGTAAGTCTATCTACTATCACCCGTAGGCTATCATGGCCTGAACGAGAATGGGGAAGACCGTCAATAAAATCCATGGAAATTTGATCCCACTTCCATATTGGAATTTCCAAAGGTTGCAATAACCCACCGGGCCTTTGATGCTCAGCCTTAACAAGTTGGCAAGTTATGCAATGCTTAACAAAGTTAGCAATATCCGATTTCATTCCCTCCCAATAATAAAGTCGCTTCATATCCGCGTACATTTTACTACTACCGGGATGAATGATAAATTTAGAACGATGAGAATCTTCTAAAATGTCTTTACGAAGATCAATAATATTTGGCACAATAAGTCTACCAAATTTTCGAATACCGCCACGAGCATCAAAAGTCTTTTAAACCTTCAATATCAATTTTATCCCTACAACTCTGGCTAAGAAGAACCAATTCGAGATCCTGCATTTGAGCTTCAAGAATGCGGTCTAAAAGAGAAGGATGAGCTTCAAGACTACACAAAACAAGTGATGAACATAAATCGGATTCTCGATCTCGAATCTCACAAGTGGACAAAGTCTCGAGATCATTCCATTCGGATACCATCATCGAAACAACCGCTTGCTGCTTACGACTAAGGGCATCGACAACACGATTTCCCTTTCCGGGAGTATAAAGAATATCAAGATCATAAGATGCAAGGAACTTGAGCCAACGTTATTGACGCAAATTAAGTTCCTTTTGAGAAAATAAATACTTCAATGATTTATGATCGGTGTAGAGAACAAACTTCTCCCCCAAAAGATAACGGCGCCAAATTCTAAGGGCGAAAACCATAGCCGCGAGCTCTAAATCATGTGTGGAATATCTAGTCTCGGCCGGCTTTAATTGTCTAGAAGCATAAGCGATAACACGTTCCCGCTGCATGAGAATGGCACCCAAACCAACGCGACTAGCATCGGTATAAACAATAAAATCTTGGTTCCCATCGGAAATCACAAGAATAGGAGCATCGGAAAGGAGTTCTTTTAATTTTTGAAAAGCAGCTTCACATTTGTCTGACCAAATGTATTTAACTCCCTTCTTTGTCAAATTAGTAAGAGGTACGGAAATCTTAGAAAAGTCTTTTATGAACCGATGGTAATAGCCCTCCAATCCGAGAAAGCTACGAATTTCCGTCACACTCTCCAGTCTCTTCCAATTTTGGATTGCTTCAATCTTTGAAGGATCCACGGAAATTCCGGATTCAGAAATGATATGTCCAAAAAATTTCACACGAGATTGCCAAAAGTGGCATTTAGAAAATTTTGCTTTTAATTGGTTGCTCCTAAGAGTTTCCAACACAATCCGAAGATGTTTTTCATGCTCCTCTTCGGTTTTAGAATAAATAAGAATATCATCAATAAAGATGAGAACAAATCGTTCGAGGAAGTCTTTGAAAACTCGATTCATAAGGTCAACGAAATAAGCTGGAGCATTCGTTAAACCAAATGGCATAACAAGCCATTCATAAGATCCATAATGAGTACGGAACGATGTCAAAGGAATGCTATCCTCTGCAATACGGAGCTGATGAAAACCGGTTGCTAAGTCTAACTGTGAAAGACTTTAGCACCACTAAGCTGATCGAATAAATCATCAATTCACGGTAAGGGATATTTATTCTTGATGGTAAGATCGTTGAGCTTGCGGTAGTCAACGCAAAGCCTAAGTGTACCATCAGATTTCTTCACAAAAATAGCTGAAGCTCCCCATGGAGAGGAACTAGATTGAATAAATTGCTTCGCTTCCAATTCGGATAATTGTTTGCGCATCTCCTCATTTTCTTTATTGGACATACAATAAGGAGGACGAGTAATAGGTTGAGCTCTAGGGATTAGATTAATTCTTAACTCAATTGCTCGCTTAGGTGGTAATCCTAAAACGGGCTGAAATATGTCGGGAAATTCACGAACAATGTGAATGAGAGAAATGACATCTTCCTCATCATCATTATCGTCATCATGAGGATTTAGAGAATACAAGGATGCTTTCGATTTGGAATCAGAATCTTTCAGGACGAGAGAAATCTGCTTAATAGATTGAGGATGCCGAAGATATATAGTCCGTTCAGGACATAGAATATGGGCTTCATAACGGTTAAGCCAATCCATTCCCAAAATCATTCCGAAACCAAGGTAATGCATAACATGCAAATCGGCACAGAAAGAGAAATCACATAAAATAATTTTGACATCTTTACATAATAAACTGAGTGTTGCAGATCCACCAACCGGATTCGCAATTCTCAAAGAAGTCATCAAGCCAATAACATTCAAAGACAAAGCATCAACAAGTTCTTTTGATATAAAAGAGTGAAATGCACCCATATCAAAAAGAACTCGAATAGGAAAATCATGAAATATAATAACGCCTTCAAGGATAGAATGAGAAATACCTTGACCACGAGAAGTGTTAGCAAGGGCTTGTACAACATTTAGCTTGCCCTCTTTCTTGCCTTGAAGTTTGGGACACAAAGATATAGTGTGACCCAAACTCTTGCAATAGCGGTAAGAAATAGACTTTGGGCACTTATTTGCATAGTGGTTCTTAGAACCACAATTGTAACATTCTCCTCGATGTGAGTTAGGAGTATTTACTACCGATGTTGCTTGCTTTCCCTTCTTATTGGGATTAGGCTTGAATTTAAAAGGTCTCTTCTTGTTGATGTTTTGTTTGACCTCAACATCACTATCTTTATCAGCCTCTTCGAGTCGAAGAGCAATATCAACAAGTTGATCAAAAGATACTTCTAATTTCAGAAGTAATGGCTTTTTGAGGCTCTTGTTCAAGCCATAAACAAATCTCTGGTTTTTCTTCAATGGGGTATTAATATACTCGACCCCATATTTTGAGAGAGTTTCGAAAGATACGACGTAGTCGGTCACGGAAGATTCACCTTGAACAAGGTCGATGAAGCGTTGAGCTAAAGGTACTTTTTCAGCTTCTGGCACAAATTTCAGCTCGATCCTTTGCCGGAATTGGTCCCGAGTAAGGTCCGCTTCAATAATTTCGAAGATCATAAGTTCGTACTAGTCTAATGCTCTTTCTTGGAGCATACTAGAAGCCACTTGGACTCGATGAAGATCAATAAGATTCATGCGAGAAAAGATATGGTCGCATGTTCGAAGCCAAGCCTGGACTTCTATAACGCTCTCAGAACCTTTGAATGGCTTTCCACCCAAATTGGTGTAATCACTGCACAAGCGTGCAAACCTAGATTTAGGATGAGTGGGCTCAGGAATAGGTCCGACAACTTGAGCATTTCTTACAAGATCTAGTAGTTGCTGAGCAGACATAAATACTCCATCCTCGGGAGTAGCACTAGATTGACCGGCGCTAGGGCGGCCAGGTCTAACCATTTCTCTTCTTTAAGAAAGAAAGAAAAGAGAAAAAGAGTTAATCTCAGAATGAATATCAAACATACTTGGTTGATAAAACAAGGCATCATAAAAAGAAATAGGATAGAACGGTACGAAGACTCGAATTAAATCCTATGGCACGATTCCTTAGAAAGACTTAGGACAATGATCCTTACTAGATTATTCTACATTGTTCCAAAGTTTGGCTCTAATACCAAGCTGTTACGCCCCACCTCTATGCTCACGCTAGCCAAGAACACCTCTGGGTAATGCTGTCGACTAGTGCGAAGAATAAGGCTGTTGAGGAGCGACCATCTGTGTATTTGCCTTGTGCGAGCACCGATATGTTAGATAGTATAACAGGCATTTCATTTCAAGAGGAAATCCGACAAACCGATACAGACCCAAAGCTACCACACAGTGGCTAAGTGGACTTCGGAATCAAATATAGAAATAAACATAACACAAATCAGTCACAGACGTTCATATCACAAAGGCGGAAATAGATATGAATATATAACACAAAAAGGTGTACATCAGAGTAGTGGTCAAATAAGATCCACAATATCACAAAAGAATAGATACAAGTGCTAGACAAAAGAATAAGTATACATCATGGAGTCTATATCTCGAATGTATATCAACAAAAACTACAAATGTAATGTAGTTAGACAAAAGTCTGAAGATGGTCCCAGATAAGGAGTCAAGCAAAAGCACCTGAAACATCTCGGTTTGACCCGAGTATTATTTAATAAGAAAATAATAAACGGATCAGTCTAACTATAAATATCAGATAAAGGAATGAGATATAAGCAGAGATATAATAAGAATGTATGATGACAATGATGTCATACTAGAACAAATATGATTTAAACAACAACAAAATCATAAAATATCTCAAAAATCTCAAAGCACCAAAAAGAACATCATATTCTTTATTTTATTCACCAAACTACAAATATTGACAAACATATTAATGCCAATCGCAAAAGTTGGTGAAACACAAATTCAAGAAATCATCAATTAGAAATCCAGAAATCACAAAGGGGGAGGCCAATCACAAACGGGAGCGTGGAAACTCACCAACACGTGTATCACAAACGGAACGCTATTCCATGGTCGCTAACCATAAATTTTTGAGCCGAAGCTCCACAAACGGTCCGAAGACCACGGGTTGCTACCCTGCCAAATTGAACCGAAGTTCCACAAAACAGAGTTTAGTCTCCCTCGCAGACAAATAGACATCGCACATCGCTAGTCTTAATCACAAAATGATCATCATTGATCCATAAAAAATGTGAATTACACTAAGCCAGTAAATATAAGAGTTTAGCTTCATGTCCCATAACCACTAGCTTAACTTAAATATTTACGAACAAATTTTAGATTTCCACTCGAAAATTGTCACAAGATTTTCAATCGAACAAGTCCATAAATTAACCGACGAAGTAAACTCAAGCGTTTCATACCACTTGTTTTGCTAAGCCGTTTAATTAGATTTTCTCATACGAATGAGGTAAAGGTTTGTATATACTGTTGGAACCTCCATTCTATGGTTTCAATGACAACAACTATACAATATTATATATATATATACATATATATTAACATATGCAGGTATTCAAGATATTCATCGCGTCAAAGAGCTATGATTTGAAGATTACAAGGAGATTATTCTGTAAACAAATGTGTAAGTAGTATATAGAATTATTGTACAATCTCCAATGAAGTGACACGCACAACACATTATAAATTCTGGAAATAACATACTCCAAGAGTCTGCAGTATATACTCAGACGTCTGCAGTAAGTTTCAGGAAATTCTCTGAAACAAACTCCAGACGTCTGAGCTTTCCTTTAAACGTCTTGCGACGAACATTTTTTTAATAAACGGCTATATTCTGAAAGGTTGCGAAACTTTAAACAAACGTTCTTCTTCAAACAGTTGCAACCTTTCACCAATGGTTTCCAGTTACTTCTCTTTAATCATAACTCTTCAAATTCTATAAATACTAATATCAAAGCTAGGATTTTCAAAGTTTTGACTTCATAACACCAAAAATTGAAATGTTCACCAAATCAATTCAAATCAAAAGCAAATGAATATGCACAAGTGTTAGGAATTCATACCTAACAACAAAGATAGCTATAGACATAGATGTGAGTTAAAGAACTAACCTTTAAACCCAAAAACGAAGAAGGAGAAGCTTGATAGCAAAGGAAGATCAATTACTCTTCAATTTCAACTCTAGAAGCTTGAATCTAAGCTCAAAAGAAGAACATTTCCTATGTTAGGTTTAGGAAATTTCTGAAATTAAAGAGAGAACGAGTTGGAGAAGAAGAAGGAGATACTTACCAAAGCTTCTCTTTGAATTTGGAGCAAGAATTTGGTTTTGCAATTGAAAACTAGGGCTTGAAGTTTCTAATTTCTCATTCCTCTCCCCATTTTCAGTTGTGCTTGGGTGTTTAAGAAAATAGAAATGAAGTGAAGAGGAGAGGGCTGAACTAGGTTATAGAGTGAGTTGGGGTGAAACCCAAACCCAAAGCCCAATAGAAAATAGAAAAATTCAACTTACTCCAAATATATCGATGTTTATACTTAAAGAAGTCGCAAACGCCATTTTGGACTCAATGGAAGTGGTTTCGAGTCCCAATTCGACCGTTTACAAAAAGTTGCTTTTCGGACTTTTAATCCGATTAACAATTCTATATCCAAATAAAAATATTTAAATATACAATCGAAAATATGCGGGTTGTTATAGGCACGGTCTCAGAATTCAACAAAACCAGTTCCATTGGATCTGTAATAGTATATTATTATCAGATTTCAAATTTCGTAGCGATTGGATTTACCGTTTGGTTTTACAGGATAGAAACATGTTGAAATTAATATTGAAAATTTAATGTTATAATTGGGTTTAAAAAGCTATCATCCACATACGATCGAATTAGGCTTCGAAACTTGTTCCATTGGGTTCAGAATAGTGGTATAACATTAGGAACGCCAGGCAGCATGCCTCAATAGGGGTTCTTAATTTTGAGATATGTAAAACGAGCTATTTTCAAAATAAAAAAAAGAAAAGAAGTAAAGTACACGTAGCCGACCTTCATACCAGACCAGCCACCCTAGTGCCGCCCTATTCTCTGAGACGCGCCATTTTCCTCAAATTAAAAATCGCATTCTCTTCTTTTAAAACATTGGCAGAAAAAAATGGAATTTGAAATCCATTTCGAAACGAAATCGAAAAAGAAAAAAGGGAAAATCGATCGTGTACGCGCGCGACTGGGTGAAAAGGGCGTATACGTGGTGCGTCAAGGGCACATGACTGGGTGACGATGCATGATGGCGTCGGCCGTATACGTGGGGGATCTCGAGGCGCACGAGGGTGGAGAGGTTTGGGCGCGTGGTCGAGCTCGGCGACTCAGTGACAGGATAGAGGCGCAATGATGGGTCGCGCACGGCGTGGCTTTAGGTGTGATCGGCGATGGAATTCGGCTGGATGGCATGAGGATGGTGAGTTGCTGGCGTGTGGAGTTGCAGGCGCAGGCGAATGATCGAAGTCGCACCTGGAAGCTCTCGCGTGTTGAACAGTGAACGAACAATTATAACGTCAGTAAGTCTTTATTTGATTTGTTAATTGAATTTACTAATTTTGTTTTGTTATTATCGTTCACATATACATTCAAAATTGAATGCTTATTAATTATTATATCAACACATTATAATCCCACTCATATGAGCTCTAATACTAGAATCATTCTAGAATGCTTATTAATTTAGTTATTAATATTTATATCTTTCGAAGTAAGAATACTATGGTTATGTAAAATTTAAATTATATTATTAAATCGAATGCTTATAAAATTGTATAACTTTTATATGAGGTCTAAAATTACGTAACAAGTCACGTTGGACTCGCGGCAGCAATATTACCAAATGGGATAAATTTGGGATTGGAACGATTAACAAATTCGAACAATCTAGGTGAGTAAATCTCACCCATTTGGATTACTGGATTTAAATTATAATAATTAAAATTAATTATTGGATGATTGGTTGAATTGATATATTATTATCAGTTGAATGTTATATTATATATATTAGTAGTTGGATATATTTCCCGCCAATTGGAGCGGATGAGACCCTATGTGCCCTACCTAATAGCGGATGACCCTATATTACCGCAATATTCCACCTCAAAGCGGGATTGGTATGTTATGTTATATAACATCTGTGGATGCAGGGAAACAGGTTAGAGGAATCCAACTAGATTCCTCAAATATATTGATTGTTTTTCATATATAGCGATATATGATGTGATTGAATAATCTGTTATGGATTGTTGTGTGATTTGATATATTGGATGCTATAGTAGCACTGGCCTTAATTTTGGTATTTTAAATACCATAAATAATATTTTTGAATTTAAAAAGAAATTAAAAAGGAAAATTTTGTAATTTAAGACATTTATATAGAATCAGAGTATTTATAAGAAATGGATTTGAATTAAATAAAAGATTTGATTTTTGGAAATTTGTTTAACTATTTTATTAAATGTTTCAAATAGAGGTTTTTGAAAATTATTTATACAAAGGAATTTTAAACAATAAATTTAATGATATCTATTAAATATGATTTAGAAGTTCAAATCGAGTTTTCGAGTGGATTTGAAATATTAATTGGATTTATTGAGATATAGATTTGCAACCAGAATTTTAAATAGAAATTGAATTATAAATGGACTTTTGAAATATGGATCTGTTGTTAAACAGATAAAACGAGAATGAGTTATGAATTTATAAACAATATTATAAATGGAGTGGAAGGATTATAAATTGATAATTATAGAAAAAGAAATGAATAGATATTGGAAATGAATCTTGGGCAATTAAATGAGATTATCAAGGAAAAGTGTTGATGAGATGATTTTATAATAAGGGTATTTTTAAAATCAGGAATATAACCTAGATGAAAATTTGAATTTATAACCAAAGTTATAAATAAGTAAAAATGATTATCGGGTGGTAATTTGGAGTTTTAAATCCACAGTGTGATTTAAAACGAGATATGGAAGTTTGGATTAAAAAGAGAGAAATAGACGATTCTATTTTGGAAACTAGAATGGTTATGGAATTGGTATCGAAAATCGATGTGTATAAATCGAGGGAGATTTATAGAGTGAAATTGGTTATATCAGAATTTTAAAATGGATTTGGTATCGAGAAGTAAAAATTTGTTTTTAAAGAGAGATTATTTATTATACAGTGTTGTTTTAAAACTGTTATTGGTATTTAAAATAATTTGGAAAAGTTAACTGTTTGAATAAATTTAGTTTATTAAAAATAAATTTTGTAAGTCGATTGATATTATTTAAATGAGTTGGAAATTAGTTTCCATAGTTTCTTCGGAAAGTGTTTTGTTATTTTAAATAATTACTTAAACACATTTTAAAAATAAATTATTATTCTTTAAAAATACTTATTATTATTATTATATATAGAATTTAAAAGTAAGTGATTGGATTTTTATTTATAAATTCTTTTGAGATATGTGACTGGATTTACTTGAAGAGATATGATTTTATAAGAGAAATCTTATAACATAATTTTGAAACTCAAGGAAATTTCCGAAATGTTAGATATGAGAACTTCGAAAAATGAATCTGAATTCATAAAAGAAGTTATAATTGGTTAGACAAGATTATATATGAGTACAATCGATTGTGTAAATTGTAAAAAGGAATAAATGAAAATTACGGAGATTTATAAGATAAGTTACAAAAAATTTCTTAAATGTTGATATTTGAAATGATTATGGAAAATAAACTTATATTATTTTTCTAAATATTAGGATGGAAGGTTTTAGAAATATTTTAACCACGGGATGATTTATATAGAAATATTTTTCCTAAGTAATGAGTTATAAAATGGAATTGGGAAAATATTTCTAAATGCTGATATGGTTTAAAATATCCTGTTATGGATTTAAGTATTTGGAATTGTTTTCGAATATTGAAATACTGGAAGAGATTGGATATATATCTTTGTAAAGATATTTTGAAATAAATATTTTGGAAAGATTTATTATATGGGCCTAGTGACTGCCTATGGATGTTATTTGATAGTTAAATAACATACTATCAAATCTGGTCAAATTCGTTGATCATTTTGAATAGATCGGGATCAGATTTAATTATCTGAATACCACTTTGATCCAAGTTGAGCATTACGAATTGTGATATCGTAAAGATAATGAAGATGGTGATTTTAGAAATTTGTTTGTTCAAACCCAGAACAACTTGTATGGATGAATGCTATCATTTGCATCGTTGCCTGTAAGGCAGTGTTAGCATTCTAAGTTTGAATGCTATTCTAAAGGTAAAACATAGCCTCAAGCCTCATCAACCGGGAATGACTAAAATAGGAGAGATGCAGCAGGGCTAAGTGGGTCCCACCCAAGTAGGGTATGTTATCACCTTTCTAGATACCCTCAGATATATTATATTTTAATTATGGATATGGTTGTGCATGGAAAAAGAGAGCGCTCGATTAGGGTGGGAACACTTGGGGTGATAACATATTCAGTATTAACCAGGTCAGGGGCAGGCCGGTCTTGTGTTGGCAGGGGATCCTGGCAAGGTCCTCGATACAGTTTTCAAGAGATGTACTGTGACGAGCGGTACCCCAGTAGCCCAGTCATTGTATGGAATCCAATATCCACTACGAGCCTGTACGGTTTTGATTGTGCCCAACTATGCTGAAACGTGAGATGCAAGCATTTCAACTATTTTATAGTTTATTTTCTATAGACACTATTATAATATCAGATGATTTTGATATAAAATGTTTTGGTTATCGTATGGTAAAAACCCGTCGTGTTTATGTGTGGCCTGGTCTTACGAGATACCTTTGTTTTCAAAGGATTTTGATAACAGTAATAAATTCAAATTGATTGTGTTTTCTCACGCTGGTTTTCCAGACTGACTCGGGTGTTATTTTATTATAATACTCGGGTCAAACCGAGGATTACAGATTCAGGTTAGGATGCCATGGAGCTCTGTAGACGAGCTGGAGGATTTCAAACGTATTTCTCGTACTTGGTTATTTCCACTGTGTGAGTCCTGTTGTATATTCAGTATTTGTGACGTCAAGTTATTATAACTGTCCAGATTGATTGTTGATTGTTGTTTGCACAAAAAATGGACAAACACCTCAAAGTTGTATGATTTAGTAGATCTTATGTTGTTCTTAGTGATTTGAGTGATTTATGCAAATATATGAAAAGCAGGGGCTAAACTGTAAAAAGACACACAGATTTATAGTGGTTCAGCCAGAATGTGCCTACGTCCAATTTATATGTTATTTCTCTTCTCTTGTTATGATTACAAGTACAAAGCTTTGATACAAGTAAAAGAAAGTTGTTTGAAAGTTCTCTCCGTGTTGAGCTCTCAAACTTGTCCCCCATTGTTGTACCCCTGCCCCTCTATTTATAGAATGAGGTTGGGAGCAGGGGTCTTGGATGTATATAGCTGCTGGCGGGCCTGGGCTGATGTGATCTGGCCTGGCACGTCTTGGTCCGGTAGCATTTGGTCCGGTGGTAGGAGATGAATTGGTTCGGCGAAGCTTGGAGGTGGGTTGGTTCGGCATTGGTTTGAAGGAGGTTGGTTCGGCATTGGTTTGAAGGAGGTTGGTTCGGCATTGGCTTGAAGGAAGTTGGTTCGGCATTGGCTTGAAGGAAGTTGGTTCGGCATTGGTTTGAAGGAAGTTGGTTCGGCATTGTTTGAAGGAGGTTGGCTCGGCATTGGTTTGAAGGAAGTTGGTTCGACATTGTTTGAAGGAGGTTGGCTCGGCATCGTTTGAAGGCCGGATGGAATTTAGGCGAGCGTGAATGAATTAAGCTTCTTGCTCTTGAGCTCTTCTGAGTGAGAACACGCCCAACATTTGCCCCCCAAAGTGGGGCATATGCCGGCATGTGCCGTGCTTTGTTTTTTTTTTAAAACTAGCGATGTTAGCTTGGATGCTCTCGCCGAATCGACCGGTCCGGTCGTCTATGCTCGCCTATAAATAAGGGCCTAGGGCTTTCGTACCTTCTACCGAACGAGACAAATTTAAACAACCGAATCAGTTTTTATCCTACTGCCGAATCGCTTTAGCCCGCCGAATCAGGTATTTGACTTCCATTCGCCAAATGAACTTGAGTGATGTGAACGCCGAATGAACTTGAGTGATGTGAGTGCCGAATGAACTTGAGTGATGTGAATGCCGAATGGATTTGCGTACGTGAATGCCGAATGAACTTGAGTGATGTGAATGCCGAATGAGCTTGAGTGATGTGAATGCCGAATGAACTTGCGTACGTGAATGCCGAATGAACTTGAGTGATGTGAATGCCGAATGAGCTTGAGTGATGTGAATGCCGAATGAGCTTGAGTGATGTGAACGCCGAATGGCCTTGAAAAACTTGCTTGTTTATATCCTCTGTTCTAACAACCTGTCTTTTCTATGTTGCGGATAATGTCTCGCAAAGCAGAAACTCGATCGGATAAAAAGAAGTCCCAGGGCGAAGGAGGATCTTCCGCAGTGCCCCCTGCTCAGCCAGGATCGGAACGTCACAGATCTACCCCGAGATCATTAGTGGACGGGTACGGCCCTCAGGAGCTCCTAAACTCCCCGCCTGATTGCTTTCCCAGCTCCTTTAAGGAAGAGCAACTTGATGTCATCTCCCGTTCTTTCGGAATTGATAGGGCGCGAATGCTGTTGCCAGGGAGAGAAGTTATGCCATACGACCCTCCTGAAGGGTACTTTGCCTACAGTAGATACCACTGCATGTGTGGTGCCATTCCTCCTCTTAACGCTTGGGTGGCCAGCTTCCTCACATATCTAAAGGTGGCCCCATTCCAGCTTCAACCCAACTCCTATGCTATATTGGTGAGCCTCTTCGTCATTTTCCAGAGGAAGTATGGTCGTGCTCCTTCCAACCGGGAGATCCGGTACTTATATAATCTAAGGGGCTATAAGAAGGGGTCCCCATACATCAGCTTGGAGTCAGCTGTAACCTTCAAGCCGGTCTTGGATCTGTATTCCAAATTCAGCATGTTCAAAAGGAGTGGTTCTTCGTCAGGGACGACTCTGTTTCTATCCGGCGTTTTACTTCTGGATGTAAGTCGATGCTTTATTTATAATTTACATTCTGGCTGCGATGCTTCTTCTCATACATTTTCATTTTTGCTAGTGACAGGTGGCTTTGCAGTTGTGGAGACTGATCGCCTGGTTCAGACGGCGGCTGAGATAGAAGCTATTCTTGGGAGATATAGATCATCTGCCTACCTGATCAGAAACACGACCCTTCTGGAGTATAACTTAATCCTTCCACAGCAGTCAGTAGTCAAGCTGAGGGAAACGACGGAGGAGAGGGCGGATGCTCAGGCTAAGGGAGGTGTCACGGTAGAGAGTAGCAAGAGGAAACCTTTCACAAAACCTCCAGCCGTCGGAGGTAAGAAACTTAAGAAGTCGGACGGTCCCTCCTCCAGCAATTGTCCACTTACCCAGGGGGAGGAAGACGTAGAGGAGGAGAGAGGTGAGGGTGGAAGTGACCGGGAAGGTGGCGACGGTGGTGATGGCATCGGGGCCTTGCTTCCTGGGCAGGCAGGCGAGATTCAGGAGTGGACAGATGATGCATTCCACCAAGCTTTTTAGGGGCTGGACGAGGAAACAGCTTTGACAGAGAAATCCGGGAAAGCTGACAAGGCTGGGACTGGTGCAAGCGAGCCTCCTCAGACTATTCCAGCCAAGGTGGCTCTGACGACTCAAGGTGAACTTTTGACTCCTGCAGGCTCCATTTATGATAGGGACATAGGAATATTTTACGATCCGCTCCCGTCCTGGAATTAAATCCAGGACTTATTGCAGTATCCTACTCCTCCCCAGGGTTTGTATAACAAATGTGTTTCCTTTCCTCTTTTAACTTTTACCTTGCTGTGTTTCTCGAATTATGGGTCAATGTAAGCTTGTGACATTTTTTCTTCGTATCAGGAGTAGGTAAAACGGCCAAGGCCTCAGATCTTCGACACAGGCTTGAACAGTACAAGCTTTCCAAAGCTTCCACCAAACCGAAGCCTTTGGCCCACCGTTCCGGGGATGTAGTTGGCTACCGTCCTCTTCTCGGGGTTATTGACGAGGGCATTCAAAAGAGAAAGAGTGGCCATCCCTTATCCGAATCTTCACTTGGTCCTCAACCTCCAGTTAAGCCTCTTCGTGATATCACGGAGGAGGATACTGAGTTCGTACTTTCTCCGCACCCGTCTGAAAATCCTACCGTCACTCAGATTGATCGTCCTGACTTGGCTCGGAATCCATTTGCGGGTCATCCTGACCTGGATCCAAGTTCCCATGATATTACTTTTGACGAGGATACCGGTGAGCACCTTCTTCCCTGCAATCCCATGGTACGGGTGCTTGATGAGGCTAAGTCCTTAGATCTCGATTTACTTACCACTCGGATAGTTACCATAGGAGACGAGGCCAAGGCTAATATTGATCGGGTGGCGGAGGAGACTAGGAAGCTGATGGGGCATCATGCCCGGCTGGTTAAGGCTGGAGAGGAGATTGGGAGTGCCAATATCCGACTGCGGTTGATGGTTTCGGACCAGGCCAAACAGCTTGCTGATCAAGCCATTCAGATTTCTCAGCATGAGGCTGCCGCCGGGCGGTTGAGGAAGACTATGGAGGAGGCTAGTAAGGCGGAATTACGGAAGATGGAGGCTGCTTGCAAGGAGCAGATTAATATGGCTATCTCGACAGTGGATGAGGTTCGGAGGGCGGATCTTGAGCAGGTAGAGGAGCTGTCGGGGAAGCTTGAAGCTGTGGAGCTTACTCAGGTCAGGCTAAAGGAGGAGATGAAGGTGATGAGGAGGTCCCTTCAGGTTGATTGCTCGCGATACCGACTGGAAAGGGATGCTGCCATTGCAAGGCTATCGGTTTCCGAGGTCCGTATGAGGGAGTTTGAGGATAATGAGGGGATGATGGACGACATGCTGCAGGACATGTACTTTCGCACTTGGAAGCAGGGCAGCTTATCTTGGATGGATGACTACCCCCGGGTTATGGCTAGGATTTACCTCAGGGCTTTAGAGGAGGCCAAGGCTGAGGCGGATAAGGAGGATGGAGCGGCTTTTAGGATGGATGTGGTCACCGCTCAGTTCACCAAGGAGGAGAGGGTAGCGGTGAAAGAGGGGATGTGGTTGTTTGCGGTTGAGGAGGCCGGTGTGGAAGTAGGGGACGACGACCAAGACGACCAAGAGGAAGTTGCTGGTAACCTCTACTCCACTAGTTTCTTCTTTTGCTAACTATGTTGCTCATCACTAATGATTTTCTTTTTACGACCGGACAGGTGGGCAACAAGACAAAGACAAGACTCCAACGCAGCCGGCTCCCTGATTAGACCTGGAAAATTCTTTTTGCAGACTCGACATGGCTGTATACATTAGTCTTAAAACAGTAGAGTAACTTTTAAGTTGTAATTCTTGCTACTTGTAATAAATAGCTCTATTCTTGATGTGTAATTCTTCAACTTAAGCTGTTTTTGTCGTATGAGAAATATAGCTATGTATATTCTTGTAATTGAATTATGTTTGATGTCAGGTTCTGGTTTTAAAACATAATTTCATGACTTGCAATATTAGCGTGTGGTGTGAACAAATTATAGTCATGCATTTGTACACAAAAGAAGAAAATACCGCCTTTCATGTTTTAACCGCAGATGGCAGTTTTGAATATCTTGTATGACCGAGCATGGAACGCAGTCGAATGCCCTGCCATCCAATCGTGAGTCCCTACACCCATTGGCGAGTATCTCTTACTCTGCATCCTGTACTTTAGGGACTGTTATAGAGGATAGGAGAAAAGCTTTTTAAGTAAAATTGAAATATGTGAAAAAGTAAAACTTCCAATCACGGAAGGCCTTCGATGTGCTTAAGTTCGTGGCAAACGGGTTTTATAGTCACTTTCCCTAGCTGTGGGTCTTGGAGACATTTGTCACCCATCTTACGCCTCCGCGGGGAGTTAATTCTTTTTTTACCACAGCCGCACTTAAGACACATCAGAGCCGAGATCGCGCACAGTAACTACCCGGGCCATTTTGGCCCGTAATCGTGGGTATTATTCGATTAACCGTGGCCGGCTAGCGTGGGTGCCGATCGTCAATTGTGAACTGCCCCTGGCTGGCCACACCTTATGTTTGGGCTTATAGTCGGTTCACAGTTGCCGGCGAGCCTAACGCCGTAATGAGCTGCCTCGGCTATAGTCGACCTTCTCGGTGGCTTATAATCGACTCATTACAGTTGGCTTTAAGGGCCGTCGCGAGCAATGAGTTAACCCGCAGCAGAGGGATGCTGGAGCAAAAGTGTCTCATTGACGAGGGCATAGATTCGCATAGTACCTGTTAGGTTTTGCCCAGGTGAAGTTGTGCCGTGGAGTGCTTTGAGTGGAAATGCTATACGCATAGGATTTTGTTCAACAGAAAAGGATAAAGTTAACAAGTAGCCAAGATATAAAGGAACAAGTTAAAAAAGAGAAAAGGTTTTTTAAAGTGGTTCGGCATGAAAAGGCCTACATCCACTGATTCTCTTTGTTAATTCACTTCATATGGGCAGTACAAGTTAAGAAAAGTATCGACGGAGGTGCTGGATGTTCCATGCCCTCTGGAACACCTCTCCGTCCACTGTTGACAAAATATAAGCTCCATTGTGGAGATCTTTATGAATTACATATGGTCCATCCCAGATTGGGTCTAGTGCTCCGGGGCGAGGGAAGATCTGCTTGAGGACAAGATCCCCTTCTTGTAAGGTACGATGCTTGACTTTGGAGTTGTATTGTGCTGCCACTTTCTGCTTGTTGGCTGCTGTTTTAAGGACTACATCATTTCTTCTCTCCTCAACTAGATCAAAAGACATGTGGAGGAGTTCTTCATTCTCTTCCGGGTTATAGTGGATCCTACGGTGGGAAGGCACAATGGTTTCAACTGGGAGCATAGACTCCGATCCGTATGCCAAAGAGAAAGGAGTGTGCCCCGTTGATGTTCTGAAAGATGTACGGTAGGCCCACAGTGCCGTAGGGAGTTCATCCACCTAAGCGCCCTTTGACTTTTCGAGCTTCTTTTTGATCAGAGTTTTCAGAATTTTGTTGACTGCTTCGACTTGTCCGTTTGCCTGGGGATATGCTACGGATGAGAAGCTTTTATGAATTCCGTGCTCTCGGCACCAGTTGGCGAATTCCTCGCTGTCAAACTGAAGTCCATTGTATGATATGATTTTGAGTGGGACTCCGTACCTGCATAGAACATTTTTGATCAAGAAGTTAATAACTTTTGCTGAAGATACTTTATTCAGAGGTTCCGCTTCCACCCATTTGGTGAAATAATCAACTGCCACTATAGCATATTTGGCCCTGCCTCGGCCCATCGGTAGCTCGCTGATTAAGTCAATTCCCCATATTGCGAAGGGCCAAGGGCTGGTCATTTGAGTAATCTCAGTTGTTGGTAGCCGCGGAATCTTAGCAAATTTTTGGCATCTGTCACACTTTTTGACGAAATCTAAGGCGTCCTTGCTTAAGGTGGGCCAGAAATATCCGTATCGGAGTATCTTTTTTGCTAATGTTTGCCCTCCGGTGTGATCTCCGCAGCTCCCCTGATGGATGTTGGATAAGATTTCCTTGGCTTCCCTCCCAGCGACACACCTTAATAATGGGTTAGAGAATCCACGCCGATAGAGGATGTCTTCTTGTATTGTGTAGCGGGATGCTCTCCTCAAGATTTTCTTGACTTCGTTACGCCCGTTGGGTAGTGTGCCACTTTGTAGGTAGTCTCGGATGGGAGTCATCCAAGTTGCTTCTTCGGTTGCAGCTATCAGATTCACTTGCTCAAAACTTGGGGCCAGTTGCTTTGAGATGGTTACTGCCCCGAAGATGGTGATGTCTCTCACACTTGCTTTCTTTGCCAATTCGTCGGCCTCTTGGTTCTCTTCCCGAGGGATGTGTTTGACTAAGTAGTGGTCCAATCGGCTGAGGAGTAACTTGGTCTTCTTTAGATATGCTATGAGTCGTTCTTCTCGAGCTAGGAATTCTCCTAGTATTTGATTAACTATAAGTTGAGAATCGCTATGAAGACACAAAGAATTGGCTCCGATTTCTATGGCAATTTCTAGTCCAGCTATCACTGCTTCATATTCTGCATCGTTGTTGGTGGCAGCGAACTCCAACCTTATAGCATAGTGCAGTTTGTTTCCCCTGGGAGTGATTATTACCACACCTGCCCCCGAGCCTTGTTCGTTTGATGCACCATCCACAAAGAGATTCCACTTGATATCTTCTGCTATTTCCAATTTCTCCTTATCTTCGTTGGTAGTGAATTCTACGATGAAATCAGCCATTGCTTGTCCCTTGATGGCGGTGCGGGGGTGATAGGTGATATCATACTGACTTAGTTCAATGCACCATTTAAGTAGTCGCCCGGAAGTGTCGGGACGATGGAGTACCTGCCTCAGTGGTTGATCAGTCAGAACTTTGATGGAATGGGACTGGAAGTAGTGACGCAGCTTTCGTGATGTAATTAGTAAACAGTATGCTAGCTTCTCAAGTTTAGGATATCTGACTTCTGCCCCAGTAAACCTTTTGCTGACGAAATAAACTGGCCGCTGCGTGCGGTTGTCTTCCCTTACCAAGGCTGCGCTTAGGGCGTGAGATGACACAGCAAGGTATAGGTATAATTCTTCGCCTTCGCTTGCAGTCGAGAGTACCGGTGGTTTCTGGAGGTGTTCTATTAGGTTAAGGAAAGCGGTTAAGCATTCGTCAGTCCATTCGAACTTTCCCTTGTCTTTCTTTAGGGCTTCGAAAAAGGGGACGCACTTGTCCGTCGCCTTGGAGATGAATCGGCTTAGAGCAGCTAATTTTCCATTCAAACTTTGCATTTCCTTCCGAGTGGAAGGTATCTTGATATCCCTTAACGCTCGGACTTGTTCGGGGTTTGCTTCTATCCCTCTGGCATGAACGATGAATCCTAAGAACTTTCCTGATGACACTCTGAAGGAGCATTTTTGTGGATTCAACTTCATCCCATATTGTCGAAGTACTTGAAACATCTTGCCTAGGTGGCTTACGTGATCTTTGGCTTTCCTTGACTTTACCAGCATGTCATCCACATATACTTCCATAGTTTGTCCTATTAGCCCTGCAAACATCTTGTTGACGAGGCGCTGGTAGGTGGCTCCTGCATTTTTAAGTCCGAAAGGCATTACCTTATAGCAGTATAAACCCCGGTCAGTGATGAAACTAGTGTGGTCTTGGTCGGGAGCATGCATAGGAATTTGGTTATATCCTGAGTATGCATCCATAAAAGATAGGAGCTCGTGCCCGGCTTTGCTGTCTACAAGTTGGTCGATTCTAGAAAGTGGGATGCAATCCTTTGGGCAGGCGTCGTTTAGGTTGGAAAAGTCGATGCAGGTTCGCCACTTCCCATTAGCCTTCTTTACCAGTACCGGGTTGGCGATCCATTCCGGGTAGATAGCTTCTCGTATAAAGTCATTGGCGAGTAGATTCTTTACTTCTTCATCGAGGGCTGCTGATCGTTCTACCCCCATACTTCTCTTTCTTTGTTTTACGGGCGCCTTGGTAGGATCAATGTTTAATACGTGGCATGCTATGTCGGGGGAGATTCCGATCATGTCAGCGTGTGACCATGCGAATACATCCAAGTTGTGGCGGAGAAAATCGATGAGTTGTTCCTTCAATTCGGCTTTTAGTTGGGACCCAATTTTCAGTAGTCTACTTGAGTTGTGCTTGTCTACAGATATAAACTCCATAGCCTCTACAGGCTCGGCGGTGGCCTCCTCCTCTTTGTCCCTAGGGTCTAATTCATTTAAAGGGTCGCTGGTATATCGAAGAGGAGGGGCTTTCTTTAGTTGCTATGCTTCTAGACTTTTCGTGTAGAGGGCAATCTCTACACCCTTCCCTTTATCCTTCCTGTGGTTGTTGCGAAGTTCAGTTACATAGCAGTCTCGAGCAACGTCCTGGTCTCCTTCCACTTCCCCTACTCCATTGTCTATTGGAAATTTCATCTTTAGGCACCATGGGGCTAGGACAATTTGGAAGTCAGATAAGGCTGGTCTTCCTCAGAAGGCATTGTAGGCCGAAAGGTTTTCTATTAGCATGAATGTCTACTTCCGTACAATGGAGCGGGGATGGCTCCCAATCTCAACAAAGAGGTCCAGTTGCCCGAGGGGCATCTTAGCATCCCCAGTGAAACCGTGTAGTGGTTTATCGCAGGGAGATACATCCTTCATTGATAGCTTCATTTTGTCGAATGCGTGTTTGAACAGGATGTTTACTGAGCTTCCAGTGTCTACCAGGATTCGGTAAACTTCGGCGGGACCGAGTCGGGCAGAGATTACCAGGATTCGGTAGCATTGGGTTTTCATTGGCAGGAGCTGGGGTCCTGTCCTGACTTCTTACATAACGTTCCAGTTTCTTTCTTCTGATGTGTTCCTCAATCAGATCTCGGAGATGATGGCATTCGTTGGTATCATGCCCGTGAGATTCGTGGAAGCGGCAGAACTTTCCAGACTTTTGTGCGTTATCTGATTCCTTCTTGTATGGTGGGCGTTTGTATCTAACTTCGCCTTGGGTGGCAAGAAAGATATTTTCGACGGTCTCGTTCAAAGGAGTGTAAGTGTCGAATCTTGGTCCTGGCCGATATAGGCACTTTTCTCCCTTCTTGCCCCCAGCATTATCTTTGGAATCATTTCTTCGAACGTCCCTTGCCACAGCAGGGGCGTTGCCATGGGTTGTCTTATTTTGCTGTCCTGACTGCCCCTCAACGGCAGCATCCTCAAGCCTTATGTATTTCCCGGCTTCATGGAAGAAATCGGGTAAAGTAGCTGGTTTTTCTTTTGTCAACCTTCTAGCAAATTTAGTGTCCGGATGCACACCACTGCAGAGGGCCATTAGGATAAGCTTCTCATCGGCATCTTGGACTGCGGCTGCTGCGGCGTTGAATCTGGTTAGGTATTGCTGCAGCTTCTCTCCAGGTTTCTGTTTGACGCTGGATAAGGAATAAGCGTCCTTAGGTTGCTCCACATGAATGCGGAACTGACTGATAAATTTTTCTTTCAACATCTCCCACGAGCTGATGGATCCCTGGGGTAGATGACAGAACTAGGAGGTAGCAAGATCTGCTAAGAAGAGCGGAAAGCATTTGCACAGTACTCCCTCTGTCGCTCCACTCATGAGCATATGCTGCGTGTACCTCTGTAAGTGTACAACGGGGTCGGAGGTTCCTTTGTAGGGTTCCATTGTTGGCATCTTCCATTCTCAGGGGGTGATAGCAATTTCGATATTGCGGGCGAAAGGGCTGGTTACCCTAGCGCCTATCCCTCGATCTCTTTCCTCCCATTGGACACACTCTCTGAATAAGCGTGCCATCCTTTCATCAGAATTTGGAGCAGATAGAAATGAGTTTGGTTCTGTTCTGTGGGATTGATTCCGTCCAGATGACCTGTAGGGATGGTATCGTCTATCGTTCCTCATATTTTGCAGTGGCTGCCTTTGATCCTCTGGGAGCATGCTATGGTCAGCTACAGTTGGCCCTTGCCTTGATCTTCCCCTGCCGGGTTCTGATCTAAGCACTTCCTCGGGTCTAACTTCGGGCTGGACTCTAGCTCGGCCCCGTTCACTGGCATTTCCGTGGTTAGGTAGTATGACAGGCTCAGCTACAGTTGACCTCCGTCCGGTACCTCCCCCATTGGTTTCGGTGCCAAACGTTTCCTCAGGCCTAACTTCGGGCTGTGCTCGGTCTCGGCTCCTACCATGGCTACTTCTGCCGTTAGCTCCTTCGAAGAAGGAAGATCTTTGTTGTCTCTGAGATCCTCCAGACTGGGACTCGCCCCATGATTCAGTGTTGCGGTTGGATTCTTCAGCGTCCCTTAAGTGTGACATGAGATGGTCCACCAAGGCTTCCTGCTGGGATGTGAAGCGGTTAGTTACTTCAACCACAACTCTGTCCAAATCTCCCTAGTAATTGCTGCAGGCTGTTCTATGGCAGGAATGGTTGGGTTAGCCTGTCCTTCATTTGTTACCACTGCTGGAGGAGGACGATTTACTTGATCCGTGACAGCTGGATCTGGAAGACTGCTGGATGCGATGTTTTTTCCTTTGTTAACATCTTTTCTCTGTTTGGGAGGCATGTTTTCTAAGTGGCGGACGATGCTGTTAGGAAAGCTTTGTTAAGTGGATGAAGCTGAAGCTTCGAGCTTCTAGTTCTCAATGAAAGCACCAAAAATGTTTGCACAAAAAATGGACAAACACCTCAAAGTTGTATGATTTAGTAGATCTTATGTTGTTCTTAGTGATTTGAGTGATTTATGCAAATATATGAAAAGCAGGGGCTAAACTGTAAAAAGACACGCAGATTTATAGTGGTTCAGCCAGAATGTGCCTACGTCCACTTTATATGTTATTTCTCTTCTCTTGTTATGATTACAAGTACAAAGCTTTGATACAAGTAAAAGAAAGTTGTTTGAAAGTTCTCTCCGTGCTTGAGCTCTCAAACTTGTCCCCCATTGTTGTACCCCTGCCCCTCTATTTATAGAATGAGGTTGGGAGAAGGGGTCTTGGATGTATATAGCTGCTGGCAGGCCTGGGCTGATGTGATCTGGCCTGGCACGTCTTGGTCCGGTAGCATTTGGTCCGGTGGTAGGAGATGAATTGGTTCGGCGAAGCTTGGAGGTGGGTTGGTTCGGCATTGGTTTGAAGGAGGTTGGTTCGGCATTGGCTTGAAGGAGGTTGGTTCGGCATTGGCTTGAAGGAAGTTGGTTCGGCATTGGCTTGAAGGAAGTTGGTTCGGCATTGTTTGAAGGAGGTTGGCTCAGCATTGGTTTGAAGGAAGTTGGTTCGGCATTGTTTGAAGGAGGTTGGCTTGGCATCGTTTGAAGGCCGGATGGAATTTAGGCGAGCGTGAATGAATTAAGCTTCTTGCTCTTGAGCTCTTCTGGGTGAGAACTCGCCCAACAATTGTTGTACTCCGATGATTGTGTGTATATTACCAGCTACAAATTCTTTCGTATAAAAATATGTTATTTTATATTATATATTGTTCCACTGCGATTGTGAGATTCTGTGTTATTGTTTTTTGCTTCTTCTATCTCCTTTCTTCTTTACCTCTAGCAATCGGTATTTCCGACACTTGAATATTCGACATGCTATATAGTAAACATATTGATGTCGATTTTCGAGGGTCGAAAATCCCGGGTCACTACAGTTGGTATCAGAGCGCAAGGTTAAGCGAGAACCTTGGCTTTGGTGGGGATTACTCATTAGAGATAGGGTCAGTAGTACCCTAGAATGAGTTTGAATGTATTAATAGATATGAGTGCGTATCTGTTAGTGAATATAAAATGTTTTATATTATGTTGATTTATCTGTTGAGTGGTTTACGAATTCTGGTCAAATAGTGGGACGCCACGAAATCGATAGGAACTTTTAAACACTTGAACCAGGTAAACCGACATAGTATTCTTTTGAAGCGGGTAAATGAAATAATTTTACTCAAATTATATTTTGATATAAAATAAATAATTTTCTGAAATTATTATAGTATATTGATGTGTTTGGTTGTTATTATTATAATCAAAACAAGATTATAAATTGAAATGGTTTATATAACCAAATAGAAATTGTATAAGTATGATTTATACAAATGAGTAAAGCTAAAATTGGATTCAAACCAGAATTTGGAAATTTAAATCTCGGAGATTTTTGGAAATGTTCTCCCAAGGAATTTTGAAATAAATGACGGTGATATTATTTTTGGAATAGAAAATGCTTTAAATTGGATTTAAAAATGGATTTTGGAAGTGATAAAGCACTGAACTCACTTCAGTCGCTGGAAAATAATCTTGGTGATGACTGAGCAGCATCATCAGTACTCATTTTCGAGATTCTAAGTGACAGATTGCTACTGTGATTATGTGGCTTCAGAATTGTTTTAGTAATAATCACGTTTTGATTTAAAAATTCCAAAAGTAAGATTTGATATACAGAAAGGAATATATATTTATATACTGGATTTCAAAATGATTTGAAATAGAACCGGGTAATTAAATTCTGGAATTTCAAATTAAATGTGAAGTGAAACCAAAAGAGAATAAGTTTTTGAACTAAAACTTGGGAAATGTGTATTTTAATGTGAAATTAAAATTTAACTTATGCAAGTTAAATTAATTAAATTTGTAAAAGAAAATTGTATGGATTTGAATTTAACTTAAGTTAAATAAAATTGGATTGGATTAGAAATGATATCAAATTGAATTGAATATAAAATTTGAATTTTAAAATTAGTATATAACTACAAGTGATAGTTATTGAAGTGGAACTTGAATTAAATAGAACTGGATTTGTAATTGTGATGACTTAATGAAATGAATATAGACTTGAGTTATGGAAATCAAATAAATGGTGAATCAAATTGGATTTGATTAAAAATGGAGTATAAACTCAAGTATAGAAATTATGAAAATGTGAAAAATAAGTTGCATAATTCACAAATTGGAAAAACGGAATGGTAAAATCAAAGTAAAAATGGTTTGATATTTTTGTAAAGGAATGGAAATCCAAATTTGAATTATAAAATGAATTCGAACTCAAGCCAACCAAATGGAGTGGTTTTTGAAATGAAAATCGGATTTTGAATTATAAAATGGAAGTGATCTAATTAGAGAAATTAATTAGTTAATTGAATATTGAAATGAAATCTTGAGTTAAATGGAAGTGGGTGTGTATGGTAAGGACTTAATGAAATAATATGGCTTGAGTTGTAAATAAATTCAGGTCGAGTGCCAATAAATGGAATGCATTTGAAATGTTGTAAAGGTAAGTGTAATTGTTGTAAATTGAAATAGATTAATGGAGTGGGTTTGAATTTAAGTGTAAGAATGGGATTCAACTTAAGTAATTTATGAGATGATTCATAAATAAATTGGCATGGATTGATTTGTTGTTGAATATAAAATTGAGAAAACAAGATTTTGTGAATAAATTGAATGGGATGTTAATAAAAAGTTGTGAAGCACTGGAATTGCATAAATGTCCTATAATTGAATTGGGAATGAAAAATTAAATGTTAGAACCTTATATTTGTGTGTACACTCTAAATATACATGTATAACATGTTTGGTTTATGCAAATGATGTGTCTAACTAGTTAAATGAATGAAATGTTAATTAAATACCATATTTTAGTACTTATGGGTTTTATTTGAGTAAGTACAGGTACATGGAGCTATCGGCTTGATTTTTGGTTGCAAAATTACATATAAATTAAGCTCGCTCGCTTAATAACGCCAAAATTAGGTACGCTTACGAATTTAGCGCGAAAAATAAAAATATTGACATATATATTGTGTTTTCCGGCCATGAAAGCCGATGTATATCTTTTTATCATTTTTGTCATTTTGCAAAAGGCTCTCCGTATAAGGGAGACTCTGCCAAATTTTTTTGAAAATTTAGAGTGTTTGAAAATTTTTGAAAATTTTTATTAACTAAAAGGGTAGTTTTTTGGAATTGAAATTGAAATAAAGGGTTTTAAATTAGAAATGGAAACTAATGGTTTTGGTAGAAACTAAAATATTTTGAAAACGTGAAATGTCGAGTTTTAACTAAGTGGGTTTTAACAAATTAATGGGTTTGTTGCATTTTTTCTACTGAGCAATTTCGGGGACGAAATTCTTTTAAGGGGGAAGGAATGTAACGACCCAGATTTTTCGTCGTTTGATTTTGAATATTTAAATTGTTTTAAATATTGTATTTAGAATATAAGTTGATTTTGGATATGAAGATTTTTGTTGAAATTATAAAATGAATTTAAATTTCAAATATAGCGATTTATCGTAATACAGAAATGGTAAATAATTGAAATTTGAACTGAATATGAATCGAAATGATTTCTAATGTTGATACAAATTCTATTTGAATTAGAATTGAGTTAGTAAGTTTTAAAATTGGAATTTAAAGTGATTCCGCAAATTTTTGAAATCGTCGATTTAATCGACGCGTAAAAATAACGATCTGGGGCATAGTCTCAGAATTCAACGGAGCTAGTTCCATTAGATCTGTAATAGTATATTATTATCGGATTTCAAATTTCATAGCGATTGGATTTATCGTTTGGTCGTACGGGATAGAAACGCGTTGAAATTAATATTGAAAATTTAATATTATAGTTGGGTTTAAAAAGCTATCTTCCACATACGATCGAATTAGGCTTTGAAACTTGTTCCATTGGGTTCAGAATAGCTGTATAACATTAGGGACGCCAGGCGGCACGCCTCAATAGGGGTTTAGAATTTTGAGATATGTAAAACGAGATATTTCCAAAATAAAAAAAGAAAAGGAGTAAAGTACATGCAGCTGACCTTCATACCAGAACACTCACCCTAGTGTCGCTCTATTCTCTGAGATGCACCGTTTTTCTCAAATTAAAAATCGCATTCTCTTCTTTTAAAACATTAGCAGAAAAAAAATGGAATTCGAAACTCATTTCGAAACGAAATCGAAAATGAAAAAAAAGAGGAGGGAAAATCGATTGCGTACACGCGCGACTGGGTGACGAGGGTATATACGTGAGACATCAAGGGCGCGTGACGAGGCAGGACGACGGCGGCCGTATACGTAGGGGATCTCCAGGCGCGCGAGGTTGGAGAAGTTTGGGCGCGTGGTCGAGCTCGGCGACTCAGTGACAAGATGGAGGCGTAGTGATGGATCCTGTGCGACGTGGCTTTAGGTGTGATCGACGATGGCGTTCGGCTGGATGGCATGAAGGTGGTGGGTTACTGGCGCGTGGAGTTGCTAGAGCAGGCGAAGGATCAAAGTCGCGCTTGGAAGCTCTCGCGTGTTGAACAGGGAACGAACGATGATAAAGGCAGTAAGTCTTTATTTTATTTGTTAATTGAATTTACTAATTTAATTTAGTTATTATCGTTCACATATACGTTCAAAATTGAATGCTTATTAATTGTTGAATCAACACATTATAATCCCACTCATATGAGCTCTGATACCAGAATCATTGTAGAATGCTTTTTAATTTAGTTATTAATATTTATATCTTTTGGAGTAAGAATACTACGGTTATGTAAAATTTAAATTATATTATTAAATCGAATGCTTATAAAATTGTATAACATATATACGAGGTCTAAAATTAACGTAACAAGTCACGTTTAACTTGCTGGAGCAATATACCAAATGGGATAAATTTGGGAATGGAACTATTAACAAATTCGAACAATCAAGGGGAGTAAATCTCACTCATTTGTATTACTGGATTTAAATTATAATAATTAAAATTAATTATTGGATGATTGGTTGAATTGATATATTATTATCAATTGAATGTTATATTATATATATTAGTGTATGTATTAGTAGTTGGATATATTTCCCGCATATTGGAGCGGATGAGACCCTATGCGTCCCGCATAATAGCGGATGACCCTATATTACCGCGATATCCCACGTCGAAGCGGCATTGGTATTTTATGTTATAGAACATCTATGGATGTAGGGAAATAGGTTGGAGGGATCCAACTGGATTCCTTAAATATATTGATTGTTTTTCATATATAGCAATACATGATGTGGTTGAATAATCTGTTATGGATTGTTGTGTGATTTGATATACTGGATGCTATAGTAGCACTGACCTTAATTTTGATATTTTAAATGCCACAAATAATATTTTTGAATTTAAAAAGAAAATAAAAAGGAAAATTTTAGAATTTAAGACATTTATATAAAATCAGAGTATTTATATTGATGTGGTTGAATAATCTGTTATATTGATTGTTTTTCATATATAGCAATACATGATGTGGTTGAATAATCTGTTATGGATTGTTGTGTGATTTGATATACTGGATGCTATAGTAGCACTGACCTTAATTTTGATATTTTAAATGCCATAAATAATATTTTTGAATTTAAAAAGAAAATAAAAAGGAAAATTTTAGAATTTAAGACATTTATATAAATTAGAGTATTTATAAGAAATAGATTTGAATTAAATAAAAGATTTGAGTTTTGGAAATTTGTTTAACTATTTTATTAAATGTTTCAAATAGAGGTTTTTGAAAATAATTTATACAAAGGAATTTTAAACAATAAATTTAATGATGTCTATTAAATATGATTTGGACGTTGAAATTGAGTTTTCGAGTGGATTTGAAATATTAATTAAATTTATTAAGAAATAGATTTCCAAACTGAATTTTAAATAGAAATTGAATTATAAATAGAAATTGAATTATAAATGGACTTTTGAAATATGGATCTGTTGTTAAACAGATAAAACGAGAATGATTTATGAATTTATAAACAATATTTATTAATGGAGTGGAAGGATTATAAATTGATAATTTTAGAAAAAGAAATGAATAGATATTGGAAATGAATTTTGGGCAATTAAATGAGATTATCAAGGAAAAGTGTTGGTGAGATGATTTTATAATAAGGCTATCTTTAAAATCAGGAATAGAACCTTGATGAAAATTTAAATTTATAACCAAAGTTATAAATAAGTAAAAATGATTATCGAGTGGTAATTTGGAATTTTAAATCCACGGTGTGCATTTAAAACGAGATATAGAAATTTGGATTAAAAAGAGAGAAATAGACGATTCTATTTTGGAAACTAGAATGGTTATCGAATTGGAATCGAAAATCGATGTGTATAAATCGAGGGAGATTTATAAAGTGAAATTGGTTATATCAGAATTTTAAAATGGATTGGGTATCGAGAAGTAAATTTTTTTTTAAAGTGAGATTATTTAATATACAGTGTTGTTTTACACTGTTATTGGTATTTAAAATATTTTGGAAAAGTTAACTATTCGAATAAATTTAGTTTATTAAAAATAAACTTTGTAAGTCGATTGATATTATTTAAATGAGTTGGAAATCAATTTTCATTGTTTCTTCGAAAAGTTTTTTGATATTTTAAATAATTACTTAAACACGTTTTAAAAATAAATTATTATTCTTTAAAAGTACTTATTATTAATATTATATATAGAATTTAAAAGCAAGTGATTGGATTTTTATTTATAAATTCTATCGAGATTTATGACCAGATTTATTTGGACAGATATGATTTTATAAGAGAAATCTTATAATAGAATTTTGAAACTTAAGGAAATTTCCGAAATGTTAGATATGAGAACTTCGAAAAATGAATCTGAATTCATAAAAGAAGATATAAATGGTTAGACAAGATTATATATGAGTATAATCGATTTTGTAAATTGTATAAAGGAATTAATGAAAATTCCGGAGCTTTATAAGATAAGTTACGAAATATTTCTTAAATGTTGATATTTGAAATGATTTTAGAAAACAGACATAAAATATTTTCCTCAATATTGGGATGGAAGGTTTTAAAAATATTTTAACTACTGGTTCATTTATATAGAAATATTTTTTCTATGTAATGAGTCATAAAATGGAATTGGGAAAATATTTCTAAATGCTTATATGGTTTAAAATATCCTGTTATGGATATAAGTATTTGGAATTGTTCTCAAATATTGAAATATTTGAAGAAATTGGGATATATATCTTTGTAAAGATATTTTGAAATAAATATTTTGGAAAGATTTATTATATGGGCCTAGTGACTACTTATGGATGTTATTTGATAGTTAAATAACAGACTATCAAATCTGGCCAAATTCGTTGATCGTTTCGAATAGACTGGGATCAGATTTAATTATCTGAAAACCACTTTGATCCGATTTGAGCATTACGAATTGTGATATCGTGAAGATAATGAAGACGGTGATTTTAGGAATTTGTTTGTTCAAACCCAGAAAAACTTGTATGGACGAATGCTATCATTTGCATCGTTGCCTGTAAGGCAGTGTGACGCCCCACCTCTATACTCACACTAGCCAAGGACACTACGGGGTAATGCCGTCGACTAGCACGAAGAATAAGGCTGTTGAGGAGCGACCATCTGTGTAATTGCTTTGTGCGAGTACCGATATGTCAGATAATATAACATACATTTTGTTTCAAGAGGAAATCCGACATATCAAATACAAACTCAAAGCTACTACACAGTGGCTAAGTGGCCTTCGGAAACAAATATAGAAATAAAAATAACACATATCAGTCATAGATATTCATATCACAAAGGTGGAAACAAATATGAATATAACACATAGAAGTGTACATCAAAGTAGTGGTCATACAAGATCCACTACATCACAAAATAATAGGTACAGGTGCTAGACAAAAGAATAAGTATACATCAAGGAGTCTATGTCTCGAATGTATAAAAACAAAAACTACTAATCTAATGTAGTTAGCCAAAAATCAGATGATGGTCCCAGATAAGAAATCAAGCAGGGGCACCTGAAATACCTCGGTCTGACCCGAGTATTATTTAGGAAGAAAATAATAAACGGATCAGTCTAGCTATAAATATCAGATAAAATGAGATAGGATAAGAGATATGACCAAAAACGTATGATAACAAAAATGCCATACTGTGTCAAGTATACATCAAATAACAACAAAAATCATACACTATCTCAAATCATCTCAAAACACCAAAAAGAATCACATTCTTTAAATTATTCACCAAAACACAAATATTCATAAAGCTTATCAATGCAAACCACGAAAATTGGTGAAACACAAATTCTAGAAATCACAACCAGAAATCCAGAAATCACAAAATGGGGAGAGGCCTATCACAAACGGGAGCATGAAAACTCACCAACACGTGCATCACAAACGGAACGCTATTCCATGGTCGTTAACCATCAATTTTGAGCCGAAGCTCCACAAACGGCCCGAAGACCATGGGTCGCTACCCCACAAATTTTTGAGTTGAAACTCCACAAACGGGGTTTAAACCCCACAGAAACAAAGAGACGTCGCACATCGCTAGTCTAATTCACAAAATGATCATCATCGCTCAATAAAAAGTGTGAACCACAC
The DNA here is from genome assembly GCA_030737815.1 of Allium fistulosum. Lineage (NCBI taxonomy): Eukaryota > Viridiplantae > Streptophyta > Magnoliopsida > Asparagales > Amaryllidaceae > Allium > Allium fistulosum. The sequence goes on along the minus strand of CM060905.1, from coordinate 718,627,888 downwards.
TAAGCTAGTAAATATAAGAGTTTAGCTTCGTGTCCCATAACCAGTGGCTTAATTAGAATATTTACGAACAAATTGTAGATTTCCACTAGAAAATTGTCACAAGAGTTCAATCAAACAAGTCCAAGAATTAACCGACAAAGTAAACGCAAGCGTTTCATACCACTTGTTTTACTAAGCCGTTTAATTAGATTTCTCATACGAATGAGGTCAAAGTTTGGATATACTAGTAGATTGGAAAACGATTTTATAAACGAGATTTGTATTAAAATAGAGTTGAAAACATCTTTGTGAAAGAGTTTGAATATTTACTACTAGTATAGAAACCTTTGTATTTGAAAGTGACAAATCACAAAAATGATTGTAAAAACAATCAATCACCAAAGATTCACATTCGAAGACGTGAATCAAAACCATAGAAATCGATATCAAATCCATCAAATGGATAATCCCAAAAATCCAAAGAAAGAAGTCATCAAAGTCGATAATAAGTGATGACAACTATTCGGATCAACATTAATCGATTAAAAATAGGAAATCCACTCAAAGACATAAGCAAATAGGCAAAACTGCTCAATTCCAGACATTTGGAGGTTCAATCCAGGCGTTTGAAAACTAACCAGAGGTCTGGTTTAGAATCCAGACGTCTGGATTTGTTCTCTGGAAATAATCCAGAGAAACCCCAGACGTCTGAAACTTCAAGTTAGACGTCTGATCCTAAATTTCATGCGTCTAGAATTAGTCTCTACATTTTTTATATATTCTGCGTGCTTATATTTTTCTCTCCAGGTCCAAACCAGACGTCTGGACTTGGTCACCAGGCGTCTGGTTACTTGGTCTGGGCAACAATTTGCCTAGGCCAAAGTGGCCAAAACGCATCGGGAGCGATCGGACGAGCAGCGACGACTAAGGATTTACGCCAAGCGACAACCCAGCCTTAAAGGCTCTTCGATACACCCCAAATATCAATGTCCAAACATCCATAGTAGGATTTTCATAAAATTGGACCAAAACACCAAAATTTGGAAAATTCACCAAATCAAAAGCAAATGAACATGCACAAATGTTAGGAATTCATACCTAACAACAATGAAGGTTATAGACGTAGATGTGAGTTAAAGAACTCACCTTTAAACCCAAAAACAATGAACGAGAAGCTCTAAAGCAAAGGAAAGATCAACTACTCTTCAATTTCAACTTTAGAAGCTCCAATCTAAGATCATAAGCAATATTTCTTAAGTTAGGTTATAGGAAATTTCTAAAATTGGAGAGGGATTGAGATGGAGAAGAAGAAGAGGATGCTTACCTAAGCTTCTCTTTGATGTTGGAGCTAGAATTTGTATTTCCTAATTAAACTAGGGTTTGGAATTCTAATTTCCTTTCTCTTCCCCCATTTTTGCTTTAGCTAGAGAGTATTAGGAAAATGAGAATGTATGAAGAGGAGAGGGGGTGGAGCTAGGGTATTAGATGGATTGATGGGCTGAAACCCAAACCCAAAGCCCAATAGAAAAAATACCAAATTCTAATCAACCCCAAACATATCGATGTTTATACTCAAAAAAGTTGTAAACGCCATTTTGGACTCAATGGAAGTGGTCTCGAGTCCCAATTCGATTGTTTACAAAAAGTAACATTTCAGACTTTAATCCGATTAACGATGCTATATTTAAATAAAACATTTAAATATACAATCGTAAAATATGCGGGTTGTTACAGACTCCCCACCATAAAGAAATTGCATCCTCGCAATTCTTAAGAAGAAAACAAAGAGTAACAACCATACTAAGGCATAATCAACATAAAAGAAGAAATTTTGAAATTAGAAGTTCACCTTAATGAGCACGAAATAGTAAGTCTGGATGTGTTCACTCGATGAATTCTCTAGATTCCCAAGAGCAATCCTTAGGATTTGAGGACCATTGAACTTTCACAAGAGGAACATCTTTATTTCGAAGTTGTTTAACCTCCGCAGCAATGATACGAATAGGATGTTGCTCATAAGTCAAATTAGGCGAAACTTCTTTTTCTTCAATAACACCGGGCTCAAGAACAGAATCAGAATCTCGAAGGCATTTCTGTAATTGAGAGACGTGGAATACGTCATGAATAGTAGAAAACTGAGCCGGTAATAAAAGGCGATAAGCCACGGAACCAATGCGTTCGGTGATGGGAAATGGGCCAATATATCGAGGTGCTAATTTTCCCGATCGACTGAAACGCACAACACCCTTCATTGGTGAAACACGAATAAACACAAAATCTCCCACAGAAAATTCTAATTTCCCCCTTCGGTTATCGGCATAGGATTTTTGTCTACTTTGAGCTTCTTTCATCCTATGACGAATAAGGTCAATCTTTTCAGTGGCATCACGAATAAAATCTGGACCAAAAACCAGCTTCTCACCGGCTTCAAGACAACACGAAGGAGATCGGCATGGCCTTCCGTATAGTGCCTTGAAAGGTGCCATACCAATACTAGATTGGAAGCTATTATTATATGAAAACTCAACAAGAGAAATATGATCTTCCCAACTTCCCCCAAAATCAAGAACACATGCACGAAGGAGATCTTCAATAGTTTGATTCACATGCTCGGTTTGTCCATCGGACTGAGGATGATAAGCGGTGCTAAAATTAAGCTTTGTTCCCAAAGCTTTTTGAAGACCCTTCCAAAATCCACTAGTAAATAATGGATCATGATCACTAACAATAGAAGTTGGAACTCCGTGCAATTTAACGATTTCTTTGACATAGAGTTTAGCCAAAATAGGTACGGTCCGATTGGACCGAACGGGAAGAAAATGGGCGTATTTTGTAAGTCTATCTACTATCACCCATAGGCTATCATGGCCCGAACGAGAACGGGGAAGACCATCAATAAAGTCCATGGAGACTTGATCCCACTTCCAAACGGGAATGTCCAAAGGTTGCAATAACCCACCGGGCCTTTGATGCTAGGCCTTAACGAGTTGGCAAGTCATGCAACGCTTAACAAAGTTAGCAATATCAGATTTCATTCTATCCCAATAGTAAAGTCGCTTCATATCCGCGTACATTTTACTACTACCGGGATGAATGGTAAATTTGGAACGATGAGAATCTTCTAAATTGTCTTTACGAAGATCAATAATATTTGGCACAATAAGTCTACCAAATTTTCGAATGCCGCCACAAGCATCAACAACAAACTCTTTCAAACCTTCAATATCAATTTTATCCCTACAACTTTGGCTAAGAAGAACCAATTCGGGATCATGCTTTTGAGCTTCAAGAATGCGGTCTAAAAGAGAAGGATGAGCCTCAAGGCTACACAAAACAAGAGATGAACATGAATTGGATTCACGATTTCGAATCTCACAAGTGAATAAAGTCTCGAGATCATTCCATTCGGATATCATCATAGAAACAACTGCTTGTTGCTTACGACTAAGGGCATTGGCAACACAATTTCCTTTTCCGGGAGTATAAAGAATATCAAGATCATAAGATGCAAGGAACTCGAGCCAACGCTGTTGACGCAAATTAAGTTCCTTTTGAGAAAATATATACTTCAAAGATTTATGATCGGTGTAGAGAACAAATTTCTCTCCCAAAAGGTAACGACGCCAAATTCTAAGGGAGAAAAAAATAGCCGCGAGCTCTAAATCATGAGTGGCATATCTAGTCTCGGCAAGCTTTAATTGCCTAGAAGCATAAGCAATAACACGTTCCCTTTTCATAAGAACGGCACCCAAACCAACACGAATAGCATCGGTATAAATAATAAAGTCTTGGTTCCCTTCGGGAATCACAAGAATAGGAGCACCGAAAAGAAGTTCTTTTAATTTCTGAAAAGCAGCTTCACATTTGTTAGACCAAATGTACTTAACTCCCTTCTTTGTCAAACTAGTAAGAGGTACAGAAATTTTAGAAAAGTCTTTTATGAACCGACGGTAATAGCCCGCCAATCCGAAAAAGCTACTAATTTCCGTCACACTCTCTGGTCTCTTCCAATTTTGGATCGCTTCAATCTTTGAAGGATCCATGGAAATTCTGGATTCAGAGATAATATGCCCCAAAAATTTCACACGAGATTGCCAAAAGTGGCATTTAGAAAATTTCGCTTTCAATTGGTTGCTCCTAAGAGTTTCCAACACAATTCGAAGATGATTTTCATGCTCTTCCTTGGTTTTAGAATAAACAAGAATATCATCTATAAAGATGAGAACAAATCGATCGAGGAAGTCTTTGAAAACTCGATTCATAAGGTCAACGAAATAAGCTGGAGCATTCGTCAAACCAAATGGCATAACAAGCCATTCATAAGATCCATAACGAGTATGGAACGATGTCAAAGGAATGCTATCATCTGCAATACGGAGCTGATGAAAACCGGTTGCTAAGTCTAACTGTGAAAAGACTTTAGCACCACTAAGTTGATCGAATAGATGATAAATCCGAGGTAAGGGATATTTATTCTTGATGGTGAGATCATTAAGCTTGCGGTAATCAACGCAAAGCCTAAGTGTACCATCAGTTTTCTTCACAAAAATAGCTGAAGCTCCCCATGGAGAGGAACTAGAACGAACAAACTATTTTGCTTCCAATTCCGATAATTGTTTACGCATCTCCTCATTTTCCTTATTGGACATACGATAAGGAGGTCGAGTGATAGGTAGAGCTCTAGGGATTAGATTAATTCTTAACTCTATTGCTCGCTTAGGTGGTAATCCTAAAACGGGCTCAAATATATCAGGAAATTTACAAACAACGTGAATGAGGGAAATGACATCTTCCTCATCATCGTTATCGTCATCATGAGGATTTAGTGAATACAAGGATGCTTTCGAATTGGAATCTGAATCTTTCAGAACAAGAGAAATCTGCTTAACAGATTAAGGATGTCGAAGATATATAGTCCGCTCAGGACATAGGATATGGGCTTCATAACGGTTAAGCCAATCCATTCCTAAAATCATTCTGAAGCCTAAGTAACGCATAACATGCAAATCGGCACGGAAAGAGTAATCACAAAAAATAATCTCGACATCTTTACAATGTAAACTGAGTGTTGCAGACCCACCAACCGAATTCGCAATTCTCAATGAAGTCATCAAGCCAATAACATTTAAAGACAAAGCATCAACAAGTTCTTTTGATATAAAAGAGTGAGATGCACCCGTATCAAAAAGAACTCGGATAGGAAGATCACGAAATATAATAATGCCATCAAGGATAGAATGAGAAATACCTTGACCAAGAGAAGTGTTAGTAGGGGCTTGCACAACATTTAGCTTGCCTTCCTTCTTGCTTTGAAGTTTGGGACATAAAGATATAGTTTGACCCGAACTATTGCAATAGCGGCAAGTAAGGGACTTCAGACACTTGTTTGCATAATGGTCCTTAGAACCACAATTGTAACATTCTCCCCGACTAGAGGAAGGAGTCTTCGCTCCCGAAGTTGCTTGCTTCCCTTTCTTGTTGGGATTAGGCTTGAATTTAAAAGGCCTCTTCTTGTTGATGTTTTGTTTGACTTCAACATCACTTTCTTTATCGGCCTCTTCGAGTCGAAGAGCGATATCAACAAGATGATCGAAAGAAACTTCTAGTTTCAGAAGTAATGGCTTTTTGAGATTCTTATTCAACCCATAGACAAATCTCTGATTTTTCTTCAATGGGGTATTAATATACTCGACCCCATATTTCGATAGAGATTCGAAAGATGCGACGTAATCCATCACAGAAGATTCACCTTGAACATGGTCAATAAAATGTCGGGCTAAAGATACTTTTTTAGCTTCTGGCACAAATTTTAACTCGAATCATTCCCGGAATTGCTCCCAAGTAAGATCCGCTTCAATAATTTCCGAGATCAGAAGCTCATACCAATCTAATGCTCTTTCTTGGAGCATGCTAGAAGCCACTTGGACTCGATGTAGATCAATAAGATTCATGCGGGAAAAGATGCGATCGCATGTTCTAAGCCTAGCTTGGACTTCTATAACGCTCTCGGAACCCTTGAAAGGCTTTCCACCCAAGCTGGTGTAATCACTGCACAAGCGTGCAAACCCAGATTTAGGATGAGTAGGCTCTAGAATGGGTCCGATAGCTTGAGAATTTTTCACCAGATCTAAAAGTTGTTGAGCAGACATAAATACTCCATCCTGAGGAGTAGCACTGGATCGACCAGCGCTGGGACGGCCTGGTCTAACAATTTCTCTTCTTTAAGAAAGAAAGAAGAGGAAAAAGGTTATTCACAGAATGAATATCAAACAAACTTGATTGATAAAACAAGGCATCATAAAAAGAAATAGCATAGAACGGTACGAAGACTCGAATTAAATCCTATGGCATGATTCCTAAGAAAGACTTAGGACAGTGATCCTTGCTAGATTATTCTACATTGTTCCGAAGTTTGGCTTTGATACCAAGCTGTGATGCCCCACCTCTATACTCACACTAGCCAAGGACACTACGGGGTAATGTCGTCGACTAGCATGAAGAATAAGGCTGTTGAGGAGCGACCGTCTGTGTAATTGCTTTGTGCGAGTACTGATATGTCAGATAATATAACTTACATTTCGTTTCAAGAGGAAATCCGACATATCAAATAAAAACTCAAAGCTACTAAATAGTGGCTAAGTGGCCTTCGGAAACAAATATAGAAATAAACATAACACAAATCAGTCACAGATATTCATATCACAAAGATGGAAACAGGTATGAATATAACACATAGAAGTGTGCATCTAGTGGTCATACAAGATCCACTACATCACAAAAGAATAGGTACAGGTGCTAGACAAAAGAATAAGTATACATCAAGGAGTTATATCTCGAATGTATAAAAACAAAAACTACTAATCTAATGTAGTTAGCCAAAAATCAGATGATGGTCCCAGATAAGAAGTCAAGCAGGAGCACCTGAAATACCTCGGTCTGACCCGAGTATTATTTAAGAAGAAAATAATAAACGGATCAGTCTAGCTATAAATATCAGATAAAATGAGATAGGATAAGAGATATGACCAAAAACGTATGATAACAAAAATGCCATACCGTGTCAAGTATACATCAAATAACAACAAAAATCATACACTATCTCAAATCATCTCAAAACACCAAAAAGAATCACATTCTTTAAATTATTCACCAAAACACAAATATTGATAGAGCTTATAAATGCAAACCACGAAAATTGGTGAAACGCAAATTCTAGAAATCACAACCAAAAATCCAGAAATCACAAAAGGGGGAGAGGCCTATCACAAACGGGAGCATGAAAACTCACCAACACGTGCATCACAAACGGAATGCTATTCCATGGTCGCTAACCATCAATTTTGAGCCGAAGCTCCACAAACGCCCCGAAGACCATGGGTTGCTACCCCACAAATTTTTGAGTCGAAACTCCACAAACGGGGTTTAACCCCCAACAAACAAAGAGACATCACACATCGCTAGTCTAATTCACAAAATGATCATCATCGATCAATAAAAAGTGTGAACCACACTAAGCTAGTAAATATAAGAGTTTAGCTTCGTGTCCCGTAACCACTGGCTTAACTTGAATATTTACGAACAAATTGTAGATTTCCACTAGAAAATTGTCACAAGAGGTCAATCGAACAAGTCCAAGAATTAACCGACGAAGTAAACGCAAGCGTTTCATACCACTTGTTTTACTAAGCCGTTTAATCAGATTTCTCATACGAATGAGGTAATGGTTTGGATATACTAATAGATTGGAAACGATTTTATAAACGAGATTTGTATTAAAATAGAGTTGAAAACATCTTTGTGAAAGAGTTTGAATATTTACTACTAGTATAGAAACCGCAAAAGATTGACATTCGAAGACGTGAATCAAAACCATAGAAATCGATATCAAATCCATCAAATGGATATTCCCAAAAATCCAAAGAAAGAAGTCATCAAAGTCGATAATAAGTGATGACATCTATCCAGATCAACATTAATCGATTAAAAATAAGAAATCCACTCAAAAACATAAGCAAATAGGCAAAACTGCTCAATTCCAGACGTTTGGAGGTTCAATCCAGGCGTTTGAAAACTAACCAGACGTCTGGTTTATAATCCAGAAGTCTGGATTTGTTCTCTGGAAATAATCCAGAGAACCCCCAGATGTCTGAAACTTCAAGTCAGACGTCTAAGACCCATCCAGACGTCTGATCCTAAATTTCAAACGTCTAGAATTAGTCTCTGCCTTTTTTTATATTCTGCATGCTTATATTTTTCACTCCAGGTCCAAACCAGAAGTCTGGACTTGGTCACCAAACGTCTGGTCACCGGGTCTGGGCAACAATTTGCCTAGGTCAATGTGGCCAAAACGTATCGGGAGCGATCGAACGAGCAATGCCGACTAAGGATTTACGCCAAGCGACAACCCAGCCTTAAAGGCTCTTCGATACACCCTAAATATCAATGTCCAAACATCCATAGTAGGATTTTCATAAAATTGGACCAAAACACCAAAATTTGGAAAATTCACCAAATCAATTCAAATCAAAAGCAAATGAACATGCACAAATGTTAGGAATTCATACCTAACAACAATGAAGGTTATAGACGTAGATGTGAGTTAAAGAACTCACCTTTAAACCCAAAAACAACGAACGAGAAGCTCTAAAGCAAAGGAAAGATCAACTACTCTTCAATTTCAACTCTAGAAGCTCCAATCTAAGATCATGAGCAATATTTCCTAAGTTAGGTTATAGGAAATTTCTAAAATTGGAGAGAGATTGAGATGGAGAAGAAGAAGAGGATGCTTACCTAAGCTTCTCTTTGATGTTGGAGCTAGAATTTGTATTTCCTAATTAAACTTGGGTTTGGAATTCTAATTTCCTTTCTCTTCCCCCATTTTTGCTTTAGCTAGAGAGTATAAGGAAAATGAGAATGTATGAAGTGGAGAGGGGGTGGAGCTAGGGTATTAGATGGATTGATGGGCTGAAACCCAACCCCAAAGCCCAATAGAAAAAAAATACTAAATTCTACTCAACACCAAACATATCGATGTTTATACTCAAAAAAGTTGTAAACGCCATTTTGGACTCAATGGAAGTGGTCTCGAGTCCCAATTCGACTGTTTACAAAAAGTAACATTTCCGACTTTAATCCAATTAACGATGCTGTATTTAAATAAAATATTTAAATATACAATCGTAAAATATGCGGGTTGTTACAGGCAGTGTTAGCATTCCAAGTATGAATGCTATTCTAAAGGTAAAACGTAGCCTCAAGCCTCATCAACCGAGAATGACTAAAACAGAGGAGATGCAGCAAGGCTAAGTGGGTCGCACCGAAGTAGGGTATGTTATCACCTTTCTAGATACCCTCGGATATATTATATTTTAATTATAGATATGGTTGTGCATGGAAAAATTGAGCACTCGATTAGGGTGGGAACAACCGGGGGGATAACATATTCGGTACTATCCAGGTCAGGTGTAGGCCGGTCTTGTGTTGGCAGGAGATCCAGGCGAGGTCCTCGGTACATTTTTCTAGAGATGTACTATGATGGACGGTACCCCAATAGCCCAATCATTGTATTGAATCTAGTATCCAATACGAGCCTGTACGGTTTTGATTGTGCCCAACTATGCTGAAAGGTGAGATGTATGCATTTCAGATATTTCATATTTTATTTTATATAGACATTATTATAATATCAGATGATTATGATATAAAATGTTTTGGTTATCGTAAGGTAAAAACCCGTCGTGTTTATGTGTGGCGTGGTCTTACGAGATACCTTTGTTTTCAAAGGATTTTGATAATAGTAATAAATTCATATTGAGTGTGTTTTCTCACGCTGGTTTTCCAAACTGACTCGGGTGTTATTTTATTATAATACTCGGGCCAGACCGAGTATTAAAGATTCACGTTAGGATGCTATGGAGCTCAATAGACGAGCTGGAGGATTTCAGGCGTATTTCTCATACTAGGTTATTTCCGTTGTGCGAGTCCTGCTGTATATTCAGTATTTGTAAGGTTAAGTTATTATAACCGTCCAGATTTATTGTTGATTGTTGTATCAGATGATTGTATGTATATTAATAGTTATATATTCTTTTGTATAAAAATATGCTATTATATATTATATATTGTTCCGCTGCGATTGTGAGATTCTGTTTTATTGTTTTCTGTTTCTTCTATCTCCTTTCTTCTTTACCCCTAGCAATCGGCATTTCCGGAACTTGAATATTCGGCTTGCTATACCGTGAACGTATTAATGTCGATTTTCGAGGGTCGAAAATCTCGGGTCGCTACAACTTCCCTCCATTCAATAATGCAATGCTAGCATTCATCCATAAAAGTTATTCATAATATGAACAAACCGAAGGCACTACTTCTACTACATCTTTTTTGAATCATCCTTAGGATTAGTAATAAGTAGCCCTTTTACTTCAAATAACTCCATCTTCGATCCCATTATCTCTAGCCAGTCTCCAACTTCTTCCAAAGCATAGAACGTGCATATGATTTTTGAGTGGTTACGATTTCGAGTCATCTCATATAAGTGCACTCCCCCACTTACCGGTTCATTCTAGAAACCTAGTCTATAGTTCCGGTAAACTCAAATCCGGTTCTTCTGGAAATAAACTGACAATACATAGGAGTGGAGATCACGTTCTAATCGTTTAACAAATGGATTTCCTTATCATTTATCCTAGAAGAACACAACGAGTTTGTACGTACATTATAGCATCACTAAAGATAACTGTACTATATAATTTCCGTGTTTCTTCTAGATATTTCCAGAGTTATATTTGGTCAAGGTTTGGTAGTCAGTTATTTAACTATCAAATAAACAACAACAATCCAAAGATTTAATTTTAAGTGGAAACCACTAAGCCTCTTTAAAAATCCTTATATTAATTAAAATCAATTTATAAATACTTGTATCAAATACTTTTACAAAAATATACATATGTATACTACTCAATCACTATTCATTTATACTCATTCCACACTTGGAAAAATATCCATATACTTATCTCAAAAGTATAAGCATATTCACAAAACACTGCACTTTCAATACTTAGAAAATATATCCATATACTTATCGCAGCGGTATAATTATATTAATAAAACTTAAGGAAGAATTGCTTTTTTCCCAAATCCATATTTAAATGGCCAAAACAAATATCATTTAAAACATTGCTTACTCTAAACCCAAACCACTTTTCCTTCGGTGTTATGTATGGAAAGAATGCTTCCATACCACCATAATTAAGAAGGATTATTTATCAAAACCAAATCTTATTCATTTTATAAAATTCTCTTTTTATAACCTCATTCCATATTTACAAATCCTTTTATAAATCTCCAAACTGATTTATAAAACTTCTTTTACAAATCTCTAAGTTATTATAAAGCTCCTTTTATAAATCTCCTTTAAAATCTATTTATAAACTCCTTTAATAAATCCATTTTATAAAGTAAAATTCTTTTTATAAAACAATTTATTATTTATAAGCTCCTTTATTAAATTAATTAATTAGCTTTAAACATCGTAAATAAAGAAATCAATTAAGTTTAAAACATCATTAATAAAAAATTAATCAACTTTATACGTCATTAATAAAATAATTATTTAACTTAAACATCATTAAAATATAATTAAATAACTTAAACATCATTAGTATTATAATTAATTAACTTAAACATCATTAGTAAAATAATTAATTAACTTTAAAACATCATTTATAAAATAATTAATTAACTTAAATATCATTAAATAAAATAATTAACTTAAACATTGTTAAATATTAATATAACACCTAACCTCAAATTGTTATAAAATGGCAGTTAATTTAAATCCATAGGTTTTCAAATTCGGCAAGAGGCTTAGTGATCACAATGGTACTTGAACAAGCTATCATTTACTTAAATTTAACTTTCCAAGCCAGCACTAATATTTTCATAAGCAACATATATTTAAATCAAATCCATAATTAACCATAAATAGCTAATGCATCATTTATCCCATTTACATCAACTAGCATATAATTAAATATCCAAAGTAATACAGTAGCAGAAAGAGGATTTATTCTGCTAAACAAATGTCCAAATAATCTACTTAATTTAAATATAGTATAATAGTGTTTTATTCTACTAACGAAATGATAGTGCTAATATACAATTATCCAACTATGTAATTATTTTCTACCACTATTAATTTATCATCAAATTATACTTCACTAGAATTACAAACCATTTTTATTAAAGTGTTAAACTCATCAATACAAGTCTACGCAAGAAACTGCGGGTTAAATGGATCTAAAAATGAGGGTGTTATTCCTTTTTCAAATATAACTTATTTAAATAAATAAAAATTTAATTTACTAAAACACTTCAACCCACTACCCCAGGCCCAAAACTGGCCCAATCTATCCATCCTCAAATCGAAGTACAAAGCTTCTTCCCCAAACCTATATTCCCAAATCAATTGCTCCAACCATCCTTATGCCCGAACATGCACATGCATACCATGATACGCCGCCACCGACCTTTGACCGCCGCACCAAACTATGCCCAAACTCCATTTGCCTCGCTCGACTCGTCTTCACACTTGCCATCACCTCCGTTGGCCTTGATCGAAATTTGATCAATCAAACCCAAAATCCAAAATTTGTACAGCCATGACAAATCACTAACCACTACCGCCACCACCACTTCTAGATCCCCCCGCCACCACCAATCGAATGCCACCATGCTACCCCACCTCTGTGCAACAAACTACCTTTTCAACCCTCAAAAGTCGACACTAATACATCCACAATATTCACATCTTGAACATCCAAGTGCCGGAAAGACAGATTGTTAGGGTGAAAAAAGAAAAGATATAACAAAATCTCACAACGTGACGAGTAATATATAATATACCAATGATCTTAAAAAAGAAAACTGTGATATACATACATAAATCAGAGTAACTAACCTATCATATGCCAGGACAATTATACCAACCTGTATTCACAAATGCTGATAAATACAGTAAGAACAGAACAATAAAAGATAAAATACGGGAATACATCTTAGGGGATCTAGCTTGTCTTTTGAAGCTCCAAAGTGTTGAGCTAAATCTGGAAAATAAGCTTGGGCTGACCCAAGCATTATAAGGAAATAACTCCCGGATCGGTCTAGTAAACCAGCGTGAGAAACATAATCAAATGGATTTTTAATATTTTAAAAACCTTTCAAAATAAATGTATCTCATAAGATCATGCCGCACATAAACATGGATGGGTTTTTACCTTATGATAACCAAACCTTTTTATAGAAAATCTTATGATATTACAATAATGTCTATGGTTTAAAGTAACTATTAATCATAGCTGAAGTGCTCGCATTTCACATTCCAGTAGTTGGGCACAACTAAGTCCGTAAGACTCATATCGGAAATTGGATTCCAATATGGAAAGGTAAGAGACTATCATTCGTATGGTACACCTCTAGATAAAATGTACCCGAGGGCCCTACATGGTCCCCCTGCCAAGACAGAGCCGACTGTACCTTTAATATGACACATCGGATCACATCACCTCTCAGGCTTTGAAGTTGCAAACATTGCCCCACGGTCGCCCCGCATGCACAACAAAATCCAGAAAACTAAATCTAGATCGAGAAGTGATGCTCCTAATAGTAGCTCACCATATAGCTCTGTGGGCATCCCCTATTTTAGGCATTACCGAGTTGTGAGGCTTGTGAGGTTACGCTTTTATCTTTTCCTCTTAGTAATTCCTACTAGGAATGCTAACACTGTCTTCCAGGCAATAATGCAGTGTTAGCATTCATCCATACAAGTCTTTTAGGACATGAACAAATCCAAGGCAGTACTTCTACTACATTCATTTTGGAATCACCCTCAGGATTACTAGCAAGTAGCCCTTGCACTTTAAAGTACAACGTCTTCGATTCTATTACCTCGAACTGATCTTGAACCTCCTCCAAAGCGTCAAAAGCACATATGGTTTTAAAGTGGTTACGGTTTCGAGTCATCTCATATAAATATACTCCCAAGCCTACCTTTAGCTCTAAAACCAAACTGATAGTTCTGATAAACTAAACTCTGGTTCTTATGAAAATAACCAGACAATAAATAAGAGTGGAGATCGCCTACTAATTGATTAAGTGGATAGATCTCCATGTCATTTGTCCTAGGAGAACAAAACATGATTTATACGCACAGTAACCATCACCGAAGATGAATATGCCATATAACTTCCATGTTCCTCTTAGATATTTCCAAAGTAACATGTACACCAAGATTTGATAGTCGGTTATTTAACTATCAAATAAATAAACAGTCAACACAAATTTAATTCTATATGGGATCCACTAAGCCTCAATTAATTATCCTTTCATCATTTAAATATCTTTTCAATTATTTGATTAAAAATACCTACATAAAAGATACTTTCACAAACCCCCAATTCCTCTTTCAATACTTGGAAAAACATTCATATACTTATCTCATGGTATATGTTTATTACAAAATATTATACTTTTAATACTTAGAAATATATCCATATACTTATCTCAACGTTATAAGTATATTAACAAAACTTAAAGAAGGTTTCCACCTTTCAAAGTTTTACTTAAATGGGCCAAATAAATTATCATTTAAAAATTTCTTACTTTGAAACCAAACAACCTTTCCTTTGGTGTTAAGTATGGAAAGAATGCTTCCATACCACCGTAATTAAAAAGGATCATTTATCAAAACCAAATCTAATTCCTTTTATACAATTCCCTTTTTATAAACCCATTCCATGTTTACAAGTCCTTTTATAAATCTCTAAATTAATTTTGCAAAACTTCTTCTATTTATAAAACACTTTTTATTCGTAAAACTCTTTTTTTTTATAAAACTGGTTTCTATTTATAAAAATCTTTTATAAATCTCCCTTTATAAACTCCTTTATTAAATTTCTTTATAAAATTATTTATAAAAATCCTTTAACTCATTTTTGTAAATCTTATATAATTAACACAAATATTTGTTATTATCAAAATATCACTTATATATAAATCTGTTCTTTTATTTATAAATTACCATTTATCAATCTCTTTTTTTTTTATAAAATATCACTTGTAAATCTCTCTTACAAAACATCATTTATATATCTCACTTAAAAAATATCATTTATTAAGTAAAATTCGTTCCGTAAAACAATTTATTATTTATAAGCATCTTTATTTAATTAATTAATTACCTGTAAACATCATAAAATAATAATTAGTTAACATTAAATTAATTTAAGCGAAAAGAAAAGATTTTATTAATTTAAGAATGGAAGAGGAAGTGGAAAAGAAAAATTAGAGAATGTAGAATGAGAATGAAGAGTAAAATAGAGATGAGATAAAAACTTTACTTTTATAAATGAAAAAAATGTTAAAAGACATAAATACTTTTAATCTCATTTCCCTTATTTTCCATCTTTACTTAAGTCCACTAAGTACTAAACACATGAAAAAAATGGTGGATATTAGGAAGGTCCATGTACCTTTCTCTACTTTAACATAAGCTATCGAATCAAATTCAAATTTTAAACTTAAATCTATTTTATTTTTATTTATTATTATTATTATTATATTGTTACATTTCACAAATATGGTTTTCTAAAATTAACACGACCATTTAAATGTTGTTTAAAAGTATATGCCAAAGTATAACAACTTTCTACAACTTATCGTCCGATAAAAACTGAAAATCCGAAAAGCGGGTTTAGGTCACATTGTCTGTTTTCCATCGAACTACCTATTTTTATAAAAAAGATTCAAAATGAGTTTTATATCATTATTGATAAATTGTAAGTGGGTTATTTGACTATTAACAATCATTAATTCAATATCTAAAATAAATTAAATATTCCCAAATCAATGCAATAAAATTCCAAGTTTTTACATTCTTCCCCCTTAAAAGAATTTTGACTCAGAAATTTCATCATAAATAAACAAAGAAGGAAACTAGTTAAAATAAAAACTTAATTATTTTACTTCCCATAACTACTTATGGAATCATTTTCATAAACCCGACTTAAGTTCACAAACTTGTATAATACCCTACTACATCCTAAGGGTATATACCACTGTCTAGTTTTTTCCCTTAAGTAAACTCAAGATCCAAATACTTGGTTTTATTTCAAAACCCTTTTTGAAATTATATTATATATTTTAACCATAGAAAATATACATATAACCCGAGTCGCACCAAAATGATACCATGGAACTGGGTACTACCAAATAGTATCATACATTCCCTTACCAAGAAGGGTAGTACTTAAGAGAAGTGCTTACCATCCAAACCCATATCTTTTCCATTTTTAGTTATTTTCGGGCTACTCGAACTAATTAACATGGAAATAATTCTTCTTTTTCAAAATTCCATTTTTGAGCCTATACCATATATATTTCCATACGAATAGTTTTAGGATATCGATTACCAACTTGCTTTGGGTTAGTTTGGATTTGAACTCATTTCGATCGTACAATGATAAAGATAATAATTTACTAAGTGCACTGCAACGTTCGTCTAGGCAAACATCCGATTGTCACTTAGAAGATTATTTGGATAATCACAAAACAAATCAAGACTCATACTTCGAACTATACAAAGAAAATATACCTTACTTAAAATTCTCATTCTAAAATATTCATACTTGTAAAAACTTTCAAGTAATACTATTGTTACTTTCTCCAAAAATCATTTGAAATAATAATATACATATTTCATTTTTCATACCAAATCATGCTATTGGGTTCAAAGAAAAATTTGTTTTATAAAAATAAATCTATAGCAAATTTTTAGCATTTCCCCACTTAGAAACTCGAAAATGAACACCGATGAAGCTGCAGTCATTATCGAAATTATTTTCCGACGATAGAAGTGAGTTTAGTGCTTTTTATCTCCTTACAAATCTTTAGAAATATTTCTACTCATAAATACTTTCAAATAATAGTATTATTATTTTTCCCCAAAACCTTGAAAACCATTTTTCAAAAGCACCGGGATTTCAGTCCTCAAATTCCTTAATTCATTTTTATTTATATGCCACATTCTTATAAATCAATTTTATAAAATCAACTTCTTCTATAAAATCATTTCTCAAATAACTAATCAAAAATAATCTAGCTTTTTTTAATAAACATTTTTATTAAAATTCCATTTTTCCCACATTATCATCGAATGCCTTATAGCCAAATTGTGAAACTTAATTCACAAGGCATTCGTTTCAATGTTTCCCCTAATTTCTATCCACCCAAATTAGGTTTTAAAATGGAAAATTGCAAATAAATTAACAAACAAGTGTCGATGCCAAAACTGGACTAGCATGTCTACTCAAACACTTAAGTGAATACTATCATTCCTTAACAAGCAAGCACATGAAAAATAACTATATTAATTTTTTTTAAAAATCATTATTTTATATATATAAAATATACTCCAAGGTAAAATTATTTCATTTACCAAATTTAAAACAATATTGTGTCGGTTGGCCTTGTTCAAGTGTTTAAATATCCCTATCAATAATGTTAGCTACTCATTTTGACTGAAATCCTTAAACCACTCAACAGATCATTCAACACTATATAAAACATTTTTATAGCATTAACGAATACACCCACTTATATATATACACACGTTCAAACTCATTCTAGGGTTTTACTAACCCTACCACCCACTAGGGCCAGGGTTCTTGCTTAACCTTTAGCTCTAATACCAACTATAACAACTCACATTTTCGACCCTCTAAAGTCGACACTAATACAACAACGGTATTCATGTGCCGAATATCCAAGTGTTGGGAAGACAAATTATTAGTGTGAAAGAAAGAAAATACAGAACATAATCTCACAACATGACGAGTAATATATAATATACTAATGATCTTTACAAAAGAAAACTATGATATACATATATCAGAGTAACTAACCTATCATCGGCCTGGACATTTATAAAAACCTATCCTTACAAGTGCTGGTAATTACAACAAGAACAAAACATGGAAAATAAAATACGAGAATACATCTTGAAGGATCCAGCTCGTCTCCTAAAGCTCCAAAATGTCCAACTAAATTTGGAAAATATGCTCGGGATGACTTGAGCGTTATAAGAAAATAATGTTTGGATCAGTTTGGTAAACCAGTGTGAGAAACACAATCAATTGGAGTTTTAACATTTTAAAAACCTTTCAAAATAAAGGTATCTCATAAGACTACGCCGCATATAAACATAGACAGGTTTATACCTTATAATAACCAAACCATTTTATAGTAAATCTTATGATACTATAATAATGTCTAAGGTTTAAAATAAATTTTAATCATTGCTCAAATGCTTGCATCTCACATTTCAGTAGTTGGGTATAATTAAGTACGTAAGGCTCTTATTCTCTTATTAGAGATTAGATTCCAACATGGCAAGGTAAGAGACTACCTTCCGTACATTACACCTTTAGATAAAATGAACCCGAGGGTCTACGTGGACCTCCTGTTAAGACAAAGCCTGCTACTCCTTTAACATGACATACCAGATACATCACCATTCAGGCATCGAGATTGCAAAGATTGCCCTATAGTCGTCCCTTGCGCATACCAAAATCCATAAAACCGATTCTAGGTCGAGGAATGATGCTCCTAATGGTAGCTCACCACATAGCTCTATGGGCATCCCCTGTTTTAGCCATTACCGGGTTGTGAGGCATTTGAGGTTACGCTTTTACCTTTTACTCCTAGCAATTCCCACTTGGAATGCTAACGTCGCCTTCCAGGCAATAATGCAATCCTAGCATTCATCCAAATAAGTTGTTAATGATATAAACAAACCGAAGGCACTACTTCTACTACATCCATTTTTGAATCGCCCTCAGGATTAGTAGCAAGTAGCCCTTGCACTTCAAAGAACACCATCTTCGATTCCATTATCTCGAAATAGTCTCGAACCTCTTCCAAAGCGTCGAACGCACATATGGTTTTAGAGTGGTTATAGTTTCGAGTCATCTCATATAAATATACTTCCAAGCTTATAGTTAGCTCCAAAACCAAACCGATAGTTCTAATAAACTGAACTCTGGTTCTTATGAAATAATCAGACAATAAATAAGAGTAGAGATCGCCTGCTAACCGTTTAAGTGGATAGATCTCCTTGTCATTTGTCCTAGGAGAACAAAATGGGATTTCTATGCACAATACAACATCACCAAAGATGAATATGCCATATAACTTCCATGTTCCTCTAGATATTTCCAGAGAAACATTTACATCAGGATTTGACAATCAGTTATTTAACTATCAAATAAACAAACAGTCAACACAGATTTAATTCCATATGGGATCCACTAAGCCTTAATTAATTAACCTTTCATTATTTATATCTTTTCAATTATTTGATTCAAAATACCTACACAACATATACTTTCACAAACCCCTTATACCTCTTTCAATACTTGGAAAAACATTCAGATACTTATATCATGGTATAAGTTTATTACAAAATATTATACTTGTAATACTTAGAAATATATCCATATACTTATCTCAACGATATAAGTATATTTACAAAACTTATGGAAGGTCTCCACCTTTCCAAATTTATACTTAAATGGGCCAAAAAAATTATCATTTAAACATTTCTTACTCTAAAACCAAACAACCTTTCCTTTGGTGTTAAGTATGGAAAGAATGCTTCCATACCACCATAATTAAAAAGGATCATTTATCAAAACCAAATCTCATTCCTTTTATACAATTCCCTTTTTATAAACCCATTCCATGTTTACAAGTCCTTTTATAAATCTCTAAATTAATTTTGCAAATCTTCTTCTATTTATAAAACTCTTTTTATTCGTAAAACTCTTTTCTTTTTATAAAACTGGTTTCTATTTATAAAAATCTTTTATAAATCACCCTTCATAAACTCCTTTATAAAATTCTTATAATTTCGAGTCATCTCATATAAGTACATACCTTGCTTACTGGTCGCTCCAAAACCAAATCAATAGTTCCTATAAACTCAACTTCGATTCTTTTGAAAATAATATTACAATTTATAAGAACGGAGATCACCTTCTAACCATTTAAGCGGAAAGATTTCCTTATCATTTGTCCTAGGAGAACAAAACGAGATTTATACGTACAATACATCATCATCGAAGATGACTGTGTTATATAACTCCCATGTTGCTCCTTGGTATTTCCGTAGTTACATTTAGGCCAAGATTTGATAGTCAGTTATGTAAATATCAAATAAACAAAGAAAAGACATAGATTTAATTCCATGTGGGATCCACTAAGCCTCTATTAATTAATCTTTCATTAATTAAATCTCTTTTCAGTTATTTAATTCAAAATACCTTTATAAAAGATACTTTCACAAACCCCTTATACCCCTTCCAATAGTTGGAAAAACTTTCATATGATTATCTCACCTACATAAGTATATTACAAAACATTGTACTTTCAATACTTAGAAATATATCCATATACTTATCTCAACGGTAAATGTATACTAACAAAACATAAGGAAGGTTTCCTCTTTTCCAAGTCTGTACTTACATGGGTCAAAAATAAATATCATTTAAACATTTCTTACTCTAAACCTAAACCACTTTTCCATCGATGTTAAGTATGGAAAGAATGCTTCCGTACCACCATAATTAAGAAGGATCATTTATCAAAATCAAATATCATTCCTTTTATACAATTCCCTTTTTATAAACTAATTCCACATTTACAAGACCTTATAAATCTCCGAATTAATTTTGTAAAACTTCTTCTATTTAAAAAACTCTTTCTATTTATAAAACTCTTTTCTATCTGTAAAACTGGTTTCTTTTTATAAAACTCTTTTATAAATCCCCTTTTATAAACTCCTTTATAAAAATTCTTTATAAAATTCTTTATGAAAGCATTTTAACTCATTTTTATAAATCTTATATAATTAACGCAAATCTGCGTTATTATAAAAATATCACTTATAAATCAATTCTTTTATTTATAAATTATCATTTATCAATCTCTCTTTTATTTATAAAATATCATTTATAAATCTCTCTTATAAAATATCATTTATAAATCTCCTTTAAAAATATCATTTATCAAGTAAAATTTCTTCCTAAAACAATTAATTATTTATAAATACCTTTAACTAATTAATTAATTACCTTTAAACATCATAAATAAATAAATAATTAACTTTAAAGCATCATTAGTAAAATAATTATATGTTTTAAAACATCATTAATAAAATAATTAATTAACTTCAAAACATCATTAATAAAATAATTAATTAACTTTAAAGCATTATTAATAAAATAATTATATAAACCCTTAACCTCAAATTGTTATAGAATTGAAGTTAATTTAAATCCATTACTTTTTCAAATTCGAAAAAAGGCTCAATGACCACTATGATACTTAAACAAGCTACCATTTATCCCAATTTAATTTCCTAAGCAAAAGTAGTGTTTACATAAGCAATATATATGTAAATCAAATCCATATTAACCATCAATAGTGAATACATCATTTATTCCATATAAATTAACTGACATAAAATTAAATGTCCAAATTAATACAATAGCATAACACAGATTTATTCTGCTAAACAGATGTCCAAAATAATGTAGTCAATTAAAATATAGCAAAAAGTTGTTTTATTCTGATAACAAAAGTCATCAATGGGGTAAAATCAACGTAATTATAACCAAGCAGCATTGAATTGTCATTAAAATATACCATACAAAAACTATTAACTATTTAAACCAAAGAGTTCTACTCGTCAGTACGAACTTAGTGCAAAAACCAATGGGTCAAATGAATGTAAAATGAAGGAGCTATCACCTTTTAAAGCTAACAACTTAGTTTATAAACTTAAACACACAAAACATTTGTCCTCGCTCAAGCATCAAGACCCAACACCCCGAACTCCAACCCCGACCCAAGTCCACGGTTGCTCCTCCTCCCAAAATCCCAAAGCAAAACTACAGGAACCCCAAACGTGCACACACTTGCACGCGTGCACGTGACATGGCAAGCCACACATCCAATGCCGATCCAAGTCAACCAGCAAGTCCATCTTCTCGAGCTCATCATGACCCACCTCATTACCTGCCTATGGTCGCTTCAATCAAATTCTGATTGATAGAACCCAAAATCACCTGCGTCCAGGTTTGATAATTCACCAACCACCGCTATCATGTCATACTAATAGCTGCTGCTCCACCACCACTGCGACCGTGATCCCTTGCCTTGTCACCCAGCCAACTTTGGCCCTACTCGGCACCTCCTCCTACTGCTCGCAAGCCCAAAGACAAGAAAAAACCCAAAGCCCACTTAAATCGTCAGGGAAACTCCAACTACCAATGACCAAGCGACCACCACTTTCAGCTCCGTCATCACCCAAGGCTGCCTCAAGACCCACCACTCCACCTCCAACTAACTGCATTATCAGAGTTTCCTAAATGATTGAAAATCGATCATCGAACCACCACGACACAGCCTAAAATCATTCGAACCAGATGAAAAATCCCAATTCTCAAAGATGAACACGACCATACTCCCCATTAATCGATTCGTGTTGTTCGAAAAACTATCATCACTCGACCATTCACTGCAACCGACAAATTTTAGCCTTCATACTCGATAAAACGACGCATGAATATTTTTACAAATAACTAGAGGCTAAGCGAACAACTTTACAATTAATCACATTGGCTAATTCCTAACAGTTTTAGGGATAATGATTTTTGAATGTGAGACTGGGTGTGTTCATTTCCTTAGATAGAGAGCAGAAGAAGAAGAAAATGCAAGTGCCAGGTGCTTATGTTCATGTCCATGTACATATCTAGTTACAGTAAGCATTACCTAACATTATGAAAATAATTTTTTTACAAGTTAAGATCTAAACAATTATATGAACATAAGTATCATATGCAAATCACCACCAAGCTACTACAAATTAGGACATTCATTTCATAAAAGATATTAGGCAAGAATTAGAGATTTCACCATATTTATTATTTTCGTAAGTATGTAATAAGAATTTAGTGTTCTCACATTCTCGGATTATTAAAAATGCAAGATTCAACCTTTAATTTCCCCTAGCAATCTACCACAACTAAATTTCAACTTTTAAGCTAAAAAGAGAAGATTTTTATTTATTTAAAAATGGAAGAGGAAGTGGAAAGGAGAAATTAGAAAATGTAGAAATGAGAATGAAGATTAAAATGGAGATGAGATAAAAACTTTACTTTTATAAATGAAAAAAAATGATAAGGCATAAATTCCCTTAATCTCATTTTCCTTCTTCCCATCTTTTTTTAAGTCAACTAAGTACTAAACACATGAGAAAAATGGAGGATATTAGGAAGGTATATGTACCTCTCTCTACTTGAACACTTAAGCGTTTTCTTATTATTACTATAATTTTGCATTTTAGAAATATGGTCTTCTTAACTTAACCAAACCATTTAAATGTTGTTTAAAAGTAATGCAAGGTATAATTGCTTTCTACGACTTGCCGTTTCGATAAAAACCGAAAATTTGAAATTTTAAGAGGATAATTTGACTATTAAAAACAATTAATTAAATATTTAAATAAATTAAATATTCTCAAATCAAAGCAAAATTCCAAGTTGTTACATCTAGACCCATGCAAAACCAGCTCAGCCCTCCACTATGCTGCCACCGGTCCCATTTCCAAACCTTAAATCTCAAACCATAAACCCTAAATCTAGAATGACCCAATAGCCCAGACCACTAGTGGCCATTCTACCCCCTTCACTACCGATCATCACCCTAGCCTCCTCCCAACTCCATCGTATATTCCCTCGACCCTAAGTTTGCAAGAAAATGCTATATGATCGAAAATCGATCACCTAATCCCTACAACAAAACCTCAACCCAAAAAATCATGCGAACAACATCAAAATTCATGATTTTTAGGGATAAATGCGACCGTATATTTCGTTCATCAATTCGAGTATGTCGAAAAATGCGATCACTCGAGCACTTGCGGTATCTCACACTCTACTGGACGAAACAAACCAAGACTGTTTTAAAAAAACAAGAGACAAAGACTAACAACTTTCCAGCTGATTACAATGGCTAATTTTAAATAGTGTGAGTGGTATGGATTTTTAAATAAGAAATGGGCATGTTTAATTCCAAAGACAGAGAGCAAGAAAGAAGGAAGAAGATGGAATAGTGATTGTGTATGCTATATCTCTATGCATATCTTGTTTATAACAAGCATAACCTTTATTTCTAAAAAGAAAATGATTTTTAAACAATTATTTTAAACATGATAATCATTTAAAAATCACAACCAAGCTACAATAAATTTACAAAACATTCATTTCATAAAAAATATCAAACAAAGAATGCAGATCTCAAAACATTTATTATTTCCAAAAGTATGTATCGAGAGTTTAGTGTTCTCACTTTCCACATGATTTAAATGCTTGAAGTTTAAATATTTTAGTGATGTAAGAAATTTTAAGTTAAAAAGATGTGATTTTTTCAAAAAAAAAGTAGAAATGACCAAAAAAAAGATAAAAATTATGAAGATGGAATGAAATATAAAATGAGAAATATATACATAAGATGAAAATAAATAATAAAAGGCTAAAGGCCAAGAATGCCGTTAATCCATTTTTTCAACTCTCCCATCTTATCGCAATCCACCAAAATACTAACCAATTGAAAATATGGTGGATTTTAAGGAATCTTATTTTTGTTAATTTCAATACTTAAGGAATCTTACATTTTTAAATCCATCACTTCAAATTAAAATTTAAATATATTTTATAATTATTAGTTCTTATTATTATTATTTCATTTATTTACCTTAACATTTCAAACTATAATGTTTTCTTCAAACATTTAAATTTTGTTTTAAAGTGTATGCCAAGGTATAACAACTTTCTACAACTTATCGCTTGATAAAAGTTTGAAAATCCAAAAAATGGGTTTATGTCACATTTCTGTTTTCCATCGAACTACCAAATTTTGTAAACAAAATTCCAAAAAGAATTTTCTATCATTAGTTATAAATTAAGAGAGGGTTATTTAATTATTAAAAATTGTTAATTGAATATTTAAAATAATTTAAATATCACAAATCAAAGTGATTAAATACCGGGACGTTAAAATATTTTTTGCTTGACTATATATTATTGCTTATTCTCTTGTGATTCTTTCTTTGGAAAACAGATGTCATATGTAATCGTTGTATTTGGACTTGTATTACCTTCTATGAGTTGTTAAATAGCCTTGTCATGAAGCACATTAGGTTTGGTTGGATTTTAGTTTGAACCGAACTTGAATTGAAATGGTTTTATAGCGACCAGTCGCTATAGAAGTACCTAGAATTTGCTTTTTGTTCGGCAAATTCTATAGAATTTTGTAGACAGATCCTTAGGTATTTCTCATCATGATTGTGATGTATATTGAGTGTATTGTATACTGTAAATATTGGATGCTAAAAAGATTGTTAACTTATCGAAAAATCGCAAAACTTCTAAGTATATAAAATTGGCCTAGTTTATAGTCATTTCTAGCACTCATCCACTTTTAAAACGCTGTAGTATCTCTTGATCTATCTTTATAGCATTTTGTGAATGCTGCAGTTTCTATTTTGAAATTTAACCATTTAAAATGTATGTTTAAGTTAAGTATTTTGCTACAATAGTTTTAGTAGTCTTTTCTAACTTATATTAGAGAATTTTGATAGTAGTTTGCAATTAAATTATATTTTTGGTAATTAGTTATTAATTACTAAAGTGGAAGGTTTATTTAAATAAATGAAAAGAATTTTTTTATAGAGTTTTAAATAAATTATAAAATAAGGACTTTAAGTAATATTTAAATGAATATATTAAACAATATCATAAGTATTTTATTTGTATGTATATATTTTTTAAACTAGTTAATTATATTTTCAAAATATTAAACAGCTTATGTAATATAAATATCTTTTAAATTGTTTTAGAATTTCATTAATTATTTTAGATTATAAATAAATTAATATACATACATATATCATTTTTAAAGGTTTCTAATAAATATATAAGTTTGGATAAGTAAGTTAAGTATTTTATAAATAGTTTTGTAATGTTAATTAAAAGTGTGTTACCATTTTAATAAATGTTGGTATACTAAGATCTTTAAAGTGAACGTTTTTAAAGATAATGACAAGTATAAAATGGTTTGAGTTCATAGTAAGCAATGTTTAAGCAATGTTTGTTTTTACCCTTTTTTATTATACTTAGCAATATAATTAGATCTTTAAAAGAATGTTTTAAAGATAATTATAAGTTAAATGGTTTTTGGTTTATACTATAAATGTTTTTAATAACATTTGTTTTAACCCATTTAATTATACTTTTGGAAATGTGAAATCTTGTTTCGATTTATGAATACTCTTATACCATTTGGGATAAGAATATGAATATATTTCTAAGTATTGAAAAGAGTAGAAATCAATAGTGAAATAGTAGTACATATGTATATATATCTTATGTAAAGGTATTTTAATTATATACAAGTATTTATAAAGATGTTTTAAGTAATAAAAGGATTAATTAAATAAAAAGGGATTAGTTGCTATTTACTTTACTTTATCGTGCATTGTGTGACTTAATCGTACTTGTGTGACTTAATCATGTTTGTGTGACTTAATCATGCTTGTGTGACTTAACCATGCTTGTGTGATTTAATTGTGCTTTGTGTGTTGGCATGTTTATGGAAAGTATTTAGTCGTGTAACTAACACTAAAAGCTAACAAATAGATTTATTCTATCTATGAGAGTTAAGAATGATGTTCGAGTATGGTTTAGAAGCAATAGTGCTCTAAGCTACTGGCTTTACTCTTGACCGAGGGATGGTATAATTTGAGAAAGTCAGAAACATGATAAGTACATGAGATTTAATTTCTATATGCGATCACTTCTGTTTGTACTTAATAGTCAATTATTCGACTATCGAAATTGACTAAATTAACTTTGAAAGTATAGTAAGCATCACGTATTGATACAGTCTAAGAGCCCTTAGGGAGGACCCATTCATATGATTTATCTCCTGCTTCAAGAATGTATATATATGAGATCCCTAGGCAAGGACTCCTTTATATCATTCATTTACTTCTTAAAGCGCCAAAATTGAGTTAATCGGAAATTAATCGATCTAGTTTTGAAATGACTGGGATCAGGTAAGTGTTTTACGTATCAAAAAACACTTCAAAACTGATATGCAAGTTCTTTGTTTTGGAAGCGATTGTGAAGTGGAATGCTATAGAGTTAAACCGCCTATCCTGGGGTTAAGTCCAAGGGAGAGTTCAACATAAACATTTTAGACCAATGCTATAGAGTTGAACTGTCTACTCTAAGGTTAAGTCTAAGAGAGAGGTTAGCATTAGCATTCGTCGAATGACTTTTACTGGGATCCTTGAAGAGATTTGTGGACTGTTCGAGATGTTGAGATGTATTGACTGTTCGAGAGGTTAGCATTAGCGTTTGTGGATTGTTCGAGATGTTAAGTCTAAGAGAGAGGCTTATGTATTGAGATGTTAAACACGACTTCACCATTGGAAATGATAGCAAACAAAGTAGGACATAACCAGTGGGTTTAGCAAACCCAAATGGGTACATCAACTCCAAGTATCTAGAGATACTTTTGATTGAGATCCACAGGAGTTATTTGTATTCCGTATGATGTGTTCGGGCATAGACCATTTTTGTTTTTCTTTGTGACATATTTTATCTAGACATATGCATGGTTTAGGAAGTTAGTTTATGACCCTTTTGTAGGAGATCCGCCTTAGTTTACTAAGGGCGTCTCTACGGAAATCTATTATGGGAACGTACATTAGCGGTTTTAGCTGTACTTCTAATATTGTTGTGTTGAGAGATACATGCAGCATGACTAGTTTTTATTTATGTTCTACACTCTAAATATTATGAATTATGTCACCTTATGTACTTATTAGATGGGTGGTTCTTTTAAGTGGATAACCGTTAAAGTGATTCAAAAGGTCTTGAAAGTACTGCTATATGCTGATCGCATATTTCCTGAGTTTCTCACACCAGACTTATGTCTGACTCGTGGTTTTATTTTCCCTTATTTCCATAGCTGCTCTTTCGAGTAGTTTGAGAAAGGTAGGTTTTCATTGATACTCTTTGAAGCTCAACGAGACAAGCTGACTGCTTTCACCCACCGTTGTATTCTTATTTCTACTTCCCTATTATATATATATATATATATCGACAAGTTAGGGTCGACCCTAGGGTCGACCTAGCCCTTGTTTTATTTTTTATTTTTATTTTCTTTTGTTTTCTGGTTTCTTCTTTCTTTCATATCTTCTTCATTCTGGCTCGGATTCTGACAATCTATATATGGAAGTGAAATTGTGTGATCGAGCGAGCGACCGGGTATGGTTATACGTACAGATGGTATATGTATATTCTATGGGTTTTAACAAATTAAATGTTGACATTGGAAAATGTAAATTGATACGGTTATGAATTAATTGAATGTGTATACTTGTTTATGGTTTCTCTGATTAAATTTTATAAATTTGCATATGGTTATTGTATAGTCTATGTTATATATTGATATTACTTTCTCTATAATTGTTGTTGAGTGATTAGTAAGTGCGGATGGCGCATGCTTCGCATTTGGAGCTCGCTTTCGCATTATATTGATTGTATATGTTTGCTAATGCTAATAAAAGGTATACATCTCGGATTACGTATCGTATTTTTCCCTACGGGGTGCCTCAACATTGAGATAAGATGTATATTATGTGATTATATATATATATATATTGTAAATTTTGCTAATTGAACCGCGTAAAGGAGACGTTGGTGAATATTTCCGTAAATTAAGGAGTTTAAAAATGTTTGAGAATTTGGGAAAAAATTTTATAACTAAAATTTGATTTTTTGTGATAATTTGGAATGATATTGGTTGGAATTTGTGAACGAATATAAAGACCTAGAAATTTTATAATCTATTTTCAGCCAATCGGTTTTGAAAAGTTAATAGGATTGTGGCATTTTTCTTGATAATTTCGAGGATGAAATTCTTTTAAGGGAGGAAGAATGTAACGACCCAGAATTTTAGCCATTCGAATTTGGAAAATTTAACTGCTTTTTAATATTGAGAAGTTAATTTTATAAGTTAAATAACTTAAATTTAAAATAATAATGGTTATTTAAACATTTGAAATTTTTTAAAGAAGTAAATCTGGAATTTTATGCGAGTGAAAATGATTTTAGAAGTTGATTTAAATTCTATTTGAATAAGAATGAAAATAGTAAACTTTTGAATTTGAATTAAAAGTGATTTGAAGTGTGTTAATAATAATTCGTTTTAATTAACGTGAGAAAATAGCCTATGGTGGCACTGTCTCGGATTTCGACGAAACCAGTTCCATTAGATCTGTAATAGTGTATTATTGTATATTAACAAATTTCGTGACGATCTGTAACGACCCAGAATTTTGAACAAATTAAATTGAAAATATTTAATTAATTTTAAATATTTGATCGATGATTTAATTTGAATCCCCGATATAACTTTGAAATTGACGATTAAATTATAAAATTTAATCTGTTGATAGTTGAATTAAAATTTGAATCTTCAATTCTAAGTGAAGAAAAATATTTCAAAAGCTTTTAAAATTCGTATTTATAACACTGAAGATAACAGAAGCTTCAGAATCCAATTTCGAATTGATTTGATCAGTTTTGAAATTATATCGTTCGTATCGATATTTAAAAATAGTCGTCCGAGGCGCAGTTTCGGAATTCGACGAAAACAGTTCCATTGGGTCCGTAATATTGAATTATTGTCGGATTTCCAATTTCGTATTTTACGGAGTCGTTGTGTGAACGTACGGGATATAAACGCCTAGTCGATAATTTATCGATTTTATTTAAAAATAAATTTATACACTCAAATCAACAGACACCCTA
The DNA here is from genome assembly GCA_030737815.1 of Allium fistulosum. NCBI lineage: Eukaryota > Viridiplantae > Streptophyta > Magnoliopsida > Asparagales > Amaryllidaceae > Allium > Allium fistulosum. The sequence goes on along the minus strand of CM060905.1, from coordinate 718,597,907 downwards.
TTATCTGATTTCCGTCGACCTAGTTGTCTCCTCTCGTACAAGGCAACATTATTTCGTTCCCCCCTCTTCCTTATCTGTTCAAAACAATTCGCTCCTCAGTTCAGTTCAAAATCAAACGAAACCATCTCGTATTCAAAAAGGGATAAAATGGCCGATACTTTGAAAAGATAAAAATAAAGCAGAACGAAAATCACGTCCTGCCGTTCTCCCTCTATTTCCAATTTAACTAGGCAGAGTTTCTTCTCGTTCAAATCGAACGAAGCCAACAGTTCCACTCTTCGATTTGCGCGCGTCTCAGGCCAGGCGCAAGTGTGGGTTCATCGCGTGAGGTGATTTGACTAAGGCTTCGGGGGTTAGGGTTTGTCAGTGACGAGGTAGCAATGGAGCACGTGGGTTTCGTGACTGGAAGGAGGAGTCGACATCGAAGAAGGCGAGCGCGAGGCAGTTCGATTTAGGGCTTCTCTGGTGAAGTCGAGTTCACGTGCGCAGCGTCGAAGGAGGGGAAGCTAGTGGCGGCAGGCGATTCGAGCCTGTAGCGGAGTGATGCTCGAACGCCTGTGGATCGCGAGCGTGCGGTGGAGATAGTTCGACGATCTGGGTTGGTTATCTTCCTACGAGCGGCAGTGTTGATGAGGGCATCGCGATGATGTTGTCTCCTATTCGAGCGTGCTTGAGAGATGGGTGTCACGGTTGTAAGGTATTCCCCTTTAGTTTTTACAAATTGCAGTTGAGTGTATAACAGCCCTTCTGTTTTAATTTAACAAAAGAAAAAAAATATATAGAGTTTAAGGCAGGAGTTTTGTCTGGTTTGCAAAAATATAACTGCAGACAGAAAAATTTAAATTTGTTAAATTTCGAAACAGTTTTGTTTTAAATTTGAAAGTATTAGTTTAAGAATCAAAAGTGTTAGTTACTTAAATTTATAAGAGAAAATTGGGTTTAAGGAATTTAATTTTTAGTTTAAATTAAATAAAGCTATTAAATGGGAATTTATCATTCGATTTGTTCGAATTTAATTAAATTATATAATTGTTGTTACAAGGTTTAAAAATGGGGAAAACAAACTGGATCGAAAGGGGATTGCAAATAAAAAGCAAAGGTGAGATCTTCTCACTCAAATTGAATGTGGAATTTTTGCAGTTATTATTGGTTGATATGATTGACTGTTTGGATGTGATATTAGATATAGTAGGATATATATCTATATATATTGGATTGATTGATTTCCCGCCTCGTATAGCGGATGAGACCCTATTGCGCCGTTAGTAAGCGGATTTTTATAAAACCCATATACCGCGATAATTCCGTACTAGAGCGGAATTGGTATTGTGCTAACATCTTTGGATGCAGGGAAACAGGTTGGAGGGATCCGACTGGATTCCTCACCGTATTGATTATTTACAGATATTTTGATATATTCTGTTATCATATGATGATATATGATATTTGACTGTTGTGATGGACTGATTGGTGTTGTTGCATCATCGGATTCAGTTTTGAAATGTAAAAATAATGACTTTTACTTTAAAAAGGTTTTTAAAGTGATTTTTGAAAATATACGTTTTATGGGATTTTTGAATCGATTTATAAACGTGAAATTTTAAAGTTATAAAAGTTATAATTTTTAGTGAAATATAGCCGAAGTGTCGTTTTTGAAATAAAAGTCGATTTATTTATAAAATGGTTTAAGTTGGGATTTTTGAATAACTATAAACGATTTGTATAGAAATATTTATAAAAATTGATATTTTTGTAAATCAAAATATTGGACTTATAAAACGAATTTTTATAAGTGTTAGAAAGAAGTATAAATGGATTTCATAAGTGAATGAAATTCATAGATTTATGACGTGAAGTTATAAAGTAAATAGATATTGTAGAAAAAAAAGATTTATAAGAAATTTACCTATAAATTTGACTTTTGCACTTAGATGGGATATAAATAGAAATTGCAAAATGAAATGATTTTTATAAGTTGAAATCGTTATAAAGTACAAATGTGATTTATAAACGTTGTTTTATAAATCCGAAATCACTTATTCTTATAAGTGAATTTTTGAAGTTAATAAAATGAGATTTATTAACCGGAGTTGTTATAGAAAATAGAATATGGAATTTATAAACGTTGTTTTATAAATTCGGAAACCAATCGATTGAATTTGATAAATTAAATATAGAAGATTATCAAAGGAGATATATTCGCGATTTTGGATAGCGAATTATTATTGAAATAAAACGTGTAGAAATTAGTGAAATGTAAATAGTAAAGTATATTCACGATTTTGGATAGTGAATATATCGTTAAGAAAAATGGATAGTTTTGGAGAGTGATATTTGAAATGAAGTTAATTGTTTTAAAAGATGTTTTAAAACGTGTGAACTATCGAAATCATAGATTTCAACATTTATTGTTGAAATAGACGTTTTCGAAAAATAAGGAAATGATGGACTATAACACTGTTGTTATAGTAAATGATTTCCGAAAGGAAATGTTTTGATGTAGTATTGGGATTTATATATCTATTAAAATCCGAATCCCTATACTAGTGATTTTGAGTCGTCGTAACGATGTTTTACGTAACATTCGTTTTGACTCAAATAAATGTGTTTAAAGAGAATGATTTCCTTAAAGAATGAAATATATACTTAATTGGATTTAAGTATATCGAATATTTTCAAAAGTTGAAAATAAATGATTTGTGAAATACTTATTTTTAAATAAGTATGGAATTGCTTTTCCAATATGAAACGAACGTTTTGAGAATTTATCTTTTTAAAGATAAATTGAAATTGAATATTTGAAAACGATTGAAAATCGTATATCAGTAGATATTTTGAAAGATATAAATTCACTATGGAATTTATAAAAGAAAGCGAAGTCGTTTGAAATTAAATATTGATTTATTTTAGAAGTGTGGAAATTTTATATCTAGTAAAAGATATTTTGGAAGATAAAATAATTTGGGAAAATTATTTGGAATCTGATGATGTTGCGCATCTTTATTGATAGTTAAATAACCGACTATCAATAATTACCTTTAGATAAGTATTTGTTGTGAATTGGATGAATTTGAATGCCACACTTATTTTTGAATAATCGCTCACTATTCGGGTTAACCGGGAAAGGACCATGGGGTCGTATAACCCATTCCGAATATGTGATACGTCGTTATGAATTGCATTTGAAGACCGGTGTTGAAGACCGGATATTTTTGAAAACGGAAGGATTACCGTCGAGTTACTCTACATCGGCTGATCTCCGATTTAGAGGTTTTATCACCCTTAGTGACGGGAAGTCCTGACGTGATTGAAAATTATCCGGATATGCAAGGCTTCGTGAGAAGTGCCTTCGGTTCTGTTCGATCCCGAAACAGACTTGTATGGATTGTGTGTCTGACGTTACAATTTGAGATATAAAGCTGATTTCTTTCAAATACATTTCTGTTGGTGGCGGAGAATTTATTCTCTTAGCTTAACACCCTTCTCTGAGACGTACGAGCTCAGAGGTTATGTAGTTGAAATTTATCAGCGATATATCCCAATTTGGTAACGTGGCATACTGAGTGTTGCTGTGAAATGATCAGTGTTTGATCATTTGTGATATGATCATTTGTTTGATCTTATATCTTTGTGATCATAGGTTGATCATTTTGTTTGACCCGAAGCAGGGCTTTTTGAGAAAGCGTAGCTTTGTGGACGAGACTTCATCGAGCCTCACACCCCGGAAATGGTCGAAACAGGAAGGATGCGGCAAGGTTCTAGGGAGTAGCGCCCCTTAGTGTATGTCATTCCTTCTGGATAAAGGTGGTATCATGGTATGGAGCCCAGATACTTAACCTCTGTGGTTGCTGCACAGTTATTATTACTTTGTGGTTTGTTGCGAATCGGGGATCCTCGGGAAGATCGGTGACGATCGGGGGATGGCATACGCGTGTCAGTAGTTACCTATTTTTGCAAAGGTAACCCGGCCTTGTGTTGGCAGAGATCCGGTTAGGTTCTCGGGTCGTCTATTCCAGGGACGTACCCATCGTGGATAGGAAGTTCCTTAGCCTGGCCATTTGTTGGAAATCCAAAGAAACAATACGATCTTGTACGGTTTTAGTTGTAGAACCTATCATTCACTTATGGTGGTCACCACTGTTTGGATGGTAGCTATAGTAGGCATAAGTGCGGAATGCCTATGCTGGCTAAGATTAATATTATACTTTCGAAAGGTTTTCTACACTATGCACTAATAATAATATCAAAAATGATTTGATTTTGCGTATCAAGCATCTTTGACTATCATAAGAAGAAATCTCCTCCAAGTCTGCGTTTGCATTGTGTGTGTGGTGGGAGGTCTTATGGTAGTCTCATTTTCCGAAAAGCATTGCGAATTTACTTTAAAATTTTTCTGTTGATTATTTTAAAGAATAACTGTTTTACGATCTCACACCAGTCACCATGACTGACTCGGAGTTTATTGTTCCCTTCTAAACTCTGGGTGCCCACCATTTTCCACACGGGCAGCCTAGAGTTATGTTATCAGGATATTCTGGAGCTTTGGAAGCAAGCTGGATGGCGATTCGTAGTATTTGTATCTGATAGTATTTATTCCGCTGTGTATTCTGTATGAGGACAAGTTTATATAACTGTCCATTTTTGTATATTGACTCTGATGATATGATGTGATGTAATGTAATAACAGATATAATTCTTTTGTTTTTAAATGATATTCATTTATCTATTATATATTGTTCCGCTGCGATATGTGAGATTCTGATATTGTTCTGTTTTTGTTGCTGTTCTGTTGTTCTTCTTCTTTCTTTCTTCTCTTTTTCTTCTATCTTTTCTTCCTCCTCTTCTTTTAAATATTAAAGTTTCGCGTTTCCGCCATCCGATTTTTCGGCAATTGCTACAGTGGACGTAGCAGTGTCGGGTTTTCGGAAGACGGATTTGCGGGTTTTTACAGTTGGTATCAGAGCATATGGTTAAGCGACAACCCTGCTCTGTTGGGTGTTACTCATTAGAGATAGAGTCAGCAGTACTCTAGAATGAGTTTGAGTGTAATAATAGTATGAGCGCGTATTTGTTATTTGAATATGAAATTTGTTTGGTATTGTGTTGACTTATCGGTTGGTTGTTTATAGATTCTGGTCGGTGCAGTCTAGCTAACTGTAATCGATAGGGGTTTCTAAACTCTTAAACAAGATAAACTGACATAGTATTGTTTTAAATAGGGTGAATGAAATAATTTTGCCCAAAAAAAACTATTTTTGTATAGAAAAGAAATGATTTTCTATAAATAATTACAGTATATGGTTGCATGGTTGCTAGAAGTAATAATATTAAACTATTATCATTGAAATTAAATGAGAAATTGGAATTATAACTCCAAATTTAAGAAATGAATCCATATACAAGTAGAATTTGAGAATGTAAATTATAAATGTGAATTGTAATTTAAAACGGAATTCCAGAGAAGTTTTTGGAAATGTGTTGAAAAGAATTTGAAATTTTGGAGATTTGGAAAGTTAAATCATTTTTGGAGTTGAAAATGAATTTCAAAGGTTTGAAAAGTATTTTAGAGAGATAAAGCTCTAAACTCTTTTCGGTCGCTGGAAAATAATTCCGATGATGATCGCGACATCACCGGTGTTCATTTTTGGGTTTCCGGAAGAGGAATTGCTGCCAAATTATTTTAAATGGAAGTTGTTTGAAAAAATTTGGGTTTTGTTTTGAAATTCAAAGGATAATTTGAATTGTTTTCAAAAATGATTTTTGAAATGTCGAAGAGACTCTGGAATACTATAAAAATAAGTGGATAACTTATACAATTTGAATTTTGATTGAATAAATTTAACTTAAGGAATTTTAAGTTGAATTAAAGTAAGTATAAGTTATATAACTTATAAAATGAGAAATAAAATAGTAACCGAAGATTTGAAAATAAATTCATTTAACAAATGAGAATTATTAATGTGAATTAAGAATATAAAGAGATGAATTCATATATGAATAAAATTGTAAATATGAATTCGTAAGTGAATAAAACTAGAATTGAATTTGATTATGGAAAATGAAGTGAAGTATTAAACTAAAGTTAGTAAGTGAAGCTAATTGATTATTGACCAAATGAATAAGATTTGAACGAATTAAATTCAATGATTATAAATGAAGATAAATTGAATTTAAATAAAATTGAAATTGTGAATTAAATTCAAATGAATGTGAAATGTAAAATTGAAGATAATGGATATAACTTCAATAGTGAACTAAAGATGATATAAGTAGTTTATATTGAAATTTTGTAATTGGATGTACGAAATGGTTTGAATATATGCAACTAGATATAATGGCTAGTAGGATATACAGGTATATAAAGGGATTGGAAAATTTATTTCACAGATAAATTTGAATTGCTCGAAAAAGGTATGTATTTGAGTTTTAATATGAGTTTTTGATGATTTCTCTCTAGCCGCTTGGCTTTTTCTTTTTCTTTTTGAAATCTGAGAGTCCGTAGGGACGTTTTGTAGTCGTACCGTATTAGCCGCGCAAAGGAGACGCTGGCGAAATTTTTCGAAAATTTAGGGCGTTAGAAAATTTTTGAGAAATTTTGAAAGTTTAAATTTGAATTTGAATTTAAATTTGAATTTTGAAGTAAACAATGATGTTTGAAAACTATAAAAGGTTTAGAAAGTTATTTGAAATGATAACGAATCTTCAGTAGAAAGATTTGTTTTGAAAAATTGATAAAACTATTAGGTTGTAAAAGATAGTAGACGAGTTAAGGACCACTTTTCCTAACTTGTAATTTCGAGGACGAAATTCTTTTAAGGGGGGAAGTCTGTAACGACCCAGAATTTTGAACAAATTAAATTGAAAATATTTAATTAATTTTAAATATTTGATCGATGATTTAATTTGAATCCCCGATATAACTTTGAAATTGACGATTAAATTATAAAATTTAATCTGTTGATAGTTGAATTAAAATTTGAATCTTCAATTCTAAGTGAAGAAAAATATTTCAAAAGCTTTTAAAATTCGTATTTATAACATTGAAGATAACAGAAGCTTCAGAATCCAATTTCGAATTGATTTGATCAGTTTTGAAATTATATCGTTCGTATCGATATTTAAAAATAGTCGTCCGAGGCGCAGTTTCGGAATTCGACGAAAACAGTTCCATTGGGTCCGTAATATTGAATTATTGTCGGATTTCCAATTTCGTATTTTTCGGAGTCGTTGTGTGAACGTACGGGATATAAACGCCTAGTCGATAATTTATCGATTTTATTTAAAAATAAATTTATACACTCAAATCAACAGACACCCTATTATCTGATTTCCGTCGATCTAGTTGTCTCCTCTCGTACAAGGCAACATTATTTCGTTCCCTCCTCTTCCTTATCTGTTCAAAACAATTCGCTCCTCAGTTCAGTTCAAAATCAAACGAAACCATCTCGTATTCAAAAAGGGATAAAATGGCCGATACTTTGAAAAGATAAAAATAAAGCAGAACGAAAATCACGTCCTGCCGTTCTCCCTCTATTTCCAATTTAACTAGGCAGAGTTTCTTCTCGTTCAAATCGAACGAAGCCAACAGTTCCACTCTTCGATTTGCGCGCGTCTCAGGCCAGGCGCAAGTGTGGGTTCATCGCGTGAGGTGATTTGACTAAGGCTTCGGGGGTTAGGGTTTGTCAGTGACGAGGTAGAAATGGAGCACGTGGGTTTCGCGACTGGAAGGAGGAGTCGACATCGAAGAAGGCGAGCGCGAGGCAGTTCGATTTAGGGCTTCTCTGGTGAAGTCGAGTTCACGTGCGCAGCGTCGAAGGAGGGGAAGCTAGTGGCGGCAGGCGATTCGAGCCTGTAGCGGAGTGATGCTCGAACGCCTGTGGATCGCAAGCGTGCGGTGGAGATAGTTCGACGATCTGGGTTGGTTATCTTCCTACGAGCGGCAGTGTTGATGAGGGCATCGCGATGATGTTGTCTCCTATTCGAGCGTGCTTGAGAGATGGGTGTCACGGTTGTAAGGTATTCCCCTTTAGTTTTTACAAATTGCAGTTGAGTGTATAACAGCCCTTCTGTTTTAATTTAACAAAAGAAAAAAAATATATAGAGTTTAAGGCAGGAGTTTTGTCTGGTTTGCAAAAATATAACTGCAGACAGAAAAATTTAAATTTGTTAAATTTCGAAACAGTTTTGTTTTAAATTTGAAAGTATTAGTTTAAGAATCAAAAGTGTTAGTTACTTAAATTTATAAGAGAAAATTGGGTTTAAGGAATTTAATTTTTAGTTTAAATTAAATAAAGCTATTAAATGGGAATTTATCATTCGATTTGTTCGAATTTAATTAAATTATATAATTGTTGTTACAAGGTTTAAAAATGGGGAAAACAAACTGGATTGAAAGGGGATTGCAAATAAAAAGCAAAGGTGAGATCTTCTCACTCAAATTGAATGTGGAATTTTTGCAGTTATTATTGGTTGATATGATTGACTGTTTGGATGTGATATTAGATATAGTAGGATATATATCTATATATATTGGATTGATTGATTTCCCGCCTCGTATAGCGGATGAGACCCTATTGCGCCGTTAGTAAGTGGATTTTTATAAAACCCATATACCGCGATAATTCCGTACTGGAGCGGAATTGGTATTGTGCTAACATCTTTGGATGCAGGGAAACAGGTTGGAGGGATCCGACTGGATTCCTCACCGTATTGATTATTTACAGATATTTTGATATATTCTGTTATCATATGATGATATATGATATTTGACTGTTGTGATGGACTGATTGGTGTTGTTGCATCATCGGATTCAGTTTTGAAATGTAAAAATAACGACTTTTACTTTAAAAAGGTTTTTAAAGTGATTTTTGAAAATATACGTTTTATGGGATTTTTGAATCGATTTATAAACGTGAAATTTTAAAGTTATAAAAGTTATAATTTTTAGTGAAATATAGCCGAAGTGTCGTTTTTGAAATAAAAGTCGATTTATTTATAAAATGGTTTAAGTTGGGATTTTTGAATAACTATAAATGATTTGTATAGAAATATTTATAAAAATTGATATTTTTGTAAATCAAAATATTGGACTTATAAAACGAATTTTTATAAGTGTTAGAAAGAAGTATAAATGGATTTCATAAGTGAATGAAATTCATAGATTTATGACGTGAAGTTATAAAGTAAATAGATATTGTAGAAAAAAAAGATTTATAAGAAATTTACCTATAAATTTGACTTTTGCACTTAGATGGGATATAAATAGAAATTGCAAAATGAAATGATTTTTATAAGTTGAAATCGTTATAAAGTACAAATGTGATTTATAAACGTTGTTTTATAAATCCGAAATCACTTATTCTTATAAGTGAATTTTTGAAGTTAATAAAATGAGATTTATTAACCGGAGTTGTTATAGAAAATAGAAAATGGAATTTATAAACGTTGTTTTATAAATTTGGAAACCAATCGATTGAATTTGATAAATTAAATATAGAAGATTATCAAAGGAGATATATTCGCGATTTTGGATAGCGAATTATTATTGAAATAAAACGTGTAGAAATTAGTGAAATGTAAATAGTAAAGTATATTCACGATTTTGGATAGTGAATATATCGTTAAGAAAAATGGATAGTTTTGGAGAGTGATATTTGAAATGAAGTTAATTGTTTTAAAAGATGTTTTAAAACGTGTGAACTATCGAAATCATAGATTTCAACATTTATTGTTGAAATAGACGTTTTCGAAAAATAAGGAAATGATGGACTATAACACTGTTGTTATAGTAAATGATTTCCGAAAGGAAATGTTTTGATGTAGTATTGGGATTTATATATCTATTAAAATCCGAATCCCTATACTAGTGATTTTGAGTCGTCGTAACGATGTTTTACGTAACATTCGTTTTGACTCAAATAAATGTGTTTAAAGAGAATGATTTCCTTAAAGAATGAAATATATACTTAATTGGATTTAAGTATATCGAATATTTTCAAAAGTTGAAAATAAATGATTTGTGAAATACTTATTTTTAAATAAGTATGGAATTGCTTTTCCAATATGAAACGAACGTTTTGAGAATTTATCTTTTTAAAGATAAATTGAAATTGAATATTTGAAAACGATTGAAAATCGTATATCAGTAGATATTTTGAAAGATATAAATTCACTATGGAATTTATAAAAGAAAGCGAAGTCGTTTGAAATTAAATATTGATTTATTTTAGAAGTGTGGAAATTTTATATCTAGTAAAAGATATTTTGGAAGATAAAATAATTTGGGAAAATTATTTGGAATCTGATGATGTTGGCATCTTTATTGATAGTTAAATAACCGACTTTCAATAATTACCTTTAGATAAGTATTTGTTGTGAATTGGATGAATTTGAATGCCACACTTATTTTTGAATAATCGCTCACTATTCGGGTTAACCGGGAAAGGACCATGGGGTCGTATAACCCATTCCGAATATGTGATACGTCGTTATGAATTGCATTTGAAGACCGGTGTTGAAGACCGGATATTTTTGAAAACGGAAGGATTACCGTCGAGTTACTCTACATCGGCTGATCTCCGATTTAGAGGTTTTATCACCCTTAGTGACGGGAAGTCCTGACGTGATTGAAAATTATCCGGATATGCAAGGCTTCGTGAGAAGTGCCTTCGGTTCTGTTCGATCCCGAAACAGACTTGTATGGATTGTGTGTCTGACGTTACAATTTGAGATATAAAGCTGATTTCTTTCAAATACATTTCTGTTGGTGGCGGAGAATTTATTCTCTTAGCTTAACACCCTTCTCTGAGACGTACGAGCTCAGAGGTTATGTAGTTGAAATTTATCAGCGATATATCCCAATTTGGTAACGTGGCATACTGAGTGTTGCTGTGAAATGATCAGTGTTTGATCATTTGTGATATGATCATTTGTTTGATCTTATATCTTTGTGATCATAGGTTGATCATTTTGTTTGACCCGAAGCAGGGCTTTTTGAGAAAGCGTAGCTTTGTGGACGAGACTTCATCGAGCCTCACACCCCGGAAATGGTCGAAACAGGAAGGATGCGGCAAGGTTCTAGGGAGTAGCGCCCCTTAGTGTATGTCATTCCTTCTGGATAAAGGTGGTATCATGGTATGGAGCCCAGATACTTAACCTCTGTGGTTGCTGCACAGTTATTATTACTTTGTGGTTTGTTGCGAATCGGGGATCCTCGGGAAGATCGGTGACGATCGGGGGATGGCATACGCGTGTCAGTAGTTACCTATTTTTGCAGAGGTAACCCGGCCTTGTGTTGGCAGAGATCCGGTTAGGTTCTCGGGTCGTCTATTCCAGGGACGTACCCATCGTGGATAGGAAGTTCCTTAGCCTGGCCATTTGTTGGAAATCCAAAGAAACAATACGATCTTGTACGGTTTTAGTTGTAGAACCTATCATTCACTTATGGTGGTCACCACTGTTTGGATGGTAGCTATAGTAGGCATAAGTGCGGAATGCCTATGCTGGCTAAGATTAATATTATACTTTCGAAAGGTTTTCTACACTATGCACTAATAATAATATCAAAAATGATTTGATTTTGCGTATCAAGCATCTTTGACTATCATAAGAAGAAATCTCCTCCAAGTCTGCGTTTGCATTGTGTGTGTGGTGGGAGGTCTTATGGTAGTCTCATTTTCCGAAAAGCATTGCGAATTTACTTTAAAATTTTTCTGTTGATTATTTTAAAGAATAACTGTTTTACGATCTCACACCAGTCACCATGACTGACTCGGAGTTTATTGTTCCCTTCTAAACTCTGGGTGCCCACCATTTTCCACACGGGCAGCCTAGAGTTATGTTATCAGGATATTCTGGATATTCTGGAGCTTTGGAAGCAAGCTGGATGGCGAGTCGTAGTATTTGTATCTGATAGTATTTATTCCGCTGTGTATTCTGTATGAGGACAAGTTTATATAACTGTCCATTTTTGTATATTGACTCTGATGATATGATGTGATGTAATGTAATAACAGATATAATTCTTTTGTTTTTAAATGATATTCATTTATCTATTATATATTGTTCCGCTGCGATATGTGAGATTCTGATATTGTTCTGTTTCTGTTGCTGTTCTGTTGTTCTTCTTCTTTCTTTCTTCTCTTTTTCTTCTATCTTTTCTTCCTCCTCTTCTTTTAAATATTAAAGTTTCGCGTTTCCGCCATCCGATTTTTCGGCAATTGCTACAGTGGACGTAGCAGTGTCGGGTTTTCGGAAGACGGATTTGCGGGTCTTTACATGATCGGACGTATCATTTTGTCGTGCGAGGTTGAAATGCATATAAATTAATTATAGAAAGTTATATAATATAACTGGGCTTGAAAAGCTATCTTATGTATATGATCGAATTAGGTCTCGAGATTAGTTCCATTGTGTTCGAAATAAGGATATTTAGTATAAACTGCCAAGCGGCACGTCTCGATAAGAGTTTGAGATTTTTGGATGTTTAAAGCTTTATATTTTTAATTAAAATAATATATATATATATATATATATATATTAAGCCCATGCCCCATCACCATGCCTCACTGTTCAAAGCTATGTTTTTCCCATGTCTTCACATACCCCTCCCACTATATTATCGCGTTGTATCAAAGAATGGTTTGCAAAAAAATCAAGTTTAAATTTAAATGGACTCGGTCGAACGACTATGGATCATCGAAGCCAATCGAGGCGTTTTCAGGCCAAGTGTAAAACTAGGAATATGTTCGCGACATCGAAATAAGGAAGTTCAACAGTTGAATTGTGCTAAGATAAGGCAAGGTGGTGGCGGCGCTCAATTGAATGGAAATTTCATTTTTTGTCGATTGTTGCATCGTGGCTGATCTAGAGGTGAGGGGTTCTGAACGATAACCATAAAGGATAGCGAGTGCCACCTTCGGCCAAAGGTTGGTGGCACGAAAACGCCTATAGCGATGGTAATCCTTGGTTGAATGACAATCATGTATTGGGGTTCGACAGCGCTAAGGTGGTCGAGGGATGTTGAGGCCGTTGTCATCGAATTTGTCATGGTTTGGGGGTTCGACGATGAAGTCGCGGCGGCGTGGTTTGGCTTCTGGTGACGGGGATGGGTCAAGATCGAAGTCTTCTGGAGCGTTCGAGCGAGCGGGAATTTGATTTGGAAGGGAAGGGATTAGAGAAGTGATTTTAGGTAATTTAATAGGTAATTATAGGATAATGTTTGTGATTAAAGAAAGTAAATTATATTATAAAAATCAATTGCTTACAAATGCAATAACTTTTGTATGCAAGGTTGATTAGGATGCCATCTATTGCATTGCACTCGTATGGATGTTATCTACGTGATGGAATTGGTTTGGTGGAGATTGGAGCTAACGGAATTTTACGATGAATTCAAACGTCATTCGAATTCGGACGGAATCAGAATGCCTCGCCGATGACTGGAATAATTATGAGTTAAACTCACATTTTTGGTTAGTCAGTAATATTATACAGTTGATAAAAATTATTGATTGAATGTTTGGATGATTTACTGTTTTATAAGTTGGTTTGGTTCTATCCCCACCCCTAGAGTGGATGACCTTTTATATATAACCGCCTAGTAGCGGATGACCCATATTATATGATTATATACTATTTGTGATGCATGGGAATAGGTTAGAGGGATCCAACAGGATTCCTCACTACTGTTAAGTTTTATTTATATATATATGTTGGTATACATATGAGTTGTGATGCAGGGGGACATGCTGGAGGGATCCAACAGGATTCCTCAACATTGTTGAATTGTTTTCAATAATATTCCTATTATATAATTTTTGAATATGAAACCCGATTTGTGGACATTATTGGGTATTACATTATTATATGTTAAAAACTTAAACACTGTGGTGATAGAAAATCAATATCGATATTGGTTAAGCACTAAGTAGCTATTGGCCTTCAATTAGTATTTTAAAATACTATAAATCGCCATTTGGGTGATTTTTGAGACGAAGAATGACTTAAAAAACTGAATTTGGGTTTCTGAAATATTTTGCTTCTAAAAGGATTTTACTTTTATTTTATTCCAACCTTTTTATCAATCTTTTTCTACGTTATCTATTTATATTTAATATTTTTTTAAAAGCCATTTATTTATGTATAATATTGTTTTAAACATTATTAATTTATATTCAATATCATTTTAAAAGTTAGTTATTTGTATTTAATATTTCTTTAAGGTTATTTATCGATATTTTAATATTTTGAAAAGTTAATTATTTAAATTATTAATATGGTTTGAAATTAATAATAATGATTATTACTAATATTTTGGAAATTAATTATTATTATTTATAATAATGGTAAGGATTAATTATTATTATTTTATTAATAATGTTTTAAATTATTAATTATTATTTTCAAGATGTTTCAAAGTTAATAATAATTATTTATTTTATGTTTATTAATAATAATTACTACTATATAATAGTGTTTTAAAGTAAACGATTAGGATTTATTTATAATGTTTTCGTGATTTATAAAAAGTGTTTTATAAAAAGATTTGGGTTTTATAAGAGGAATTTTATAACATGGTTTGGAAAACTTAAATGAAGATTAGTTAAGGGTGGAACGAGTTACACAAATGGTTTAAATATTTATAAAATGAATTTTAAAAATGGGCTTATTGATTTATAGAAGGAGTATTGTAATTAGTTTTTGGATTTATAAAGGGTTTATAAATGATTTGAGAAATGATTTAGAGATGTTTATAAATGTTTTTTTTTGAGATTTATAAAATAGTTATAAATGGGTTTAGAAATTATAAAGGAATTTATAAAAGGGTTCTAGAATTATGTAAAAAGGAAATCTTCCTTCGTTTTTTGAATATACTTATAACATTGAGATAACTATATAGATATTTTTTTCCTAATATTGAAAATATAAGGATTTTTGGTATATCCGTGTAATGGTATTTTATACAAGCATTTACAAGGTGATTTAATCAATGAAAAGATTTATTAAGGAGACTAGTGGTTACTAATGAGCTTAATCAATGTTGGTTTTCCCTATGGAATTAAATACCTGATTTGGATGTGTGATTGTTGCTAGTTAAATTACCGACTATCAAATATGGACCCAAAACGTAACCTTGGGAATATCTAGGAGAAACACGTGAGTTTTATGGTACAGTCATCTCCGATGATGTTGTACTGTGCATATAAATCTCGTTTCATTCTCCTAGGACAAATGGTAAGGACATCCATCCATAAACGATTAGTAGGTGATCTTCGCTCTTATCTTTGATTGTTTATTTCCTAAAGAACTGGAGTTGAGTTTAGTGAAAACTATCGAATGTTGTTTCGAAGAGACCTAGATCAGATATGTTATCCGAAAGCCACTTCGATCCAACTCAAGCGTTTCGAAGTGAAGATACCTTAAAGATGATGGAATTGAAGACGAAGCTCTCAAGTGTGTCATTTGCTCCTAGAACGATCTTATATGGATGAATGATAGCACCAGATTGTTGCTTTGAGGGCAGTGTTAGCATTCCAAGTGGGAAGTGCTATTTGTAAGGTAAAACGTAGCCTCAAGCCTCATCAACCGAGAATGAATAAAACAGGGAAGATGCAGCAGGGCTAAGTGGGTAACTCCCATATAGGTATGATCATTCCCATCTGGAGTCGATATTATCTCTCATTTGTATGCTTCGGGGCCCATTAACCGAGGGATGATCATATTCGGTACTATCTAGTAAAGGTAGGCCGGTTCTATGTTAGCAGGGGATCCTGGCTTGGTCCTTTGTGTTATTTTATTTAGAGATACATCGTGATGGGTGGTACCCCAGTAGCCCAGTCATTGTATGGAATCCATTCTCTAATAAGCACTATACGCACTTAGTTGTGCCCAACTATGCTAAAATGTGAAATGCAAGCATTTCAGCTATATTCATATTTTACTTTGACCCCTAGACTTTATTATAATATAAATGGATTTTCTATAGAATTTTTTTTAGTTATCGCAAGGTAAAAACCCATCCACGTTTATGTGTGGCATGGTCTTACAAGATACTGTTGTTTGAAAGATTTTTGATAAACATTAAAATTCAACTAGGTGTGTTTTTCTCACACCGATTTACCAAACTGACTCGGGTGTTATTTTATTCTAGTGCTCGGATCAGACCGAGTATATTATAGATTTAGTTTGGATGCTTTGGAGCTTCAGGAGACAAGTTGAAGGCACAGAGACGTATTCATGCATATGGTTATTTTTTCGCTGCATTCATTATTTTATTTATCCGCAATTGTGAGGACAGGTTGTCATAACTGTCCAGGCTGAAATAGGTTAGTATACTCTAATTGATGTCCCTATATACATATATTATAGTTTTTTGTGTAAGGATTTATTGCATCTTATTGATTATTCATTCCGCTATGAGATTCTGTTTTTTTTAGTTTCTTCTTATCTCCTTACTTCCTTCTTCTTTTTCCCTAACAATTGGATTATCCGGCATTTTATTGCTCGACATGCAATGTAGTGGATGTATTGTGTCGATTTTTGGAGGGTTGAAAAATCCGGGTTGTTACAGAAGCACTTAGAAATTGCTTTGTATTCGACAGTTTCTATAGAATTTTATAGAGAGATCCTTGGTGATTTCTTACCATATCTTTGATGTATATTGAGTGTATTATTTACTTCAAATATATTGGATGCTAAAATGATTGTTAGCATTTCGAAATATGGCAAAACTTTAATTATATAAATTTAGCCCAGTTCATAGTCATTTATAAAACTCAATCACAGTACTTTTACAACATTGTAGTATCTTTGTACCTCTTTTTACAACATTCTATAAATGCTGCAGTTTATATTTTGAAATATAATTATTTAAAAATGACTTTTAATTTAAGTATTTCACTTCAGTCTTTCTAGTGGTCTTTTATAACTTCTATTACAGTATTTTAAAAGCAGTTTGGAATTTAAATATATTTTCAATAATTAATTAGGAATTATTAAAGTAGAAGGTTTATTTAAATAAATGAAAACATGCTTTTTTGGAGTTTTTAAATAAATTATAAGATAAGTGTTTTTAAGTAATATTTCAAATAAATGTTTTAGACCATCTTATAAGTATTTTAAAGTATTTTTATTTATACATAGTTTTTAGAAAATTAGTTAATTATATTTTTAAAGTATTAAAAAGCTTATGTAATATGAATATCTTTTTAATTGTTTTAAGAATTTTATTAACTATATTAGCTTATAAATAAATTAGTATACATACACACACATACATATATGTGTGTGTATATCATTTTTAAAGGTTTCAGTAAATGTATAAGTTTAGAAAAGCAAGTTAAGTATTTTATAAAAGAATGAAAAAGAAGTTTTGGATTATAGCATTTATGTTATAATAAATGGTTTTGTAAAGTTAGTTAAAAGTATATTACCTTATTCAATAAATGTAGATATACTTAGATCTTTAAAATGAATGTTTTTAAAGATAATTACAAGTGTAAAATGGTTTGGGTTTCATAGCAAACAATGTTTAAGCAACATTTGTTTTTAACCCATTTTGATTATACTTAGTAATATAATAAGATCTTTAAAAGGATGTTTTAAAGATAATTATAAGTTAATTGGTTTTGGGTTTATAGTGACAATGTTTTTGATTTGTTTTTAACCCATTTAGTTATACTTTGGAAATGTGAAATCTTGTTTGGGATTTGTGAATACTCTTATACCATTTAGGATAAGAATATGAATACATTTCTAAGTATTGAAAAGAGTAGAAATGATCAGTGAAATAGTGGTAGACATGTATATATATTTTGTGAAGGTACTTTAATTATATAAAAGTATTTACGAAGAGGTTCTAATTAATAAAAGATTAATTAAATTATAAGGTATTAAAACCCGCTTATGTGACTTAATCATGCTTTGTGTGAGCTAATCGTGCTTGTGTGACTTAATCATGTTTGTGTGACTTAATCGTGCTTTGTGTGTTTACTTGTTTATGGAAATTATTTAGTCCTGTACTTATCACTAAAAGCCGACAAAGTAAATTTATTCTATCTGTGAGAGTTAACAATGATGTTCGTGTAGGGTTTAGAAGCAATGGTGCTCTAACCTACAGGCTTCACTCTTAACCAAAGGATAGTATAGGTTGAAAAAGTAAGAAAAATGATAAGTATATGAGACTTGGTTTACATATGCAATCGCTTCTATTTTTACTTAATAGTCGATTAGTTGACTATCAAAATCGACCAAATTAACTTTGGAAGTATATGTAAGCATCACATATTAATATGGTTTGAGATACCCTAGGGAGGAGTCATTCGTATGAATTGTCTCTTGCTTTATGAATGTGTGTATGTCTATATATATGTATATATATATAGATTCCCTAGGGAGGACTCCTCTAATTCATTTTTTTACTTCTTTAAGAAATAAAATTGAGTTAACAGGAAATTCATCAATTTAGATTTGAAGAGACCAGGATCAGATAAACGTTTTACTTACCAAAAACCACTTCAAAACCTATATACATTTCTATGCTTTGGAAGCGGTTATGAAGTGAAATGTTATAAAGTTAAACTGTCTATCCTAAGTTAAGTCTAAGGGGAACGTCAATGTTAACATTTCAGACTAATGCTATAGAGTTGAACTATCTATCCAATGGTTAGGTCCAAGGGAGAGGTCAACATTAGCATTCGCTGGATGACTTAAGTTTTGATCCTTATAGAGATTCATGGACTATTCGAGATACTGGAATCTAGAGATATATTCGAGTGATGAAGGATTGTGTCTTAAGATGCTGAACATGAATTCACTGTCGAAAATGACAGAAAATAGAGTAGAGGCATAGCTAGTGGGTTTAGCTAACCCAAAAGCATACATCAACTCCAAATATATAGAGATGCTTTCGATTGAGGCACGCAAGAGTTGTTAGTATTCGGTATCACGTGCTCGAGCGTGGACTATGTTTTCCTTTGTAACATATTTTATTCAGAGATGTACGTGGTTTCTAAAGGTAGTTTCTAACCCTTGTGTAGGAGATACGCCTTGATTTATTAAGGGTGTCTCCATGGAAATCTATTATGCAAGCGTACCTTAGCAGTTTTTGTTTTACTTCTAATATTGTTGTGTTGTGAGATGAAAGCAACATAGATATTTTCTGATTCACATTCTATAGCATAGACATTATCTATTATATCACCTTATGTACTTATTTGATGGGTGATTCTTTTAAGGGTATAACCGTTATGGTGGTTCGAATGGTGTCAAAGTACAATTATATGCTAATCACATATTTCTTGAGTTACTCACAACAGACTAATGCCTGACTCATTGTTTTATATTTCCTTTATTTCCATGGGTTCTCTTTCGAGTAGTCTTAGAAATGAAGGTTTTCATTGATATTCTTTGGAGCTTTAGGAGACGAGCTGGATGTTGTCACTTACTATAGTATTCTTATTTCTGCTACACCCCTGTTATGTATATATACTAGCAAGTGTGAGGATAGGCTGTTAAAACTGTCTAGGCTAATGATAGTACTTAGGATTGTAACTTTGAAATGTTATGTATCTTAGATGACAATTTGTATTGTCTTTTAGTATTATATGTTAACATTCCGTTGTGAAATTCTAATGTTGCATTCTCTTCTTTCTTGTTCTTTTTCTTTTATTTTACCCTAACAATTTGTGTTTCTATCACTTGGATGCTTAGCGCCTGAATAACGTGGATGTATTAGTGCTGACATTTGGTGGTCGAAAAGGCGGATTGTTACAATTTTTTTCTAAATGCCAAATGTTCTTTCCATTGCCATGCATAGAGTAGAATGGCAAAATTTGAAAATTTCATTACGTGATTTTTGAACATTCTTGCATTGCTAAAAGTCTGGAACGTAATAGCATCCATTACAATAAGGTGGTAAATAACCATTTCTAAGCTTGTATCCGGAATCTACAAGGTGATACTTATCGGGTAGTAGATGTGGAAATGTTTCAACTTCTTCAATAATATGATGTAACAATCTACTATCATGGATAGAGCATTCTATCCAGAACCAAATGTTAAATCAAAATTAACAGCTTCAAGAATATTTTGTGTTAGAAACTTCTTTCTCCCTATAAATGCTGGTAATTCTACTTTACTAACACTTGTAGGAATTTGAGTTTTGTCTATTGCTCCAATAGCATTTTAAATAAAGGATAGCGACGTGTATCATACCTAATTTCATGACGAATCTCAATTTACTGGTTTAATATTATCTTTGGCCAAAAATAAGACAATATGCAAAACTTTAGAAACACATAAACCAATTGTGCTAATGGACCGACTAAAATTTTCACCTACCATCCTATGTGGTGATCCGTGACTTATCGTGTAAATAACATTCCAATCATTTCAAGAACGTCTATTTTTTGAGTTGAAATTAAGCCATTCCTATTAACTAGAATGTCACAAAGGCGTTTGAAAGTACCACTTTTCATTTGAAAAAGATCTCGACTTCTATTTTTATGACCATTAAAAACATCATCAACCTACATTCGACTAATGCAAGAAGTATGATGTGGAGTAGGCATTAACCGTGTATAATTTACCATCAATCCTGCAATAGAGTTGATTCGACAAGAGTTTTCTCACGATGGTTTGCTAGACTGATTCGAGTATTATTTTATTATAATGCTCGGGTCAGACCGAGCATATTTATAGATTTCTTTAGATGCATTGGAGTTCAGGAGACGAGACGGAGGTCCAAGATGTGTTTATCTTTATGTTCCGTTATTTTGTTTGTTTGTTTGTTGGTTGTATTTATCAAACATTGTAAGGACATGCTGTTATAACTGTCCGGGTTGAAATAGATTAGTGTACTCTATTTGGTGTATATATATTACATTTTTTCTTTGTGTATTTTAGATCATTCATTCCGCTGTGAGATTCTATGCTATTTATTTTTCTCCTTTCTTCCTTCTTCTTTTCCCCTAACAATCAGGTTTTCCGGCATTCGATTCTCGGCATGCTATACAATAAATGTATTAGTGTTGATTTTCGAGGGTTGAAAATCCAATCTGTTACACTTGGTATCAGGGCGCGAGGTTAAGCGAGAACCTTTGCTTTAGTGGGGTAAATCATTAAGAGATAAGGCAATGGAATGCCTTATATGAGTTTGAGTGTATATGTGTAAGAGCACATATTTATTAGTGACATAAAAGTGTTTTTATATTGTGTTGTCTGATTTCTTAAGTGGCTTAAAAAATTTGGTCGATGAGTCTGGCCAACATTGTCGATAGGGATTTCCTAAACACTTGAACAAGACCAAACTGACACAATATTGATTTAAAAATTGGTAAATGAAATAATTTTACCTAGGAATATATTTTTATATATAAATGAAATTTTTTTCAAAAATTTAATATAGTTATTCTTGGTTTGCTTGGTTGTTTGAAATGATAATGTTCCATCATTATCATCTAGGATTTGATCAGTCATGCTCGTCCATTTCTGAGCATTGACAATTATCGTTTAATCTATCTAGAATCTTCTTTTTGAAACCTGGGTTGGATAAATATGAATTTTAGGAACATTGAAATGAACACCTTGTGAATTTCATAGTAAGGCATTTAGTGTTAGTATAGCTTAAAATTTGACTTAATAAAAGATGTTTATAGGAAATCAGAATATCTAGAAATAAATATTTAGAAATGATTTTATATAAAAGTGGATTTTATAAAATTGGATTTTAATAAAAAGAGGTTTATTAAAGGAAGTTGGAATATTATTGAGATAAATACTTGAAAAATGATTTTATAAAAGTTGATCTTATAAAATGAATTTATAAGAAAGTGTCTTCCAATTAAAATGAATTTAAGTTGAGAACTCGAGGACTAAAATCCTGGTACTTTTGAAAAAAAATATTATTTCAAGGTTTGAAAATAATAACAGTATTATTTGAAAATATTTTGTTCCAGTTATAAACGTTTGGGAATGAAAATTGTAAGTAAGAAGTATTTACTTTGGATTGGTTTGGAAAAACGAGTCTTGATTTGTTATATGATGATCGGAATAATCTTCTAAGTGATGATCGGATGTTTGCCTAGGCGAACGTTGTGGGGTATTTAGCAAACTATTCTCTTTATCATTGTACAATCAAAACAAGTTCAAACTCGAGTGAACCTAAAGCGAGTTGGTGATAAATGTTTTGTTGGGAAATATGTAGAGTATTGTTTATTAGATTTTAAAATAAAAGTAGTATTTAAATAGTTTGAGTGGCTTGAAAATAACTTAAAATTGGGAAATAGATGTGTTCCGATGGCAAACACTTCTTTTGAGTATTACCCTTCTCGATAAGGGAATGTATAATACTATTTGGTAGTACCCAGTTCCTTTATATCATTTTGGAGTTACTTGGGCTATATAAATATATATTTGCCAGAGTTAAAAATATAATTCATTTCAAAAAGTTTTTGAAATAAAACTTGGGTATTTGGATCTTGAGTTTTCTTGAGGAAAAAAATTAAATGGAATAGTTGAATCAAATAGGAGTATATACTCTCAGGATATAGTAGAATATTATACCAGCCAAACCTAAGTTAGTTTTTGAATATGTTTTCATAAATAATTTTAGTAGAAATAAAATTTGTATTAGTGAGAACCAACTAAATAAGTGTGTAAGGTGGACGTAAATCATTTCTCCTTCTCATACAATTTAGATATAAGATTTGAGTACAAGGCTTTGAGGTGTTTTACACCATTCTAAATAAGGATCTATTACTCGATTTTTGATGGTGAACACTTAGTGATGGTTCTTGATATGAACCAAGATTTTGTATCTAGTTACAACTGTGTAAGGAGAACAAAGGTTCCTAATCAAGGAACCTGATTAGAGTCCGCAATAGAGAATCGGGTGGGCAATACTAGTTTGGAAGTAAAGTTATCTATTTGAGTAGAGATCGAATCATATTTTGTATATGAATGATCTATGAACGTCATGCAGACTTATAAATAATATTGGGTGTTCATGTGGTGAAATTTCGAGGATGAAATTCTTTTTAAGGGGGGAGAGCGTAACGACCCGGAATTTCATCACCTTGATTTTTAAAATATTTAATTGATTTTAAATATTCGATTTGTGATTTTAAAATAAAAGAATATCATTTTTGAAATAAAATGACCTGATTTCGAATGACAAATTTTTATTTGAATATGTAGAATTTTTCCATAATTTTTATTTTAGAAAATATTTAAATTTTTGGTTGACGTATTTTACGTCGAGCGTCAGTGTTTCCAAAAATTAATATAATTCAATAACGAGTGTGTTTTATTATGTTTGGAGATCGCATTATATGGTTTATGCAACCGTATTCTGTTTACTATCATTCATGGCTGCACGCGGCCGTACGCGGACATAGTATCATGTCGCGGTCACCTGAACACACCCAAATTAAACATCAAACCAAGTCTACACATAGTACTCAACCTATCTCTACTGCGTATATTTGTCACTTATCCTTGGCCATGCTTTCTTATATGTTTATACACAGTACAATACCTTCCCCTTAACCATGCCTGCCCCCTCTCCCCTTGATCCTTATATGTATTTTACATCGAGCGTCAGTGTTTCCAAAATTTAATATAATTCAAAACGAGTGTGTTTTATTATTGTTTGGAGATCGCATTATATGGTTTATGCAACCGTATTCTGTTTACTATCATTCGTGGCTGCATGCGACCGTACGCGGACATAGTATCATGTCGTGGTCACCTGAACACACCCAAATTAAACATCAAACCAAGTCTACACATAGTACTCAACCTATCTCTACTGCCTATATTTGTCACTTATCCTTGGCCATGCTTTCTTATATGTTTATACACAATACAATACCTTCCCCTTAACCATGCCTGCCCCCTCTCCCCTTGATCTTAGCCTTGATCCTTACCATAAATGGTGGATCTTGTTGGGTATGTTGGAATATAAATATAAAGCAACTTTTCATTTCCTAGTTCTTCTTCCTAACATTGGTTTTTCTGATTGTCCATCTTAGTCAATTTCAAAAACAGTGAAAACTTAACACCTGCTCCAATTCAAAAATTACTACCTCTCAAACCATCAACATTTAGCTGAAGCCTCCAACCTAGAAGTTGTCCGTCTTGGTCTTAGGTATTTTTAAAAATTTATCGCTCGTGATATCATCAAGCGATGACCAAGATATTTCCATTTACCAAAAAAGGGGAAATGTTGTTCACAAACTTCGAAAAATAAATTCTCTTAATCCGAGAAGAATTAGACACCGTCGTTTGCATCATTGATTTCATATCGAAGAGCAGTATTTTTGTTTGAATTCGACATGACTATGTGACGACAATTTAGTATGATTGAAGGCTAGGGTTGCCTTTAATCGGGGATGGAGGCATGATAGGCAAATTCGAGCTTAGTTTGGGGTTTGTAGTGCAGAGGTGCTTCGGGCCCCATATTTTGGTGGCGATCGATGCTAAAATTTGTCACGCGTTTTTTCCTGTGGGTTTCATTCGGTTGGAGTTAGCTATGGGGGATCGAAGGGGTAGGCGAGGTTGCCGATGTGATGAGCTTAAGGAGTGGGACTTGTAGTCGGGCTTGCTTTCGATGTTGGGTTGATGGAGTAGGTGTGCACGTGCACGAAGTGCACGATGATACAAGTTTCGGTGAATCTTATTTTCGAATTAAAGATGAAGGAGAAGGTACTGTGCTATATGGATGCAGTTGGGATTCTTATAGTATGCCGGGCTTAAATTCTTTTGTATGAGAAACCTTTATGATTAAATTTTTTTAACTTTATAAAAAATATATTGGATTGAAATTGGAATAACTCAGTCATATGGAATCGGATTAGCCCGTAGATTTTTCCGTTCAGTTGGTGTTGACGAACATAGTGCTTTAATCTAGTTTGTTGATAGATTTGGGATGTTTAAAAATTATGACATATAAATAAGATAGAATATAATTACATTATTTTAATTAATAACGTCATTTAAATTGATTTGGGATGTTTAAAGATATTGCTCTAACGCTATTTGCAGGAATAAACGATGCAAGCACAGATTAAAGGGGAGAAAAGTTAATTATTTACAGGAATATATAGCACAGATTCAAGAGGAGAAATCTATAGCACAATTACAGGAATATATTCCGGGGGAGCGATAAGTCAACAAAGCTTGTCGAAGATTCATCCGTAGAAAATGGAGTTGTCATCATCAAAAAGGGGGAGAATGTTGGATCATAGGTTTTGATTGCTGACATGAAACAACAATTCACGAATCTATGACTACGACAACATCCAGACTCAACGACTCAAAGTATGGTTCATATAGTTATATATTTTAACAAGAGTAATCAAATATATATACAGAGTCTACTTTAGTGCTTTGTTAAAATCTTTCCTCAAGAATCATCATTCACATTCAAATAAACTTGCATGCATATTTTAATCAAAATCAAGTTTTCAAAAAATGCATGGACCGGGGCTTGAACCCGGGTCACTAGTTTAGAAGGCAAGTGCTCTAACCAAATGAGCTATGGTGATTTTTGATTATCAACAGAATTCAGTCGACTGAACAAAGTCATTCAGTCGACTGAATATCTATAAACAACCTATTGAACTTGTGCACATAAGTATACACGTTTATATTTTCAAATTCAGTCGACTGACCTGGTTCCAACTGCTATTATTTTGAAAAGACACTTCCTTTTTGAATAGCCTTCTTCCTCGCGAAGAGTTGCAGCCATTACTATTCGTTGAGAACTCTTCACCAGCAGTTGCAACTTCTTAACTACTATATATATGCATGAATTTCATGATCAAATTACTTCACTTACTTGCTTATACTTGAATCATATTTTCTGAATCAACTACTCTCTTGAATTCATACATTCATTGCTTACAATCACAATTCTATATTTTTAAAGCAATTTGAAATTTCCTAATTTTCATATACACACAACTATACACATCATACTTGAGGAAAATATTATAGGAAGGGTGTACAACAAGTGACAATACCGTGTTATTAGAACACACCAGGTTAAGACAATCTACCTTGTAATCAAAGTCTTATTCGGTTGCTCAGGCGGTCAAGTCCTGTTCTGTTGTTCAGGAAGTAAAAAGTCCTCTTCGGCTATTTGAGGAGGAAAAATCCTGTTCGGCTACTCAGGTGTTGTATACCTATTCCTCCAGATTAAGAGAGGGATTTATAGAGTTTAAATCCAGAGTGTAGTCTGGGACTGGTCATAGAACGGGAAGTTCGAACAAGTATAAAAATCCCTGGTGTCATTTACTTTACTATTTATTTTTTATACTCATATTCCACATCAGTAGATAACTTAGTTTATATCGCACTACCACTGCATTTACATTGTTTACAACTGTTGGCCATTTCGATCCTATAGCACAGTCACATTCATTTGGTATCAGAGCCTGGAATTCTATCGATCGTCACAACATCATAGAATAATGGCCAGAAAACGATCCCGTTGAAATACAACAGGCAAAATCCCTATCAAAGCCACTAGTGAGGACTACAAAAGGGTACTTTCTGATTTAAAAATTTCAGTAAAAGATTATAATAAATTAGTTAGTATAAGCAATAAGATTTCAAATATTAATTTTATTATTTTAGAAAAGATGAAATCCGTTGAACTTGAAAATGAGAAATTGAAAAACAAGAAGTTAAATTTAGAAAATCAACTTGCTGTTTTAAAGAATAATTTTATAAATGTTAAAGTTTTTCTAGGTGAACAAAACACCATATTTGAATAAGAGAGAGAAAAATTTTCAAAAGAAAATTTTGATTTGAAAAGACAAAATGATTTATTACAATCCTCTTTAGATAATTCAGAATCTCAAAATTTCCTTCTCAAAAATGAGAACTGTACGTTAAAAACAAGAATTCTGAATTAAATGAGAAAATTGATATTTTGAATAATAGTAATATTTCTTTTGAAAATAATAATTGTGACTTTTAAGCTAAATTTGATAAACTTAACACTGAAGTCACAAAATTTAATAAAGGTCAAAACGATTTAAACATGATTTTATCCAATTCTAGACCTTTACATGATAAAAGTGGTTTAGGATATAATAAAACTAATCGTAGAAATAGCACTAAATATGCTTTCATGTATTGTAAAAATGTTAGTGCTAGTACTAAATTTCAAGTAAAGTTTAAATCCAATTTTTATAGAAATTCAAATACTGTTATGACCAATAATGTTTATAATTTCTCTAGATCATTGACGGGAATATGAATAAAAACTATCTAAGTATTTTGGTTCCTGTTAATTGGAAAAATAGAGAAAAATACATCGATGATTATTTTGATATGGTAGTTAATAATGAAAATTAAATTTTTAAAGGTTCAACCATACCCAAATGGGTATGGTTTCCTAAAATTAGGAAATTATAAGAACCTTGGGTATCACATGCTTTAATTATTAAATTTTTTTGATACCTTACATTGTAAGTAGTAGTTATTTTGTTTTATATTATTCTATGTTAACACTTATGTGGAATATAATTTATGTCATCATATAAACTATCTTTTTTGTCGATGACAAAGGGGGAGAAAGATATCGCTCTAACGCTATTTGCAGGAATAAACGATGCAAGCACAGATTAAGGGGGAGAAAAGATTAATTATTTACAGGAATATATAGCATAGATTCAGGGGGAGAAATCTATAGCACAATTACAGGAATATATTCCGGGGGAGAGATAAGTCAACAAAGCTTGTCGAAGATTCGTCCGTAGCAAATGGAGTTGTCATCATCAAAAAGGGGGAGAAGGTTGGATCATAGGTTTTGATTGCTGACATGAAACAACAATTCATGAATCTACGACTACGACAACATCCGGACTCAACGACTCAAAGTATGGTTCATATAGTTATATATTTTAACAAGAGCCATCAAATATGTATATAGAGTCTAGTTTAGTGCTTTGTTAAAAAATTTCCTCAAGAATCATCATTGACATTCAAATAAACTTGCATGCGTATTTTAATCAAAATCATGTTTTCAAAAAATACATGGAGCAGGGCTCGAACCCGGGTCACTTGTTTAGAAGGCAAGTGCTCAAACCAAATGAGCTATGGTGATTTTTGATTATCAACAGAATTCATTCGACTGAACAAAGTCATTCAGTCGACTGAATATCTATAAATAGCCTATTGAACTTGTGCACATATGTATACACGTTTATATTTTCAAATTCAGTCGACTGAAGTTCATAGACCAGTCGATTGACCTGGTTCCAACTGCTATTTTTTTAAAAAGACACTTCCATTTTGAATAGCCTTTTTCCTCGCAAAGAGTTACAGCCATTGCTATTCGTGGAGAACTCTTCACCAACAGTTGCAACTTCTTAACTACTATATATATGCATGAATTTCAAGATCAAATAACTTCACTTACTTGCTTATAATTGAATCATATTTTCTGAATCAACTACTCTCTTGAATTCATACATTCATTGCTTACAATCACAATTCTATATTTCTAAAGCAATTTGAAACTTCCTAATCTTCATATACACACAACTATACACATCATACTTGAGGAAAAGATTATAGGAAGGGTGCACTACAAGTGACAAATCCGTGTTATTAGAACACACAAGGTCAAGACAATCTACTTTGTCATCGAAGTCTTGTTCGGTTGCTTAGACGGTCTAGTCCTGTTCTGTTGTTCAGGCGGTAAAAAGTCCTCTTCGGCTGTTTAAGTTGGAAAAATCCCATTCGGCTGCTCATGTGTTGTATACCAATTCCTCCGTGTTAAGAGAGGGGTTTATAGAGTTTAAATCCAGAGTGTAGTCTGGGACTGGATGTAGATTGGGAAGTTCGAACCAGTATAAAAATCCCTGGTGTCATTTACTTTACTATTTATTTTTTATACCCATATTCCGCATCAGCAGATAACTTAGTTTATATCGCACTACCACTGCATTTACATTGTTTACAACTGTTGGCTATTTCAATCCTATAGCACAGTCACTTTCATAGTTATGTTTATTTGGCCAAATAAGATAGTATTGAGTTAAATTGGATCAGATATAGTACTTTGGACATCTGTTTAGCGAAATAAAACATCGTTCGCCTAATTAAATTTATTTGAAGGCCACTAGCAAAATAAATCACCATTCTTCTATAATTAACAAGATAAGATATATTTGGATATCTATTTAGCAGGATAAATCATAGTTCTATTATTACGTTAGTGTAGACACTTATGTACATACTAGTTGATATATTTTTGTTGAGTGTTTTATTAAAAATTGATTGATAATTGTGAAATTAATTTACATATATGTCTTCCTATGTAAATACCATGTATTATAACTTAGAAGATTAGAATTGAATGAAATGGTAACTTATTTAAGTACCATAGTGATTATTAAGCCTCATTCAAATGGAATGTTAATTATCGAATCAAGGTAATATTAAAGCTAATTATTATCCAATAATAAGGTTTTAAAGTTATGTAATTTTATTGGTTTAAGTTATTTAATTATATTTAAAGGTTAATTAATTATCATATTAGTATTATTTAGAAATTAATTAATTACTTCATTTATATTGTTTTAAAGTTCAATTAATAATTATATTAATTTTTTTGAAGTTAATTAACTATTTATTTTATTATTATCGTTCAAAGTTAAATTATTAGTATACTAATATTATTTAAAGTTAATTTAATATAATATGAATGATATCCTGAAATTATTTTTAACGAGTTTAAAAGATAATTAAACAAAGAATGTTAAATAATGACTTGGTTCTTAAAGGTATTTTAACAATTGATTGTTTATCGAAGGAACTTTATTGTTTTAAGTTTATTTATAAAAGTAGTTTCATAAATGGGAACGATCTTGGAGTTTGGGAATGGGTTTGTAGATAATTTGGATATTTATAAATGATTGTAAAAAGGGTTATAAATGGTTTTTGATATTTATAAAAGAATTATATAAACAGAATTGGAGATTTATAAAGTTTTTTATAAATGGATTTGGAAATGAAAAGGAGCTTTCATAAATGAAAGAAGTTTAGTAAAATGGTTTAATTTGGAAATTTATGAAGAAGTTGCACAAAATGATTTGGAGCTTGGTTAATGGAAATATTATGTACGAAAGGCACTTAATAAAAGGAATAACATTTTGTTTGATCCTTTCGATATGATTTGGAAATGATAAATCTTTCACGAATATGAATATACCTATGTCTATAAGATCGGTGTATGAATTTTTTGATAAAAACTTGGGAAGAGATTTGAATAAATGAAGGAACTATTTTGAGGCTCAATGTTTTCTATGGAAATTAAATCTCTGAATTTTTGTTGTTTGTTATTGATGGTTAAATAACCGACTATCAAATCTGGACCAAAACGTAACTTTGGAAATATCTAGGAGAAACATGGGAATTATATGGTATAGTTACCGTCGTTGGTGCTGTATTGTACATATAAACTCATTTCATTTTTCTAGGACAAATAATAAGGAAATTCATTCATTCAATAGTTAAGAGGTGACTCTGCTCTTATTATTTTGTTTGCTTATTTCCTAAAGAACCAAGGTTGATTTTACCGAAAACTATCGAATGTTGTTTCGAAGAGACCGAGATCGGTTATGATCTGAAAACCGTTCGATCTAACTCAAGCATTTCGAAGTGAAGACATCTTGAAGATAGAGCTCTTTGAAATGCAAGCGCTGCTTGCTACTAATCCTGAGGGTGATTCCAAAAGGGATGTAGTAGAAGTAGTGCCTTCAGTTTGTTCATATCCTGAACAACTTGTGTAGATGAATGCTTACATTGCATTGTTGCCTAGAAGGCAGGGTTAGCATTCCAAGTAGGAAATGCTATATGAAAGTTAAAACGTAGCCTTAAGCCTCATCAACTGGGAATGACTAAAATAGGGGAAATGCAGCAGGGCTAAGTAGGTCGCTCCTAATTAGGGTATGATCATCCCTATCTAAAGTCAATATTACTCTTATTTTTATTCTTCGGGGCCCATTAACCAATGAGTGATCATAATCGGTACTACTAGTCAAGTGATAGGCCGGTCCTATGTTGGTAGGGAATCCTAGCGTGGCTCTCGGTGTTATTTTATCTAGAGATGCACCGTGACGGGCAATACCACAGTAGCCAGTCATTGTATGGAATCCGTTCTCTAATAAGTGCCATACGGACTTAGTTGTTCCCAAATATGTTGGAATGTGAGATGCAGGCATTCAGATATTTTATATATTTAATTTGAACTCCTAGACATTAGTATAATATCGATGAATTTTCTGTATGAAACCTTTTGGTTCTTATAAGTTAAAAATCGTCCGAGTTTATGTGCGGCGTGATCTTATGAGATGCCCTTTATTTTGAAAGGATTATAAATATAAAAATCAATTTGATTCGACAAGAGTTTTCTCATGCTGGTTTGCCAGACTAATTTAGGTGTTATTTATTATAATGCTTGGGTAAGACCGAGAATATTTAAAGATTTCTTTGGATGCATTGCAGCTCAAAAGACATTATGGAGGTCCAAGATGTATCTGCGTATTTCTTTGTGTTCCAATGTTTTGTCTGTTGGTTGTATTTATCAGCAATTATAAGGACAGGTTGTTATAACTATCCGGGCTGAAATATGTTAGTTGTAACATCCCCCTACTTGGAGGCCCAAAACAAATGGTTATGGATGCTACAGTCATCCATAGTTATTAATCCTCCACGACCAAATACGACGATACTAGACACATTGATACATAGAAACACAAGAATATGGAAAAAATTGAAACAACAAATGAATTCCACATTACATTTCAAAATATTTCAAATTGATTACATAATCCCAATTCACAAACCATGTTAAGTTAACGTATAATAATTATAAAATATGCCAGGAGCAACATATGAAGATGTCCCCTTGGTTGATTAGAGTATATAATAAGGCACTAAACAATTTGCCTTTACAATCAAACATACAATGGAAATAAAAAAACTCTAATAACAAGCTTGCCTCCTGCATGTTTTCGGAAGCTTTATTCATCTAAAAGAGCACCTGGAAACCTTAACTCTCAACCTACTCAAAATCAATTGAGTACCCGAGAGTTTAAGGGGAAAACAAAAACTTCGGGTCAGACTTAAAGCTTGGTATGAGTAATAATCTACCATCTCAAACCATTTAGATATCTAGTGAGACCACGCCGCTTAGTGGAATGGGTTTTCCCCTCAGTAGTATCCTAAAACATTTATAAAACCATATATTGTGCTTCTACATCCACAATGGCTAAAAACATAGTATTTCAAAATATTATGATGATATGCAAAACAAGTAAATTAAATCTGGATTATCCATCCCCATTCATTCTGACTATCTATCTCAATTATAGTTTTAAGGGTTAGTATTAACCTGTTAAATGTGTATGGACTATCTGTCCGATTTCTTAGTTTTCATGGAAATACTAAGAACCTGTTGGTAACTCCAATATCATTTTTCATATCCTAGTTTTCATGGGCTAACTAGGAACCTAATGACTATCTGTAAATATCTTAATCCAGATATAGTTTTCTTGGGCTAACTACAAACCTACTGGCCCCTGCTAGTATCAAATCATAGTTTTCATGGGCTGACTATGAACCTATTGGCCCTTGCCAATATCATACAATTTTCATGCACTTACTATAATCCTATTGGCCCCTGCCAATATCTTTAGTTTTAAGGTTTTATATTCACTACTGGGTCAACCTAACTAGTTATTCTTCCCTTCCTCAAATGCAATTATGGGTTAATAACAGTGTGAATAAGTATTTGAAGAGCTTCTTCATTTCAAAACCCACTGTTTATTTATGCCATGGTTATTCTTTTTAAATCAATATTGGGTCTATGTTTTGAATTCTTTAAACATCTCTTTCAAAACCTCTAGATAACCTCCTTCGAAAGCAAAGAAACCTTATTCTCAAAACATAACAAAAATACATTTTGAAGCCCTTAATAAATAATTTCCTTAGAAACCAAATATACCTTTCGATGGTATCAAATCATCCTTTAAAATATAGCTTCGAAACAAATGAAAGTACCCCTTTCAAAAGTATTGGGATTATTCTTCATTTGGGTCAAAGTGGTTATATACGAAAGTATCTCTTTCGAAACCCTTATAAAACTGTTTTTAGGGAAAAATTGATGGTGTCGGAACCATCTAGTCAAAAGTAGCAACCTTTAAAATTAAAACTTCGAAGGATAGAGTCAAAACCCCCTTTCAACCCCATTACCTTCGAAACCCTCAACCCCTTCGAAAGCATTCGGGAAAATGCTTAGTTTAGGTTAAAAAAAAGTAACCCTTCGACAACATAGACAACTTCAATGTAGTCGAAAGGAAAATTAGCGGCTAGGTCTCAACTTGGTCGAAAACAATCCGTTCGAAAGCTCTTATTTAAGGAAGAAGTACCCCTTCGAAAGCTATCCCCTTTACATAATATAGCACCTTCTTTGAAAGCCATTTATAAAACCTTTTCGAAAGCATGTGTTTTGACTATGTCGAAAGCTTTAAGTAAAACAGGGCAATAATTTAACTTTTGAAGACAAAGAAGGGTTTCGACTCCATCGAAAGATTACCTTTCGACATCAAGGCTTCCGCCTTCCTTCCAATCCACTGCGTACCATCTAAGTGATACCTTATGCATTGGTTTCAGTTATATGGGTTTCGACTATGTAGGTTTCGACTGGAATGGAGCGGAATCATTGGAGTCGAAAGAGGCTACTAATTGAAAGCGGAAATGCTGCTTCTTTAGCAATTGCTTTATATCAACTTGCCTATTTGTAAACCATTGATTGGCTGCCATAAAATTTTTCAAATACTTTACGTTTAAAACTACCGCACCTATATCAGTTCTAAACCATAAAAATGCGTTTTAGCCCTTCCATATACCAAAACCAATTATTTTAGAAAAGTCCTTCTTTAAAATAATTTATTTGGCATAGTAAATCAATTAGGAAAAATCCCCGAAAATCACATAAATTCAATTTCTTCATGTAATCGAACATATTAAAATTTCATACCCAATTTCTCCCTAAAATTCTCGAAATAAATTGTAAGCCCAATTATCTCATATTTTTCATTAAAAATGAATAATAAAATTTCCATAGCTTGGAAAATTCTGAAAATAAAAACCCATCCCCAAAATCATGTTTTACTTAACATAATTTTTTTCATGGCATTCATAAATAAATAAACCATGATTTTTACCTTCAAACCGTATGAATTTCATATATAAATAAATTTTTTAAATCAAACAAGCAATAACTTAAACATATCATCATCCAATGTCACATAGAAATGAAATAATTCTTAATCCGAAATCATATGATTATAAAACTAAAAAGACATGGAATGATTTATTATTCACCTTAGATTTGGTAAGGAATTTGAGATTTGTTGTTGATTAATCCTCCCTAGCTTTGATCTTTAGCTTAAGATTGTAATCTTCCTCTTTTCCTCCTTGTTAAAGGCCGACTCTTAGGGTTTTTGCGTTTATTTTAGATTTGAGAAAAATGAACATGAATGGACAATTACAAATGGTCATGGCCATGTAAAATAAAAAGGTTATTTTACTAATATGCCCATGTATGATTTAATTAGTTTAGTAACCTAGTTAAAGCCCATTTATATTATGGTTAAGAATGGCCCATGATATAATTTATTTTAATCTTAATTCTCTTCTCATCATTATTCTAGTTAATTTATGTAATTAAATCTTTTAAATAATTTTATCAAAAATTAGGGATGTTATATGCTCCCCCCTTAAAGAATTTCGTCCTCGAAATTCAGTAAGGACTAAATACTAAACATAGCAATCATCTATAACAACTCCTTGCAACCATAACAACCATACTAGCCTATCTGACTAGTAACTATTTATTTAAATTTAATATAGACATACCCTTAAAGCAAATCACGATAAGTATCTCTAATCTTGTCCTCTGTCTCCCAAGTACAGTCCTTCTCGTTGTTGCTCCACTGAACTTTTACTAAAATGGTTCTCTTGTTCCTTAATCTCTTCTCATCTTTAGCTATAACTCAAACTGGTTTTCTAAAAATAGTCAAATTAGCCTCTACCACTAATTCATCCAACCCTGTCGGAGGAATAGTAGTCTCTGGATCATGGACATGCTTACGAAGATGAGACACATGAAATACATTATGGACACCTTCTATTAACCAAGAAATATCCTCAAGAATAAAAGCATGAAAGAAGAAACACGAGAGCATTAGTAAAGA
The DNA here is from genome assembly GCA_030737815.1 of Allium fistulosum. Taxonomy (NCBI): domain Eukaryota; kingdom Viridiplantae; phylum Streptophyta; class Magnoliopsida; order Asparagales; family Amaryllidaceae; genus Allium; species Allium fistulosum. The sequence goes on along the minus strand of CM060905.1, from coordinate 718,562,628 downwards.
TCAAAAAGCACCAAGAAGATCTGGTTAATCATAGGTTCCGGCAAAGAGGTAAAAGCACACCAGCAGTACCTTTCGATGATGTTAAAAGAGCGTTTCGACTACATCAACAAGGATCTTTTGACAAGGTTGGAGGCTACCCTTCGAAGTCTATAGGCAATGCGCTCCCTCCACATACCCTGAACCGCTCAAGATATTTTGTTTCGTCTCATTGTATGCATATTGCAGGGGTCTTACACTAAACTAGCCCTTTCAAGAGCATACATAGCCTTTCGGAATGGTTAGAGCCACTTTCACCCATGAAGGAAGAGTTAAACACCTACTGCCATATGAACATAGGGTTCCGAGTTAATCTAGGCAAAAGCTTTCGAAAAAGTTCATTTGAATCAAAGCCTTTTCAGGTGTTTCAACCCCATCAAGGCCAAAGAAGACTGGTTCGACAATGTCGAAGGCAAGCGTCTAAATCAACCATGTGGCACATCAGCATTCAAGTAAAAAAAGTGCACCAACAGACCTTTCAACAAGGTCGAAAGGATGTCAAGCAATCCCCTCTCGACAAGGTCGAAGAGGAATAAAGCAAAAGAAAGAGGCCAAACCTCAAGCAGCAACAGAAGGATGACTAAAACCCTTTCGACTAGGTCAAAAGGTATAGCTCAAGGAACATTCACGAAAGCAAAGGGGAAGACCCTTCGACCATATCGGTAGCTTGGAGGCGAAAGGTCCAAATCCGCGCCTATAAATATGACCCCAGGGGTCAGTGATAGGGGGCTGATTTCTTCCACTCTTCACTTATATGTTTCTTAAACTTGTAAACCCTAATTCTCAAATCAAATTTGAGGTTTGGTCAATTTGTAAAATTGAGTTCAATAAAAAGAAGATTATGATAATTGTGTTCGCTTAGTAGCTCAGATTTCCTTGCTTATTAGTGAGTCGATGCCTTCTCAACTCAATTACTTCCAAAAATCATTAGGTTCTTAACCAAAGAATCCTTTTCTTGGTCGAAAGGTGCTTTCGACATTGTTCCGAGTTACCTCATTCGAAAGGAATAATTACAAGAGAGTTTGCCCTTTCGGCTGCATCGAAAGGTCCTAAAGACAAGACCTAATCATTTTTTACTCATCAGAAAAGCCCAAACTAGCTTCACTTATTCAAAAGGTGGATTCGAAAGCATCATCCATATTTCAACTTCTCATTTGGGGTGTTGACTAGTTTTCTTTTCAACATTTTTGGCGTTAGAAGGAGGGCTTGATCCTCCGATTTCTGACAACATTCATCTTCGATCAATGCATAAAGAACTTCGTTTAAAAGAGGAATATGGTAAAAGCTAAGAGTAATAACAACAAACCAAGCGAAGAGGCTACATCACAGTCAACCCTTAAAGGTCACATGGTCCGAAGCTCTAATCTTGGGAATACAAAATTAGGGCAACCCTCGACCCTAACAAAATTGGAAAGCAATGTGATTAAGGTCAAGAATCAATGACCATAGATGATTGCAATACAAGAATGTTCTGAAAAAGCAGCATCCCAAGAATTATTAAAGATTATGGAAATGGAGTTTGAAGCACAACCTACATATGAGGAAGAGGATCAAGAATTGAACCAGGAAAGTCGAATAAGAGGGCTCCTCGAGCAATCAAATAGCCCAGTTCAAGGAAATAGTAGAAATAACCATGGAAATGAGACTGACCAAGATGAAAACCTACACCATATGGTGGTAAATGCACTTAGAGAAAAATAAATTTATGATCCTAAAGAATATGTTATCCTACAAAAGGCTCCTTTTCCGAAGAAATAATGGCAGAAAATCTCCCTCCACACATCCAAATTCCTTCACTAAAATATGATGGAAAAACTAACCCAGATGATCACCTTGTCGTCTTTGAAAACTGGATGAACTTGTACAATGCTCCAGACGTAGTTCGCTGTAAACTTTTTCCCATAACTTTTCAAGGAGCGGCAACTAAATGGTATAGGAGTTACCGAATGGAAACCATCTATTCTTAGGGATAATTTACCTATGACTTTGCGGCCCAATTTTCTATATTCAGAGATACAACTATGGACTTTAGCTTACTAGCAACCATCAGACAAAAGCCAGGGGAGCTACATAGAGGGTATTTAAAAAGATTCAGTGCAGAAGCATTAAGAGCAGAAAGTACAACTGATATAGAAAAGCTTATGGCTGTTCAGTCAGGGCTAATTGAACAAACTCCCTTCTGGAAAGACCTTTATATCAATGGATGCAAAGATCTATAGTATTTCTTTCTTTGAGTTAAGAAGTTTATTCCGATGGACGAGATGCATAACGATAAGAAAGAATTTCACCGAGAATCCAAGGAGGAAAAATATGATTTTAAGCGTCCTGACAATAGGCCAAGGGAAAATGAAAACCCAAAGGGAAGTTGAAGAAAGAATTCCAAAACAAATTGTGCAGTCTTGAATAAACCGCTCTCCTACATATTCGCCAAGATGAAAAGAAATGAGAATTTTGCTGCACCTCAGAAGGTCTGGAGCGCCCCAGAGCCAAATAAAGGAGGAAGTTACTATGAGTACCATAAAGCAAATGGACATGAAATTGATGAATGCCGTGTCCTATCAGAGAAAGTTCAAGGAATGATCAGGTCAAGATTTTTATAGGAGTTCGTTAAAGAAACCTGAAAGACATCTTATTCAAGCTGGGAGGAATGCAATTCAACAACTCCAAAATGCAGATTCGTATCAAATCACGAAGTCTCACAGCCTTAGTTCACCTATGACCTTCCTCTATCATTCTTTACATCTTTTTAATTAAATTTGTATTTCCATTCATACATAGATTTGTGTTGTGCATTGACCATGTACGGATTAAAATTCGAGTGCTATTACAGGTAAAACAAAAATAAGTCCAAAGCATTCAATAAACACACGAAGCACAACAAACATCTAGACTGCTTAGAAAGGCGACTCATATGCCAGAAACAAGTTGATTATCAATACTTCAGTCGACACAATACAAAGGCTTCCCTCCAGGAAATGTCAAACCGCTGCCAAACTCAACATCAATTTAGGAAAAGTCCAAATATGCCAACTTTATTTTTAGCAAATGATTTTAAAGGAAATTTCTCAAATATATCCTTTGAAGAAAACTTTTTCAATTACCCCATGGCCTGGGAGAAAACAAATACCTATTTATTCCAAAGGCAGGTTTATGCAACAAATTTGAGATATTATATAGCATTAATAAATGCACACAAAAGATTTCAAAATGAGCAATTTCAGAATTTCAAAGTTTACTAAAATTATGGGCGGAGGAATTCTATTTATACTTTTTCAAGAAAGATTTTGAAAGCACAAAAAGTTTATTGGAATTCAAACTAAAGAATCTTATTCTCAACTAAAAGACTGTCGGTTCATGAATCATGACCTTGTAGTCTCCTATTTGAGATATGTGTCACCATTATGAGAACAACAAGAAAGTTTTTGCAGTAGACTACATTAAGAAAAACTCTTTTATCAAAAGGATTCATGAGTCGAAACTATTTTTCAAAAGATAGCCCTTCAATATATTAGAAGGGTTTAATTACAAAATTCTTTCTCTCAAAGGAGACTCTATTTTAATTGGCCAAAAATTATTTTCATATACAAATACTCAAGCCTACGATGCTATTCCGTAGTACCTCCTAGAGGAAGGGACATAAGCCCACGACGCTATTCCGTGGCACCTCTTAGAGGGAGGGACATAAGCCTACGATGCTATTCTGTAGCAGCTCCTAGAGGGAGAGATAGAACCCCTAACGTCAAAACCACCTCTTAGGGGATGGGTCAGGGTATCACCCATCAACGACCTTCTGGAGGAAGACCAGCTAAGTATACATCCCTTTGAGACAAGGGAAGCCCAGAGAGAGGCTCTTCAAACAATGGACCAAGAAGTCCAAGCCCAGAGAGAGGCTCATCAAAGTGTAGACTGAGACATCGAAGCCCAGAGCGGGCTCCAAACAAAATAATAAAAACAAAGACGACTACAACTCAAGGCAAAGGCCAAAACCCAAGAGAATAAAGGGTTAAAGAAAGAAATCTATATATCGACCAAGACAAAGTTGGAATCCTAAAAAGGGATGCATATAGAGGCAACTGGACAAAGATGTCCAATACTATAATCAAAAGCAGACAAAGAGTCCAAAATCATATCCAAAAGAGGCAAGATATGAATTATCAAATCTTATAACATCTACTGGTTGAAAATTAATTTCCACAGAAAAGGATTAAGAAATCTGTATCACGAGAGAAGGCACGAGATTGGAAAATGGAAAAGAGAATCCATAATGTGGTAGCAAAAGCAATGATCTCTACCAAAGCTACAAGAATGGAATAAGCAACAAGTTACCAATAATAATAGTAGAAACTACACACAAAGAATAAATTGAGTAAACTACTACCGAATCCGCGGAAATAAGGTGATCCCTTAGAACAAGAGAAAACTCTACAAGTATATGGGGAGCTAATATTCAAATTAATCACAAGGCTTTGCACATGAGACCCAACTCCAACGTATCAAACAGTACTAACCTATAGGTCTAGAAATTTACTATTTGGATTTATTGAATTTACTATGGCCAGGCAAATTTCTAATTTTGGTATTGGATGAATTTCTAATAATCCATTTGTTAGATGAGATCCTAACAAGATTTTGGTTGAAATCCTGATTTCGTGGAGTTTAATTCCTCTGACTAATTTTTGGATTTGGTTAACCCCGAACTCCTACATTTACTTTATGATGATTTATTAGTTTCATGAACTTTCAATTTCCTCACTGACCGTTATGGCGATTCATGAGTTCTACATGTTACATTTCCCCATTGAATTTTCATGATGATTTCCCATTGATCACTTGTTTCATGAGTTTGTGATTTCTTGATTCCTATTATTGAGTTTGTATGATGATTTTTGGATTTGCCATTGATTTCATGATTTTGAGTAAGAATCGACCGGTTTTGAATCACATTTTTGGGATTTTTGGTTTTTGAGCTCCTTTTTTATAACAGTTTCCAAATTTAATGAAATTTAGATTTCCTTGTTGATTTTTGTGGTGATTGATTAATTTTACATTCCTAATTTCCTTATTTGGACTTTTGGTGACATTTCACTGAGCTTTTGACTTGATAAATTCTGTATTACTTGTGATTTTCATGACGATTTTTGAATTTCTTATTTCCTTATTTAGTGTTTGATAATCCATTATGAGATTTCTGATTTAGTGAATTTCGAATTTCCTTGTGGATCTTTATGATGATAGGTGAATTTTGTATTTTTAATTTACTCAATGGATTTGTGATGATATCTTATGGGATTTCTGATACAACGAATTTGGAATTTCCTTGCTAGTTTTTATAGTTATTTATGAACCTTATGTTCCTCCTTTCCTTTTTGAAAATTTGATGATCTTCTGCCAGTTTTCCAATTTAGTGAACCTTACACTTCTTTATGAATTTTGATAACGGTTTATGATTTTTATATTCTCAATTGCCTTATTGGATCTTTGGATCCCTGATTTTGTGAATCCTGAATTTCTTATTGGTCTTCCATGAAGATTTGTGGGTTTTGTATTTCTGATTTTATAGTTGAAGTTTTTAATGAACTCTCATTGGATGTCTGGTTTAGTGAGTTCTAATGTTTTCTTGAGGGTTTCAATAATGATTTATGAATTACATGTGCATGATTTCCTCATTGGATTTTGGATGATCTCCTGTTAGATTCCAGATTTTATGGATTTTAAACCTCCTTGTGAATTTTGTTAGTAATTCGTGAGTTTCACACTTTTGAGTAAGACCACCATTGGGGTTCCTGACTTTGAAGAATTTTTTATTTTATTATTGAATTTTTTGGTGGTTTGTGAATTTTCCAGTAAATCTAAAATTTAATTTCAATACAAGATGTTCATATCACCAAATGAAATTGGTACTAATTTGCTTATTACTTTATCACTAAGTAAGAATTATTGATTAATAGTGGCAAGAGAAATTTGACTCAAGGAAGGAATATCTGGAGACAATAGCGGAATCTCTCTTAAAGTTCATTTAATTGAGTCATTGTCTGCAAATCAGGTGATACCATTCCACATTATTAATCATATATATCTCAAAATATTATATCCAAAAATATTAATAAACAATGTCTTGAACGTTAACTCTATAAGTTAAAAATTACCCCTTAAGGTTTCCTATCAAGATAATAATCTTATTAGAAGTTATTATCTATTTCGTGGAAAATAAAAAGAGAAGTTCTTTGGAGTTTTTGTCTTAAAGAACAAAGGCTTCTTTTATACTAAGGTGGAGGGGGGCCTAAATGTTAACAAAGAAATGTCCTCAAGAATAAAAGCATGAAAGAAGGAACACGAGAGCATTAGTAAAGATCAATAAGCACCAAGATGATCTGGTTAATCATAGCTTCTGGCAAAGAGGTGAAAGCACACCAGCAGTACCTTTCAATAAGGTCAAAAGAGCGTTTCCACTACATCAACAAGGAGCTTTCGACAAGGTCCGAGGCTACCCTTTGAAGTCTATAGGCAATGCGCTCCCTCCACCTACCCTGAACCGCTCAAGACGTTTGGTTTCATCTCATTGTATGCACATTGGAGGGGTCTTACACTAAATTAGCCCTTTCGAGAGCATACATAGCCTTTCGAAACAGTTAGAGCCACTTTCACCCATGAAGGAAGAGTTAAACACCTACTTCCATAAGAACACAAGGTTCCGAGTTAATGAAGGCAAAAGCTTTTGAAGGAGTTCATTTGAAACAAAGCCTTTTCAGGTGATCCAACCCCATCAAGGCCAAAGGAAGGCTGGTTTCAACAGCGTTGAAGGCAAGCATCCAAATCAATCATGTCGCACATCGACATTCAAGTTAAAAAAAGCGCAACAACAGACCTTTCGACAAGGTCGAAAGGATGTCAAGCAACCACCTCTCGACAAGGTCGAAGGGGAACAAAGCAAAAGAAAGAGGCCTAACCCCAAGCAGCAACAGAAGGATGACTAAAACCCTTTAGACTAGGTGGAAAGGTATAGCTCAACAGACATTCACGAAAGTAAAAGGGAAGACCCTCCGACCATGTCGGCAGCTTAGGGGCTAAAGGTCCAAATCCGCGCCTATAAATATGAACCCAGGGGTCAGTGATAGGGGGCCTATTTCTTCCACTCTTCACTTATATGTTTCTTAAATTTGTAAAACCTAATTCTCAAATCAAATTGGGGATTTGGTCAATTTGTAAAATTGAGTTCAATAAAAAAATGATTATGATAATTGTGTTCGCTTAGTAGCTCAGATTTCCTCGCTTATTAGTGAGTCGATGCCTTCTCAACTCAGTTACTTCCAGAAACCATTAGGTTCTTAACCTAAGAATCCTTTTCTTTGTTGAAAGGTGCTTTCGACATTGTTCATAGTTACCTCATTCGAAAGGAATAACTAAAAGAGAGTTTACCTTTTTGGTTGCGTCGAAAGGTTCTAAAGACAAGACCTAATCATTTTTTACTCATCAAAAAAGCCCAAACCAGCTTCGCCTATTCAAAAGGTGGATTCGAAAGCATCATCCCTGTTTCAACTTCTCATTTTGGGTGTTGACAACTTTTCTTGTCAACACCTACCATAATGCTCAGCAACTCTACTCTGTATGCGAGCTTTCCAATCCTCTCTAAAATCTAGAACGGACCACATATCTCGGGGCTAACTTCCCGGACTTTCCAAATCGCACCACACCCTTCATGGGTGATATCTTAATGAAAACTTATCTCCAACTGAGAATTCTAGGTCTTTACGCCTTTTATCCACATAATTCCTTGGTCTGGACTGAGCTTCCTTTATCCTTCCTCGGATTAACTCAACCTTTTATGACGCCTCTCTAACTAACTCTGGACCTAAGACTATTCTGTCTCCAGTCTCCAACCAACATGCTGGCAATTTGCATGGCGTTTCATACAAAGCTTCAAACGGCGTCATTTCGGTACTACTCTGATAACTATTATTATAGGAAAACTCAACCAAATGTAGGTGATCCTCCCAAGAACCACCAAAGTCCAGTACACATGCTCTCAATAAATCCTTGAGTACCTTATTGACTCTCTCTGTCTGCCCGTCTGTTTGAGGGTGATATGCAGTACTCATATTAAGCTTGGTACCCATCACCTCCTGTAGACTCTTCCAGAATTCAGTAGTGAGTAAAGCATCTCTGTCACTGACTACACTACTGGGAATTCCATGTTGTCTAACTATGTTCTTCATGAATAACTTAGCTAAAACAGATGCCGTCCTAGTTGACTTAACTGGAATGAAACTGGCACACTTGGTCATTCTTTCCACTATAACCCATATACTTTCATTACCCTTATTTGTCCTTGGCAACCCATCTACAAAATCCATGGATATCGAATCCCATTTCCAAACTGGAATCTCTAAAGGCTGAAGGAACCCACTTGGCTTCTAATGTTTAGCTTTCACTTGTTGACAGTTTGCACAATGTCGAACCCACAAGCCAACATCCCTCTTCATGCCTTCCTAATAGAAGATCCTCTTCATATCCTGATACATCTTGGTTTCTCCAGAATCGTAAACTTGGATTGATGACATTCTCCAAGAACTTCTTTCCTCAAGTCCTCCACATTCGAAACACACATCTGTCCCTTCTTTCTCAACCATCCTTTTTGGTCAAGGCTGAAATCCTTTAAATCATCGATCTCAGTTCCAATCTCAAGTCTTCTGATCCTCTCAGCCAACACTGGACCCTCCTTTTGCTTAGAAGCAATTCTCTCAATCAATACTGGTCCAACTTTTAAACAAGACAATCTGGCGGAACTTTGACTAGACCCAGTAGTCGATCTTAACTGCACATCACAACAGGCTAAAGCTTCTAAATCCTTCCACTCCGCCAACATAGCTAACACCACATTCTGATGTTTTCGATTAAGAGCATCTGCTACCTTATTACCTTTCCCTGGTGTATACTCTATACCAAAATCATAAGCGGCCAAAATCTCCAGCCACCTCTGCTGTTCTAATATTCAACTCCTTCTAGGAGAATAAATACCGCAAAAACTTATGATCGGTATAAAGCTCAAACCTCTCCCCTAAGAGATAACGTCTCCATATCTTTAATGCGAAGATCACTACTGCCAATTCCAAATAATGAGTAGGATATCATACTTCATGTAGTCTAATCTGCCTGGATGCGTAGGTAATAACCTTACCATTCTGCATCAATACTGCTCCTAATCCCATTCTGCATGCATCCGTATATACCACCAACCCTTGGTTTCCGTCTGGAACTACTAACACGGGTGCATTGGTCAAAAAAGCTTTAACTTAAGAAATGCTTCGTCATATTTGTCAGACCAAACAAACTTCACGTACTTTCTGGTTAGCTTAGTAAAGGGTGCTGCTATCCGCGAGAAATCCTTAATGAATCACCGGTAGTATCCAGCAAGTCTAAGAAAACTTATGATTTCAGTCACCGTCTCTGGTCTCTTCCCATTATTCACAGCTTCAATTTTATCCAGATCGACTGACAAGCCTTTCTCCGAAACCATGTGACCTAGAAACTTAACATCTTTCTTCCAAAAAAGACACTTGGTAAACTTTGCCTTTAGCTGATTATGCCTCAGCGTCTCAAGTACCAATCTAACATGAACTTCATGTTCTCTCTCGTCTTTAAAGTACACTAAGATGTCATCTATAAACACCAGTACAAACCTATCCAAGTACTCTCGAAAAACCCGGTTCATCTAACCTACGAAGAAAGCAATTGCATTCGTCAATCCAAATTGCATCACCAACCACTCATATGAAGCATATCTAGTCTGAAATGCTGTCAAAGGAATACTGTCTCTGCCACTCTTAACTCATGGAAACCTATCGCTAAATCCAACTGGGAAAACACTCTAGCTCCATTCAACTGATCAAACAGATCATCTATTCTGGGCAAAGGATACTTATTCTTAATTGTCCTTTCATTTAACATACGATAGTCGATACACATCATTAACGACTCATCTATTTTCTTCACGAACACCGCGGCCGTTCCCCAAGGCGAACTGCTTAGTCTAATAAAATTCCTTCCTTCTAGATCCACTAGCTGCACCTTCAATTCCTTCATCTCAGTTGGTGTCATCCTGCTAGATGGTCTACTCACAGGTTTGGCTTCGGGCACAAGGTCTATTCTAAACTCAACAACTATTTTAGGTGGTAATCCAGTGACTAGCTCAAAGACATCTATAAACTCTCTTACTACCAGAACTTGACTTAACTCATCTCCTATCTCCATAGCATTAAGCAAACCACTAACACTTCAGTCAGTATTCTCTACTAAGAATATCAATCAATTATGACTATCAGGGTGTCTTTGTGATATCTCTCTATCCCAGCAAAATATTCTAGCCTCATACCTACCCAACCAATCCATTCCTAAAATGATTCTGAAATCTACGAAATCAATAACATACAAGCTGCATGCAAATTTATGACATAACAAATCAAGTTTAATTGGCCACATCTTAACCCTAGAGTTGCATACCCTCCTGTTGGATTCGCAACCCTTAAGGAAGTAACTAGGTAGGTGGGTTCTAAACATAATCTATCAACCAAACACTGAGATATAAATAAATGTGATGCACCAGTATCAGAAAGTACTCTAACTGGAATACTCTGAATCAAAAGTGTACCTTCCATCACAGTCTTTCCCCTATCTACTATAGTAGGCCTAGCTGGTCCAATAGCAAAGACCTTTCCTTTGTCCTCCCTAACTAGCTCTAGACACGGATTCTTGTAATTCCCAACTTGATCACAGTTGAAGCACTTCACATTCTTCTTGGTAGCAGCATTCTTCCCATTTCCTGACCGGAACTCATTCGCAAAGTGACCCTTCTTGTCTCACTTATAGCAAACTACCTCAGCCTTTGACCTCTTAGTACTATCTCCCTTCGGGGCTACCTTCTTTTTAGAGAACTTCATCTTCTTCCCCTAAGAACTCTGAGCTTCCACTGTTTTCTCCTTAGCTTGATCAGAAGTAAATCCTCATGGTGAATGGCCATCTCCACTACCACATTATAGGACTACGAACATGAGTCATGATCATTCTACCAAGCTTGGGCCTCAATCCCCGAATGAACCTCACATTCCTTCTGATGTCAGTATCTATAATGGCATATCCATATTGAGACAGCTGTTCAAACTTAGTAGCATACTCGACTACTAACATCTCTCCATAAGCTAAATCCATAAAATTCCTCATCAACTCTGACTTAGCAAACTCAAACACAAATATATGCTCAAATCTTGTTTTAAAATCAGCCCAAATTAACTGCTCTTTCGGAACTCCAGCAGTAACACTATTCCACAAGTGTAGTGCTGACCCCTGTAACTGTCTAGAGACCAACCTTCTCTTTTGCTCATCATTTAGACCCAAATCAGCAAATATACGCTCACAATGAAACATCCAATTCTGAACTTCAAAGGCACTTTCCGTTCCCAAGAATGGCTTCCCACCCAAACTGGTGTAATCTCTACTCAGCAAAGCAATATTATTCCCAATTGGAGTCACAGGATTAGCTACTCCTACATTTCCAGCAACTCCAGCAGCAGCTCCAGCTTGCATCAAACCAACAAAGAACTGATACGTCGTTCCCATATCTTTTGGTGGATATCCAACACTCACATTGGCATCAGCAATTTTATTACTGGCAATAGCCCGTCAACCCGGGTTCTTCCTAGTAGTGGGTCGAGCATTTCCATTAGTGGTGGTACTTCCTCCACTGAGATTTCCTCTTCCGTTTCCTGCTTCCATATCACCTTTCTCGTAAATATGCATACGAGCCTTAGTAAGATACATAAGAATGGTCTAAGAGAGCATGGTATATGCACTTATGTATATATATAACTATATATCAAATACAAGTACGTTATTACAACGTTAACACAAACCCTAATCTTATTATTTGATCTATTGGATTATGTTTGAAAAGACTTTTAGGTTTAAGTTTCTTTTAAAGTTTCATAAACCTATGCTCTGATACCAACTTGTAACATCCCCTTACTTGGAGGCCCAAAATTAACAGCTATGGATGTTGTAGTCATCCATAGTTATTAATCCTAGGTGACCAAATACGGCGATATTAGATACATTGATACACAGAAACACAAGAATATGGAAAAAAATTAAACATCAAACAAATTCCATATTCCATTTCAAAATATTTCAAATAGATTACATAATACCAGTTCGCAGACAACGTTCAGATAACATATAATAATTATAAAATATGCCAAGAGCGATATATGATGATGCCCCCTTGGTTGATCAGAGTATATAATAAGGAACTAAACAATTTGCCTTTACAATCAAACACACAACAGAAATAAAAGAACTCTAATAACAAGCTTGCCTCCTGCAGGTCTTCAGAAGCTTTATTCATCTAAAAGAGCACCTGGAAACCTTAACTCTCAACCTACTCAAAATCAATTGAGTACCCGAGAATTTATGGGGAAAACAAAAACTTCGAGTCAGACATAAAACTTGGTATGAATAATAATTTACCATCTCAAACCATTTAGATATCTAATGAGACCATGCTGTTTAGTGGAACGGGTTTTCCCCTCACTAGTATCCTAAAACATTTATAAAACCATACATTGTGCTCCTGCATCCACAATAGTTAAAAACATAGTGTTTTAAAATATTATGATGATATGCAAAATAAGTAAATTAAATCTGGATTACCCATCCCCGTTCATTCTGACTATCTGTCTCAATTATAGTTTTAAGGGTTACTATTAACCTGTTAAATGTGTATGGACTATCTATCCGATTTCATAGTTTTCATGGGAATACTAATAACCTATTTACCACTCCAATATCATTTTTCATATCCTAGTTTTCATGGGCTAACTAGGAACCTATTGACTATCTGTTAATATCTTAATCCAGATATAGTTTTCGTGGGCTAACTACAAACCTAATGGCCCCTGCCAATATCAAATCATAGTTTTCATGGGCTGGCTATGAACCTATTTGCCCCTGCCAATATCATACAGTTTCATGAGCTTACTGTAAACCTATTGGCCCCTGCCAGTATCTTTAGTTTTATGGTTTTATATTCACTACTGGGTCAACCTAACTGGTTATTCTGCCCTTCCCAAAATAAAATTATGGGTTAATAACAATGTGGATAAGTATTTGAAGAGCTTCTTCATTTCAATACCCTCTGTTTATTTATGCCATGGTTATTCTTTTTAAATCGAGATTGGGTCTATGTTTTGAATTCTTTAAACATCTCTTTCGAAACCTCTGGATAACCTCCTTCAAAATCAAAGAAACCTTATTCTCAAAACAGAACAAAAATACCTTCCAAAGCCCTTAATAAATAATTTCCTTTGAAACCAAAAATATACCTTTCGATGGTATCAAATCATCCTTTAAAACATAGCTTTGAAACAAATGAAAGTACCCCTTTCGAAAGTATTGGGTTTACTCTTTTAAAACCATCATGTGAGAGAAAGTGGTTTATATAAGAATGTATCTCTTTCGAAACCCTTATAAAACTGTTTTTAGGGAAAAATTGATGGTGTTGGAACCATCTAGTCAAAAGCAGCAACCTTTAAAATTAAAACTTCGAAGGATAGAGCCAAAACCCCCTTTCGACCCCATTACCTTCGAAACCCTCAACCCTTTCGAAAGCATTCGGGAAAGAGGCTTAGTTTAGGTTAAAACAAAAGTAACCCTTCGACCACATAGACGACTTCAATGCAGTCGAAAGGAAAATTAGCGGCTAGGTCTCAACTTGGTCGAAACCAATCCTTTCGGAAGCTCTTATTTAAGGAAGAAGTACCCCTTCGAAAGCTATCCTCTTTACATAATATAACTACCTTCTTTGAAAGCCGTTTATAAAACCTTTTCGAAAGCATGTGTTTCGACTATGTCGAAAGCTTTAAGTAAAACAAGGCAAGAATTTAACTTTTGAAAACAAAGCAGGGTTTAGACCCCATCGGAAGCTTACCTTTCGACACCAAGGCTTCCGCCATCCTTCCAATCCATTCGTACCATCTAAGTTATACCTTATGTATTGGTTTCGACTTATATGGGTTTCGACTATGTTAGTTTCGACTGGGATAGAGCAGAAACATTGGAGTCAAAATGGGCTACTAATTGAGGTGGAACACATTTTTCTAAATTAAAGGCTGAGTTATTACTTCTTTTTAGCAATTGCTTTATATCAACTTGCCTATTTATATTAGTTTAGTAACCCAGTTAAAGCCCATTTATATTATGTTTAAGCACGGTCCATTATATAATTTATTTAAATCTCAATTCCCTTATCATCATTATTCTATTTAATTTATCTAATTAAATCTCCTGAATAATGTTATCAAAAATTAGGGATGTTACATTAGTTTACTCTGGTTGGTGTATGTATATTACATTATGTAAAGATTTGTTGAACTATAGATTATTCATTCCCTATGAGATTCTGTATTGTTTAGTTTTCTTCTTTCTTCCCTTTTCTTTTCTCTTAATAATCGAGTTTTTCGGCATTCGATTGCTCCACACGCTATACAATGAACGTATTTGTGTTGATTTTCGAGGGTTGAAAATACAGTCTGTTACAATTTTAAAATTTATTTGTTTTGTCTATTCTCCAAAGTTTTGAATTAACCTCTTATGGTTAGGTCAAATTTTGTTGTTTATATAATAACAGATCGCTTAGGTATTAATGCAAGAAATTTTCACATGGTACAATTATGACTATTATTTCATATTTAGAACCATATCACCTGGAAGATTTATGAAAGGAAAATAGATGGGAAAGAAATCCTGCGTGAAGCCCGACATTGTACCCAAGCCATTGTCCTCCTATTGAGAAGAAAGAAGACGATGGTCCACAGTCGTTATATATTGTAACTCAAGAGGAAGTTGACTCTATCCTTGGTCAATTTGGCATCACCGGATTAGAAGCTATTCCAGCAAACTCTTAACATAGAATCTCCAATCCTCCTGAAAGATATTTTTCTTTCACTTTAGTGCACATTTCGCACTCTAGCTATCTTCCATTACCCGGTTTCCCTTTACAGATATCTAAAACATGTGGATGTTTCTCCTATCCAATTATTGCTCAACCCATGCACATACTTAACATGCTTAGAGGTTTTGGCTCGAGAAGCGGGACTTTCTTCTCTTAGCGCTGAATTTCTTCATCATATTGCGGTTCCTACAAAGTCCGGGGATCATTCAGATCGACAGTTATACTGAGTCCACCCTCACCCCAATAGCTTAGTTTCTAATAGTTTTAACAGAGCTTGAGAATGGAAGACGCAATACTTCTTTGTCAAGTGCTTTTCTAATAGCAGGGGAACCTTCTCTATTCCAAGTAGGCCCACTTTCTTTCTTCTTTCCTTTAATGTTTACCCATTATTATTATTGTTACTAATGGATATTTATTTCTAGATGATGCTCCAAAGAAGTTAAAACCCGCAGATCAAGAAATTGTTCAATCTTTAACCAAAGCAGTATAAAGCATGGGGAACAGGACTAGTTTGATAACTTATGCAAGACTTCAAAATCATTCCATTAACTTGGATTGTCACAAGGTTCTAGGAGGCTCTCCAAAAGTTAAGCTTAACACTCGTGCTGGAAGTTCATAGGTAATGGGAAAACTAGCATCTTTTACATCTAATTCTCCAATTCAACCTAGTACTGACGGTAAGCTTTAATTCAAATTAAAAATGAAATGTCTAATGCACCATACTTGCTAACTCCTTAATACTATCTTTAGATTTTTTGGACCCTGTTCTTGCTGGAAAACCGAAAACCAAAGTTGTTGTATCTAAAAGAGAAAGAGTACAGCTTTGACTACTACATAGACATCCGAACCAAAATTTATGCGGATTCAATTTCCCAAGCCATTGAAAACTTAGACAAAGAGTTAGCTGATAGCAATGCCATCAATGATATTCCTCCTTCTCCTTAAGTTAAAAGGCCTAAACGTGGGGGTGATATTACTCGTGTCGTTGTCGATGAGTTAAAAGAGGTATGCATTGACTTAACCGATGGAGCGACAGATGTCGACAAGGCTCTAAAGAAACTAAAAGAAATCCAAGTTTAGATGACTAAAGAAATTCAGACTCTAATCCTCCCGTTAATGTCTCTTTCCCTACATCTGCAGCTGCCATTAATCATATGTGTGCTGAATTTAGTGCGCTCATTTCTCCGACTAAACCTTTTCCTTCCAAGACTCAAACTCAGTCTTCACCAATAAACTTTGAGGAACTTGTTAAGATGGTTATTCAGTCTCCATCAATTACCTCCCTTGGGTCATCGTAGCCTCTAGTCTATTCGGATGATCATCTTCTCCTAATTCTAAAACAACTCGTATCTGTACGTTATCTTACAAATTTGGCTTAAACTTAGAATTTGTGAATCCTATTTCTAACTTAAATAATTGTATATTCTAGGTGGGAAAACATATCTCTTTCTTCAAAATGCCTCCCAAAGACCTTCTAATGAAATTGTGGTGCTAAATGAGAGAATTTCCTTGCTTCAAAATGAGATAAAGGATATCAACGCTAAAAGAGACGTTGCTATTGTTGAAAAAGGTAACTTTATTTCTTCTCTTTAGAAGGGGTTGATAAGTATCTTTAGAAATAGAGATGTAGCTTTTTTTGAAAAGAATAATCTAGCTACTTCACTTGTTAAGGAACAAAAAGCCAAACAACTATTAGAGGAGAAGATAAAAATTTAGAGGCTGAAATTGCAACATCATCCAAACATAAAGAAGAGGAGGAGAGGGTGGCTAGAGAAAATGCTGAGTTGAAAAAATAGGACGCTGAGCTAGTTAAAGAGAATGAGTTGCTTAGAAAACGGCTTGAGAGAAAATCCACCCTTTTGGAATATTCGATTGATATTATTATCGATGCCAAAAATAAGGTTGCCAACTCCCTAAATGTTACTCTTCCAAGGATCAAAGAAGAATGTTGCAAAGATGCTTTGTTCACTGAATATATAAATAACATCCTAAAGTGTTCGAATCTGGATTTCCCATCTCTACCAACTATCAATGATACATGCAATAGAAAGGTCAATTTGAAATTGAAGAACGATTAGGAGACCCGTGACAGGGAATTTCCTACTGTAGAGAGAATCAAGGTTGTGGAGTAGTTAGCATTTGATGATGCTCCTAGTGATGAAGAATCACAGTCTAAAGATGAAGGAAATGGTCGTACTGATGATGATGACAAGAACAACGATGATAATCATAACAAGGCAATGGTAAAGATGGAGCTTGAAATGATGGGAATGGGAATGATGATGATGATGATTGTCATGATGATTATAGTGGCGGCAATGAGTGTGGTGAAGTGAACCCACCCGGCCAGCCAGATGATAAAGATGGAACCAGTGATGCTAATCAAGCCCCATCCGCTCAAAATGTTGAAACTGATGCTACCACTAGCCCTTCGTAGAAAGATCTTTCTAGCAAAGGAAGTGCATCTCAAATCCAGAAGCCAGTGGAGAGAAAAATTCTATGACCACTAGTTTCTTCTTCTCAAGTATGAATTGGTTTATATAAATGCTTTTGATTTTAAAGTATTTTAGTTAATTCATTGATTACTTTAATTATAGAGAAAGTCAAAATACTATTATTTTGCTCTGCTTGAGAAGAAACAATTGGACATAGACTAGTTAAAAAGAGAAATGGATAAGGAGGTGAAAGAGTACAACAAATTATCTAGGAAATACCACGACCTTGCCAGGAGTGCACTACAACTGAGACATTTTAATGAACAAGAAGTTGCTCTGCAGATGAAAAAGGTTTGTAAACATCGTGAAATTTTTTTGGGTGGAGAATGTTGAATTGATGACCCTTTTCTGGATGCTCATAGATGAGAAGGATACTATAGTTGAGTTTATGTACAAAACTTATCACGGGAATCTAATCACTAATTTGTCTTATTTAGGAGAGAAAAGTGAAGGACTAATCAGATGACTACATCGTAGATATTTGGATGAATTCGGACCTCATGATCTTCACCCAAGGGATTGTTGGAACCTTCCCCAAGTCGATCCTATTCCCTTCTCATTACTCTCTCTTTTCCATGGAAAAAGCTTAAATATAATAAAGAGAGATTTATTCCTGAAGTGTATACGAATTCTATTTTGTATGAACCAAAGTAACTTGTTTGACTTTTTTGTACTATTAGGTTTATTTTATGAATGTTATTATTTTGGTTTCTTAATTCTTAGTTTAATTTTAACATATTGCACATAATAAAGAACTTTCAAGTAGCCCTACTTTTAAGGACATCTTGAGTAAATATGTAGGTTATGGAGGGAGTTTTAAGAAAAAACTTCTATTTTTAGAATGCCAAAGTTAGCTAGGCATCATTTCCTCCAAGGTTTACACGAAGTATATATGTAGTATCTAGTTTCCGTTTTGACTTCCTAGGCAATGAAGAAGATAAGATACTTAAGAAAATTCGATCATACCATGCAAAATTCATATGTGGCCATGATAGCCATCCAGTTGGAGAATGGGATTATTATCGACATCCTCCTGTTTATACCCTAAAAGGAATTAAGGCTCCTTTCGATTCTACACTTAGTTTGATCGCTAGATCGCTTGAAAAAGCTAAGATTACAGTTCAAAACTCTAAACACCAGTGATGTAATTTGTAGTGTGACCTATCTTTGACAAAATTTTTATGTAATCTTGACTTTTATTCTCTTTGGTTTGTAAATTTATTGTTGTTGTAATGAAAGAGATTGTTTTTGCATGTATTAATTCTTATTTTCTATACTTTTGAATAAGAAATGCAATTATCAATTATGCCTGCTCTTATAGAATCTCACTCTCATCTGATTGATCTCAAGGATAGGTTGGTCGCTGATATCAAATAGAGGAGCTTCCGTAACGATGCCTCTGCCATCAATTTCCAGATAATTTAGAAGAGCAAAAATGGCATAGGAAGTTTCTACTTCAAAGAGTGATCGTCAAAGGTTTTAAAGAATAAATAACTAGCTTAGAAGTTGAGTCCAAGAAGAAGAATGAAATAATTTCAAGATTAGAGGCTCGAATAAAATCCAAGTCTCCGGTTGACTTTGATATTGAAATAGCTAAGGTTCACCAATGAATAAGTGATCTCTATATAGAATTGTAAGATAGTCAGGCCTATCGTAGTTCCCTGGAATTTGTTACGGGTGAAAGCTTTCCGAACTTAAATTCTCCCACTGTTCGCACTACTACAAATGTTGGCAGGACAACCAGATCTCATTCCCTGGCGATCCTAGAATTTCCGACTTTGATAAGCCCACCTCCGGGTATAAGTAATGAGGCGATCGTCGAGAGGAGTAGAACAGTTGTGCTAGAAATCATGCAGCATTTAGACAAGCAATGGAAAGAAAATACATCTCAACGCTATGTTGAATATGAAGGTAAGGTCCAAAGACTGGAGCGTGAAGAATACTTTCTTAAGCAAAAAGTCAAGGAATTGGAAAGCGAGACCAAGAAATTAAATGGTACTAACTGAGCTTTTAATTGTACTCTGAAGACTCATATTGAGGTCATTGATGATGCCGACATGATTGGAAGAAAGAGAAAACGCTTAAAGAAGTTCTTAGTTGTAACGACCCGTAAATTTCAACTGTTTTAATAACGTAATTAGTTGAAATTTTGCGAAATTTTAAACGATAAAATTTTGAAATAAAAATTTTATATTTGGAATACGTCTAGTTAAACATAGCAACTGGTAAATTTTCGTCTGAAAATATCGAAGTTTATTTCGCGCGTAAATTCACTTCAATTTAATCAGTAAAAAAGCGTTAGAAATAAAATGTTTCCGAAACCTAAATATTTTTACATAGAAAAATTCTAAACCATCTTCTGAGCAAGATGTCAGTTTGTCGTTGTTCCAAATTCGGACACCTTTGCCTCCGTCGATCTTATTTTTCAGTGTTTTTCTTGCATTTTCCGCTATTAGAAAATTCGAATTTTTATAATTCAAATCAAACTACTGATATTTTTATACCGTTTTGATCGTCTCATCGAGATGATCTCCGCAACATATTTGTTTTTGTGTTTCGGAGACTAGTAAAACAGTGAAATCTACGGAACGATTTCCATATTGGTTCCGCAATTTGACTTTGATTTGGTGACCATTCAACTTTCCTCTGTGTAAACCCAATAGCCACCAACATTTATTATTCCAGCTTTTGACCCTTTATTTTTCCAACCATTCATTTTCTTTCGGTCCAAGAATTATATATTATAAAATTTATACCTTTTATTCTCTCCTCACTTTCTCTTCAAAATGTTGCCTGTACGTTTCCAAACATCTTCCTTTAGCCTGCTTGTTTCTTTGAGAAGCCTGGTCTCATCCTCAACCTTGCAACTCCACCTTCCATTTTTCCAGACATCTTCCTTTAGCCTACGCTCAGCCTCACATGCAATGTTTTCCTCTTCACCAACCAAAGCAGCCTCGTCCACATCATCCACCACCAAGCAACGACACCCTAGCCTCGGCCTCCACCATTGCAGCACCACATCACAGTCGAACCCACACTCAAGATCTCGACTTCCCTTACCACCACACGTGACAGCCCATGGCCGAACCCACCATCCACGACCACCCAGGCTCCACTATTTGTCTCCTCCCTCCAACAAACTCGAGTGCCAGCCGACCAAGCCTCCCCACCGTCCTTGGCCTGAGCACGCAGAGCAACCCACTGCTCCCACTTCCTTCGCCCCTGTTGCTTACCATGCCTCCAACCCTTCGACCCTGCTATGATGACGAGACCTAGTAAACATATATGTGGTTAGGTAGGTCTGTATATAAAGCAATAGTTATAATGGTATTAAAAAATTTATCTGTTATATAGTTAGACTTATTTTACTTTAAAGCATTTATTTTGGAGATGATATATATGTAGTTTATACCTTGCTTGAGTTTTATGGGATATATACATAGTAAGTCATATTGTTATAGTTTATAAAGTTATATAAGCTAGTTATTTTATGCTGTATACACAATATAAGCTACCTTTGTTATATAAGTTGTGGTATATACAAGTTAGTTTAGGGATATAAGATCTTTGCTTGTAACTTATATATATACTGAAGCTATGATTGAAACAGTTTTTGATAATAATATATATATTCAATGTTTTAGTTATAGTAGTGTGTATAATACATTCTGTTGGATTTTTTTAAATTTTATATTGTTTTGGTTCAAAACAGTTTTATTTCTTCAAAGTTTTGTTTTGTATAGTACGTAAATATGCCTGGTTATTGGTAAGTTTGAAGTTGTTTGTTTTCTAAAGAAAGTTTATATATATCTTTATATATATGTATATTCTGGGTTCTTCTATTTCAGTTTTCAAAACTTACATTTTATATATTAGTATATAATGTCGGTATGTATTAGTATGAATATAATATTGTTTTTGTATTCAAATGTTGTTCATATTAGTATATAAAACTTTATCTGCATATTTGTTGAGCAGCTGCCTACTTATCATATATATTATGTTAAAGGTTTGCGTGATGTCACTTTACATGAGTCTACATAGTTGAAAAGTTATATTGTGGCTATAGTATGTACTAAGTTATATAATAGGGTTTATATATACAAGTTCTAGATTTATGTATAAGATTTATATGTGTTTATATTGGTCAACTTGCTTTAGAGTCTGATTGTTTGTAGATTTATGTTGGTTATAAAATATAGTGTGTATGTGCACTGGTTATACCCATTTGCTATTATATATATTAGTGATCAGTGGTATATATTGTGATTTCAAAGTATAAACGTTATTTTACATTAAAATTAAATTTTGATTTGAAATAAATAGGTATGTTTTAATTTAACTCGGAATATGGTTTATGAATATAGTTATATATAGTTATACACCAGTCGCTTATACCTATTAGATGCATCGATACAATTATGATTTGAGTTCGTCTATTCCTATTGATCAGTTTTGTTCGTCAAGTCGTGCCCAATCTAGTTTTGCTTTTGAAGTCGTGCTTGTGTTCCGTAACTCGATTCATTCCCGTTCTCTATGGCCTCGAAAGGTGAACACTCACTCACGATTAACGTTCTTTTATTTATTAAATTTGATTTCAATTGAAACGACAATTGAAATATGCTACTGTTTGATATTTACACTGTTATTACCTGTATCAGTTCACCTGTGACATCTGACACCATTATCTGTTATATATGCAATAATAATCAAGTTTGTTGTTAAATGATTGATTGTTTGATGTTTATATTGGACGTTAAATTGTTAATGATGTAAGTGATAAATAATTTGAAATTGAAATTGACGTAGGATAGTTAGGTTTGATATATGGGTTAAATTTGATTAAATGACATTTGTATAATATGACCCCTTTAACTGTTAAATTTATTGACACGTAGGATTTGTTTAATTACACTTTGAACCACTGAATGTATGTTGTTAAATTGATGATGTATGAAATTGAAATTGAATGACAAGTGAAAACCGTAATGTAATAATCTTTAATCTACATGAAATGATAGTGTAGATTCTAGAAATAATTATATTAATCCGTACAAATAACAATGCGAATTAATACAGTTATTTCGGGATTATTTGAATTGATTATTAGATTATTGTTATTGATTGTTGTTATTGCTTGTTTATTTATTTTGACACCATCCCAGTTATCACACTGCAAGTTCCCTTTGCTATGTTTTGATTTTGAATTGAATTGGAATCGAGTTGAAATGATAAATACCCAAAATTGAACTTTGACCTAGGATAGAGAATTAAATAAACCCGATTGGTCAATAATTTGATTTAAAAATAAACGAAGATTTTATTTGAATAAATAATATGGTTTTGAAATGAAGTTGAAATTTGAATTTTAATGAAAGGAAAATGTTAATATTTAAAAATCTGAAATAAAATGTTAACAATGAATTTGATGGAAGAATGTTGTTTAATTTGAGAAACGATTGAATTAAGTTTGAGATGATTTAATAATTAAGTTTGAAATTATAATTAAGTTTGAAATTGTTAAACTTTGAAATTATTTAATAATTAAGTTTTGAATTATTTAGCAATTAAATAAGATTAAATTATTTAATGATTAAATTGAATTGAAATTCTTTAATAAGAAAAATTGTACTTTTGAATAAGTGAATTTTACTTCGTAAATAATTGAAATTGAGTTTTCTTTATTAACTAAGTTTTGGAAAATTATTTAAGTAAGTAAATAAGTGAAATTGAATTTCTTTAAGAAGAAAGGAAAATGTGATATTTTTGGAATTAATGTAAGTCTTGTAATTGAAAGAATTGATTTGACGAATTTAATTTAATTCAAAATTGTAAGTTTTGATTTAATGAAGTTGAAATTAAGAAATTGATTTAATGAATTGGAAATTTAATAGAAATTGTTTTGAATGATAAAGTAACTTAACGAATATTGAATGAAATCGATAAATGAGTTTAAATTGATTTGAATGTTAAATAAAATTTATTTAAATGATTTCGGAATGGAATTTATATACGAATTTGAATCAATTTTTGAATTGTTTTAAATAGAAATTGAAATTGAATTATAAGCTTTTGAAATGGTAATTTGGAAGTTTTGAAACGTAACTTTTGGAAATTGATTTCGAAAGACTAACGAAATGTTGATTTACGAATTGAAATTGAAATTGAAATTGATTTGGTTTTGAAATAAATAAACGACCAATCGGTGAAATAATTACGGAAGTTATAAAAGAGACCGGAGTCGGTTATGGATATACTCTCTATCTAAACCGAAAACCACTTTAATAACTATACGCGGAGTGATGATCCAGAATGAAGTGGTTGGATGATGTACGTGATGATTGAAGAAAGAGAACGATAATGGATAGCCTTGACACTTGTGTCAAATTGGAAATGACTAAAACAGGAGCTGTGCCGGGCCAATGGAGGATTAGCTACCTCAAGTGGACACACTTCTTCGAACTACTAATACTTGTTGTCGATTGGTGCACCCTTGATTTTGGGAGTGTTGTTTCACGGTGTTGCGGACGCTGCGGCGTTGCGTTCTCACCAGTCCGGATCAGGCGAACGGTAGTATCACTACCTTGGGTATTGCCTCATGTGCCTTGTCATACTTGTATTCCATTTATACGCGACCACTACGATTTTGATTTTTACCTTTAGTATATGGATTGCCCTCTGGTGACTTCCGGTTTTGGGGAAACTACGGTCTTGTATATGCTTTTGGGAATAAAAATGTGTTAAGGGTGGAATGGGCCATGACTTAACACTATTTTGATATCTTATTATTACTGATAGACATTATCTACTTATCGTACACTACTACATAGTAGATAGTTTAACGGATCCTTAAAGGATGGTTATTCCAAACATCCTTTGAGTTACTTGTATTTCAATTGCTATTTCACTTGAGTTGGATTTATTAATATAAGAATATTAATCCTGACTCGAGTGTCTTGTGTTTTTGCTTTATGCTCGGGTCAGACTGAGTGTACCAGTATTCGAGACTCACCTTTGAAGTTGGAGCTTTGCTTGAAGATCCAGCCATCTATTCTGCTTTCAGTCTTCGATGATTCCAGTGATGTATTCTGCTTTGTATTTGATGTATCGCATTACTCTTCCGTTGTATCTGGTTTAACTCTGATGTATCGTATTACTCTTCTGCTGTAAACTCTGATGTATTTTATACATTTATATAGTAGCTTCATGAACTACTATCTCTTTTATTTCCGCTGCAATTATTACTCTGTGTCTGTGACCTGTGATTATATTTATTTACTGTATATGTTCAGTTTTGCCAAATTTAAATTAACAACGCGATATTTTGAGCAATTCAACTCCGGCATGAGTGTCTACCTATACACTTATAATGGTTGCGAATGGTCCAAAATATCGGATCGTTACAGTTGGTATCAGAGCTTTGGTAGCTCTAGGCAAAACTCAACATATATGGTAAATGTATTTACAGAATCACTCTCATTCGAGTTTCAATCTCTTCCTTTCGACTCAATTCCATTGAATTTTGGAACGTTCCCCTCGATTCCGAAATTCATTCGTGTCCCTCACTATTCGTCTTCTTTCAATTCTGGAGCACCTCATAACTCCATTTTGAATGATATCTATAATAGATCGGCGGTCTCGCCAATCTTCGAATGATTTGTAAAGGAGCAAAACTCCTTTATAATAGGCACGATTTACCAGAGATTTCTGTATCCTCAGTTTACGATGCTATCTATTCCCTGCTATACCTGAATCCCATCCCTTGAGATCGAGTGTTGATTTACCTCAAAATTCTACAACGATCTTATTCTTGAAGTCACGGTCGACCCGGTTAAGGATTGCCCGTGAATTAAATAAGTTTGTCCATCTCCCAATGCCTTTAATTGAATTATCTTATCTTCTGTTTCAAACTTATTTCCGAATCAAATTTCTCTTGATTTGAGTCCATCAAATTTGAAACCCTATCCTTATTTTGAAAATTCATTCCTGTATCGTCGAGCAAAGAAATGTATTTGTAAACTAATATATAAATGTTTTAATATATGCTGTGTTGTTTGAGTTGTTGATGTTGATTTGGGTTTCCGATCGATACGTCTGATCAACGCAATCGATAGGATTTCCAAAACACTTGAACAGAGCAAACTGACACAATATTATTTTCAAATTTGGAAAATGAAATAAATTTGTTTGATTATATTGTGAAAATATAAGTAAAATTTTATGGAATTTAATAGGTTAATTAAATTGTTTGTTTGAAATGATAATATTTGATTATCATTTATTGTTCTAAATAAATTTATAAATACGGTTTATAAATTGATTTGGAATTTGAAATGAATTTAATTCAGAAATTTGAGAATTTAGTTTCCGGTGATTTTGAACTTTGGTTTTAAAATTTTAAAGTATATATTATTGAAAGTATTTTCGAATAGAAATCGTTTTCAAAGAATTTTAAAATGTGGAAATCAGTACTCTTCTCTTTGTCGCTGGAAAATAATTTCGGTGATGGCGGCCGCATCATCGACATTCATTTTCGAGTTTCGAAGTGGAGAAACCATTCTGTAGCTTTGCTATGGTTTTGCTTGGGAAAAATATTTTGATTTGAATTTCTTCAGTATAATTTGATTTATATATATAGGTATCTTATTTTAAATTTAATTTGATTTGATATAAATATATTACATATATCTCTAAATTGTTTAAAGTTAATCAGAAATCTAATTCTTAAATTTTAGGATGATTTCAATTATAAATAAGACCAAAATTTGGGATAAATATTTAAACTTGAATAATTGAATTTGGAAAATTTTGTTTGTATATTGTTCAACTGCATTCTAATACAACTTACCTAAATCGTTCAGAAGTTGAATATGTAATTGGATAATATATAAGATAAATTGAATTTATAAATAAAATTTGAGTGTTTATAATAAATGTTATACACTAAATTTTGATTATAAAGATGCTAATAGAGTTAGATAGGATAATTAGTAAACTCAGTTACTAATGAAATAAATTTGTTTTGAAAAAAATTAACAAATTGAATTAGATCAACTTATGGAAATACCTTAAATTTAAACCAATAATTGAATATAAATTAATTTAAATTGAAATTTATATAGTTTAAATTAATTTATATGGTTTAAATATATGTAATAAGATATATTAAGTAGAATAAAGTTAATAATAATTTGGAATAAAAGAATTAAATTTGTTGAATAAAATATTTGTATGATAAATGATTATACAAATTAATGATTTAGAAGTTGATGATTTAGGATAATTAGGAAAAAAAAATAATGAATTTAGAAATAGTTGAGTTTGATTTAACTTAAGTAAAATCAAATGGATTAAATCAATTATTGAATATCAATTAATTTAAATTTGAATTTATATGGTTTAAACTAATTGTTATTTTTTATTTCAAAATCTGTTTTCTTTTTGGTGGTTTCTATTCTCCTACCTAGTTCCTTTTCGGGGACGAAAAGTTTTGAGTGGGGGAGAATGTAACGACCCGTAAATTTCAACTGTTTTAATAACGTAATTAGTTGAAATTTTGCGAAATTTTAAACGATAAAATTTTGAAATAAAAATTTTATATTTGGAATACGTCTAGTTAAACATAGCAACTGGTAAATTTTCGTCCGAAAATATGGAAGTTTATTTCGCGCGTAAATTCACTTCAATTTAATCCGTTAAAAAGCGTTGAAAATAAAATGTTTCCGAAACCTAAATATTTTTACATAGAAAAATTCTAAACCATCTTCTGAGCAAGATGTCAGTTTGTCGTTGTTCCAAATTCGGACATCTTTGCCTCCGTCGATCTTATTTTTCAGTGTTTTTCTTGCATTTTCCGCTATTAGAAAATTCGAATTTTTATAATTCAAATCAAACTACTGATATTTTTATACCGTTTTGATCGTCTCATCGAGATAATCTCCGCAGCATATTTGTTTTTGTGTTTCGGAGACCAGTAAAACAGTGAAATCTACGGAACGATTTCCATATTGGTTCCGCAATTTGACTTTGATTTGGTGACCATTCAACTTTCCTCTGTGTAAACCCAATAGCCACCAACATTTATTATTCCAGCTTTTGACCCTTTATTTTTCCAACCATTCATTTTCTTTCGGTCCAAGAATTATATATTATAAAATTTATACCTTTTATTCTCTCCTCACTTTCTCTTCAAAATGTTGCCTGTACGTTTCCAAACATCTTCCTTTAGCCTGCTTGTTTCTTTGAGAAGCCTGGTCTCATCCTCAACCTTGCAACTCCACCTTCCATTTTTCCAGACATCTTCCTTTAGCCTACGCTCAGCCTCACATGCAATGTTTTCCTCTTCACCAACCAAAGCAGCCTCGTCCACATCATCCACCACCAAGCAACGACACCCTAGCCTCGGCCTCCACCATTGCAGCACCACATCACAGTCGAACCCACACTCAAGATCTCGACTTCCCTTACCACCACACGTGACAGCCCATGGCCGAACCCACCATCCACGACCACCCAGGCTCCACTATTTGTCTCCTCCCTCCAACAAACTCGAGTGCCAGCCGACCAAGCCTCCCCACCGTCCTTGGCCTGAGCACGCAGAGCAACCCACTGCTCCCACTTCCTTCGCCCCTGTTGCTTACCATGCCTCCAACCCTTCGACCCTGCTATGATGACGAGACCTAGTAAACATATATGTGGTTAGGTAGGTCTGTATATAAAGCAATAGTTATAATGGTATTAAAAAATTTATCTGTTATATAGTTAGACTTATTTTACTTTAAAGCATTTATTTTGGAGATGATATATATGTAGTTTATACCTTGCTTGAGTTTTATGGGATATATACATAGTAAGTCATATTGTTATAGTTTATAAAGTTATATAAGCTAGTTATTTTATGCTGTATACACAATATAAGCTACCTTTGTTATATAAGTTGTGGTATATACAAGTTAGTTTAGGGATATAAGATCTTTGCTTGTAACTTATATATATACTGAAGCTATGATTGAAACAGTTTTTGATAATAATATATATATTCAATGTTTTAGTTATAGTAGTGTGTATAATACATTCTGTTGGATTTTTTTAAATTTTATATTGTTTTGGTTCAAAACAGTTTTATTTCTTCAAAGTTTTGTTTTGTATAGTACGTAAATATGCCTGGTTATTGGTAAGTTTGAAGTTGTTTGTTTTCTAAAGAAAGTTTATATATATCTTTATATATATGTATATTCTGGGTTCTTTTATTTCAGTTTTCAAAACTTACATTTTATATATTAGTATATAATGTCGGTATGTATTAGTATGAATATAATATTGTTTTTGTATTCAAATGTTGTTCATATTAGTATATAAAACTTAATCTGCATATTTGTTGAGCAGCTGCCTACTTATCATATATATTATGTTAAAGGTTTGCGTGATGTCACTTTACATGAGTCTACATAGTTGAAAAGTTATATTGTGGCTATAGTATGTACTAAGTTATATAATAGGGTTTATATATACAAGTTCTAGATTTATGTATAAGATTTATATGTGTTTATATTGGTCAACTTGCTTTAGAGTCTGATTGTTTGTAGATTTATGTTGGTTATAAAATATAGTGTGTATGTGCACTGGTTATACCCATTTGCTATTATATATATTAGTGATCAGTGGTATATATTGTGATTTCAAAGTATAAACGTTATTTTACATTAAAATTAAATTTTGATTTGAAATAAATAGGTATGTTTTAATTTAACTGGGAATATGGTTTATGAATATAGTTATATATAGTTATACACCAGTCGCTTATACCTATTAGATTCATCGATCCAATTATGATTTGAGTTCGTCTATTCCTATTGACCAGTTTTGTTCGTCAAGTCGTGCCCAATCTAGTTTTGCTTTTGAAGTCGTGCTTGTGTTCCGTAACTCGATTCATTCCCGTTCTCTATGGCCTCGAAAGGTGAACACTCACTCACGATTAACGTTCTTTTATTTATTAAATTTGATTTCAATTGAAACGACAATTGAAATATGCTACTGTTTGATATTTACACTGTTATTACCTGTATCAGTTCACCTGTGACATCTGACACCATTATCTGTTATATATGCAATAATAATCAAGTTTGTTGTTAAATGATTGATTGTTTGATGTTTATATTGGACGTTAAATTGTTAATGATGTAAGTGATAAATAATTTGAAATTGAAATTGACGTAGGATAGTTAGGTTTGATATATGGGTTAAATTTGATTAAATGACATTTGTATAATATGACCCCTTTAACTGTTAAATTTATTGACACGTAGGATTTGTTTAATTACACTTTGAACCACTGAATGTATGTTGTTAAATTGATGATGTATGAAATTGAAATTGAATGACAAGTGAAAACCGTAATGTAATAATCTTTAATCTACATGAAATGATAGTGTAGATTCTAGAAATAATTATATTAATCCGTACAAATAACAATGCGAATTAATACGGTTATTTCGAGATTATTTGAATTGATTATTAGATTATTGTTATTGATTGTTGTTATTGCTTGTTTATTTATTTTGACACCATCCCAGTTATCGCACTGCAAGTTCCCTTTGCTATGTTTTGATTTTGAATTGAATTGGAATCGAGTTGAAATGATAAATACCCAAAATTGAACTTTGACCTAGGATAGAGAATTAAATAAACCCGATTGGTCAATAATTTGATTTAAAAATAAACGAAGATTTTATTTGAATAAATAATATGGTTTTGAAATGAAGTTGAAATTTGAATTTTAATGAAAGGAAAATGTTAATATTTAAAAATCTGAAATAAAATGTTAACAATGAATTTGATGGAAGAATGTTGTTTAATTTGAGAAACGATTGAATTAAGTTTGAGATGATTTAATAATTAAGTTTGAAATTATAATTAAGTTTGAAATTGTTAAACTTTGAAATTATTTAATAATTAAGTTTTGAATTATTTAGCAATTAAATAAGATTAAATTATTTAATGATTAAATTGAATTGAAATTCTTTAATAAGAAAAATTGAACTTTTGAATAAGTGAATTTTACTTCGTAAATAATTGAAATTGAGTTTTCTTTATTAACTAAGTTTTGGAAAATTATTTAAGTAAGTAAATAAGTGAAATTGAATTTCTTTAAGAAGAAAGGAAAATGTGATATTTTTGGAATTAATGTAAGTCTTGTAATTGAAAGAATTGATTTGACGAATTTAATTTAATTCAAAATTGTAAGTTTTGATTTAATGAAGTTGAAATTAAGAAATTGATTTAATGAATTGGAAATTTAATAGAAATTATTTTGAATGATAAAGTAACTTAACGAATATTGAATGAAATCGATAAATGAGTTTAAATTGATTTGAATGTTAAATAAAATTTATTTAAATGATTTCGGAATGGAATTTATATACGAATTTGAATCAATATTTGAATTGTTTTAAATAGAAATTGAAATTGAATCATAAGCTTTTGAAATGGTAATTTGGAAGTTTTGAAACGTAACTTTTGGAAATTGATTTCGAAAGACTAACGAAATGTTGATTTACGAATTGAAATTGAAATTGATTTGGTTTTGAAATAAATAAACGACCAATCGGTGAAATAATTACGGAAGTTATAAAAGAGACTGGAGTCGGTTATGGATATACTCTCTATCTAAACCGAAAACCACTTTAATAACTATACGCGGAGTGATGATCCAGAATGAAGTGGTTGGATGATGTACGTGATGATTGAAGAAAGAGAACGATAATGGATAGCCTTGACACTTGTGTCAAATTGGAAATGACTAAAACAGGAGCTGTGCCGGGCCAATGGAGGATTAGCTACCTCAAGTGGACACACTTCTTCGAACTACTAATACTTGTTGTCGATTGGTGCACCCTTGATTTTGGGAGTGTTGTTTCACGGTGTTGCGGGCGCTGCGGCGTTGCGTTCTCACCAGTCCGGATCAGGCGAACGGTAGTATCACTACCTTGGGTATTGCCTCATGTGCCTTGTCATACTTGTATTCCATTTATACGCGACCACTACGATTTTGATTTTTACCTTTAGTATATGGATTGCCCTCTGGTGACTTCCGTTTTTGGGGAAACTACGGTCTTGTATATGCTTTTGGGAATAAAAATGTGTTAAGGGTGGAATGGGCCATGACTTAACACTATTTTGATATCTTATTATTACTGATAGACATTATCTACTTATCGTACACTACTACATAGTAGATAGTTTAACGGATTCTTAAAGGATGGTTATTCCAAACATCCTTCGAGTTACTTGTATTTCAATTGCTATTTCACTTGAGTTGGATTTATTAATATAAGAATATTAATCCTGTCTCGAGTGTCTTGTGTTTTTGCTTTATGCTCGGGTCAGACTGAGTGTACCAGTATTCGAGACTCACCTTTGAAGTTGGAGCTTTGCTTGAAGATCCAACCATCTATTCTGCTTTCAGTCTTCGATGATTCCAGTGATGTATTCTGCTTTGTATTTGATGTATCGCATTACTCTTCCGTTGTATCTGGTTTAACTCTGATGTATCGTATTACTCTTCTGCTGTAAACTCTGATGTATTTTATACATTTATATAGTAGCTTCATGAACTACTATCTCTTTTATTTCCGCTGCAATTATTACTCTGTGTCTGTGACCTGTGATTATATTTATTTACTGTATATGTTCAGTTTTGCCAAATTTAAATTAACAACGCGATATTTTGAGCAATTCAACTCCGGCATGAGTGTCTACCTATACACTTATAATGGTTGCGAATGGTCCAAAATATCGGATGGTTACAGTTGGTATCAGAGCTTTGGTAGCTCTAGGCAAAACTCAACATATATGGTAAATGTATTTACAGAATCACTCTCATTCGAGTTTCAATCTCTTCCTTTCGACTCAATTCCATTGAATTTTGGAACGTTCCCCTCGGTTCCGAAATTCATTCGTGTCCCTCACTATTCGTCTTCTTTCAATTCTGGAGCACCTCATAACTCCATTTTGAATGATATCTATAATAGATCGGCGGTCTCGCCAATCTTCAAATGATTTGTAAAGGAGCAAAACTCCTTTATAATAGGCACGATTTACCAGAGATTTCTGTATCCTCAGTTTACGATGCTATCTATTCCCTGCTATACCTGAATCCCATCCCTTGAGATCGAGTGTCGATTTACCTCAAAATTCTACAACGATCTTATTCTTGAAGTCACGGTCGACCCGGTTAAGGATTGCCCGTGAATTAAATAAGTTTGTCCATCTCCCAATGCCTTTAATTGAATTATCTTATCTTCTGTTTCAAACTTATTTCCGAATCAAATTTCTCTTGATTTGAGTCCATCAAATTTGAAACCCTATCCTTATTTTGAAAATTCATTCCTGTATCGTCGAGCAAAGAAATGTATTTGTAAACTAATATATAAATGTTTTAATATATGCTGTGTTGTTTGAGTTGTTGATGTTGATTTGGGTTTCCGATCGATACGTCTGATCAACGCAATCGATAGGATTTCCAAAACACTTGAACAGAGCAAACTGACACAATATTATTTTCAAATTTGGAAAATGAAATAAATTTGTTTGATTATATTGTGAAAATATAAGTAAAATTTTCTGGAATTTAATAGGTTAATTAAATTGTTTGTTTGAAATGATAATATTTGATTATCATTTATTGTTCTAAATAAATTTATAAATACGGTTTATAAATTGATTTGGAATTTGAAATGAATTTAATTCAGAAATTTGAGAATTTAGTTTCCGGTGATTTTGAACTTTGGTTTTAAAATTTTAAAGTATATATTATTGAAAGTA
Source organism: Allium fistulosum (assembly GCA_030737815.1). NCBI lineage: Eukaryota > Viridiplantae > Streptophyta > Magnoliopsida > Asparagales > Amaryllidaceae > Allium > Allium fistulosum. Next base: position 718,529,277 of record CM060905.1, on the reverse strand, counting down.
TTTTCGAATAGAAATCGTTTTCAAAGAATTTTAAAATGTGGAAATCAGTACTCTTCTCTTTGTCGCTGGAAAATAATTTCGGTGATGGCGGCCGCATCATCGACATTCATTTTCGAGTTTCGAAGTGGAGAAACCATTCTGTAGCTTTGCTATGGTTTTGCTTGGGAAAAATATTTTGATTTGAATTTCTTCAGTATAATTTGATTTATATATATAGGTATCTTATTTTAAATTTAATTTTATTTGATATAAATATATTACATATATCTCTAAATTGTTTAAAGTTAATCAGAAATCTAATTCTTAAATTTTAGGATGATTTCAATTATAAATAAGACCAAAATTTGGGATAAATATTTAAACTTGAATAATTGAATTTGGAAAATTTTATTTGTATATTGTTCAACTGCATTCTAATACAACTTACCTAAATCGTTCAGAAGTTGAATATGTAATTGGATAATATATAAGATAAATTCAATTTATAAATAAAATTTGAGTGTTTATAATAAATGTTATACACTAAATTTTGATTATAAAGATGCTAATAGAGTTAGATAGGATAATTAGTAAACTCAGTTACTAATGAAATAAATTTGTTTTGAAAAAAATTAACAAATTGAATTAGATCAACTTATGGAAATACCTTAAATTTAAACCAATAATTGAATATAAATTAATTTAAATTGAAATTTATATAGTTTAAATTAATTTATATGGTTTAAATATATGTAATAAGATATATTAAGTAGAATAAAGTTAATAATAATTTGGAATAAAAGAATTAAATTTGTTGAATAAAATATGTGTATGATAAATGATTATACAAATTAATGATTTAGAAGTTGATGATTTAGGATAATTAGGAAAAAAAATAATGAATTTAGAAATAGTTGAGTTTGATTTAACTTAAGTAAAATCAAATGGATTAAATCAATTATTGAATATCAATTAATTTAAATTTGAATTTATATGGTTTAAACTAATTGTTATTTTTTATTTCAAAATCTATTTTCTTTTTGGTGGTTTCTATTCTCCTACCTCGTTCCTTTTCGGGGACGAAAAGTTTTGTATAACGACCCGGTATTTTCAACCATTAGCATCCATTATAAGTGTATAGGTAGACACTCATGCCGGAGTTGAATTGCTCAAAATACCGCGTTGTAAATAAAATTTGGCAAATCTCAGAATATACAGTAAATAAATATAATCACAGATCACAGACACAGAGTAAAATAATGCAGCGGAAGTAAAAGAAATAGTAGTTCATGAAGCTACTATGAAAATATATCAGAGTTAAATAAGATACAATAGAAGAAACAAAGTACCGCAGAAGTCTCAATACAATAACCAAGTACAAGCTGAGTAGAACAACGGAACAGAAATAGATAGGACCAGACAAGCAGACAATCTCCAGCGATTCAAATCTCCGAGAGAGTGGAAATCCAAATCTGTGAATAACTCAGGCTGACCCGAGCGTAAAGCTAAACACAAAACACTCGAGTCAGTACAATATTTACTTATATAATGTAAACCAACTCAAGTGAACTGTAATAAAGGTACAAGTAACTTAAAGAATGCTTGGGATCGCCGATTCTTTAAGGATCCGTTAAAATATCTACTATTTAGTAATATTCGCTATTATAATAGTGTCTACATAAGTAAAGTATAATCATATCGGAAAATAGCATTAAGGGGATGGAGAACCTTAACGCGGTCGGATCTTAAAATCATAATCGTAGTAAAGCTCGATATGGTAGGTGACACGGCACAACTAGGCAATGCCAGGGTAGATATACCAATTACGCATCCGGACTAGTGGTGACGCATAGCAGCCACTACCGCCCACCTCGAACAACACTCCCAATCAAGGGTGGCCACCAAATCAATCACAAGTAATAGAATGGTATCGAAGAAGTGTGTCCGATAAGAGGTGCTACCTCCTTGGTCCGTCAATCGCTCCTGTTTTAGCCACCTTATGCCAACTCACGGGAGTTGGGTCCACGTATATACCTTAGGATCGTCGCCACCATCCTACTTCATTCTGGAATCTCCACCACGTACACAGTTGTCAAAGTGGTTTTCGGTATCGACAGAGAGTATGTCCATATCCGATCCCGGTCTCTTTGCCAACCAATCGTTATTATAACCCGTGGTTATAACTTTTAAAAACAATACTTTACTTCAAAATAAGATATCATTTCAAAATCATGTCTTTATCAAAATAAAGATTTATCATTTCCAAATCATTTCAATATTCCAAAATATCGTATCCTTTCAAACTTCTTTTCAAATCATTTCAATATACCAAAATATCATATCTTTGATAGTTATACTTCGAAATCAAAATCATTTTTATTTCAAAACTATGTTCATTTCAAAACAACATCATTTCCATTTCAAACATATATTCACCTTTCAAATAGTCTATACTTTCAAAGTTATAATTCTTTTGAAACTAAAACATTTGAAATCATTATACTTTGAAAATCACAACATTTCGAAAACATATATTTGAAATCATCTTTTAATTCTACATATTTACAAATTTATTAAATTAAACCCAAATTCCAAATTTTAATTTTAATTTAATTCAAGCCATCATTTTCAACTCACATTCAGTTTACTAACAAACCATTTCAAATATAGGTTTAATTCACAAAATACAATATTCAATCTTTAGTATATTTCAAAGCTTAAATATCCCACATTTCATAAATTCAAAATCATTTATATACATTTCAAAATATCAAAATATTATTCAAAGCATCATTCATTTATATTTCATTTAAATACCATTTAAATCCATTCATTTTATTAAATTTAAATACCATTTTAAACTCACATTAAAATCAAATTCTTTCATTTAAAACCATTTAAATGTCTCTTCATTATCTTTAGAAATTTAACCTTTAATTTCCAAAATTATATCATTTTCCAAAGATTATTTTTCATTAAAATTTATTAAAACAACAAAAATACAGTTTCCGTAGCACTTACAAATGCTACGTAAAGTTATAGTTTAAAATAGTTCATTTAACAAAACGACAGCACTTAAATGCTGTAATATATTTCCATTAAATTTAAAATAAACTTAAATGTTAAGTTTAACCACTACAGCACTTACAAAGTGCTATAATAGCCTTTATTTCAAATTAACTTTTTTAGTTCATTTAAACAACTACAGCATTTGCAAAATGCTGTAATATCTTTACATACATTTCAAAAATGCTGTCAAATCAAATTCAGAGTTTAATTACCTTTTCACAAATTCAACTAAATTTCAAATTTTATTTAATTAACTTACACCTTTAATTAAAACTAAATTTCACATTTCCAAGTCAAGTTATATTTTAAAAGATCACTTTTAAACATTCATTTATTTAACCACTTAAATTCATAGAAAAATCAATAATACTTTAATAAATCATTTAAATTCAAATTAAATCAAATTATCATAATTACCATTTTCCAAATATAATTAAATTTCCATTTTATTTATATAACTTAAATATCATTTTTTAACCAAAGTTCCAAATTTCCAAACTTGAGTTATATTTCAAAAAATTCAGTTAAACCATTCATTTATTACATTTTTAACACATAGAAAAATCATAATTTCTTTAATTCAAAATATTTCAAAATATGTTTAAATCAAATTTCATAAATTTATATTTTTAAAATACTTAAAAATATCCAAAACACCTTATAAAATAACCACGGGCCTGTATATAGTTTTCTAGCCTAGGTCAGGTGATACGGATATGTATCATTTCAATCCGTAGTTTAAAAAGAAAAATCCGGGTTCTATCATTTCAAACCCGCAATCCCAAGTTAAAATAAATTAAATAAAAACCATTCAGGCCTATCATTTCAGCCCATAACGATTTTTCCCTATTCTAAAGTCCGTTCGGGTATGTATCATTTCAACCCATAGTGATTCTAGTCTACAGGGAACTTGCAATGGTGATAACTGATATAAATAACATAATAACATTAAATAACAGTAACATATGATATAACAGGTGTAATAACAGGTGTGAACATCATATGATAATAATATAGGCATATAACATGATAATATATTTTTACAGATTCACAGGGTGTCAATTTACTAGTTATATAGGTACATATTGTCTGGTGAGAATAACTCACCTGTATTGAGCTGGAGATGACAACTAACACACACATCATAGGATCCACAAAGGCACGAGAGTATGATAGTGATTTGAGTGTGGGAGAGACAAGACTAAATGCCTTGAATACATGAAACAAACCAATACAATATACATGAATAAACACTACACAACAATTTAAATAACTTGTATATTCAAGCACAAATCAATTCCAAACCAATTGCACTTGCCTCCATCTAGCATAGGCTCAGCCATGGATGGAAAATACATGAATAAGGCTTGCTCTAAGGTCTGGTTGTGGACCTATAGGGGTCGGCCTAACCTAGAGAAGGTGGTGGACAAGTTTGTGAAGCAAAAATCTAATATTACAAGGCAAAAGCATTGAATTCAAGGCAACTAAAGGGCTCGGCCTAGGTCATGGAGGACATGGCTATCTCAAGTGGGGTCAGTAGGTGGTGTGCAGAGGTGTCTCAGGTCTGAAACAGGTTGGTGGTGGTGGTGGTTGGTCGGCCTAGGTGGTGGAGAGAGGTGGTGGAAGGAGGATGTGCTTGGCTATGGGATCTAGGTGATGTTGCATCAAAACTATGGTGGTTCTTCATCACATAGGGGCTAGGCTATGGCATGGGAAGGGGCTGGAGGAGGTGTTGGTCAGACGGGATGGTGGTGGAGGTGGCCAAGGTGGTGGATGTGGTGTTGGCCGATCCAAAGAAGAGGAGGACAAGTGCAAAATTATGTGAAAACAAAGGAAAACATAGAAAAGAAGAAGGTTTTTACCCAAAAATCTTTTCAAATGATGATGGCCATGATTTTTGTGATTGAGAACAGTTTGTATACGGAAATAAAAAGAAAAATAAGCAGCTGAAAGAAAAGTTAAGGTCGGCCAAAGAAATTGAATGAAAAAGGTTGGAAAACGAAGAGACGGGAAAACAAAGAGCCTTAGGCAAACCAAGAGTCACAAACTCTTCAAATTTCCATTATTAATTTAGGAATTTGTAAATACATATAAAACTGATAAATAAAGATAAAACTCAGTAAAGAAAATTAATATATAAAATAAATAATTAAATTTTAATTATATAGCATTTAAATTAAGAAAATGGCTAAAATTTGCAAACTAGGCTTTAAAAATTTAGAAATAACCTCAATACACTTTGGAAACATTTATTTTAATTTGAATACATGTAAAATGAATAAAATAAAGTAAAACACAGAAAATAAGAGTGAATGCATAAAATAAATAAATAAATTTTAATTATATATAATTAAATTAAGAAAATAGCAAAGAAAATAGAAATTAGGCTTTAAAATTAGAAAACAATTTCAGTAGACTTTAGAAAAATTATATTATCATTTGTAAAAATATTAAAAGACAAAATATACATCAAATAACATATTAGCACATATTTAAAATAAAATATAACAAAGAAAAAGTAATTTATACAATTTAAAATAGGCAAAATTTCAAAATAAACAATTTATACTCGAAATTGAAATGTACATATCTTTTGCAGTTTAACTCCGTTTTCAACGAAACAAAAAGTATTATTCATGTTATTAAATCTATTTTCATAATAAAAGATAAAATTTATAATTTCAAATATTTAAAATTTAAATTTAAAAGTCAAAGTTTGACTATTTTAACCAAAATTCACTTTTAGGAAAATTATTCTATTCAGTCATATTTGGACTTCTAATCCATATCAAAATCAAAGTTTATATTTAAAATAACAAAATTTATTCTTTTTCATAAATAAAGCTTTTTAAATATGGAAATATCAATTTAAAAATAATTGTAAAATACAAGATTGTTACACTCTCCCCCACTCAAAGCTTTTCGTCCCCGAAAAGGAACGAGGTACGGGAAAGCACAGAAAAAGATAGAATGAAATAGAATTAAGACAAGATGATAAGAAGATTGGAATTACACCTAGTAACTATTGTTATAGGTAAGTTTAACAAGATGGAGGTGATCAAATAAAGAATATAAGCACGAAAAAGATCCTCTAGAGTCTGAATCTCCCTTTTCACTTGACCGACGGTCTATGAATGAAAAAACAGTGCTCAGGGTTAAATTGAGTACCAAAAATTTTCAAAGATTACAGAAAGATTTCTAAACAGACTGGTATAAGCAATAGCCTTCCCATTCTGTAACAAGATAAGAGAAATAAGGACAAACAAAAGATAGTTTGAAAAAAAAAACAAAATAAGATAATAGATTTGTAACCATAATGTTTTGAAATCATAACAATTTAGAGATGTTATCATTTGGAAATCATACTACTAAAAATCATAACACTTTGGAAATGTTATTCTAAAAAAAACATAACACTTAGAAAATCATAACACTTAAAAAAAATAAACTTCATTTAAACCATTTAATTCAAGGTCAAATAATATTCATTTTAAAGTTGTAACATTTCTAAGTTCATTCAATTATAAAAATTTCCAAAACATTGTCTTTTCAAAATAGCAGCACTTATAAAATGCTACAGTAGATATATTAATATTTCAAATCAGTTTTATTCTATAATATTCATTTGGATATCATTTAACTTATGACTTATTAAAACAAACTATTATGAATGGAATATCCAAATTAAACTATACTTTGTTTATTAAGTCAAAAGCTCACTATTTTACTTAGCTCTGAATTTAACACATACCCTAACACTTTATTTAAAATACCCATTTCATAAATAGATATTCCTTTAATAAGTTACACTTAAAATTTCCATTTGAAAACCAAATTCTCAAGTATCAAGTGATGTTAAAATACATTTTAACTATTTAAATCATAATCATTCATTTTTCAAGACATATCTATTTCATAAATAAAATATTTATATAGCAAATATAACAATCAAATTTCTTTACACATTTATTCATTTAGACATCAATTAAACTATGAATTCAAGTTAAATAAACTTTATTACAAAATGTCTAATTCAAATGTATTTTATTTCCTCTATTCAAAGATACATTATTTATTATACAACATATTCATTTCAGGAAATAACCTTTATTAAAATTCCTAGGTTAGACTTAAGGTTCCATAGTAAATCAAATTTGATTATTAAGTTATTTAAATAAAATCTCTTTAAGTTCCTTTTTCACTATTTACCTCTGTTAATCTTTTATAACTAAAATTTAAGTGTATAACATTTATTATAGCCACTCAAATTTTATTTATAAAAATCCTTTTTATATTGTATATTATCCAATTCCATATTCAACTTCTGTGTAATTTAGGTAAGTTATATTGGAATGAAATTTTGTGTTATACAAATAAAACTTTCCGATTCAATTATCTCAAGTTTGAATCATTATTCAATTTTTTTTTTCTTTTTATAATTGAAATTATTCTTTAAGAAAAAAAATGTAAGAATTAATTTCCGATTTCCTTCAAACCAGTTAGAGATAAATAAATATATGTACATAATATGTCAAATCAAATTTAAATCATATATCTATATATATTATAAATCAAGTCATATTTTTAGAAATTCATATCAATTAGATTTTCTAAAACAAAGCTGTAGCAAGACTTCAGAATGGTTTCTTCACTTCGAAACTCGAAAATGAACGTCGATGATGCTGCAGTCATCACCGAAAATATTTTCCAGCGACAAAGAGAAGAGCACTAAATTTTTAAACTTTAAAATCCTTTAGAGACAAATTTTTATTCAAAAATACTTTAAATAATATATCCTTTTAAAACTTTAAACACAAGGTTTGAAACCATCAGAAATTAAATTCTCAAATTCTTGATTTAAATTCATTTCAGTTCCCAAATCAAATTTATAAACAACTATTTATAAATTCATTTATAGAATGATAAATCAAGTATTATCATTTCAAATAATCAATTTAAATCAATTTATAAAGTTCCATAAAATTTACTTATATCAAAATTTATTTCATTAGCAATTTTAAAATAATATTGTGTCAGTTTGTTCTGTCAAAGTGTTTTAGAAATCCAATCGATAGCGTTGATCAGACGAATCGATCGGAAACCCAAATCAACATCAACAACCCAAACAACACAATATATAAAACAAAACATTAATTTATAGATTTCGTGTATAATTCAAAAATGTTTGGAGATAGTTTAGAAACAAAAGACAAGATGGTTAAGCAGAGTAGAGAGATGGGTAAGCTTAGGTAAATCGCAGACAACCTTAACCGGGTCAACCGTGACTTAATGGATAAGATCAAATGTGGATTTTCTGGGGTAAATCTACCTTTGATCTCAAGAGATAGAGTTTGGAATAATAAAAGATATTAGCATCTAAACCAAGGATAAATATAAATCTCTGGTGAATCGATGCTGATTATAAAGGATTTTCACCCTTTTACAAGAAAATTAGAATATTTGCGAGACCACCAATTCACTATAAAGATCATTGGAAGTGGAGTTATGAGATACTCCAGTATCAAAGGAAGATGAATAGTGAGGGACATGAATGAATTTTGGAACCGAAGGGAATGTTCCAAAAATTCAAAGGAAATTCGAATCAAGAGGAAAAGATTCAAACTCGAACGAAAGTGATTCTGTAACTAAATCTACTCCATATGCTGAGTTTTGCCTCAAAGCCAAAGCTCTGATACCAACTATAACGACCCGGTATTTTCAACCATTAGCATCCATTATAAGTGTATAGGTAGACACTCATGCCGGAGTTGAATTGCTCAAAATACCGCGTTGTAAATAAAATTTGGCAAATCTCAGAATATACAGTAAATAAATATAATCACAGATCACAGACACAGAGTAAAATAATGCAGCGGAAGTAAAAGAAATAGTAGTTCATGAAGCTACTATGAAAATATATCAGAGTTAAATAAGATACAATAGAAGAAACAAAGTACAGCAGAAGTCTCAATACAATAACCAAGTACAAGCTGAGTAGAACAACGAAACAGAAATAGATAGGACCAGACAAGCAGACAATCTCCAGCGATTCAAATCTCCGAGAGAGTGGAAATCCAAATCTGTGAATAACTCAGGCTGACCCGAGCGTAAAGCTAAACATAAAACACTCGAGTCAGGACAATATTTACTTATATAATGTAAACCAACTCAAGTGAACTGTAATAAAGGTACAAGTAACTTAAAGAATGCTTGGGATCGCCCATTCTTTAAGGATCCGTTAAAATATCTACTATGTAGTAATATTCGCTATTATAATAGTGTCTACATAAGTAAAGTATAATCATATCGGAAAATAGCATTAAGGGGATGGAGAACCTTAACGCGGTCGGATCTTAAAATCATAATCGTAGTAAAGCTCGATATGGTAGGTGACACGGCACAACTAGGCAATGCCAGGGTAGATATACCAATTACGCATCCGGACTAGTGGTGACGCATAGCAGCCACTACCGCCCACCTCGAACAACACTCCCAATCAAGGGTGGCCACCAAATCACTCACAAGTAATAGAATGGTATCGAAGAAGTGTGTCCGATAAGAGGTGCTACCTCCTTGGTCCGTCAATCGCTCCTGTTTTAGCCACCTTATGCCAACTCACGGGAGTTGGGTCCACGTATATACCTTAGGATCGTCGCCACCATCCTACTTCATTCTGGAATCTCCACCGCGTACACAGTTGTCAAAGTGGTTTTCGGTATCGACAGAGAGTATGTCCATATCCGATCCCGGTCTCTTTGCCAACCAATCGTTATTATAACCCGTGGTTATAACTTTTAAAAACAATACTTTACTTCAAAATAAGATATCATTTCAAAATCATGTCTTTATCAAAATAAAGATTTATCATTTCCAAATCATTTCAATATTCCAAAATATCGTATCCTTTCAAACTTCTTTTCAAATCATTTCAATATACCAAAATATCATATCTTTGATAGTTATACTTCGAAATCAAAATCATTTTTATTTCAAAACTATGTTCATTTCAAAACAACATCATTTCCATTTCAAACATATATTCACCTTTCAAATAGTCTATACTTTCAAAGTTATAATTCTTTTGAAACTAAAACATTTGAAATCATTATACTTTGAAAATCACAACATTTCGAAAACATATATTTGAAATCATCTTTTAATTCTACATATTTACAAATTTATTAAATTAAACCCAAATTCCAAATTTTAATTTTAATTTAATTCAAGCCATCATTTTCAACTCACATTCAGTTTACTAACAAACCATTTCAAATATAGGTTTAATTCACAAAATACAATATTCAATCTTTAGTATATTTCAAAGCTTAAATATCCCACATTTCATAAATTCAAAATCATTTATATACATTTCAAAATATCAAAATATTATTCAAAGCATCATTCATTTATATTTCATTTAAATACCATTTAAATCCATTCATTTTATTAAATTTAAATACCATTTTAAACTCACATTAAAATCAAATTCTTTCATTTAAAACCATTTAAATGTCTCTTCATTATCTTTAGAAATTTAACCTTTAATTTCCAAAATTATATCATTTTCCAAAGATTATTTTTCATTAAAATTTATTAAAACAACAAAAATACAGTTTCCGTAGCACTTACAAATGCTACGTAAAGTTATAGTTTAAAATAGTTCATTTAACAAAACGACAGCACTTAAATGCTGTAATATATTTCCATTAAATTTAAAATAAACTTAAATGTTAAGTTTAACCACTACAGCACTTACAAAGTGCTATAATAGCCTTTATTTCAAATTAACTTTTTTAGTTCATTTAAACAACTACAGCATTTGCAAAATGCTGTAATATCTTTACATACATTTCAAAAATGCTGTCAAATCAAATTCAGAGTTTAATTACCTTTTCACAAATTCAACTAAATTTCAAATTTTATTTAATTAACTTACACCTTTAATTAAAACTAAATTTCACATTTCCAAGTCAAGTTATATTTTAAAAGATCACTTTTAAACATTCATTTATTTAACCACTTAAATTCATAGAAAAATCAATAATACTTTAATAAATCATTTAAATTCAAATTAAATCAAATTATCATAATTACCATTTTCCAAATATAATTAAATTTCCATTTTATTTATATAACTTAAATATCATTTTTTAACCAAAGTTCCAAATTTCCAAACTTGAGTTATATTTCAAAAAATTCAGTTAAACCATTCATTTATTACATTTTTAACACATAGAAAAATCATAATTTCTTTAATTCAAAATATTTCAAAATATGTTTAAATCAAATTTCATAAATTTATATTTTTAAAATACTTAAAAATATCCAAAACACCTTATAAAATAACCACGGGCCTGTATATAGTTTTCTAGCCTAGGTCAGGTGATACGGATATGTATCATTTCAATCCGTAGTTTAAAAAGAAAAATCCGGGTTCTATCATTTCAAACCCGCAATCCCAAGTTAAAATAAATTAAATAAAAACCATTCAGGCCTATCATTTCAGCCCATAACGATTTTTCCCTATTCTAAAGTCCGTTCGGGTATGTATCATTTCAACCCATAGTGATTCTAGTCTACAGGGAACTTGCAATGGTGATAACTGATATAAATAACATAATAACATTAAATAACAGTAACATATGATATAACAGGTGTAATAACAGGTGTGAACATCATATGATAATAATATAGGCATATAACATGATAATATATTTTTACAGATTCACAGGGTGTCAATTTACTAGTTATATAGGTACATATTGTCTGGTGAGAATAACTCACCTGTATTGAGCTGGAGATGACAACTAACACACACATCATAGGATCCACAAAGGCACGAGAGTATGATAGTGATTTGAGTGTGGGAGAGACAAGACTAAATGCCTTGAATACATGAAACAAACCAATACAATATACATGAATAAACACTACACAACAATTTAAATAACTTGTATATTCAAGCACAAATCAATTCCAAACCAATTGCACTTGCCTCCATCTAGCATAGGCTCAGCCATGGATGGAAAATACATGAATAAGGCTTGCTCTAAGGTCTGGTTGTGGACCTATAGGGGTCGGCCTAACCTAGAGAAGGTGGTGGACAAGTTTGTGAAGCAAAAATCTAATATTACAAGGCAAAAGCATTGAATTCAAGGCAACTAAAGGGCTCGGCCTAGGTCATGGAGGACATGGCTATCTCAGGTGGGGTCAGTAGGTGGTGTGCAGAGGTGTCTCAGGTCTGAAACAGGTTGGTGGTGGTGGTGGTTGGTCGGCCTAGGTGGTGGAGAGAGGTGGTGGAAGGAGGATGTGCTTGGCTATGGGATCTAGGTGATGTTGCATCAAAACTATGGTGGTTCTTCATCACATAGGGGATAGGCTATGGCATGGGAAGGGGCTGGAGGAGGTGTTGGTCAGAGGGGATGGTGGTGGAGGTGGCCAAGGTGGTGGATGTGGTGTTGGCCGATCCAAAGAAGAGGAGGACAAGTGCAAAATTATGTGAAAACAAAGGAAAACATAGAAAAGAAGAAGGTTTTTACCCAAAAATCTTTTCAAATGATGATGGCCATGATTTTTGTGATTGAGAACAGTTTGTATACGGAAATAAAAAGAAAAATAAGCAGCTGAAAGAAAAGTTAAGGTCGGCCAAAGAAATTGAATGAAAAAGGTTGGAAAACGAAGAGACGGGAAAACAAAGAGCCTTAGGCAAACCAAGAGTCACAAACTCTTCAAATTTCCATTATTAATTTAGGAATTTGTAAATACATATAAAACTGATAAATAAAGATAAAACTCAGTAAAGAAAATTAATATATAAAATAAATAATTAAATTTTAATTATATAGCATTTAAATTAAGAAAATGGCTAAAATTTGCAAACTAGGCTTTAAAAATTTAGAAATAACCTCAATACACTTTGGAAACATTTATTTTAATTTGAATACATGTAAAATGAATAAAATAAAGTAAAACACAGAAAATAAGAGTGAATGCATAAAATAAATAAATAAATTTTAATTATATATAATTAAATTAAGAAAATAGCAAAGAAAATAGAAATTAGGCTTTAAAATTAGAAAACAATTTCAGTAGACTTTAGAAAAATTATATTATCATTTGTAAAAATATTAAAAGACAAAATATACATCAAATAACATATTAGCACATATTTAAAATAAAATATAACAAAGAAAAAGTAATTTATACAATTTAAAATAGGCAAAATTTCAAAATAAACAATTTATACTCGAAATTGAAATGTACATATCTTTTGCAGTTTAACTCCGTTTTCAACGAAACAAAAAGTAGTATTCATGTTATTAAATCTATTTTCATAATAAAAGATAAAATTTATAAGTTCAAATATTTAAAATTTAAATTTAAAAGTCAAAGTTTGACTATTTTAACCAAAATTCACTTTTAGGAAAATTATTCTATTCAGTCATATTTGGACTTCTAATCCATATCAAAATCAAAGTTTATATTTAAAATAACAAAATTTATTCTTTTTCATAAATAAAGCTTTTTAAATATGGAAATATCAATTTAAAAATAATTGTAAAATACAGGATTGTTACATTTTGAGTGGGGGAGAATGTAACGACCCGTAAATTTCAACTGTTTTAATAACGTAATTAGTTGAAATTTTGCGAAATTTTAAACGATAAAATTTTGAAATAAAAATTTTATATTTGGAATACGTCTAGTTAAACATAGCAACTGGTAAATTTTCGTCCGAAAATATGGAAGTTTATTTCGCGCGTAAATTCACTTCAATTTAATCCGTTAAAAAGCGTTGAAAATAAAATGTTTCCGAAACCTAAATATTTTTACATAGAAAAATTCTAAACCATCTTCTGAGCAAGATGTCAGTTTGTCGTTGTTCCAAATTCGGACATCTTTGCCTCCGTCGATCTTATTTTTCAGTGTTTTTCTTGCATTTTCCGCTATTAGAAAATTCGAATTTTTATAATTCAAATCAAACTACTGATATTTTTATACCGTTTTGATCGTCTCATCGAGATGATCTCCGCAGCATATTTGTTTTTGTGTTTCGGAGACCAGTAAAACAGTGAAATCTACGGAACGATTTCCATATTGGTTCCGCAATTTGACTTTGATTTGGTGACCATTCAACTTTCCTCTGTGTAAACCCAATAGCCACCAACATTTATTATTCCAGCTTTTGACCCTTTATTTTTCCAACCATTCATTTTCTTTCGGTCCAAGAATTATATATTATAAAATTTATACCTTTTATTCTCTCCTCACTTTCTCTTCAAAATGTTGCCTGTACGTTTCCAAACATCTTCCTTTAGCCTGCTTGTTTCTTTGAGAAGCCTGGTCTCATCCTCAGCCTTGCAACTCCACCTTCCATTTTTCCAGACATCTTCCTTTAGCCTACGCTCAGCCTCACATGCAATGTTTTCCTCTTCACCAACCAAAGCAGCCCCGTCCACATCATCCACCACCAAGCAACGACACCCTAGCCTCGGCCTCCACCATTGCAGCACCACATCACAGTCGAACCCACACTCAAGATCTCAACTTCCCTTACCACCACACGTGACAGCCCATGGCCGAACCCACCATCCACGACCACCCAGGCTCCACTATTTGTCTCCTCCCTCCAACAAACTCGAGTGCCAGCCGACCAAGCCTCCCCACCGTCCTTGGCCTGAGCACGCAGAGCAACCCACTGCTCCCACTTCCTTCGCCATTGTTGCTTATCATGCCTCCAACCCTTCGACCCTGCTATGATGACGAGACATAGTAAACATATATGTGGTTAGGTAGGTCTGTATATAAAGCAATAGTTATAATGGTATTAAAAAATTTATCTGTTATATAGTTAGACTTATTTTACTTTAAAGCATTTATTTTGGAGATGATATATATGTAGTTTATACCTTGCTTGAGTTTTATGGGATATATACATAGTAAGTCATATTGTTATAGTTTATAAAGTTATATAAGCTAGTTATTTTATGCTGTATACACAATATAAGCTACCTTTGTTATATAAGTTGTGGTATATACAAGTTAGTTTAGGGATATAAGATCTTTGCTTGTAACTTATATATATACTGAAGCTATGATTGAAACAGTTTTTGATAATAATATATATATTCAATGTTTTAGTTATAGTAGTGTGTATAATACATTCTGTTGGATTTTTTTAAATTTTATATTGTTTTGGTTCAAAACAGTTTTATTTCTTCAAAGTTTTGTTTTGTATAGTACGTAAATATGCCTGGTTATTGGTAAGTTTGAAGTTGTTTGTTTTCTAAAGAAAGTTTATATATATCTTTATATATATGTATATTCTGGGTTCTTCTATTTCAGTTTTCAAAACTTACATTTTATATATTAGTATATAATGTCGGTATGTATTAGTATGAATATAATATTGTTTTTGTATTCAAATGTTGTTCATATTAGTATATAAAACTTAATCTGCATATTTGTTGAGCAGCTGCCTACTTATCATATATATTATGTTAAAGGTTTGCGTGATGTCACTTTACATGAGTCTACATAGTTGAAAAGTTAAATTGTGGCTATAGTATGTACTAAGTTATATAATAGGGTTTATATATACAGGTTCTAGATTTATGTATAAGATTTATATGTGTTTATATTGGTCAACTTGCTTTAGAGTCTGATTGTTTGTAGATTTATGTTGGTTATAAAATATAGTGTGTATGTGCACTGGTTATACCCATTTGCTATTATATATATTAGTGATCAGTGGTATATATTGTGATTTCAAAGTATAAACGTTATTTTACATTAAAATTAAATTTTGATTTGAAATAAATAGGTATGTTTTAATTTAACTGGGAATATGGTTTATGAATATAGTTATATATAGTTATACACCAGTCGCTTATACCTATTAGATTCATCGATCCAATTATGATTTGAGTTCGTCTATTCCTATTGATCAGTTTTGTTCGTCAAGTCGTGCCCAATCTAGTTTTGCTTTTGAAGTCGTGCTTGTGTTCCGTAACTCGATTCATTCCCGTTCTCTCTGGCCTCGAAAGGTGAGCACTCACTCACGATTAACGTTCTTTTATTTATTAAATTTGATTTCAATTGAAACGACAATTGAAATATGCTACTGTTTGATATTTACACTGTTATTACCTGTATCAGTTCACCTGTGACATCTGACACCATTATCTATTATATATGCAATAATAATCAAGTTTGTTGTTAAATGATTGATTGTTTGATGTTTATATTGGACGTTAAATTGTTAATGATGTAAGTGATAAATAATTTGAAATTGAAATTGACGTAGGATAGTTAGGTTTGATATATGGGTTAAACTTGATTAAATGACATTTGTATAATATGACCCCTTTAACTGTTAAATTTATTGACACGTAGGATTTGTTTAATTACACTTTGAACCACTGAATGTATGTTGTTAAATTGATGATGTATGAAATTGAAATTGAATGACAAGTGAAAACCGTAATGTAATAATCTTTAATCTACATGAAATGATAGTGTAGATTCTAGAAATAATTATATTAATCCGTACAAATAACAATGCGAATTAATACGGTTATTTCGGGATTATTTGAATTGATTATTGGATTATTGTTATTGATTGTTGTCATTGCTTGTTTATTTATTTTGACACCATCCCAGTTATCACACTGCAAGTTCCCTTTGCTATGTTTTGATTTTGAATTGAATTCGAATCGGGTTGAAATGATAAATACCCAAAATTGAACTTTGACCTAGGATAGAGAATTAAATAAAACCCGATTGGTCAATAATTTGATTTAAAAATAAACGAAGATTTTATTTGAATAAATAATATGGTTTTGAAATGAAGTTGAAATTTGAATTTTAATGAAAGGAAAATGTTAATATTTAAAAATCTGAAACAAAATGTTAACAATGAATTTGATGGAAGAATGTTGTTTAATTTGAGAAACGATTGAATTAAGTTTGAGATGATTTAATAATTAAGTTTGAAATTATAATTAAGTTTGAAATTGTTAAACTTTGAAATTATTTAATAATTAAGTTTTGAATTATTTAGCAATTAAATAAGATTAAATTATTTAATGATTAAATTGAATTGAAATTCTTTAATAAGAAAAATTGAACTTTTGAATAAGTGAATTTTACTTCGTAAATAATTGAAATTGAGTTTTCTTTATTAACTAAGTTTTGGAAAATTATTTAAGTAAGTAAATAAGTGAAATTGAATTTCTTTAACAAGAAAGGAAAATGTGATATTTTTGGAATTAATGTAAGTCTTGTAATTGAAAGAATTGATTTGACGAATTTAATTTAATTCAAAATTGTAAGTTTTGATTTAATGAAGTTGAAATTAAGAAATTGATTTAATGAATTGGAAATTTAATAGAAATTGTTTTGAATGATAAAGTAACTTAACGAATATTGAATGAAATCGATAAATGAGTTTAAATTGATTTGAATGTTAAATAAAATTTATTTAAATGATTACGGAATGGAATTCATATACGAATTTGAATCAATATTTGAATTGTTTTAAATAGAAATTGAAATTGAATTATAAGCTTTTGAAATGGTAATTTGGAAGTTTTGAAACGTAAATCTTGGAAATTGATTTCGAAAGACTAACGAAATGTTGATTTACGAATTGAAATTGAAATTGAAATTGATTTGGTTTTGAAATAAATAAACGACCAATCGGTGAAATAATTACGAAAGTTATAAAAGAGACCGAAGTCGGTTATGGATATACTCTCTATCTAAACCGAAAACCACTTTAATAACTATACGCGGAGTGATGATCCAGAATGAAGTGGTTGGATGATGTACGTGATGATTGAAGAAAGAGAACGATAATGGATAGCCTTGACACTTGTGTCAAATTGGAAATGACTAAAACAGGAGCTGTGCCGGGCCAATGGAGGATTAGCTACCTCAAGTGGACACACTTCTTCGAACTACTTATACTTGTTGTCGATTGGTGCACCCTTGATTTTGGGAGTGTTGTTTCACGGTGTTGCGGGCGCTGCGGCGTTGCGTTCTCACCAGTCCGGATCAGGAGAACGGTAGTATCACTACCTTGGGTATTGCCTCATGTGCCTTGTCATACTTGTATTCCATTTATACGCGACCACTACGATTTTGATTTGTACCTTTAGTATATGGATTGCCCTCCGGTGACTTCCGGTTTATGGGAAACTACGGTCTTGTATATGCTTTTGGGAATAAAAATGTGTTAAGGGTGGAATGGGCCATGACTTAACACTATTTTGATATCTTATTATTACTGATAGACATTATCTACTTATCGTACACTACTACATAGTAGATAGTTTAACGGATCCTTAAAGGATGGTTATTCCAAACATCCTTTGAGTTACTTGTATTTCAATTGCTATTTCACTTGAGTTGGATATATTAATATAAGAATATTAATCCTGACTCGAGTGTCTTGTCTTTTTGCTTTACGCTCGGGTCAGACTGAGTGTACCAGTATTCGAGACTCACCTTTGAAGTTGGAGCTTTGCTTGAAGATCCAGCCATCTATTCTGCTTTCAGTCTTCGATGATTCCAGTGATGTATTCTGCTTTGTATTTGATGTATCGCATTACTCTTCCGTTGTATCTGGTTTAACTCTGATGTATCATATTACTCTTCTGCTGTAAACTCTGATGAATTTTATACATTTATATAGTAGCTTCATGAACTACTATCTCTTTTATTTCCGCTGCAATTATTACTCTGTGTCTGTGACCTGTGATTATATTTATTTACTGTATATGTTCAGTTTTTCCAAATTTAAATTAACAACGCGGTATTTTGAGCAATTCAACTCCGGCATGAGTGTCTACCTATACACTTATAATGGTTGCGAATGGTCCAAAATATCGGGTCGTTACATTAGTGAAGCTTTTCATCATGCCATCGATCCTTTATTTTCTAAGAATCTTGATAAAGTAGCACAGAGCCATTGAATTGAAAGCTTGTTTTGTTTGATTTTTTGTACCTGTAACTTTACACATGGTGTAATATATTGTAAGATTATTTTATAAATTGAAAAGATATTACCTCAATTGTAGTTTCTAGACTGAATTCTGACTTTCGTACTTGAAACAGAATTAAACAGTACACCGGAGATCCTATTTCGTAAAAATGGTGGATGACCAGAAATTCTCATTTGACAATGTTTAAATAGTAGTTGTTAATTATCTTGGAATGTTTTTCGATTCTTAATTTTGGCTGATCTTCTTTTAGAAGACTAATTGTTTAATTCTTCTTATTTTATGCCACCCTCCGGGCTTCAGATATTGTTAATCCTTTGTTGTGCCGCTCTTTGGGCTTCAGATATTGTTACCCCTTTGCGTGCCACTCTTCGGGCTTCGGATATTGTTAATCGTTTATGTGCCACTCTTCAGGCTTCAAATATTGTTAATCCTTTGTGTGACCTCTTACCACCATCTTAGGTGGTGAATTAGGTCGTACGATCTGTTTGGTTAGCTTTCATCAAGTATGACCAAAGACTTACCCAACCACCCTCCAGAAGGCGCTTCGAACAGGCCTTATATGTGGGAATGAAGGCTGGTTCGGTGCTTTGGCCAGACCATTGTTAGGCGGGACCAAAGGCTTACTCCGTCCTCCCTCTAAGAGGTGCTTCAGACAGGCCTTACAGGCGGAATGAAGGCTGGTCAGTGGTTGACCCAACCGGTTAAGGTGATGTCAAAGGCTTATTTTGTCCTCCCTCTAGGAGATGCCTTGATATAGCCACATAGGTGGCATCAAGGGCTTGTAGATGCTTTAGCCAAGCCATTTCTTGCAAGACTAAAAGCTTACTCTGACCTCCCTCTAGGAGGCGCTTTGACCTGGCCATCTTCGCGAGGTCAAAAGCTTTCTAGCATCTTAGGTAGTTTCCATGTTCAAGGAGAATCTTACTCTCGACCATGTAGAACCGCTTATTCTTTATTATTGGATTGATTTAACAAAATCACTGAGCTTGCCTTGACTTAGAAAATTGACGATCTTTCCCTCTAAGTCTCTACACTAGTCGGTGTCATGTTCGCTTGAAAGGTGATAAAGGCAGTATGAATTCCCAAGTTTCCTTTCGAATTTAGGCCGTTTCTACTGTGAAGGCTAATAAGTGAGATCATCCTTTGTCAGGACGTAAATGTTTTCGAGAAAATTAGTGATAACATAATTCTTTAGGAATCTAGATTTGCATGATGGCTTTTTGGACTACTACCTAGCCATTCTGTTGCTTATTGGTATTTCATCATCAATTATCAGCTTCTTCTTCAAAGATCTTTGAATTTCATCACGAGTTAATGAGAGATTCATTACTCCATTCCACTTTTGAGTGAAGGCATCATTTTCACTTGTTATCTTATCTTCAAATATAGTCCCCTTAGCCTGAAGTTGAATAGCTCTTTATATCCTTACAAACAAAACTTTTCTCCAAGGCAAAAATTGGAGTTGGACCCACATGGAAAGGGTTTGTGCTCAAATTGTTTGGATAGTAGGGAGTTATTTGTTTCATTCTATTTATGATTTGCAAGGCCTTCAATCTTAGCGCTTGTTTTTTGTGGTATCAAGGATCAATATCCATTCGATAAGTGAGACCAATTGCTCGAGGTTCTTAGGAGCCTTGCTCATATTGCTTAACACGATTAAACATCATTGTATTAGGGATTAAACATCATTGTATTTATGATGTCAATACTCGACATCGACATGCCATTGTTGATAGAATACGACGCTGACATCATCCATGGACATCGACATTGATGAATATCGACATCGCATGCATAGATATGCGGTGCTTTCCATTAGGCTCGATGACTCGGTAGTGTTGATCCTCGGCGAACTTCAACTACAACTATTTGTAAATTGGCGGCGATTTTGAGCTGGAGGCTTGGTGAACCTCGATGAGCCTAACAGCTTTGATGTTGTTTGAAGTCGTCTTTGGCAACCTCTCAACTGTGTTTAATGACGTCGACATCATTGTGCCAATGATGTCGAGGTTGACTGATATGTAAAGCTCCCCCGATGATGATGATGATAGTATCATACCATGCTGCATCCATGCTATAATCGACATCATTGTATCCAACGACGTTGAGGCTGAATCGTTGTAGGAATTTCTCGAGGACGTTATGGTAGTAACATTAATTTAATCTTATTCATGAAATTTTAATTAATTAACTTTTTAATTAATTTTATATTATCTTAATTTTACATTTATATTATATATTTGTTATATATTATAACCTTTATAGTATAACACATATATCATATATATGTGTATATTATTTAACTAATTAACCATTTAATTAATTTATTTAATTAAACCTTTTTAATTAAATTATGTTAATTTCAAAATTTATTTGTATACATACATGTAAACTTATGTTATTTTAGCATTTTAAAACAACATAAAATATATCATAATATGTAATCCATGTATATATTTATTAATTAATTAATGTATTTAATTAATATATTTATTAACCTCGTAAATAAATTTTATAAATTTTGAAATTAATTTATAATAATTTTCAAACATTATAAAAAATTTACTATATAATAACATTTGTTATATGTATATATATTTTATTTTAAGTTTCACTATTAAATTTAAAATATTATAGTTTTAGTTTCCAAACGGTTTTGAAAATTAGCCCAATGGCCAATTCAAATCGGGGCATTTCTTTTACGGGCAACCTATGGGCTCACATATTTATTTGGGCCAGGTTGGTAGCTAGGTAGTGCTATGTACTTGATTACGCAAACAAATCCTTCAACACTACCTTTCTAGACATCCTACTATTTGGGTTGCAAGCTTAGTTAGTTAACCTTAACATGACTAATTTTGATTGCATAGGCCATTGGTCTTCAATAGCAACGTTGGAACTGGACCAACACATAGTGGAAGAAATGAGTAAATTTCATTTTTTTTCCATTTCGATATTTGTTTGACCTATGAAGTTTTATTTATTTAGAACATTTCTAAATTACCTTTACGTAAAATAGAGTTTTATTTCATGTAACTAATATTATATATACGTGTATCATATACACATATATGTGTATGCATATATAACATAGCAATCTGTACAAGGTAAAACATGCCCATGTACAAATACTGGGATTTAAACCGCAATGGACATGTTAGCTCATCTAGTATACAAATATATCATCTAAATGTATGCTTATATAATTTAATTTATGTATACAAAATATTACAAATATATATGTGTGTGTGTGTGTCTAAACCATATTTTATTTTAAATAATTTATATACATGGAATTTACAAATATATATAACTATATAAATATATTTTAAAACAATTATAATACTATTAAAAATATAATTTTTTTTGCGAAAACCAAAAGAAAGATATATATAAGTTTTTTCAATAAACGTATATATTAAATATATGTCTATATATAATTTGATAATATATATATATATATATATATTAATTCTTAAATAAAAAATAAAAAATATTTATTAAATATGTGTACAGTTGGTAATGTGCATGTCAAAGAAATTTTTTCTTTTTAAATTTAAATATATATAAATTAAACTTCCTACAAAAAATAGTTGAAATTAAATAAAAATTATTGTCCAAACATAATTTTGAATTTTAAAATTTTAGTAAAAATATGAGTGATATTTTAATATTTGAAAATCTTGTGTGTAATTTTATAATTTAAAAATAAATTTTAAATTTGTTTTCAATTTCGGCTAATATTTAAGTAATTAAATTGTATATATAATTATTTTTTCCGAAAGCATGTTAGGTACTAATTTAATTTTATAAAATATAAAGTAGACTTTACATAATATGTAAGTTGATATAATTAATTTACATAATTGATTGATTTAAATAACATTTAAATAATAATAATAATAATATATATTAAAGTTACTTTAATTTTTCCGAAACTATTTAATGTGTGAAACTATTTATATAAAATTAGAAAATCATATTTTGTATAGAATAAGATATTGTATCTAAGTTATAAAGCTTGTATATATAATTAAATAATGTATATTATATTGATTAAAATTAAATGGTTATTTTTTTATTTTGTGCCATGCATATTATACGTAGGTATATGTCATAATTTTTTTAAATATATATAAGCATATAAAGATGTTGTTTAACGATGAATTTTCTATTGGTTTAGAAAACCGCCGATAAATTTCAAATTAAAATAACCACAAGCACATGGCGTACAAAAGTTAGTACGTGGCGAGTACGGGTCGATCCGTAGGGAATTGTTAGATTTTAAAATTTTCTAATCAATCAAATGAAACCAAAAGTGGAGATTGTTTTGAAAACTAGAAAGCTAAGCAAATGTTGAGATTAAAAACTATGTGATTAAAATTCAATTTAGAGGCAAATCCACTTTCTTATATTTTTCACATAAATCAACATAAAATCAAATGATAATCTCCTTTTAATCTAAGTAGAATTAGTGATGTATTTATCATAAGAATGGCCTATTTGAGTTATTAATTAACACAAATCAAAACCATCAAACTATAATACAACTCTAGTCCTACTTTTCATATCTCATGAAACATGGCATAGAAAATGAAACCAAAATCTAGTTTAAGCATGAACTATTTACTATTAATTAGTAACATAAATCATCAAATTTTTATAACTTCACTTCACTGCCACGATCGTATTTAGATGAAGAGGCAATTTGTGATTAATGATGTTAACGCTAAAAAGTGAACGCTAACACCCGGTGTGTGTAATAGAATCGTGAAAGCACCACCCGTGTGACGGGAACATAATCTAAGCAGTAAACTGGCAGAAAAGCAGTAAAAGACAGCAATTTATAGTGGTTCGGCTTGAGATTAAGCCTACGTCCACTTTGAATCCCTTTATTACTGAATTCAATTACAAATCGATGCAAATCTCTTATCAAAACAGTACAACTTGATCAAAAGAAACAATCTTGACTACTAGCTCAATCTTCGTCGATGAAATTCGATGAATCCATGTTGGATGTAAGGAATTATCTCTTGAAGATTGTTGTAGCGTCTTGAATGTTTGAGGATCTTTGATTGCTTGATGAATGGAGGCTTCGACAGAGTAACGGCGCTTGAAGAAATGATTTGCCAAAAGTCCTCTTCATGTTGGAAGTGGTGGCCTATTTATAGGAGTTGAATTCTGAACTCTCTTTTTGGCCAAGTGACGCAGCGGATAATTCAAAATAATGTAGATCGGTGAAAGTAGCAGTCGATGGATTGATGAATGCTGAATTGCCCGAATTCGTTGATCCGAAGATACCGAACTCTAGCAATCTCGAACTCGTTGATCGCGCACGATACCGGGTTCAAAGATCTTCAATTCTTCAAGCGTTGATCAAGCGCACTTGATTCCGCGAATCGGCTTCTACAATCGTTGAATCGAGCGCACTCGATTATCCGAAAGAGGAGATAGGAGATTACACTCAACTACCAATTTGGAATGAAAGCACAAAGCAATCAAAAGAGAATTTTATTCAAAAATCAACAACCTTTTACAAATGAGAGACTCGGCCTATTTATAGGCATTTTACAACTCACACAAAAAAAACAACGAAATTACAAGTATTAAGTCGGTTCCGAGTTAAGGTTTCCGACCTACGACTTAACAAAGACTTCCGACTCAATATTTACAACACAGTTCAGAAAAAACTTAAAAAATACTACAAGTATTTAGGTCGGCAACGACCTACGACCTAGAATGGACGCGACTTAGCATAGGTCGGCAGCGACCTAACAACGAACAGTTACAACACTGACTTGACGAATTACAGACCAACGGCAGAGATTATCTCGCAGCAAAATCAACGCACCAGGCTTCACGCGACTTAAAACAGGCGGCATCAACGACTTAAAGAAATCAAAGGCTGAGGTTAACTCGGCAGAGAAAACAACGGCTACAGTGCCTTGCGACTTAAAACCAACGACTTAAGATATCAACAGCTGAGATTAAGTCGGTAGAGAAGATCCACGCCTCCAGTCTTCACCGATTTATCCCTTGACTCGTTAGGTCGCTCTCGACCTAACATTTCACCCGTTTGCTCTGTTTTCTCTCTGCATAACTCGGTAGATAGTTCAGGCGACTTAACTAAGTCATAACTCGGCAACAACTTATCCCCTGCTTTGTTAAGTCGTACACTTGTCAAAACTAAGTCGTTAACTCGGCAGCGTCTTAAACCTTTGCATTTTTCAACTGTTCTTCCCGTAGTCTTAGGTCGTAACCCAACACGTTTCTTAAGTCGGTCACGACTTATATCTCCTTCCTTAAGTCGGCTACGACTTATGCCTTCACCTTCCTCACTAGTTACTCGACTTATATCTTTGCCTTCCTTGAGTCGGTCTCGACTTAGGACTTCATCTCTGGACTTAGCTGCATCACCAAGTCATGAGTCGTGACCGACTTATGGTAAGTCGTAACTCGTATTTGACTTAAGATATCTCGTGGGCGCCATACTGGGTTCATCTTGTGGCTCAGTTGAAGACAAGTGTTAAGTCGTAGCCGACTTACCAGATAAAAGTAGCACAGGCATGGGCTTTGGATTTTACCCTGATAGCCTTTAAGTCGTAAGACCTTTAAGTCGTGAAACCTTTAAGTCGTAAGACCCATAAGTCGCAAGACCTTTAAGTCGTAAGACCTTTAAGTCGTGAAACCTTTAAGTCGTAAGACCCTTAAGTCGCAAGACCTTTAAGTCGTAAGACCCTTAAGTCGTGGCATCCTCCTGAGTCGTAAGTCCTTAACTCGTAGAAAGCTCAACTCCTTGAGTCGCGCAGCCCTTAAGTCGTGGCATCCTCCTGAGTCGTAAGTCCTTAACTCGTAGAAAGCTCAACTCCTTGAGTCGCGCAGCCCTTAAGTCGTAGAAGACTTAACTCGTTAAATCGTAAAGCCCTTAAGTCGTAACAAGCTTAACTCGTAGAAGACTTAACTTGTTGAGTCGTAAAGCCCTTAAGTCGTAACAAGCTTAACTCGTAGAAGACTTCAGCAATTAGGTCGTTAGCTCTTTTAAGTCACTAAGTCGTGACATAACTTAAGTCGTTCGCTTCTTATCTCATAAGTCGATGACAGTGTTAACTCGTTAAGTCGTCTGGGCTATGAGTCGTATACTCCTTGAGTCGAAGAAAATTAAGGGTTAACATTTGCCCCTCGAAGTATACGCCTAAGTCGTAGGTCGTGTGCTTCGACTTATCTTAACTCGCATATGCCTTTTCGTGTTCCACTGTCCAGAGGTATAAAAAGCCTGAGTCGTTCCTTCTATCCATTGCTTATCTCCTGAGTCGTATCCGCCATTAATATTCCTCCGAGCTTTCTCAAGGCAATTTCTTCCTTTTCTAACAATCAACCAATTCGATTCTCGATTCTTCATTGCGTAAGTGTTCCTGCTCCCTCCTCGACCTTTAATCATCATTGATTCGTGAATTCTCCTCCTTATACTTAATCCATCCCCTCGTGCAACGTTTTGTTGCGAATTTCATCGTATCGGTAGTTCGTGAACCTGATTTTGCTTGATTTCATCTTTAGATGAATGGGGCGATGGAGATGGAAGGTTACTGTATTTCAGGTTTAATTGATTAGGTTGGCGAGGCTTTGGTGATCTGAACTTGGCCTTTTGGATGACTCCATGGTGTGGTGTAATGAGGATAAGGATCGTAGTTTGATTGAGAGGTTATCGGGTTAGGAGAAAAGTCAATGGGTTCAAACGAGTGAGATGCTAGAATGGCCACGGTTTAGCAGCTTTGTACGACCCACGACTTAAGCTTCTTACGACATAGTTCTTGGGTTGTGGACGACTTAGCCTCTTACGACATAGGCCATGAGTCGTGGACGACTTAGGACTTGGGATTTTACACCGCTTTGGACTGAGGCCTTTTTTATTTTCACACGACTTAAGACTTGAAGTACTGCCGATTTAAAGCATTAATGACCTAAAACCGAAGCGACCTGCCTTGACTTGCCTTGTAACCCTTAAGTCGTAGACGAGTTAATACGTAAGCCGTTGGCGATTCATGACTTAGGCTCTGCATGGACTTTGAAATGTTGAACTTCGAACTGCTGAACTTTTCCACAGATCACTCTAACTTGCAAACTAATAATCTGCTTAATACAATATTCACAGAAAATTGGGACGAATATACTGTCACCGACTGCCCACATCAAGTGACAGATTAGTTAATAACAGACAATCAACATAAATAGATCGTGTGAATGAAGTGCTTTAAGTCGACAAATTCAAACAAAGTATTAAGGCAGCATTAAAACAGTCAGTTGAAAATGACCAGTTTATACTTAATACTGTACCTGAACTTTAAATTAATCAAGTCCTGAAATTTGATGATCGATCAATTACCGACTATCTTAATTCCAGTTTGTATTTATTTGTTATTTTGACTAGTTTTGCACAACACTTCACACTATTTAGGAAACGTGCACCTTCACATTTGAACATCCAGTTGCTTGTGTAGAATGACTTCTCAACAAGGAGATGTAACAGTTCAGACCGGAGAGTCCATTCTCATTCCAGCTCCTTTAGTCAATCCCTCAGAGAGAGCCTCTTCTACTCTATTGTACAAAACTTTTCGGCAATTGTGCATTCAATTTGGCATTGCTGAAGCTGACGCTATCCTTCCTGAGAAGAATAACACTACTGATGCAGCACCTCCTGGATTTGTGGCGGTCAACCGACAAATGTGCTCGAGCGGGGCCATTCCTCCTTTCAACAATTTTCTTCAACATCTTCTTCGCCAACTGGCAATCGCTCCATTCCAATTACAACCCAATGGATATGCTGTTCTAATGGGGCTGTGCGTACTATTCGGCAGAACGCTTGACCGTCTTCCCAGTGTTGACGAAATCTGTTATCTATGCTCTTTTATCAGAGTCAAAGATCATCCTTCGATCATTGTTATAAGAAGTGCTAGGAATCGTAAATTGGTTGTCGGCCTCCCTGATACTGCTCATGGGTTTTTGACTCAGTATTTTTACGTTCGCTGTCCCCCTGGGTTTTACGCCGTGTGGAGGGAAGGAAGTAAGAATGCCTATCCTTTCTTCTCCTTATTCTCTGAGTATTTTGCAGTCCGAATCACTAAGTGTTAACTTTGCTTTCTCATTTCAGCGCTCCTCTCTCCCTCTAGGGACCCTAGTCACAAGCAAACTCTGGAGAGGCTCATGGCTGTTCCAGTTGAAGAACGGGATGCGAAATTTCTGTTGAAAGATGAGTTTCTTCACCAGTTTGGACTTTTACATCCTTCTAGACCGACTCAGATTCATGAAATCTCTAGTTCTGATGCGGAAACGTTAGCTGCTTCAGGCGCTCGAGCAGAGGCCTCGAATAACCTAGCTTCCACAGAAGAAATCGCATCAAAAGCACCCATCGTAGAGGCTGCTTTGATAAAATGTTCCGCATCCATCGATGTTGTAGGGTCAGTCAGCAAGTCGGCATTTGCCCCAATTATTGAGGAGGAAGAGAATCCTCGAGTTTCTGAGAAATCAATTGATATGGAAGTTGAAAAGGAGAAGTCTGCTGAGCTCCAGGGTGATGACACTTTTGATGGCTTGAGCGATATCATGATAACTTCTCAAGAGCTTTTCAGCGATAATAATCCAAAAGTGACTTCTCCCGTTGTTGAAGCGACTTCCACCCTAAAACAAACCATGATGCCTACTACGCCAATCGTCTCTGTTTCCACACTAAAGCGTGGTCTGTAGTTTGACGCATGTAGCTTGCACGCCGCACACACTTAGGGTTTTTCAGCACTTATAAGCATTTACCTTCTGTTTCTAGAAATTTCTAAACTTTACTTCTTTTCCGTTTTTCAGATTCTCCGATGGGACGTACTGGCTCATACTACGACAACTTTCGGCGCTACGGAGGGCGTGATTCTTACGATTATGGACGTTATCTTCCCTCCCGCAAAGAATCTGACGAAGAGCGTGTAGCTAGAAAAGCCCAAGAAAGGCGTGCTTACGAAGAGCAGCAAAGAAGGAGAGACGATGACTCTCATAAAAGAAAATATCATGATGACAAAGGGAAGAAGCATGCTACCGATGACCCAAGTAAACGGGTTAAACTTGATGAGAAGGACGCGTTTGAAATTTCTGAAAAAACTGACGCTCCTATCCCTTCTGATACTCCGGCCGGTTCTCCTCCTCTAAAGGAGTCTGATATTCAAACAATCATTAACAGGCCACAATATCAAGTTAAAGACGGCCCTCCAACGCTTCAGAGCCGATTTCCAAATTGGTGCCTAAAAGGAGTGCGCTTTGATTTGGATTTGGTTCCGATTGATAAGCAAGACATGCTTAAAATTCTTGACGCGGTCAGGCTTAATGTCGAGAGGATGTCGCAATGGCAGAAACTTGTCGACGAACTTCAAAGGGTCAACCATTTTAACCTTGAGGCGATGATGACCATGGAGAACGATAAATCAGAATGGGACAAATGGCGTAAGCAGCATGATGCGGAGATGACAAGCATTGCAGACGACAACGCAAAGCTTGCATCTGAAGTTAAGCAGCTTAAGGAAAATCTTGCCTCTTCTTCTGCATCACATACTCAAAAAGAAGAAGTCTTTCAGAAGCAAGTGCGGGATGCACATGCCGCATAAAGAGATGTCGAAATGAAGCTTGCAGTCGAGCAGCATATTACTGAGAAATATCACACAGAAAATGCTAAGCAGCGGGAAACAATTGTGTCCCAAAATGCGGAGATTGAGTTACTGAAAGCTAAGCTTCTTAAAGTTGAGAAGGAGCGAGATGACGCGGTTGCTGGACAAGTTGCGGCCGAAGAGTCTCACGAAGCCACTAAAGCTAGCATCGATTCTACTCTATTTGACTTCTACATGCACAGCGTTCTGGGCCGCGGCAGCCTCTCATTCTTGGGTCCCAAATATGAGATTACACTTGCTGAAGTTTGGGAGACCATACTTGATACGTTTGCTGGCTATGCGGAGGCAGACCTTGTAGCGCTTTATCTGGATGATGAAGCACGTGATGCGCTTACTAGAGGCAAAGAGCAACTTGCCGAAGTTAGAGCCGGGACAGTGGTAGAGGAACATCCAGAAAAGACAACATCACTACCTGCCCCTGTCCATACTTCAACTTTGACCGATGTTGATATCATCGGTTCTAGCCCTCAATCTCCACTTGCTGCAAAAGATGCTGAAGCTAAACTCGATACTTCCGAGACTCCTCTTTCCCAAATTGAAGAGAAGAGCCAGGAAGAAACTGAGGCTGATAAATATGAAATTGAACTTGCGAAGCCAACTCCTCCAGGTAACTTTGGCGAAGTTCCGGGTCTAATGAACCAGTTATTTGATTTAACCGAGTTTGATGACCTTCTTACTTGTTACTTGAACTTTGGTGAACCGATACCTTCTCTATTTTCGGAAGATGTTGATTTTAACTTCTTTTCTTCTACAGCGGAGGCACCAAACACTGCACAAGTTTCCACTCCTTCAGTTGCCGTCCCTCCATCTTTACAGGTTACCCCTCCTTCTGCTTCCCAGCCGGGATCACAGGCAGAGAAAATCGAAGCCCTTCAAGGCCTGGATGACCCGGCAGCTTCGCAGGAACAGAAGGCGGAGGACCTTGAAGACGTCGAGAAGACCCCGGAGCAGTCCCTTGATGATGACACGAAGCTTTCAACACTGCTTGCTACTCCGGGGAGCGAATCTTCTTCAAAGAGGAAGGGGAAGCGTGGCATAAGGAAGAAGAAGAGAAGTGCTTCAACTGGGGACGAAGCAGAAGTTGATCCAGCCGCGCCTTTTCCTCCTTCTGCCCTGACCCGTTCACAATGGCTCCAAAAACTAATCATTAGGCCGGGGAAGGGTTCCAAAGGTGGCAAGAAGAAGGAATAACAAGCTAGATTTTCTACTCCTTACTTTTGCTTTTTGCATGTATCGACCGGGGATTGTGCTGGTACCGGTCCCTGCTTTTACTTTTTGAGATATCTGCACATGTAAAGAATTTTCATAGTACTAAATAAAACAATTATTTTACTTGTACAAACTCCTGTGTATGTGAGAATGCATCTGTTTTTTATTTTTGGTGTGGAACAAACGATTCTTTTTACTTGTGCAAACTTTTTGTCTGCGTTTGAGAATGCATTTATTCCACATCATCTATTTTTCATGATATTATGATGAACTCGCGGTATGTTGCTTGTATATTACTTTGTTCATGTAACTGAATCGTATAGTATTGCCCCCATACCGCAAGTGCATTGCAATATTCCTAGCTTTTTCAAGACTGATACACTTATTCCAGAGAATAACTATTCCACTTTTAAGGGAAGAATCATTCTGCTTTTAATAAAGTATATCTCGTCTTTCGAGAAGTTTTTACTTTCTCTTTCCTTCTGAAGAACACTTCAACTTTTGGGGATGATCACTTTTATTTGTTAAAAGCGAATTTTCCTACGCAGTGAAATGAGCTTCCGAAGAAGGTTTTGATTTTGTGCCCCAGTAAGGGGCTTATTTTTGGTACTTCAAGCAAAGTGAAGTGCGCCTCTGAAGAGGTTTTTGAAGAGAAGCGATTTTGGTTTCCGAAGAGAAGCAATTTTGGTCTCCGAAGAGAAGCAATTTTGGTCTCCGAAGAGAAGCAAATTTGGTCTCCGAAGAGAAGCATTTTTGGTCTCCGAAGAGAAGCAATTTTGATATTTCAACTTTGGTGAAGTGGGTCTCCGAAGAGAAGCATTTTGCACTTCTACCCTGTTGAAATGTGCCTCCGAAGAGGGCTTTTAATTTGGTGCTTCAAGCATAGTGAAGCGTGCCTCCGAAGATGGCTTGTGCCTCCGAAGAGGGCTTGTGCCTCCGAAAAGGGCTTTTGATTTTGTGCTTCAAGCATGGTGAAGCGTGCCTCCGAAGATGGCTTGTGCCTCCGAAGAGGGCTTGTGCCTCCGAAAAGGTCTTTTGATTGCCTGGAAGTTACTTTCTCATGGTCGGAGGGGTCCACGGGGCGAACGCAAGTTGCTTGATTGGATGTTTGTTTGCACAAACGATCACAATTAACTAACAAAGTGCCCCTTTAGTAGTCCCACCGATCTTTTTGATTGAGGAAAGCTCTCCCATTTATTGGCGTGCCTCGTTAGAGGGCTTTGGTTGGTTGGTGTGCCAGGTAGGTTGCGTCTCAGGGGTGAGTGGATCCACGGGACGGACGTAAGCTATCTGATCGGATGCATCACGACCAGTTAGCGAGGGTCCTGTTCCTTCCGCTTGGGAAGGTGTCCCTTTAGTGGATCTTCTGGCCTTCCTGTTGAGAGGCATACCTCCCTTTGTCTGCTTCTTTGTTTGCTTGGCAACTTTCTCTCATCATCTGCCCATTAGCGATCTCTTATTATCGTTCCCAAGCACATCTTCTTTCCTTTTACAAATAAATTGCTTCATCCGAAGGAGTGGACTTCACTGTTGGATGACTTCACGAGACAAACGCGAGTTATCTAGTTGGATGTCTATTCATAACGACAATCTCAACTAGTGAACAAAGGTTTGTCACAGTGGAGTCGCCAACTTTTTATGTGAAGTTTTCCTTGCATAGGATTTGAGTTTGGAATTTTTCGTCGCTTGGTTTTGTGTAATAGCTGATTTATAGAGGTCGCTTAGCTTTGTGATGAGCAAGGCTTGTTATAATGTCCTGCAATTTTGAATCGACATTTTAGCAATACTTTTAAGGCATTTATATATCGAAATAAAACAGGCATTATGAAATAGTAAAGAACACAAGATTTATAGTGGTTCGGCCAAGAATCGGGCCTACGTCCACTTTATAGCTTTCATTCATTTACACTGATTTACAATGTTTCTCAATACAACTGATACATTCATCATTATTTTACAATTTTGAGCAGAGTTTTTTTTTAAGTAAAATAAGGACGTAAGTGGTTGCTGTTCCAGGCTCTTAGAATTGGATCTCCTTCAACAGTTATGAGTTTGAAAGTGCCATCAAGAAGTTTAGTGCCTATGACATATGGTCCTTCCCAGTTTGGCCCAAACACACCAGTTGCTGTCATGATCCTTTTCAAAACCAAGTCTTCGATCTCAAAGCCGCGTTGGCGAACCTTAGAGTTGAAATGCCTGGCGATTCTCTGCTGATGAGCTGAAACTCTGAGCCTAGCTTCTTCTCTTTTCTCATCAAGAAAATCAAGTGCTTCAAGTTGCAGTTTCTCGTTTTCAGCTTCGTTGAAATGAACTCTTCTATGTGAAGGAACTTCTACTTCCACTGGAATCATTGCCTCTGATCTGTATGCCAGTGAAAATGGAGTGTGCCCAGTCGCAGTTTTGTGAGTAGTTCTGTACGCCCATAGTGCTAATGGAAGCTTATCAACCCAACCACCTTTTGCTTTTTCGAGTTGCTTTTTGATAGTTGACTTGATGATCTTATTAACTGCTTCCACTTGCCCATTTGCCTGCGGATGAGCCACTGCTGAGAAGCTTTTTCGAATTCTGAACCGTTTGCAAAAATCCTGGAATTCTTCACTTTCAAACTGAGTACCGTTGTCTGTGATTATCTTCTGTGGCACACCATATCTGCAAATGATATTCTTTGTTACAAAATTTATCATCTTTTTAGAAGTGATGGTGGCCAAAGGTTCAGCTTCAGCCCATTTGGTGAAATAATCAACGGCAACAATAGCATATTTAATCCCTGATTTGGCAACTGGTAATGGTCCGATTAGATCTATCCCCCAAATGGCGAATGGCCATGGTCTGACCATCTATGAGAGTTCGGTGGAAGGTGCTCTTGGGATTTTTGCAAATCTCTGGCACTTGTCGCACTTTCTAGAGTAGATAGCAGCATCTCGGTTAATGTCAGGCCAGAAATACCCATAATGGAGAACTTTCTTGGCTAAAGTTTGACCAGTTGAATGATCTCCACATTCTCCTCCGTGTACCTAGGCTAGAATTTTCTTGGCTTCTTCCTTAGTTACACATCGGAGCAGATGCATTGAAAATCCCCGTCTGTATAATCGACCATCTTGAATTATATATCTCGACGCTTTTCTCAATAATTTTCGACGTTCCTTAGAACTTTCTGGCAGGGAACCACTGAGTAAGTATTCTTTGATTGGAGTCATCCATGATTCATGCTCTTGAGACGTAGCCATAATCCAATCTATATCCATTTCATCAATGCTTGGAGCTGACAGAACTTCTACAGGAACTAATCCCAGTAATTGAGCTTCTCCGGAACTTGAGTACTTTGCCAGAGAATCTGCCTTCATATTTTCCTCTCGGGGTATGTGGCTTATTGAATAGTGATCCAAATCATTGAGAAGTTCGGATGTTTTTGACAAATATGCAGGCAAATTCCCACCTTTGGCTTGAAATTCTTTCTTCACCTGGCAAACAATAAGCTGAGAGTCACTGAAAATCTGTATCACTTTGATGTTTAGTTCCTTGGCGATTTTTAAACCGGCAATAAGGGCTTCATATTCTGCTTCATTGTTTGTCGAAGGGAATTCTAGTCTCAATGCATAACATAGTGATTGTCCTTCGGGAGTTTCAAGCACAACTCCTGCCCCAGAACAATAATCATTTCTCGAGCCATCAACATACAACTTCCACTGTATCGGAATGCAGTCACTTGTTTCTTCCTTGAGGTCACCTTTGTCAGTGGACTCTGCAATGAAATCTGCTAAAGCTTGTCCATTAATTGCTCTTCGGGGATGGTAAGTGATGTCATATTGGCTGAGTTCTATGTTCCACTTCAAGAGACGACCCGAAGTTTCAGGGCGATACAGGACTTGCTTTAGAGGTTGATCAGTCAGGACCTTGATAGGATGAGATTGAAAATAGGGTCTCAACTTCCTGGAAGCGATTAACAAACAATAAGCAAGCTTTTCTATCTTTGAATAATTCATCTCTGCCCCAGTGAACCGTTTGTTGATGTAGTAGACTAGACGTTGTATTCTCATATCTTCTCGTACGAGTGCTGCACTTAGAGCATGGGATGAAATTGCTAAATAGATAAAGAGGTCTTCGCCATCACTAGGCTTGGAAAGGACTGGAGGAGTTCTCATATGATGAATCAGTTGATCGAAAGCATTCTGACATTCGGGAGTCCATTCAAAATTTTCTTTCCTTTCTTTAAAGCATCAAAGAAGGGAATGCATTTGTCTGTGGCCTTGGAGATGAAGCGACTAAGAGCGGCAACTTTTCCATTGAGACTTTGCAGTTCTCTCTTTGTTCTAGGGGCTTTAACTTCTCTCAGAGCTGTGATTTGAGCAGGATTGGCCTCAATACCCCTAGCGCTTACGATGTAACCCAGGAATTTCCCAGACTCTACCCCGAATGAACATTTCAATGGATTGAGCTTGATTCCATACTTTCGAAGAATTGTAAACATCTCCGCCAAATGATCCATGTGGTCTACTGCTTTCTTTGACTTTACTAACATATCGTCAACATAGCCTTCCATAGTTTTGCCAATCTGAGGTTTGAACATAGCGTTGACAAGCCTTTGGTAGGTTGCCCCTGCATTCTTCAATCCGAATGGCATGACTTTGTAACAGTAGAGTCCCACATCTATGATAAAGCTTGTGTCTTCCTGATCTGGTTCATTCATCATAATCTGATTGTATCTGGAGTAGGCATCCATAAAAGACAACAACTCATGTCCAGCCGTCCCATCTACCAGTTGATCGATTCTAGGAAACGGGAAGCAGTCTTTGGGGCAAGCTTTGTTTAGATCTGAGAAATCAATGCATACTCTCCACTTTCTGTTTGCCTTCTTAACCAGTACTGGATTTGAAACCCAATTTGGATAAGTGGATTCTTTGATGAAGTTATTCTCCATGAGACGATCTACTTCTTCCTTTAAAGCTGCTGACCTTTCTGGACCTTGAGTTCTTCGTTTCTGTTTCACTGGTGTGAATTTCGGATCGATATTCAGAGTATGAACAGCAATTGTTGGAGAGATTCCACACATATCAGCATGACACCAAGCGAACACGTCCAGATTTGCTTTTAGAAATGATATCAGTGTGTTTTGAACTGTTGTACTTAGTTGCGAACCCACATTAAGTACTTTATTTGGGTCTTTGGAATCGACAGGTATTGGTACCGTAACTTCCACGGGCACCACTCTATTCTCCTCTGCACTGGATTTTCTGGGGTCCATTTCTCGCCTTGCACCACTATGCTCACCAGTGCAGGGACCACCCTATATTTGCTATAAGGTTGTGTTTTTGATGCGGAGGGGAGCTGCCGCATTTTTACCCATTTCTCTCTTTCTGGCTTCTCGATGCTCTATAAGATAACATTCGCGTCCAGCATTTTAATCTCCCTTGATGACACCAACACCATTTTCTGTAGGAAACTTCATAGTTAGGCACCACGGGGCCAAAATGGCCTTGAATGCAGCTAGAGTTGGCCTGCCTAGGAAAGCATTGTAGGCAGAAAATCCATCAACAATTACAAAGGTTTGCTTGCGAACTACCCTTTTCTGCCCTTCCCCAAGTTCCACGAACAACTCGACAGTTCCGATTGGTTGCTGTGGTTCCCCAGTGAAACCAACGATCTTTTGTGACGAAGCTTGAACGTCGGTCATTAGGATCTTCATCTGGTCAAATGTTTTCTTGAAGAGTATATTGCAGGAAGCACCGCAATCAATGAGCACTCGTCTTACTATTGCCGGTCAAATTCCTGCAGAGATAACCAAGGGATCTATGGTGGGAGCTTCAATACCAATAGAATCCCTAGCTTTGAACATAATATCATCATCTGAAATCTTTTGCTGTTTCAGGGGTGCAGCATTTTCTACAGCAAAAACATCTTCCTCTGCTGGGATGTGTTTCAAAGCATGAGCATATCGTTCCATTTCACCCCAGCTTCTGCCCCCTGGGTGTGGGCCCCCCGTAATCACATTGATAACGGGCCTCTCAGATTCTTGTGCCGCAGTACCTTTTCCTGAACCTGATGGCTGAGTAGGGAGTTGCTGCCTCTGAGTCGACGAAGATGGGTCACTTTTGTTCTTCTTGACATACTGTTGCAGCTTGTTTTCCCTCAACAATTCTTCAATTAAGCTCTTTAAGTGACGACAGTCATTGGTATTATGACCAGGTTGGTTGTGAAAACGGCAGAACTTTCCATTTCTCATAGCGCCCTTTCCCGGTTTTATCTCAGCCGGTTTGGGATAATCCACAGCATCTTTGGTGGCGAAGAAGATATTTTCCAGAGTGTCGGTCAATGGAGTGAAATCTGAGGGTTTGAAGAAGCGAGGTTTCTTTGTATCCTTTTGTTTCTTCCCCTCATGATTTTCCCTTTTCTGACCTCCGGAATCTTTCTTTTCCGAAGCGGTAGTATTATTTTCCACCTTTGCTGCCACCACCTTCATCGATGCTGGAAGATTTTCCAAGCGTATGAATTCATCAGCTTTCTTGTAGAATTTCTCGAGAGAATTCGGCTCTTTCATCTTCAGCCATTTTCCAAATTCGCTCGATTTGTCGATAGCATGCATCAAATAGGTCAAGATCATTCGTGGCTCTGCGTTATCAACTTCTGCCAGAGCTATATTGAAACAGTTCAGGAATGATTTAATAGGTTCTCCCGGATTCTGTTCAAGACTGGACAATGACATTATGTCTTTTGCCCTTGAAGCATATAGCCTGAATTGCTCTTTAAACTTTCGGGTCAGATCAGAAAACTGATCTACTGATCGGACAGGAAGCTTGGTAAACCAGAGAAGTGCCACTCCTTCCAAATATACTGGGAAATACCGGCACTTAATTTCATCAGTTGCTCTTGCGCCGGTCATGTGCCAGTCATATTTATACAAGAATTGATTTGGATCACTTGTTCCCCGATAAGCAGGAATGGTGGGGGGAACAAATTTTCTAGGAAATTCAGCCTTTAGAATCTTCTCGGTAAACGGAGTTCTACTCGGTGCGAATCCCCATTCGCTCTCATCTTCATCCCTCTGCATGCTCTCCTTCATTATTTGCTTGATCATGCCACTCGTTGTTCAAAGACTTAGCGGAATAGACCTCGGCCATTTTCTCAGAAGTTTGTCTGAGCAGGTGTTCGTGGAAAATCGGCGATGGCCTAGATCCTTCCGCTTGGAGGGGTGCCCCTTCAGCAGCACCTGATCCCCCTTGAGAAATATTTTTTCCTTCGGAGTTGCGAAGAGCGTCAGCGATGTTTTCTTCATTATTCACTGGTCTTTGGTTGGCGCCGAGCAGAGCGTTCAGTTTTTCCATCATCAGATTGTTTTGAGTTTCAATCTGTTGGTATAGTCCAGAAACAGTAGCGTCTAGCTCCTCTCGCGTCACCCCGACGCTTGGAGCCGCTTGGCTCGGTGAAATAGAAGTGGCGGTATTATCTTGAACATTTTCAGATCTGATAGCCTTTCGTTTCCTTCCAGGAGCCATTATATCTGATAGACTTCTGGTTTTGTAGGAAATTTTTTCAACAAACTTGCGTGAAGCAATGGTGAATGGTAGCCTGAGTTGGGTTCTCAGTGAAAGCACCAAAATGTTAACGCTAAAAAGTGAACGCTAACACCCGGTGTGTGTAATAGAATCGTGAAAGCACCACCCGTGTGACGGGAACATAATCTAAGCAGTAAACTGGCAGAAAAGCAGTAAAAGACAGCAATTTATAGTGGTTCGGCTTGAGATTAAGCCTACGTCCACTTTGAATCCCTTTATTACTGAATTCAATTACAAATCGATGCAAATCTCTTATCAAAACAGTACAACTTGATCAAAAGAAACAATCTTGACTACTAGCTCAATCTTCGTCGATGAAATTCGATGAATCCATGTTGGATGTAAGGAATTATCTCTTGAAGATTGTTGTAGCGTCTTGAATGTTTGAGGATCTTTGATTGCTTGATGAATGGAGGCTTCGACAGAGTAACGGTGCTTGAAGAAATGATTTGCCAAAAGTCCTCTT
Organism: Allium fistulosum; assembly: GCA_030737815.1. Taxonomy (NCBI): domain Eukaryota; kingdom Viridiplantae; phylum Streptophyta; class Magnoliopsida; order Asparagales; family Amaryllidaceae; genus Allium; species Allium fistulosum. The sequence goes on along the minus strand of CM060905.1, from coordinate 718,490,300 downwards.
CATGTTGGAAGTGGTGGCCTATTTATAGGAGTTGAATTCTGAACTCTCTTTTTGGCCAAGTCATGAGTCGTGACCGACTTATGGTAAGTCGTAACTCGTATTTGACTTAAGATATCTCGTGGGCGCCATACTGGGTTCATCTTGTGGCTCGGTTGAAGACAAGTGTTAAGTCGTAGCCGACTTACCAGATAAAAGTAGCACAGGCACGGGCTTTGGATTTTACCCTGATAGCCTTTAAGTCGTAAGACCTTTAAGTCGTGAAACCTTTAAGTCGTAAGACCCTTAAGTCGCAAGACCTTTAAGTCGTAAGACCTTTAAGTCGTGAAACCTTTAAGTCGTAAGACCCTTAAGTCGCAAGACCTTTAAGTCGTAAGACCCTTAAGTCGTGGCATCCTCCTGAGTCGTAAGTCCTTAACTCGTAGAAAGCTCAACTCCTTGAGTTGCGCAGCCCTTAAGTCATGGCATCCTCCTGAGTCGTAAGTCCTTAACTCGTAGAAAGCTCAACTCCTTGAGTCGCGCAGCCCTTAAGTCGTAGAAGACTTAACTCGTTAAGTCGTAAAGCCCTTAAGTCGTAACAAGCTTAACTCGTAGAAGACTTAACTTGTTGAGTCGTAAAGCCCTTAAGTCGTAACAAGCTTAACTCGTAGAAGACTTCAGCAATTAGGTCGTTAGCTCTTTTAAGTCACTAAGTCGTGACATAACTTAAGTCGTTCGCTTCTTATCTCATAAGTCGATGATAGTGTTAACTCGTTAAGTCGTCTGGGCTATGAATCGTATACTCCTTGATTCGAAGAAAATTAAGGGTTAACAAATGAGATAAGCATAGCCTATTTGTTATGAACAAAGTAGGCTATCAAATTCAATATAAAACACAAACAAACATAAACATCCATTTTCTCAGATGCACAAAAGAGATCATACATAGAAAATTTATGTTGAATCTACATGATAAAAGAAAGCTTCATTACTCCTAAATTGTAGGGGTTTAGCCTCTCATTTGTGTTATCATTTCAACACATAGAGATTTCAACATTGAAAATAAAATAAAGTAGAGAATAAACAAATAAAAAGAAGATTAACTACTAGAAGGAAATGAACTAAACTAGTGCATAAATGTAAATCTAAACCATGAACATGAAATGAAAGAGAGCATAAGAAAAAAATGAGCATAAAAGTAAAGAAAAACAAGTAGAAAAGAGAAGAGAAAGAGGCTAGGAAGCCATTTTTATTTCATGAAACATAGAGCTTACAACTTGCATTTCTAATTTCAAAGAGTACAAGATCCTTTACATGTACATAAGAGGGTTATTTATACATGCATCAAACCGTAATTAAATTTTTAGGGTGCTTCCCAAAATGCCCATTAGGAAGTGTGGCCTCCAAGTAACCATTAGCCATGTTAACGCGGAAAATTGAACGCTAACACCCCGGTGTGTGTAGTAATGTTGTGAAAGCACCACCCGTGATACGGGAACAAGAAATAAGCAGTAAAATAGCAGAAAACAGTAAAAGACAGCAATTTTATAGTGGTTCGGCTTAAGATCAAGCCTACGTCCACTTTGAATTCCTTTATTGCTGATTTTGGTTACAAGTTGATACAATGCACTTAAAAATACGATACACTTTGATCACAAAAACACTCTAGACTAATAGCTCAAACTTCGATGATGAAACTTGTTGAATCCGTTTCGGATGTGCAGAATTTCTCTCGAAGCTTGTTGTAGTGTCTTGAATGTTTGGAGTTCTTCAAGTGTTGGACGAGTTAAGAATTTTGCAGAGTAATGGCGCTTCAGAGAATGATCGGCCAAAAGTCCCCTTCACGTTGGAGTTAGGTTGGTATTTATAGAGAAATTCTGTGCCTGGGTCGTAGGTCGTGGCCGACCTAAGTTGGGTCGTGAACGATTCAACTGGTTGTGACCGACCTAAGATGGGTTGAGACTTCACAGATGTGTGCTTATTCGTTTGGATATATCACAAGTCCCAGATCGTCCAAAAGTTAGGAGGCCACCATGTTAAATAATGCGGCATTGAGTTTGTTTGTTTAGATCGTGAGCGACCTATCATAGGTCGTAGGTTGGTCGCGACTTAAGTGCAGTTGCTAAGTCGTTCAGTCCTTTCCGTAGTTAGGTGGTTACTTCCTTAAGTCGTTAGGTCGTGGTTCCTTTAGGTCGTTAACCCACTTAAGTCGTCACATTCCCTTAAGTCGTAGGTCGTCCAGATCTGAAGTCGTTAACTCGCTGAAGACATTAAGCCGCTTCATTTCTTAAGTCGTTAACTGCCTTAGGTCGTCAAGTCCTTTTCCGTTAGCTTTCTTAAGTCGTTAATTTCTCTTAGGTCGTCAAACACCTTAGGTCGTTGACAAAACGGGGTTAACATTTTCCCCTCGAAGTACACGCCTAAGTCATAGGTCGTGTGCTTCGATTTCTCTAACTCGTGCTTTGAAGAGTTGTTAGATCGCGGACGACCTATGAGAAAATAATGTCGTGTGTGTCGATTCGAGTTCCACTGTCCTGGTGTATAAAAGGCTTAAGTCACTTCTTCTTCACCTACTTGCTTCCGTGTTTACTTCCGCCATTATTGACCTTCGAAGCTTCCAGAAACGAATCCAATCAGTTTACCTCGTCACCAATCAAATTCCTACAATCTTCATCATCACACTACGTAAGTAAACTCATTACTCACTCGATTTCACGATTACCGCTACCTTTCGAACATGGACTTCCCACTTTCTAACCCTAATCCAGATCCTCACACACAGCTTCATCTCGAATCACGTTGCGATCGATTGCCAACAAACTTGGAGCGGTTCGATCGAGTATTTAGATGACTTGCAAGGGGAAGACGATGGGTTACCATATTTCGAGTCAGTTGATTCGCGAATTTAGAGGAGACAATACTGTCCTATATGGGTTAACGGGTTAGGAGTTAGGAGGATGACGGGTTATTGATTTAAGAAGAGGTCGGCCGGTCAAAGGAAGCGTGACATTAGCCTGGACGCGACTCGGTAATTTTGAGCGACCCAATAACCTCCGCGACTTAACTCCGGACCGACTTACCAGCTTTCGCAACTTAACTTTGGACCGACCTAAGTCTTAAGTCATGGCCGAGATAGGACTTGGAGAATTTCACGTCGCTTCGAACTGAAGTCTTTTCCCCTTACTACGCCTTACGACTTAAAGAACCAACGACTTAAGGCATTAACTCGTCCCACATTTTAGGTCGTGGACAAGTTAGCACTTCGAACTGTCATGAAGCATAATTCTGACTTGAACTTTAACTTGAATTGCTGAAGTAAACTGCCTGAATACTGAATTGTTTGGACTTTAACCTGTTAAACTTTGTTGCATTCTTTTACAGATTGCTTCAATTTGTAAGCTTAACAACCTGCTTAATACAATATTTACAGAAAATCGGGACGAATATACTGCCACTGATTGCCCACATCAAATGACAGATTAGTTAACAAAGGATAATTAGCTTAAATAGACTGTGTGAACGAAGTGCTGCAAAATCAACAAATTCAAGCAAAGTATTAAAGCAACACTAGAATAGCCAATTAAAGCTGATCGGTCTGCACTAATACTACACCTAAATTTTAAATTAACAAGTCCTGAAATTTTGTAATCGATCAATTGCCGATTAGTTAAACTTCAGCTATATTTGCTTGTTATTTTTATTAGTTCTGCACAACACTTCACACTTTCAAGGAAACGTGCACCTTCGCATCTAAATAACCAGTTGCTTGTGTAGAATGACTTCTCAGCAAGAAGATGTAGTAGTTCAAATCGGAGAGGCCGCCCTTATTCCAGCCCCGTTAGTCAATCCTCCAGAAAGAGTCTCAACTACTTTGTCGTACAAAGTTTTCTGGCAATTGTGCACCTGGTTTGGTATCGCTGAAGCAGATGCCATTCTTCCTGAAAAAAGCAGCACCGCTGATGTGGCACCCCCTGGCTTTGTCACAGTTAACCGGCAAATGTGCCTGAGCGGGGCTATTCCCCCTTTCAACGACTTTCTCCAGAATCTTCTTCGTCGACTAGCCATCTCCCCCTTCCAGCTACACCCTAATGGCTATGCCATTCTGATGGGATTGTGTGTGCTATTTAGGAGGACACTTGACCGTTTTCCAAGCTCCGATGAGATTTGTTACTTATGCTCTTTCGCCAGAAATAAAGATCATCCTTCCATCACTGTCGTGCGAAGCGCTAGAAACCGCAAACTGATCATTGGCCTTTCGGATAGTGTTCACGGGTTTCTAAGTCAATTCTTCTTCGTCCGCTGCCCTCCGGGGTTTTATGCCGTTTAGAGAGAAGGAAGTAAGATTATTTACTTCTTCTATTCTTTGAGTTTTCCGAAATCCGAAATGTCAAGTGCTAACTTCATCTTTACTTTTCAGCGCTTCCTCCCCCTTCCAAGGAACCCAGCCACAAGTCAACTTTCGAAAGGCTTATAATTGTGCCAGTTGAGGAGAGAAGCATTAAATTTTTGTTAAAAGATGAATTTCTGCACCAGTTTGAACTTCTTCACCCTTCTCGCTCTACTCAGCCTCACGAAGTTTCTGATTCTTCAGGAAAGGCGTCTGATGCCCCAGCTTTTGTCGAAGAACCTATACCGCAAGAACCTACCATTGAGGCTTCACTGGTGAAGCGTTCTGCCTCTATTGACATTGCAGGGTCATCCGGCAAATCTACGCTCTCTCCGGTTATCGAAGAGGAGGAGCCTCCTCAATGCCCCGAGAAGGCATCCAATGAAGGGGTTGAGAAAGAGAGTTCCGCCCAGCACGACGGCGAAGACATTTTTGGGGATCTTAGGGACTTAATGGTGACTTCACATGAGCTTTTTAAAAATGACGCTTCAAAAGCTATTTCTCCTGCTGTCGAGGTGACTTCTTCTTTACAACAAGTTTCGATGCCTTCTATACGAGCCGTCGCCATTCCCACACCAAAGAGTGGTTTGTAGTTCAACGCGCGTAGTTTGCACGCCACACACACTTATGATTTTTTACAATTAAATGCACTCGACTTCTTTACTTTGAAGATTTTTAACACTTATCTTTTTCATTTTCAGATTCTCCGATGGGGCGAAGTGGATCGTACTACGACAAATTCCAGCGTCATGGAAGCCGCGAAACTTATGATTTTAGGCGCTATCTCACTGCCCCGAGGGAAACAGATGAAGAAAGAGCTGCTTGAAAAGCTCAGGAAAGGCGAACTTATGAGGAGCAGCAAAGAAGAAGGGATGATCGACACGACTCTTCTCACAGAGGTGACGATTCTCACAAAAGAAAGTCCCATGATGACAAAGGGAAGAGTCACATTACTGGAGATCCAAGCAAGCGGGTCAAGCTTGGTGATGTGTCTGCTATTTCTGAAAAGTCTGATGCTCCTACCTCTGCAGAAATTCCATTTGGTTCTCCAGCTCTCAAGAAGTCTGAAATTCAAACAATTATCAACAGGCCTCAGTATCAAGTCGGAGATGGTCCTCCTACACTTCAAAGCCGATTCCCAAATTGGTGCTTAAAAGGAGTTCGCTTTGACTTAGACTTGGTTCCCATCGATAAGTAGGCCATGCTGAAGAATCTCGATGCTGTTAAGCTTGACATTGAGAGAATGTCTGGATGGCAGAAACTGGTTGACGAGCTTCAAAGAGTTAATCATATGAATCTTGAGGCCATGTTAACTATGGAGAACGATCATTCAGAGTGGAAGAAGATTCTCAAGCAACACGATGCGGAGATGACGAGCATCGCTGACGACAATGCAAGACTTGATTCTGAAGTTAAGAAACTCAAGGAAGATCTTGCCACCTCTTCCGCTTCGCATTCCCAAAAAGAAGAGGTCTTTCAAAAGCAAGTGCGAGATGCACATGCTACTCAAAGAGATGTTGAATCCAAACTTGAAGTGGAGCAACATATTGTTGAAAAATACCACAATGACGCCGTCCAGCTGCGGGAAAAAATAAGCTCTCAAGATTTGGAAATTGCAAGGCTGCAAGCTCAGTTATTGAAAACTGAAAAAGAGCGCGATGAGGCAGTTGCCGGCCAAGCTGCAGCCATGGCTGAAAAAGAAGCGGCTGAGCAGTCGCACGAGGCAACGAAGGCAAAAGTCAGCTCTACTCTATTTGACTTTTATATTCATAGCGTCTTGGGGCGCGAGAGCCTCTCATTTCTGTGTCCGACATATGAAGTGACTTTGGCCGAAGTGTGGGAAGCGATAATTGACATGTTCGGAGGTGCTGGCTACGTAGAGGCGGATCTTGAAGGGACTTATCTGGATGATGAAGCACGCACCGCCCTTGCCAGGGGAAAAGAGCAGCTTGCTAGGGAGCGAGCCGAAGCAGCGGGAGGAGAGTGTTTAGAGAAAGTGACTGTAACTGACCCCGCTCGTCCTCCGGCTTCGGTCGATCCTGATAACATTGGCTCTAGTTCCTATTCTTCACCTTCCGCAAAAGCCGAAGTTAAAACTGCGACATCTGAGCCTCCCACTACTCAAGTTGATGAGAAGACCCAGGACGATGTTGAAGCTGAAAAGTTTGAAATCGATGTGATTAAACCAATTTCTCCAGGTAACTTCGATGTTGATCCAAGTCGAGTAGACTACTTATTTGCTTCAACCGAGTTTGATGAATTTCTCGATTGTTACTTAAGTCTTGATGAGCCGATATCTTCTCTTTTTTCGGAGAATACTGATTTTAACTTCTTTTCTTCTGTAGCGGAAGTGCCGAGCGCTGTACACACTTCTCCTCTTCCAGCTGTTCCTCCTCCAACCCTTCAAGTCACTCCTGCTTCTCAGCCGGGTTCGCAGGAAGAGCAAATAGAAGCCCTTCGAGGCTTGGAGGATCCACCTGTTTCACAAGAGCAAAAGGCGGAAGATCTTGAGGACAGTGAGAAGACTCCGTAGCAGTCTCTTGATGATAACACGAAACTTTCTGCGTTGATTACTACTCCGGGAAGTGAGTCTTCTTCGAAGAGGAAAGGGAAGCGCGTCATGGGGAAGAAGAAGAAAAGCATTTCAGCTGGAGAAGATGAAGCAAAAGAAGATCCAGCTACGCCTTCTTCTCCTTCTTCTCCAACCCGTCCACGCCGGATTCCTAAATTAGTCATTAAACCGGGCAAGGGTACTAAAGGTGGCAGGAAGAAGGAGTGATAAGCTGGACTCTACCTTTCTTATTTTTCTTTTCGCTTTTTGCATGTATTGACCGGAGATTGTGCGGATACCGGCCTTTGTTTATTGAAACCTGCTTATGCACAAAAATTTCATAGTATGAAATAAAATGGTTCTTTCTACTTATACAATTTCTTGTTAGTATATGCGTGAACGCATTTTTTCGTTGTTTTTGCACAAGTTTCTTTATTTACTTTATATGATATTGCAGTGAGCTCGTGGTATGATGTTTGAGCGTTGTTTTTATCAATATAACTATATGCCCCCATATCACGGCTTACTGCAATATTTTGAAAAGACTCGTACTCTTACTTTAGAGAATAATTCTTCCGTTTTGAGGAAATATTATTCTGCTTTTAATAGAATACGCTTTGTATCGGAGAAGTTTCTCTTTCTCTTTCTTTTAAAAGAACACTTCTACTTTCAAGGACGATCACTTTCATTTGTTGAAAAGTGGATTCCCTTACGCAGTGAAGCGAGCTTCTAAAGAATGTTTTGACATTTCAACTCTGGTGAAGTGGGTCTCCGAAGAGAGATTTTTGCACTTCAACTTTGGTGAAATGTGCCTCCGAAGAGGTCTTTTTGGCATTTCTGAGGAGTAGCATTTGGACTCCGAAGAGTAGCATTATGCTCTGTGGAGTAGCGTTGTGCCCCCGGAGAGGTCTTGTGCTTCCGGAGAAGTCTTTTTTTTGTGCTTCCGGAGAAGTCTTGTTTTTGTGCTTCCGGAGAAGTCTTGTGTTTGTGCTTCCGGGGAAGTCTTGTGCCTCCGGAGAGGTCTTGTGCTTCCGGAGAAGTCTTGTGCCTCCGGAGAGGTCTTGTGCTTCCAGAGAAGTCTTGTGCCTCCGGAGAGGTCTTGTGTGCCTTGGGGAAGGTCTTCTGCCTCCGAAGAGGGCAGTGTGTGCCTTTGGTGAAGGCTTGTGCCTTCGAAGAGGGCTTGTGGTGCCTCGGGAGAGGTCTTGTGCCTCCGAAGAGGTCGTGTGCCTCCGAAGAGGTCTTGTGCCTCTGAAGAGCTCTTTATTGGATTGCCTGGAAGTTACTTTCTCACAGTTAAATGGATCCATAAGGCGGACGCAAGTTACTTGATTGGATGTTCGTTCGCACAAACGATCGCAACTAGTTAACAAAGGTCCGGCGCTTTCTGTTTCCACCAACCTCTTTGTTGAGAAGAGAATTTCCATTTTTTGGCGTGCCTCCGAAGAGGTCTTTATCCTCCGAAGAGTCGCGCCTCCGAAGAGGTCTTGTGCCTCCGGAGAGGGCTTTTGTTGACTAGCTTGCCCATGTCTCTTCGTCGTTTGCTCATTCCCATGTTCCCTTCTTTTTGCGAGTAATTTGCTTCATCCGAAGAAGTGAACTTCACTATTAAATGATTCCACGGGGCAGGCGCGAGTTATCTAATCAGATGTCTGTTTGTACAGACGATCGCAATTAGTTAACAAGTGTCTGGTTCTTTTTCTTTTGAAAAGTGCCCCTTCGGTGGAATTATCAACCTTTTGTGTGAAGTTCATCTTATGTTGGATTTAAATTTGGAACTTTTTGTGGCTTGAAATTCATTTATCGAATGATTTACGGGGCTCACTTGGCCTTGTGATGGGTGAGCTTTGCTTTGATTGCCTGCAATATTGAATTGACATTTTAGCAATATTTTAAAGATACTTGCATATCGAAATGAGACAGGCATTTTATAGCATTAGAGAACACAAGATTTATAGTTCTTTATTATTGATTCATACTGATTTCTCAGTGGTTTACAATACAAAAGTTACACATCCACCATCATTTTACAAAATTAAGCAATGCTGTTAAGTAAAAAATGGATGCAAGTGATTGTTGTTCCAGAATCTCCAAATTGAATTTCCATTTCCACTAGATTCGTAGTTTTGGATTCATATGCCAGAGAGATTGGAAGATGCCACAGCTGCAGTCTTGTGGGTAGTCAACAGTCGTCCCAATTCCTGCCTGCTGGGTTAGGACCCCCTGTGACAACATTAATGACAAGCTTATTAGAATCTTGCACTGCAGTGTTGTTGCCAGAGCCAGATCGATGGATAGGATGTTGTTGCCCCTGGGTGGATGAGGTTGGGTCGACTCTGTTTTTCTTCACATATTGTTGCAGTTTACCCTGTTTTAGCAACTCTTCAATCACATTCTTTAACTGGCGACATTGGTTAGTGTCATGGCCAGGTTGACCGTGAAATCGACAGAATTTCCCATTATTCACTGCACTTCCCCTCATCTCAGGCGGTTTGGGATACTTCACAACATCTTTTGTTGCAAAGAAAATATTTTCCGGTGTATCAGTTAAAGGAGTAAAATCTGAAAGATTAAAGCGGCGAGGTTTCTTCTCATTCCCCTGCTTCTTTCCTCCGTCACTTTCCCTTTTCTGGTTTCCGGATTCTCTTTTGTTAGAAGTAACATCGTTATTCTTGACTTCGGCAACAACCACTCTTGCTGGCGCGGAGAGGTTTTCTAAACGCATAAATTCGTCGGCCTTTTTATAAAACTTCTCAAGTGAATTCGGTTCCTTCATTTTTAGCCATTTTCCAAATTCACTTGATTTGTCGATGGCTCGCATCAAGTAAGTCAGGATCATACGGGGATCTGCATTATCTACTTCGGCCAGAGCTATATTGAAACGGTTTAAGAAAGATTTGATAGATTCTCCGGGAACTTGTTCAAGACTTGACAGTGACATCATATCCCTAGCCTTTGAAGCATACAATCTGAACTGATCTTTGAACTTTCGCGTTAAGTTGGAGAATTGATCTACGGACCGGTCTGGTAGCTTTGTGAACCAAAGTAGAGCCACTCCCTCCAAGTATACTGGAAAGTATCGGCACTTAATCTCATCTGATGCCCTTGCACCGGTCATATGCCAGTCGTACTTATATAGGAAATTCCGTTTTCAGGATCCTTTCGGTAAACGGAGTTCTACTTGGTCCAAATCCCCAGTCACTCTCATTTTCTTCCCTCTGCATGCTCTCTTTCATGATTCGGCGAACCATCCCCGATAGGTATTCCTCATTGTTCAGAGGCATCACCGGGCAGACATCAGCTCGTCTTTTGGAAGTTTGCCTGGGCAAATGTTCGCGAATAGTTGGCTGCGGCCTTGAACCTTCAGCTTGGAAAGGTGGCGCTTCGGCGGTGCCAGCTGTTCTTTGAGGAATACCTCGCTCTTGGGGATTATGAGCATTCTCGGCAAAGGTTGTTTCGTTGTTTTCTGGTCGTTGATTTGCCCCAATTAGAGCGTTTAATCTGTCCACCATCAAAGCATTTTGGGTTTCAATTTGTTGGTATAATCCTGACACTAAATCGTCTAATTCAGCCCTTGTGACTCCAACGGTGGGAGTTGCCTGGTCTGCTGTTAGGGAAGCGGAGGTCCCCTCATGAGCATTTCCGGATCTGGTAGATCTACCCTTTCTTCTAGGAGCCATGATCTCAGATAAGCTTCTGGTTTTTAGAGAGATTTTTTCAACAAACTTTTGCGGAGCAATGGTGAGAATATTCCTGAGTTCAATTCTCAGTGAAAGCACCAAAATGTTAACGTGGAAAATTGAACGCTAACACCCCGGTGTGTGTAGTAATGTTGTGAAAGCACCACCCGTGATACAGGAACAAGAAATAAGCAGTAAAATAGCAGAAAACAGTAAAAGACAACGATTTTATAGTGGTTCGGCTTAAGATCAAGCCTACGTCCACTTTGAATTCCTTTATTGCTGATTTTGGTTACAAGTTGATACAATGCACTTAAAAATACGATACACTTTGATCACAAAAACACTCTAGACTAATAGCTCAAACTTCGATGATGAAACTTGTTGAATCCGTGTCGGATGTGCAGAATTTCTCTCGAAGCTTGTTGTAGTGTCTTGAATGTTTGGAGTTCTTCAAGTGTTGGACGAGTTAAGAATTCTGCAGAGTAATGGCGCTTCAGAGAATGATCGACCAAAAGTCCCCTTCACGTTGGAGTTAGGTTGGTATTTATAGAGAAATCCTGTGCCTGGGTCGTAGGTCGTGGCCGGCGTAAGTTGGGTCGTGAACGATTCAACTGGTTGCGACCGACCTAAGCTAGGTTGAGACTTCACAGATGTGTGCTTATTCGTTTTGATATATCACAAGTCCCAGATCGTCCATGAGTTAGGAGGCCACCATATGTAATAATGCGGCATTGAGTTTGTTTGTTTAGATCGTGAGCGACCTATCATAGTTCGTAGGTCGGTCGCGACTTAAGTGCAGTTGCTAAGTCGTTCAGTCCTTTCCGTAGTTAGGTGGTTACTTCCTTAAGTCGTTAGGTCGCGGTTCCTTTAGGTCGTTAACCCACTTAAGTCATCACATTCCCTTAAGTCGTAGGTCGTCCAGATCTGAAGTCGTTAACTCGCTGAAGACATTAAGCCGCTTCATTTCTTAAGTCGTTAACTGCCTTAGGTCGTCAAGTCCTTTTCCGTTAGCTTTCTTAAGTCGTTGACAAAACAGGCTTAACAAGCCACTAATTAATCCATCATTAAATGTGCATGAAGCTTTAACCTCCACTTAGTTGTCCATTAGCTTCTAATTGTTGATTTAGGTAAGTGGGTGGGGTCCTCCATGATCATGAGCTTGAATTATTTCCCTCTTCATTCCTTTGTATTCATTTGTGCATGCATGTATCTTCATAAGAGCCTCTTCCATATGCATCCAAATTCCTATAAAAATCATAAAAAAAATGTCCAAGTAAAAATTCTCAAATTTACACATGCACAAAATGACCATTTTGCCCCTGAATGAAGATGAATATATGATGATTTGAAAATAATTGAATTTTGGTTTTAAACATGTTAAAATACCCAAAGATGACATTTATTGAAATAAAAATAGATAAAATATGGATGTAAATATATGCACATTCACGTGCACATCAAATGCAACAATTCTAAATGCTATGATATATCAATATAATAGAATCGTCACCTAACTAATATAGCAAAATATAATATACATAAATGATAAATTAATAATATATAATTATAAAACAGATCATTACCTTATATCAATGCCAAAAACTCACACCTTGAAACGATAAAATGAACTCCCGAATCAAATTCAAATTCTAAAGGTGCTAACTCCCGAATTGTAGACTACCCGCTATTGAATGGTGTTTAATTTTGTTCGATTTGAGCATGGTAAAATGGAGGAGAGAGGATGATTATTTCGGCTAGAAAGGAGGGGATTGGAGGCTTCATAAAGTAAGAAATGAGAGTGGGTTAAGATGCTTTTATAGAGGAGAGAATGGAGAGATATGTCAGGATCTAGATGCATATTTCCCTCTTACCCTTTTTTTCTCTTATACATTCAAACCCTAGCCCTCTAGCCATCTAGTGGCAGCCCCTTTGCTAGTCCACTGTGGCTGAAATGTAAATGCCCTCATATGGGCTTCTAATCTATTCAAAGCCTGAACAAATTATATTGTGTTAAAATATAGTTTAAACGCGTATCGATTTCGTATACCGATTAATATATTTATAACTATTATAAAAATATTTACTAATATTTGTCAACTAATCAAAATAAAATTTTGTAACTAATATTTCAAAAAATTTAATTAATTTATAATAAATATAAATTAATTAAATCATGATCAAGGAGTATTCAACATTTCTGTTGTGCGACTTTTTAGGTGTAAATTTTGTTAGCGGTTAATATTGAACTATTCGAATATTAACGTTTATACGTTCCTTAGCAGCTGCTTTGACATTTTAGACAAATTTATCGCTTACTTAGTTTTGATGAATTCCAATTTTACTTTGTTAAGCATTACCCGGTTGCGACTAATATTTAAACCAATTCTCTTCGTCAAAACTATATCACTTTGGACTTATGGAATTTGGTAATGGCTAAAATTCCAATATCTTCCATATTCAATTCTGTAGTCTAAACAAAAAGTCCTTGGTTCAATAATAACAATTATTGTTAATATAACTACTCTAGTTAAGAATTTTGACTTTGAGTTGACTGTGATATCAACCCCATATAACTTAGGAGACGAATCCTTTCTTGATAAGTTTTTCACTTCCAATACTCCCACTCAACCCAACTATAATCACTCAATTGATGTTGTGCCATGATTTGACTATAAAAAAAGCGGAGCTTCCTTATTTTCTATTTGACTTTGGTTATATTAACCAATAGAAAACTGTCGAGTGAGTCATTCAATTGTTATCCAATAAGTATCGGTATGTAACCCCTTGGTGACCCCAACCATCATGAGTAATACACCCTCCAACATGTGGAGAGCGTTACATACTCTAGTATCAATGGATACATCGAAATCCAGTCTCGATGCATCTTAACTAGGAATATTTAAAATGATATATTTATTATATTGTGATATAATACTCCTGAATAAAACTATTTTTTAATACTATCACAAACACACCACTTATAGATTTTCTATTAAATATATTTAATTAAATATTTAATTATTTATAACATATTATAATAAATATATAATAGAAAGAATACACCTTTATTATGAATGAGAATAGATTATGGATTTAATTAATGCACATTAAAATACAGAATTGCCCATGGGGCATACCCCTAAATTTATTAATATTGGGGTTTATATAGGGGATTTCTTGGATGTAAATTTTACGTCCAACTTATTGTATATACATCAGGTGTAAAATTTGTGTCTGTAACGACCCACAATTTCAGTCATTTAAGTTTGGAACATTTAATTGATCTTAAATATCAAAAAGTTAATTTTATAAGTTAAATAACTTATATATTAAATGAGTAAGAAGCCAGCGCCGATGGCAAGGGTGCCCTATTTTATCTTCTTTTATAAATTTTGTTTACATTTTGCATAGATGTAAATTCGATCGATGTTAAGTTTTTTCCCCTAAAAAAAGTAAAATATTAAGAAATATAACTTGGTAGGATTGTTATAATTGGTAACTTTTGTATTTCCCTATTTAATTGGAAAATGTATAATAAAAAACAAATTTATGCATATATTACTTTGTGGGTTGCCATAGGGTCCATAATCATGCTTTTAGCAACAATTAAAATTTTAATATATATATATATCAATTTTTTTATATGCTACTTACTACCATATCTATATTTTCATTTAGCTTAAAACAATTGTGTGTATTTGATTTACAATGGTTTTTCATTGCCGTATGGCTACCAACATCATTACTCTACATTCATTAATGGTCTTTCACTACCATACGGTAATAAACAGTCGAACGACTAAGTCTCATTTATAGAAAATGGTTCCATTGTTATTACATAATCATTATTTCCATGCTTAAAGAGCTAGAAAACCTTAAACATTTATTCAGTCATAGCTGACAACATAAACAACTAATGCAGTGCAGAAAGGTAAAGGCTTAGGTCGCTCACGACCTAAGGAGTGTGTAGGTCGCTCACGACCTAAGGAGTTAGAGGGGGGGGGAGCGAGTGATGCTGAGAAGAGTGGTTGCACAGTCCAATTTGGTGAAGTATTAGGTCGCATACGACCTAACAAGGCCTTTAGGTCGCTCCAACGACCTAACGAGATACTGGAACGACCTAACATGTTGTTAACTCGTGTACGACTTAGCGAGTGGGAAAATAGAGCGCTGGAACGAGCTAAGAGGGTGCTACGACCTAACAAGTCACGACCTATGATAGGTCGCAGGAAGACGTTACGACTTTACATAATACGACTTACGACTTAACGACTCAAACAAAGAAAATACAAACACTAGGTCGTTACATGACCTTCAACATACCTCACGACTTAACTACACAATGACATATGACCTAAGAAATTACAACATCATGTTACAACATCATCACACACGACCTAACATCCAGTTACATATGAGAACGACCTACGAGTTACATTACAAAACACATGCGACATAACAAACTACAACATCACGCGACTCAACAAAAACAGCGGTTTGAGCTTCAGGAGCGACTTAAGCTTCGCAGCGGCATATGGTCGAGCGACCTAAAACAAACAACGGCATAAGTCCTGAGCGACCTAACCCTTCATGCGCGATTTAAGAAATAACATAGGAACGACCTAACTTTCGCGTCATAAGGTTCAGCGAGTTAACTTGCTAGGTCGCTTGAACGACCTAAGGCATAGCTCGTTATTCCGGGGTAATGCTTCCACCTCTCTTCGTAACTCGTTACACTATAGTTCGCTAGGTCGTTGGTGGCCTAAAGCATGTGATTTATCCAAGTGCACTGCATCATCCTTCCCCTGTTTCTCGTTAGGTCGTAAGTCGCTAGGTCGTTCGCGACCTAAAGTATGCGACTTAGCACAGCGCGCTGCATCATCCTCCCCTGGTTGACAAAAGTTCATCCTCGAATTTGCATTTTCCTCTTTTTCATCAAGCTTATTCTCATGATATGGAATCAAGTGTTTGACGTTGAAAACGTCGGGAGTATGGACATGATCCGACAATCTCAACTGATATGCCTTCTCATTAATCTTCTTCACGACTTCCAAAGGACCAATCTTTCTAGCAGCTAGTTTGTTGTAAGTGCCAACAGGAAATCGATCCTTAGTCAATACTGCATATACAAAATCTCCTTCTTTGAATTCAACGCGTCGTCATTTAGCATCTGCGGATTGCTTATATTTCTCATTTGCCTTAAGCAATCGTTCCTGCACAACCTTGTGACACTCTTGCAATTCATTCACAAAATTACTAGCTCGTTTGATCACTCCTTTCTGCTGAGGTACTATGGATAAATCCAACGGTCCTTTAGGAATGGTCGAGTACACAACCTGGAATGGACTGAACCCAGTGCTACGATTAACTGCATAGTTGTGTGCAAACTCAGCTTGACATAGCTTTGAATCCCAACTCTTCAAATTATCATTCACAAGGCATCGCAATAGATTACCCAGGGATCTATTCACAACTTCAGTCTGTCCATCCGTCTGTGGATGATAAGCACTACTGAATTTCAGCTTTGTCCCAACCATTCTCCATAGGCTCATCCAAAAATGACTTAGAAAGCGAGTATCTCTATCCGAAACAATAGATTCAGGTAACCCATGAAGACGATATATTTCTTTGAAATATAACTGTGCTACATTAACTGCATCTGCTGTCTTCATACATGCAATAAAATGTACCATTTTCGAAAAATGGTCCACCACAACATATATAGAGTCATTTCCCCGTTGAGTCCTCGGCAAGCTCAACACAAAATCCATGCTTACATCAACCCACGGTTTTGTAGGAATATGTAAAGGCATATACAAACCCGCATTTGTAGCTGTCCCTTTCGAAACTTGACAAACATGACATCTTCGAACAAACTTTTCAACTTCCTGCTTCATCGAGGGCCAATAATAAGACCGAGAAATCAACTGCAATGTGCGATCCCGACCAACATGTCCTTCTTCATGCAACTCTTTTACAATTTTCATTCTCAAGCTGCAATCTAGTACGCACAATCGATTCCCCTTGAATAAGAATCCATCTACTAACACAAACTCATCAGTACTCCCATCCTTGACTTTCTCAACAATCTTCGCAAAGTAAGGATCTTCCTCAAACAATTCTGGCAATAGTTCAAATCCTGTCACCTCAACCTTCATCGTCGTCAACAAATGATTCCTCCTGCTCAAGGCATCAGCTACACGATTCGTCACCCCTGGTTTGTGCTTTACAACAAAAGTAAACTGCTGCAGATACGCGACCCATGAAGCGTGTCTAGCTGAAATTTTGTCCTGCCCTTGCAAATGTTTCAAAGCTTCATGATCCGTATAAAGAACAAACTCCTTCTGAAACAGATAATGCCTCCAGTGCTTCACAGCTTGAACAATTGCGTAAAACTCCATGTCATAAGTGCTATATCTCAACTTGGCTCTAGACAACTTCTCACTGAAATAAGCAACTGGTCTTCCATTCTGACTCAATACTCCACCAATCCCAACCTTCGAAGCATCAGTGTGTAACTCGAACAATATCTGAAAATCCGGCAGTACCAGAATGGGTGCTGTCGTCAAAAGTGTCTTGATCTTCTCAAAAGCTAACTCTGCTTCCTCTGTCCACACGAACTTCTTTCCTTTCATGCAATCGGTTACAGGTGCCATCACACTGCTAAAATGTGGAATGAATCTTCGATAAAAAGATACCAACCCATGAAAACTCCTCACTTCAGTAATTGTCTTGGGTTGTGGCCAACCCTTGACGGCTTTCACTTTGCTTTCATCCACTTGAATACCCTCCTTCGACAGAACATATCCCAGAAACAAAACACTGTGCGTCATGAACACGCACTTCTTCGTTGTTGCATAGAATTGCTCCCGTCGTAGAATCAACAGCACTTCTCGCAAATGCTGGATATGCTCTTCCATACTCCCACTATAGATCAAAATGTCGTCAAAGTAAACTACTACGAACTTCCCAATAAATGGTTTGAAAATCTGGTTCATCACTCTCATAAAAGTACTAGGAGCATTTGACAAGCCAAATGGTATAACCAGCCATTCGTATAGACCTTCCCTAGTTTTAAAAACAGTCTTCCACTCATCACCCGGTCTACGAATCTGATGGTATCCACTCCTCAAGTCAATCTTTGAGAACACAACAGCCCCACTCAACTGATCAATCAAATCATCGAACCTCGGCATAGGAAACCTGTATCTCATAGTGATCTTGTTTAGAGCCCGACTGTCCGTACACATCCGCCAAGTCCCATCCTTCTTCGGTACCAATAAGGCTGGCACTGCACAAGGACTCAAGCTCTCCTGAACACGCCCTTGTTTTAACAACTCCTCCACCTGCCTTCTCAGTTCCTTATGCTCCTTAGGACTCATCCTGTAATGTGGCCTGTGAGGTAATGCCGCCCCTGGCACAAGATCAATCTGATGCTGAATATCTCCCAATGGTGGTAACTCCTTTGGCAACTCTTCAGGAAACACATCTCTGAATTCTTCCAACACTGGCTTTACTTCCTCTGGAACTTCAACAGATTCAGTAGCTTCATGTCCAATCAACAAGAACACATCTGGACTCTCCTCTACTTCTTCAACAAACTCCTTCAAAGTTAACAAAGTCTTCAGCTCCTCAATCTCTTCTGACTTGCTCACTCCTTGCTGTCTCTTCTTCGGAACTAAAATCATCTTAGTACCCTCAAACATAAAGCTGTAGCTATTGGTTCGACCATCATGCTGCACTGCTCGGTCATACTGCCATGGTCTTCCCAAAAGCAAGTGACAAACATCCACCTCCACCACATCACACCAGATCTCATCTTTATACTTCTTCCCAATAGAAAATGGAACATGAACTCGCTTGTCCACCTTCACTTCTCCTCCTTTCCTTAACCACGCTAACTTGTAAGGATTTGGATGCTTCTCCATCTTCAACTTCAACTTTCTCACAGCTTCGGTAGAAATGATATTGTCACAACTTCCCGCGTCAATTACAAATTTACACACCTTCTCGAGTATAGTGCATGTCGACTGAAAGATATTACTCCTCAACCAACTAGCCTCCTCTTCCAGCTTCGGTGTCAAACATGATCTCCTCAACATTAGATTACATCCTTCATCTCCTGACGCGATATCCTGTTCATCCTCCTCAACTGGACTAGAATAACCTTCATCAACATCCTCATCTTCCTCTTCAGCAATCATAGCTCGCCTCTTCGGTTTCGGGCATTCATTACTCTTGTGACCCATTTCCTGGCAATTATAACACTTGAAACTGTTGTTGACCTTCGCCTTCGCAACTTCATTCACAACTGGTTTACTGACAGCTTTAGAAACATTGGAACTCCCACTAGCACCCTTGCTCTGAGTATTGGAACTTGGAAACATACCACCTCCTCGTCTTCCCTGCTTCTCCCAAGCCAACGCCTTCTGGTGCGCTTCAGTCACAAATCTAGGGTCAAACATAGTTACCATATCCTGGATCTGGATCCTCAACCCCCGAACAAACCTAGCAGTCAATTGTTCCTCCGTCTCCATAATGTCATTTCGAGCAATCAGTTGATAAAACTCATCAGCATAATCATTAACAGTCTTCGTCCCTTGCCTTAGATTCTGCAACCTCTGATACATGAGTGATTGATAATTGTAAGGCAAGAATGTAGCCTTCATCATCTTCTTCATTTCTCCCAAGCAACAATCTTCGACTTCCCCATCCGTTCTCGTGTAAGTTTGGTTTGCTGCCAGCACACCATAGCTCTCCCTCTCAACCTAGTAGCAAACAACTTCACTCGACGATCTTCCGGAACCTCCTTGAAATCAAAGATCTCTTCAACATTAGATAACCAATCTAGAAATTCTTCAGCCTGCATACCACCCTTAAACTCTGGAATTTTAATTTTCATTCCGGACTCCCATTTGTGATCATACTCTGAATGATTTCTTCCTTGGCTTCGATTTCGACCATGAACACTACCATCATCAAACTCCTCATCAAAATCTGATGCATATCGATGTCGATCATGACCACCAACATCTCTACCACCACCATTTCTACCACCAACATCCCTTCGATCTACATTCCTCCGATCACGATCATCCACATCTCTCCGATTTCGATCGTCAACATTCCTATCACGATCGTCAACATTTCTACGATCATGATCTTCTCGTCTCTCCCAATCTGAATGTGGTGAAACTCTATTTCCCCCATGGCTCGATTCAGGTAAAACCCTTCTTCTACTTTGATTCATTTCAAGCATCATTCTCTGTAATCGACCAATCCCCTCATTCAACTTCTCAGTGAAATTCTCGTTGATTCGTTGTTCCATTTCATCGGCCTCTTCTCTTCCATACAAAGCATCAACATTGCAATGACGTTGAGCTCGTCTCGGTGGCATGATTGAACTTCAAACAAATCTTCAAAAATTCAAACTTCACACTGCTAACACGAACACTAAACGAAAAATGATACACGCTTTCACAAATCAATGGACAATCTCGACCCTCCAAGCTCTAGGTCGCAACTCTCCAAACTTCAATTTGAGCACGACTTATGCAAAGGTGCACTTCCCAAACTTCAACTACCTCGGCCGAACGACTTAGCGAAATGTTCACGACCAAAGGCGCAAACCAATGTGCACGATCTAAGACGACAAGGCGCGCAACTTCAATACGGCGTGGAATTTCAAACTTCACTTCGGCACGTAAAAATCCCAACGAGCAAAATTCAAACACTTTCCGAACTTTGATCCAAAATGATATGGATCGAAACTCCCAACTTGTTGTAACTTCACGATGAACACCAAACTTCAAATTATCGAAACCCAATTCTCCAAACGGATGCAAACTTCTTGCGATCTAGCTCTGATACCAAATGATGCAGCCAAGGAAGCGAATTCGACGATGTAAATCGAATCCGTCCACGATCTCACACGATTAGTGGAGATAATCGGTGAATCGATGATAAATTGTTGAATTTAAGAATACCCAAATAGCCCAAATCCGTTGATCACGAAGATACCGGATTCTAGCAATCTTCGACACGTTGATCGCACACGATGCCATGAGAGAAAATCTACAATTCTTCGAACGTTGATCAAGCGCATTTGATTCCGTGAATTGGCTTCAACAATCGTTGATTCGAGCGCACTCGAATGCCGAAGGTGGAGATAGGAGATAACACTCAACTACCAATTTTAATGGAGGCAAGAAGCACAAACCAAATTTTATTTTAAAATTCAACAACCTACAAATGAACCAACACCCGCCTATTTATAGGCAAATACAACTCACGCCTCCCATAAGTCGTATGCGACTTAACGACTTAACATAAGTCGACTTACGACTTAACGACTCAAACAAAGAAAATACAAACACTAGGTCGTTACATGACCTTCAACATACCTCACGACTTAACTACACAACGACATACGACCTAAGAAATTACAACATCATGTTACAACATCATCACACACGACCTAACATCCAGTTACATATGAGAATGACCTACGAGTTACATTACAAAACACATGCGACATAACAAACTAAAACATCACGCGACTCAATAAAAACAGCGGTTTGAGCTTCAGGAGCGACTTAAGCTTCGCAGCGGCATAAGGTCGAGCGACCTAAAACAAACAGCGGCATAAGTCCTGAGCGACCTAACCCTTCATGCGCGATTTAAGAAATAACATAGGAACGACCTAACTTTCGCGTCATAAGGTTCAGCGAGTTAACTTGCTAGGTCGCTTGAACGACCTAAGGCATAGCTCGTTATTCCGGGGTAATGCTTCCACCTCTCTTCGTAACTCGTTACACCGTAGTTCGCTAGGTCGTTGGTGGCCTAAAGCATGTGATTTATCCAAGTGCACTGCATCATCCTTCCCCTGTTTCTCGTTAGGTCGTAAGTCGCTAGGTCGTTTGCGACCTAAAGTATGCGACTTAGCACAGCGCGCTGCATCACTGATTATAATTCTTGTGTATAAAAAGTCCATCTAACAGCATTATTAGCAAAAGCTTCAAGTAGTGTTATTACCTATATGAACTATTGTGTTATATTCTATTATCAGTGTGTGACTTGTCAATCAATGTTGATCTAGAAAACTGTTAAAAACTTAAATTCTAGTTATAACTTAGAATTATACATCGAATGTTGAAAAGTAAACAAACTATTATCATTTATAATAACAAATCTTACATATATATATGCAACTATGAAAGGCCCTGGATAATAACTACAACAGTTTAAGGAGATATCATCCTTTAATTCCCTGCCACCAATCAATAGAAAAGGTTAAAAATTAGCCCTACGTATATAAACTTTTAGATATTAAATTAACCTTTACATATATACCTGTTTTTTTTATGTTACCATTTTTTAACACTTTTAGGAATTAAATGGTCGTTTTCAATGGTGTAAGTATCAACTCTAAGAAAGTTTATCTGATTAACAATGAATATCATATCCATGGTAACACAAAAATGGGGATAATCAATAAAATACTCAGTTTGTTTACCCTTAAGCAGCTTCAGAACTTTAGTTGCTTTAAAAATAAAAATCCTCCTTTTGTTGTTTACAAAGAATTATAACATATCATGCGACCTCGAACATTTTTGCGTGATCTTGATCATGTAAAGAACACCTATGTTACAAATTAGATCTATAATGAAAAGGTAAAGTCTATTAAATCATGGGAACAAACATGCAGAGCATTTTATAAATAGCTTCTTAGCATACAAATGTAATTTAAGAAAGATATAGTGAACGTAACATAAGCAAAGAAAGGTTGGAAGCGAATTGCTTCTGATTTGCTCATTCTTTTCTGTCTCTGTTTATAATTATTATCACCATTATTATTTTCTTGAGCAAACAACATGAAAAATCCAATAAATAACTTGTACAATTAATGATCAAAACATAGATAGCACAATTCAGGATCTAACTTCAAGCATCCGACAAAACTTATGATAAATGCAAATTTAGCTATTCATGTCAATTAGTCACATCGCAGGCTATCATCAACCTCGGTCTGGAATAAAGACCATCATTATCGAGGATAGAATTTTTTTGTAAGGATATTTAGATATGGGGATATGTGTGGAATTTCTTGGGATAGCAATAAAGCGATGACAGAAGAAAGGGCAACGATTATTTTGAGGTAGAGAATGAAATCATGGTAGAGGAAGAGTAATGCAGCTGTGCTGGTTGTAGGTCAATTGATATTCGATGGCGCACTTATAACCACTTAATATATGTCATAACATTAAATATAGTCCGTCCTTTGTTTCCTTGGTTTGTCCTACTCAGCAAACTAAAGGAATTTTATAATATAGATATAGCGATTTATTTGACAATTAAATTTTTAAATTTAATTTTTCAAATTATTTAAATAATAGAATCTTGAATTTAATATGAATGAAAATGATTTTGAAGGTTGATTTAAATTCTAATTTAATAAGAAGGAAGGTAGTAAACTTTTGAATTTGAATTTAAAAGTGATTAAACTTGTTTTATAATAATCATTTTAATTTAAACGTGTGAAAATAGCATTTGGGGATACTGTCTCGGATTTCGATGAAGCCAATTTCATTGGATCTGTAATGGTAAATTATTATATGCTGTCGAATTTCGTGACGATTGGATATATCGTTGGGTCGTGCGAGTTCGAAATGCGTAGAAATTATTTAAAGAAATTTAAATTAATATAACTCGATTTGAAAAACTATCTTCTGTACATGATCGAATTAGGTCCCGAGACTAGTTCCATTGTGCTCGAAGCAGGGGTATAACATATAAAACACGTGGCGGCACGCTTCGTTGGAGTTTGAAATTTTAGTGAGCGAATAGTGCCTTGAAATTTTTATATATAAAAGGACCTCCACCCCACTTTCATTTGCAAAATCCTAGCTAGGTTTTCACCAGTTGCCACTTATCTCTCCCCTAATAAATGGCCATAATTTCTCCTTCATCCAAGAAAAATTAGCCAAAACCTTTTACATGAAAGTTGTCAAGCTCCTCAACACGACTTTACCCACATAATCCGATTATTAATCGAATGCGCAACATGGTGGCAAACTTGCCGTGTTCGTGGCAGCGAGGGGTCATTTTTGGCAGTAATGACGAGGTGCGGTGGAGTGTGAACGGCGACGAGGCAGGGCGATGGGCGCAGGAGATGACAGCTAGGCGAACGGCGGCGGTGTTCAATTTTCATGATTTGAAAGAGAAGGCGAACGTCGAGCCTGGGAATCACATACGAAAGGAAGAAGGAGGAAGGTGAATTAAAGTTTAAAATTTTAATTAATGTAAGTTAATGATAATTTAATAATCTCATACGTTCGTTAATCCATAAATTTGTCATACGAGGTTGGTTTTGAGCGCGATGAGTTCCATTGCGATCGTACAGACGAATTATATGCTATGGAGTTGGATTGGATGGATTCGGAGCTAGTAGAAATTTGATTTATAATTGAACGTCCATTCAATTTTAATTCAAAACAGAGCGCTTTTGGCGGTTTCTGAAATTTCAGTGAGTAAACTCACCTCTTTGGCATGTTTATATTTTATATAAGTGGGAATAATTTTATTTATACAATTTGTTGCTTGTTTCGATGATTTATTATAATTATTAGTTGGTTTGAATATATTCTCGCCCTTGAAGTAGACGAGATCCTATTACGTTCCTATGTAAGAGCGGATGACCCTTCATATACGATCCTGCCTCGAAGCGGTTGATTTATATTTTATGATTATATATTGTATGTGATGCGGGGGGACAGGTCGGTGGGATCCAACATGATTCCTCACTATTGCTGATTTTACTTTTCATATATATGGTAATATATGATGTGTTAGATGCCATATTATTGATTGCGATATGATTTGACTTATTTAGTGCTATAGTAGCACTAGGCCTTATTTTTGGTATTTTGAAATACTAAAATAATGATTGAGAATTATTAATGATTTTTAAAGTGATATCAGAATTTTATATGTTTTAATAATTCTTGAATTATTAAAAGAAGGAGTTTATTGAAATGAGATAAGAATATGATTTTTGGAATATTAATTTATATTTTGTGAAATATATTAAATAGAGATTTTTGAACTATATTATAAAGGTTTTGAAATTTATGAACAAGCACATTTTTTTATTATAAATAAATATAGTTTTTAAGAAGATGAAAATAGTTAGAAGTAAATATTTCTGAAATGGTTTAGATAAGAGATTTATAAAAGTAATATTTTATAAATAAATTAACAGATTTATAAATGGATTTTTTATAAATAAAGAGATTTTAAAAATGAATAGATTGTGTAAAAGGAATTTTATAAATAGAGGTTTTATAAAATAGAAGTAAAATTTATAAACATAGTTTATAAATATAGAAATGATTTATGTTGAAATTTAAGTTTGGAGTTAACCGTTTTCAAATGGGTTCTATTTTTTAAAGGAATGTTTGAAAGTAATATTTTGATGGAGTTAATGGTTTATAAACGTAATTTATCTTTTGAAAGAAATGTTTTGGAAATAATAATTCCAAATGGAATTTAATAGTTTGAAAACGATTTAAAATGTGATAAGTATCGAAAACATAGATTTCAACATTTATTGTTGTAATAGACGTCTTTGGGGAAGTAAAGGAGGCATGGACTATAGCACTGTTGTTATAGTAAATGATTTCCAAAAGGAAATATTTTATATAGTATGCGGGAAATATATATATATATATATATATATATATAAAATTAATCGAATCGCTATACTAGTGTTTTGGGTTGTCATAACGATATTTTATGCAACATTTGTTTTGACCCAAATAAAGTGGATTTTGAAGAATACTTTCCTTAAGGTTTGTATATATACTTATTGCCATTTTAAGTGTATGGAGATCACTATTTTCTATGTGTTGAAAATGAAATGATTTGTGAATATACTTATACGGTTGGTATAAGTATATATGAATGTTTTCCATTATCGAATAATTTGAAATGGTTTTGTGAATATATCTTTTTAAAGATAATTTGATGTAAATATTAGAAAATTGATTTAGTTAATAAAAGATTAATTAAATGAGCCTGGTGACTGGTTATGTGCTAGATTTTATTGGTTCTTTGATGGTTAAATAACCGACTGACAAATTTGGCCTCTTTATCGTTGTTGATCCAGAGAGGCCGGGTTCGGATTTATCAGAAAACAACTTCGGACCAATGTATGCATTTGAAAGTGCACATTTATGATGATGACAATTGAGGAGAAAGATCTTCCTGATGTAGAGCTACTCGCCACTAGAAACTCAGGGAAATTACCATATCGTATACTTATTATTGCGGTTGGGCTCTATTATGAAAATCATCGATTTGCAAGGACTAATCACCACTGATCCTATGGGTGATTCCCAAACATGATGTGGCAGAGAAGTGCCTTCAGTTTGCCATATTCCTAAACAATTTGTATGGACGAATTTCCGATCTTGCATTTTAAACTAACATTGATTGAGCTCTATAAACGTATCGTCTGTTTGGTGGAGGAGAAGGCAACTTCTCTTAGCTTAACACTCTTTCCTGAGACATACGAGCTCAGGAGTTATATATTTGTAGAAATCATTTGTGTGATTATGGAATGGCAAAGTGGCATTCAAAGTGAAATGTGTTATGTGAAAGAAAATCGTTACCTAAAGCCACACACTCGAAAATGACCAAAACAGGGTAGATGCAACAATGCTATGTGGTTCGCAACCATTAGGATATGACATCCCCTTCTAGATATATTTATTCCCACTATGAAGTCAGGTTTTTAATTATTGTGGTGTATGCAATGAAGGCCCTCGAATAGGTCGGTAACAACCGGGGTGATGACATATTCGATACTATCTAGTTAGAGGTAGGCCAGTCTTGTGTTGGTAAAGTACCATCAGTTGGGCCTCTACACATTCCTCCAAAGATGTACTGCCGGAAGGTAGTCCCTTACCTTGTCATTTGTTGGAAATCCATTCTACCTTACGTGCCTTGCCATTTTGTGTGTAGAAGCCACTTTGTGGCTAGTATGCTGGAATTTAATCAATATAACAATTTCGGCTATGATTAATATTAGGGGCATTTCACTAGAAGGACAAACTTTGCAGTCCAATTAGTTTCTAGGACACCCATTCAAAGAAATTACTTTCAAGGCCAAAGTCAGCAGAATAATTACTTTCAAGGACAAAGTCAGCAGTCCAATTACTTTCAAGGACATAATTTCATAGGTTTTTAGGCCCTAGAAACTAATTATTTTGCGTTTTGTCCTTGAAAGTAATTATTTCAGTTGTGTGTCCTAGAAACTAATTCCACTAGCTAAAGAGGCCCTTGTGTCTAATTTCCACTTAATATTATTTGTATACTAGACACTAGTATAATATAACCGAATTTGATAAGAAATGTTTTGGTTATCGTAAGGTAAAAACCCATCCATGTTTATGCATGGCGTGGTCTTACGAGATACCTTTGTTTTGAAAGGTTTTTATAAATTTAAATTTCAACTGAAATGTGTTTTCTCATGCTAGTTTACCAGACTGATCCAGGCGTTCAATACTTTCAATGCTCGGGTCAGACTGAGCATATTTACAGATTTAGATTTGGATGCTTTGGAGCTTCAATAGGCGAGTTGGAGGTCTTCAGGACGTATTCATGTATTTGTTTATTTTTCTGCTGCATTGTTGTTTAAATTATCAGCATTTGTAAGGACATGTTATTTTAACTATCCAAGCTGATGATTGTGATTTGTTGTATTCCGATGGATGTATGTATATTACAGTTTCTCTTTTGTAAAGTTCATTGATATTATATTATATGTTGTTCCACTGCATTTGTTAGATTATCTGATTGTATTAGTTTCTTTTTCTCTTCTTCCTCTCTTCTCTTCTTCTATCTTCTTTCTTTTCCATAACTATCCCTCTTTCCGTTCAATTTGGGTTGGACATGTGTGGTTTATTGTCAGCTTGAACTGTGTGGATTTGCAGGTCGTGTAACACCCCTAATTATTAATAACATTATTCAGGAGATTTAATTAGATAAATTAAATAGAATAATGTAAATATTAGAGTGATAAAGGGATTGAGATTTGAAAATTTATTGAGAGGCCGAGCTTAATTAAATAAATTGGCTTATGGATGGTTTTATATGTTAATTAATTAACGCAAGGGCATATTACAAATTGCGCACCATAATTCCATTACCTTAAAATCTTGTTTCCTTTACCATTCACGTTCATTTTACAAAACACAAAACTTAAACAAAAAAGAAAACCAAAGCCAGCCATTACTAGGGAAGAAAAGGTGAAACGACCCACTATTTCGAACCATTCAAATCGACAATAAAACCACACATGTCAGACTTGAATCGTTCAAAACAACAGACTGTTAATTAAATTGGGGTAAATAAAATCAATCGCAGAATAACAGACAATGAATAGTAGAATATCTCACAGTGGAATAAATAAAACATAGTAGTTCATGAAGCTACTAAATACATAGTCTCAAAGCAAATACATAATATCAGAGTCTGAAAGTAAATACAACTGGAAATCCAAATACATAAGTCCACTAATACATAAGCAAATGACTGAAAGGGAGATAATGAAAATAGGAAATGGTAGATAGATAGCTAAATCTCCAATAGATCTCTAGCTCTAAAAGATGAATCCAAGGCTGTGATACTCAGCTAACCCGAGCATAAAGTAAAACAAAACACTCAAGTCAGGACTAACATACTTATATAAGTAAATCAAATCAAGTGAAATGTTCAATAAAATGCATCAGTAACTCAAAGGATGTTTGGGATTCCCATCCCTTAAGGATCCATTAAACTACTTATATGTAGTACTATACGCTATATATGTAGTGTCTATCAGTAAAGTATAATATTGAAAATAGCGTTAAGGCGTTACTCATATCGCCCTTAACACATTTTTATAGGCATCGTAGTCTATACGGTACTGTAAACTCCACCGATCCTGGTGGGCTATTAGGGAGCACTCCATAGGTATGACAGAAACCAAAATCGTAGTGGGCTCGACAAGGATAATATGATAAGGCACGCAAGGCAATACCTAGGGTAGGATTCTACCGTTTTGCGGAACCACGCTGGTGGATACGCATAGTCGTAGCTACCGCCCACCTCGAACAACACTCCCATAATCAAAGGTGGCCGCCAATCCATTACAAAAGTAAGAGGTATGGTATCGAAGAAGCATGTTCGATCGGAGGAGCGACCTCACTTGGCCTGGTTATGGCTCCTGTTTTAGTCATATCATTATGAACCGAAGGTCAAGGCCGCGTTTCTTACCTTGTGACATCCCGGAATTTTTGGCAATATCAATTTAATAATCGGTATTGAAATTTAAATTGATTTGATGATATTTGTTGATTAAATATGAATTGATTTAATAATTCTTCTGTTAATAAACATTTAAATTGTGAATTTGTCTTTTAAAAGCTAAATAAATTGTTTTCTATTTATAATGTATATAAATTTATATATATATTGTAAATAGATGAGCTTTGTTGTAAATTTAATTAATAAGGCATATTTTATAATTCTAATATATCTTGGTAATTTGGAAATTTTGATTTAAAATATATGGTTTTAAAATAGTTAAGATAAATGTTTAATTGATTTAGATTTTATCTTAGCTTAAGTTTAAGATTTAATTAAAAGGTTTGTTTTAGAATATTGTTAATAAATATGATATATTAATTTATTTAATAATAATAGGAATGTATAATCTCTTTTATAAATTATTTAAATTTGACAAATTATTATTTTCAAATGACATTATTTATGTATTGTTCTATATATAAATATAAATAGTTTATTTTATATTCTCTAAAAAGTAATTCATAAGAATAAAGTTTTAACTTAAAAATAAAATATGAATATAAAGTAAATGTTTGATACTTAAACTTTAAAGGAGAAATAAGCAATACATAAATATATATGTATAGAACTACAAGACAATAAGTATATAAGTTAGAAATAAATATTTAGTTAGAGTTGGAACATAAAAATAGAGTAGGTAAATTCTAACATCATGTTAATATAGAAACTTATTTATATTGCAAAGCATAAGACTAATGTAGGCATATAAATGAACACTTGACATAATTTTGGAAATTCATGTATGCAAGGCTGTAGACATAAGGGAAATAATATTCATGTTTGTACAGGCAAAAGAAAAATCACAAGTACTATACGAAATTTAAGTAAAAAGATAAGTATGGGTTTGTAGATAAAAGGACCAAGGCATTAAATGCCATCATCTCTAGCAAGGTCGAAATCATCTCAGCCATCTTGCTAAAGATAAATCTCTAACCCAATTTAATAAAGTTTTGTACCAGTAAATAATAAACATCCTGTATAAACATTGTTCTATAGCTATCTTTTTCATTTTCATTTCGTTTACAAAAGAAACTTAGCATTTTCCAGTTTTAAAGTTTTCAAAGACATTAACTACTGAAGCTTTACAACAATTCATCTCAACACAAACATGAAGATCAAAGAAAGATTTTTGCTAACAGTTTCACAAGCCTGTTTCAAAATAAAGGCTGCTCTTTTCTTTCTCTTCTTTCTGGTGAGTAACTTCAAATTTCTTAAACTTAAGTAGATCTGGTTGAATGATTGATTAGTATACTTGTGTGTATAATTTTAAATGCATTACTGCATCTATATATGATTGTGAATGTATATGAATTTATATATACCGTGAATTTGTCTGCATGTGCTTGTTTTATTTTTTTTAAAACTAAGATTTTGGTAAAAATACTTTACCACTTGATCTGATCTTAGTTAGGAACTTATGTTTAAGCAAAAGTAATTTGTTTAAGATGGATTTATGTGTAAAAAATTTAATTAAGTTAAAATAATCCTGGCACTGTCTTTGGAAAATCAAGATACTTGAATAAAGCCTTAAACAAGTTAAAATTCAAACTTCCTAATTCGTGAATTTAGGTATATAATCTAAATCCTCATACCTTAACATGATTTTTAAAGTTAAAATCATGATTTTTAAATAGAGAAGGGAAGAGCAGTTTTGATTTGTTTGAATTGTGTATTCTGGGTTGTTCTGGTTGATCTAGATGAGCGGAGTGGTCAGAATTTTGGATGGTGATGGAGGAGCGAACGAAGGCTCTAGGAAAAATGGTGGAAATGGTGGAAGATCACTATGGAGGCGGCAGTGTTGGGTTTTGTTATGTAAACCTAGTTTGGTGTGCTTGTGAATTTTCGATCGACATTGTTTCTCTAGGTGATCGAGTGCATCGGGATTTAAGGAGGTGTTAGCTGGAGCTTTGACGAAGTCGTGGCCGGAGGTGTAGACATTCTGGTGATCTGAGGATCGTGGACGATGGTGTTCCAGGTTTCGACTTTGGTTCTAGTTTTTGGATTTGGCAGCTCAAATTCGATTTCGAGATTTTGTCGAAGTTTGGATGATCGGGAATGGATGCGAGGATGAACGTCGACTTGCTCGACGACGTGGGTTCGGTTGGAACTGATCGCTGGCGAAGTGCACATGCACGTGCACGTTTTATCGTCTCTGAGTTTTGGGGAAGATGAAGTTTTTACTCGGGTTTGACTCGAGTAGTTCGAGTATTTTACTCGAAGGGTTTAGGATTTGACTCGAAGTCATTTTAGTCTGGCTCGAGTGAATTTAAGGTTACAGGCTTTAGCTTAAAGTAGTTATAGGTTTAAACCTGTTCTGTTTTAAATCTGAGATTAAAATGTAAAGTTAAGGTTTAAATAAGTTTTAAATCTAGTTTTAAAATGATTAAAGATAAATTTGAATCTTAGCTGGAAATAAATAATGTTTTAAATTCAAATTTGTTAAATAACCCTTAAATGGTTAGTTGTTTAAAAGTGTTTTAAGGAAATTTGAACTTAAATTGGAGTTTGAAATGCAAAGAAATGATTTAAACAAAGTTTAAATCAAAGTGGTAAATCTGGATTCAAATATAAGTTTGAATCTTAGTTTTGAAATAAAAGAAGTTTTAAAATTTAAATTGTTTTAAACAGTTTGAATGTTAAAGTGTATTTTTAAATTGGTTTAAATTTAAAATGAGATTAGGTTTTAAATTCTTTTAAAACTTCTATTATAAGATAAATAATTCTTTAACTTGTGAAATAGAAAGGGGTTTGAATTGTTTTAAAACTTTGTTAAGTTAAATTGGTATTTATTTTAAACCTTAAATTTAAAATGAAATTTAAAGTAAATTGTTTGAATACTTTAGTAATGATAATTAAATCATTAATATGAATAAAGTTTTATCTTAAAATTAATTAGAATTTAATGATTTGTAATTCATTAAATTATTAAGATAATAAAGAATGGATCATTTATTAATTTAATTAATTAATGATATGGAGGATTAAACTAGTAATTATGAGTTTTAAACTCATTAATTAAGTTTTAAGTTAATTAATTAGGAAAAATTAATTTGTAATTAAAGATCATTAATTTGATAAGATTAGATTTTAAATTAATGGTTAAATGTTAATTAATCAGGTAATTAAAGGTTAATTAAGTTACGGTTAAAAACTTAAATTAATTAAATAATTAGTGGTTAATTAATTGGTTATTAAGGATAAATTAAATTGTAATTAATATTGATTAATTAAGTTTAATTTCTTAAGTAAAGAAATTAAAGAATTGCAAATAGTTAATGAAGGTTATTAACTAGGATTATTTAATAATAAATTAATGTGATTAATTTTAATAATTAATTAGATAAATTAATTAAAGATAAACATTTGTGAGAATGTTTAAGTGTAATTACTAAATGGAAGTAATTAAGGAATTTATTACTTAATATAATTAATTGAGTTTAATATGATTTGTTTAAGTTAATTAATTAAGTTTAATTAATTTAAATTAATTGGATGATTTGATAAGTATAATTACTTAAATGTAATTAATGAAGTGTAATTACTTAATGAAGTAATTAATGGTAATTACTGTATGTAATTAATTGAAGATGATTTAATATGGAGGTAATTTGGATTAAATTACTTTGTGAAATTAATCAAGGGATTAATTAAGATAATTAATTAGGGAGTAATTAATTTATTAAGTGAAGTAATTAAGAGTAGTTAATTACTGAATGAGATTAATCAAGAGTGATTAATAATTATAGTTTAATTAAAGATTAACTACTTAATGTAATTAATTTAAATTTGATAACTAATTAAAGAAGTAATTAGGGATCATTAACTAATATATTATTAATGATGTATTGATTAATTAAAACTAATCAATTTAATGATAAGTGTTTAAGTGTAATTAATTAATTTAATTAATTCAAGATTAATGTAATTAATTACAATTAATTAATTAATGAAGTAATTAAAGAATAATTACTATATTTGGTTAAGGATAATTAATTTGTGAAATTAATTAAAGGATAATTACTTGAATGTAATTAAAGGATAATTAATCAAGGATGATTAACTAAGATGGAAATCTAGAGAATGATTAATTAATTGATTTGTAATTAATTAATGGTTATGTAAGCAAGATTTATAATGATGAAGTAATTAATTTAATTTACTTTAAATTAATTAGAGATGAAGTAATTAATTTAATTCATTTTAAATTAATTATAAATGGTGTGTTTATGAATCCTTGCTTATGTATTGATGGATGATATTGATTTCCTTGAATTGTTTGAGATCTCAGATATGAGATAAGTAATGCTATGTGATATGGATTATCTATTTATGATGATATTGTGGATTATCTATCTGTGATATTGTGAATTATCTATCTGTGTGTATATGGATAATGAAATGAATTGTTTTAACTTTAAAACAACTTGGCCTTAAAAGATACGGTTTGGATTTAGATGAGACCGAGATCAGGTTTCCAGATTTGGATATCCGAAAACACATCGATCCAAATTAACGATAGGTCGTGAATCTCAAATGAAGATGAAGATTCAGAGTGCAAGGGTTATTGTCGTTAACTCTGAGGGTGATTCCAAAATGAGTGTAACGAGATAATGCCTTCGGTTTCGTTCGAACCCGGAACGAACTTGTAAGATTGAATGCTTTCAGCACATCGTCAGGTGGACGATGAGCATTCTAAGAGATGTGTTCTCTAAAGGTAATCGTAGCCTCAAGCCTCATCAACCGGGAATGGCTAAAATAGGGGAGGTGCAGCAAGGTTAGTGGGTAGCACCCAAGTAGGATGAGATTTCCCCTGTCTAGAGTCCCTTTTTATTCGGCTTAGTATGTGGTTGGTCGCACCAAACGTGGGGTTTCTTGTCCGGGAATTATCCAGTAAGGGATGGTTCCGGCCTTGTGTTGCAGGGGACTTAGGGTGGGTCCTCGGTACGCTGATCTAGGCCAGGTACTGTGACGGGCGGTACCCCAGTAGCCCTGCCATTGTATGGAATACAAAATCCAATAAGTGCCCTCGGATTTGATTGTAAACCTAGTATGCTGGAATTTAATCATGTAACAATTTCAGCTATTTCTTATTTACTTGAAAACCCTAGACCTATTATAATATCACTGAATTTCCTATCAAATGTTTGGTTAGAGTAAAGTAAAAACTTTTCCATGTTTATGTGTGGGAAGTCTTACGTGATACCCATTGTTTTCAAAGGATTTTCAAAGTTAAGCAACTTTAACCTATTACTAATACCAGACCCATGTCTGACCCAGAGTTTATTTCTGTTTTTCTTAAACTCACGGGTACTCAAATTTTTACGAGTAGCCAAGGGATTCAGGTTAGCTTTGACGAATTGTGGAGGAACAATGGAGCAGGAGGCTTCAGCGTTGTAGATATATATAGTGTTCCGCTGTGTTGGTACCTATGTGTTGTATTTGAGTTGTATCGAGTTGTATTAACTAGACAGGTGTTTATAACAGTCTAGTATGTGTTGTATTATCTGTGTAACTCTGATTTATGTTGTATATTATGTAATATCTTATGTGATATATTATATTTATTCGTTCTCCTGTTGAGATTCTGGTGTTGTTTGTTCTTTCTTCTTTATCTTTTCTATTTCTCACCCCTTTCTTTCTTAAGGATGATGCAACTTTCTGGTGGTAGAAAGTTGGGTCGTTTCATACCTCATTCCAATAGCATTCCCTAAACCATCCTACTTCGTTCTGGATTCTTCACCACGTGCACAGTTGTTAAACTGGTTTCAAAATTGGCATACAGTATGACAATATCCGATCCCGGTCTCTTTAACAACCAAACGCTTATTTCACACCATGGTCATTTTATAAAATATTTTTAATAGTAAACCTTAAATTATAATTTAAATCAATACTAAAATATTTAACTTCAATTATATATTTAGATTTGAAACATTTCTTAATAATTCATATTAAATTAATTTTTACATTTAATATTTTATCATTTGCAAATCAAATAAACAACAACTTAAATAGAATCACATTTAAATTTAAATCCCTTAACCAGATTAAATTACAACTCTATCTCTTCTTAACTTCTTACATTTTATTTATTAAAGTTATTTTAAAAATCAATATTTATTATATTAAATTAAATTTTAAATAAATCTCTTAAAAAATATATTAAATATTTTAATAAACTAAAATTTAAACCATTTAAAATATATTTTCAAAACTAAATAAAATTATAAGTAAAAAGCTTAAATTTACATTTAAAACCATATATTAACTTATAATTTGAAACTTTAAAACATATAAAATAAATTATTTTCCAAATATAAATTTTATATAAAATCGTTAGATTAAATTTAAAAATCAAATTTATAAATTAAACATACTTTAAAATTTAGAAAATAATTTAAAACCGACCAACGGTGTCCGCATATAATTTTCTACCATATGGTCAAGTGATTTGGTATGTATCATTTTTCAACCAAAAATAATTAATTTTTCCAGGTGTATATCATTTCAACCCGTAACCCAAATAAATAATTTCCAAATCAATAAAATCGCTTGGGTATGTATCATTTCAACCCATAATGATTTTTCCTAATCTATAAGATTATTCGGGTATGTATCATTTCAAAGCATAGTGATTTTCCTAACAACAAACTAAGGGAACTTGTAGTGTGATAACAACATATAAAACAAACATTACATTAGTCACATATCAAATCACATAGCATATCGAATGATCACTTTATCATAACAAAATATATAGTGTTAACTAGCACATTCTAACATTCCAACGACAATTCAAGTGATATTAATTCACTTATAGTCGTGAGTGATTTCTCACCTTTCGTGGTTAAGCGAAGGTGATGACTACAACAAATGGAAACGAAGAAGCACGAATAGAACCGAATCTCAACCTAGCAAATTCACAGGCCCAAAATCAAGCTCGAATATGAAAAGACAATAGAAATAAAAATTTTATTTTCTTTTATAAAAGAGAAGAGGAAAAGTAAATGGGTTCGTCCATGGCTAGGCTCGGCGTAGGGGTGTGTGGGTGGCTCGCAGCCTGGGTATGTGGGTGGTGGTTCGGGGTGTTTATGGCTCGGCTAAAGGGTGTGTGTGTGGCTCAGCTAGAGAGTTGGTGTGGAGGAGGCTATGGGATGGATGGGCTCGGCTAGAGGGTGGGTGTCACAGTGGGTGATGGGGACGTCAGCGGTAAGGGGGAGCAAGGAGAGGAGAGAGGAGAGGGGAGAGAGGAGAGGAAGGAGAGAGGAGAAATGAGGGAGGCTAGGGTTTAGGGATTAGGAATTTTGTGGAGGAAGGAGGAACGATGGTGAATGGAAGTTTACTGTAATTTGTTTTAGGCTACAGAAATGAGAAGAGAGAAGAAGCCAGAAAGAAGAAAAAAAAGGTATGTACTTTTTTCCCAACAGAAACATCTGTTGGAGAAAGGATACGTGGCCTTTTAGGTGTCTCTTGTATTCCAGCCCAACAAACACAAGCCCAACAACCCAAGATCCAATATACAAAATACAGGTAGAAATACACATAATACACCGTTTGTATTCACGCATTTTTACGTACTGTAAATTGTAGATTAAAAGCTACAGAAGTCGTATTTTACCAAAACGAAAAGTTGGAGTGGAGATTATAATTCAGTCTAGTATCATAAAAAGGAATAAATTTTAAAATTTCAAGTTTTAAATTTTCAACTCGAATTCAAATTTTGACTAAATTTGGCCAAAAATTGAAATTTCACAAAACTTTCCTTTTTATTGAATTTGGAAAAATATATTACTCAACATTTCAAATTCGTTATTTAAATTCAAATTTTATAATTTAACTTAAATTCAAATAATACTTAATTTAAAATAGTTCAAATTTTGAGAGTCGTTACACTCTCCCTCACTCAAAAATTTTCGTCCCCGAAAAGGAACGAGACTCGAGAATAGAAACAAAAGGAAGATAAGATAGATTCAACGAATAGTACCTGGAACGAACAACTCCGGATTCGAAGCACGCATGCTCTCCTCCATCTCCCAGGTACAATCCCGATCATCAGTACTCAACTACACCTTGACCAGGTTGATTGACTTCCTCCTCAACTGCTTCGTATCTCGACCAATAATACGAAGCAACTTCCTCTTGATGGTGAGATTCGACTAAACATCCAAATTCTCAAGTAAAGGAGGCTGAAAAATCAAAGTTGGATCATGAAGATACTTGCGAAGATGCGAAACAAGGAACACATTATGCACTCCAAACAGCTTCTCAGGCAATTCCACTCGATAAGCTAAAGGGCCAACTCTCTCTAATGGACCAATGAATCTAGGAGTTAGCTTTCCTTTCTGTCCAAAGCGAATCACATTCTTCAATGGCGAGATCTTCAGAAAAGCCTGATCACCCACTACAAATTCCAAACTCCTCCTTCGCCTATCAGCATATTTCTTCTGCATATCCCGAGCAATCCTTATCTTCCTCCTAATCTCCTCAACGTTCTCAAAAGCATCCAAAATCATATCAGAACCAAGAACAAAATGATTACCGGATCCAAACCAGCAAGATGGAGAATCGCAAGATCATCCATAAAGAGCACTGAACGGGGACATCTTGATACTTGCATAAATTCAAAGGATGGGATTAAATTGAGTTACGCTTACGGTAAACTTAATTTAAAATTAAGATTATACCTGATAGCTGTTATTATAAGTGAATTCAACGAGATGGAGATGATCTTCCCAAGATCCTCCATAATCAAGAACACAGGCACGAAGAAGATCTTCCAA
Organism: Allium fistulosum; assembly: GCA_030737815.1. Taxonomy (NCBI): domain Eukaryota; kingdom Viridiplantae; phylum Streptophyta; class Magnoliopsida; order Asparagales; family Amaryllidaceae; genus Allium; species Allium fistulosum. Next base: position 718,452,515 of record CM060905.1, on the reverse strand, counting down.
AATCTGATTAACTCTTTTCGTCTTACCATCGATCTGCGGATGATAAGCTATGCTAAGATTCAGACGAGTACCCAGAGCTTCCTGAAATGCTTTCCAAAACTGGCTGGTAAAGATGGTATCTCTGTCATAAACTATACTGATCGGAACACCATGAAGTCAAACAACCTCTCTTATATAAATCCTGGCTAAACTCGAAGCAGTGCGGCTCGACTTATCCGGAATGAAAGGAGCCGACTTGGTCAGTCTATCAACAACCACTCATATACTCTCATTACCTCTTCTATTCCTCGGTAATCCATCAATAAAATCCATAGAAACCTGTTCCCACTTCCAATTGGGAATCTCAAGGGGTTGCAATAATCCAGCAGTCTTCTGGTTATTAGCCTTAACCTGTTGGCAAGTTGCACATCTACTAACATAAAGGGAGATATCACACTTCATACCACTCCACCAATACAGCTTCTTCATATTCTGGTACATCTGCATCACACCGGGATGAATAGAGAGTCTAGATCGATGAATAGAGTGTTACTCAAAAAATCCACCTTCCGTCTAAGTCGGAGGGTCTTCCAGCAAGAGACAAAAGGAAAAGAGTTTGTATCAAACATTCCGAAGAAGTCGAAGGGATACAGTCGACAGTGTGAAGCAATTCAAGACCTGCCGGAGGGGACGGAAGGCTTCATTCCACGGTATTCCAGAAGTTCTTACCTTCCAAAGAGGGTGAAGAAGTCAAGGAAAGGGCATACAACTCTATAATGATGTTTTCGAAAGCATAATAAGCCTTTCGGACCAGTTGGAACACATACTAAATACCTTTCGATAGTGTCGGAAGGTTTGTGATGAAGGCAACATTAATAAATCAACAAAGAATGAAAGACAACCTCCTAACAACATTTAAGAAAAGCATGGCTCCCGACATCAATCAAGTGAGGAGCAACCTTTCAACAAGGTCGAAGGGTTCACAACAGTCAAGTAAGAGAGAAACCTTCTGACAAGGTCGAAGGGTTCACAATATCACATAGAAGATAGATCCTTCGGCAAAGACGAAAGGACCATGAAAGCATATAGAGGAGTAGACCCTTCGACAATGGTCAAAGATCCAGGATGGCATGCGAAAGGAAAATCTTTTGACGAAGTCGAAAGGTTTGCAACTGCATATAAAAAGGAGACCCTTCGACCCGATCGAAGGCATGAAGTCGAGAGCATAGCCGTTGGCATCTATAAATAAGACCCAAGGGGTCCTTTTTTGGGGTGGATTTTTCTTCATTTTAGTCTTGTAACTTCTTAGTCAGGGTGCTGTAACCCTAAATTGAGTTTGATTTGGGAAATTTAATAAAAAGGAAGTTTTTTCTCGGATGCACAGGGTAGTCCTTAACTCTGTTAATTACTTTATTATTTGCTTAATCCTTAGCTAGATTGGCTCGCATTTTCAGGTTCAGTCTCTCCGAAAGGTTCTTGTCGACAAAGACAACAATATTCCTTTTATAGATAATCCTTACATCCCTTCGGAGGCCTCAACCCTACAACCTAAACCCTTCGACCACAGGGGCAATTTATTTGAATCAACATTCATAAAGACCTTCCGAAATCATTGGGGCTGTGGAAAAATTTTTTCGATAAGGTTCACAATCTCTCATACTCCAATAACCCTAGCAACCCTCCAAATCCAAACAATTAGTTGCCTAATGCTTCGACAAGATCGACATCCACTTCACATCCACAAAATTTATCATACCCTATCTAAGCCAAAGAAGAATATTTGTTTCAACCTTCCGACAGGGTCAAGATTTCCACATTTTACAGAACAATCTAAGGGAATCCCATCCCAATCAAGAAGATAACTTTAGCGGGAGGTCTTACAAAGGATCAACTAAGATAGAGGCCAATGTATACTAACCCAGCAAAGCCGAAAGGTTTCCTTAATCTTGTATCTAAGCCTTTTGACCACATCGAAAGGTCTGATTCGAAAGTTATCTATAAGTAAAGATACAAAGATAATTCCAAAGATTATCAGTCCCTCTGTACAGATCAGCTCAACCCCATCGTTTGGAGTAACTTTAGGGTATTGACAAAACATTTACTGATTTCCTTAAAGATTCTACATACTACCGTTTTCCATTAAGTCCATCTACTCGAATTCTTTGAGGTGTTAACCACAAATTTGGTTAACATTTTGGCGCTAGAAGGAGAGCTCGAACCTCCGACTTGATTGACTCCCTAACGCTACAATTCTCTAAACCCCATTGGACCAATTCCACATCAAATTCACTTATTTTGGTTTGATCATGGCCAAAATATTTAAGAGGCCTGAACAAGGGTCTTCCGAACCACACTTGGCAAGGTATTCCCACGTAAACATCAAAGACTCCAATCAGGATGAGGAACAAAGACTAAGGCTCGAAGCCTTGACAATTATAAATAAAAAGAAAGCAGAATCTTATGACCCTGAGAAAGGGAGCCTAAACCCCTTTCATGTAGGACCGACCCCAATTTTGCACTTGGAAAAAGAATAAGTGGAAGTGACAACATTTTTAACCAAGTGAGAAGAACTATTCGGTCATATTCCCATGGGGCTGTCTTTGAAAAAGAAATGATAAAGGATTATGATAGTTTCACGAATAAATGGAGTAAGATTATAGATGAGGCTTGTTATTCAAGGGACGACTACGGACACATGGAAAAATCTATAATTGAAGAAGTAAGGACGATAAAGGAACTACCCAGTGGAAGTATAAAAATTACCAAGAAATTTCCAACCGAAACCTTAAGACCGAAAGAAGGATCCTTGAAAGAAGATCAACGAGCGATGAAAAGGAAACCCACTCCTCAAGAAGAAGTATTTGAACCAAGCTACAAAAGAAGTAGATGCCAGTCAAAGACGGCTCAAAAGTCAAGACTTCTTGGAGAATATAATCTTACAACATCAATCGAAAACAATAATATCATAACCAAAGAGGAACTGAATTATTGGCCTTCTCAAAAAAAGAAGCTAGGGTTTGAAAGAAGACTTAAGGGATCATATTGCAACTTTCATCTCATAAATGTACATGATACAAATCAATGTATGGTACATGAGAAAATGATCCTACACTTTCTAAGACAGGGAAAACATAAACAATTTGTAAGGGATTGAACAAATTATGGAATAAAGACTTTATTCACAAAATAAGAGAAGTCTACATGGTCGGGAGAAATTCTCCTTAAACTTGGACTACCTAAGATGGTAAGCTACCAATAATGGTAGAAAGCCCTTGGTCGCGCCAAGATGGCCAGGTCAAGGCACCTCTTGGAGGGAGGGCTTAAGCCTTTATCCACACCAAAATCAAAAATGGCCAGGTTAAAGCAGCACAAGCCCTTATCCGTGTCACGTTATGGCCAGGATAAGGCACCTCCTAGAGGGAGGACGGGTAATGTAACAGCCCAAAATTTAAGCTATAATGATTAATTAACAAATTAATTAAATAATAAAATAACTTTGTGAAATTATCCGAATTGAGCCATGGGAGTTTCACCATTATGTCCGTGGTAATTTTCTGGTCAATTTCCATATATAGATTGTCAAAATCGGAGCTAAAACAAAGAAGTTACAAAAGAAAGAAGAAATCAAAAAATAAAAGAAAAAAAGAAAAAAAATATATACATAGGCAAGGTCGACCTTATGGTCGACCCTCACCTTTGCTAGGTCGACCCTAGCATGTGTTGGGTTGATAGGTAGGTTGACCCGCCATGCATTCTCCATGTTTTTTTTCAGTTTTAGCTATTTTTCTCATTCAGGTTTTCTCCATCTGCATCCATTGCCTGTGGCTGGACCCTAAAACGGAATATTTTTCCAAGGAGAAGATCTTTTTAATTAAAATATTTTATACCCTAGAAGTGGATCCGGGAAAGCCAAGGAAAAGAGCTAAGGACCACAGGTGTGTGTTTAGTAATTATTTTAGATTTTTAAGTAATTTAAAATAATATGGTTTCCAATAGTTGTAGTTTTCCTACAATTTTGGGACAACGTTTATGCAAGTTTATTTGCAAGTAAATTTTAGACTTTCTTTCCAATTTATTTTCTCTTAGCTATTTTATTTCATTTATTTGCAATTATTTACTATTATTTACAGATTTCCCAATTATTTATAGTCATTTGTTGTTATTTACGTCTATTCCTTTCTAATTTGAAATTTAGCCTGTAAATGTTAGTTTCTTTTTATTCCTTTTTACGTGAATAGAATAAATATAAGAGAATAATTCGCTAATATGGACTAAAATATAAGAACACTAAATTTATAGAAAATAGATGTAAAGTAAGAAGAACTGTAATAAATTGGACATAGGCTGAAGTAGGCAAATTTAAGACATTTGCAAGCATAGTTATAACATGTAATTGTAACTAAAAAAATAAAATAGAAGAAATAGCAGAAGAAGCTTATTTTTAAACTTAGACCTTGGGTTAAGTTAATTATAACACACAAGCTATAATTAGAGATAACAGTAAAGACTTATTTTAAAACTTATAATTAAGTTAATAAGCAAGTATAGTAGAGAAGGCTTATTTTAAGACTTAGGTTAAGTAATAAGCAAACAGAGCAGAAATAATAGAATGGGCTTATTTTAAAACTTACACTAAGTTAAAAAGCAAAGATAAAAGTAGGACCCGTACCGATAGCATTCTCCTTCAGTTAGGAACTTATGGTCTAACAATAGATTAGGTGAGGCTGGGACACGCTTATGCTGAAGTAATGGTAAATAAGAGGTCAATAGATAGAAGCACAAATTAGGAGATTTGGATAAGGGGCACAACTAGATTTTGTTTGTTAGGACTCGTACCAGCAGCATTTCCCTATTAGACTAGGACTGATGGTCTCACAACAGATCAGGTGAAGCTGGACACGCTTATGCTGAAGTAATGGTAAATAAGAGGTCAAAAGATGGAGCAATAGATAGTGCGAGCCGACGGTGGCCGAGCGTGCAACCTCGGTGCATGGATATAAGTCGTTATTGAGTTCCAAAGCGCTAAACATGTGTCTTTTGCTGTAGGACCCACGGGATGGGACTAGCTCACAGTGGCACGACAGAGATAGAAGGCCGATTAAAGGGTAGAATTAGGATTTCAACCTAATTAAACTAGGATTGGGAATTCAGCCTAATCAAAGTAGTTTTAGAAAAGTACAAACAATCAAATCAAAAATGTCTAAGCAAAGCAAATAGTTAAATAGTATTTTATTCTAGCTTTATCTTTTCTTTTATTTCCTTTTATACTAGAATTGTTGCTAAGTCTATTATTTTTATCTTCCTTAAAAAAATACTAGTAGTTACTTTCTTTCACCAGACTTACAGTCTGACCCACTCCTCCATTCCCCCTTCCCCCCATAAGCCAGCAAAGGTAGGGACAGTAGATTTGGATTTCTTGGTGACCCATTTGCAGAGCTTTCTCATTCTTCATGTATTCTTCTTCTTTTCAGTTTTCTTTCATTTGACTTTTGGAGGCACTGGTACATTGTGAGAGGGATGGTTTTTATTGCTATGTACTCTGATGATGTGATTGAGATAGTATTTTCCATGAGACTTATGTCTTTGGTTTTATGACTTATTTTATGGTGTAATGAAGTTTAATTTTAAATGTTTCCACTGTTATTTTTTATTTACCTTGTGAATCTTAGTCTCTATAAAGTTTTTAGCTATACCTATAACGCACCACATCTTTAAGTGTGTCCTTTTGGGTATACTAAGAGGTGTGGGGTGTTACACTTGGTATCAGAGCCTAAGTTTACAGGATTTCTTAAAACTTGTTTTAAAAATAAAGTATTTTTCCAAAAGTAACCTATTTTTAAAAGTAGGATATCTTCAAACTAGAAGTATTTTTCATAAAGAAACTCTTATTATAGAAATAGTTTTTCGAATATAAAAGAGAGTTATTATAAAAATCCCCTCAAAGTCCAGCTCAACCTTCTTTCGATTCTTTCGAGTCTAAATTTCCTTTTCTTTGCATAGTATAGCTGACTGGTTCCATCGAGCTACGGTACCAGAAGTGCAAAGGCAAGCGCCCAATACAGTACCAATAGGTGGAGATCCCATTAATCCACCTGCAGCAGCCAATGTTTCTAAGCTATGCAAAGACTTCGCTAGTCTAGGAGGAAAGACGTTTTCTGGCACATATGATTTGGAGGAGGCACAAGCTAGGTTGAAGGATAAAGAGCGAATGTTTAGACTGTTAGGATCGGAGGACCGATAGATAGTTCAGCCTGCATCTTGGCAGTTGAAGGGAGAGCTTACCGTGGTGGAAGAACAAGAAGGATAAGGACAAGAGGAAAGGAGGAGGACCTCAGAAGCGGATTAAGAAAGGTGGGAAATGTCGTAGCTGGGGATTGGTTGGTCATTACACAAAGGACTGTAAGAATAAAATGATGAAGGGGAGGTGTTTCAACTATGGGCAGCCTGGTCACCTTAGTAGAGCTTTTCCCCATAGAACAGGGCAGAGAGCAGGCGCACCTACAGCACAAGTATAGGCTTTGGATGCAGCACCTTCTAGTAGTGGACTGGATCGAGGTAGGAAAATCTCTGTAGAAGGTTTGATTTCTATTTCAGATTTTTCCTATTCGGACTCTTTTTGACTCCGAAGCATCACACTCTTTCATTCCTAGTTCCTTGATTGATTGTTTACACTTAAATAACTCTTTAGTAGTAGACCCCATAGTTGTTTCAAACCCCATAGAAGGATCGGCACATTTATCCATGATTTGTAGGGGTTTGAAAATTTTCATATTAGGCGTAGAGGTTGACTGTGACGCCTATGTATTGGGATTTTCAGAGTACGGGATGGTTTTGGGGATGGATTGGCTATCTACTTATGGAGCGATATTGAACTGCGAGAGGAGAGTCCTTAGCTAGAGACATGCAGCGGTAGGACTCTCGAGGTATCTTGCGAACCAGAGGGGTCAGTCATGTTGCGCTTCCTATATTCCCTCGATTCATCACCAGTAGAGTTAGATTCAGTTCCAATCGTCAGAGATTTCCCAGACATCTTTGAGGAGGTTAGGGGACTAGCCCCTAAGAGAGAGAACGACTTTAGGATCTATATGATGCAATGCTAAGCCAGTGGCATTGCTCGTGAGACACATGAAAGGAAGGAGATGAGCAAGCAGATTAGTGAGCTATTGGAGAAAGGCTTCATCAGACGGAGCATATTTGAGTGGGGAACGCCAGTCGTCTTCACTACAAAGGTGGATGGTTCCCTTCGACTTTGCAAGCTCACTAAGAAGAACCATTACCTACTTCCTAGGATATATGATCTTTTCGATCAGTTAGTTGTCTCTTCAGTATTTTCTCAGCTTGATTTAGCTACTAGATTTCATAAGCTTATGGTCACTGATGATAGCATTGGTAAGACAACATTTAGGACACCCGACGCATTCTTTGAGTGGTTGGTTATGCCATTTGGGCTAACCAATGCCCCGACATATTTTGTAGATTTGATGAGCCATGTTTTTCGAGATGTCCTAAATAAGTTCGTAGTAGTATTTGTGGACGACATTTTGGTGTTTTCCAAGAGTACGGTGGAGCCTGTTATTCATCTAGAGGAGGTTCTTCGTACACTTCGCAATCATCAGTTGAAGGCAAAATCCTTGAAGTGTCACTTTTGACGTAAGGAAGTGCGTTTCTTAGGGCATAAAGAAGGTCAACACATGGAAAGAGTTTGAGAAACAGTTTTGTACATTTAGGTTCGAATTGTGGAAATCTAAAGAGTTGTAGGCAAAGATGTGAGATGTACAATAGATTCAGTTGAAAAGAAAAAAGCCCATGTGTAGATAATTGCAAAAATTAATTGCTTTAGAAAAGTGGATTTAACGGTAGTGCCTTAGAATAAATATAAGCATAAAAGAGGAATAGGAATAAAAGACTTTAGTATGGAAATAAGATTTCCAAGGTTTAGGAAGGGTACTCCTAGGATAGTAAGAAGAAAATCCACTTTATCTGTAACCCAATAAAATGAAATTGTTAGAATTGAAAAGTTGAAAATATAATTGTTAATATTTTTGGGGAAGTAAATATTGGGTTTTTGAAAAAAAATTGGTACGAAATTTAAATTGGTTTTTATATGAATATTGTTAAAAGTGAAATTCTTTTTGAAGAATTATAAAGCATATATAGTTCACTTTGCAGGTAAATTTTTTTTTTAAATATAAAAACCTAGAGTGTATTAAGTATCGAAAACATATGTTACAACATTTATTGTTGTAATAGATGTTTTTGTGAAAAATAAAGGGGGCATATACTATAGCACTATTGTTATAGTAGGTGACTCTCAGAGGAAATGTTTTTACATAGTATATGAGATTTATTAGTATCTATATTAACTGAATCCATACACTAGTATTTTTGGGTTGTAGTAACGGTGTTTTACGCAACATCTGTTTTGACCCAAATAGAAATGTGTTTTGAAAATAATTTCTAAGTATAGAAAAAAGTGGTTTGTAAGTACACTTATTATTTAAATAAGTATAAGGAAATGTTTTCTAGTTATGAAAATATTAAAACAGTTTTGAAATTGAGTTTCTGAAAAGAAAAGTTTAAGTTAGATATTAGGAAATTAATAAATTTCATAGAAGATGTCTATCATAAGAGAATATAGATTAAACATACTTTAATCTATTGGAATGAAATAAATAATGCTATAATTTTCTATGAAACCAAATCACAAATAAATATGTTTTGTGCAAGTTATAAGGAATACGTGAAAGAGATGTACAATGTATGGGAAGCACCATATTTTGTATAGCCTATTTCGAAAAATATAAAATAAGTTCCTTGTAATTTCAAATAAACATGAAGTCCTCTTTTAAATGATTCATAGAAGGTTTTAGCGTGAATAGTTTCCTATAAAAGAAAGTAGTTCCAATATATTAAGGTATAAAACCATTAGGTGTAATAAGAAGTGTAACAATTAGAGATAGTGTTAGTTAGGAGAGATATTATAGAGAGCCCTAGTAGAAAAAGCTAAGCAATGGAAATTTCATATATTTCTTTTCCATTGATTAGGTGCATTGGCTACTTGCCTTTATAGAAAGTCCCATTTTGTAGTAAGTTTGTAACACCTCCAAGGTTAGGTAATTGGAAAGTTAAGGAGTTTTTAATAAGATAATCATTCTTATCTACTCCATTTTTTGCAAAATTGAAAATCTATGAAAAGAAGATGTTTTGAAAACATGTGAGGACATTTTAAAGATATCTCAAAGAAAAATGGTTTGGTAAAAAAGTAAATAAGTTTTTGGAATCGAAAAACTTAGTAACAGTTAAATTTAAAAATCCAATTTTTTATGGAAAATTGTAAAGGTCTTTAAAAGAAAAAGAGGAATAAGTTTTGAACATAGAATTTGTAAGTTTTCCCCTGTAGGTTTGGGGAATAATGTAAATTCAAAAAGCTGTAAGGATGCAAGTCTAGAAGGATAAAATGTTAAGTAACCAAGTACCTTTGAATTTAATGGAAATTTGAAAATAACACTTTTAAAAGCAAATTTTTTTTGGATTTGATGTTTTAAAAATTTAGAAGCTTTAGTTTTTACCAAACCAAACTTTTAAATAGGGAGTAGACAGGAATCATTTCCTAGGTGTGACAGCAAAAGTGTAAGGCTATATAGGAGATAGTAGTGATTAGTTTTAGAAGTAATAATAGAAGTTTCCATAAAGTGTATAGGACACTAGTGAGAACTTAGGATTGTTGCTTCATATGTGTAGACTATAGAAGAATAATAAGGTGATATTGGTAAGATAGTAAGACGTACGTGGTTGAGGATATGTATTCTTGATTTTGGAGGAACTTGGAAGGAGCATCTTCCTTGAGTGGAGTTTGCATATAATAATAGCTTTTAAGTTAGCATTGGAATGGTACCTTTCAAAGCTCTTTATGGAAGACCGTGCAAGTCGCCTTCATGTAGGTTATGGTCTACAGAGAGATTGCTACTTGGTCCCGACATGGTTAGAGAGACTTCAGAGAAGATTGATTTGATTAGGAGAAGGTTCGTATCTCTTATCCACATCTCTTTGATAATTAATTTTGAATTTCCTATTTCCATCTTTAGTTTTGAATAGGTTCTTTCCTTTATTATCCTTTGGGAGGGTAGAACTAAGGACTTAACCTATGGATGGTAGGATTTGATGGAAACATGTTATTAGAACATGTTATGTATGAAGAATGCTAGTAGTTGCAAGTGTTTGCTAGTGGAAGCTAATGGACACATATACTTACACTAGGCACTATTATCTCTTAGGGATCGGCTTAACTAGGTCACTAGAGCATATGCATATGGATGTGTGCTCATTTGCATTTTTATTTTATTTCCACGGCTGCTAATAATGGTGATTATCGTATGATTGTTGCATTTGGATGATGATTGTAGCACGTATATAGAACTATCAGTTATCATTAGGAAACTTGCATTCATTTGGATGCATAGCACGGACATAATTGCATAAAGAGGAGGTCGACTGAATTAGTAAACCGCCTAATCTTTTGCATTAGTTAGGGACATTGACACCACACTATTTGCATATATGTCATAAGTTGCATTAGAAAAACTTGCGGACAATGGATGTAATAGATGATGGTTGAGTTGTTGGTTATAGAACTTGGATGAAAACATTTATTTCATTCTTCTATCCTTGGAGATTTCGGGGATGAAATCCTTTAAGGAGGGGATAATGTAACAACCCGAAATTTTAGCTATAATAATTAATTAATGAATTAATTAAATAATAAAATAACTTTGTGAAATTATCAGAATTGAGCCACGGGAGTTGCACCATTGTATCCGAGGTAATTTTCTAGTCAATTTCCATATATAGATTGTCAAAATCAGAGCTGAAACGAAGAAGTTAGAGAAGAAAGAAGAAACCAGAAAATAAAAGAATAAAAGAAAAAAATATATACATAGGCAAGGTCGACCCTAGGGTCGACCCTCACCTTTGATAGGTCGACCTATAGGTTGACCCTAGCATGTGTTCGGTCGATAGGTAGGTCGACCCGCCATGCATTCTCTACGTTGTTTTTTTCCAGTTTTAGACGATGACGCGTTTTTCCATTTCTACTCCATCCAGTGCGTTCGTGCTTCCATCCGACGGTTCCCAGCAAGCCTGTGATGTGGTTGCACCAGATTTAATCTTCAAATCCAACGGGTTGAGATCCCCAAGTGACATTATAAATAAGACCCTAGACCTAGCTATTTTTCTCATTCAAATTTTCTCCTTCTGGGTTCATTGCCTGAGGCTGTACCCTAAAAAGGAATATTTTTCCAAGGAGAAGATCTTTTTAATTAAAATATTTTATACCCTAGAAGTGGATCCGGGATGGCCAAGCAAAAGAGCTAAGGACCACAAGTGAGTGTTTAGTAATTATTTTAGATTTTTAAGTAATTTAAAATAATAGGGTTTCCAATAGTTGTAGTTTTTCTATAATTTTGGGATAACTTTTATGCAAGTTTATTTACAGTTTATTTGCAAGTAAATTTTAGACTTTCTTTCGAGTATATTTTCTCTTAACTATTTTATTTCAGGTATTTGCAATTATTTACTGTTAATTATAGTTTTCCTAATTATTTACAGTCATTTATTGTTATTTACATCTATTCCTTTTTAGTTGAAATTTAGCTTGTAAATGTTAGTTTCCTTTTATTCTTTTTACGCAAATATAATAAAAAAGGAGAATAATTCACTAATATGGACTAAAATATAAGAAAACTAAATTTACAGAATATAGATGTAAAGTAAGAAGAACTGTAATAAATCGGACATAGGCTGAAATAGGCAAATTTAAGACATTTGCAAGCATAGTTAAAACATGTAATTATAACTAAAAAGAAAAATATGAGAAATAGCAGAAGAAGCTTATTTTTAAACTTAGACCTTGGGTTAAGTTAATTATAACACACAAGTTATAATTAAAGATAACAATAAAGGCTTATTTTAAAACTTATAATTAAGTTAATAAGCAAGTATATCAGAGAAGGCTTATTTTAAGACTTAGGTTAAGTTAATAAGCAAACAGAGCAGAAATAATAGAAGAGGCTTATTTTAAAACTTACACCAAGTTAATAAGCAAAGAAAGAAGTAGGACCGTACCGGCAGCATTTCCCTTCAGTAAGAAACTGATGGTCTCACAATAGATTAGGTGAGGCTGGGACACGCTTATGTTGAAGTAATGGTAAATAAGAGGTCAACAGATAGAAGCTCAAATCAGGGGATTTGGGCAAGGGGCACAACTAGATTTTGTTTGTTAGGACCCGTACCGACAGCATTGCCCTATCAGACTAGGAGTGATCATCTCACAACAGATCATGTGAGGCTGGACATGCTTATTGATGCAGCTCAGGCCAGGGATGAAGGCATAAGTCGTACGCGACTTAAGGAAGTGACTATAAGTCGTCCACGACTTATAGGGGTAGATCGTGTACGACCTAAGGCTACAGGAGGAGCGTCACGAAATGCACAAGTCTTAAGTCGGCTACGACTTAAGGGAAATGTTTTAAGTCATCCACGACTTAAGGAAAAGGGGCTACAACTTAAAAGCCTAAGTCGTCCACGGCCTAGTAAAGTGGAAATAGAAGATATAAGTCGTCCACGACTTAACGAGAATGATAAAGGTGGAGTGAGTTATACTGAAGAAGAAAATCAACGACTTAAGATAAGTCGTCTACGACCTACGACTTAGTTAAGTTGTCTTGATTCCTTAAGTCGGATACTAGGTTAAGTCGTGGAAGTTTTATCTCATAAGTCGTCCAAGCTTAAGCCGCGTGAAGATGCTGCTGTGATATGTGTCTAAGTCGTTACCGACTTAAGTTGAGTCGTGTGTTGTTTACTTTGTAAATAAGATGTATTGTATTTTTAGGTCGTACCAGGTTAGGTCGGCCACGATTGTGAGTCGTTGTATGTTGTAACTGTTGAGTCGGAGTTATTGATAAGTCATAAGTCGTGTACTGGGAAAGTCGTAAGTCGGAGGCTATAAGTCGGAACCGACTTAAGAGTTGATGTAATTTCTGTTGAAAAGTTGAACGTCTATAAATAGGCCGATTGTCACATTTGTAATAGTTTAGTTGATTGGAAATAAAACACTTGTTTTGTTAGCTTTGTGCTTTCACCCAATTGGTAGTCGAGTGTAATCTCCTATCTCCTCTTTCGGATAATCGAGTGCGCTCGATTCAACGACTTCAGAAGCCGATTCATGGAATCTAGTGCGCTAAATCAACGTGTGAAGAATCGCAGATCTTTGAACACGGTATCGTGCGCGATCAACGAGTTCGAGATAGCTAGAATTCGGTATCTTTGGATCAACGAATTCGGGCATTTCAGTATCTTCCAATCCATCGATTGCTACTCTCAATGATCGACAATGTTTTTGATTAATCCGCTGCGTCAGTTTGGTATCAAAGCTTATTTTAGCCAATCATAGCTAAATCGAGTCCTTGGAGCCAATTCTTTTGAAGAAATTTGAAGTTGAAGTGATAGCCGAGCTTGAAGTGAGAATCCGAGCTAAGTAGAAGTGTTGGAGATCAAATTTGCCTCATTTGGAGAAGTTGTGTTCATCGTGTTCATCGCGAAGTTGCAACAAAGTGGGAGTTTTCGATCCATTTTGTTTTGGATCAAAATTCGAAAGGTGTTTGAGTTTTGGCCGAGAGGAGTTAAGTCGCGAACCACCATTTCCGAGCTAGAGTTGAAGCATTTGTGAAGTTTTGACAATGCCACCAAGGAGAGCAAATCGACATCAAAACATTGAAGCTTTGTATAGAAGAGAAGAGGCTGACGAGATGGAGCGAAGAATCAATGAGAACTTTAGTGAAAAGCTTAATGAAGGAATTGGTCGATTAGAGAAGATGATGTTGGAAATGAATCAAAAGCAGAGAAGGGTTTCACCTGAATCTAATCATGGAAGAATTAGAGTTTCGCCACATTCCAATCGAGAGAGAAGTAATGATAATGACCATAGAAGCGTGAGCCGAGAAAGTAGAAGAAATGTTGGTGGAAGAAGTTAGGGTAGTAGAGATGCTGATGGTCAGGATCGACGTCGATATACATCGGATGGTGAAGAAGAGTATGATGGTGGTAGTGTTCATGGACAAGGACGAGGACAAGGAAGAAATTACTCTGAGTATGATCACAAGTGGGAGTCGGGGATGAAGACTGAAATTCCTGAATTCAAAGGTGGTATGCAAGCGGAGGAGTTTATAGATTGGGTGGCTAATGTTGAGGAGATTTTTGACTTCAAGGAGATTCCAGAACATCGTAGAGTGAAGTTGGTTGCTACAAGGTTGAGGGGTAGAGCTTTGGCGTGGTGGCAGCAAACCAAACTTACACATGAACAGATGGGGAAGTCAAAGGTTGAATCATGGGGAAAGATGAGGAAAATGATGAAAGCCACATTCTTACCTTATAACTATCAATCGCTTATGTATCAAAGATTGAAAAACTTGAGACAAGGGATGAAATCTGTGAATGACTATGCTGACGAATTTTATCAACTGATTGCAAGGAATGATATTATGGAGACAGAAGAACAATTGACAACTAGATTTGTTGGGGGATTGCGAATGCAGATCCAGGATATGGTGAATATGTTCGATCTAAGGTCTGTAGCGGAGGCACATCAGAAAGCGTTGGCTTGGGAGAAGCAGGGAAGGCGTGGAGGTGGTGTGTTTACAAATTCCAATAATCAAGTGAAGGGTGTTAGTGGAAGTTCTAATGTTTCTAAACCTATCAGTAAACCAGTGGTGAAGGAGGCTGAGAAGGCAAAGGTTCATAATGGTTTCAAATGTTACAATTGTCAGGAATTGGGTCATAAAAGCAACGAGTGTCCAAAGCCGAAGAAACGAACTATGATTGCTGAAATTGAAGATGAGGATGGAGAATATTCTAGTCCAGTTGAGGAGGATGAACAAGATGTGGCGTCAGGGGATGAAGGTTGTAACCTAATGATGAGGAGATCGTGTTTGACACCGAAGCAGGAAGAAGCTAATTGGTTGAGGAGTAATATCTATCAGTCGACATGCACTATACTGGGAAAAGTGTGTAAGTTTGTGATTGACGTAGGAAGCTGTGACAATATAATTTCAACCGAGGCTGTAACAAAGTTGAAGTTGAAGACAGAGAAGCATCCGAATCCATACAAGTTAGCATGGTTGAGAAAAGGAGGAGAGGTGAAAGTGGATAGACGAGTTCATGTTCCATTCTCTATTGGGAAGAAATACAAAGACGAGATCTAGTGTGATGTAGTAGAGATGGATGTTTGCCACTTACTTTTGGGAAGACCATGGCAGTATGATCGAGCAGTACAACATGACGGTCGGACCAATAGCTACAGTTTTATGTTTGAAGGCACGAAGATTATCTTAGTTCCAAAGAAGAGACAACAAGGAGAAAGTAAGTCGGAAGAGATTGAAGAGATGAAAACTTTATTATCTTTGAAAGAGTTTGTTAAGGAGGTTGAGGAAGAGCCGGAAGTATTCTTGTTGATTGGGCGAGAGAGCAGTGAAGAGGTTGAAATTCCAGAAGAAGCGAAGCCAGTTTTGAAAGAATTTGAGGATGTATTTCCAGATGAATTACCGAAGGAGTTACCGCCACTGAGAGACATTCAACATCAAATTGATCTGGTTCCGGGAGCAATGTTGCCACATAGACCACATTATCGAATGAGTCCGAAGGAACATGAAGAGTTGAGAAGGCAAGTGGAAGAATTGCTTGAACAGGGGCGTGTGCAGGAGAGTTTAAGTGCTTGTGCTGTACCAGCTTTATTGGTACCCAAAAAGGATGGGACGTGGAGGATGTGCACAGATAGTAGAGCATTGAATAAGATTACTGAGAGATATAGATTTCCAATGCCAAGGTTGGATGACCTGCTAGATCAATTGAGCGGAGCTACTATCTTTTCGAAGATTGATTTGAAGAGCGGATATCATCAAATTCGTATCAGGCCAGGTGATGAGTGGAAGACTGCTTTTAAAACCAGGGAGGGTCTATACGAATGGTTGGTAATGCCATTTGGCTTATCAAATGCACCGACTACATTTATGCAAGTAATGAATCAGATTTTTAGACCGTTCATTGGGAAATTTGTGGTGGTGTATTTTGATGATATTCTGATATATAGTGGAAGTCCAAAGGAACATTTGAATCATCTGAGAGAAGTGCTGATGGTACTGGGGCAAGAGCAATTTTATGCTGCAACGAAGAAATGCGTGTTCATGACGCATAGTGTTTTATTTCTGGGGTATGTTGTATTAGAGGAAGGGATACAGGTGGATCAGAGTAAAGTGGAGGCGATTAGAGATTGGCCGCAGCCCAAAACGATAACGGAAGTTCGTAGTTTTCACGGGTTAGCTTCATTTTATCGTAGGTTTATTCCACACTTTAGTAGTGTGATGGCGCCTGTTACTGATTGTATGAAGGGTAAACAGTTTACATGGTCAGAGGAAGCAGGGGATGCTTTTGGGAAGATCAAGGAGTTGCTGACGTCTGTACCAATTCTAGTGTTGCCAGATTTTCAGTTGGTGTTTGAATTACACACTGATGCATCAAAGGTTGGGATTGGAGGAGTATTGAGTCAGAGGGGACGTCCGATTGCATATTTTAGTGAGAAGTTGTCAGGAGCGAAGATGAGATATAGTACATATGATGTGGAATTTTATGCTGTTGTGCAAGCTATTAAACACTGGAGACATTATCTATTTCAGAAAGAGTTTGTTCTATACACTGATCATGAAGAATTGAAACATTTGCAAGGGCAAGACAAGATTTCAGCGAGACATGCATCGTGGAATGCATCTGCAACAGTTTACTTTTGTTGTTAAACACAAGTCAGGGGTGACGAATCGTGTGGCCGATGTTTTGAGTAGGAGGAGTCATTTGTTGACTACACTGAAAGTTGAGGTGACAGGGTTTGATGTGTTGCCAGAGTTATTTGTTGATGATCCTTACTTTGCAAAGTTCGTTGATAAAGTCAAGGAGGAAAAGACGGATGAGTTTATGATGGTAGACGGTTTTCTATTCAAAGGAAATCGATTGTGCATACCTGATTGTAGTTTGAGAATGAAGATTGTGAAAGAGCTACATGAAGAAGGCCACGTGGGTAGAGATCGTACGTTACAGTTAATATCTCAGTCTTACTTTTAGCCATCAATGAGGAAAGAAGTGGAAAGATTTGAAGAGCGATGTCATATCTGTCAGGTTTCGAAAGGAACTGCGACTAATGCTGGATTATATATGCCGTTACCGGTACCAACTAAACCCTGGGTTGATGTGAGTATGGACTTAGTGTTGGGGTTACCGAGAAAACAGCGTGGTAATGATTCCATTTATGTGGTGGTTGACCGATTTTCGAAAATGGCACATTTTATTGCTTGTAAGAAGACGGAGGATGCTGTTCATGTTGCTCAGTTGTTTTTCAAAGAGATATATCGACTTCATGGATTGCCAGAATCGATTGTGTCGGACAGGGATACTCGTTTTCTAAGTCATTTTTGGCTAAGTTTGTGGAAGATGGTGGGAACGAAGTTGAACTTTAGTAGCGCTTATCATCCGCAAACGGATGGACAGACCGAGGTTGTGAACAGATCATTGGGAAATTTCTTGAGATGTCTGGTGCAAGACAATCTGAAGAGTTGGGATGTGAAGTTATGTCAAGCGGAGTTTTCTCATAATCATGCTGTGAACCGTAGTACGGGTTTCAGTCCATTTCAGATTGTATATTCTAGTTTACCAAAGGGACCGTTGGATTTAACGGTAGTGCCACAATCAAAGAAGATAGTTAAAAAGGCTGCTGGATTTGTTGATGAGTTGACTGAATGTCATAGAATCGTTCAAGAACGATTGGAAAAGGCAAATGAGAAGTACAAACGATCTGCAGATTTGAAGCGAAGGAGTGTTGAATTTAATGAAGGTGATTGGGTTTATGCAGTGTTAACAAAGGACCGTTTTCCGGTGGGATCATACAATAAATTGAAAGCACGGAAGATTGGTCCAGTAAAAATTTTGAAGAAGATCAATGAAAACGCTTATAAATTGAGGCTGCCAGAGGATGTGTATACTTCCGATGTCTTCAATATTAAACATCTCGTACCATATCATGGGGATGAGTTTGTCGTGGAAGAAGAGGGTGCAAATTCGAGGGCGAATTTTTTTCAACCTAGGGAGGATGATGCAGCTCAGGCCAGGGATGAAGGCATAAGTCGTACGCGACTTAAGGAAGTGACTATAAGTCGTCCACAACTTATAGGGGTAGATCGTGTACGACCTAAGGCTACAGGAGGAGCGTCACGAAATGCACAAGTCTTAAGTTGGCTACGACTTAAGGGAAATGTTTTAAGTCATCCACGACTTAAGAAAAAGGGGCTACGACTTAAAAGCCTAAGTCGTCCATGGCCTAGTAAAGCGGAAATAGAAGATATAAGTCGTCCACGAATTAACGAGAATGATAAAGGTGGAGCGAGTTATACTGAAGAAGAAAATCAACGACTTAAGATAAGTCGTCTACGACCTACGACTTAGTTAATTCGTCTGGATTCCTTAAGTCGGATACCGGGTTAAGTCATGGAAGTTTTATCTCATAAGTCATCCAAGCTTAAGCCGCGTGAAGATGCTGCTGTGATATGTGTCTAAGTCGTTACCGACTTAAGTTGAGTCGTGTGTTGTTTACTTTGTAAATAAGATGTATTGTATTTTTAGGTCGTACCAGGTTAGGTCGGCCACGATTGTGAGTCGTTGTATGTTGTAACTGTTGAGTCGGAGTTATTGATAAGTCATAAGTCGTGTACTGGGAAAGTCGTAAGTCGGAGGCTATAAGTCGGAACCGACTTAAGAGTTGATGTAATTTCTGTTGAAAAGTTGAACGTCTATAAATAGGCCGAGTGTCACATTTGTAATAGTTTAGTTGATTGGAAATAAAACTCTTGTTTTGTTAGCTTTGTGCTTTCACCCAATTGGTAGTCGAGTGTAATCTCCTATCTCCTCTTTCGGATAATCGAGTGCGCTCGATTCAACGACTGCAGAAGCCGATTCACGGAATCTAGTGCGCTAGATCAACGTGTGAAGAATTGCAGATCTTTGAACCCGGTATCATGCGCGATCAACGAGTTCGGGATAGCTAGAATTCGGTAACTTCGGATTAACGAATTCAGGCATTTCAGTATCTTCCAATCCATCGATTGCTACTCTCAACGATCGACATTGTTTTTGATTAATCCGCTGCGTCACTTATGCTGAAGTAATGGTAAATAAGAGGTCAAAAGATGGAGCAACAGATAGTGCGAGCCGACGGTGGTCGAGCGTGCTGCCTCGGTGCAGGGATATAAGTTGCTATTGAGTTCTAAAGCACTAAACATGTTTCTTTTATTGTGGGACCCATAGGATGGGACTAGCTCACAGTGGCATAACAGAGATAAAAGGCCGATCAAAGGGTAGAATTAGGATGTTAGCCTAATTAAAAATAGGATTGGGAATTCAGCCTAATCAAAGAAGTTTTAGAAAAGTGCAAACAATCAAATCAAAACTACCCAAGCAAAGCAAACAGTTAAACAATATTTTATTCCAACTTTATCATTTCCTTTATTTCCTTTTATACTAGAACTGTTGCTAGGTCTATTATCTTTATCTTACTTAAAAAAAACTAGTAGTTACTTTCACTCACCAGACTTATAGTGTGACCCACTCCTCTATTCCCCCTTCCCCCCCATAGGCCTGCAGAGGCAGAGACAGTAGATTTGGATTTCTTAGTGACCTATTTACAGAGCTTTCTCATTCTTCATGTATTCTTCTTCTTTTCAGTTTTCTTCCATTTGACTTTTGGAGCTATTGTTACTTTGTGAGAGGGATGGTTTTTATTGTTATCTACTCTGATGATGTGACTGAGATAGTATTTTCCACGAGACTTATGTATTTGGTTTTATCACTTATTTTATGGAGTAATGAAGTTTAATTTTAAATGTTTCCGCCGTTATTATTTATTTGTCTTGTGAATGTTAGTCTCTGTAAAGGTTTTAGCTATACCTACAATGCACAACATCTTTAAGTGTGTCCTTTTGGGTATACTAAGGGGTGTGGTTGTTATAGGTAATCCTTTGGTCCCGCCACGCTATGGCCTGGCTAAGGTACTGAACAAGCCCTTAGCTGCGTCACGCTCTGGCCAGGTTAAGGCGCCTCCTGGAGGAAGGTTGGATAAGTCCTCGGGCCCTGCTTGAGAATAAGCTAGCCGAGCGCACTAGAAACCCGGATGAAATGTTCGACGGACTAAGGAAAGTCCATGCCTGAAATAGGCACCGCTAGAAATCGGCATCGCCTAAAATGGCAACCGTCAAAAGATTGGCAATGTCTAAAATGACAAACAGCCAGAAATGGGCACTGCTTAAATAAGCAAAAAATTGGACTAAAGAGTCCCTTCCTAAAATAGGCCAAAATGAACGGACAAAGAAAACTCAAGCCCGAGAAAGAAAAAGCATGCAAGACATCCTCAAAGCCTGAAGATGGCACATTCGACAAAAAGAATCAGAAAGAATTCACTAACTTCTCTTCGTAAACATCTGCCAGATTGATATTCTGGTCTTCTATTACTTATTACCAGAAATGGTAATTTGGTCTTCTATTACTTATTACCAGAAATGGTATTTTGGTCTTCTATTACTTATTGCCAGATTAGTTCCCTGGTCCTCTATTATTAATTACCAAAAATGGTATTCTGATCTTCTATTACTTAATTCCAAGATTGGTTTTCTAGTCTTCTGATACTTAATGCCAAGCTGAATTTTTGGTCTTCCACTAACTATCAATGCCAGATTGGGTATTTTGGACCTCTATTACTTAATTACCACATATGGCTTTCCAGAATTTTACTATTACTTCTAAATTAAAGATCCCGGTATCCTGTTAGTAGATATGAATTTCTGGCCTTATGTAGTCTATCATCGGAGATGATACTCTGGGCTTCTATTACTTATTACCAAGGAAAGGCGTTACGATATTCTGATATTCCTTTTTTTGCTAAAACTAGCACTCTAACCCTCCATCACTTATTATCAAAGGATACCGAAAAGTGACTTCCGAATTATCTTATATTTTCTAATACCCAAATCTGGGTCCAATGGCACCTCATAAAACTCTATCATTAACACCTACATTTGGATGTCAAGGCTGATATTTATTTAAAATCCTAATCTGGGTACAAAATCTTTGGACTTCTATTCATCTCAAGTGATTTGACCTCAGTCAAAGAATATTATAAGAAGAAGATAGCCATTAAAAATCTCCAAATAGGAACTTCAAACTTTTTAACTTTTAAAGATTCCATTGATAACGAGGAAATGGGTCAGAGAACTACCACATCAAAATTTCAGACATTAATGTCCCATCAAGTTCTTTATTGAGTAAATTTTAAATTTTGATAGCTATGTGCGGCTTATTAATACCTAATTTTAGGCATTCCAAGCATGTGGAAGGAGCTAAATCCATGATCATCTCTCATCATGGATAAAGATGAGATCTCAACATTTTAAATGAATTACTTTTCATACAATTGGCGAAATGATTTGCTAATCTAGGCAAATGATATATTTAGATTAATATGTCAATTTCGAGCTAACAATTAAGAATACTGTTTGCTACATGTTTCTCAGAGAAGTCAATATGACAGAAAATCTAGATTTACTTAATCTAGAGAGGGGTCATGAACTAAGACGGAAAGTCGAGAAGTGCATCAGTCTTCAGAAACCACATCCAAATGGAAAGACAAATAAGGTGCAAACAAAGGCAACAAAACAGGTAGTATTTATAATAGTATAAATAATGCATTGCATTATGCTACATAGCATTACTACGGTATGTAAAGTATATCATATATATGTTGAGATTATTGCGACTCAATCAACTTCTCTTGCAAAAACCATAAAAATTACACTATTAGCAACCGAAACTGAGCTCCCAAGTATGGATTCTGAAGATTTGCATAATGTCCGACAACCTTTTAATTTTACTTCCAAGTAATCAATTTTCTCATAAAACTTGGTCATTCCGAAGTCGAGATCGACACAAGTATCTCCACCAACATAATGATTTAAAACTTTAATATCTTAGTCCATTTCCTTAAAGTTTTAACTTTGAATTCTCAATTTCTTTGCAGAATTCTTGAATAATATGGCGTTGAAAAAGACACTTTTTATTCCACTCCTTTGCAACAAGGTTATCAGAAAGCTTAGAAATAAAAAAATCTTTGCAAAATTAAATTTGTTTGAGCTCCGCTATTAACCTATCCTTGATCCTTAAAACTCTCGAAGCAGGGCTTTGGAAAGTAAAACCAATCCTGCTTGAGTCACCTATATAAACAAACAAAACGGGAAATCAAATTTCTTTATTTCAACAATAAGAATACATGTTAAAGTGTGTTTCTCATCATCACTTGCTGTCGTTAATAAGATACAATCCCTCATAAGCGTTTAGGTTAAAAGCCTATTCTATTACAACTTCCCAAATCTTGCCAAGTGAGTTGGCGAGACGAGGCGCATTGAGCATGTTTATCTCTCAATTATGATTCCAAATCATTTATTCAATAAATGAGTTCGAGCATCTTTTCAACGAAGTCTATTATGGGATTTGACTTTAATTACTAGTTCAGTACAATGATCACATCATCTTTTCTCTAAATCTCAATCTCCAAATAGTCAATGAAATTCTTACGGTTGCTGGCTATGATCTTTTGTGCCACTTCATGACTCTAGTGTTACAACCGAAATGCTCGAGAAGAACTCCATCATGAACCGCCATCCCACCACTTCGGCTCAATAATCTATGCTTGATAACGTTAATGCGAGAAAATAAAGGTTTGGGGGCAATGTATCTTAGCAAGCTCTAGCTCCTATGTTAAAAAATAAAATAATATAATATAATATATATCTTTGTTACTGTAAAAATGGAATATAGCTCAAAATAGAAGCAAAGTCTAGAGATACAATACCGCTTTCGGTACGTCTAGGTTTGAAAGACATTGTTCCTAACTTTACCTAAGGCATTATTGGAAATTGCAACTGTTGAGTTAGATGTTACAATAACTCCGCCCAGAGTGAAAACTAGTGTACATTTAGTATAATCTCATTTCCCGGCTAATAGGTTATCACGACGTGGCCACCAATCAATTTTGAATGAAATATTCTGATTTCTTTTAAAAGAAAGTTCCCTTCTACTCTCCGAGGAAGCCAAAAGGGACACAGGGGTATTCTAAGTATAAAAAAATCGTTAACCTCTAGGTCTTTAACATTGAGTCATTTTTGAAGTAAAACCTCCTCTATATAACATATTGGCTTAGTTAGTTTCCTAGGATGACATGATCTAAGGAACAGATAGTCTGAAATAACATAGTAAAGAAAAAGCTAAGCATAAAAGATATTACAAAAACATATACTCATAATACGATTGCTTGTTACCTATTTATGATCACTCCTCCAGTTCATACAAAATAGACTTAAAAAAGAACTAAAAGCCAATTATAACATGCCCTAGGATTTGGGTTAGATCCTAATTTATCTGATTATGGAAACACCTTAGTAGAACCCCACTGATTTCACAAAAATATGAAAAATCTATGATTAATTGTCAACAGTATACTTTATATAGAATCAATCAAAATATCTCTCTCTACCACCATCATCCAGCATAGGGTTGGAAACTCACCATTCTCCTTCAAGAGGTGTCATGTCGAAGACGCGCTTTCTTTAGCAAAGAGGCATCCCGCTGATATTTAAAAGATACTAGCACGAAACTTGTTGACAAAGTATGGATTTCGTGATAATCCGCTAATTTATAAAAGAAAAACTTGTCTTATGTAAGACCTCGCCAGAATATTCCTATTCCTCATTTACCGTCAAATCAAAATGAAAGCTATAATCATACAAAATGACAAAATCATTTAATTACATTCTTTAGAAATGCAAGAGAGAGTGCCTCATTTTTCCTACAAAACTTCCAATCAGAATCCATTCATCTTCTCCCCTCTTTTATTTATTATTATAAAAGCATTTATCTCCATAATGAAAATGACGTCAATGGCAGCTTGTAACCTCCACCAAATTCACCCTGATTTTGTTGGCACTTAAGTGTCGCACTATTGTTGCTGTTATGCATTAAGATTATTAAATCAACCGGAAGAGGTGGAGGAAGTAAACAGTGCTCAATCCAGCAACACAATTGAACAACAGCATAATGCCTTTAATCATCACATAATAGCTACATACTCCATGCTATATGATTTAGCCACAACTACGTTCTGGATGGATTTGGCCATCTGGGACGCTTCCAGTGAAGGCCTGGCACTGATGACGTATTCACCTTATCAGCCAATCTGGGCTGAACCCATCATCATCAACCTAATCAATTTGGCTCCAGACTTGCTACCCTTTCCAAATGAGCTATGATTAGGAAGTCATCATCCCTTTTTTTTGTTAATCGTCTCTAATGCTTGGTCTTGAAATATCGACGCCATTTTGAATATGTAGATACTGACTAATTATTTTGAAAAATGTAACATATAAAATATATATGTAAATATTTTGGTTTGTTAGTTTAGTTAAATTTCTGGAATGATGTTGCGCAACTGAAAATGTGTTTAATTGATTGATATTTTGTTATATGATGTTTTGTTATACAGGAAGAAATCGAAATGTTTTGAACTCTCCAACCTTGTCAAAAACTTGTTGAGTGTAAGGTTTGGAACTCTCCAACCTCGATGTGAGCTTGTTGTTGAAGGGTCTAACCATTAAATCATTAGATCTTCCAAAAATAAGGAAAAGTTGGAGTTAGAATACCTTCAGACCTTGTCGAAAGGTTCAAGGAGGGCAAATCTATCATTGCCGCCTTAATCTCCTTCGCAGGGGTAAAAAGATCATTTTAAGTTACCGAAATTATACCTAGATGAGTTCTAGTTTGCCCTATTCAGTCTAACCAAATCCTAACCTAATACTAAATATAGGTTTTAAATCCTCCTTGAAAAATGAGTGAGAGGAGAGGCTAATCTAAAGTTCTAAATCAAATTTCAGAAGTGGCCTCTTTGTTTTTAAAAGGGCAAGCTGTTTGAGAGAATTCTTTTACATGTACTTAGTAATTATGCTTGCAGGAAAAAGAGGCTGGAAATTTTATTTCAGAGAAGAGGGCTTGGAAAGTCAAGAGCATCCCTTTGCATGGCAGGGGCAAATGTTACTAAATAAATCCACCTTTCGTCTAAGTCGGAGGGTCTTCCAACAAGAGACAAAACGAAAAGAGTTCGGATCAAACCTGCTGAAGAAGTCGAAGGGATGCGGTCGACACTGTGAAGCAATTCAAGACCTTTTGGAGGGGACAGAAGGCTTTATTCCACAGTATTCAAGAAGTTCTTACCTTCCAAAGAGGGTGAAGAAGTCAAGGAAAGGGCATACAACTTTATAATGACCTTTTCGAAAGCATAATAAGCCTTTCAGGCCGGTTGGAACACATACAAAATACCTTTCGACAGTGTCGAAAGGTTTGTGATGAAGGCAGCATTCATTAATCAGCAAAGAATGAAAGACAACCTTCCAACAACATTCAAGAAAAGCACGACTCCCGACAACAATCAAGTAAAGAGCAATCTTTCGACAAGGTCGAAGGGTTCACAACAATCAAGTAAGAGAGAAACCTTCCGGCAAGGTCGAAGGGTTCACAATATCACATAGAAGACATATCCTCCAGCAAAGATGAAAGGAACATGAAAGAATATAAAGGAGTAGACACTTTGACAATGGTTAATCTTGTTGAGCCTCAATGATTCTCTCTGCTCCAGTAAACATGGTACCACCAAGCTTAGTGAACTCCTTACAAAGAGTGGTGAATCTGACTGGTACAACGACTTCTGGTGCTGGGGTAATTCCTCGACCCCTACCTCTGGCATTCCTATGATTCATCCTAGAAATACAAGAATGGATTTTTAGAACAAGGGTAAAGCTTCAGACTTAAAGAAAATCCTAATCAAAGAATTCTAACTAGCAAGATGGATACGAAAGGAAGGAAATTCTAGGAAAAGGATTAAATTTTAAAACAAATTTTTATATCCAAAAGTCCTTTAAAACCGTTTAAAACCATTTTATACTTTTCAAAATATGCTCTTTCAAGAATGATTCTGAGACTGATTCTACTCATTCTAGGGTATCGCTACCCTATCTCTAATGAGTTTTTACCCCTAGGCTAAGGTTTGCCTAAAACCAAAGCTCTGATACCAACTATAACGACCTGCTATTTCAAACCATTTAAATGGACAATAAAACCACACATGTCAGACTTGAATCGTTCAATACTACAGATTGTTAATTAAATTGGGGTAAATAAAATAAATCATAGAATCATAGACACTGAATAGTAGAATATCTCATAACGGAATAAATAAAACATAGTAGTTCATGAAGCTACTAAATACATAGTCTTAAAGCAAATACATAATATCAGAGTCTAAAAGTAAATACAACTGGAAATCCAAATACATAATTCCACTAATACATAAGCAAATGACTGAAGGTGAAATAACTGAAATAGGAAATGGTAGATTGATAGCTAAATCTCCAGTAGATCTCTAGCTCCAAAAGATGAATCCAAGGCTGTGATACTCAGGCTGACCCAAGTATAAAGTAAAACAAAACACTCGAGTCAGGACTAACATATTTATATAAGTAAATCAACTCAAGTGAAATGTTCAATAAAATGCATCAGTAACTCAAAGGATGTTTGGGATTCCCATCCCTTAAGGATCCGTTAAACTATTTATATGTAGTAATAATATATGCTATATATGCAATGTCTATCAGTAAAGTATAATTTTGAAAATAGCGTTAAGGTGTTACTCATATCCCCCTTAACACATTTTTATAGGCATCGTAGTCTATACAGTACTGTAAACTCATCTATCCTGGTGTGCTATCGAGGAGCACTCCATAGGTATGACACAAACCAAAATCGTAGTGGGCTCGATAAGGATAATATGACAAGGCACGCGAGGCAATGCTCAAGGTACAATTCTACCATTTTGCGGAACCAGGCTGGTGGTAATGCATAGCCGTAGTTACCGCCCACCTCGAACAACACTCCCATAATCAAAGGTGGCCACCAATGCATCACAAAAGTAAGAGATATGGTATCGAAGAAGCGTGTTCGATCGGAGGAGCGACCTCACTTAGCCTAGTTATGGCTCCTGTTTTAGTCATATCATTATGACCAGAAGGTCAAGGCTGCGTTTCTTACCTCATTCCAGTAGCGTTCGCCAAACCATCCTACTTCGTTCTGGATTCTTCACAACGTACGGAGTTGTTAAAGTATTTTGGAATTGGCAGAGTGTATGACAATATCCGACCCCGATCTCTTTAACAACCAAACGCTTATTTCGCACCGTGGTCATTTTTTGAAACATTTTTAATAATAAATCTTAAATTACAATTTAAATCAATACTAAAATATTTAACTTCAATTGTATATTTAGATTTGAAACATTTCTTAATAATTCATATTAAATTAATTTTTACTTTTCAAAATTTTATCCTTTGGAAATTAAATAAACAACAGCTTAAATGGAATCTCATTTAAATTTAAATCCTTTAAAGTAGATTAAATTACAACTTTATCTCTACTTAACTTCTTACATTTTATTTATTAAAGTTATTTTAAAAATCTATATTTATTATATTAAATTAAAATTTAATTAAATCTCTTAAAAACAATATTAAATATTTTATTAAATTATAATTTAAACCATTTAAAATATATTTTTAAAACTAAATAAAATTATAAGTAAAAATCTTAAATTTACATTTAAAGCCATATATTAACTTATCATTTGAAACTTTAAAACATATAAAATAAATTATTTTCCAAATATAAATTTTAAATAAAATCATTAAATTCAATTTAAAAATCAAATTTTAAATCAAACATACTTTAAAATTTAGAAAATAATTTAAAACCGACCAACGGTGTCCGTATATAATTTTCTACCCTATGGTCACGTGATTGGGTATGTATCATTTCAAACCAAAATAAATAAATTTTCCGGGTATATATCATTTCAACCCGTATCCCAAATCAATAATTTCCAAATCAATAAAATCGCTAGGGTATGTATCATTTCAACCCATAACGATTTTCCCTAATCTATAAGATCATTCGGGTGTGTATCATTTCAATCCATAGTGATTTTCCTAACAACAAACTAAGGGAACTTGCAGGTGTGATAACATCATATATAATAAACATAAAATTAGTCCCATATCAAACCATATAGCATATCGAATGATCACTTTATCATAACAAAATATATAGTGTTAACTAGCACATCCTAACATTCCATTGACAATTCAAGTGATACTAATTCACTTATAACAAGTATGTAAGTTGTGAGTTATTTCTCACCTTTCGTGGTTAAGCGAAGGTGACGACTACAACAAATTGACATGGAGAAGCACAAATAGAACCGAATCTCAAGCTAGCAAATCCAAAAGCCCAAAATCAAGCTCGAATATGAGAAGACAATACAAATAATTTTTTTTATAAAAGAGAAGAGGAAAAGCAAATGGGTTCGGCCAAGGCTAGGCTCGGCCCAGGGGTGTGTGGGTGGCTCGGCCTGGGTTGGGTGGCTCACGACCTGGGTAAGTGGGTGGTGGGTGTGTGCGGGTGCGTGTGTGTATGGGTGGTGGTTCAAGTGTGTGTATGGCTTAGCTAGAGGGTGTGTGTGTGTGGCTCGGCAAGAGGGTGGGTGTGGAGGTGGCTATGGGATGGATGGGCTCGGCTAGAGGGTGGGTGTAGCCGTGGGTGATGGGGACGGCGGCGGCAAGGGAAAGCAAGGAGATGAGAAAGGAGAGAGGAGTGGAAGGAGAGAGGAGAAAGAAGGAAAGCTAGGGTTTAGGGATTATGAATTTGGAGGATGAAGGAGGAGCAATGGTGAATGAAAGTTTACTGTAATTTGTTTCAGGCTGTAGAAATGAGAAGAAGCCAGAAAGACAAAAAAAGGTACGCACCGTTTTCCCAACAGAAACATCTGTTGGAGAAAGGATACGTGGCCTTTTAGGTGTCTCTTGGATTCCAGCCCAACAATCCAAGATCCAATATACAAAATATAGGTAGAAATACACACAATACACCATCTGTATTCGTGCATTTTCACACTGTAAATTGCAGATTAAAAGGTACAGAAGTCGGATTTTAACGAAACGAAAAGTGGAGTGGTGATCAGAATTCAGTCTAATATCATAAAAAAAGAACAAATTTTAAAATTTTAAATTTAAAAGTTTCAACTCAAATTCAAATTTTGACAAAAAATTGAAATTTCACAAAATTTTCCTTTTTATTGAATTTGGAAAAATATATTACTCAACATTTCAAATTCGTTATTTAAATTCAAATTTTAAAATTTTACTTAAATTCAAATAACACTGAATTTCAAATAGTTCAGATTTTGAGAGTCGTTACAAAAGGAGATAAAACAAATTAAACCTAAGGAATTAAGCAAGGGGAATTAATCTCAATCAAATCTCAAATTCCTTATCCTAATCAAGGTGAATAATAATCAAAACCATCTCTATTTTTTTTATGATCATTTGATTTCGGGTTTAAGTTTAAACCCCTTATGTGATTTTGATGATGATATGCTTGGATTTCATGATATGATATATTCAAACAAGTTGGTTTGATAATTATTTTATATGGTTTTAAGGCTAAAATACTTTATTTTGGATTTCGAATGCCATGAGCAATTTATATGTTACGTAAAACATTAATTCAGAGTTGGGTTTTAATAATTATAATTTTCCGAGCTAGGGAAAATTTATTATGAATTTTCAAAGGAAAATATAAACAATTTGTTTAGAAATTTATTTTGGCTATATTATGAAGAATTTGGGTCTGAAATTTTTATATGTTAGATAACATATTGAAAGTGAATTTCTATGATTTTTGGGATTTTTCCTATGTAATTTACTATGGAAATTAAATTATTTTAGATTAAGGACTTAAATGTATTATTTGTTTTGCTTAATGGAAGGGCTTATTTACTAAATTAATTCTTGTTTAGATCTGAAATAATTGCGGCAGTTTTTAAGAAAGAATTTGAAAAGTTTATGGCAACCAATCATATGTCTACAAATAGGCAAGTTAGTTTAAAAGTAATTACTTAAAAAGGCATCAAAACAGCCTTTACCCAGAAATATTGTTTCGCCACTTTCATAAGCAACCTTTCGACCATGCGCTTCCGCCTCAACCAAGTAGAAACCAACCAAGCTGGAACCAATACACAAGGTATCAATATGTTGGTACGCAGTGAATTGGAAAAAGGCGGAAGGCATGGTGTCGAAACCAATGCTTTCGAAGTGGTCGAAGCCTTTGTTTTACTTTCCAAAGATATGCGGTAACCCATTTAAATAGCTTTTCAAAATGTTGCCGCATTTTTGTTTTGAAAAGATAGCTTTCGAATGAGTTGCCCTTTTTATAAATCAAAGCTTTCGAAAGGGTAGTTTCAACCTAGTCGAATCCCTGTAGTCGACCCTAAGCCTTTTGAATATATTGAAGTCGTCAATGCTTTCGAAAGGTAGCTTTTGTTATGTAAATGAAGCAAGCCACTTCCTGTACCTTTCGAAAGGGGTTTAATGGCTTCGAAATGGGTTTCAAAGCTATCCTTCAAATGTTTTACTTAAGTGATTTAAGCTTTCAAAAGGATGGTTCTAATGCCATCAGTTTTCCCCAAACTCTTTTATATATGAAGTTTAATGGTTTCAAAAGGGGTACTTTCATTTATATTCACTTTGACCCATAAGACATTTTTAAAGATAAACCCAATGGTTTCAAAAGGGGTACTTTCAATGGTTTTGAAGCTATGCTACTAAGAGTTAATAAGAAATACTTTAATACTTTTGGAATATATTGCTTTGAGGGTTTCGAAGAGATGATTTAAAGTGTTTCGAAAGGCATAGGCTTAGTATTTTGAAAAGAAGATTTGAATGCTTTCGAAGGAGGTTATACAATGGTTTCGAAATTAAAAGTTAGCAGTTTTGAAAGCCTTAATTTTCAAAGCAAAGAACCCAATCTCATTTGTAAAGGAAAAACATGGAAATATAAAGGAGTTTTAAAATAGCTTTTAAGTATGAAGTTTTTGAAGAAGCTTTCTTTGATAAAAAATAGGTTAAAGGGATTATCCATGTTTTATATGAAAATGATTTCATGGACATAAAACCAAAGGTGTCGGTGTTATTATGATATTATGTTTACTTCTTCTGATATATATTTGCACTATAATGAACCATAACTGTATTTTGGGGAGATAAAGGGCAGAATAACAAATTAAGTTGACCTAGTAGTGGATATAAATTAAGTTAACTCCTGAATGAGTAGAATTGCATCTAGTAGGTCAGGAAGACTAGAACATAGGATGTCTAAAATCTGATTAAAGAAGTTGTCGGATATACAGGTTCATATTAAACCCATGGAAATTATGATTAGCAAGAGTATTGGCAGGGACCAATAGGTTTGTAGTGAAACCATGAAAACTATATCCGGATTAAGTTATTGATGGACGTCAATAGGTTAGTAGTCAACCTATTAAAACTAGGACAAGAGGGAAGTTATTGGAGATACCAATAGGTTTAGCGAGAACCCATGAATAAGGAAGTTATTGGCGGGGGCCAATAGGTTCTTAGTGATCCCATGAAAACTATGAAACCGGACAGGGAGTCCATAAACAATAAACAGGTTATTAGTCAGCCCATGAAAACTATTAGGTTAATAGTGACCCTAGAAAATATAACTGAAACAGATAGTCAAAATGAATGGGGATGGGTAATCCGAAATTGATTTACTTTTTGTATACCATCGTAATTTTTTGAATTGTTATGTTTTAACCATTGTGGATGCAAAAGCACAGTATATGGTTTTTATAATGTTTTGGATAAGGTATTAGTGAGAGGAAAACCCGTTCCACTAAGCGGTGTGGTCTCACTAGATATCTAAATGGTTTGAGATGGAATATTATTATTCATACCAGGCTTTATGTCTGACTCGGAGTTTATGTTTTCCCCTTAAACTCTCGGGTGCTCAATTGATTTTAA
Source organism: Allium fistulosum (assembly GCA_030737815.1). Classification (NCBI taxonomy): domain Eukaryota; kingdom Viridiplantae; phylum Streptophyta; class Magnoliopsida; order Asparagales; family Amaryllidaceae; genus Allium; species Allium fistulosum. The sequence goes on along the minus strand of CM060905.1, from coordinate 718,420,428 downwards.
GTAGTTTGAGAGTTGATGTTTCAGGTTCTCCTTAGATGAATAAGCTTCAGGAGACGTGCAAGAGGTATGATAGCTACTAGGAGTTCTTTTCTATTTTGATTCTGTTGTGTTTTGTTGTAAAGGCAAAGTGGTCATCCAAGGGGGGTATCTTCATATGTCGCTCTTGGCGTATATTGTAATAATTATATTTTCTCCGAACGTGGTTCTAGAATATGGGATTATGTAATGAATGTTGAAATGATTTGAAATGGAATGCGAAAGTTGTTTTATGATTTTAAAATCCATATCCATGTGTTTCTGCTATATCATTGTATCTAACATTACCGTATTTGGTCGTCGAGGATTAATAACTATGGATGACTTCAGCATCCGTAGCTGTTCGTTTTGGGCCTCCAAGTAGGGGATGTTACAAGTTGGTATTAGAGCATAGGTTTATGAAAATTTAAAAGAAATTTAAACCTAAAATATTTTCAAATGAATTGGAAAGTAAGATCGGGGTTTGGTATAACGTTATAGTAACATACTTATATTTGATATATATATATATGTAAGTATGTGTCTATGTGTATACATAAGTACGTATCCCCTCTCGCTTAGACCGTTCTTCTGTATCTTACTAAGGCTTGTATGCAGATTTATGAGAAAGAAGATATGGAAGCAGGAAATGGAAGAGGAAATATCGATGGAGGTAGCACCACAACAAAATAGAAATGTTCGACCCACTAGGAGGAACACAGTCGACATGCTAATGATAACCAAAATGAAGATGCCAATGTGGTGTTGGAAATAAACCAATGGATATGGGGACGATGTACCAGTTCTTCCTCAATCTGATGTAAGCTGGAGCTGTTGCTGGAGTTGCGGGGAATGTTGGGGGAGCTAATCCTATGGCTCTAATTGGGGATAACTATGCTAAGTTGACTGTGGATTACACCATTCTTGGTGGGAACCTTTTTATGGGAACGGAGGATGCCATAGAAGTGGAGAATTGGCTGTTGCATTGTGAGAGAATCTTGGTTTGAGTTTGGATGATGAGCAAAAGAGGTGGTTGGCCTCTAGGCAGTTGCCAGGGGCAGCGCTTCATTGGTGGAATAGTGTTACTGCCGGAGTTTCGGATGAAGAGTTGACTTGAGCAGAATTTTGAAAGAGATTTGAACAGAGATTTTTGTTCGAAGTTTCCATCTCGACATTGTTGAGGAAGTTTATGGATTTGGTGCATGTAGAGATGTCGGCAACTGAGTATGCTACTAAGTTTGATGAGCTGTCCCGATATGGGTATGCAACTATAGACACCATCATCAGGAGGAATGAGAGGTTCATTTAGGGATTGAGACCTGAGATTGCTAGGGTGACCCTGACACATCTCCGTGATCCTTATAATATAGTTGTGGAAATAGCAATCCGACATGAGGAGATGCTTACTATTTGTGCAAAATAAAAAAACCAGTTGAAACCCAGGGTTCTCAAGGAAAGAAGGGAAAGTTCTTTAAGAAGAAGGGAACCCAAAATGGAGAAGCTGCCAAGAAGGCAAAGCAGATTTAATTTGCTTCAAGTGTGACAAGAAATGTCAACATTTTCATGAGTGCCGGACATGTAAGGGAAAGAAGGCTGCAGAAAAAAAAGGTGTGAAATGCTTCAACTACGATCAAGTTGGGCATTATAAGAATTAGTGTCCAAAACCAATCAGGGCGAACAAGGGAAAAGTTTTTGCTGTTGGACCATCATCCGCTAGGACAACTGCTGCGGAAAAGGGAAGACTGTGATGGATGGTACGCTTTTGATTCAGAGTATACTAGTTAGGGTACTATTTGATACCGGTGCATCACACTCATTTATATCTCAATGTTTGGTTGATAGGTTATGCTTAGAACCGACATACCTTGTTACTTCCTTAAGGTTTGCGAATCCGAAAGGATGGTATGCAACTCTGGAGATGAGATGTGCCAGTTAAAACTTGATTTTTAGGTCATAAGTTTGCATGCAGTCTGTATGTTTTTTATTTCCTATATTTCAAGATCATCTTGGGTATGGATTGGTTAGGTAAGTATGAGGCTAGGATATTTTGCCAGGATAGGGAAATGTCACCAAAAAACCCAAATAGTCATAACCAAACTATATTCTTAGTGGAGAATTCTGATCGGAGTAGTTGTGCTTTGTTAAGTGCTATGGAAGCAGGGGAAGAGTTAAGTCAGGTTCGAGTAGCAAAAGATTTTGTAGATGTTTTTGAGCCGGTTATGGGACTACTACTGAACGGAGCCATTGAATTTCAGATAAATCTTATGCTAGGACCTGAACCTATCAGTAGACCACCTAGCAGGATGACAACGATCGAGATGAAGGTAATAATGTTGCACCTAGTGGATTTAGAAGGAAGAAATTTTACTAGGCCAAGCAGTTTGCCTTGGAGAACGGCCGCAGTGTTTGTGAAGAAACTGGATGGGTCGTTGAGGATGTGTATCGACTATCATAAGTTGAATGGGAGGACGATTAAGAATAGTATCCTTTGTCGAGAATTGATGATCTGTTTGATCAGTTGTGTGGAGCCAGAGTGTTTTCCCAGTTGGATTTGGCGACAAGTTTCCATCAGTTAAGAGTGGTAGAGGACAACATTCCTTTGACAACATTTTGAAGTAGGTATGGTTCGTATGAGTGGTTAGTAATGCCATTTGGGTTAACGAATGCACCTGCTTTCTTCTTGGATTTGATGAACCGAGTTTTCTGAGAGTACATAGATAGGTTTGTGTTGGTGTTTATAGATGACATTTTAGTATACTCTAAGGATGAAAGAGAGCATGAAGATTATTTTAGAGTAGTGCGTGAGACGCTAAGGCAGCATCAGCTGAAGGCGAAGCTTTCTAAGTGTCATTTTTGGAAGAAAGAGGTTAAGTTTCTTCGTCACTTGGTTTTAGAGAAGGGCTTGTCTGTCGATCCAGATAAGATTGAAGCTGTTAATGATTGGAAGAAACCAAAGATGGTGACTGAGATAAGGAGTTTTCTTGGACTTGATGTCTCTTACCAGAGATTCATTAAGGATTTCACACAGATAGCAGTACCTTTAACTAAGTTAACCAGGAAGGATGTGAAGTTTGTCTGGTCCGACAAATGTGAGGAAGCATTCCTTAAGTTAAAGCATTTGTTGACCAATGCACCAATGTTAGTAGTTCCAGACGAAACCAAGGGTTGGTGGTCTATATTGATGCATGTGGGACTTGTAACATCCCGTATCTAGAGGCCAAAAGCTAAGCGCTACAGATGCTGCAGTCATCCATAGTATTAAGTTCTGGTGATGAAATACGGTAATGCTAATGGTATCCATAATATTAGAAGCACTTGAATATGAAAAAATCACGAATTTCCAAAAACAATAATTATAGTGATTACATTTCAAACAAAATCATATCCAAGTTACAAAATCCCCAAAACCTATTCCCAGGCAATGATCAAATATAATTTTACAATAATACGCCAAGAGCGACATATGAAGATGCCCCCTTGGGTGATCAAAGCAATATAGACATAACTGTCTTATACATAGCGGAAATAAACAAAAAGAATATAATATCCTAATTAGCTATCTGTCAGCCACCTGCTCGTCTCCGGATGCTTTATTCTCCAAAACTGCTAAAACCTGAAAACCTAAACCCTCAGCCTACTCAAATCAAATTTTGAGCACCCGAGAGTTTAAGGGGAAATAAAAACATCGAATCAGACATAAAGCATGTTATGAATAATTCTGTTACATCTCTATTTACTGATATTTAGTGAGACCGCGCGGCTTAGCGGAACGGGTTTCCCCTCACTAATATCCTTTTTCAAAACATACAATTTGCAAATCCTTTCCTACAACCAAACAGGTTAATCAAACAATATAGGAAGATCCATTATGCTAAAAACAGGAAATAAATAGACTTACTGTCTGAAATCTGGGTTAACTGCCATTTACTGGACTAACTGTCGTAAAACTGATTATACCAAAATAGCAATATCCTTTATGCTAATAAATGGACTATCTGTCCAAAACAGGTAAAAAGTGGACCAACCGTCCTTAAGAAGTAGCAAGGTCCATTATGCTAACAAATGAACTATATGTTGATAAACTAGGCTGACTGCCTTAAACTGGACTAACCGTCCTCTAGGTAGATTGCCATCAAAATGGACTATCTGTCCGAATTTAAATGAGCTACCTGCCTGAAATTTTCTTAGGGTTAAGTACCCTTCAAATTTTCCTTGAAAACCTTTTCAAAATGATTTGTTCCGTCAAATCATAAATATACAAGGAAAATATATCTTTAGCTTTACTCTAAACTATTTTTCCATGTTATACATACTTTACTCAAAATAATGTTGATGATGTCCAATAAGGATTAACTATCCTTTTAACATAAGTTAAAGTCCTTTATAACTTAAAAAACTTAGGCTATCTGCCTATTCATTGTATTCAAAATCTTTGTTTAAAACCTTTAAATAACCCTTTCAAAACCATTGAAGGTAACTCATTCGAAGCCATTGAAAGACCCTTTTGAAATCATTGAAGGTTAAATGAAAGTGAAATGGATTTGAAATGAATTAGATAAATTAATAAAATGAATATACACTTAAGTCGTAAAGTGATTATATAACCCTGAATTGTAAATATAGTACGTGGATAAGCTTAAGTAAAAAAATTCATTAAATTTTAAGTAAATAAGTTTGTATAACCTATAAATTTGAGGAATATTAAGCTAAAACCAAAAATTTAAATTTGTTGAATGTGAATGTTAAGAAAAGAAAATCTGAATTTGAATTATGAAATGAAATCTAAGTTAAGTTAAATAAAATGAATTTTGGAAAGGAATTTGACTCTAGTAAAGGTAAATGAAGTGAAATATTGAAATGAGTTAAATGAAATTGAATATAATTTGTAATATATTAATAACATGAGCTAAAGAAATGGATTTGAACTTTTGTTATAAAATGAATTTCAACTTAAGTCGTAAAATGAATTGAATATGGTTAGAATGTTGTTTGATAGAATTGAATATGAACTTAAGTATAAAGTGAAAATAAACGTAAGAAGTGTTGTATAAAAATGTTTAAAATGAACTTAAGTAAAATTTTATGAAAATGATTCATAAATGAATTTAGTATGGAGTGAAATGTTGTTAAACATAAAATGAACTAATGAAAATTAATATGTAAAAATGGAAGTAAATGAATGAATGTGAATAAAGCAATATGAATAATGATTATGAATAAATGAATGTAAATAAAAGAATCAGGACAAAGGAATGTGATATAACAAGAAACTAATTGAAATAAATATGTAAATTGTGCGTATATTATTTAATTTGCATATCTATTTGATCCAGATTAAAATATACGATTTCGAGGCAATTTACACCTATCTGAGTTAAGATTTTTCACTTGGTTCTTGACAACGAACACCAGATATGAATTTTTGATTGATTCCGATATTCTCTATTGTGGTATATGGCTATGCATCGAGAATGGCGATTACTAATCAAGGAACCAGATCTAAGTCCGCACTAGAGTGGTCGTGCGAACGATACTTGTCCTAAAGTTAAATTGTGCGATCGAGCGACCGATCGGGTATGGTTTAACATACGGATGACATATGTACATTGTATGGGTTTAATAAAATAAATGTTGACATTTGAAAATGTAAATTGATATGGTTATGAATTAATTGGATGAATATTAATTGTTTGACGATTCTCTTGTTACCTTTGCTACATTTGCATATAGTTATTGTATTAATACATGTTATATATATTGATACTACTTTCTATATATTCTCATTGGTTATTGAGTGATTAGTAGATGCATATAGTGTATGCTTCGCAATTGTAGCTCATTTTCACATTATATTGATTGTATGTGCTTGCTAATATAATAAAAGGTACACATCTCGGATTACATATGTATTTTTATATATATTTTACCTACGGGATGCCTTATCTTTGAAGATGAGATGTATATTTGTGATTATATATATATATACATATTGTGAAATTTTCTGATCAAACCGCGCAAAAGAGACGCTGGCAAAATTTCCGTAAATTTAAGGCGTTAGAAAATTTTTGATAAGTTTTGGAAAAAAATTTATAACTAAAAATTTGATTTTGAGTTATAACTTGGAATGAATAAATAGATGGTATTAGTTGGAATTTTTGGGTGAATTTTAAAGACATAGAAATTGGATAAACTATTTCAACTAATTGCTTTTGAAAAGTTAATGGTTTTGGGGCATTTTTCTTACGTCGGAAATTTCGGGGGCGAAATTCTTTTAAGGGGGGAGAATGTAACGACCCATAATTTCAATCATTTAATTTTGGAATATTTAATTGATTTTAAATAGTGAAAAGCTAACTTTATAAGTAAAATAACTTCTATTTCAAATATAGCGATTTATTTGATAATTAAATTGTTAAATTTAATTTTTTGAATTGTTTAATAATAGAGTCTTGAATTTAGTATGAATGAAAATGATTTCGAAGGTTGATTTAAATTCTATTTGAATAAAAAAGAAGGTAGCAAACTTTTGAATTTGAATTTAAGAGGGATTAAACTTGTTTTATAATAATCGTTTTAATTTAAACGTGTGAAAATAGCTTTTGGGGATACTGTCTCAGAGTTCGACGAAATCAGTTTCATTGGATGCGTAATGGTGACCTATTATATGCCGTCGAATTTCGTGGCGATCGGACGTATCATTGGGTCGTGCGAGTTTGAAACACATAGAAATTATTTAAACGAATTTAAATTAATATAACTCAATTTGAAAAGCTATCTTCTATACATGATCGAATTAGGTCCCGAGACTAGTTCCATTGTGCTCGGAATATGAGTACAGCATATAGAACGCCAGGCAGCATGCTTCAATTGGAGTTTGAAATTCTAACGAGTGAATAGTGCCTTAAATTTTTTTATATAGAAGGACCTCAAGCCCACTTTCATTTGCGAAACCCTAACTAGGTTTTCATCAACCGCCACTACTGCCTCCCCTAATCAACGACCAAATTTCTCTGACTCATCCAAGCAAAATTAGCCAAAACCTTCTACTTGAAAGTTGTCGAGCTCCTCATTCATCCATAAAATGCGATCATCAATCGAATGCTCAACGTGGCGGCAACCTAGCTGCGTTTGTGGCAGCGAGCGGTCGTGTTCGGCAAAAAGGACGAGGCGTGGTGGTGCGCGAATGGTGGCATGGCAGGGCGGCAGGCGCAGGTGACGAGGCTGGATGTAACGACCCGTATTTTTACGGATCGACAGGTTCGACAAAATCTGGAATTTTAGAGTTTTTGAGCCATTTCAGATTTTAGGCGAAAATGGCTAAGTCCTGAGTCGTGAACGACTTAGTGTAAGTCGTGAGTCGTATACGACTTAGGGGATAGGAGCGACTCAGGGGTTTGGCTAGTTAAGGGTGTAAGGATAAGTCGTTTGAACGACTTAAGGGGTAGGCGCGACTTAAGGACTGGGCAAGATAAGGCTTAAGTTGTAGCAGTTGAGTCGTGACCGAGTTAAGGTGATGAGTCGTACCCAAGTCATCTGATGAGTCGTACCCAAGTCATCTGATGAGTCGTACCCAAGTCATCTGATGAGTCGTACCCAAGTCATCTGATGAGTCATACCCAGTTATTTGATGAGTCGTACCCAAGTCATCTGATGAGTCGTACCCAAGTCATCTGATGAGTCGTACCCAGTTATTTGATGAGTCGTACCCAAGTCATCTGATGAGTCGTACCCAAGTCATCTGATGAGTCGTACCCAAGTCATCTGATGAGTCGTACCCAAGTTATTTGATGAGTCGTACCCAAGTCATCTGATGAGTCGTACCCAAGTCATCTGATGAGTCGTACCCAAGTCATCTGATGAGTCGTACCCAAGTCATCTGATGAGTCGTACCCAGTTATTTGATGAGTCGTACCCAGTTATCTGATGAGTCGTATCCCTGTTGTTTGATAAGTCGTAGAATGGGTTATCTCGTCTAACAGTTAAGTCGTGGATGAGTTAAGGGATGAGTCGTAAGCTGTTGAGTCGCGCGTAGGTGATAACTCGCGCAAGTGGATGAGTCGTAGCCATTGTGATGAGTCGTATACGAGTTAGTAGTTGAGTCGTCTAACCAAGTGAGGCGTGCGCATTTAAGTCGTAGACAGGGGGTCTGGTGAGTCGTAGGCGCATGCTATAAGTCGGAGACGACTTAGGAGATAGCTGATTTATCGTGAGTCATAGGCTGAAGTGTGTTAAGTCGTTGAGTCGTAGGGCTTTGAGTCGTGAGTCGTAAACGACTCATGGAGACAGACGAGATAGGGATTTCAGCTATAAATAGGAGAGTTTCTCTTCATTTTTGGGATCCGGATTTTGAAGCGACGAAGTGCTGCCATTTTGAGAGCTCGATTTCTACACTTCTTCACTTCTTTTCTCCACTATAATCTAGTGCTTCCTTCCATCCAAATCAAAGATCAAGATTGAAGATTCAAGAGCTAAAGTTGAAGATCTTCATCTTTTCAAGAGAGATTTCATCGTTTGAAGCGGATTCGTGCTAGATCAAGCTTGATCCTTCGCTGTCCAGATCTGAAGCGTATTGATTTGAGGTTGTTTAGGTGATTTGGTGAGTGGTGATTATCTCTCACACGGATCCAAAGGAGTATATCGGATCGTTGGCTCGATTTGGTGTTAAATAGAGATTTCCATGCATTTTCTTCACCCTAAGTGTAGATCCATATAGATCCATTGTTCATGATGATGTTACATCCATTTTATCATATGTTAACCTATGCAAGTTCATTCATCAAGTTTGTAGAGATATAATCTGTGTTTTCATGCTTATTGGACTTTCAACTCTTTAACTACGAAAATGCCATTATTGTTATAATTGTCTACTTGGATCATTTTTGAATGCTTGATTGCTTGGATTGATGTTTGATTTGATTGATTGTTATGAACTAGATGATTGATGATTAGATTTAGATCAAAGGTGATTCAAAAGCTAAGGGAAAGGCTCTTGAATTGGGAAAGCTGCTCGTGGCATATGTAGCGGGATGATGAAGCTCTTATGCATAGATTTGATGATGTGATGATGAGATGAGGCTTTGCGAGGATGTAATGAAGTGAGGCAATCATGTGATGAAGACTTGGTCTAATCCAGACGGGATCATTCCAAGCATGTTGATAACTCGGTGATATGATTCGAGTTGAGGATAATGAATGGATATGAGAATAGTCGTCGAGGAGGATGACTAGGAGGCTTGGATAGCATCGTTTTTGAAGGTTCTAGCATGCTCTAAGCAAGAGTACGTTTGGGCAGATTCGATAGTCCCAACGTCTATCTGTTGATGGTCGAGTACTCTGGGCAGATTCGATAGTCCTAGGCACGGGCTGCGACGACGTGCGGGAGTTATGTCTAGAACCGGGGTTTCCATTAGCCCTTGACGGACGGCTGAAAGAATGTGCCGGTCATTCAATTAACGGTGATATCGAAGCAATGATAACAGTGACAGCCAGAGTCATGGATGTTTGGTTGTAACGTCATTTCGGACTCAAGAGCGATGTTTTCTGGGTGCTTATCTGATTTAGGCCTTGGTACTTGGAAAACATCGCCCTTGACTCGAGTGATAGTAGCTTTACTTTAAATTGTATGCTCTGCTATGTTTGCTTCTGCTTAGTGTGTGTCTGGGGGCTATCACTGTAGAATGAGGTTGGAGTGGGAGGGTTGTATTCCTATTCCTTTTCCTTTATGCTCTTTTGGTATGTTGTTAGTTAATTTACTGCTCACTAAGACTGTTGTCTGACTCAAGGCTTTATGTTTTAATTCTTATTGCCTTGGGCTGTTCGTCCATTTTGGGACGGGCAGACTAGGTAGCAGGTGACAGGTGCTGTTCTCTTCTCACGATGCTGATATCGAAGACGAGCTGGAGGGTTGCATATTATCTTCTTATTATATGTACTAGATATTCCGCTGTTTTGTATTCTCTGAGAGATATGTAGTGAGGCTAGATGTATTGACTATGTGGATGCTTGTATTCAACTATTATGGAGTTTTATATGATGTCATTTTGTTCTGTAAAGCTTCACTATACATATGTTCTATTGTATTTTGTCCATGCGCTGTGAGTAATACGATAGATTCTGTTGTTTTAAATCTTACCTTGACAATCGTCCATGGTCGCCTGGCACACTTTACAGCGCTCTATCTTTAGATTCGGTGCAGGGGTCATGGGCGGTCGTCACATTTGGTATCAGAGCATTGGTTAATCGATTTTACCCAACGCTCGCTGAAGTAACCACGTATGAGAGACGTAATTGTATTTTGATGGATGAATACTATATATAATATAGTAGCTTAGTAGAGTTGAGTCCTTTATGCAGTTGTTTCTCTAGATGTTCTAATCATTCCTTTTTATAGATATTGAGAATGAGTCGAAGAGGGAGACCAGCTGCTAGGGAAGGCCGTGCTACTGAAGAGACTGCTGATTATGCAGCCATGTTCGAAGCTATGATGACTTCGATCATGAGAAGGATACCAGTTCCGGGGGCAGCAGTAGATGTTGGAGTTCAAGTCCAAGCTCCGAAACCAGTGGATTTTGCTAAGTTGTGCAAGGATTATACTGCTCTTGGAGGGAAGGTTTTCTTGGGAACAGAATCAACTATCGAAGTCCAGAGATGGATAGATGCCTGTAGAAGGATCTTTGGTGATTTGGGAATTGATGATGCAACTAAGAGGAAGTTGGCATCAAGGCAGCTTCAAGGGAGAGCCTCTGATTGGTGGAACTCTATTACCATCACTACTCCGGAAGAAGAGATTACTTGGGAGCAATTCCAAGTCAGATTTGAAGCTAAGTTCATTTCTACAGCTCAGAAGTCTGTTCTGTTCAAGAGGTTTGTGGAGCTCAAGCAGGGTGGAAGATCTGTTCTTGAGTATGTTTCTGAGTTTGAAGCTTTGTCCAAGTATGCCCGGTCATATATTGAGTCTGCATACCAGAAGAATGAGAAGTTTGTGACCGGCTTGGATAGTTATCTTGGGAGGCAGTTGGTGGATCATTTGGATGATTCATTTGAGAAGCTTGTGGAAAAAGCTCTCAGGCATGAGAGTTTATTTCCTAAGGATGGATCTGTTGTTGCTGTGACCAGGGAAGAGTCTAAACCCCAGCAGGGTGGAAATAAGAAGAGGAAGCAGCAGCAGCAGAAGGGTAAGGATGGCTAGAAGAAGCCGAAAGGCGAGGTGACTTGCTACAACTGTCAGCAGAAGGGCCATTTCTCGAAGGATTGTAAGAATCCTAAGGTGCCGATGAAGTGTCATAACTGTGACAAGCCGGGGCATTTCAGGAAGAATTGTCCAGAACCAAGGAAGGACAGGCAGATTGTGCAAGCCTATGCTTTAGGAGCTGTTCCGTCGTCTTCGAAAGCTCCTACTGCTGAAGAGAAGGGAAAGAGTGTGGTTGTTCAAGGTACTCTTTTCCTATGTGGTGTTCCAGTTAGAGTTTTGTTTGATACTGGAGCGTCGCATTCATTTGTTTGTAGTGAACTCGTAGGCCGGTTAGGTTTGGCACCGGATATTGTTGATAGGTCATTGGTTGTGACTAATCCAGTTGGGGGTTCGTCTTGTTTGTGTATGTTATGCCGTGGTCTAGTTGTGTCGAGTCATGGTTGCTCTTTTGTTTGTGATTGCTTTGTTCTGAACTTTGCGGGGTTCGGAATTATCTTGGGTATGGACTGGCTTAGGAAGTATGCGGCTAAGGTTGATTGTGAGAGGCTGGAGGTGACAGTCGAGAATGTGGAAGGGCGAAAGATTGTGATACGATGTAAGCATGAGGAAGGCGTCTTCATGAGCTTCATGTATTCGCTAGTTGTTCCACGGGATGGACTGTCTTTAGTGCCAATCGCAAATGGATTCGAGGATGTCTTTGACGAAGTCAAAGGGTTGCCGCCGCATAGAGAGATCGAGTTTCGAATAGATCTAGTAGAAGGAGCCAGACCTGTTGTGATGCCTCTTAGGCGGATGGCGCCTAGGGAACAGCAGGAGTTGAGGGTGCAAGTTGATGACCTTTTACAGAAAGGATTCATTCGGCGTAGTGTGTCCGAGTGGGGTGCACCAGTTGTGTTTGCAACCAAGGCTGATGGGTCGTTGAGATTGTGCGTCGATTATCGTGAGCTGAATAAGGTGACTAAGAAGAACAAGTATCCATTGCCGAGGATAGATGACTTGTTTGATCAGCTTCACGAAGCTAAGGTGTTTTCTCAGATGGATTTGGCAACGGGATTTCACCAGTTGAGAGTAGCTAAGGATAGTGTGCCGAAGACTGCTTTTAGGACACCATCCGGTTTCTTTGAGTGGCTGGTAATGCCGTTTGGATTGACTAACACGCCAGCATATTTTGTGGATCTTATGAATAGAGTGTTCAGAGACCAGTTGAACAAGTTCGTACTTGTGTTCGTGGATGATATTCTGATTTATTCCAGAACGGAAGAGGAGCACAAAACGCACTTGCGTATGGTTTTGGAAATCTTGCGGAAACATCAGCTGAAGGCTAAGTTTTCGAAGTGTCACTTCTGGAAGAGTGAAGTGAGGTTCTTAGGCCATGTGATTTCTGGAAGTGGAATAGCGGTTGATCCCGCTAAGGTGGCAGTAATCCATGATTGGGTTAGACCTAAGAATGCATCTGATGTGAGAAGTTTTCTTGGATTAGCAGGATATTATCGACGGTTTATCAAAGACTTCTCCAAGATAGCTGCACCATTAACAGGATTGACGAAAAAGAACCAAGTGTTCAGTTGGGATGCTAAGTGTGAGCAAGCTTTCGGAATCCTGAAAGAGCGATTGACGAGTGCTCCTGTTTTGACTATTCCAAGTGGGAATGATGAGATGGTGGTTTACACCGACGCTTGTGGTACTGGACTTGGAGCAGTGCTGATGCAGAAGGATAAAGTTGTTGCGTATGCCAGTCGACAACTAAAGCCGCATGAAAGGAATTACCCGACTCATGATTTGGAGTTAGCGACGATTGTATTTGCTCTGAAGATGTGGAGACATTATCTATTGGGAGTTCGATTCGAGTTGTTTATAGATCATAAATCTTTGAAGTATCTTTTCTCCCAAAAGGATTTGAATCTTCGGCAGCAACGTTGGCTAGAGTTTTTAGCATCATATGATTTTGGTATAGCTTATACTCCGGGAAAAGGTAACGCAGTGGCAGATGCGTTAAGTCGAAGACATGCAGGATTGGGAGCCATGTTTTCTGAATGGAAGAATCTCGAGTATTTAGCTGGATTTGACTTCAGGCCTAGATGCAAATTGGAACCTGAGATGTTGGCAAACTTATCAATAAGACCCACTCTTGTGGAAAGGATTGGTGAGAGCCAAAAGCGAGATGATAAGCTTGTCAAGATTATCCGCGAATTGGAATCTGGATTGGATCCAGAAAAGGATAAAGGATTCGAGGTCGATCGAGAGGGTTGGCTTCGGAAGCAAGGACGACTAGTTGTTCCCGATATAGATGAATTGAGGAGTGAAGTTCTGAAGGAAAGTCATCACTCGAAGCTGACAATTCATCCAGGTGGAAATATGATGTATCGGGATATGAAGAGAACCTACTATTGGGAAGGTATGAAGAAGGATGTTGGAAATTTTATTTCCAAATGTATGAACTGCCAGTTGGTAAAAGCCGAACAGAAGAAGCCAAGTGGATTGCTTCAGCCATTAGAAGTTCCTACATGGAAGTGGGAACAAGTGTCGATGGATTTTATCGATGGATTGCCTAGAACCAGAACGGGAAATGAAGGGATTTGGGTCATTGTGGATCGTCTGACTAAGAGTGCACGATTCATTCCTGTTCGATCGACTAGGACTGCATCAAAGTTGGCTGAGCTGTATGTTAAGTGGATAGTTCGTTTCCATGGTATTCCGAAGAGTATAGTGAGCGATCGAGACCCATTGTTCACTAGTGGATTTTGGAAGAGCTTCCAGGAAGTCTTGGGAACCGAGTTGTGTTTGAGTACAGCTTATCATCCCCAAACATATGGTCAGACCGAGAGAGTCAACCGAGTTTTGGAAGATCTTCTAAGAGCATGTGTTTTGGACTTCGGAGGATCATGGGAAGATCACCTTCATTTGGTGGAGTTTGCGTACAACAACAGTTACCAGTCAAGCATTGGTATGGCACCGTATGAGGCATTGTATGGAAGACCGTGTAACTCTCCAACATGTTGGTTGGAAACTGGAGAAAAGCTGATGCTTGGGCCAGAGATGATTCGTCAGACTTCAGATTGTATAGAGATCATTCGGCAACGAATGAAGGCAGCCCAAGACCGTCAAAAGAGTTATGCTGATAAGCGTCGAAAGGATTTGGAATTCGACGTAGGAGATATGGTTTTTGTGAAGATTTCTCCACTAAAGAATGTTATTCGATTCGGGAAGAAAGGAAAATTGACTCCGAGATTTGTTGGACCATTCCCGATCATCGAGCGAATTGGAAAGCTCGCCTATAGGTTGGAGTTACCTGAGAAGATGTCGGGTGTGCACAATGTTTTTCATGTATCATATCTACGGAAGTATGTGCATGACTCGAATACAGTGGTTTCTGCTGATAGCTGTGAAGACTTCGAAGTTGATCCAGTCGATAGAAGACCTCGTAAGCCGCTTCGTGTTGTTGAAACCGACACGAAACAGCTTAGGAGGAAGGTAGTTAAGTTGCTCAAGATACAATGGAGTGACGATGATAACGACTGTACGTGGGAGGTGGAGGAGAGGATGAAGGCAGCTCATCCTGAACTCTTCAAGGTATGGCCCTAAGGTGTCGTATCATCTAACAACATTGTAACTTGTTCTAAGTCTTAGAATTCTGTACGCTAAGCTAGAATTGGATGCATGGTTTGCTGATTGTTATGGTTGGTAGGCGTACATAATAGTCTTCGATTGCTTTGTTTGTTTGGAATTTCGGGGACGAAATTCCTAAGGGGGAGAGAATGTAACGACCCGTATTTTTACGGATCGACAGGTTCGACAAAATCTGGAATTTTAGAGGTTTTGAGCCATTTCAGATTTTAGGCGAAAATGGCTAAGTCCTGAGTCGTGAACGACTTAGTGTAAGTCATGAGTCGTATACGACTTAGGGGATAGGAGCGACTCAGGGGTTTGGCTAGTTAAGGGTGTAAGGATAAGTCGTTTGAACGACTTAAGGGGTAGGCGCGACTTAAGGACTGGGCAAGATAAGGCTTAAGTTGTAGCAGTTGAGTCGTGACCGAGTTAAGGTGATGAGTCGTACCCAAGTCATCTGATGAGTCGTACCCAAGTCATCTGATGAGTCGTACCCAAGTCATCTGATGAGTCGTACCCAAGTCATCTGATGAGTCGTACCCAGTTATTTGATGAGTCGTACCCAAGTCATCTGATGAGTCGTACCCAAGTCATCTGATGAGTCGTACCCAGTTATTTGATGAGTCGTACCCAAGTCATCTGATGAGTCGTACCTAAGTCATCTGATGAGTCGTACCCAAGTCATCTGATGAGTCGTACCCAAGTCATCTGATGAGTCGTACCCAAGTCATCTGATGAGTCGTACCCAGTTATTTGATGAGTCGTACCCAGTTATCTGATGAGTCGTATCCCTGTTGTTTGATAAGTCGTAGAATGGGTTATCTCGTCTAACAGTTAAGTCGTGGACAAGTTAAGGGATGAGTCGTAAGCTGTTGAGTCGCGCGTAGGTGATAACTCGCGCAAGTGGATGAGTCGTAGCCATTGTGATGAGTCGTATACGAGTTAGTAGTTGAGTCGTCTAACCAAGTGAGGCGTGCGCATTTAAGTCGTAGACAGGGGGTCTGGTGAGTCGTAGGCGCATGCTATAAGTCGGAGACGACTTAGGAGATAGCTGATTTATCGTGAGTCATAGGCTGAAGTGTGTTAAGTCGTTGAGTCGTAGGGCTTTGAGTCGTGAGTCGTAAACGACTCATGGAGACAGACGAGATAGGGATTTCAGCTATAAATAGGAGAGTTTCTCTTCATTTTTGGGATCCGGATTTTGAAGCGACGAAGTGCTGCCATTTTGAGAGCTCGATTTCTACACTTCTTCACTTCTTTTCTCCACTATAATCTAGTGCTTCCTTCCATCCAAATCAAAGATCAAGATTGAAGATACAAGAGCTAAAGTTGAAGATCTTCATCTTTTCAAGAGAGATTTCATCGTTTGAAGCGGATTCGTGCTAGATCAAGCTTGATCCTTCGCTGTCCAGATCTGAAGCGTATTGATTTGAGGTTGTTTAGGTGATTTGGTGAGTGGTGATTATCTCTCACACGGATCCAAAGGAGTATATCGGATCGTTGGCTCGATTTGGTGTTAAATAGAGATTTCCATGCATTTTCTTCACCCTAAGTGTAGATCCATATAGATCCATTGTTCATGATGATGTTACATCCATTTTATCATATGTTAACCTATGCAAGTTCATTCATCAAGTTTGTAGAGATATAATCCGTGTTTTCATGCTTATTGGACTTTCAACTCTTTAATTACGAAAATGCCATTATTGTTATAATTGTCTACTTGGATCATTTTTGAATGCTTGATTGCTTGGATTGATGTTTGATTTGATTGATTGTTATGAACTAGATGATTGATGATTAGATTTAGATCGAAGGTGATTCAAAAGCTAAGGGAAAGGCTCTTGAATTGGGAAAGCTGCTCGTGGCATATGTAGCGGGATGATGAAGCTCTTATGCATAGATTTGATGATGTGATGATGAGATGAGGCTTTGCGAGGATGTAATGAAGTGGGGCAATCATGTGATGAAGACTTGGTCTAATCCAGACGGGATCATTCCAAGCATGTTGATAACTCGGTGATATGATTCGAGTTGAGGATAATGAATGGATATGAGAATAGTCGTCGAGGAGGATGACTAGGAGGCTTGGATAGCATCGTTGTTGAAGGTTCTAGCATGCTCTAAGCAAGAGTACGTTTGGGCAGATTCGATAGTCCCAACGGCTATCTGTTGATGGTCGAGTACTCTGGGCAGATTCGATAGTCCTAGGCACGGGCTGCGACGACGTGCGGGAGTTATGTCTAGAACCGGGGTTTCCATTAGCCCTTGACGGACGGCTGAAAGAATGTGCCGGTCATTCAATTAACGGTGATATCGAAGCAATGATAACAGTGACAGCCAGAGTCATGGATGTTTGGTTGTAACGTCATTTCGGACTCAAGAGCGATGTTTTCTGGGTGCTTATCTGATTTAGGCCTTGGTACTTGGAAAACATCGCCCTTGACTCGAGTGATAGTAGCTTTACTTTAAATTGTATGCTCTGCTATGTTTGCTTCTGCTTAGTGTGTGTCTGGGGGCTATCACTGTAGAATGAGGTTGGAGTGGGAGGGTTGTATTCCTATTCCTTTTCCTTTATGCTCTTTTGGTATGTTGTTAGTTAATTTACTGCTCACTAAGACTGTTGTCTGACTCAAGGCTTTATGTTTTAATTCTTATTGCCTTGGGCTGTTCGTCCATTTTGGGACGGGCAGACTAGGTAGCAGGTGACAGGTGCTGTTCTCTTCTCACGATGCTGATATCGAAGACGAGCTGGAGGGTTGCATATTATCTTCTTATTATATGTACTGGATATTCCGCTGTTTTGTATTCTCTGAGAGATATGTAGTGAGGCTAGATGTATTGACTATGTGGATGCTTGTATTCAACTATTATGGAGTTTTATATGATGTCATTTTGTTCTGTAAAGCTTCACTATACATATGTTCTATTGTATTTTGTCCATGCGCTGTGAGTAATACGATAGATTCTGTTGTTTTAAATCTTACCTTGACAATCGTCCATGGTCGCCTGGCACACTTTACAGCGCTCTATCTTTAGATTCGGTGCAGGGGTCATGGGCGGTCGTCACACTGGACGAATTGCGGCGGCGTTTGATTTCCACGATTTGAAAAAAAGGGAATGTCCAGTCTGGAAATCACGTACGATAGGGAGAAGAAGGGTAGGTGAATTAAAGTTTAAATTTTTTAATAAATGTAAGTTAGTGATAATTTAATAATCTCGTACGTTAGTTAATTCATAACTTTTTCATACAAGGTCGGTTTTGTGCGCGACGAGTTGCATTGTGGTCGTATCGATGAATTGTACGCTATGGAGTTGAATTGGATGGATTCAAAGCTAGTACAAATTTAGGTTAAAATTGAACTTCCGTTTAATTTTAATTCAAAACCTAGCGCTTTTGGTAATTTCTGGAATTTCAATGAGTAAACTCACCTCTCTGGCCTGCTTATATTTTTAAATAAGTGGGAATAATTTTATTTATGTTGTTTATTGCTTGTTTGGATGATTTATCATATTTATTAGTTGGTTTGAATATATTCCCGCCGCTGGATTGGATGAGACCCTACTACATTCTCATGTAAAAGCGAATGACCCTTTGTATACGATCTCACCTCGAAGCGGTTGATTTATATTTTATGATTATATACTTTATGTGATGCAAGGGACAGGTTGGAGGGATCCAATAGGATTCCTCACCATAATTGATTTTACTTGTCATATATATGGTGTTATATGATGTGTTGGATGCCATATTATTGACTGTGATATGATTTGACTTATTTAGTGCTATAGTAGCACTGGGCCTTATTTTTGGCGTTTTGAAATACCAAAATAATGATTGAGAATTGGTAATGATTTTTAAAGTGATTTTCGAATTTTATAAGTTTTAATAATTCTTTAATTATTAAAAGAAGGAGTTTATTGAAATGAGATAAGAATATGATTTTTGGAATATTAATTTAACTATTTTGGGAAATATGTTAAATATGGGTTTTTGAACTATATTATAAAGGTTTTGAAATTTATAAATAAGCCCATCTTTTTATTATAAATATATATAGTTGTTAACAAGAAAACTTGTCAACATCTCAAAGCTATGTTGTTAACAAGAAATGCTATTAACATTTCAAAGAAAGTTTTTGAAGTGACCAATCTCTACGAAGCCCCTTTCGAACGTGTTGATTAGTATGGATCAGATATGGAGGATAACCGCATGAAAATATTAATCATAGTTAAGAAATCCAATCAACTAAGTCAAATGAAGGTCAAGGAAATAACATCTCCTTTATATCCCTTTTCGAGTGAGTCGAAAGGGTTATTTGCATCTCCTTTCATGTGGGAATTAAGATATTGATGATTTATCTCTTTCGATCGTATCGAAAGGATCATTTTGACTCTAATAAGAGAATTTGCTTTCGACGACATCGCCTCTGTTATTTTTGGGAAAGAACCCCTTTGAATTGGTTATAAATACTTCTTTCGAAGGTATCCATCCTACTAGTTTGACTTAGTATTCATGCATCGAGTCCCTCCCTTTCGATCAGGTTGAAAGAGTGATAATTCATTCAAAGCGGACTCGATGTATGATATACAAGTTCTATATTCATTATGAAATGGAAATAACATGTTGGACAATATAAGTTCCATGAACATATCAACATCGAAACACTATCATCATCTGAATTTGATATTTGATATCATAACACATGATGATAGTATTATTTGAATTTACATTGTCTAAGTTGTTCCCATTGCATCGCATGACATATAAGAGTTAAGAAAACAAGTAAGCATCATGTGCAATTGGTCATTAGTCAGGCTAATGGTAGAAATGATCTTTCTCATGATCAAAATATATATTGAATCCATGCACTTCCTCCTTTTCACATTCATATAAATTGAGTTACAAGAATGAGAGTTTTTCTGCAAATTGAATTAGGTTTACAAAGATTTGATCTGCTATGAATTGAGAGAAAGAATTTAGAGTTTCCAAAATTCAGTCCTCAAACTCGGACCCCTAGGTTTGCATTTATAGATGTCAGTTTATCCTTTTTCGTGCCCATTCTTTCGCTTCAATTGAAAGGCCTTCCTTCAACCTTCAGTGCGCATCCTTTCGACGTGGTCAAAAGGCCTTCATTCAACCTTCTACATGCATCATTTCAATGTGGTCGAAAGGCCTCCATTCATTCTTCTACACGCCTTCTTTTGATGCGGTCGAAAGGTATTTATTTTAACCTTTCTCATTCATTCTTATGCCTCCACCTTTTCATATCAGACCTTTCGACCCAGTCAAAAGGATTACATTTACAACGCTCGGCTGCAATTAATGTTTAAGTGCCTCTTTTACTTTGTTTTTTATTAGACTGCTCTCGACTTCATCGAAAAGGGCGTAGGAGCACTCTACGCTTTGAGTTGCTATGCTGCTGCAAGTGAGAGATGAGTTGGGCTTTCACATAGCTTTGAAAGGCATGGTGAATGATGATTAGATCTTAGCAAAAGGATGTTAGGCCTTCAGGTGGAGTTTTCATCATGCCTTTGAAAGGTTCCATCCGTTTCGAAAGGCTTGCTCTTGCTTTCGAAAGGTATGCATTGGAATCACTTTTTCAAGTATTAGAATTACAACGAGGAAACCCCATATTTTAAAGGAATTGGTTTCTGTGTGTGAGTCTATCGTTTAATATCTTCAAAAGGTGTTTCGACCCTATACTCTCCTCCCTTATATATGTGGATTCTTCTTCGTCGAAAGGTCTAGATGAGGCAAAAGGGTAACTTTGCTTTCTTTTCCACCTTTCCTAAAGCTTTTGTTTCGCTTGTCTTTTGTAGGGGTACCAGGTGCTTGCGACTCCTTCAAAAGCTATCCCAATACCTTCAAAACATTGCTTTTGAACTTTAGTGAAACCCATGTCTTCAATTCTTTCGGAGCCTGGCGCTTTTTAATGAGCCTTCTTTCATACCTTTATTCTTAAGTGAATTTTTATGGTTAACATTTTGCCCCCCTTGTATGAAAGAAACTTTTGTCCTTTAGGACAAAAATTTAATAAACACTTCATTCTTAATGGCCTCATTTCCTACAAAGTTCAAAGTAAATAGCATTCTCTATTGTTAGATCAAGACTTATATAAAAATATGTTCAGTGATTTGTTTGCCATATAATTGGAGATGACATTAGTATAGTAGAGTTCCCAAACTCTAATTTCGAAAGCAATTAGTTGACCATCATCCGGAGTTAAGAAATTCAGAATTGTAAATGATTGGGAACCAAGAACTCTTGTCTGACAATAATGGAAGTCCCATAATCCCACTTTTGTAGTTATAAACGAAGTTCATAAATTGAACTCTCATCATATTAATAGATAACCATGCATATATCAATTGAAGTCCTGCAGTTTTATGTTGGTGACAAAAAAGGTTTGGTAACCATGAGTTGTCCTCTAGAAATAAGTCATAGAAAACCATGATTCCTTATCTAAGGATAAGTAATAGGTATTTAGAAACCCCTATTGTAAACAATAATGATCCAGTGACCGAGATTCAGATATTGATAAGTAATAAACTAGTTACCTTGATTTGGGTATAAATAAGACAAACTCAAAGTTTTAATCGAAGGCCAGAAGTCCATTAAGATCTCAATACCGACTGCCATGGAACCCATATTCGGGCATTAAAAAGTGAAATCCAAAAATCGATGGTAAAAGACCAAAAATCGATGGTAAAAGATCGAAAATCCAAATTCAGGTATTAGGAAGACCAGAGATCAAAAACGCAGATTTGGGTATTAATAAATGAAGTTCAGAAGTCAATAGCAAGAGATCTGAATCCCAGATTCGAGTTTTTGTAAATGATAATTGAAAATCCATATAATGATCTCCATAATAAAAGTCTAGAGCCCATATTCGGGCATTAATGAGTGAAGTCCAGGAACTAGTTGTAATATATATGAAACCCAGATTCAGGTATGATGAAAACAATAGATTATTAGTAAAGACCCGAATCCCTGACTCGGGTATCAATAAGCGAAGCCCCGAATTTATGATGAACGACCTGAAACCCAGATTCGGGTATAAATAAGTGAAGTTCAAAAATTCTTCTTTGATAATTAGTCGAAGGCTGTAGATTCTTATTTAGGTCTTCTGTTCTGTACCACTTTCTTGGGTTTTGGGTCTCTTGACATGTGTCACCCTTTAGGTCCTATATATTATCATCATTTGATTTGCCTCTTCCCAAGCTCGGACAACTTAGTCCATCTTTTGATACGCCGCTCATTGGGCTCGGACGTCTTAGTCCATTATTTGATATGTCGCTTCTTAAGCTCAAGCTCAGACGTCTTAGTCCATTATTTGATATGCTGCTTCTCAAGCTCGGACGTCTTAGTCCATTATTGTCTTGTGCACTTGGTTAACTTATCCACAAGCAGGACCCAATGACTTACCCAACCTCCCTCCAGGAGGCGCTCTGGCCAGGCCTTATAGGCCGGACTGAAGGCTTGTTCGGTGCCTTAGCCAGGCCATAGCGTGGCGGGACCAAGGGATTACTCCATCCTCCCTCCAGGAGGCACCTTGACCTTGCCATAACGTGGCGCGATTAAGGGCTTGTTCGGTGCCTTGGCTAGGCCATAACGTGGCGGGACCAAGGGCTAACTCCATCCTCCCCTCAGGAGGTGCCTTGACCTGGCCATAGCATGGTGTGGCAAGGGCTTGTCGATGCTTTAACCTGGCCATAGCATGGCGCGGATAAAGGCTTACTCTAACCTCCCTTTAGGAGGCGCTTTGACCTAGCCAACTCGGTGCGAATAAAGGCTTTGACATTTTAAGGTAATGTCCAAGTGCAAGGAGAATTCTACTTCCAACCATGTAGACTTTCTTTAAGGAAGAGATGCTTTATTCATTCATTGTAAGAAAATACGGTCGCAAGTGTTCCGCTTTCCACTTTCTAGGAACCATATTGCCGTCCGGTCGACAAAACTGGTAAGCTCCAAGGGGAATTACTTTGCATACAATTAGGGAACCTTCCTAATTTGGTCCTAGCGGTCCATCCATAGGATTTCTTGTGTTTTCCATCATCCTTCGGAGTACTAAGTCCCCCTCTTGAAAAGATCTTGTCTTCACTTTTGAATTGCAGTATTATGAGATTCTTCTCTGATATTCTACGGTTCGGATATTTGCCTCATCTCTTAATTCATGTATTAAATCTAATGACTCTTTCTTTAATTCCCGGTTTGGATCAAATGCATGTGCGATCTTCTATGTGAGGATATCTCAATTTCAATTGGCAACATCGCTTCACACCCATATGTTACAGAATAAGGGGTATGCCCCGTTGTAGCTCTAGTGGATGTTCGATAAGCCCAGAGTACAAGTGGTAATTCTTCTACCCAATTCCCTTTGGCTTTATTTAATCGCTTTTTCAAGATAGTCTTAATGGTCTTATTTGCAGCTTCAACGGCTCCATTAGCCTTTGGATGTGCCACGAAAGAAAAGCTTTTAATAATCCCATTCTTATGGAAAAACTGAGAAAATTCTTTACTCTTAAATTATGTTCCAGTATCAGATATATTATTATAGGGGATTCCGAATCTGGTAAAAATGTTTTTAATGACGAATCTAAGCACTTTCCCAGAAGTGATTTTGGGGAGTGGTTCTGCCTCTACCCACTTAGTAAACCAGTCTATGGCGGCTATAGCATATCTTGCTCCTCCTTTAGAGATTGGCAATGGCCCGATTAAGTCGATTCCCCATATATCGAAAGGCCATGGATATGAAATCAGATTTAATTGACTTGGTGATAATGGAGGAATCTTTGAGTATTTCTGGCATCTTTCACATTTTTTTACATACTCAATAGCTTGACTTGCCATTCATGGCCAACAAAAACCTTGTCTTATTATCTTTTTTGCCAACTTTTCCCCATTGGAATGGTCTTCGCAAAATCCTTCATGTGCTTCTACCAACAATTTCATCCTGTCTTCTAGACTCACACATCTTAAGTAAGGTAAGGCATATCCTTTTTTGTAAAAAAACTTCATCCTTCATTGTGAAAGTTGAAGCTTGTCACCTGATTTTCCTAGCTTCCACTTTATCAGATGGTAATATCCCTTTGGAAATATACTTAATAATAGGCGACATCCAAGTGTCACTATAACAGTCATCTGTCCTTGGATGGTCAATCCTCTCATTTGGGACTTCTTAACCAATCTCCCTTTCTTCTCTTTCTTGTGCCATGGCTTGGGATCTAGTTAGAACTAACAACTCCTTCCCTTGTTCGGGCATTCCTTCTTCAATACTTGGATTTGATTGTTACCCTACTAGTACGATTCGGGTTTTTGGGGTTCCTCTTGAACTAGCCAACTTTGCTAGCAAATCTACCTAAGAGTTTTCTCCCCTTAGAACTTGATGTATAGAAAAATCTTCAGACAAGGCGAGCATTTTCAATACTTTCTTTACATATAAAGAAAGTTTGGCATCTTTAGTCTGATATACTTGCTTCATCAGGTTTACCATTAATTTAGAATCACTAAAGACTTGAATTTTTGAGATTTTAAGCTCCAAGGCTAGAGTCAATACTGACACCATTGATTCATATTCGGCTACATTATTTGTTATGGTAAACCCTAACTTTATTGCGTAGTGTAGGCGGTGTCCGTTCAGTGTTATTATGACATATCCTGCTCCAGCTCCATGCTCATTTGATGCGCCATCCACAAATAACTGCCATATGAGTTTTTGATCCTTTTCTTTCTCTGATTGTTCTTTAATGAAGTTTGTACGCTCATTAATAAAGTCTGCCAGTGCTTGACCTTTGATAGCTGCCCATGGTTGAAATTCAATGTCATACTGTCTATCAATTCCCCACTTTACTAGCCTACCCAAAGTTTATGGCTTAGTGAAACTTGTTTGAATATAAAGTTAGTCAATATTCTAATTGGATGAGCTTGGAAGTATGCTATAAGTTTTCGTGCGGTAAGTATCAAGCAGTAAGCCTATTTTTCTATTACCAGGTACCGAACCTCTGCATCTTTTAACCGCCTGCTCACATAATAAACAGGGAGTTGAGTTCCACTTTCTTTTCTAATCAAAACTGAACTAACTACATGTTCTGGAACTGCTATGTATAAGTACAAGACTTCACCATTCTTGGGAATTGATAGTATTGGTGCTTTTTCCAAATGGTTTTTCAACTCTTGAAAGGCTTTCTTACAGTCTTCTCCCCACTCAAAGTTTTTCTTCTTCTTTATCACATTGAAAAAGGGAATTCACTTAGCAGTCGCCTTGCAAATGAACCTACTTAGGGTGGCTACCCTACCATATAAACTCATTACATCTTTGCTAATTTTGGGCTACGCCATGTCCTTGATAGCTGGTCTAGACTAGCCTCAATTCCTTGTGCACTCACAACGTAGCCTAAAAACATCCCACATTGGACCCCGAAAGAGCATTTCTGGGCTTCATTTGATATTCCAGTAATATTTTAACATCTCTTTTAGGTCTTTAAGGTGACTCTTAGCTTCATAAGATTTTACTAGCATATCATCAATGTAAACTTCCATATTTTGGCCGATCTGTTCTTTGAACATTCTGTTGACTAATCTTTGATAGGTAGCCCTTGAATTCTTTAGCCCGAAAGGCATTGCTTTGTAGCAGAAGATTTCTCAATCGGTAATAAAACTTATACGTTCTTCATCTGGTTTAAACATGGGTATCTGATTATATCCCAAATAAGCATCCATGAGGGATAACAATATTTATCCACTAGTTGCATCAACCAACTGATCTATCTGGGGCAAGGGGTAACAACCTTTTGGACAGGCTTTATTCCAGTCAGTATAATCGATGCAAGTCCTCCACTTGCCATTCAACTTTTTACCAATACCGGGTTCGGTAGCCACTCTGGGCAGAAGACTTCCCGAATGAATCCATTTTCGAGAAGCCTTTTAACTTTCTCTTTTAGGACATTAGACCACACTTTGTCCAATTGTCTCTTCTTCTATCTGATAGGGGTCGCTTCAAAATTAATGTTTAGTGCATGATACATAACAAATGGATTAATCCCAACCATATCTGAATGAGACCATGGAAACATGTCTTTATTGGATTTAAGAAACCAAATCAAGTCTTTCCTCAAGCTGCTTTCAAACCCCTTTCCACTTTGACTATTTTGCTTATATCATTTGGCTCATACATGTCTCCTCAAGATCTTCTATTGGTTTTATCCTTTCCACTTCCCCACGACAATCAAATTCTATGTTGATTTCTTCTTCCTCTACGGAATTAGCATCAGTCCTCTTTCTCTTGCTCCTGGGAGAAATGTATCTTTCAAACATACATTTATTAGTTTTGTCAGATCTTACTTTTGTTTCGAATGTTGGATGTAAAAATCCATCATCCAAAGGTTGAAAAACAGTAGAAGAATCAAAGTAAGTAGAATACTCCCTTTTATATTGATCAAGCGTTGCAAAGTACATCTAACGGGAGCTGAATTGTTCTTTGCGGATTGTGCCCTAACCTCTCTTAGTTAAGAATTTTACCATTAGATAATTTGGCAAGACAAAAGCATCCACCTCATAAAATGAGGGTCGGCCAAATAAAGCATTGTAGTATGATGGCAGGTTGATGATTACAAAGAGAGTTTCAAAAGTTCGGTAGCATGGCGGCACTCCCGTTTGCACTAACAACTTTGCTTGCCCTACCAGAGTCGATCCCTTGTTGTTGAACCTAAAGATAGGTTCAAAGTTGGGTTTTAGCTTGTCCTCTGGTATGCCCATTTGATCAAAGGAATGTTTGAAAATGATATTAACCTCGCTCCCTTTATCCACTAGAATTTTGGACACTATAGAAAGTCTAATTTGAGCTGTGATCATGAGGGGGTCATTATGAGGTTGATGGATCCCTTTCTTCAGCTCTTGGGAAGTAACGACAAGATTTGGCATAAGAACGTTGAGTCGTGGACTTTTAAGCAGGGCTTATTCTTTAATAGAGAACTCTCCTTCTCTAGCTTCTTTAATATATCTGTTTCTGGCCCCTTGCTAGTCCCTGCCGGGTGTGGCCCCTCATGGATTACATCAATCCTATTCAATGGCGGACTCAAGCTCAATGGATCTTCTTCTTACAAGATGTTGACATCATTTTTAGGAAACTTTTGCGGACCATCACCAGTCCGTGGTGCCTTTTGTTTGTCTTGGATAAATTCCTTCAAATTCCATTCATGAATTAGTTTCAGAATGATTCTAGCCAATGCCCAACATTCATCAGTTTTGTGATCGTTTGCTATGTGATAAGCGCAATAGTCATCCCCTTTTCTCAATTCAGGGTAATTCTTGGCGTTAAATGAGGTCAGGAAGTTAACCTTCTCCATAGTCTTAGCAGAGATATAAGACAGTAGCTTGTTTAAAGCGATTGAATTAGTATTGGGCACCTCCCACCTTGTTCTCTTATGTCCCTGATCCAGACTAAATCTTCCACTTTCCTTTTAAGGATTAGCTTTCTTTTAAGCATAATATAATTCATCCATTCGAATAAATTTATCAGCATGAAAATGGAAGTCCTGTAGATTCTTACACCCATGGATAAAGAGTTGCTTCCAAAATTGTCTATTCTCTATCAACCCAGAATGTACCGCAATGAGCTTATCCCTATCATTCGTATCTTTAGCTTTTAGCGCTTTTGTGTTGAACCTCTTGAGGTAATCACCAAGCGATTCTCCCCGTCTTTGCCGAATGTTAGCTAGAATAGTATAATAGATGGTTGGATCTTTGCATATACAGAATTGGGCAAAGAATCGAGCAGAGAATTTATAAGAATACTGTTTCCATGAATAGATCATCTTTCCATGATATTGTCGATACCATTTAGCAGCTACCCATTGAAGCGTTATTGGAAACAGTCTGCATTGAATAGCTCCATAAGCATTATACAGATCCATTTTACTATCAAAAGCGATTAAGTGATCATCAGGGTCAATAGTTCCATGATACTTCAAGGTTGGGATCTTGACGTGAGATTGGATAACTTTTGACATGATTTCATCTGTGAACGGTGCTACTCATTCATTATCGTTTGCTCTCTCGTCCAAAGTCCTCTTCTCCTTAGCATTTAGCATGTCGTTAACTGCTTTTTCCACTACGTCTTTCAAATAAGCTTCAATGTCATGATAGCTTTTTCTTTTTGGACTACACTCTTTTGATGTCGAGCTTCCAGGTTTCTCAAGAGATTTGTCCAGTATCCTTCCCTGATGATCGATTTTAATCAGACAACGCACTTTTCTCTTTGACAATGTCAGATCTACTTTGATCTTGCCCTCATTGGTATTGGCCCTCAAGTTTCTTCTAGGATAGATCACTTCATCTCCAATCGTTGGCCTTGCTGTTTTGGAAGACTTTTGAGATAGTGCTGCTTTAAGAAGCTCTTGCATTTCTAGCAATCATTGCTCTAAGTGTTGTATTTTTATTGCATTATCGTCTTGTTGAACTGTGGTTGATGGTTGCCCTTGCACAACTCCCTCCAAGTTGAAAGTTAGCATTATTTTTTCTTCTAAAGTTGTGGCAGGAAAGACTTCTTCGTCCATTCGACTAAGCCATTTATATTTCATTTTACTACACCAAGTTAAACAACCCATCATTAGTCTATAAGTTAACCACAAGGTCGGAGCTTCAAGCCCTCCTTCTAGGGTCAAAAATGTTTCACAAGAAAACTTGTCAACATCTCAAAGCTATGTTGTTAACAAGAAATGCTATTAATATTTCAAAAGAAAGTTTTTAGAATTGGCCAATCTCTTCAAAACACCTTTTGAACGAGTTGATTAGGATGGATTGCATGTAGAGGATAACCGCATGAAAACATTAATCATAGTTAAGAAATCTAATCAACTAAGTCAAATGAAGGTCAAAGAAAGAACATCTCCTTTATATCCCCTTATGATCGAGTCGTAAGGGTTATTTGCGTCTCCTTTCAAGTGGGAAGTAAGATATTGATGATTTATCTCTTTCGATTGTATTGAAAGGATCATTCTGCCTCTAAAAAAGAATTTTCTTTCAACAACATCACTTCTATTATTTTCGGAAAGAACCCATTCGAAAGGGTTATAAATACTCCTTTCGAAGGTATCCATCCTACTAGTTTGACTTAGTATTCTTGCGTCGAGTCCCTTTCGAAATGTCCCTTTCGATCAGGTTGAAAGGGTGATAATTCTTTCAAAGCGGACTCGATGTATGATATACAAGTTCTATATTCATTATGCAATGGAAGTAACATCTTTGACAAAATAACTTCCATGAACTTGTTAACATCTAAACACTATCATTATATGGATTTGATATTTTATATCATGACACATGATGATAGTATGATTCAAATTTACATTGTCTAAGTTGATCACATTGCATCGCATAAGACATATAAGAGTTAAGAAAATAAGTAACCACCACGTGCAATTGGTCATTACTCAAGCTAATGGCTGAAATGATCTTTGTAACGATCAGGATTTTCGCATTCGAAAATCGACATCCATACTTTACATCGTACTCGAATGCCGTAGATTCAACCGTTCAAATCCGAGTCGCCGGAGCTTATAACACAGTTAAGTAAATAACACAGCGGAAGAAATGAATAATATATTAATATACAGCTTTGATACAATATCTGATACAACAGAATGCTAAAAAGAATATCAATATACATCAGAGATGATACAACAAATAGCAGCGGAAAGAAAAGCTAACATCAGCAACGGATAGAATATCTCCAGTAGAATGCTCCAATCCATAGCTAGCGAAAAGCAAGGTCAGTCGTCCAAGGACTGACTAGCTCCAGATAATCTACTCAACCTGAATATCTGAGAAACCCAACTCTAGACTACTCGTGTGGAAAATAGTGGGCACCCAGAGTTTAGGAAGGGAACAATAAACTCCGAATCAGTCATGGGACTGGTGTGAGCAACAAAAACAATTTATCTTTTAAAACAAGTAGCTGAGAATTTAAAGTAAATTCGCAATGCTTTTGGAAAATGAAACTACCATAAGACCTCCCACCACACACACAATGCAAACGCAGAATTGGAGGAGATTTCTTCTTATGATAGTCAAAGATGCTTACTACGCAAAATCATTGGATTATTATTACTAATGCATAGTGCAGAAAACATTTCGAAAGTATAATATCAATCTTAGCCAGCATAGACATTTCGAACTATGCTTACTATAGCTACCATCCAAACAGTGGGGCGCCACCATAAGTAGATGGCAGTTTCTACAACTAAAACCGTACACAGTTCGTATTGGAAGATGGATTTCCAACAAATGGTCAGGCTAAGGAACTTCCCATTGCCACATGGAAACGCCTCTGGAATGACGTCCCGAGAACCTAACCGGATCTCTGCCAACACAAGGCCGGGTTACCTCTGCAAAAATAGGTAACTACTGACACGCGTATGCCATCCCCCGATCGTCACCGATCTTCCCGAGGATCCTCGATTTCCAACAACCACATAATAATAATAATAATGCAGTAACCACATAGGTTAAGTATTTGGGCTCCATACCATGATACCACCTTTATCCAGAAGGAATGACATACACTAAGGGGCGCTACTCCCTAAAACCTTGCTGCATCCTTCCTGTTTTGACCATTTCCGGGGTGTGAGGCTCGACGAAGTCTCGTCCACAAAGCTACGCTTTCTACAAAGCCATGCTTCGGGTCAAACAAATGATCAAAGTAATGATCACAAAGATATAAGATCAAACGAATGATCATATCACAAATGATCAAACAATAATCATCACACAGCAACACTCAGCATGCCACATTACCAAATTGGGATATATCGCTGATAACTTCAACTACATAACCTCTGAGCTCGTACGTCTCAAAGAAGGGTGTTAAGCTAAGAGAATAAATTCTCCACCACCAACAGAGATGTATTTGAAAGAAATCGGCTTTATATCTCAAAGTGTAATGTCAGACATGTATCCATACAAGTCTGTTCCGGGTTCGAACAGAACTGAAGGCACTTCTCACGAAGCCCTTGCAAATCCGGATAATTTCCAATCACGTCCGGACTTCCCGTCATTAAGGGTGATAAAACCTCTATATCGGGGATCAGCCAATGCAGAGTAACTCGACGGTAATCCTTTCGTTTTCAAAAATATCCGGTCTTCAACACCGGTCATCAAATGCCATCCATAACGACGTATCACATATTCAGAATGGGTTATACGACCCAAAGGTCCTTTCCCGGTTAACCCGAATAGTGAGCGAAATATTTAAAATCATATGGATATGGGATTTCAATTAAGTCACAACTTAAAACCCAAAATCTTTCTTCAAATGGTTTAACAAATTACCATTTTCAAATCTTTAAACAAAAAGATTCATTTTAAAGAACCTTCAGCGGTTTAAACAATTTCCACATTTAAATCTTTTAAATAAAAGATTCATTCATAGATTTTCTAAATCAATTTCCATTCCAGTTTAACTCGTTAAATCTTTAAAACAAAGATTTAACTTATAGCTTTCAAAACAATTCCATTTCAAATGGTTTAAACAAATCATCATTCTAAATCTGTTAAAATAAACCGATTTAATTCATAGCTTTCAAAAAGAATTCATTTATAACTTGGAAAAACCATTTTTCAATTCGTACTTGAAATTCCTTTAAATTGGAATTTCATTTCTTATATATGTGAAAGCTTTTATCATTTGAAAACAAACAGTTTTCATTTCGGAAAATCTGATTCATTTATACGAGTTGGAATCCTTGGGTTAAATTCAAATTCCCAAAATTTTACTTTTAAATGGTTTAGATTCATACAAACACATTTATATCATCTTTAATCCCTAGTTTCAAATCATAGGATTCAATTTCAAACTTGAATTCAAATTTAAATCAAATTATTTAAATTTTCAAAACTCGATTAAGTTGTTCAAAATAACTTTTATCTTTGAAATTCTATTTCAAAAGCTTTTCATATAAAACCCCAAATTTCTAATTTCAAAATCAATTGAAATTAAAATTTCAATCTCAAAAACATCAGATTTAAATTATCTGTGACTTAACCGATTTCCACGTGAAATCCATATTTGTGTGTGTAAAAGTGTAGTCCAGGGGTTTCACACAATAGTGCAACACAATGAATCATCACATATCAGAATACAGAAACATAGTTGATAAACGATATAAACTATATCGCTTATCGTATAGATCATAGATATATATCAGATAATAAATTACATCACAGATTAAAACACAAATCAGGGTATATCACAAAGCATCATAGATCAGAATATCAAACAATTCAATCATCCAATCAAATCCAAATATTCATAAGTAAGGTCAGTTAATTATCTGATTTATTCAAATTTGATTAATTACTTATGAATTTCTAATCCTGGTTAATTAACATTAATTAATTACAAACCAATATAATTAATTATCCTTTAAATCATTTATTACTAACCATTAATAATTAATAAATTATTCTTAAATTAATTATCCTTAATTAATCACATTGATTAATTAGCCCTTAATTTATTATCTTTCCTTAATCACCTTCATTAATTTATAATTCCTTAATTAATTAACTTAATTAATTAATCCTTAATGACCCATTAATTAACCATTAATTATTTAATTAATTCAAGTTTTTAAATGTAACTTAATAATTTAAATGAATCCAATCATTAAATTCTAATTTAAAGATTTTAACTAAATTCCCCTTTAAATTTTCAAATCATTAAGTATGCTTTACCTATAAACTTACTTACACTATTTAAAGTTATAAACTTAATCCATTTTCAAAACATAAGATTCAAATTTCAATTTGAATTTAGACTTAAAATCTTAATTTAAACTGGGTTTAAATTTGTTTCAGATTTTATATTGTATTTTGAAATCAAGAAACTGCCAGGCTTAATTAAATTGGCAACACGAACCTGACCCGAGACCTCCCTTATTTCCCTTCGAGTCGAACATCAGAATACTTCGGCCCACTCTTAAATTTACTCGAGAAAACTCGACTACTACTCCTGCTACACCCAGACTTCTCATCATCCACCAGAGAATCACCGTGCACGTGCACGCCTCTGATCATCACTTCCGGTCGACCACGACCATCTCCACAAATCGACGATCGCTTCTACATCCTTTCTCAGGCCTCCGATTATCCCCTTAGACGCTCGATCGAAATCGAGTTTGATCATCCACCTGGAACCCAAAACCAGAAAACATCACTACCCGGAAAACTTCGCCGTGCTCCCACCTCCGATCACCAGAGACTACCAAATCTCGGCCATAGTTTCGTCTGCCACCCCTCTCCAACACCTCAAAAGCACGCTACGCTCGATCATGCCTTGACGTCGAACGAGACAAAAACCCATAGCCATACAAAACTAGGTCACCAGTTTTCAATTGCTTCCCGCTGCCACCACGTTGATCTGCCGGCCAGTCCACTATTTTTCCACAAACCCCTGATCACTCCTCTACCTCCAGACCAAACATCGACACCTCCGGTCAACTACAACGACCACGGCAACTCAAAATGCTTGAAACAGTGAAACTGGAACTGCTCTTCAACCCAAGCTTTAAAAATCGTAAAACTTGTTTTAAAAATTTTGATTTTGTATGATGTTTCACTCTATACCCCTGAATCCCTTAAACCAGAAATTTATTTTTGAACATATTTAAAGTTGAATGTTGTTTTCTTGATTTCCAGAGGCCATATAGTTTGTTTCGACTTAAATAAAATTTTAATACTTCGATTATAGTTAAACAAACAATTTGTTTACACCCTAAGTTCAAACAATAACTAGATCAAGAGAGGAAGCCTTATTTACATATCTACAAAAACAACAGGGGACAGACTAACAGAGTAACAATGAACACATATACACAGATTGCACAACCACATACATACAATATACATTCATCACAGAGAAAAGCATACTCAATATTTACTTAAGTTATAACATTTTAAATAAAGTGTTACTCACCTTTGTTCCCAGAGTTTCAGATTTAAGTTGAAGTTGTAGTCTTTTAAGTTGAAGATGAAATCTGGTTTTGAACTTGAGTGATGATACTTATTATTTTCTTCTTTCAGATATTTGTATTGATGTTTTAATTGAAGATTTTTGTTAAAGTTTGAATGATGACTACTTTTAGTTTTCTCAGCTTCAAGAACGAAACTGGGATGAAGAGTTGGATATAAGAAAATGAAGTTACAGGATGATCATTTTGCTTTTGTACAAGGTCTGATTAGAGATTTTTCATATGGGGGCTGATAGATAGTGTTGTACAAAACAAAACAAGGGATATTGTATACAAATGGGAGGCTGCATTTATTACCATGTACAATATTGTTTTTCTTCTTCTTATATTCATATATTTTCCTTTGGGTTCGGCTGTACATGTTTTGTAGTGTACTAAGGAGTATAGCATTAAATGCTTTGGTACCTTATGTTTCATTTGCAAGCTTATGGATGTTTATATACTTTCTTTTGTTTGCTTCATTTGTAAGTCTCGGCTGAGATGTATTATTTTATATATGTGATATAATTTGCTTTGTACAATTTTTCTATGCTTGCCTACATTTTTTTTTATTAGCTCGGCTGATATGAAACATGTTTGGTGGCTGCAGTGATATGTTGTGGTGGCTAAAGATATTTTACTTTATTCATTTTACTTTGTAAATATATTTTTGTTTGTATTCACACATATTTATTAAAAGACAATGTTTTGAAATCAAATGCATATCTAATGAATTACATAGATATATTCATTTCTAGCTTAAATATTTATTATTAGATTCAATACCAATTGTTTTTATTATAATTCAACTTATTATAATTTCTCATATATGTTTATTTTATAATCCATTTACTTGAAATTTAAATTCAAATCAAATATATATGTATATTATTTCAAATTTACTCATATATGCTCAAATACATATATATTATACAATACTTTTAACTTTTAAATAATTTATACAAAATTTATTTTAATTCGGTGAAACTCGCATCACTTTACAATTAATTTTTATAAATTGTCTTAAAAAATTTAATAAATTATCAATTTAAATTTAATTAAAATCCGGGGTCGTTACAGACTTCCCTCCTTAAAAGAATTTCGTCCTCGAAATTGCCAAGGAGACACGAAGGTAGATGAAAAACATTTCATCAGATCAAACTGAACAGCTATTCTGCATTTGGCTTACCAAATCAGAATATCTATAATAGATACAAGAACGAATTTGTTTAACACTTCACAAAATACTCGAGTTAACCAGATCTACGAAGTATGCAGTGGCATCGGTTAGTTCAAATGGATAACTAACCATTCGTAGAATATATCCGGACCCAAAGAATAGACAGATATATGGATACAATATCAAATCTTTTAGTTTAGAACTAAGGTATACCTATCAACCATAACAATCAAAGCAAACAAGGCAACCAATATATCCAAACAAACAATTCTGGCTTATTTGGAGTTTATGTCCCATTTTAATATATCGAATCTTCCTTTCTGGATCGACCAGAAATTATCGAAGAATTGAGAAAAGATGTTGAACAAAAGAGATTGAGAGAGAAAATATTGTTTTCTTGTTGTTATAGAGTATTGACCATTTATAGTCGTATTCCCCTGTCCCCTATCTCATCCTCTTCTTGCACTCATACTCACTATCAGTGGATAGTAAAAGAATTTACTGAGGCATTCGAACGGATATCTGAGGATACTCATTCTAGAGTTTACTTCACTCTATCTCTAATGAGCTACTTAACGTGTTATACTCCTGAGCTAAAGTTCAACCTTAGCTCTGATACCAAATGTAACGATCAGGATTTTCGCGTTCGAAAATCGACATCCATACTTTACATCGTACTCGAATGCCGTAGATTCGACCGTTCAAATCTGAGTCGCCGGAGCTTATAACACAGTTAAGTAAATAACACAGCGGAAGAAATGAATAATATATTAATATACAACTTTGATACAATATCTGATACAACAGAATGCTAAAAAGAATATCAATATACATCAGAGATGATACAATAAATAGCAGCGGAAAGAAAAGCTAACATCAGCAACGGATAGAATATCTCCAGTAGAATGCTCCAATCCATAGCTAGCAAAAAGCAAGGTCAGTCGTCCAAGGACTGACTAGCTCCAGATAATCTACTCAACCTGAATATCTGAGAAACCCAACTCTAGACTGCCCGTGTGGAAAATAGTGGGCACCCAGAGTTTAGGAAGGGAACAATAAACTCCGAATCAGTCATGGGACTGGTGTGAGCAACAAAAACAATTTATCTTTTAAAACAAGTAGCAGAGAATTTAAAGTAAATTCGCAATGCTTTTGGAAAATGAAACTACCATAAGACCTCCCACCACACACACAATGCAAACGCAGAATTGGAGGAGATTTCTTCTTATGATAGTCAAAGATGCTTACTACGCAAAATCATTGGATTATTATTACTAGTGCATAGTGCAGAAAACATTTCGAAAGTATAATATCAATCTTAGCCAGCATAGACATTTCGAACTATGCTTACTATAGCTACCATCCAAACAGTGGGGCGCCACCATAAGTAGATGGCAGGTTCTACAACTAAAACCGTACACAGTTCGTATTGGAAGATGGATTTCCAACAAATGGTCAGGCTAAGGAACTTCCCATTGCCACATGGAAACGCCTCTGGAATGACGTCCCGAGAACCTAACCGGATCTCTGCCAACACAAGGCCGGGTTACCTCTGCAAAAATAGGTAACTACTAACACGCGTATGCCATCCCCCGATCGTCACCGATCTTCCCGAGGATCCTCAATTTCCAACAACCACATAATAATAATAATGCAGTAACCACATAGGTTAAGTATTTGGGCTCCATACCATGATACCACCTTTATCCAGAAGGAATGACATACACTAAGGGGCGCTACTCCCTAGAACCTTGCTGCATCCTTCCTGTTTTGACCATTTCCGGGGTGTGAGGCTCGACGAAGTCTCGTCCACAAAGCTACGCTTTCTACAAAGCCATGCTTCGGGTCAAACAAATGATCAAAGTAATGATCACAAAGATATAAGATCAAACGAATGATCATATCACAAATGATCAAACAATAATCATCACACAGCAACACTCAGCATGCCACATTACCAAATTGGGATATATCGCTGATAACTTCAACTACATAACCTCTGAGCTCGTACGTCTCAAAGAAGGGTGTTAAGCTAAGAGAATAAATTCTCCGCCACCAACAGAGATGTATTTGAAAGAAATCGGCTTTATATCTCAAAGTGTAATGTCAGACATGTATCCATACAAGTCTGTTCCGGGTTCGAACAGAACCGAAGGCACTTCTCACGAAGCCCTTGCAAATCTGGATAATTTCCAATCACGTCCGGACTTCCCGTCACTAAGGGTGATAAAACCTCTATATCGGGGATCAGCCGATGCAGAGTAACTCGACGGTAATCCTTTCGTTTTCAAAAATATCCGGTCTTCAACACCGGTCATCAAATGCCATCCATAACGACGTATCACATATTCGGAATGGGTTAAACGACCCAAAGGTCCTTTCCCGGTTAACCCGAATAGTGAGCGAAATATTTAAAATCATATGGATATGGGATTTCAATTAAGTCACAAGTTAAAACCCAAAATCTTTCTTCAAATGGTTTAACAAATTACCATTTTCAAATCTTTAAACAAAAAGATTCATTTTAAACAACCTTCAGCGGTTTAAACAATTTCCACATTTAAATCTTTTAAATAAAAGATTCATTCACAGATTTTCTAAATCAATTTCCATTTCAGTTTAACTCGTTAAATCTTTAAAACAAAGATTTAACTTATAGCTTTCAAAACAATTCCCTTTCAAATGGTTTAAACAAATCATCATTCTAAATCTGTTAAAATAAACCGATTTAATTCATAGATTTCAAAAAGAATTCATTTATAACTTGGAAAAACCATTTTTCAATTCGTACTTGAAATTCCTTTAAATTGGAATTTCATTTCTTATATATGTGAAAGCTTTTATCATTTGAAAACAAACAGTTTTCATTTCAGAAAATCTGATTCATTTATACGAGTTGGAATCCTTGGGTTAAATTCAAATTCCCAAAATTTTACTTTTAAATGGTTTAGATTCATACAAACACATTTATATCATCTTTAATCCCTAGTTTCAAATCATAGGATTCAATTTAAAACTTGAATTCAAATTTAAATCAAATTATTTAAATTTTCAAAAATCGATTAAGTTGTTCAAAATAACTTTTATCTTTGAAATTCTATTTCAAAAGCTTTTCATATAAAACCCCAAATTTCTAATTTCAAAATCAATTGAAATTAAAATTTCAATCTCAAAAACATCAGATTTAAATTATCTGTGACTTAACCGATTTCCACGTGAAATCCATATTTGTGTGTGTAAAAGTGTAGTCCAGGGGTTTCACACAATAGTGCAACACAATGAATCATCACATATCAGAATACAGAAACATAGTTGATAAACGATATAAACTATATCGCTTATCGTATAGATCATAGATATATATATCAGATAATAAATTACATCACAGATTAAAACACAAATCAGGGTATATCACAAAGCATCATAGATCAGAATATCAAACAATTCAATCATCCAATCAAATCCAAATATTCATAAGTAAGGTCAGTTAATTATCTGATTTATTCAAATTTGATTAATTACTTATGAATTTCTAATCCTGGTTAATTAACATTAATTAATTACAAACCAATATAATTAATTATCCTTTAAATCATTTATTACTATCCATTAATAATTAATAAATTATTCTTAAATTAATTATCCTTAATTAATCACATTGATTAATTAGCCCTTAATTTATTATCTTTCCTTAATCACCTTCATTAATTTATAATTCCTTAATTAATTAACTTAATTAATTAATCCTTAATGACCCATTAATTAACCACTAATTATTTAATTAATTCAAGTTTTTAAATGTAACTTAATAATTTAAATGAATCCAATCATTAAATTCTAGTTTAAAGATTTTAACTAAATTCCCCTTTAAATTTTCAAATCATTAAGTATGCTTTACCTATAAACGTACTTACACTATTTAAAGTCATAAACTTAATCCATTTTCAAAACTTAAGATTCAAATTTCAATTTGAATTTAGACTTAAAATCTTAATTTAAACTGGGTTTAAATTTGTTTCAGATTTCATATTGTATTTTGAAATCAAGAAACTGCCAAGCTTAATTAAACTGGCAACACGAACCTGACCCGAGACCT
Source organism: Allium fistulosum (assembly GCA_030737815.1). Classification (NCBI taxonomy): domain Eukaryota; kingdom Viridiplantae; phylum Streptophyta; class Magnoliopsida; order Asparagales; family Amaryllidaceae; genus Allium; species Allium fistulosum. Next base: position 718,381,332 of record CM060905.1, on the reverse strand, counting down.
CCCCTATTTCCCTTCGAGTCGAACATCAGAAAACTTCGGCCCACTCTTAAATTTACTTGAGAAAACTCGACTACTACTCCTGCTACACCCAGACTTCTCATCATCCACCAGAGAATCACAGTGCACGTGCACGCCTCCAATCATCACTTCTGGTCGACCACGACCATCTCCACAAATCGACGATCGCTTCTACATCCTTTCTCAGGCCTCCGATTATCCCCTCAGACGCTCGATCGAAATCGAGTTCGATCATCCACCTGGAACCCAAAACCAGAAAACATCACTACCCGGAAAACTTCGCCGTGCTCCCACCTCCGATCACCAGAGACCACCAAATCTCGGCCATAGTTTCGTCTGCCACCCCTCTCCAACACCTCAAAAGCACGCTACGCTCGATCATGCCTTGACGTCGAACGAGACAAAAACCCATAGCCATACAAAACTAGGTCACCAGTTTTCAATTGCTTCCCGCTGCCACCACGTTGATCTGCCGGCCAGTCCACTATTTTTCCACAAACCCCTGATCACTCCTCTACCTCCAGACCAAACCTCGACACCTTCGGTCAACTACAACGACCACGGCAACTCAAAATGCTTGAAACAGTGAAACTGGAACTGCTCTTTAACCCAAGCTTTAAAAATCGTAAAACTTGTTTTAAAAATCTTGATTTTGTATGATGTTTCACTCTATACCCCTGAATCCCTTAAACCAAAAATTTATTTTTGAACATATTTAAAGTTGAATGTTGTTTTCTTGATTTCCAGAGGCCATATAGTTTGTTTCGACTTAAATAAAATTTTAATACTTCGATTATAGTTAAACAAACAATTTGTTTACACCCTAAGTTCAAACAATAACTAGATCAAGAGAGGAAGCCTTATTTAAATATCTACAAAAACAACAGGGGACAGACTAACAGAGTAACAATGAACACATATACATAGATTGCAAAACCACATACATACAATATACATTCATCATAGAGAAAAGCATACTCAATATTTACTTAAGTTATAACATTTTAAATAAAGTGTTACTCACCTTTGTTCCCAGAGTTTCAGATTTAAGTTGAAGTTGTAGTCTTTTAAGTTGAAGATGAAATCTGGTTTTGAACTTGAGTGATGGTACTTATTATTTTCTTCTTTCAGATATTTGTATTGATGTTTTAATTGAAGATTTTTGTTAAAGTTTGAATGATGACTACTTTTAGTTTTATCAGCTTCAAGAACGAAACTGGGATGAAGAGTTGGATATAAGAAAATGAAGTTACAGGATGATCATTTTGCTTTTGTACAAGGTCTGATCAGAGATTTTTCATATGGGGGCTGATAGATAGTGTTGTACAAAACAAAACAAGGGATATTGTATACAAATGGGAGGCTGCATTTATTACCATGTACAATATTGTTTTTCTTCTTCTTATATTCATATATTTTCCTTTGGGTTCGGCTGTACATGTTTTGTAGTGTACTAAGGAGTATAGCATTAAATGCTCTGGTACCTTATGTTTCATTTGCAAGCTTATGGATGTTTATATACTTTCTTTTGTTTGCTTCATTTGTAAGTCTCGGCTGAGATGTATTATTTTATATATGTGATATAATTTGCTTTGTACAATTTTTCTATGCTTGCCTACATTTTTTTTTATTAGCTCGGCTGATATGAAACATGTTTGGTGGCTGCAGTGATATGTTGTGGTGGCTAAAGATATTTTACTTTATTCATTTTACTTTGTAAATATATTTTTGTTTGTATTCACACATATTTATTAAAAGACAATGTTTTGAAATCAAATGCATATCTAATGAATTACATAGATATATTCATTTCTAGCTTAAATATTTATTATTAGATTCAATACCAATTGTTTTTATTATAATTCAACTTATTATAATTTCTCATATATGTTTATTTTATAATCCATTTACTTGAAATTTAAATTCAAATCAAATATATATGTATATTATTTCAAATTTACTCATATATGCTCAAATACATATATATTATACAATACTTTTAACTTTTAAATAATTTATACAAAATTTATTTTAATTCGGTGAAACTCGCATCACTTTACAATTAATTTTTATAAATTGTCTTCAAAAATTTAATAAATTATCAATTTAAATTTAATTAAAATCCGGGGTCGTTACAATCTTTCTCATGATTAAAATCTATATTGAATCTGTGTGCTTCCTGCTTTTCGCATTTATATAAATTGAGTTACAAGAATGAGAATTTTTCCCCAAATTGATTTAGGGTTATAAAGATTTAATCTGCTATGAATTGAGAGAAAGAATTTATAGTTCCCAAAATTTGGTCTATAAACTCGGACCCCTACGGTCGTATTTATAGATGTTGGTTGACCCTTTTTCGTGTCCATTCTTTCGCTTCAGTCGAAAGACCTTCCTTCAACCTTCGGTGTCCATCCTTTTGACGTGGTCGAAAGGCCTTCATTCAACCTTCTGCATGCAACCTTTCGACGTGGTCGAAAGGCCTCCCTTCATTCTTCTACGCACCTTCTTTTGATGCGGTCAAGAGGTATTTGTTTTGACCTTTCTCATTCATTCTTAGGCCTCCACCTTTTCATATCAAACCATTCGACCCAGTCAAAAGGATTACCTTAACAACCCTCCGCAGCCGTTAAAGTTTAAGCACCTCTTTTACTTTGCTTTTTACTAGGCTGCTTTCGACTTCATCGAAAGGGGAGTAGAAGCGCTCTCCGCTTTGAGTCACTATGCTGCTGCAAGTGAGAGATGAGTTGGGCTTTAACATAGCTTCGAAAGGAATGGTGAATGATGACTGGATCTTAGCGAAAGAATGCTAGGCCTTCATGTGTAGTTTTCATCATGCCTTCGAAGGGTTCCATCAATTTTGAAAGGCTTTCTCTTGCTTTCGAAAGGTGTGTATTGGAATCATTTCTTCAAGTAGTAGATTTACAATGAAGAAACCCACTATTTTGAAGGAATTAGTTCCTCTGTATGAGTATCGTTCAATATCTTCAAAAGGTGTTTTGGTCTCATACTTGCCACTCTTATATATGTGGATCCATTTACGTCGAAAGGTCTGGATGAGGCAGAAGGGTAACTTTTCTTTCTTTTCCACCTTACAAAAGCTTTTGTTTCACTTGTCTTTTATAGGGGCACCTATCGCTTGTGACTCCTTCGAAAGCTATCTCAATATCTTCGAAACACTGCTTTTGAACTTCAACGAAACCTATGACTTCAATTTTGGGGGAGCCTAGCACGTTTCAATAAGCCTTCTTTCATACTTTTATTCTTACGTGAATTTTTATGGTTAATAATATTTTTTAAGAAGATGGAAATAATTAGAAGTAAATATTTCTGAAATGGTTTAGATAAGAGATTTATAAAATTAATATTTTATAAGTAAAGTAATAGATTTTTAGATGGATTTTTATAAATAAAGAGATTTTAAAAATGATTAGATTTTATAAAAGGAATTTTATAAATATAGTAATTTTATAAATATAGGAATTTTATAGATAGAAGTCTTATAAAATAGAAGTGAAATTTATAAACGTAGTTTATAAATATAGAAATGATTTATGTTGAAAATCAGGTATGGAATTAATCGTTTTAAATGGGTTTATATTTTTAAGAACGTTTGAAAGTAATATTTTGATGGAGTTGATGGTTTTAAAAGTAATTTCTCTTTTGAAAGTAATGTTTTGTGAACTAATAATTCCAAATGGAATTTAATAGTTTGAAAATGATTTAAAATGTGATAAGTATCGAAAACGTAGATTTCAACATTTATTGCTGTAATAGACATTTTCGGGGAAGTAAGGAAGGCACGGCCTATAACACTGTTGTTATAATAAATTTTTTCTAAAAGGAAATGTTTTATGCAGTATACGGTATTTATATATGCATATACATACATACATACATATATATATATATATAATAATAAATCAAATCCTTAAACTAGTGTCCTAGGTCGTCATAACGATATTTTATGCAACATTCGTTTTTGACCCAAATAAAGTGCGTTTTAAAGAATACTTACCTTTAGATTTTTATATATACTTATTCCCGTTTTAAGTATATGGAGATATTTTCTAAGTGTCAAAAATGAAATGATTTGTGAATATACTTATACCGTTGCTATAATTTTATAGGAATGTTTCCATTATGGAATAATTAGAAATGGTTTTGTGAATATCCTTTTAAATATAATTTGAAGTAAATATTAGGAAATTTATTTAGTTAATAAAAGATTAATTAAATGGTCCTAGTGACTACTTATGTGCTAGATTTTATTGTTGTTTTGATGGTTAAATAACCGACCGTCAAATTTAGCCTCTTTATCGTTGTTGATCTAGAGAGATCGGGATCAGATATATTCGAATACTTCGAACCAGTGTATGCGTTCGAAAGTGTAGGTTTATGATGATGACAATTGAAGATGAATATCTTCCTGATGTAGGGCTACTCTCCACTACACCCTCGGGGAAATTACCTTATCGTATAGTTATGGTTGCAGTTGTGCTCCGTTATGAAAATTTTCGATATGCAAGGACTAATCATTATTGATCCTAGGGGTGATTCCCAAACAGGATGCGGCAAGAAAAGTGCCTTCAGTTTGTCCTGTTCCTGGACAACTTGTATGGACGAATGTCTGAACTTGCATTTTAAAATCACATTGATTGATCTCTATAAACATATCATCTGTTTGGTGGCGAAGAAGGCAACTTCTCTTAACTTAACACCCGTTCCTGAGACTTTGTCCACTTGTGAGATTCGAGATCGTGAATCCAATTCGTGTTCATCTCCTGTTTTGTGTAGCCTTGAGGCTCATCCTTCTCTTTATATCGCATCCTTGAAGCTCAAAAGCATGATCTCGAATTGGTTCTTCTTAGCCAAAGTTATAGGGATAAAAATAAGGTTGATGGTTTGAAAGACTTTGCTATTGATGCTCGTGGAGGTATTCGAAAATTTGGTAGACTTGTTGTGCAAAATATTTGTGATCTTCGTAAAGACATTTTAGAAGATTCTCATCGTTCTAAATTTACCATTCATCCCGGTAGTAGTAAAATGTATGTGGACATGAAGCGACTTTATTATTGGGATGGAATGAAATCTAATATTGTTAACTTCATTAAGCGTTGCATGACTTGCCAACTCGTAAAGGCCGAGCATCAAAGGCCCGGTGGGTTATTGCAACCCTTAGACATTCCCGTTTGGAAGTGGGATCAAATTTCCATGGACTTTATTGACGGTCTTCCCTGTTCTCGTTTGGTTCATGAAAACCATACAATATCTCAAATCTCCTCAAATATCCAAGGGAGAACGGTCGCTGACAATATATCGGGAAAGTTAGCACCTCGATATATTGGTCCATTTCCCATCACCGAACGCATTGGTTCCGTGGCTTATCACCTTTTATTGCCGGCTCAATTTTTTGCTATTCATCATGTATTCCACGTTTCTCAACTACGGAAATGCCTTAGAGATTCCAATTCTATTCTTGAGCCCGATGTTATTGAACAAATTGAAGTTTTGCCTAATTTGACTTATGAGCAGCATCCTATTCGTATCATTGCTACGGAGGTTAAATGCCTTCGAAATAAAGATATTCCGCTTGTGAAAGTTCAATAGTCTGCAAATACTAAGGATTTCTCTTGGGAATCCAGAGAATTCATTGAGCGAATACATTCGGACTTACTCTCTCATGCTCCTTAAGGTGAACTTCACATTTCAAAATTTCTTCTTTTGTGTTGTTATGCCTTAGTATGGTTGTTACTTTTTATTTTCTCCTTTATTATTGCGAGGACGCAATTTCATTAAGGTGGAAAGTCTGTAACAACCCGCATATTTTTACGATAATATATTTAAATGATTTATTTAAATATAGCATCGTTAGTTGAATTTAAAGTCCAAAACGTGACTTTTTGTAAACGGTTGAATCCGAACTCGAGACCATTTCCATTGAGTCCAAAATGGCGTTTACGGCCTTTTTGAGTATAAACGTCGATATGTTTGGAGTTGATTAGAATTTTGATATTTTCATTTGGGGCTTTGGGTTTGGGTTTCCGCCAACTAACCTAACAAGAGAACCCAACTCCTCTATCTAATAACTCCAACTCCTCTTCATTCATTCTATTATTACTTAACACTCAAGCTAAAGGAAAATGGGGAAAGAAAGGGAAATCAAAATTCCTAAGCCCTAGTTTACTAGGAAATTCAAATTCAAGTTCTAAAAATCAAAGAGAAGCTTAGGTAAGAATCCTCTTTATCTTCTCCATCTCAATCTCTCTTCAATTTTCAAAAATTCCTATAACTTAACTTAAGAAATTCATTTCATTTGATAATAGATTGAAGATTCTAGAGGTGTTGTTGAAGAGAAATCAATCTTTGCTTGTTTTTGAGCTTCTCATTTCTATATTTGGGTTTAAAAGCGAGTTCTTGAACTCACATCTATGTCTATAGCTTCCATTGTTGTAAGGTACGAATTCCTACCATGTATTCCGTATTCATTTGCTTTTGATTTGAATTGATTTGGTTAATTTTCTAAATTTTGGTGTTTTGAAGTCAAAGCCTTTAAAAATCCTATCTTGGATGTTTGGACATGTTGTTTGGGGTGTATCGATGAGCCTATAAGGCTGGGTTGTCGCTTGGCATAATTCCCTAGCTTCCATCGATCATTCTATCGCCTCCGGTTTGGATTTTTGCCCTTTTTGGGCTAGGCAGATTTTTGCCTAGCAGGATATTTCAGACGTCTGGATTGAAAATCCAGACGTTTGGAATTGGTCCCTGGAAAAAAGAAAAAAAGGCAAAGGCAAAATCCAAACGTCTGGAAATCCAACCAGACGTCTGGTTAGTGGTTCAGACGTCTGGTTGGTAATTTCAGACGTCTGGAACTGTTCAATTTTACCTATTTTGGCTGTTTTTGAGTGGATTTCCAAATTTTATCGATTTTAGTTGATCCGGTTAGTTGTTGTCAATTATTATTGACTTTTATGACTTCATTTATGGATTTTTGGGAATATCCATTTGATTGGGATTTGATATCGATTTTTATGGTTTGAATTCACGTCGTCGAATGTGGATTTTTGGTGATAGATTATTTTTACAATCATTTCTGTGATTTGTCACTTTTAAATACAAAGGTTTCTATACAAGTAGTAAATACTCAAACTCTTTCACAAAAATGATTTCAACATTACTTTTAAATACAAAGCTCATTTTAAAACCGTTTTCTAATCTATTAATATATACAAACCTTTACCTCATTCATAAGAGAAATCCAATTAAACGACTTAGCAAAACAAGTGGTATGAAACGCTTGCGTTTATTTTGTCGGTTAATTCTTAGACTTGTTCGATTGAAAACTTGTGACAATTTTCGAGTCGAAATCTACAATTTGTTCGTAAATATTTAAGTTAAGCAAGTGGTTATGGGACATGAAGCTATACTCATTAATTTATTAGCTTAGTGTAATTTACACTTTTTATTGATCAATGATGATCATTTTATATTTTCGAGTGGAAATCTACAATTTGTTCGTAAATATTTAAGTTAAGTCAGTGGTTATGGGACATGAAGCCTAACACATATATTTACTAGCTTAGTTGTAACGACCCAGAATTTCGAACGAATTAAATTGAAAATATTTAATTTATTTTAAATATTTGAACGATAATTTAATTTGAATCTCCGATATAAATTCAATTTTGGCGATTTAATTACAGAATTTAATCTGTTGAATGTTGAATAAAAATTTATATCTTCAATTTACAGTTGAAGAAAAATATTTCAAAAGCCTTTAAAATTCGTATTGATATTACTGAAGATAACAGAAGCTTCAGAATTGAATTTGGGAGTGAATTGTTCAGTTTGAAATTTAATCGTTCGAATCGATATTTAAAAATAGCCGTCCGAGGCACAGTCTCGGAATTCGACGAAACCAGTTCCATTGGCTCCGTAATATTGAATTATTGCCGGATTTCAAATTTCGTATCGTTCGGAGTTGTTGGGTGAGAATACGACAGATAAACGCGTAAAAAAATTGTACCGAAACAAATTGAATTTAAATTTAAATTTTAAAAATTAAAACAAGGGACAACATCCCTTATCTCACTCCTTTAATCACGCAGTGAATCACGGTATGAAATCGTGAAAGCACGACTCATCTCTGTAAAATCGCGTACCTTCCTCCCCTTCATTCAAAAACTCTCGATCAAAGAAAAAAATGGCCGAAGCCCATTTCACTCAGAACAGAGAAATTTAAATAAAACAATGGCGACTGGAAATCAATTTAAAAGTCGCGATCGAGTTTTGTATTAGGGCAGGTCGCGAGACATTCAAACAAAGAGATTCACAAAACAAAACACTTCGTTCCCTCTTCCCTAACGAATCAAAGTCAGCAGTTCGATCGTGAGTATCATTCGCGAAATTCTGGTTGAGGAGATCATCGCGGCGGCTCGAAATTGGGTGAGTCGCGTTCGAATCGAAGCAGGCGACCACCGTGAGTTCGAACAGGCGTCTCGGGCTCGTGCTCGTCGCGAGACAGTAGCAGTGTTGGGTGGCCGCGAACGTGAGGGGGAAAGGCGGCGAAGTTAGGGTTGCAAGATCTAAGGGTGTCGCGGCAGTGGTCCACGGTGAAGTCTGGGGCTTCGCGATCGAGGAGGCAGCGACAATGTCGCGATTCCAGTATTCGATTTAGGGTTTCACATGTACGATGCCAGGGGATTGGCGATGGCAGTAGGAGGCTGGTGACGTTCGCGAGATGGAGGCACTCGCTGGAAGGGGAAGGCGCGTGGTGAGATCGCAGTCGCGTGCTCTTCTCGTGAGGTCGAGAAACCTTGGGGATGGTGGACGAGGAGGTTCACGCGAGTTCGACGAGGCGACGTAGTCACGATGGTGAGCTGAGAATGCCGCAGTGAGGTATTCGAATTTTCTTCCTGAATTTAAATTTGAATTCAACATATATATGTATAGTTTAAATTTGGGAAAATGGGAAGTTTAAAATGGTTATGAGGTTATTTATAAAAGAGAATATATATATTATAATTCAATTTGTTGTTATAGTAAAATAATTTACTGAAGAATATATATGTAGGGAATTTAGTTTAAAAAATGAACTTTTGAGTTAAAATGAATTTAGTTTTAATTTTAAATTTTTGTAAAACAAATTATTACAGAAAAATTGATTTTGAACTAAATAATTAAGTTATTTAAATAAGTTGTTAGTTTGAAATTAAAAGGTTAGTTAAATAAGTTTATTTCAAAAGGAAATCAAATTTAAATTTTTATTTAAAATGAAATTGACGATGGATTGAAATTATCAACTAATCGAAAACTATTAAACGGAAATTAATTATTTGATTGGTTCGAATATTAATGATTGTATAAATATTTATACAAGGTAAAACCGTGAAGAAATGATCAAAAATGGAAATGGATGGCAAAATAAAAGCTAAGGTGAGATTTTCTCACTCGAAGGAAAATTTTATTTTGCAGTTATTGATTTGTTTGATGATTGGATGTGCTATTAGATATAGTAGGATATATCTATTATATATATATAGCAATATATACATATTGGCATATGTATATATTGGATTGATGATTTCCCGCCTCGTATAGCGGATGAGACCCTATTGCGCCGTTAGTAAGCGGATTTATAAAAACCTATATACCGCGATAATTCCGTACTGGAGCGGAATTGGTATTGTGCTGACATCTTTGGATGCAGGGAAACAGGTTGGAGGGATCCAACTGGACCCCTCACATTGATTGAATTTATTTATACTGTGATATGAATCTGTGAATGATTATATTGATGTTATTGACCATATTGATGTCTGGAAATTGTTTGAATGCTAAGATTTAGCTGAATGGATGTTTTGACATCATTGGATTCCAAAAATAAACGAAATTGAATTTTTGGAAATCAAAATAGAAATTTCTAAGTGAATTTAATTTTAGAAATTTAATAAATTCGAAGAAAGGAATTTTAAAGTATAAAAAGTTAATTTTTATAATCTTATCGAATTTATTTCCAGAATAAAGTGAAATTGTTAAATAAATGAATTTCGTATAATAGTGATTTTAAATTGAGGAAATTAATTTAAAAATCTGGATTTCTAAATAGATTGAAAGAAGACAATAGAAATTTATTTTCTTTAAAAGGAATTTATTTAAAAGGAGATAAGTTGGAAACCCAATTAGAAATTTAATTGGTAAATTGAAATGATTTGGGAAATCAATGTAAAATGATTTCAATTTGAAGAATCCATTTCAAAACAGAATATTGAATGATTTGAGAAAAAATAAGGAATTTATTTTAGTAGTGATAAATAAAATTTGAGATCAATCTGTGATTGATTTAATATTTAGAAATGAATTTTTGAGAAATCAATATGGAAATTTTATTCAAACGTTGAAAATAAAATTTGAAATCAATATTGAGATTGATTTGGTATTGAAGCTTTTATAAATAGAATTAAAATTTATAAAAGTTGTTATAAACCCAAAGTCACTTATTTTGATAAGTTAAATATAGAAGTTGATAAAAGAAGGTATAAGTCGAAGTTGTTATTAAAAGAGAAATAGAATTTATAAACGTGCTTATAAATTCGAAAATAGATTGAATGTGATAAATTTAATATAGAAGGTTATTTAAGAAGATATATTCACGATTTTGAATAGCGAATTTTTATTGAAATAAAAATGTGTAGGAATGATTGAAATGGGGTTAAGTAGATTTTATTCACGATTTTGGACAGTGAATAAAATGTTAAGTAAAATGAAGTTAAACATTTTAAAGGTGCTTTAAAATGTGTTATGAATCGAAAGCATAGACTTCAACATTTATTGTCGAAATAGGCGTTTTCGAGAAATATAAGGAAATGGTGGACTATAACACTGTTGTTATAGTAAATGATTTCCGAAAGGAAATGTTTTATATAGTATTGGGATTTATATATCTATCTAAATTTCGAATCCCTATACTAGTGATTTTGAGTCGTCGTAACGATGTTTTACGTAACATTCGTTTTGACTCAAATTGATGTTGTTATAGAAAATAGATTTCCTTAAAGAATGAAATATATACTTAATTTGATTTAAGTATATCGAGTATTTCCAAAATGTTGAAAATAAAAGATTTGTGAAACACTTATTATTAAATAAGTATGGAATGTTTTCCAAAATGAAGTGAAACGTTTTGAGATTTTATCTTCTTAAAGATAAATCGAAATTGAATATTTGAAAACGATTGAAAATCGAATATTAGTAGGTATTCGAAAAATGTAAATTCAATATGGAATTTATAAAGGAAAGGGAAACTGTTTAGAAAAATAAACATTGATTTATTTTTGAAGTGTGGAAATTTTATATCTAATAAAGATATTTTGGAAGATGAAATAATTTGGAAAATTTTTTGGAATCTGATGATGTTGCGCATCTTTATTGATAGTTAAATAACCGACTATCAATAATTGCCTTTAGATAGGTATTTGTTGTGAATTGGATGAATTTGAATGCCACACTTATTTTTGAATAAACGCTCACTATTCGGGTTAGCCGGGAAAGGACCATGGGGTCGTATAACCCATTCTGAATATGTGATACGTCGTTATGAATCGCATTCGAAGACCGGTGTTGAAGACCGGATATTTTTGAAAATGGAAGGATTACCGTCGAGTTACTCTACACCGACTGATCTTCGGTTTAGAGGTTTTATCACCCTTAGTGACGGGAAGTCCTGACGTGATTGAAAATTATCCGGAAATGCAAGGGCTTCATGAGAAGTGCCTTCGGTTCTGTTCGGTCCCGGAACAGACTTATATGGATTGTGTGTCTGACGTTACAATTTGAGATATAAAGCTGATTTCTTTCAAATACATTTCTGTTGGTGGCGGAGAATTTATTCTCTTAGCTTAACACCCTTCTCTGAGACGTACGAGCTCAGAGGTTATGTAGTTGAAATTTATCAGCGATATATCCCAATTTGGTAACGTGGCATACTGAGTGTTGCTGTGAAATGATCAGTGTTTGATCATTTGTGATATGATCATTTGTTTGATCTTATATCTTTGTGATCATAGGTTGATCATTTTGTTTGACCCGAAGCAGGGCTTTTTGAGAAAGCGTAGCTTTGTGGACGAGACTTCGTCGAGCCTCACACCCCGGAAATGGTCGAAACAGGACGAATGCAGCAAGGTTCTAGGGAGTAGCGCCCCTTAGTGTATGTCATTCCTTCTGGATAAAGGTGGTATCATGGTATGGAGCCCAGATACTTTAACCTCTGTGGTTGCTGCACAGTTATTATTACTTTGTGGTTTGTTGGAAATCGGGGATCCTCGGGAAGATCGGTGACGATCGGGGGATGGCATACGCGTGTCAGTAGTTACCTATTTTTGTAGAGGTAACCCGGCCTTGTGTTGGCAGAGATCTAACCGTAACGTTAGATTCTCGGGTCGTCTATTCCAGGGACGTACCCATCGTGGATAGGAAGTTCCTTAGCCTGACCATTTGTTGGAAATCCAAAGAAACAATACGTGACTTGTACGGTTTTAGTTGTAGAATCTGCCATTTAATATGGTAGCTATAGCAAGCATACTATAATGGTACCTATGCTGGCTAAGATTTATATTCTACTTTCGAAATGTTTTTCTACACTATGCACTAATAATAATATCAAAAAGAATTTGATTTTTGCGTAGTAAGCATCTTTGACTATCATAAGAAGAAATCTCCTCCAAGTCTGCGTTTGCATTGTGTGTGTGGCGGGAGGTCTTATGGTAGTTTCATTTTCCAAAAGCATTGCGAATTGACTTTAAAATTCTCTGCTATTTATGTTTAAAAGTTAAACTGTTTTACGATCTCACACCAGTCACCATGACTGACTCGGAGTTTATTGTTTCCCTTCTAAACTCTGGGTGCCCACAAATTTCCACACGGGCAGTCTAGAGTTAGATTATTAGGTTATCTGGATATTCTGGAGCTTTGGAGATAAGCTGGATGACGAGACGTAGTATTTGTATCTGATAGTATTTATTCCGCTGTGTATTCTGTATGAGGACAAGTTTATATAACTGTCCATTGTTGTACTGAGTTGTATATTGACTCTGACGATTGATGTATGTATAAAATGATATAGTTCTTTGTTTTAAAAGACTAGTAATTATCTATTGTATATTGTTCCGCTGCGATGTGTAAGATTCTGATATTGTTCTGTTTCTGTTCTCTGTTGTTGTTCTGTTATTCTTCTTTCTTTTCTCTTTTTCTTCTATCTTCTCTTCCTCCTCTTCTTTTAAATATTAAAGTTTCGCGTTTTCGCCATCCGATTGTTCGGCAATTGCTACAGTGGACGTAGCAGTGTCGGGTTTTCGGAAGACGGATTTGCGGGTCTTTACATTAGTGTAATTTACACTTCTTCTATTGAGCTTCATCGCATTTTTATGGTCTAGCGACCCATGGTTTTTATGGAGTTTGGTTCATTGGGCGTACCGTTATTGCACTACGTCATTGTTCCAAATTATTTAAGTTTCATGTTCATCGGGCGTACCGTTATTGCACTACGTCGTTGTTTCGAATTATTTGAGTTTCAAGTTCATCGGGCGTACCGTTTTTGCACTACGTCGTTGTTCCGGCTCATTTGAGTTTTAGGTTCCTCGGGCGTACCGTTATTGTACTACATCGTTGCACTGGTTCTATGGTTAGCGACCATGGGATAACAACCCGTTTGTGATACACGTGTTGGTGAGTTTTTGTGCTCTCGTTTATGATAGGCCTCCCCCTTTTTGTGTTTTCTGGATTTCTAATTGTTGATTTCTGGAATTTGTGTTTCACCAATTTTTTCAATTGGCATTGATATGTTTTGTCAATATTTGGGGTTTGGTGAATAAGCTAAAGAATGTGATATTCTTTTTGGATATTTGATGAGATTTGAGATATTGTATGATTTTTATTGTTATCGAATGTATACTTGTCACCGTATGGCATTATTATTATCATACATTTTTGTGGTATCTCTTATCCTTTCTCATCTCATATGATATTTATAGCTAGACTGATCCATTTATTATTTTTCTTCTTAAATAATACTCGGGTCAGACCGAGGTGTTTCAGGTGATTCCATTTGACTTCTTGGTAGGGGCTAGCTTCTAACATTTGGCTAACTACTTTAGCTTAGTAGTTTTTGCTTTTATACATTTGAGATAGAGACTACTTGATGTATACTTATTCTTTTGCTTAGCACATGTACCTATTCTTTTGTGATGTAGTGGATCTTGTATGACCACTATTTTGATGTACACTTTTATGTGTTATATTCATATATATTTCCGCCTTTGTGATATGAATATATGTGACTGATTTGTGTTTACTTATTTCTATATTTGTTTCCGAAGCCCACATAGCCATTGTGTAGTAGCTTTGAGTTTGTATTTGATATGTCGGATTTCCTCTTGAAATGAAATTGTCATACTATCCATATTTGTACTCGCACAAAGCAATTACACAGATGGACGCTCCTCAACAGCCTTATTCTTCGTGCTAGTCGACGGCAATACCCCGTAGTGTCCTTGGTTAGTGTGAGTATAGAGGTGGGGCGTCACAATAATCCTATTAGATTTATTGTTAGGTAATCTCAACAAGGGTTGTTATAGACTTCCCCCTTATAAAAATTATGTCCACGTAATTTCCCTATGGGAAAATCTATAACAAATTACCAAGAATGGATATTCTCGAAGGAGATTGAGTTATAATCGAGGGATAACTCAGAGTGAGAGAATCCTCATTAATAACTCAAGAAAACACAGGATGTGTTTGCTCGATGAATTCTCAAGTACAACAAGCATTCTATGTCCAAAAATAGAATCAGATTCCTAAGTATTTCCAAGGATGAAACACGTAAAGGACAATATAAATGCTAGCGAACTGGACAGGTAAGAAAGCTCATTAACAAACAAGGACACTACACTCAATGGTTGGTAGGGTCCCAAATATCAATGAGTCTATATCCCAAATTGACTGAATTATCAGTCATCAACCAAAAAGGAACACGAATAAAGATTCAATTTCCAATAGAAATTTCCAAGATCTTACCAAGAGATGCACAAATAGAGTCGGAACTTAAGATCGATTTCTTTCCCCGACTTAAACCAATAAGAGAGTGGTCGACATGATTCCCTAGGCAAAGGTTTCGAAAGGAGTCATACCAATATCAAATTTGAAACTACCAACAATGGAAAAATTTAATCAAGGTAGATATGATCCTTTTGGCTCCTACCCGAGTCAATGTACAACGTTAGGTAGATTACTAAGATTTTATCGACATTCAAATCATTAAGAGTTATCTATCTAATTTTTTTCCATTAGATACAGTTTTGCTTATTTATTATTTGAGATAAACTAAATAATTATTTGAATTCTCAAAATTTCTATAATCTTTAGCTCGTTAAAGGATTAAAACTTTACAATTTCCAACCTCAACTATCAATAAAAGTTTTAACTCAAACTAGGTTCTTAATTGTAAATTATCAAATAAACTTTTAAACTAAGTTTTCAAATCTAAATTTATCAAAAGTATTTCCTCTATTTAATATACTTATTAATCATAATATTATAAAATATTGATTGATTAATCCTATTCAAAAAGTCATGGAATATTTCTAAGATTTCTCCTTAATAACTTCTTGATTCATAATGTAATTTTAACTTATCACAAAACTCGTTTACATATTATATTCTTTTAAAGTACAGGAAATTCAAGTCCAACCTGATCACAAGGATTGTGTATAAAAATCTAGGAATATACCTCTTGAGGATTTAGCAGCCCCAGCCAAACACCAAAAGAGAGTAAATTCTAAAGTGCCAAATACTATCACTTATAATAATCACAGGAATTTAACCAAAACATCTCATATCATATGGTGAAATTCAAGTATTTACTAAAAGTTAGAAATCTCACTCATTTCGGATATAACCGAAGAACCTGAATTATATTCTCTTAAGGATCTATCAGCCTCATGGCAAACACCAAAAGTAGTAATAACCCTAAAGTGTTAAGTATTATTCCAAAGGCAATCACAAGGATTTAATCCAAGTATCCCATACTACCCGATGAAATTCATGTACCCGCAAATGGGTTAGTACATTCTGACAATTTATTTGACCAAGTGAGAAAAAAAATTAAACACTATACAAAAGGCACAATCTTTGAAGAAGGAATAATGGCAGATTACAACGCCTTTGCACATGAATGGGGTCAGGTCACAAGTGGGACAATACCTACACCGGAACCCCAAAGAGTTTTAAAAAGAAAACCCGTTTTTAAAGGGGAAACTCCATAGCCAAGTAATAGAAGTTTTAAAAGCCACCTCAAAGAACAAGTTTCAAGTCAAGACTTCTAAAGAGTGCAATCTAACAACATCCATAGAGAATGTCTACTTGCTAACAAATGATGAGCTCAACTACTGGCCATCATAAAAGAAGAAACCAAAATATGAAAGGAATCTGGGAGGATCCTATTGCCATTACCACATGATAAATGGTCATAAAATAAATCACCGTAGAGCCTTGGAAGAAATGATAATCAACTTTTACCATCAAAGAAAAACCAATGAG
This sequence comes from Allium fistulosum, assembly GCA_030737815.1. Classification (NCBI taxonomy): domain Eukaryota; kingdom Viridiplantae; phylum Streptophyta; class Magnoliopsida; order Asparagales; family Amaryllidaceae; genus Allium; species Allium fistulosum. The sequence goes on along the minus strand of CM060905.1, from coordinate 718,364,727 downwards.
TTTGTAAGAAATACCAAATGATATCAATAAAAAACTACTTTTCTTTAAAGAGAATCTTCATGGTTGGGAGTGAAATACTCCTTTTATTTGAACATTACGTTAAACGATCAAAGCCTCTGTCCGCGCTGAGTTTTCCAAGGCAGAGCACCTCCTTAAGGGAGGAGTGTAAACCTTTATCCAAGCCACGCTATGGCCAGGTTAAAGCATCTACAAGTCCTTGGCCGTGCCTCTGGTCAGGTCAAGACACCTCTTTGAAGAAGGAGTGTAAGCCTTTATCCGCACCATGCTATGGTCAGGTTAAAGCATCGACAAGCCCTTATTCACACCATGCTATAGCCAGGGTAGGGAACCTCCTAGAGGGAAGAGTGTAAGCCTTTATCCGCGTCATGCTATGGCCATGTTAAATCAATGACAAGCACTTGGTCGCACCTCTAGTCTGGTCAAGGTGCCTTCTGGAGGGAGGTTGGGTAAGTCCTTGGTTCTATCCTCTAAGAATTAGCTAATCAAGAGCACCAGACAATAACGGACCAAGACATCCAAGCCTGAGAAGCGACACATCTACAAAGGACTAATACATCCAAGCCCGAGAAGCGGCACATCTACAAAGGACTAAGATGTCTAGGCCCAAGAAGAGGCTCACCAAACAAAGGACTAAGACGTCCAAGCCCGAGAAGAAGCTCATCAAATATCGGACTAAGATGCCTAAGCCCGAGAAGTAGCATATCAAATAGAGGATTAGGATATCCAAGCTTGAGAAGCAGCCAGTCAAACCACAACTTCATAAAAGGCCTAAGAGGTTTATACATGTTGGAGAAGATAGAATCTAAGAAGTAGAACAGAACTCCGCTAATTACCCAAATCAGGATTTCGAGTCTCTCATTTCTGAACTTCATCTATTAATACCCAAATATGGGTTACAGATCTCTCAATTTCTCATACGCGAATCTAGGTTTCGAGACTATTACTTGATTTTGCTTATTAATGCCCTAATCTGAGCTTGAGATTTCTATTATGGATTTCTGATTATCCACTACTAATGCTCGAATTTTGGATAAAGACTCCTATCAAAAGATCATTATTATGGGTTTCCAGTTATCATCCACAAAATACTCGAATCTGAGTTTCAAGTTTCTTATTTTCTACTATCATCCACTAATACTTGAATCTAGGTTTCAGGCTTCTAAACTTTCAAATTTCATTAATATCTGAATATGGGTCATTGGATTTCTACTACAAATTTTCAGACGATTATTTCTGGACTTCTATTTACTTAAACATTATTAATCCTCTATTGGTAATCTTCAAAGGATGATTTTCTAATACAATTATACCCCTCGTTGAGGATAAAATTTTCTTCCAACAAGAATTTGGATATTCCAGCAATATGGTTAAAGTTAAATTTCTCATCATGATCAAAGATGGGTTTTAAGACATATAATTAATGTTTATATGATTAACATAATGATTTGTAAATCTACGCAAATTATATAGATAGACTTTTATATTAATTTCAAGCTAACAATTGGAAATATTGTTTGCTTTATACTTTTCAGGGAAATCAGAACAATAAAGAAGAATGAAGAATCTCGTAAATACAGACATTGTGGTACAAGCTATCAAGAAAATGTTTCAGAGATAACATTACAGAAGAGACAAATCAGGTGATATTTACAAGATTTACAAGATTAACATAACTTATGGAGTTATTTACAAGTGTGTAGAACAAATACGTACATTTCATAAATATGGATCTTTCATAAATCTTTAGCAGCCTTGGTCAGGTTCTCAGCAATTAAAGGATCTACGATGTGACGGATAGCGAAACAGAGAACCTCTTTTAAGTTTTTCTCTTTCTTCCTTATCCTGTCTACATCATTAATCGCATCAATATTAGTTTTCAAAGCACAATTGAAAGCTCTATTTGCGCCTCTAAGGGTCTTATTTTCCCTTTCCAATTTGGCGATGCGCTCCAAAAAGAGATAATTATCGAGTTTGAGTTTTTAAATTCTAGCAGCATATTCATTTAAGCGCTGTGAATATTTAGCTTTCTGATGGTCGTCAAAGTATTTCATCATTTCGAATTTAACTTTCCTACACAACTCGCCTACTACCTTCTCGTCTAAACCTGAGGGAGGATTTGTTGTAGTGGGAAATCTCTGAGCAGTAAGGGAAGTAGATCTTGTAGATTTAGCAGCAGATGGAGTAGCATGAAGGGCTAATAAATCAATACTCGAAATATTATCCATCGTAATAAATTCTAACAACTCACACTGAGCCTGACTATCCTTCAATCTAATCTCAAAATTGCTTATTTGTTGGTGAAGTTCGGACATTTTGTGATCGAAGTCAATTGAAGGATTAGACTTAACTTGACGGTTTAAAGCGGAAATCGTTTCATTTTTGCTGTTGACATCAGCTTCTAAACTGGCAATCTGATCCTTAAGATTTCCAACAATTGTTTTCTGAAGTAAGAATCTTTTATGCCATCTTAGAGCTTCAGTATTACCATGAAAATGAGCAATTAAAGTATCTTCAAGAAATCTACACTTTTCAAGATCCGCTAACAACTTATCGTTAAGATTGATAAAGCGAGATGCTTAATCTAATGAGTGAGGCGCTACGGATAACTATAATTCCTATTTAATAAAAAAGGAAAAAGGATGAAGTCAAAACTAGAATGAAGAATTTCTTTATTACTGCAATAAAAGATTACAACTTAGATAACAATGAAATTGCAAGAGTACAATTGGACTTTTGCTTTACATCTAAAGTTAAGAAACTGCATTCCTAACTTTATTTAATGAATTAGCAGAAAGGATAATGATCGAGTCAAAAGGAATATTGACCCCTTCTGGAGTAATAACCAGTGGATATTTAATGTAGTCCTATTCCCTAGCAGGTGGACTATCGCACCCACATATTAGTTTGGTGTGGAATGTCTGAATCTCTTTGAATATTTTCTCCTTTTCCTCACCAAGAAAATCGAAGCGGAGATGAGGGTGTTCCATGTAAAGTCTTTGTAAATCTCAAGAATGCAATACCTTGCTAATTTCGATGATTTTAAAATTGATGCCTTTTCAAGATAAAATCGTCTAAATTTAACAAATTGGCTTAAGTAATCTCTAGAAACATAATTGCGTAAGGGACATTCACTTTGTAATAAAGCAATAAAATAAAGCTAAGTATAGAGGGAAAATTAAAATGAACATTCATAAATCATTATTATTACATAATTACAATTATTCATCAGGTTCATACAAAATTGCTTTTATAAAGTCTGGAATAAATTTGTCCTTATGAAACTTAAGTTTTTTGGGAGGAAGGTCTTGGGGAATTGATCTAACTCGAGGCACGTTCCAACAAGTTCCGGGATGCGGGTAAGATCTGAATTCATCCAAGTACCTTTTGTGAAGACGCCTAAGTAAACCCTTGCTAAAATCATCTAAATATAACAAATTAACGGTCGAGTGTCTATAATAGGCCTTATATAAGAAGTTAACTAAAATATCTCTCTCCTCGACCAACATCCAGAATAGGGTAATCAATTCTCGGTTTTCCTTCAAAAGAGCGTCATATCGAAGGTGCGCTCTCCTCAACCGTGGGGCAGCTTCTTAATGCTTAAAGAAAGCTAACACTGCCGCACTTCTATTGAGTCTATGATATTTATTAGAAAGCATGTCGTGCTCCTTCAACTGTTTGTCTAACTCACTACATGAACTATTTACCTCCGCTTGTTTTCTTTCAGGCTTAGTTTTATAGGGGTGGACAAATTTCTTCCTTATCTAAATAAAAGATTTACACTATTATTATCTCCGAAGCGAAAGGTATTTAAACAGAGAATCACATACCTGAGATACCGAGGTTGATGCTTAGGAGACCTGCTCGTTTTACTTTGGCACTCCGACGTCAATAGAAGTAGGCTCCTCTTAAGGTCTAGAAGGGGCAGGAGATCTTGGTGGAACTACCTCTTGAGGAGATGGATCCCTTTTGGAAGCTCTTGTATTGTCGTCCTAATATTTTTAAGGAGCCTCGGTAGGACCACCTCTATCACTACTAGAACCTTTTCTACCATTGATGCTATCATCCCCGTCATCATCGTTATCATCGTCAATATTGTCACCTTCTTCTTCGATGGCCTCATCTTTGTCATCTTCAACTTTGTAGTCAGATTCGACTTCGAAGGAAGGAACTTCAAATGAGATAAATTTGGAGACGTCGATCTTCTCCTTTTCAGCGGCCTCAATTCCTTGCTCCATCTGTTTAATCTTGCCCATAACCCTATCGACCAGAGCAGGGTCAAGCGAGGGAAAGCTTAGTTCAGGGCACTTGTCGATGTTGTCGGCATAGGCGAGCATTAAGGTGTCTTCAAAGGAGTTCACCGTAATATTGTCTAGAGAAGTGTCAAGAAATTGTGATACTCGCTGTTTTGAATCAATGATGACGTTGACTGCCAATTTCAAAGAGGCTTTGTTCTTGTCCAACTTTTCCTTCAGAAAGGCTTGTTTTGCCGCCATTAGGATCTTTTCCTCGTCGGATTCTTTTAAGATCATTTTCATCGCCAAGTTTTCACCGGTGAGCAGTTGGCGGGCTTTCCTTTCTTCTGAGATAATGGATTCCGATTGAGCAAGAGAAGCTCTCAATCGCTCCAGTTCAGTCATATCTTCGTTTTTCTCTATGGATAAAGAAGAACTTAATTCCTTAAGCCAGAAATTTCTTCCTGAAGCTTAGAGGTTTCGGTAGAAGATTTGGACGCATGTTCTTGCAAAGATAACCAACTCTTAGAAATCTGAAAGAAAAAGTACAGCATAAGTAAAGAACTTAAAGAAGAATAGTAACGATAAAGTTAAGTAAAGAGGAACTTACCAAGAGTTGTTGTTCTATTAAAGAACGATAATGATCGGCTAAGTCAGGCACAGAGGAAGGCGGGTGTGTGGAAGCAAAAGATGGAGAATTCAGAATAGATCAAACCATCTCTTCAAAAGTATTTGAGGATGTAGGAGATGGTGACCTAGAAGGAATGAGCTTATGAGAAGGGGTCGTAATCCCCAAAGCCTTCCGCATCTGCTCAATCGCACTAGGAGAGCTCGAAACAATAATGCCAAAAAGTGGGTCAATCACGGTGGGAGTCTTTTTAGATTGTTCAGGAAGAACTTCAATGGATGAACTCTCCAAAGCTTTATCAATAATTAAAGACTCCTCCTCCTCGTGTCTTGGAGAATCAGGAACTTGAACTGCTTTTGCTATCTATAGAGGCGGCTCCACCACCGTCATTTGACCAATTTACTCTTGATGGCCATCTTTTTTTTAGTGTGAGCTTGAGAAAAGGATGGCACATGAGAAGCTGAAAAGGGAGGAGCGGGACCACTAATAAGTTTTTCCACATGAGAAGCAGCTGTAGAGAATTCAAGCAAATTATAAGTCAGCAGACTAACTTGAAAAATCAACGTAGCAATAGATATCAAATGCAATGTTTATCACTTACCGGAGTAGTCAGAGCAGATAGGTGAAATTGGGGAGAAGTTTGATGGGTCTCCCAAAGAAAGGAAGCGTTTGCTTCGGGATGTGTGTTGAACTGAAGGAGGCTGGCCATGTATTCTTTGGCCCACCTATAGAAGGGAGTGCTTTTGCAGATTTGTTGGATTTAGCAGTGTTAATTTTTTCCCAATCTTGCTTGAAGCTGCAATTATAGACTCCACTGTTCTCTTATTCTCCTCATTTAGTCCTTTAGCGGGAGCACCTGACAAAAAGCATAGATCAACAAAGAAAAGTAATTATATGGAAGGAAAATGATGAAATCAGAGCTTACAAGGAGTAGAGAAGGTCCCGCTGATGTTTGGAAAGCATCTAACAAAGAAGAACTGATTCTCCCAGTCTCTAAACTTGTTCACACCCTCAGATATCAATTTCTTGGGAGGATTTGCCTGGATGATTTGGTTGTTAAGGTTGCTGAGCTTAACCAACCGGACGAGGCGATTCGGTACTTCAGCATTCAAGGAGGGAATGCAAGATTCTAGTGCCATCAACTCAAAGGATAAAAGACAAGTGTAGACGTTTGGAGATAGCTAAATCAGAGCAATTCCTAGATGAGCTAGGAACCTAAACAAGAATTCTGGAAATGGGAGAAACCCTTCATGCTATATGTTTATAGTAGTGTAAGCGAAGAACCCTTTAGGAGAGCTACTGATGGTGTCATTTTGAGTAGGTGGAATGGCTCCCACCCCAGTGATTCCAAAGTCATTGAGAATTGCATCCACTTCATCTTGAGTGGATATCAAAGAACACTTGGAAGTAGCATAAACTTTCTTTGGAGAACTCATGATTCTTCCAGGTGAAAATGTTTCAGTTAGAAATTACAGTTTGTTATAAAGTTAATATTCTTTCAAGTAGTAGTAAAAACCTACTACAACAATTTGAACATTAAACAAAACTGAAACTTCAAATTCTTGAAAGAATGTTAAAGTAAAAATGAGATTTATTGAGCTTTCGACAGAATCGAAAAGAAAATAAAAGTTAACACTTAACAAACACCTCTTAACAATGTCGAAAGCCTAGATATAAGCATTTACTAAGCTTTCGACAGGGTCGAAAGGGAGGGTTGAAGTATATGTCCAACCGACACTCTTCAACAATGTCAGAAGCTCAATAAGACTTTGTTATTAGAAAGGAATCGTTAAAACCAACATAAAAATTTGAACAAGGTAACACTACCAATATTTAATAAACAAAAATAAAGACCCGTCGACACTGTTGAAACCTACAGTCTTAGTTTTACCAAGGGAACATGAATGCTGTCGAAACCATATATACCAATTAAGTCGAAAGGTTTTAAGTTGAAGTTGTATTGTTAAAAAATAAAAGGACTTGAAACGTTTCGACGATATTGCAGAAAGATGATTATAGGAGGTTCCGACTCATTAGTTACAGAAGGTTTCGATGGAATCAAAAGGCATGCGTGGTAACGAAAACCTACTAACAACTAAATTTCAATCAATACAACGGGTTTTGATTAAGTCAAAACGTTTAGCTTGATTTATGAATTTTACAAAGTATGATTTCCTCGGCCCAGTTTATAAAATATATCTATCTCTAACTTAAAAAATATTAAACAAGCTTATATGAATGATTGTGAAACCCTTGGGACAAAATCTATGATTTCAAAAATGTGAGTTACGATGCAATAACCAACATCTTCGAAAGGTATTAAGAGCCGAAAGCATAAAATTGCCTTCGAATAGGTTAGTTTCGTATGAACTAAATAACCTTTCGACAAGGTTAATAGAATAAGGCGCTAGATTACCTTTCGGCGCCATCGAAAGGGGTTTAAAAATCAAATAGTAAATTACCCCCTCAATCCCTTTCGAATGGGTAGATGGGTAAAATTCTAGCGCTAAATTTTTGGTTCGTACTTCTCAAAAACCTCTAGGCAAAGTTAGCCAAAGATTCCTTCTTCCCCAAACCCGATTTCAACCCTGAAACTTATAAACCATTACACAAATGAAATTGAATGAGAATCAGTCACTAAAATCTTGAGATCTTTGAGGTAAAGGAAATTTATCTCTAAAAGTAACGATAACAATAGAATTTGGATTGGGCGAGTTCAAAATGAAAATTAACAAAAAGAAGAAAATCGAGTCAAACCATGAAATTGAATCAAATAATAGAATGCTTTCGGGTAAATTAAAACTTAAAGCTTAAACGGTTCTAGGTAAATCAAAACAAAAAATCGAAATCCCGATTGTAAAAGTTTGAGAAGTAGAAATCCATCGTAAAATAAAAAGAGAGAAATTGATTTGAAAAGCTTAATAATTTTGACTTACTTTAGAGCTGGATTCTTCTTTGATTGAGAAAGGATAATTTGAGGTTTGAGAATTTTTACTTTTGCTAAAAGTTTGTTTCAATTATAGATGAGTGAAAGAGAAGAAGAGGAGAACACGACTTATAAGAAAAGTCAGCAGAAAAAGCAGGCCGCCCAACAAAATTTAAATAAACGGCCCAGATCTACCCTGGAATGTGAAACGATGGGAAACATTGAAGGTTTCAAGATGATTGACTTGAAAAGTCAGAGCCATCCCTTCGTGGGGCGGGGGAGGGGGAGGGGGAAAATGTTATCACTAATATTCTGTCGACCATGTCGAAACCCTATTGAATAGAAGGCAAAGAAGAGCAAGAGAAAGAAGCACCAACATGACCTTTCGGGGAGTCAAAGGGATGCAACAACCAAAGATTAGAAGTATCAAAACCACTCGAAGGGGTTTAAAGGGTCGAAATAACGCTTTCGCTTCAATAAACACCTTTCGAAGCAGGTGCTTCTGTAGGCATGCAGACCTTTCGAAGGAGTTAAAGAAGCAACTTTCGAAGATAATGCTTAACAACCTTTCATATGCGTGCCAAATCTTTCGAAACCAAAGGTTTCGCCTTCATTCAAATCACTCAGATGCACACCATGATCGGAACAACCTTTTCAAAAGCCAAACCAAGCCTTTCAAACCGGTCGAAGCCATTAATATCCAGGGAAGGTTCCGCATCAAGTCGCAAGCAAATGTTTGAAAGCTACAAACAGCATCGAAACCATCACCAGTTCAACACCTTCGAAGCCCCTGGAAACAACCCTTCGACAGAGTTGAAAGCTCTTACAAAGCAATATAAAGAAGAGAAGGCGCAACTACCCCTTTCGATGAAGACGAGGCATTCGAACCCATTAAGAAGCATTGCAGAGGAAAGCACAAGTGCCGAAGGAGTCGGAAGGCATCTGAAGCCATCTGAAGCCATCTTTCGACCAGGTCGAAAGCAATGGGTCGAAAGGTGCCGACCCGCATCTATAAATAAGACCCAAGGTGTCAGGTTTTGGGATCCGAACTCAGTCAATCTATTCTTGTATTTTCTTAATTCTTCTAAATTGTAAACCTTAATTTGTAAATGGATTTGGGGAAAGTTGATCAACAAAAGTTTTGTTCATTTAATAAGGGAAAGTCTTCACTATTCTTAATTACTTAGCTGTTTCGAATGTTTTATTAGTTCTAACACCGTTTTCCAGGTGTCGACTCCATCGAAAGACATCTTTCAACTTGATCGAAACCCCAGTAGCTTCAAGTAATCCTAATCCATAACTCTAAACTGTTTTTCACTGGACCTTTACCTTCTAGTTGATTGAAACCTTGAATTAAGCCAGGTTTTCCTTTAACCCAAAGTCAGAACCCAAGTCACTTATGAATCCAGCTTTCGACAGGGTCGAAACCATTTAGGACAAACCATACCCTTGAACCTTAAAGCCATCTTTTAGGCTTCTGCAATCGCTTCGAAAGGACTGCTTCGAAAGGATAAACAATCTACTTTATTGAGTTCGAAAGTCTACAAAGACGGGAATTTAAGCCTTTCGACCAAGTCGAAAGGTTAATAAAGAAGAAGTTACATAGTATGGACATATTCGAAAGGCAATCCAAAGGAGGCATTCACAACCTAGCTCTCTCCAACAAATCAAAAGAGATCTTAAGGACTAACCTTTCAACTTTGGGGCGTTGACAAGTTTTCTTATTAACAGATTCCACTCAAACATTCTATTCAATGTGTTATACCATATTAGACGAAGTCTTACTTGAGAGCATTTAAACCAATCAATAACACTAAGTCGATCATTAGTATTCCCCATATTATAGAATAAGGTTTTCAAAATATTTATTTTAAAAAGTTTTCTTCATATCCAAAAAGTTACACGAACTTGTAAAAATAGTATTTAAATAGCCAAAGGTTAAGTCTAATAAAATCTAATAAAAATTTATAGTTTGTGTAATGACCCTAAAATAAAATAAAATAAAATGATATATATTTATATTAGAAAATTCTGAGATATATATATGTATATATATTGCATTTAAAACAGAAAAGAATTTGGCAATAAATAAAATTGCATGGGAGCTTCTGTTTGATAAAATGCAAGGAATTAAGGTAATTAAGAAAGGAATTGGAACTCAAAAATAAGTATAGCTTTATGTCCAAAGAATTATGTAAATATATACAAATGGGGTGTTTTCTATTTTATATAAAGGTAGAATAAAAATTAAATTAATAAAAAGGTTTATAAGTCTTATAGTTGTGCTAAAAATAATTAGCATAATATATGTGATTTTTATTTAAATATAGAAGGAGTTACTGATCTGACATAGAGGCAGAAATATACATATGTATACATACAAAATCAAATAAAAATTTCCAGATCTTATTTATTCAAGCAAATAATATGAGTTAATGATTTTAATAAGGTATGTTAGTATGCATGATTGAATGGAGGTAATAGATAGGTAGAAAATACAAAGGAGATTTTCAGATTAATTAAACTTATAAAAAGAAATGAATAAAGGATCACATGCATATGGCATGAACAAAATAGGAACATGAAAATAGCATGCAGTGGTTAAAATGTTCAACTCCCGAAATAACCAATTAAAGTAACCTGATGTGTGCATTTCCCATTTAGGACCACACATGAATGAGATGTATGCATGAACAGCTAAGGGTATTAGGAGAATTACCCATTTTCTTAAACCCTAGAATGGATTTATAAATAACTGCACATAGCCAAAACCATCACTCTCTCGGGATCAAAAACAAAATAAAATAAACAAGGAAGAAACACTAGCTTGAGGCTTTGGGGGATTTGCTGTTCTAAGAAATTAAGGCAGTAAAAGGAAAAACATTATGTGAGTATTTATCCTTTGTATGCAATGGCATTAAGTCCTATTGCAGGCAGCCTAAAATATTATGAGTCATTTAAATCTCTGAAATGATTTGTTATGGGTGATATGGATGTTTGTTTGTGCATTTTTGATTGGAGCATTAATCTGTAAGTGGGCTTTTAGAGTTAACATGTTTTGAGCATTCTTGTTCTATCTTATCATCATTAAACATGGATATAGATTAAATAGGGGAACATGGGGTTGAACCAGAAGATATACAAGTAGTTATATCTTTCTGAAATATGAATGAAAGAAAAACTAAATTGGTCACTTGGGAGTTAGTCAATGATTTGCTTACTTCAGGTGGAAGCAAGTATATGCATGGTGCAACTGCACCCTGAGGCCTTTGTGTGTTGGAATAATTTAAACAACCTGGGAGTTTCCTTCATAATGCATACATAGTATTCATTTGACAAGGAGTTAAAGACCATAAAATAAATGGGGACAGGGGTTTAAAAATCTGGGTTATAAATATCCAGATATGGTGTTAATTTAATCAAGTTAAACTTGTTCATTGATTAGTTGCTGGGTGAAAATTTAGAGTATAAAACCTGGGTTTATTTTATCTAGGTTTGGGGAGAATAAATCAAGAATTATACATATGTTTATCTTTACTGTTTGCTGTGTATTTGTTTGAATAGATGAATGTGTTTTTTTTGTATTACCTTGTATGAACCAAAACATGCTAAGTATAAACATCTGTTAAACTAGGAAGGCACTGCAAGATTATGTTTTAAAATTATGAATATGTATACAAAATTGATAAATGCTCATACCAGTGAAAACTGACCCTTTTGGTTGCCCTTGCAATCATCTGGGTGTCTCAAAAATTCTTTGGGGCAGCTAAATGATTTGCTTGCAGGAAATTGAAGTTGGCTTGATGAGTAGAGAAGGCATTGGCTGCTAGAATAAATAAGAGAGACTTGTTTTTAAAATTTGCAGATGCATTGTAATGAAATTACTAGACACATTTTATTTTCTGTAATTGAAGTTACTTTTAGGAAACTTTTTAAGTATTTTGAGTTGAAGATATGTACTTAATCAAAACCTGTTATGAGTGATCATGGATGATGGTTGGTTAACTACAAATTTATTTTATGAATGTCTGATTTGGAGAAAATAAGGAGTTAGACATGTCATATGCATATGATATGGATATATATATATATATTTGAACTCTGATTTTTATTGCTTATGTTTTGCCTTATGGAAATTAAAAAGCTAAGGGGATTGATTTTTAATGAACACTCAAGATTTTAGTAGAATATTCAAGTGAGATGAATTTGTGCATGGCAGGTTAGTGATACTTGCATATGCACGAATTCTGGAAATTTGTAAGTAATTGAGTATTTAAGTTTAACCTCTGAGAAAACTTGTTAACAATTTTAGACGTCTAAGATCAAATTAGACGTCTGTCATAAAAATTTAGACGTCTGAGATCGAATTTAGACGTCTGTCAACAAAAGTTTAGATGTCTGAATTTAGTTCAAAATGTTTTCTACTCTCTGTTTAAAATTTAGACACTCTGAGACGTCTGTCATAAAAATTTAGACGTTTGAGATCTAATTTAGACGTCTGTCAACAAAAATTTAGATGTCTGAATTTAGTTCAAAATGTTTTCTACTCTCTGTTTAAAATTTAGACACTCTGAGACGTCTGTCATAAAAATTTAGACGTCTGAGATCGAATCTAGACGTCTGTCATAAAAATTTAGACGTCTGAACTGCTGATTTTGCCTAATTTGCCTATTTTCGAGTAAATTTCCATGGTTTATCGATTTTTGTCAATCCAACTTATTGTTATTAATTATTATCAACTTTGATAACTATCATGAGATCAAGTAAATACTATTTTAGAGTTAAATAGAATTATCTAAGCAAGATAAATATATATAAGTGTTAGAATTTGTCAAAGTGCACCTATGGCAGTAGAACAAGACTTAGGAAAGAAATAAGTGGCTATGTCAATAGCTTGTATGATAGTTTGATTTCTATTCGATTTAAATTCCCTCTAATAAAAAATTATATAATAATAATAAAGAAGCAATTGTATATCATCAAATATACAATTGACTTAGTTTGTTTGTACACTGATATGATTATATTGGTAAAACCAGGGTCTTGGGAAAAATATTTGGAAATTATATAAATATTCAAATATAAAAGAATTGGGGTTTAGTGGTGAATGCCTCTTGAAAGTTAAAAAAAAACTATGTGTTATAGAGTGAGGGTCACCACAGTTTGGTATCAGAGCCATGTTTTAAATAACATAGTAAATGTTGTTGTATGCATATGGATGTTTGAATGCATTGTTTGAATTGTTGGTGTTGAATGTTTTTGCTTTATGTCAAGAAATATATGTGTGTACATGTGACACATGCAAAGTGTGCACAGAAATAAAAATGAACCAAGTAAAGACACCAAAAATGATAGGGGTAAATAAACTAATGTAAAAATCATATTTATAGCATTATGGTAGGACCAAGGCACCATACAGGTGCAGGATCATCACGAGAGCCACCTGTGATGAGCATGGAGGATTTTGTGAGAGCTTTAAGGGATGGAATGGCACCAAGGCAAGACAATCCTCATGAAGAACTCTCCAAACTGTAAAGACATGTACCACTTTGGGAGGAAAGGATTTTGAAGGTACTGAAGGAGCTTTAGGTGTTCAAACTTGGATAAGAACTATGGAGAGGGTCTTCACAGATATGCAAATCAATGACCAAAGGAAGAGACAGATAGCTTCAAGGAAATTGAAGGGGGTTGCACTGGATTGGTGGGAAGTTGTGACAGCAGGAAGACAAGAGGATACTATCACCTGGAATGATTTCAAGGACATGCTTGAGGCCAGATTTGTCCCAGCATCTGCCAAGGCTACACTGCTTGAAGACTTTATTAGATTAAGGCAAGGAAGCATGCGTGTGAATGAATACACTCAGAAGTTTGAAGCATTATCCAAGTATGGACTGGTATTAATAGGGAATGCAGAAGCAAAGAATGCAAGGTACATTCAAGGCTTGAACCCTAGTTTGTCAAGGGCAATGTTGCCATACAAGGACAAAACTTTTGATCAAGTAATTGATCTCACTCTCTCATTTGAGCAACATGACACTGTAAGAGAGAAATTCAGGAATATGAAGCTCAATAAGAAGAAGGGTGGCCAGAACAAAGTGCAACCTTATGACAAGAGAAATGTAAGTAAAGGAGTTAAGAAAGGGGAAGGAGCAATAGCACCTGAAAGCAAGAAATTCACTCATTGTTTTAATTATGGAAAAGCTGGACATTATAGTAACCAATGCCCTGACCCTAAAATACCTAGAGGAGGCTGTTATAATTGTGGAAAGATGGGTCATCTCAAGAAGGATTGCCCAGAAACCAATAGGGGAACAACAAGGGTAGGAGCTTTGGCAGCAAGTAACACTGGGAATGTTGGGCAACTTGAAGGTATAATTTTTATTCATACCCAACCCATATCAGTAATATATGACACTGGTGCCTCACATTCACTAATATCTTTGGAAATTGTAAAGAAGTTAACACTTGCTTGTGTTTCTATTAATCAGCCCTTAATTGTACACAGTCCCATAAGGAGTCATTGCATGTTGGGGATGAAGTGCATGGGTCTGAAATTAATTATAGGGGGTTATGAATTTAATTCAGATCTATACACCTTAAATTATCCTGGTATTTGGATTATTTTGGGGGTAGATTGGTTAATGAGAAATATAGCAATTTTAAATTTAGAAAACCTTACTATTTCTTTGGAAACCAATGAAGGCAAAAGAATTACCATCTTAAGTGAAATAGCAAAGAATGCATGTTTTAATAAAATTTGGACTATTAATGAAGTTCAAAAGGAATTAAAAGTAGAGGAAATCCCAGTAGTAAATGGATATATAGATGTGTTTGGAGAAGTAAAGGGAGTTCCTCAAAACAGACCAGTTGAATTTAAAATAAAATTAATGCCAGGAACAAATCCAATCATAAAGAAGCCTTATAGAATGGGTCCAAAAGAGTTGGTAGAGTTAAAACATCAACTAGAAGAATTAGAAGAGAAAGGATTTATAAGATCAAGTAGTTCCAGTTGGGGTTCCCCAGTGCTATTTGTCAAGAAACATGATGGAACAATGAGGTTGTGTGTAGACTATAGGGATTTAAACAAGGTAACTATCAAAAATAAGTACCCACTGCCTAGAATAGATGATATATTTGATCAATTGCATGGAGCTAGAATATTTTCAAGGCTAGACTTAGCCTCTGGATTTCATCAGATGAAAGTTGCAGAGGAAAGCATTGAGTACACAGCCTTTAATACAAGGTATGGCCTTTATGAATTTCTAGTAATGCCATTTGGCTTGACCAATGCTCCCTCCTATTTTGTAGACTTGATGAATAGAATTTTTAGAGACTTTTTGGATAAGTTTGTCTTGGTATTTATAGATGACATATTAATTTATTTAAAGACAGAAAATGATCATGCCATGCACCTACATTTAGTATTATCCAGACTTAGAGAGCATGAATTAAAAGCCAAGTATTCAAAGTGTGCATTTTGGCAACAAGAAGTAAAATTCTTAGGACACATAGTGTCATAGCAGGGAGTAAGTGTAGATCCAAGCAAGGTCATTGCAGTTCAATCATGGAGTAGACCCAAAACAGTGACTGAGGTGAGGTCATTCTTAGGTTTGGCAGGGTATTATAGGAGGTTCATCAAGGATTTTTCAAGAATAGCCGCACCAATGACCAAACTAACCAAGAAGAACCAACCATATGTGTGGACTGAGCAGTGTGAACAAGCTTTTGAGAAATTGAAGCAAGCATTGGTGGAAGCTCTTGTCCTACAAATCCCAGAAGCAAATGAAGGAATGGTTGTATACACTGATGCTAGTGGATCTGGGTTAGGTGCAGTGCTTATGCAACATGGCAAGGTAGTGGCATATGCATCAAGACAACTTAAACCTAATGAAACCAAATATGCAACTCATGATCTAGAATTAGCTGCAATAGTGTTTGCACTAAAACTATGGAGGCATTATTTGCTTGGGGCAAAATTTGAATTATTCACAGATCATCAAGCATTGAAATATTTATTTTCTCAAAAAGATTTAAATATGAGGCAAGCAAGGTGGTTGGAGTTTCTAGCTGCATATGATTTAGATATATTGTACACTCCTGGAAAAGCTAATAGAGTAGCAGATGCTTTGAGCAGAAATCATGTTAGATTAGCCAGTTTGATGATTGATGAGTTTAAAAATCTTGCAGTGCTTGGGGAGGCAGATATATACAGCAAGGATGCAGTGAATTTTAAAGAACATGGTGATATGGTGGAGTATGGTACACTGGGAATAATCACAGTGAAGTCTAATCTGGTGGAGAAAGTTGGTAGCATGCAAGATCAAGATCAAAGTCTAAATGAGAAGAAAGAAATGTTATTAAATAACATTGAGTCAGAGAATTTTAAAATAGATTCCCAAGGTTATTTGTGGAAAAATGATAAGCTTTGTGTACCAAACATTGCAGAATTGAAGGAAGAAATCATGAATGAGCATCACAAGACCAGGTACACCATACACCCTGGTGGTACTAAAATGTATCATGATTTAAAAAGAGGCTACTGGTGGCCAGGGATGAAGCAAGAAGTGGCAAGATATGTGGCAAAATGTTCCACATGTCAACAAATTAAAGCAGACCACCAAAAGCCCTCTGGCATGTTGCAACCTTTGGAGGTACCTCAGTGGAAGTGGGAAAGCATTTCCATGGATTTTGTGGATGGTTTGCCTAGAACTAAGAAAGGCAATGATAGTATATGGGTAATTGTTGATAGACTAACCAAATCAGCTCACTTTGTTCCTGTCAGGTCAGATAGAAATGCATCTAGACTTGCACAATTGTTCATTAAAGAAGTGGTGAGGCTACATGGCATACCCAAGACTATTGTAAGTGATAGAGACACTTTGTTCACCTCAAGATTTTGGGAAAGCTTCCAAGAAGCAATGGGAACACAACTTTGTTTAAGCACCGCCTACCATCCTCAAAGTGATGGGCAAACAGAGATAGTGAATAAAATATTGGAAGATTTACTTAGAGCATGTGTGCTTGATTTTGGGGGTAATTGGGAGGATCATATTCACTTGGCAGAATTCACTTACAACAATAGCTATCAATCAACCATAGGAATGGCTCCCTTTGAAGCCTTATATGGGAGACCCTGCATGTCTCCTGCCTGTTGGTTGGAAGCAGGAGAGGGTGTAATATTGGGGCCAGATCATGTTAAAGAAACCACCAACATGATTGAATTGGTTAGACATAGAATGAAGGCAGCACAATCAAGACAGAAGTCTTATGCAGATAGAAAAAGGAAGCCAATGGAGTTTGAAGTAGGAGAGCATGTTTTTCTGAAAGTATCACCAATGAAGAAAGTGTTCAGGTTTGGAAAATCTGGTAAACTATCACCAAGATTTGTAGGACCATATGAAATTATGCAGAGAATTGGTGCTATGGCCTACAGACTTAAGTTACCTGAGGAGTTGAGTGGTGTGCATCCTGTATTCCATGTTTATCAATTGAGAAAATGGGTGCATGATGAAGGAGCAATTCTGGAGTCAACTACTCAAGTTCAAGTCCAGAAGAATTTGGTTTATACAAATGAACCAGTAGGGATAGTTGCCAAGGAAGAGAAAAAGTTGAGGAACAAGGTGATCAAACTGGTGAAAATCCAATGGAGCTTGGACACTAATGATTGTACATGGGAGGTTGAAGACAAAATGAGGGCTAAATACCCCAATTTGTTTACTGGTGGAGAGGTATGTTTAAGCAGCCTAAGATAATTTTTCTAAATGTATTTATATATTGTTTGTTTCCATAAAATATGAGTATGGGGTTATGGAGTTAAAACAGGCTATGGATTAGTGCTTTTAATTGGAGAAAATAGGTGAAATTATGGGGACATAATTCCTTTAAGGGGGAGGGTATGTAATGACCCTAAAATAAAATAAAATAAAATGATATATATTTATATTAGAAAATTCTGAGATATATATATGTATATATATTGCATTTAAAACAGAAAAGAATTTGGCAATAAATAAAATTGCATGGGAGCTTCTGTTTGATAAAATGCAAGGAATTAAGGTAATTAAGAAAGGAATTGGAACTCAAAAATAAGTATAGCTTTATGTCCAAAGAATTATGTAAATATATACAAATGGGGTGTTTTCTATTTTATATAAAGGTAGAATAAAAATTAAATTAATAAAAAGGTTTATAAGTCTTATAGTTGTGCTAAAAATAATTAGCATAATATATGTGATTTTTATTTAAATATAGAAGGAGTTACTGATCTGACATAGAGGCAGAAATATACATATGTATACATACAAAATCAAATAAAAATTTCCAGATCTTATTTATTCAAGCAAATAATATGAGTTAATGATTTTAATAAGGTATGTTAGTATGCATGATTGAATGGAGGTAATAGATAGGTAGAAAATACAAAGGAGATTTTCAGATTAATTAAACTTATAAAAAGAAATGAATAAAGGATCACATGCATATGGCATGAACAAAATAGGAACATGAAAATAGCATGCAGTGTTTAAAATGTTCAACTACCGAAATAACCAATTAAAGTAACCTGATGTGTGCATTTCCCATTTAGGACCACACATGAATGAGATGTATGCATGAACAGCTAAGGGTATTAGGAGAATTACCCATTTTCTTAAACCCTAGAATGGATTTATAAATAACTGCACATAGCCAAAACCATCACTCTCTCGGGATCAAAAACAAAATAAAATAAACAAGGAAGAAACACTAGCTTGAGGCTTTGGGGGATTTGCTGTTCTAAGAAATTAAGGCAGTAAAAGGAAAAACATTATGTGAGTATTTATCCTTTGTATGCAATGGCATTAAGTCCTATTGCAGGCAGCCTAAAATATTATGAGTCATTTAAATCTCTGAAATGATTTGTTATGGGTGATATGGATGTTTGTTTGTGCATTTTTGATTGGAGCATTAATCTGTAAGTGGGCTTTTAGAGTTAACATGTTTTGAGCATTCTTGTTCTATCTTATCATCATTAAACATGGATATAGATTAAATAGGGGAACATGGGGTTGAACCAGAAGATATACAAGTAGTTATATCTTTCTGAAATATGAATGAAAGAAAAACTAAATTGGTCACTTGGGAGTTAGTCAATGATTTGCTTACTTCAGGTGGAAGCAAGTATATGCATGGTGCAACTGCACCCTGAGGCCTTTGTGTGTTGGAATAATTTAAACAACCTGGGAGTTTCCTTCACAATGCATACATAGTATTCATTTGACAAGGAGTTAAAGACCATAAAATAAATGGGGACAGGGGTTTAAAAATCTGGGTTATAAATATCCAGATATGGTGTTAATTTAATCAAGATAAACTTGTTCATTGATTAGTTGCTGGGTGAAAATTTGGAGTATAAAACCTGGGTTTATTTTATCTAGGTTTGGGGAGAATAAATCAAGAATTATACATATGTTTATCTTTACTGTTTGATGTGTATTTGTTTGAATAGATGAATGTGTTTTTTTTGTATTACCTTGTATGAACCAAAACATGCTAAGTATAAACATCTGTTAAACTAGGAAGGCACTGCAAGATTATGTTTTAAAATTATGAATATGTATACAAAATTGATAAATGCTCATACCAGTGAAAACTGACCCTTTTGGTTGCCCTTGCAATCATCTGGGTGTCTCAAAAATTCTTTGGGGCAGCTAAATGATTTTCTTGCAGGAAATTGAAGTTGGCTTGATGAGTAGAGAAGGCATTGGCTGCTAGAATAAATAAGAGAGACTTGTTTTTAAAATTTGCAGATGCATTGTAATGAAATTACTAGACACATTTTATTTTCTGTAATTGAAGTTACTTTTAGGAAACTTTTTAAGTATTTTGAGTTGAAGATATGTACTTAATCAAAACCTGTTATGAGTGATCATGGATGATGGTTGGTTAACTACAAATTTATTTTATGAATGTCTGATTTGGAGAAAATAAGGAGTTAGACATGTCATATGCATATGATATGGATATATATATATATTTGAACTCTGATTTTTATTGCTTATGTTTTGCCTTATGGAAATTAAAAAGCTAAGGGGATTGATTTTTAATGAACACTCAAGATTTTAGTAGAATATTCAAGTGAGATGAATTTGTGCATGGCAGGTAAGTGATACTTGCATATGCACGAATTCTGGAAATTTGTAAGTAATTGAGTATTTAAGTTTAACCTCTGAGAAAACTTGTCAACAATTTTAGACGTCTAAGATCAAATTAGACGTCTGTCATAAAAATTTAGACGTTTGAGATCGAATTTAGACGTCTGTCAACAAAAGTTTAGATGTCTGAATTTAGTTCAAAATGTTTTCTACTCTCTGTTTAAAATTTAGACACTCTGAGACGTCTGTCATAAAAATTTAGACGTCTCAGATCTAATTTAGAGGTCTGTCAACAAAAATTTAGATGTCTGAATTTAGTTCAAAATGTTTTCTACTCTCTGTTTAAAATTTAGACACTCTAAGACGTCTGTCATAAAAGTTTAGACGTCTGAGATCGAATCTAGACGTCTGTCATAAAAATTTAGACGTCTGAACTGCTGATTTTGCCTAATTTGCCTATTTTCGAGTAAATTTCCAAGGTTTATCGATTTTTGTCAATCCAACTTATTGTTATTAATTATTATCAACTTTGATAACTATCATGAGATCAAGTAAATACTATTTTAGAGTTAAATAGAATTATCTAGGCAAGATAAATATATATAAGTGTTAGAATTCGTCAAAGTGCACCTATGGTAGTAGAACAAGACTTAGAAAAGAAATAAGTGGCTATGTCAATAGCTTGTATGATAGTTTGATTTCTATTCGATTTAAATTCCCTCTGATAAAAAAATATATAATAATAATAAAGAAGCAATTGTATATCATCAAATATACAATTGACTTAGTTTGTTTGTACACTGATATGATTATATTGGTAAAACCAGGGTCTTGGGAAAAATATTTGGAAATTATATAAATATTCAAATATAAAAGAATTGGGGTTTAGTGGTGAATGCCTCTTGAAAGTTTAAAAAAAAAACTATGTGTTATAGAGTGAGGGTCACCACAGTTTGAAAGCAGATGACTTTATTTTTCCATACAAGAAATGGTTCTCAAATATTTAATATATACTTATTTACTTCCAAACTCCTAATAGAACAAAACTTTTATTTTGTTTTAACTAGAAATGGTCAAATTATCTAACTCATTCTAAAGCAGTCATGTAATTTAATTACATTTCCAAATGAGATTTTCACAATTAAGTCCCTTGTAGGTCTATTACTATTACTTATTATATGGTAAATAAACCAAAATAATTCATTGATAAGATATATCCTTCCAAATGGTTGATTTTATCTTTTTCCAAAATTTTAGATGGATTTTACATTAGTACAATAGTGTTTATATTAGGTTAAACCCAACTATAAATATAGTCTTATTCTTACCCTTGGAATTTTCTAATACAATATCTCATCCTTTGAAATTCCAAAACATTTTACAAATTTAGATTATTCTAATTTGATATCTTAGAAATTACTTAATTTAATTTAGAATCAATACATATATACTCGGTGTGTTAACGTTAAAATGTGAACGCTAACACCCGGTGTGTGTAATAGAATCGTGAAAGTACCACCCGTTGGTACGGGAACAAAATATACGCTAAAAATAGCAGAAAAGCAGTAAATGAACAACAGGTTTATAGTGGTTCGGCCCGTAATTGAGCCTACGTCCACTTTATAATCTCTTATTGCTGATTCGGTTACAAATCGATACAAATCACTTGTCAAATACAATACAACTTGATCACACAACAATCTAGACTACTAGCTCGATCTTCGGTGATGAATCTTGCTAAATCCGTATCGGATGAATGAAGTCCTTCACGAAGCTTGTTGTAGTGCCTTGAGTGTTGGAAGATCTTTACTTGTTGAGTGAATTTTTAGTGCAGCAGAGTATGGACGCTTGAAGAAATGAATTGCCAAAAAAGTCCTCTTCATGTTGGAAGTGGTGGGGTATTTATAGGAGCTGATTTGGACTCTGGAAATTTTCCTAAGTCCTAAGTCATCGCCGACTTAGTATAAGTCGCGGCCGACTTATGATAGGTCGTAGCCGGCTCATCAACACTTCCTTAGTAGTTCACCTCCTCTTCTGGTTTCATGCTTTAAGTCCTAAGTCGCCGAAGACTTAAGGTAAGTCGGTGACGAGGTAAAGGTGTATAAGGTGTTCTGAGATTGTATACGACTTAGTATAAGTCGTAGGTCGGCGACGACTTGAGAGATAGGTTGTAGGTCTTAAGTCGAAGACTTTTTTAGGTCGGAGCCCCTCCTTATCTCGCGAACTGCTAAGTCGGAGGCCTTCATAACTTGCTAATCGGTTAAGTCAGACTACTCCTTAACTCATACTCTGTTAGGTCGGAGCATTACTTAACTCGGAGTCCTTCTTAACTCGGTCTTAGCTCTTGAGTCACAAATTACCTTAAGTCGTGACCTGTTGAGTCGGCACATATCTTAAGTCGGCAGGCTCCTAGGTCGTATACTTGTTAGGTCGGAATGTTCCTTAAGTCAGCAGCTCTTCTCAGTAGTTAGATCGGCAACTGTTGGATCAGAGCTTTCTTAGGTCGTGGCTTGTTAAGCCGGAGATCTTTTTAAGTCGGAGCCTTCCTTGAGTCGGCTACTGTTAAGTCGGACCTGTAGCTTAGGTCGCATGTTGCTTTAGGTCAGATCTGTTAGGTCGGTCTTCGTCTTGAGTCGGTCGCGCCTTTAACTCATTAGGTTATGAACTGAAAGAGGGTTAACATTTGCCCCTCGAAGCATACGCCTAAGTCGTAGGTCGTGTGCTTCGATTTTCTTAGCTCGCTTCTTGATGAGTGCATTAGGTCGTAACCGACTTAAAATGAGTCGTAAGTCGTTTGTGCCGATTCACATCTCACCGCCCCTGCATAAATAGCTTAAGTCGTTCCTTTTCCTCCTTCACTCGTTCTTATAATCTTATTCTGCCATTTGCAAGCATTCAAGCTCTTCTAAGACGAATTCAATTACTCAATCGCTAGTTATCCCCATCGTTATACTGCGTAAGTGAACTCGATTATTCAATCCCCGACTGTCACTGAATTATGATCCCCATTTTCAACCCACTTTTATTTTGCCACGCTTCACTACAGCCTTTGTTTCAATCGATTATTGATGGATTCAAGATGATTTGTATTAGCCTTGGACAGTCTTGTGTGGACAAGGCGACGGATTGCGGCGATTCAGTTTGACCGATTTGTGATTTGTGATGGATCATCATTACACTGGGAGTATGGTGATTTCGGGATGATTGAATACGTTGAGGGGACGAGAGTTTTGGTTGAAGGAGAGGCTAATGGGTTGACGGGTTGACGGGCTAGGAGTTAGGCGAGTTGATGTACTGGGGAGAATGAACGACTTAACACCTTTGAACAGAAATCGCAACTCAATTTTTGACGACCTAAAGTAGGTCGTAGGTCGTAGGTCGGCAACGACCTAGGACATTGCATTTTTGCATTCAGACTTGAAACTTTTCCTTGCAGTGCGACTTATGGGACTGATGACTTGACTTAACTCATAGGGAACCTTCCTTAGGTCGTCACCGAGTTAGCATTTGAGTTTTCGGCGACTTAGCAGATGTCTTTTAAACTTTGCTTGAACTTCAAACTATTGAACTATGAACTGTGTTGCATGTATTTCTTTTTACAGATTGCTTCAATTTACAAGTTAACAGTCCTGTTTAACACAACATTCACAGAGTACTGGGACGAATATACTGTCACTGACTGCCCACATCGAATGACAGATTAGTTGGTAAAGAAAAAGTAAAATTGAATGAATATGAATGAGATGCTGTACAATAACCAATTCAAGTGAAGTATTAAAACAAAATCGTAATAGTCAAATGAAACTGATTTGTCTGTATTGACACTGCACTTGATCATTAACAAGTTCTGAAATTCTGTAATCGATTGATTGTCAACTAATTTAATTCCAGTCATGCTTGTCTTTTATTTTCATTAGTTTTGCACAACACTTCACACTTTTGAGGAAACGTGCACCTTCACATTTGAACACTCAGCTGATTGTGTAGATTGTCTTCTCCACAAGAAGGAATAGAGCAAGTTGATGATGCATTTCCAGTTGCTGTCCCGCTAAATGATCCTCCAGAAAGGACTCCTACCACCTTGAGCCATAAAGCCTTTCGTCAATTATGCATCCAGTTTGGCATTGCTGAGCCTGACGCTTTGCTCCCTGGAGTAAATGACACTGCTAATAGGCCGCCCCACGGCTTTGTTGCAGTTAACCGCCAAATGTGCTTGAGTGGAGCGATTCCCCCGTTTAATGACTGTCTTCGAGAACTTCTTCTTCGATTATCTATCTCCCTTTTTCAACTACACCCTAATGGCTACGCCATCCTGCTAGGACTTTGTGTGCTCTTTAGGACAGTGCTGGACCGTTTTCCCAGTTTCGGAGAAATTCGCTATCTGTGTACTTTTGCCAAAAATATAGATCATCCCTCTATCATAGTCGTGAGGAGTGCTAGAAATCGTAAGTTGATCACTGGTCTCCCTGAAAGTGTTCATAGTTTCCTGAGCCCGTTTTTCTATGTTCGTTGTCCCCCGGGGTTTTATGCTATTTGGAGAGTAGGAAGTAAGATCGCTTGCCTCTGTTTCTTATGTTCTTTCAAACTTACCGAAGTCCGAGTTATCAAGCGCTAACTTTGCCTTTTTTCCTTTTCAGCACTTCCTCCTCCTTCTAAAGATCCCGGTCACAAAGTGATTTTTGAGAGGCTTATGGCGGTGCCGATAGAGGAGAGGAGTATCCAGTTTCTATTAGATGATGAGCTTTTGCACCAATTTGGGCTTTTACATCCTTCCAGGTCGACTCGAATTCATGAAATTTCTAGTTCTGATGCAGAAACGTTAGCCGCTTCGGGCTCTCAAGCAGAGGCATTGAATGCCCCAGTTTCTGCAGAGGAAGTTGCATCAAAAACACCTGTCGTAGAGGCTGCTTTGATAAAATGTTCCGCATCCACCGATGTTGTAGGGTCAGTCAGCAAGTCGGCACTTACCCCAATTATCGAAGAGGAAGAAAATCCTCGAATCATTGAAAAGTCAGCCGATGTAGAAGTTGAAAAAGAAAACTCTGCCGGGCACCATGATGATGACACCTTCGATGGTTTAAGTGATATAATGATAACTTCTCGGGAGCTTTTTAAAGACGACATAACTAAAGTCACTTCTCCTGTAATAGAAGCAACATCTACTCTGCAGCAAACTTTGCCAGCTCAAGAATCAACTCCCGTTTCCCAATCTGCTATCACTCCCCAACCAAAGAGTGGTTTGTAGTTCGATGCGCGTAGTTTGCACACCACACACAGTTAGGATGCTTAGCACTTATATGAACTTAGCCCCCTTTAATTTGAAGATTTCTAAGACTTGTCTTTTCTTCAATTTCAGGTTCTACAATGGGACGAACTGGTTCGTATTATGATAACTTTCGGCGCTACGGAGGGCGTGATTCTTACGATTATGGACGTTATCTTCCCTCCCGCAAAGAATCTGATGAAGAGCGTGCAGCTAGAAAAGCTCAAGAAAGGCGTGCTTACGAAGAGCAGCAAAGAAGGAGAGACGATGACTCTTATAAAAGAAAATATCATGATGACAAAGGGAAGAAGCATGCTACCGATGACCCAAGTAAACGGGTTAAACTTGACGAGAAGGACGCATCTGAAATTTCTGAGAAAACTGACGCTCCTATCCCTTCTGATACTCCGGCCGGCTCTCCTCCTCTGAAGAAATCTGATATTCAAACAATCATTAACAGGCCACAATATCAAGTTAAAGATGGCCCTCCAATGCTTCAGAGCCGATTTCCGAATTGGTGCCTAAAAGGAGTGCGCTTTGACTTGGATTTGGTTCCGATTAATAAGCAAGACATGCTTAAAAGTCTTGACGCGGTCAGGCTTAATATCGAGAGGATGTCGCAATGGCAGAAACTTGTCGACGAACTTCAAAGGGTCAACCATATTAATCTTATGGCGATGATGACCATGGAGAATGATAAATCAGAATGGGACAAGTGGTGTAAGCAGCATGATGCGGAGATGACGAGCATCGCAGACGACAACGCAAAGCTTGCGTCTGAAGTTAAGCAGCTTAAAGAAAATCTCGCTTCTTCTTCTGCATCATATACTCAAAAAGAAGAAGTCTTTCAGAAGCAAGTGCGAGATGCGCATGCTGCACAAAGAGACGCCGAAATGAAGCTTGCGGCTGAGCAACACATTTCCGAGAAATATCGCACCGAAAATGCTGAGCTGCGGGGAACAATTACGTCCCAAAATGCGGAGATTGAGATGCTAAAAGCTAAGCTTCTTAAAGTTGAGAAGGAGCGTGATGACGCGGTTGCTGGACAAGTTGTGGCCGAAGAGTCTCACGAAGCCACTAAAGCTAGCATCGACTCTACTCTATTTGACTTTTATATGCACAGCGTTCTGGGCCGCGGCAGTCTTTCGTTCTTGGGCCCCAAATACGAGATTACACTGGCCGAAGTTTGGGAGGCCATAGTTGATACATTTGCTAGTTATGCGGAGGCAGACCTTGCAGCGCTTTATCTGAATGATGAAGCACGTGAGGCGCTTGCTAGAGGCAAAGAGCAACTTGCTGAAGCTAGAGCCGGGACAGTAGCAGAGGAGCATCCAGAAAAGAAAGTATCCCTAACTGCCGCTGTTCACACTTCGACTTTGACCGATGTTGATATCATTGGTTCTAGCTCTCACTCTCCACCTGCTGCAAAAGATGCTGAAGCTAAGCTCACAACCGCTGAGTCTCCCCTTACCCAGATTGAGGAAAAGAGCCAAGAAGGCACCGAGGCCGAGAAGTTTGAAATTGACTTGTCAAACCCGACATCTCCAGGTAACTTCAAGTTAGATCTGGCTCAAGTGGATTATTCATTCGATTCAATTGACTTGGATGAATTTCTCGCTTATTACCTAAGTCCTGGCGATCCATTACCATCTCTTTTTTTCGGAGAATACTAATTTTGACTTCTTTTCTTCTGTAGCAGAAGCACCGAAAATTGCGTTTACTTCTCCTTCTTTGGCTGCCGCTCCCTCTTCTTCCCAAGTTACTCTTTTTCCAGCTTCTCAACCGGGATCGCAAGAAGAGAAAATAGAAGCTCTTAAAGACTTGGACGATCCGGTTGCTTTGCAGGAGCAAAAGACTGTGGAGCTTGAAGAGGGTGAGAAAACTCCGGAGCAATCCTTTGATTATGACACAAAACTTTCCACACTTCTTACTACTCCTGGAAGTGAATCTTCCTCGAAAAAGAAAGGGAAGCGTGCCATGAAGAAGAAAAAGAAGAGTGCTTTGGCTGATGAAGAAAGTGTTGAAGAAAATGTTGAGGAAAACCCGACTACCTCTCCTTCTCCATCCTGTCCGCGCCGAATCCCGAAACTGGTCATCAAACCGGGCAAGGGTACTAAAGGTGGGAAGAAGGAGTCATAAACTGGGCTTTTTGTCTCACTTTTTGCTTGTATCGACCGGGGATTGTGCGGGTACCGATCCCCGCTTCTTTTTGTAACCTGTACAATGTAAAAATTTCTCATAGTATTGAAATAAATAGATATTCTTCTTGTACAAATTCTTGTGTATGTAGGAATATATCTGTTTTTCATTTGAAGTGTAGAGTAAACGATTCTTTCTACTTGTACAAACTTTTTGTCTGTGTTTCAAGAACGCATTTATTCCACATCTTTATTACGTGATATTGCAATGAACTTGTGGTATGTCGCTTGTATATTACTTTTATTAATGTAACTGAATTGTATAATGTTGCCCCCATACCACAAGTATATTGTAATATTTCTTGCTTTCACAAGACCGATACTCTTATTTTAGAAAACAACTTTCCACTTTTTAAGGGAAGAATTATTCTGCTTTTAATAGAGTATATCTTGTCTTTGGAGAAATTTTTATTTTCTCTTTCTTCCTGAAGAACACTTCGACTTCTGGGAATGATCACTTTTATTTGTTTAAAAGTGAATTTTCCTGCACAGTGAAATGAGCTCGTGAAGAAGGTTTTGATTTTGTACCCCAGCAAAGGGTCTATTTTTGGTACTTCAAGCAAGGTGAAGTACGCCTCTGAAGAGGTCTTTTGGTCTTTGAAGAGAAGCAATTTTGGTCTCCGAAGAGAAGCAATTTTGGTCTCCGAGGAGAAGCAGTTTTGGTCTCCGAGGAGAAGCAATTTTGGTCTCCGAAGAGAAGCAATTTTGGTCTCCGAAGAGAAGCAATTTTGGTCTCCGAGGAGAAGCAGTTTTGGTCTCCGAAGAGAAGCAATTTTGGTCTCCGAAGAGAAGCAATTTTGGTCTCCAAGGAGAAGCAATTTTGGTCTCCGAGGAGAAGCAGTTTTGGTCTCCGAAGAGAAGCAATTTTGGTCTCCGAGGAGAAGCAATTTTGGTCTCCGAGGAGAAGCAATTTTGGTCTCCGAGGAGAAGCAATTTTGGTCTCCGAGGAGAAGCAGTTTTGGTCTCCGAAGAGAAGCAATTTTGGTCTCCGAAGAGAAGCAATTTTGGTCTCCGAGGAGAAGCAGTTTTGGCATTTCATCACTGGTGAAGTGGGTCTCCGAAGAGAAGCATTTTGCACTTCTACACGGGTGAAATGTGCCTCCGAAAAGGGCTTGTGCCTCCGAAAAGGGCTTTTGCCTCCGAAGATGGCTTGTGCCTCCGAAGAGGGCTTGTGCCTCCGAAAAGGGCTTTTGATTGCCTGGAAGTTACTTTCTCATGGTCGAAGGGGTCCACGGGGCGAACGCAAGTTGCTTGATTGGATGTTTGTTTGCACAAACGATCGCAATTAACTAACAAAGTGCCCCTTTAGTAGTCCCACCGATCTTTTTGATTGAGGAAAGCTCTCCCATTTATTGGCGTGCCTCGTTAGAGGGCTTTGTTGACCTTTGGGAAGGAGCATCGGTTGGTTGGTGTGCCGGGAAGGTTGCTTCTCAGGGGCGAGTAGATCTACGGGACGGACGCAAGCTGCCTGATCGGATGCATCACGATCAGTTAGCAAGTGCCCTTTGGTGGTTCTACCGGCCCTTTTATTGAGGAGCAATATTCCTTTTGGTTGCTTCCGTGCTTGCTTGGCCATGTTCTCCCATCATCTGCCCACTAGCGATCTTTTACTATCATTTCCAAGCGTATCTTCGTTCCTTTTGTAAGTAAATTGCCTCATTCGAAGAAGTGGACTTCACTGTTGAATAACTTCATGGGACAAACGCGAGTTACCTAGCTGGATGTCTGTTCATATTGACAATCACAACCGGTTAACGAAGGCTTGCCCCAGTGAAGTTTCCAACTTTTTATGTGAGGTTCTTCTTGTATAGGATTTGAATCTGGAATTTTTTGTTGCTTGGTATTCGCTTTAGTAAATGATTTGTAAGGCTCGCTTAGCTTCGCGATGGGTGAGCTTTGCTTTAATGACCTGCAATATTAGATCGACATTTTAGCAATACATTTAGAGTATTTACACATCGAAATATAACAGGCATTTTATAATAGAAAACACAGAATGCACAGTTTTTTCATTATTCAGTCACACTGATTTCTCAGCGGTTTACAATGCAGAAGCCACACATCCACCATCATTTTTTACAAATTTAAGCAACGCTGTTAAGTAAAAAATGGATGCTAGTTATTGTTGTTTCAGAATCTCCAAGCTGGATTTCCATTTGTGCTAGATTTGCAGCTTCGAATTTATATGCCAGAGAAAGTGAAAGATGCCCCAGTTGCAGTTTTGTGGACCATTAGCAGTCGTCCCAACTTCTGCCTGCTGGGTGTGGACCTCCTGTGACAACATTAATGACAAGCTTTTCTGAATCTTGCACTGCAGTGTTGTTGTGAGAATCGGATTGATGGGTAGGACGTTGTTGATCCCGAGTGGATGAGGTTGGAGCGACTCCGCTTCTCTTAACGTATTGTTGAAGTTTACCCTGCTCCAGCAATTCTTCAATCACATTCTTTAATTGGCGACATTGGTCAGTGTCATGGCCAGGTTGATTGTGAAACTGGCAGAATTTTCCATTACGCTTTGCACCTCTCGTCATCTTAGGTGGCTTAGGATACTTAACAACGTCTTTTGTTGCAAAAAAGATATTTCTTGGTGTATCAGTTAAAGGAGTATAATCCGAAGGATTAAAGCGGCGAGGTTTCTTTTCATTTCCCTGGCTCTTTCCTCCTTCATTCTCCCTTTTCTGACTTTCAGATTCTCTTTTATTAGATGGGACATTGTTATTATTAGTTTGGGTAGCAACCACTTTTGATGTCGTAGAAAGGCTTTCAAGACGAATGAACTCATCGGCCTTTTTATAAAACTTATCAAGTGAGTTCGGTTCCTTCATCTTTAGCCATATCACAAATTTACTCGATTTATCAATGGCTCGCACCAAATAAGTCAGGATCATGCGTGGTTCCGCATTTTCTACTTCGGCTAAAGCTATATTGAAACGGCTCAAGAAAGATTTGATTGATTCTCCGGGCGCTTGTTCCAGGTTAGACAGTGACATTATATCCTTAGCTTTTGAAGCATACAATCTGAACTGTTCTTTAAACTTTTGCGTTAAGTCGGAGAACTTATCTACAGATCGAACTGGAAGCTTTGTGAACCAAAGTAAAGCCACACCTTCCAAGTATACTGGAAAGTATCGACACTTGATCTCGTCTGATGCTCTTGCACCGGTCATATGCCAATCGTATTTGTATAGGAAATGATTAGGGTCACTGGTTCCCCTATAGGCTTGGATAGTAGGAGGTGCAAATTTCCTTGGAAATTCTGCTTTTAGGATCCTTTCAGTAAACGGAGTTCTGCTTGTTGCAAATCCCCAGTCGTTCTCATCCTCTTCCCTTTGCATGCTCTCTTTCATGATGCGGCTAACCATTTCGGACAGGTATTCTTT
Source organism: Allium fistulosum (assembly GCA_030737815.1). Lineage (NCBI taxonomy): Eukaryota > Viridiplantae > Streptophyta > Magnoliopsida > Asparagales > Amaryllidaceae > Allium > Allium fistulosum. The sequence goes on along the minus strand of CM060905.1, from coordinate 718,333,948 downwards.
ATTGTTCAAAGACACCTCCGGACAAGCATCAGTTCTTCCCTCAGAAGTTTGCCCGGGCATATGTTCATGGCAAGTTGGTTGCGGCATAGAACCATCAGCCTGGAAAGGTGGCATTTCAGGAAGAGTAGTTTGACGGTTTTCTGGTTGGCGATTTGCCCCGAGCAGAGCAGTTAACCTATCCATCATCAAAGCGTTTTGGGTTTCAATCTGTTGGTATAATCCAGAAACTACATCATCCAATTCAGCCCTGGTGACTCCAACGGTTGGAGTCGCTTGGTCTGCTATTGGGGAAGCGGAAGTCCCTTCGTGAGCATTTCCGGATCTGATAGGTCTACCTCTTCTTCCAGGTGCCATTATTTCGGATCTGGTTTTTAAGAGAGGTTCTTTTTATGAATCTTTGCGAAGCAATGGTGGACGATCGCCTGAGTTCAATTCTTAGTGAAATCACCAAAATGTTAACGTTAAAATGTGAACGCTAACACCCGGTGTGTGTAATAGAATCGTGAAAGCACCACCCGTTGGTACGGGAACAAAATATAAGCTAAAAATAGCAGAAAAGCAGTAAATGAACAACAGGTTTATAGTGGTTCGGCCCGTAATTGAGCCTACGTCCACTTTATAATCTCTTATTGCTGATTCGGTTACAAATCGATACAAATCACTTGTCAAATACAATACAACTTGATCACACAACAATCTAGACTACTAGCTCGATCTTCGGTGATGAATCTTGCTAAATCCGTATCGGATGAATGAAGTCCTTCACGAAGCTTGTTGTAGTGCCTTGAGTGTTGGAAGATCTTTACTTGTTGAGTGAATTTTCAGTGCAGCAGAGTATGGACGCTTGAAGAAATGAATTGCCAAAAAAGTCCTCTTCATGTTGGAAGTGGTGGGGTATTTATAGGAGCTGATTTGGACTCTGGAAATTTTCCTAAGTCCTAAGTCATCGCCGACTTAGTATAAGTCGCGGCCGACTTATGATAGGTCGCAGCCGGCTCATCAACACTTCCTTAGTAGTTCACCTCCTCTTCTGGTTTCATGCTTTAAGTCCTAAGTCGCCGAAGACTTAAGGTAAGTCGGTGACGAGGTAAAGGTGTATAAGGTGTTCTGAGATTGTATACGACTTAGTATAAGTCGTAGGTCGGCGACGACTTGAGAGATAGGTTGTAGGTCTTAAGTCGAAGACTTTTTTAGGTCGGAGCCCCTCCTTATCTCGCGAACTGCTAAGTCAGAGGCCTTCGTAACTTGCTAATCAGTTAAGTCAGACTACTCCTTAACTCGTACTCTGTTAGGTCGGAGCATTACTTAACTCGGAGTCCTTCTTAACTCGGTCTTAGCTCTTGAGTCACAAATTACCTTAAGTCGTGACCTGTTGAGTCGGCACATATCTTAAGTCGGCAGGCTCCTAGGTCGTATACTTGTTAGGTCGGAATGTTCCTTAAGTCGGCAGCTCTTCTCAGTAGTTAGATCGGCAACTGTTGGATCAGAGCTTTCTTAGGTCGTGGCTTGGTAAGCCGGAGATCTTTTTAAGTCGGAGCCTTCCTTGAGTCGGCTACTGTTAAGTCGGACCTGTAGCTTAGGTCGCATGTTGCTTTAGGTCAGATCTGTTAGGTCGGTCTTCGTCTTGAGTCGGTCGCGCCTTTAACTCATTAGGTTATGAACTGAAAGAGGGTTAACACGGTGTATATAAGTATCTCATGGATTATTATTAAGTCGTATGTATATCATGGACTATTTAAGTCTCTCGCCCCTTTTTAGGAATATATCAAATTTCCTTTAATATTTCAATATATAGTTAGAAATGGTACCTCCAAATTATATAATATTCAACATAAGCTTATTTCTAAGCTTATAAAATTTGCTTCCAATTTTTTCAAGTAAAAGAACCATGCTTTTATTTAACTTTTGATGATCTGGCTATTTAAAGATTTGCACATGTGTGTTTTTACTTAGATTGTAATGGTTTCTACATAGCTTAGTAGAAGCTTTATATCAAATTCAATTTTCTAGAACAAATCTTAAAACAATATCCAAATATTCTAAAAATCACATAATGTTACCTCTCTATTTATTCCAAATAAATAGCCTTAACTGATGGCTGCGGTGTTGATAAAAATCGACATCACATCGCTATTGTTCTCAGCGAACTCTATGATCAAGCATTTAATCCCAATTATTAAATTATTACTCATATAATTTATCTTGATTTATATTTCTATTCTTTTTAAAATATAGAAATACCTTTATATTTTCCAAGACTTTGATATATAGTTATATGCATACCTTTGTATGCATCTTCCAAAAATCATCTTATTTTTTAAACCATATTATTTCTCAAGATTATTTTAATTCTTTCTTGAATTAACATATTTCCAAAAATAAGATTTTTTAAAAAAACCACTACTTTAATAAAAAGTGTATGTCCAATTATCTCGTTTGAATGTTTAGAAATCCGTACCAAGTACGTTGGCCAAACATCCACGACCAGAATCCTTAAAGCATCCGACGAGCAATTTAACACTCAAAAAAAAATATTTCACAAATCCTCTTTTAGAATGGAGAATACTTATATCTTGATATGCCTTATACATACCATAACAAACTTATAATCATAAGCCTTAGACATCTTATAATTAAAGGTTTTTGATCCTTGTTTATTTTATATCCAAGAAATTAAATTTCTCTTGCGGTGATTTCTAATACAAAGATACCGCATGATTCAATTCTTAATCTTCAAATTGCATTTGAAATTATCAAAGAATGAATCCTATTTTAATTTAGATTATTGCTAAGAATCCTAAATAAACAAACATCCAATCAACCAATCCAATTAATCACAAATTTATTGGATAATGTGCTTCGCGGAAATAATCCACTTGATTCCGCTATGCGACTCTGATCTAAAAAAGATTGATAACAAGCTTCATGATTTTCTAAACGGACAAAGCACTACTTCTCAAACAGGCTCACTAGATTGCTCAATACTAGAATGGGTAACTCTGACGCTAGCCAATTGCACTTCCAGAGTAGATAAGATTGGATCAATGATTACTTAAGAAGCACATAACTCAATAATAGGAACATCAATGAGTGGGAGCGAAGGAAAACGTTCCTAGATTCCTAAAAGATGCTTTCTTGTTCTAAAGGAAATGATTCCTCTATCTACTCTAAGAACTCCTAATGAACGGTCTCTAAGATTCAGCTAAGCCATGATTTGTGTCTATAATATCATATTTTGTTCTAAACTCAACTCTATTACCAAGTTGTGATGCCCTACCCATAGTCCCACACTAACAAAGGATACTACAGAGTAATATCGTCTAATAGTGTAGAAAATATGGCTGGTTAGGAGTGACCATCCGTAAATTTTACATTAAGAGAGCATCGGTACATCGATTAATATGCTATATATATTGTTTTTTCTATCGCAAGTGGAATCAGGATATGCAATCCAAACTTAAAACAAAACTACGAAGGCTAAAATAATAATATAGAACAATATAGAGTAAATAAAATCATAGAATCACAGATTACAAAATATACACAGTGGAATGCAAATAGATACAAGCTGATCAAATCGAATAGATATATAATATCAAATACTTGATTGTGGTCAAAACGATCCATATAATACATCTGTACTACATCTCCTGAAACAAATGTGTATAGAAAAGAATTTAGGCTCAATAATATATACAACACTATATGAATTTGTACTCATATACGTGATGAAGATAAGATGAATGATAACTGGACAACTGGAGTGAAATCCTCTCTAGGACTATCAAACTAGAGCACCTGAAATATCTCGATCTAACTCGAGTATTATAAAATAATAAACAGGTCAGTCTAGATTGTAATGAATGAGTTAAACAAGAGAAATAATATATGAAATGATACAGATCTCAAATATGAACACAAAGCTAGGAATTGGCTAATAGCAAGGATGCTTCAATAAACTTCGAGTGTGTAATCACCAAATATCAAGACCCAAAAATGCTTCTGAAAGAAAAATCCCCAAAATCATTCAGTGATAACACAAATAACACTGAATCTAGAAATCATGGTGGAAATCCAGAAAATCATATAAAAGGGGAAAGATGCCAAAACTCCAAGATTGGTGAATAAATTCACCTACATGCATGTAACTCCAAGAAGACATTTAAGTCTATAAACATCAAGATAGACACGAGACCTATAAATATCAAGATAGGAACAAGTCCTATAAATATCAAGATAGGTACGAGACCTATAAACATCAAGATATGAACAAATACTATAAACTCCGAAGGCGAGTCATAAACTTGTCGATAAGTGTTATATACCTCCGAATAGTAATCGAATAAATAACAAATGTGTGTGCCATACCACACGGGTTTATTTTTGAATAAATGGCTCAATCGAACAAGTCCGGGAATTAATCGGAAAAATAAACGCGAGCGTTTCATACCGGTTATTTTATGTAACGAACCCGATATTTTGACCTCCAAAAATAGACATCAATACGTTCACTGTATTACATGCCGAACAATCGAATGCCAAAAATACCAGACCGTTTGGGAAAAGAAGAAAGGGGTAGAAGAAGAAAATAGAAAAACAACATCAGAATCTCACAATCGCAGCGGAACAATATATAATAGATAACGACGGATCTTTATACAAAAGAAACTATAACTGTTTTTATACATTATATCATCAGAGTACAACACAATCAATAACACAATACTAGACAATTATAATAACTTGTCCTCACAGCGCTTAATATACAACATACCATATATAGCGGAATATAAGTCAGATATGTGATATACCTCCCCGCCATCCAGCTCGTCTCCTAAGCTCCATAGCATCCTATCATGTATCTGTAATACTCGGTCTGACCCAAGCATTATAAATAAATAAAGCTCCAGTCAGTTTGGAAAACCAGCGTGAGAAAACACACCCAATTTGAATTATTAAATTTCCAAAATCCCTTGAAAATCAAAGGTATCTCGTAAGACCACGCCACAAATAAACATGCCAGGTTTATACCTTACGATAACCAAATACTTATTCAAATAGCTGATATGCTTGCATCTTTTGTTCCGGCATAGTTGGGCACAATCAAAACCATACGGCACTTACGGAGAATGGATTCCAACTGAATGACTAGGCACAGGGGTACCACCTGTCACGGTACTTGTCTAGAAACACCGTACTAAGGATCAATCCCGGCCCCCTACAAAACAAGACCGGAACTATCCCTTACTGGTTAGCCCAAATATGCTATCACCCCAGGTGTTCCCACCCTTTATCGAGCTCCTTCCATAAATCATAGTAATAATAATGTTTGAGGGTATCTAGAAAGGTGATAGACCTACCCTACTTGGGTGAGACCCACTTAGCCTTGCTCTACATCTCCCCTGATTTTCAGTCATTCCCAGTTGATGAGGCTCGAGGCTACGATTACCTTTTTAGAAAGATTCACTTAGAATGCTCATTGTCCTCTAATGACAATGTACTGATAGCATTCATCCATACAAGTCTGTTCCCGGTCCGAACGGAACCGAAGGCACTATTCCTACTATATCCATTTTGGAATCACCCTCAGGATTAGTAGCGATTAGCCCTTGCACTTCATTGCTCCATCTTCGACTCCAAGCGATTGTCTTCATTTCGAAAACATACTTGTTGGATCGAAGTGGTTTTCGGATCGCAAATTCGATCCCGGTCTCATCGAAATAACGTTCGCTATTTCCGGTAAACTCAACCTCGATTCTCTAGGAAATAAACAGACGAGAATAAGATCGGAGATCACCTCCTAACCGTAGTGGACGGATTTCCTTATAAACGTCCTAGAAGAACGAACAAGTTTATATGTACAGTATAGCACATCGAATGGTAACTATACCATATAATTCCCGTACTTCTCCTAGATATTTCCAAAGTAATATTCGGGTCCAGATTTGATAGTCGGTTATTTAACTATCAAATAAACAATCAATTCAACCAAATATTCATTCTCTTTGGAAAACATCAAGTCTTATACGTAATTTAGATTTTTAAATAAATTAAATCACTTTATCCAAAAATATACACTTAGAATATTTGAAATAAAGCTACGTAAATTCTTTGTTCAAAATAATACTTATGAAATTCCATAAAAATTCTCCAAGTAAAACTTTAGCCAAAAACTACTTTTTAAAACAAATTAAAAATACTTAATAATTATCCTTTAAATCACAATACTAATTTAACCTTTAAAATAATTAACTACTATGATTAACTTAAATAAATATTTACTTTAACAATTTAAAACAATTAAATAATTAAATTTTCTAAAAAAAATTCTTTTAAAACACTTTTAAAACTTGTAATTTAGACTTAAAAAATATTTCTTTTAAAATATGCTTAACTTTCCAGGAAAATACATTTCCACTACAAATAAACCGATCTTGTCATTTATAAATCCTTCTCGATTTATCTCCAGTTTAAATTACGTTCCAACTTCATAAATTTCCTTTCCCACATTTTTTAAAAATCAAAACCACTATTTATTTTTTAAACGAATTACCATCTCCTTATAAATTCCCATTGTGAATTTATAATTTCAAATTATCCACTGATAAATATTCCACTTTATTTATAATCCCAATTTTTAAATTCCATAATCTCATTTCCCCTTATAATCGCTGTTTCAAAACACTTAATCGATTTTCAAATCGATTTTCTGAATTAATTCCATTTTGAAATTAATTTCCTGATTTACCCAAATTTATTCCATTCCCAAATTTTAGGTTCACTTCCCTTTTCTGATTTAAAACCTTATTTAAATCTGAACATCAAATTCATACTTTATTTCAAAATTCTCTTTTTATTTTTCCCAAACCATTTAAATCTTGAATTTAAAAATAATTCCTTTAATTCTTAAACAATGTCGCTTAAGTCCATAAAACTCTTTTATTCCCATTTATTCAAAATCTCTTTTTTTCCATACTTGGAGTTTATTCAATAGGACTTTAAAACCAAACTTTTTACCTTTTTCCCAAATTCATTCTTTTAATTTATTCAACTCCGCTATAAATATTTTACTTAAAATTTCCCATTTTATTTTCCTTCAAAAATCCAATTTTTGATATTTTTGATATCTTAAAATACCAAAATATATCCAACAAGACCATAGCATTCAATAATTCCAATTATCAATATAGTCTATCACGGATTATCAAATAATCATATCACTGAATATGAAAATAAATTTCAATATTTTTGAGGAACCCAGTTGGATCCCTCCAACTTGTTTCCCTACATCCACAGATGTTAGCACAATATAAAAATACCTATCCCACTTCGAGGGGGATATCGCGGTATATAGGGTCATCTACTATTATGCGGGGCACATAGGGTCTCATCTACTATATAATGCGGGAATATCAATCACTTCAATATATATATACTACTATATATAATATCACATCTAGACTGATAATAATTATCAATGTCAATCAATCATCCAATAATATAATTTTAACTAATTAAATTAACCAATGATCCAATTTGAGTGAGATTAACTCACCTTTGACTTTTAATTTGAATCCGATCCAAACTGGCTTGTCTCTCCCTTGATTTTAGACCTTGTATATACATTATATGGTTTATTAACATTTTAAATAATCGAACAATCAATTATCCTTTTTAATAAATTTAATTAACTAATAATTTAATTTATACCAATAATTTAAATTTTAAATAAATTTTCCTATGATAAATAATTTCCTTAGTAACTAAAATAAGTTAATTAAACAAGTTAATCACCAATACACTATTTTAAAATTAAATAGCAGGTTTAATATGTGTATATGTATATTTATTTTCTTTTTGAACTACATATACATACTTATAAAAATAAATTATAGATTCCAAAAAAATCTATATTTTTTCTTTACTGCATATATATACAAATATACATATAAATCTTTAAATTGGAAAATAAATGGCATATATACCTATACCTTACTGTAAGTGTATTTATTTTTCTCTTTTTTCTATTTAAGTTCATTTCCTTTTAAATTAAAATACAAATTTGAATTTAAAAAAAACATAACAAAGAGCCATACCCAATAAGCCGAACCCTCCTCCAGCGAGCTTGAACATCTCGTGACCATGATAACTTTCTGCCACTCGTTTTCTTACGAGACTCGGCCATCCCCTTTTCTTACGAGACTCGGCCATCCCCTTCGAACCAAGTGGCGACACCTTCACCTCACCATCGCGACCATCGCGACTTCCACCTTCATCACCTCGACCTGCCCCTTAGCGCCGCCACCCCAACCATCCTACGCGAGCCCTGAGTTCAATCGCGACATCGACGACAAGCTCGACCCAATCCTCTTCGCTACCACAAACCCACGGCCGAGGCCCACCCTTGTCACTCTTCACCTAGCCTCGCGCACTCGAGCTCCCCCTATACGTCGATTTTGCTTTGAATTTGAACTGGGGAGGAAGAATAAGCGGCTCTCGATTTATAAAGTTTTGATTTTTTTTTCATTGAAGAATCGACCATGGTTAATTTCAGTGACTGGAGGGAAAAAGAAGGTGAGGGAGGCCGATGATTTTACTGCAGGCATATCTCATATATATATTTCAAAATGTTTTTGTTTCTTTGTTTTTGAAATGATCTGATAGCATGAGTTTATAAAATGGGAATGAGGGGGACAGGATGAGATGTTAGCGTGCTTGAGTTAATCTGCTACAGTGACTTACTACAGTGATTTGAAGAGAATGGGATAAAGTTCTGATGTGTTATTTTATTTTCAAATCAATTTATATATATATAATTTTTAAATTTAAATCGTCTCGAAACCGTAACTTAAAATCTTGACCTCCTATCGGGGCATGCCGCCAGACGTTCATAATGTTATACCCCTATTCTGAATGCAATGGAAAAGGTTTCGAGTCCTAAGTCGATCGTATGGAGAAGATAGCTTTTTGGACCTAGTTATTATATTGAATTTTCGATATAAATTTCAGCGCGTTTACATACCTTATGGCCAAACGATAACTCCAAACACTACAAAATTTGAAATCCGATAATAATACACTATTACGGATCCAATGGAACTGGTTTCGTCAAATTCTGAGACTGTGCCCTGGAAGGCTATTTATAAATATCAATTTAAACGATATATTTTTAAAACCAAACAAATCACTTCCAAATTCAATTTTTAAACTTTTATTACCTTCAGTATTATCATTATAAATTTTATAAGTCTTTAAATTATTTTTATCAAGCTTGAAACCCCAGATTCAATATTTTTCCCAACTTCCACTAATTTAATTCAATTATTAAATCACCCAATAAATAGTGATATTTGAAATTCAAGTTAAAAATTAACTTTTAAATATTTAAAATCAATTAAATATTCCAATTTCAAATATCCAAAATTCCGGGTCGTTACATTCCTCCCCCTTATAAGAATTTCGTCCCCGAAATTGCTAGTTAAGAAGAATGGTTCACCACCCGTTAACTATTTTCCAAAACAATCTTTTTATTAAGAACACGATATCACTCTAACTAACTTCCCAGACCCATCCATAGGATCCAAATAATATTATCTCCTCAATAATTCCAATTATAGTTTAAAACCAAATTTTCTTCAAAATTTTTCTAACTCCTTAAATTTTCGAAAAATTTCGCCAGCGTCTCCTTTGCACGGCTAGATCAGAACAACTAAAAAACGCCTCCACGGGCCCCAAATTTTCAAAGAAAACAAAAGCCACATGGCTCAATCAGAAAACCATCAAATTTCATACGACAATTTTAAATACATACCTTTTTGTTGGGAAATTCAAATTCGTCTTCTGAAATCAAAAACTTCAATTTTCTTTTGCTTTTAAATACTTGTCTCCTACTTAGCAATATTATCCAATCACATAATTCAAAATCATTTTATTCGTTTCTTTACAAACTTTTCAATATTTGCTTTACTTAAGCCCGTACGATGCACATATATCATCCGTACGCAATATCAAATCTGATCGCTCACTCGATCACACAATTTCACTTCCAAACTAGTATCGTTCACACGATTCCCTAGTGCGGACTCAGATCTGGTTCCTTGATCAGAAACCGTCAGTCTCCTTGTATAGCCATATACTATGATAGAGAATTTCAGAATCAATCAAAAATCCATATCTAGGGTTCGCCGTCGAAATCGAGTGAAAAATCCCAACTCGGATCGATATAACTATCTCGAAATTCTGTGCTCGAATCTGGATCAAATCGTCATGCGAATAAAATAATGTACGTACATCCTACGTATTTATCTCAATTGATTATTAGCTATATCAATTCTCTTTTTATTCACATTTATTTTGGTCTCCATACACCTTTTCACACTTACCTTTTTCACAACTTTTATTAAATCTTCATTCAGTTTCTTACTCAATATTTTTTTTTCAATACCAATTTCACTTAAGAATTTACCATAACTTTTCTTAAGTCTATTATAACCTTTTATACAATCTCTTATATTTATTTACACTTCCTCACTTAAGCCTTTATATCCACTTTTATTCAAATTGAATTTCCAAATCCATATAAACTCAATTTACCTTCCATTTTTTTTCATTTTATTTAGCCCCACCCGAACTAATTGTTCAATTTTACTTTATCCAACATAATTCAAATTAAACCTTACCCCAATATTCCATTCCAATTCTATTTTCTTACAAATTAATTTAATTTGTCCTTCCACAAGTTTATCTCCAACTATTAAACTTTATTTTTAATACTCTTATTTTACTTAGCCTACTTAGGCTTATTTTCCTCAAGGTTTACTTTATTTAACTTAATTTAGTTACATTCCAATTCAATTCTAATTCTAAACCTCTATAAGTTTTCCAACTTATTTACATTCCATTCATTAACTTTTTAATTTACTTCATTTAATTGGTTTACTTTTCTAATTTATTTCGTTTTCACACCTACTTTAACTCAACTCTCCTTAAGTTAAATTTGATCCCACCAAGTTTCAAATTTTTATAAGTTTCCAAACTCATTTTTATTTCATAAAATTTTAAACCAATTCCAGAGTCTTTAAACAATCACTTAAGTATTTCAAAATTATTTTTGAAATCAATTGTATCCAAAATCCTTTGGTATATCCAATTATTCCTTTGCATTTCAAAATCAAAACAGTTTTACCAAACCAAAACTTCAATTCACACATTCAGGTAGCAATTTCTCTCTAGGAAACTCAAAAATGGACACCGATGATGTCGCAATCATCATCAGAATTATTTTCCAGTGACCGAAATGAGTTCAGTGCTTTTATTTCTTTTAAAACATTTCAAATATTTTTAAATTCCAAAACTCACCGTATTTCATATCCAATTCAAAAATATTTCCGAATAATATCACTATTATTCTTCCAAAGCCTTTGAAAATCATTTTCAAACTCAAAGGAAATTTAGGCCCCATTTGGCTTGTCGTTTTTAGTTTTGCGTTTTCGTCTATACAAAAGCGCGTCTGTTGTATGTATTGTTGAAAAACAAACAATTTTGAAAATGAAATTAGCATGTAAAATAGAAAACAAGTTTATTTTGTTTTTCGTGTTTCGAGAGATAACAAAAGCACGGAAATAATCCAACTCCTTCATTGTCCGTTGGTGGTCGCAATGGCTAAGAATTATAAATCTTATTCTCTTATTTCTTGCTATTTCTTAGTGCAAGTTGAAAACACAAAACTCAAAATGCAAAATGAAACCAAACGGGCCCTTAATTTCTCAAATTTTCGGATTTCAAATCCTTTCAATCTATATTCAAATATTACTCTAGAATTTTATCCTATTTCAAATTATAAATCACATTTATAACTCCCATTTACAAATTCCATTTTGTATATGAATTTATATCTTAGCTTTTGGTTGTAACATCAATTTCCACACAACAATGATAATAATTTAATATTATCATTTCCTAACATCCAAGCAACCATATCTAACTATAATAATTTACGAAAATTATTCCTTTTATATACGAAAACAATTTTTAGGCAATATTATTCCATTTACCCCATTTTAAAACAATACCCTGTCGAATTGTTCTATTCATGTGTTTAGAGATCCCTATCAATAACGTTAATTACTCGTATTGACCAGAATCCATAAACCACTCAACAAATCAACCAACACAATATAAATCAATTTTATATTCACTAACAAATACGCGCTCATATCTATTAATACACTCAAACTCATTCCAGGGCACTACTGACCCTATCTCTAATGAGTAACCCCCACCAGAGCCAAGGTTCTCACTTAACCTTCAGCTCTAATACCACTGTAACGATCCGGTAGGCTTTTCAACCATCCCAAACAGCGGCCACTTTCCGCCGTGGCACCATAGTGGTACCTCGAATTTGCTTTTAAGGCTAGCCTCTCGACTACAACCAACCACACCGGGACATGTAGGGGTAAGAGTCTCCTGCTCGCCACCAAACACGAAGCGAGAACACCCTATGATGTTGTAATGAAGCAAATCCGATCCCCGGTCTCTTCGAGCAACGTTCGCTATTTCCGGTAAACTCAACCCCGGTTCTCTAGGAAATAAATAAACGAGAATAAGATCGGACATCACCTCCTAACGATTAATGGATGGATTTCCTTATAAACATCCTAAAAGAACGAACGAGTTTATATGTACAGTACAGCACCTCGAACGGTAGTTGTACCATATAATTCCTGTACTTCTCCTAGATATTTCCAAATTTATATTCGGGTCCAAATTTGATAGTCGGTTATTTAACTATCAAATAAACAATCAATTCAACCAAATATTTCATTCTCTTTGGAAAACATCAAGTCTTATACTTAATTTAGATTTTTAAATAAATTAAACCACTTTATCCAAAAATATACACTTAGAATATTTGAAATAAAGCTACTTAAATTCTTTGTTCAAAATAATACTTATGAAATTCCATAAAAATTCTCCAAGTAAAACTTTAGCTCAAAACTGCTTTTTAAAACAAAGTATAAATATTTAATAATTATCCTTTAAATCACAATACTAATTTAACCTTTAAAAATAATTAACTACTATGATTAACTTAAATAAATATTTACTTTAACAATTTTAAAACAATTAAGTAATAAATTTTCTAAAAAACATTCTTTTAAAACTTCTAATTTAGGCTTAAAAATCTTTCCTTTAAAATGTGCTTAACTTTCCAGGAAAATACATTTCCACTTCAAATAAACAAGTCTTGTCATTTATAAATCTTCTCGATTTATCTCTAGTTTAAATTTACATTCCAACTTCGTAAATTTCCTTTCCCACATTTTTTTAAAAACAAAACCACTATTTATTTTTAAAACATGTTAACCCTCTTTCAGTTCATAACTTAATGAGTTAAAGGCGCGACCGACTCAAGACGAAGACCGACCTAACAGATCTGACCTAAAGCAGCATGCGACCTAAGCTACAGGTCCGACTTAACAGTAGCCGACTCAAGGAAGGCTCCGACTTAAAAAGATCTCCGACTTAACAAGCCACGACCTAAGAAAGCTCTGATCCAACAGTTGCCGATCTAACTACTGAGAAGAGCTGCCGACTTAAGGAACATTCCGACCTAAGAAGTATACGACCTAGGAGCCTGCCGACTTAAGATATGTGCCGACTCAACAGGTCACGACTTAAGGTAATTTGTGACTCAAGAGCTAAGACCGAGTTAAGAAGGACTCCGAGTTAAGTAATGCTCCGACCTAACAGAGTACGAGTTAAGGAGTAGTCTGACTTAACCGATTAGCAAGTTACGAAGGCCTCCGACTTAGCAGTTCGCGAGATAAGGAGGGGCTCCGACCTAAAAAAGTCTTCGACTTAAGACCTACAACCTATCTCTCAAGTCGTCGCCGACCTACGACTTATACTAAGTCGTATACAATCTCAGAACACCTTATACACCTTTACCTCGTCACCGACTTACCTTAAGTCTTCGGCGACTTAGGACTTAAAGCATGAAACCAGAAGAGGAGGTGAACTACTAAGGAAGTGTTGATGAGCCGGCTGCGACCTATCATAAGTCGGCCGCGACTTATACTAAGTCGGCGATGACTTAGGACTTAGGAAAATTTCCAGAGTCCAAATCAGCTCCTATAAATACCCCACCACTTCCAACATGAAGAGGACTTTTTTGGCAATTCATTTCTTCAAGCGTCCATACTCTGCTGCACTGAAAATTCACTCAACAAGTAAAGATCTTCCAACACTCAAGGCACTACAACAAGCTTCGTGAAGGACTTCATTCATCCGATACGGATTTAGCAAGATTCATCACCGAAGATTGAGCTAGTAGTCTAGATTGTTGTGTGATCAAGTTGTATTGTATTTGACAAGTGATTTGTATCGATTTGTAACCGAATCAGCAATAAGAGATTATAAAGTGGACGTAGGCTCAATTACGGGCCGAACCACTATAAACCTGTTGTTCATTTACTGCTTTTCTGCTATTTTTAGCTTATATTTTGTTCCCGTACCAACGGGTGGTGCTTTCAAGATTCTATTACACACACCGGGTGTTAGCGTTCACATTTTAACGTTAACATTTTGGTGCTTTCACTGAGAATTGAACTCAGGCGATCGTCCACCATTGCTTCGCAAAGATTCATAAAAAGAACCTCTCTTAAAAACCAGATCCGAAATAATGGCACCTGGAAGAAGAGGTAGACCTATCAGATCCGGAAATGCTCACGAAGGGACTTCCGCTTCCCCAATAGCAGACCAAGCGACTCCAACCGTTGGAGTCACCAGGGCTGAATTGGATGATGCAGTTTCTGGATTATACCAACAGATTGAAACCCAAAACGCTTTGATGATGGATAGGTTAACTGCTCTGCTCGGGGCAAATCGCCAACCAGAAAACCGTCAAACTACTCTTCCTGAAATGCCACCTTTCCAGGCTGATGGTTCTATGCCGCAACCAACTTGCCATGAACATATGCCCGGGCAAACTTCTGAGGGAAGAACTGATGCTTGTCCGGAGGTGTCTTTGAACAATAAAGAATACCTGTCCGAAATGGTTAGCCGCATCATGAAAGAGAGCATGCAAAGGGAAGAGGATGAGAACGACTGGGGATTTGCAACAAGCAGAACTCCGTTTACTGAAAGGATCCTAAAAGCAGAATTTCCAAGGAAATTTGCACCTCCTACTATCCAAGCCTATAGGGGAACCAGTGACCCTAATCATTTCCTATACAAATACGATTGGCATATGACCGGTGCAAGAGCATCAGACGAGATCAAGTGTCGATACTTTCCAGTATACTTGGAAGGTGTGGCTTTACTTTGGTTCACAAAGCTTCCAGTTCGATCTGTAGATAAGTTCTCCGACTTAACGCAAAAGTTTAAAGAACAGTTCAGATTGTATGCTTCAAAAGCTAAGGATATAATGTCACTGTCTAACCTGGAACAAGCGCTCGGAGAATCAATCAAATCTTTCTTGAGCCGTTTCAATATAGCTTTAGCCGAAGTAGAAAATGCGGAACCACGCATGATCCTGACTTATTTGGTGCGAGCCATTGATAAATCGAGTAAATTTCGGATATGGCTAAAGATGAAGGAACCGAACTCACTTGATAAGTTTTATAAAAAGGCCGATGAGTTCATTCGTCTTGAAAGCCTTTCTACGACATCAAAAGTGGTTGCTACCCAAACTAATAATAACAATGTCCCATCTAATAAAAGAGAATCTGAAAGTCAGAAAAGGGAGAATGAAGGAGGAAAGAGCCAGGGAAATGAAAAGAAACCTCGCCGCTTTAATCCTTCGGATTATACTCCTTTAACTGATACACCAAGAAATATCTTTTTTGCAACAAAAGACGTTGTTAAGTATCCTAAGCCACCTAAGATGACGAGAGGTGCAAAGCGTAATGGAAAATTCTGCCAGTTTCACAATCAACCTGGCCATGACACTGACCAATGTCGCCAATTAAAGAATGTGATTGAAGAATTGCTGGAGCAGGGTAAACTTCAACAATACGTTAAGAGAAGCGGAGTCGCTCCAACCTCATCCACTCGGGATCAACAACGTCCTACCCATCAATCCGATTCTCACAACAACACTGCAGTGCAAGATTCAGAAAAGCTTGTCATTAATGTTGTCACAGGAGGTCCACACCCAGCAGGCAGAAGTTGGGACGACTGCTAATGGTCCACAAAACTGCAACTGGGGCATCTTTCACTTTCTCTGGCATATAAATCCGAAGCTGCAAATCTAGCACAAATGGAAATCCAGCTTGGAGATTCTGAAACAACAATAACTAGCATCCATTTTTTACTTAACAGCGTTGCTTAAATTTGTAAAAAATGATGGTGGATGTGTGGCTTCTGCATTGTAAACCGTTGAGAAATCAGTGTGACTGAATAATGAAAAAACTGTGCATTCTGTGTTTTCTATTATACAATGCCTGTTATATTTCGATGTGTAAATACTCTAAATGTATTGCTAAAATGTCGATCTAATATTGCAGGTCATTAAAGCAAAGCTCACCCATCGCAAAGCTAAGCGAGCCTTACAAATCATTTACTAAAGCGAATACCAAGCAACAAAAAATTCCAGATTCAAATCCTATACAAGAAGAACCTCACATAAAAAGTTGGCAACTTCACTGGGGCAAGCCTTCGTTAACCGGTTGTGATTGTCAATATGAACAGACATCCAGCTAGGTAACTCGCGTTTGTCCCATGAAGTTATTCAACAGTGAAGTCCACTTCTTCGGATGAGGCAATTTACTTACAAAAGGAACGAAGATACGCTTGGAAATGATAGTAAAAGATCGCTAGTGGGCAGATGATGGGAGAACATGGCCAAGCAAGCACGGAAGCAACCAAAAGGAATATTGCTCCTCAATAAAAGGGTCGGTAGAACCACCAAAGGGCACTTGCTAACTGATCGTGATGCATCCGATCAGGCAGCTTGCGTCCGTCCCGTGGATCTACTCGCCCCTGAGAAGCAACCTTCCCGGCACACCAACCAACCGATGCTCCTTCCCAAAGGTCAACAAATCCCTCTAACGAGGCACGCCAATAAATGGGAGAGCTTTCCTCAATCAAAAAGATCGGTGGGACTACTAAAGGGGCACTTTGTTAGTTAATTGCGATCGTTTGTGCAAACAAACATCCAATCAAGCAACTTGCGTTCGCCCCGTGGACCCCTCCGACCATGAGAAAGTAACTTCCAGGCAATCAAAAGCCCTTTTCGGAGGCACAAGCCCTCTTCGGAGGCACAAGCCATCTTCGGAGGCAAAAGCCCTTTTCGGAGGCACAAGCCCTTTTCGAAGGCACATTTCACCCGTGTAGAAGTGCAAAATGCTTCTCTTCGGAGACCCACTTCACCAGTGATGAAATGCCAAAACTGCTTCTCCTCGGAGACCAAAATTGCTTCTCTTCGGAGACCAAAATTGCTTCTCTTCGGAGACCAAAACTGCTTCTCCTCGGAGACCAAAATTGCTTCTCCTCGGAGACCAAAATTGCTTCTCTTCGGAGACCAAAATTGCTTCTCTTCGGAGACCAAAACTGCTTCTCCTCGGAGACCAAAATTGCTTCTCCTCGGAGACCAAAATTGCTTCTCTTCGGAGACCAAAATTGCTTCTCTTCGGAGACCAAAACTGCTTCTCCTCGGAGACCAAAATTGCTTCTCTTCGGAGACCAAAAATGCTTCTCTTCGGAGACCAAAACTGCTTCTCCTCGGAGACCAAAATTGCTTCTCTTTGGAGACCAAAATTGCTTCTCTTCAGAGACCAAAAGACCTCTTCAGAGGCGTACTTCACCTTGCTTGAAGTACCAAAAATAGACCCTTTGCTGGGGCACAAAATCAAAACCTTCTTCAGGAGCTCATTTCACTGTGCAGGAAAATTCACTTTTAAACAAATAAAAGTGATCATTCCCAGAAGTCGAAGTGTTCTTCAGGAAGAAAGAGAAAATAAAATTTTCTCCAAAGACAAGATATACTCTATTAAAAGCAGAATAATTCTTCCCTTAAAAAGTGGAAACTTGTTTTCTAAAATAAGAGTATCGGTCTTGTGAAAGCAAGAAATATTACAATATACTTGTGGTATGGGGGCAACATTATACAATTCAGTTACATTAATAAAAGTAATATACAAGCGACATACCACAAGTTCATTACAATATCACGTAATAAAGATGTGGAATAAATGCGTTCTTGAAACACAGACAAAAAGTTTGTACAAGTAGAAAGAATCGTTTACTCTACACTTCAAATGAAAAACAGATATATTCCTACATACACAAGAATTTGTACAAGAAGAATATCTATTTATTTCAATACTATGAGAAATTTTTACATTGTACAGGTTACAAAAAGAAGCGGGGACCGGTACCCGCACAATCCCCGGTCGATACAAGCAAAAAGTGAGACAAAAAGCCCAGTTTATGACTCCTTCTTCCCACCTTTAGTACCCTTGCCCGGTTTGATGACCAGTTTCGGGATTTGGCGCGGACAGGATGGAGAAGGAGAGGTAGTCGGGTTTTCCTCAACATTTTCTTCAACATTTTCTTCATCGGCCAAAGCACTCTTCTTTTTCTTCTTCATGGCACGCTTCCCTTTCCTTTTCGAGGAAGATTCACTTCCAGGAGTAGTAAGAAGTGTGGAAAGTTTTGTGTCATAATCAAAGGATTGCTCCGGAGTTTTCTCACCCTCTTCAAGCTCCACAGCCTTTTGCTCCTGCGAAGCAACCGGATCGTCCAAGTCTTTAAGAGCTTATATTTTCTCTTCTTGCGATCCCGGTTGAGAAGCTGGAAGAGGAGTAACTTGGGAAGAAGAGGGAGCGGCAGCCAAAGAAGGAGAAGTAAACGCAATTTTCGGTGCTTCTGCTACAGAAGAAAAGAAGTCAAAATTAGTATTCTCCGAAAAAAAGAGATGGTAATGGATCGCCAGGACTTAGGTAATAAGCGAGAAATTCATCCAAGTCAATTGAATCGAATGAATAATCCACTTGAGCCAGATCTGACTTGAAGTTACCTGGAGATGTCGGTTTTGACAAGTCAATTTCAAACTTCTCGGCCTCGGTGCCTTCTTGGCTCTTTTCCTCAATCTGGGTAAGGGGAGACTCAGCGGTTGTGAGCTTAGCTTCAGCATCTTTTGCAGCAGGTGAAGAGTGAGAGCTAGAACTAATGATATCAACATCGGTCAAAGTCGAAGTGTGAACAGCGGCAGTTAGGGATACTTTTTTTTCTGGATGCTCCTCTGCTACTGTCCCGGCTCTAGCTTCAGCAAGTTGCTCTTTGCCTCTAGCAAGCGCCTCACGTGCTTCATCATTCAGATAAAGCGGTGCAAGGTCTACCTCCGCATAACTAGCAAATGTATCAACTACGGCCTCCCAAACTTCGGCCAGTGTAATCTCGTATTTGGGGCCCAAGAACGAAAGACTGCCGCGGCCCAGAACGCTGTGCATATAAAAGTCAAATATAGTAGAGTCGATGCTAGCTTTAGTGGCTTCGTGAGACTCTTGGGCCGCAACTTGTCCAGCAACCGCGTCATCACGCTCCTTCTCAACTTTAAGAAGCTTAGCTTTCAGCATCTCAATCTCCGCATTTTGGGACGTAATTGTTCCCCGCAGCTCAGCATTTTCGGTGCGATATTTCTCGGAAATGTGTTGCTCAGCCGCAAGCTTCATTTCGGCGTCTCTTTGTGCAGCATGCGCATCTCGCACTTGCTTCTGAAAGACTTCTTCTTTTTGAGTATATGATGCAGAAGAAGAAGCGAGATTTTCTTTAAGCTGTTTAACTTCAGACGCAAGCTTTGCGTTGTCGTCTGCGATGCTCGTCATCTCCGCATCATGCTGCTTACACCACTTGTCCCATTCTGATTTATCATTCTCCATGGTCATCATCGCCTCAAGATTAATATGGTTGACCCTTTGAAGTTCGTCGACAAGTTTCTGCCATTGCGACATCCTCTCGATATTAAGCCTGACCGCGTCAAGACTTTTAAGCATGTCTTGCTTATCAATCGGAACCAAATCCAAGTCAAAGCGCACTCCTTTTAGGCACCAATTCGGAAATCGGCTCTGAAGCATTGGAGGGCCATCTTTAACTTGATATTGTGGCCTGTTAATGATTGTTTGAATATCAGATTTCTTCGGAGGAGGAGAGCCGGCCGGAGTATCAGAAGGGATAGGAGTGTCAGTTTTCTCAGAAATTTCAGACGCGTCCTTCTCGTCAAGTTTAACCCGTTTACTTGGGTCATCGGTAGCATGCTTCTTCCCTTTGTCATCATGATATTTTCTTTTATAAGAGTCATCGTCTCTCCTTCTTTGCTGCTCTTCGTAAGCACGCCTTTCTTGAGCTTTTCTAGCTGCACGCTCTTCATCAGATTCTTTGCGGGAGGGAAGATAACGTCCATAATCGTAAGAATCACGCCCTCCGTAGCGCCGAAAGTTGTCATAATACGAACCAGTTCGTCCCATTGTAGAACCTGAAATTGAAGAAAAGACAAGTCTTAGAAATCTTCAAATTAAAGGGGGCTAAGTTCATATAAGTGCTAAGCATCCTAAGTGTGTGTGGTGTGCAAACTACGCGCATCGAACTACAAACCACTCTTTGGTTGGGGAGTGATAGCAGATTGGGAAACGGGAGTTGATTCTTGAGCTGGCAAAGTTTGCTGTAGAGTAGATGTTGCTTCTGTTACAGGAGAAGTGACTTTAGTTATGTCGTCTTTAAAAAGCTCCCTGGAAGTTATCATTATATCACTTAAACCATCGAAGGTGTCATCATCATGGTGCCCGGCAGAGTTTTCTTTTTCAGCTTCTACATCGGCTGACTTTTCAGTGATTCGAGGATTTTCTTCCTCTTCGATAATTGGGGTAAGTGCCGACTTGCTGACTGACCCTACAACATCGGTGGATGCAGAACATTTTATCAAAGCAGCCTCTACGACAGGTGTTTTTGATGCAACTTCCTCTGTAGAAACTGGGGCATTCAATGCCTCTACTTGAGAGCCCGAAGCGGCTAACGTTTCTGCATCAGAACTAGAAATTTCATGAATTCGAGTCGTCCTGGAAGGATGTAAAAGCCCAAATTGGTGCAAAAGCTCATCATCTAATAGAAACTGGATACTCCCCTCCTCTATCGGCACCGCCATAAGCCTCTCAAAAATCACTTTGTGACCGGGATCTTTAGAAGGAGGAGGAAGTGCTGAAAAGGAAAAAAGGCAAAGTTAGCACTTGATAACTCGGACTTCAGTAAGTTTGAAAGAACATAAGAAACAGAGGCAAGCGATCTTACTTCCTACTCTCCAAATAGCATAAAACCCCGGGGGACAGCGAACATAGAAAAACGGGCTCCGGAAACTATGAACACTTTCAGGGAGACCAGTGATCAACTTACGATTTCTAGCACTCCTCACGACTATGATAGAGGGATGATCTTTATTTTTGGCAAAAGTACACAGATAGCGAATTTCTCCGAAACTGGGAAAACGGTCCAGCACTGTCCTAAAGAGCACACACAGTCCTAGCAGGATGGCGTAGCCATTAGGGTGTAGTTGAAAAGGGGAGATAGATAATCGAAGAAGAAGTTCTCGAAGACAGTCATTAAACGGGGGAATCGCTCCACTCGAGCACATTTGGCGGTTAACTGCAACAAAGCCGTGGGGCGGCCTATCAGCAGTGTCATTTACTCCAGGGAGCAAAGCGTCAGGCTCAGCAATGCCAAACTGGATGCATAATTGACGAAAGGCTTTATGGCTCAAGGTGGTAGGAGTCCTTTCTGGAGGATCATTTAGCGGGACAGCAACTGGAAATGCATCATCAACTTGCTCTGTTCCTTCTTGTGGAGAAGACATTCTACACAATCAGCTGAGTGTTCAAATGTGAAGGTGCACGTTTCCTCAAAAGTGTGAAGTGTTGTGCAAAACTAATGAAAATAAAAGACAAGCATGACTGGAATTAAATTAGTTGACAATCAATCGATTACAGAATTTCAGAACTTGTTAATGATCAAGTGCAGTGTTAATACAGACAAATCAGTTTCATTTGACTATTACGATTTTGTTTTAATACTTCACTTGAATTGGTTATTGTACAACATCTCATTCATATTCATTCAATTTTACTTTTTCTTTACCAACTAATCTGTCATTCGATGTGGGCAGTCAGTGACAGTATATTCGTCCCAGTACTCTGTGAATGTTGTGTTAAACAGGACTGTTAACTTGTAAATTGAAGCAATCTGTAAAAAGAAATACATGCAACACAGTTCATAGTTCAATAGTTTGAAGTTCAAGCAAAGTTTAAAAGACATCTGCTAAGTCGCCGAAAACTCAAATGCTAACTCGGTGACGACCTAAGGAAGGTTCCCTATGAGTTAAGTCAAGTCATCAGTCCCATAAGTCGCACTGCAAGGAAAAGTTTCAAGTCTGAATGCAAAAATGCAATGTCCTAGGTCGTTGCCGACCTACGACCTACGACCTACTTTAGGTCGTCAAAAATTGAGTTGCGATTTCTGTTCAAAGGTGTTAAGTCGTTCATTCTCCCCAGTACATCAACTCGCCTAACTCCTAGCCCGTCAACCCGTTAACCCATTAGCCTCTCCTTCAACCAAAACTCTCGTCCCCTCAACGTATTCAATCATCCCGAAATCACCATACACACAGTGTAATGATGATCCATCACAAATCACAAATCGGTCAAACTGAATCGCCGCAATCCGTCGCCTTGTCCACACAAGACTGTCCAAGGCTAATACAAATCATCTTGAATCCATCAATAATCGATTGAAACAAAGGCTGTAGTGAAGCGTGGCAAAATAAAAGTGGGTTGAAAATGGGGATCATAATTTAGTGACAGTCGGGGATTGAATAATCGAGTTCACTTACGCAGTATAACGATGGGGATAACTGGCGATTGAGTAATTGAATTCGTCTTAGAAGAGCTTGAATGCTTGCAAATGGCAGAATAAGATGATAAGAACGAGTGAAGGAGGAAAAGGAACGACTTAAGCTATTTATGCAGGGGCGGTGAGATGTGAATCGGCACAAACGACTTACGACTCATTTTAAGTCGGTTACGACCTAACGCACTCATCAAGAAGCGAGCTAAGAAAATCGAAGCACACGACCTACGACTTAGGCGTATGCTTCGAGGGGCAAATGTTAACCCTCTTTCAGTTCATAACCTAATGAGTTAAAGGCGCGGCCGACTCAAGATGAAGACCGACCTAACAGATCTGACCTAAAGCAACATGCGACCTAAGCTACAGGTCCGACTTAACAGTAGCCGACTCAAGGAAGGCTCCGACTTAAAAAGATCTCCGGCTTAACAAGCCACGACCTAAGAAAGCTCTGATCCAACAGTTGCAGATCTAACTACTGAGAAGAGCTGCCGACTTAAGGAACATTCCGACCTAACAAGTATACGACCTAGGAGCCTGCCGACTTAAGATATGTGCCGACTCAACAGGTCACGACTTAAGGTAATTTGTGACTCAAGAGCTAAGACCGAGTTAAGAAGGACTCCGAGTTAAGTAATGCTCCGACCTAACAGAGTACGAGTTAAGGAGTAGTCTGACTTAACCGATTAGCAAGTTACGAAGGCCTCCGACTTAGCAGTTCGCGAGATAAGGAGGGGCTCCGACCTAAAAAAGTCTTCGACTTAAGACCTACAAACTATCTCTCAAGTCGTCGCCGACCTACGACTTATACTAAGTCGTATACAATCTCAGAACACCTTATACACCTTTACCTCGTCACCGACTTACCTTAAGTCTTCGGCGACTTAGGACTTAAAGCATGAAACCAGAAGAGGAGGTGAACTACTAAGGAAGTGTTGATGAGCCGGCTGCGACCTATCATAAGTCGGCCGCGACTTATACTAAGTCGGCGATGACTTAGGACTTAGGAAAATTTCCAGAGTCCAAATCAGCTCCTATAAATACCCCACCACTTCCAACATGAAGAGGACTTTTTTGGCAATTCATTTCTTCAAGCGTCCATACTCTGCTGCACTGAAAATTCACTCAACAAGTAAAGATCTTCCAACACTCAAGGCACTACAACAAGCTTCGTGAAGGACTTCATTCATCCGATAAGGATTTAGCAAGATTCATCACCGAAGATTGAGCTAGTAGTCTAGATTGTTGTGTGATCAAGTTGTATTGTATTTGACAAGTGATTTGTATCGATTTGTAACCGAATCAGCAATAAGAGATTATAAAGTGGACGTAGGCTCAATTACGGGCCGAACCACTATAAACCTGTTGTTCATTTACTTCTTTTCTGCTATTTTTAGCTTATATTTTGTTCCCGTACCAACGGGTGGTGCTTTCACGATTCTATTACACACACCGGGTGTTAGCGTTCACATTTTAACGTTAACAAAACAAATTACCATCTCCTTATAAATTCCCATCATGAATTTATAATTTCAAATTATCCACTGATAAATATTCCACTTTATTTATAAACCCAGTTTATAAATCCCATAATCTCATTTCCCCTTATAATCACTGTTTCAAAACACTTAATAGATTTTCAACTCAATTTGCTGAATTAATTCCATTTTGAAATTTATTTCTTGATTTACCTAAATTTTGTCCATTCCCAAATTTTAGATTCACATCCCTTTTCTGATTAGAAACCTTATTTAAATCTGTACATCAATTTCATACTTTATTTCAAAATTCTCCTTTAATTTTTCCCAAACCATTTGAATCTTGAATTTAAAAATAATTCCTTTAATTCTTAAACAAAGTCGCTTAAGTCCATAAAACTCTTTTATTCCCATTTATTAAAAATCTTTTTTTTTCCATAATTGGAGTTTATTCAATATGACTTTAAAACCAAACTTTTTACCTTTTTCCCTAATTCATTCTTTTAATTTATTCAACTCCGCTATAAATATTTTACTTAAAATTTCCCTTTTTATTTTCCTTCAAAAATCCAATTTTTGATATTTTTGATATCTTAAAATACCAAAATATATCCAGCAAAACCATAGCATTCAATAATTCCAATTATCAATATAGTCTATCACAGATTATCAAATAATCATATCACTTAATATGAAAATAAATTTCAATATTTTTGAGGAACCCAGTTGGATTCCTCCAACCTGTTTCCCTACATCCACAGATGTTAGCACAATATAAAAATACCAATCCCACTTCGAGGGGGATATCGCGGTATATAGGGTCACCCACTATTATGCGGGGCACATAGGGTCTCATCCGCTATATAATGTGGGAATATCAATCACTCTAATATATATATATACACACTACTATATATAATATCACATCCAGACTGATAATAATTATCAATGTCAATCAATCATCTAATAATTTAATTTAAACTTATTAAATTAACCAGTAATCCAATTTGAGTGAGATTAACTCACCTTTGACTTTTAATTTGCAATCCGATCCAAACTGACTTGTCTCTCACTCGATTTTAGACCTTATATAAACATTATATGGTTTATTAACATTTTAAATAATCGAACGATCAATTATCCTTTTTAATAAATTTAATTAACTAATAATTTAATTTAAACCAATAATTTACTTAGTAACTAAAATAATTAAATAAGTTAATTAAACACGTTAATCACCAATATATTATTTTAAAATTAAATAGCAGGTTTAATATGTGTATATGTATATTTATTTTATTTTTGAACTACATATACATACTTATAAACATAATTATAGATTCCAAAAAATCTATATTTTTTCTTTATTGCATATATATACAAATATACATATAAATCTTTAAATTGGAAAATAAATGGCATATATACCTATACCATATTGTAAGTTTATTTATTTTTTCTTTGTTTTTTCTATATAAGTTAATTTCCTTTTAAATTAAAATACAAATTTGAATTAAAAAAACAGAACAAAGAGCCATACCCAACAAGCCGAACAAAGCGGCACTTGATTTATAATGTTTTGATTTTTTTTCATTGAAGAATCGGCCATGGTTAATTTCAGTGACTGGAGGGAAAAAGAAGGTGAGGGAGGCCGATGATTTTACTGCAGGCATATCTCATATATATTCAAAATGTTTTCGTTTCTTTGTTTTTGAAATGATCTGATAGCGTGAGTTTATAAAACGGGAATGAGGGGGACATGTTGAGATGTTAGCGTGCTTGAGTCAATCTGCTATAGTGACTTACTACAGTGATTTGAAGAGAACGGGAAAAAGTTCTGATGTGTTATTTTCTTTTCAAATCAATTTTTATATATATAATTTTTAAATTTAAATCGTCTCGAAACCGTAACTTAAAATCTTAACCTCCTATCGGGGCGTGCCGCCAAGCGTTTATAATATTATACCCCTATTCCAAACGCAATGGAAAAGGTTTCGAGTCCTAAGTCGATCGTATGGAGAAGATAGCTTTTTAGACCTAGTTATTATATTGAATTTTCGATATAAATTTCAGCGCGTTTACATACCCTACGGCCAAACGATAACTCCAAACACTACGAAATTTGAAATCCAATAATAATACAATGTTGCGGATCAAATGGAACTGGTTTCGTCAAATTCTGAGACTGTGCCCCGGAAGGCTATTTATAAATATCAATTTAAACGATATATTTTTAAAACCGAACAAATCACTTCCGAATTCAATTTTAAAACTTTTATTACCTTCAGTATTATCAATAAAAAATTTATAAGTCTTTAAATTATTTTTTAACAAGCTTGAAACCCCAGATTCAATATTTTTCCCAATTTCCACTTATTTAATTCAATAACTAAATCACCCAATAAATAGTGATATTTGAAATTCAAGTTAAAAATTAACTTTTAAATATTTAAAATCAATTAAATATTCCAATTTCAAATATCCAAAATTCCGGGTCGTGACATTTTATTGACCCATTTAAATATATTTCTCCTTCTATCGATATCGTGAAATTTTATAAAATGATTTACTTTAAAATTCCTCCCAAAAATATTGTTTTATAAACTAGAATATATACGTGTGTGTGCGCGCTTGTGTTAGAAAGCCCTTGCTAAAATATATGTATATAGTTACACTTTTAAACCATTGTCCCAAATCAACTTTAAAGCCATTATTATTATAAATAAATATATTATATATATATATATATATATTCTAAATACCTTTATCGAAAATATATATTCATACTTAAAATGATTTGATAAAACGGTTTGGATTGAAATCATTCTTTTGAAAACTCTAGTTGAAAATGTGTGACGTAAATTGTATGTTGTGTCACGGACCCACAGAGCAATTCTATGGTATAATAAACTCCAAGATGAATTCACAAATTCATAAATTAAAATCCATAAATAGCATTGAAATCGGCATAGAAAACAACATCAAAATTAATTAAATAGGTTCAAGCGATCAAACGAACGAATGGAGGTGCAAGTGGGGGCAAACGAAGCCTGAAACGGCGTGACCTAGGTCTCAGTCCAGATCATGACCGGTCCACCGGTCATGTTGACCGGTGCACCGGTTAGCATGCTTGGGTTGAGTCCTAGACAACGTCGGTGTTGCTCCGGTTGCTCGCTTGTGGTGTTTTCTTCTCTAACTTGAACTTAGACATCTACTATATTGAATAAGCTATCATGAAATCAACCAAACATGTACGATTTTATGCAAATCATGATCATAGGATGTGGGATTTGGCAAAACAGTGAATAAAATAACAAAATATGTGAATACCACAACCAATTTGAGAGCCATTTCCATATATATTCAATCAGACAATGAAACATCAACTTGCCATCATTCATAGTCTAGATGTGTGAGATAAACTCACCGATCAAAGCTTGAATAGATGGTATGAACCTGGACTCCGTTAGGAAAATGACTTTCAGCAGATAACCTTAGGTTGATTCCTAGAAAATTGGTAAAACAAGATTATAATCAAGAAGGAATAACTGAAACTAACCTAATGAATGCAAGATAGAGTGAAAGAGATTACCTTGTTATGATTTTTTTATTAATCAAAAGCCTCATTGTTTTCAACTTGAATTTGGAAAAATTATGATCCAGGTTGTTGAGACTTAAGAGAATTTTGATTTTCTAGTTACTGGAATAAGAATGAGAATGAGGAATATTATACGTACTTTGTTTCTCATCTTTATTTCCTCTACTTGGGCTAAGAAGATTTTGATTTAGATCCAATTGCAAGGTGTTGCTAACTTTTCTAAAAGGAAAGTGTTACTAATCTACTTGGTTCTTATCGTTTTGTAAAATATTAATTTGTACTAACAATGTATTATTTTTCAAACATTGTTTTATCTAAATTTTTCCCACAATAATCAACATGTAAAAATTCTCATTCTTACAAATGTTGAAATACCTTATTTATAAGTGAAAATAAGGGACACATCCCTAGAATCAAACTTAATACATAAAACATCCACCAAAAAAATATATAAATTACATCCCTATTTTCAAATACTTCAATTTTCTTCCCTTAAATACCCCTCCGCTCCATTGCTGAACGTTGATTCTTCATATGTGAATGTTATTCTCACATCCATAATTAAATTTTGCACCGTGTTAATTATCAATCTTTATAATGCAATAACTTTTTGTAGAAACGACGGATTAACAAACCGTTTTCACCATTAAATCACAAATTTTATTATCTTTCTAATGAGCGGCATTGTGCATATGTAAAAACAACGGCCTGACAAGTTATTAAAATTTTCTGCAATTATATGATATGACTACAGACAATTCAACAATTATATGCAATAATTGCAGAAAAGTCTGCAATTATATTGTATGATTACAGACAATTCAACAATTATATGCAATAATTGCAGAAAAGTCTGCAGTTATATGGTATAGTTGCACTTTTATGTGATTACTTGGAATAATTGCATGGTTTTCTCCAATTATTCAATATAATTGCATGAAAGTATGCACTTATATGGAATAATTGCAGAAAAATCTGCAATTATTCCATATAATTGCATAAAAGTCTACAATTATATGGAATAATTGCTAATATTTAAAGAAAAATTGATGATCATTTCATATAATTGCAAAAAATGGCAAGTATGCTGAATAATTGTAAAAAAGTCGACAATTATATGGAATAATAGCAGAGAAGTCTGCAATTATTACATATAATTGCATAAAAGTCTGCAATTATTCCATATAATTGCATAAAAGTCTGCAATTATATGGAATAATTGCTGACATTTGAAGAAAAATCGATGATGTTCAAAAATTATAGAATTCTCTGTGAATATATGGAATAATAGCAGCCTTTTTTTGTTATCAACAATGGATCTCATTTTAAAGATCATAAAATTTATGATTTTTTGATGAAAACGGTGTTAACCCCTTTTCGACTCACGACCTAGCAGTATGCCGAGTTAAGGTGTTTGACGACTTAAGAAATTATGCCGAGTTAAGGTGCTTGCCGACCTAAGAAAGTTAACGACATAACGACTCAAAGAAGCCAACCAATTTAACAAAGTACGAGTTGGCAAGACCTACCGAGTTAACAAGTATACTGATTCAACAAGTCACTACTAAGAGGAGCTGCCGACCTAAAATGACTACCGACTTAAGGAAGCCAACCAATTTAACAAAGTACGAGTTGGCAAGACCTGCCGAGTTAACAAACTGCCGATTTAAGATTACACGTTAACTCTGCTCCGACCTAACAACGCTGAGATACCTTATGCATCTTTATCTCGTCACCGACTTACCTTACGTCTTCAGCGACTTAGGACTTAAGCGTAAAACCAGAAGAGGAGGTGAACTACTAGGGAAGTACTGGAACTGATAAACCGGCAGTGACCTACCATAAGTCGGCAGCGACTTATACTAAGTCGGCGACGACTTAGGACTTAGGAAATTTTTCAGAGTCCAGATAAGCTCCTATAAATACCCCACCACTTCCAACATGAAGGGTACTTTTGGCAATTCGTTCTAAAGCGCTGTTACTCTATCGAACTCTCCAATCATTCAGCAAACAAGGATCCTTCAAACATTCAAGACGCTACAACAAACTTCGAGAGAAATTCCTAACATCCGACATGGATTCATCGAGTTTCGTCGCCGAAGATTGAGCTAGTAGTCAAGATTGTTTCTTGTGATCGAGTTGTACTGTTTTCATAGGAGATTTGTATCAATTTGCAACCAGATTCAATAATAAAGTGATTCAAAGTGGACGTAGGCTAAATCTGAAGCCGAACCACTATAAATTGCTGTCTTTTACTACATTTCTGCTATTTTCCTGCTTGATTTCTGTTCCCGTTACACGGGTGGTGCTTTCACGATCTTACTACACACACCGGGTGTTGGCGTTCACATTTTAACGTTAACATTTTGGTGCTTTCACTGAGAAATCCAACTCAGGCTGCAACTCACCATTGCTTCTCAGAAGTTTGCTGAAAGAATTTCCCACAAAGTCAGAAGTTTATCAGACATAATGGCTCCCGGAAGGAAACGAAAGTCTGTCAGAACTGATGATGACCGTGACAATACTGCCACTTCTCTCTCTCCAAATCAAGCAGCTCCGAGCATCGGTGTTACGCGACAGGAGTTAGATGCTGCTGTATCCGGACTATACCAGCAGATTGAAACTCAGAATAACCTGATGATGGAAAGGCTGAATGCTCTATTTGGTACGAGTCAAAGACCAGTAAATAATGAGGGAAACTTTGCTAATGCTGCTCCCAATTCCGAGGGAAGAAATATTCCTCACGGGGGATCAGGTGCTGCCGAAGGGGCACCTCTCCAGGCCGAAGGATCTAGGCCGTCACCAGTTCTTCATGAGCATTTACCTGGACAAACTCCTGAAAAGATGGCTGAGGCCTACTCTGCGAAATCTCTGAACAATGAGGAATATCTCTCTGGTATGATCAAGCAAATAATGAAAGAGAGCATGCAAAGAGATGAAGACGAAAGCGAATGGGGATTCGCACCAAGTAGAACTCCGTTTACCGAAAAGATTCTGAAAGCTGAATTTTCTAGAAAGTTTGTTCCCCCCACTACTCCTGCTTATCGGGGGACAAGTGATCTAAATCAGTTCTTGTATAAATACGACTGGCATATGACCGGCGCAAGGGCAACCGACGAGATAAAGTGCCGATATTTCCCAGTCTATTTAGAAGGGGTGGCGCTTCTCTGGTTTACCAAGCTTCCAGTCCGATCTGTAGATCAGTTTTCCGATCTCACCCGAAAATTCAAAGAGCAATTCAGGCTATACGCTTCAAAGGCAAAAGATATAATATCACTGTCCAGTCTTGAACAGAATCCGGGAGAGCCTATTAAGTCATTCTTGAACCGTTTCAACTTAGCTCTGGCAGAAGTCGATAATGCAGAGCCACGAATGATTTTGACCTATTTGATGCGTGCTATTGACAAATCGAGCGAATTTGGAAAATGGCTAAAAATGAAGGAACCAAATTCGCTTGAGAAATTCTACAAAAAAGCTGACGAATTTATACGCCTAGAGAATCTTTCCGCACCAGCTAAAGTTGTGACAACGGTGGCAGAGAATAATGTTACTACTCAAAGCAAGAAAGAACCGGCAGATCAGAAAAGGGAAAGTAATGGTGGGAAAAGGCAGAAAGACTTCAAAAAACCCCGTTTCCTTAAACCATCAGACTTTACTCCTCTGACCGATACCCCGGAAAATATCTTCATCGCCACTAAGGATGCTGTTGAATTTCCAAAACCACCGGCCGTGAAAGTTGGGAAGAATGCTGTTCAAAGCGGAAGATTTTGCAAGTTTCACAACCAACCAGGGCATGATACCAATGAGTGCCGTCATTTGAAAAGTTTGATTGAAGAATTACTAAGAGAGAATAAGTTGCAGCAATACGTCAAGAGGAATAAAAAGGACCCATCTTCATCCAGCCAAGGGCAGTTACCCCCAACTAATTCATCTGATTCAGGAGAAAGGCCTGCTGGAAAGGAAAGACCTGTTATTAATGTGATCACAGGGGGACCTCACCCGGCTGGCAGAAGTTGGGGTGAAATGGAAAGGTATGCAAAAGCTTTGAAGTATGCACCAACCGAAGAAAGTGTCTTAATCCTGGAAGATGTTTCACCTCTAAAGCAGCAAAAAACTTTCCATGATGATATTATGTTCAGAGCCAGGGATTCCGTTAATGTGGAAGCTCCTACTGAGGACCCTATGGTTATCTCTGTCGGTATTGGGTCGGCTATTGTCAGAAGAGTGTTAGTTGATAGTGGTGCCTCATGCAACATCCTCTTTAAAAGGACATTTGACCAAATGAAAATTCCGATGACTGATGTACATGCTTCTTCACACAAGATCGCTGGATTTACAGGAGAGCTGAAACAGCCGATCGGAACGGTGGACTTGTTTGTTGAAATGGGTGAAGGACCCAAGAAATTGGTTCGGAAGCAAACTTTTGTAATCGTGGATGGATTCTCCGCCTATAACGCTTTCTTGGGCCGGCCTACTCTTGCTGCTTTCAGGGCCGTCCTCGCTCCTTGGTGCTTAACAATGAAATTTCCTACTGATAATGGGATTGCTGTTATTAAAGGAGATCAAAATGCAGGACGAGAATGTTATCTTGTAGAACTCCGAGAGGCCAGGAGAAAAGAAATGGGGAAAGATGCGGCAGCTCCGCTCCGCATCAAGGAACCGACCCTGTAGCAACTACGGAGCGGCCCCTGTACTGGCGAACACAGCAATGCAAGAAAAGAAATGGATCCCAGGAAAGCCAGTACAGGGGAGAATAGAGTGGTACCCGTGGAGGTAACGGTACCAGTATCTGTAGACCCGAAAGACCCAAATAAAGTACTCAATGTGGGTTCACAGCTAAGTATAACAGTTCAAAATACACTGATATCATTCTTAAAAGCCAATCTAGATGTGTTTGCTTGGTGTCATGCTGATATGTGCGGAATCTCTCCTACAATTGCTGTTCACACCCTGAATGTCGATCCGAAATTCACGCCAGTGAAACAGAAAAGAAGAACTCAAGGTCCAGAAAGGTCAGCAGCTTTAAAGGAAGAGGTAGATCGTCTCCTAGAGAATAATTTCATCAAGGAATCCACTTATCCAAATTGGGTTTCAAATCCAGTACTGGTTAAGAAGGCAAATGGAAAGTGGAGAGTATGCATTGATTTCTCAGATCTGAACAAGGCTTGCCCCAAAGACTGCTTCCCGTTGCCTAGAATCGATCAACTAGTAGATGGGACGGCTGGACATGAGTTGTTATCTTTTATGGATGCCTATTCTGGATACAATCAGATTATGATGAATGAACCAGATCAGGAGGACACAAGCTTTATTACAGATGTGGGACTCTACTGTTACAAAGTCATGCCGTTCGGTTTAAAGAATGCTGGGGCAACATACCAAAGACTTGTCAACGCTATGTTCAAGCCTCAGATTGGCAAAACGATGGAAGTCTATGTTGATGATATGTTAGTAAAGTCAAAGAAAGCAGTAGACCACATAGATCACCTAGCAGAAATGTTCTCAATTCTTCGGAAGTACGGAATGAAGCTTAATCCATTGAAATGTTCATTCGGAGTAGAGTCTGGGAAATTCCTGGGTTTCATTGTGAGCGCTAGGGGCATCGAGGCCAACCCTGCTCAAATCACAGCTCTAAGAGAAGTCAAAGCCCCTAGAACAAAGAAAGAACTGCAAAGTCTCAATGGAAAGGTTGCCGCTCTTAGTCGCTTCATTTCCAAGGCCACAGACAAGTGCATTCCTTTCTTTGATGCTCTAAAGAAAGGAAAGAAAAATTTCGAATGGACTCCTGAATGTCAGAATGCTTTCGATCAACTGATTCATCATATGAGAACTCCTCCTGTCCTTTCCAAGCCTAGTGATGGTGAAGACCTCTTCATCTATCTAGCAATTTCATCCCATGCTTTAAGTGCAGCACTTGTACGAGAAGATATGAAAATACAACGTCCGGTTTACTACATCAGCAAACGGTTCGCTGGGGCTGAGATGAATTATTCAAAGATAGAAAAACTTGCTTATTGTCTGCTAATCGCTTCTAGAAAGTTGAGGCCTTATTTTCAATCTCATCCTATCAAGGTCCTGACTGATCAGCCTTTGAAGCAAGTTCTGTATCGTCCTGAAACCTCGGGTCGTCTCTTGAAGTGGAACATAGAACTCAGCCAATATGACATCACTTACCATCCCCGAAGAGCAATTAACGGACAAGCTTTAGCAGATTTCATTGCAGAGTCCACTGACAAAGGTGACAGTAAGGAAGAAACCACTGACTGCATTCCGATACAGTGGAAGTTGTATGTTGATGGCTCAAGAAACGATTATTGTTCTGGGGCAGGAATTGTGCTCGAAACTCCCGAAGGACGATCACTATGTTATGCATTGAGGCTGGAGTTTCCTTCGACAAACAATGAAGCAGAATATGAAGCCCTTATTGCCGGGTTGAAGATCGCCAAGGAATTGAATATCAAAGTGGTACAGATTTTCAGTGATTCTCAGCTTATTGTCTGCCAGGTGAAGAAGGAATTTCAAGCCAAAGGAGGGAATTTGCCTGCATATTTGACAAAAACTTCCGAACTCCTCAATGATTTAGATCACTACTCAATAAGCCACATACCCCGAGAGGAAAATATGAAGGCGGATTCTTTAGCAAAGTACTCAAGTTCCGGAGAAGCTCAATTGCTGGGATTAGTTCCTGTAGAAGTTCTGTCAGCTCCAAGCATTGATGAAATGGATATTGATTGGATTATGACTACGTCTCAAGAGCATGAATCATGGATGACTCCAATCAAAGAATACTTACTCAATGGTTCCTTGCCAGAAAGTTCTAAGGAACGTCGAAGATTATTAAGAAAAGCATCGAGGTATATAATTCAAGATGGCCGATTATACAGACGGGGATTTTCGACCCTACTACTCCGATGTGTAACTAAGGAAGAAGCCAAAACCATCTTAACAGAGGTGCACGGAGGAGAATGTGGAGACCATTCAGGTGGTCAAACACTTGCAAAGAAAATTCTCCGATATGGATACTTCTGGCCAGATATCAATCGAGATGCCGCAACTTTTTCCAGGAAATGTGACAAATGCCAACGATTTGCAAAAATCCCAAGAGCACCCTCCACTGAACTCACACAAATGATCAGTCCATGGCCATTTGCTATCTGGGGGATAGACCTAATTGGACCATTACCGATCGCCAAATCAGGGATTAAATACGCTATTGTTGCCGTTGATTATTTCACCAAGTGGGCTGAAGCTGAACCTTTGGCCACCATCACTTCTACAAAAGATGATAAATTTTGTAACGAAGAATATCATTTGCAGATATGGTGTGCCACAGAAGATAATCACCGACAATGGCACTCAATTTGAAAGTGAAGAATTCCAGGATTTTTGCAAACGGTTCAGAATTCGAAAATGCTTCTCAGCAGTGGCTCATCCGCAGGCAAATGGGCAAGTGGAAGCAGTTAACAAGATCATCAAGCCAACTATCAAAAAGCAACTTGAAAAAGAAAAAGGTGGTTGGGTCGATAAGCTTCCATTAGCACTATGGGCGTACAGAACTACTCACAAAACTGCGACTGGGCACACTCCATTTTCACTGGCATACGGATCTGAGGCAATGATTCCAGTAGAAGTAGAGGTTCCTTCACATAGGAGGGTTCATTTCAATGAAACCGAAAATGAAAAACTACAACTTGAAGCGCTTGATTTTCTTGATGAGAAAAGAGAGGAAGCTAGGCTCAGAGTTTCAGCTCATCAGCAGAGAATAGCCAGGTATTTCAATTCCAAAGTTCGCCAACGCAGCTTTGAAGTCGGAGACTTGGTTTTGAAAAGGATCATGACAGCAACTGGTGTGTTTGGGCCAAACTGGGAAGGACCATACGTCATAGGCATTAAACTTCTTGATGGCACTTTTAAACTCATGACTATCAAAGGAGATCCGATTCCAAGGGCCTGGAACAGCAACCATTTACGTCCTTACTTTACCTGAAAAGAGCTCAGCTCAAAATTGTAAAATAATGATGAATGTATCGGTTGTATTGTGAAACATTGTAAATCAGTGTGAATGAATGAAAGCTATAAAGTGGATGTAGGCCCGATTTTTGGCCGAACCACTATAAATCTTGTGTTCTTTACTATTTCATGATGCCTGTTTTATTTTGATATGTAAATACTTTAAATGTATCGCTAAAATATCAATTCAAAATTGCAGGACATTATAACAAGGCTTGCTCATCACAAAGCTAAGCAACTTCCATAAATCAGCTATTACACGAAAACCAAGCCACAAAAATTTTGTCCAAATTCAAATCCCAAGCAAGAAAAACTTCACATAAAAAGTTGGCGACTCCACTGTGACAAACCTTTGTTCACTAGTTGAGATTGTCGTTATGAATAGACATCCAACTAGATAACTTGCGTTTGTCTCGTGAAGTCATTCAACAGTGAAGTCCACTTCTTCGGAAAAAGCAATTTACTTGTAAGAGGAAAAGAAGAAGATGTGCTTGGGAACGATAATAAAAGAGCGCTAACAGGCAGATGATGAGGGAAAGTTGCCAAGCAAACAAAGCAGCAGACAATGGGAGGTATGCATCTCAACAGGAAGGCCAGAAGATCCACTAAAGGGACGCCTTCCCAAGCGGAAGTAACAGGACCCTCGCTAACTGGTCGTGATGCATCCGATCAGATAGCTTATGTCTGTCCCGTGGATCCACTCGCCCCTGAGACGCAACCTACCCGACACACACACCAACCAAAGCCCTCTAACGAGGCACACCAATAAATGAGAGTGCTTTCCTCAACCAAAAAGATCGGTGGGACCACCGAAGGGGCATCTTGTTAGTTGATTGCGGTCGTTTGTACAAACAAACATCCAATCAAGCAACTCGCGCCTGCCCCGCGAACCCATCCGACCATGAGAAAGTAACTCTCATGCACCACAAGCCCTCTTCGGAGGCACATGACCTCTTCGGAGGCAAAAGCCCTTTCCCAAGGCACCACAAGCCCTCTTCGGAGGCACATGACCTCTTCGGAGGCAAAAGCCCTTTCCCGAGGCACCACAAGCCCTCTTCGGAGGCACATGACCTCTTCGGAGGCAAAAGCCCTTTCCCAAGGCACCGCAAGCCCTCTTCGGAGGCACAAGCCCTCCTCGGAGGCACAAGCCCTTTCCAAAGGCACAAGACCTCTTCGGAGGCACAACTCTTCAAGAGGAGCCCTCTCCGGAGGCATGACCCAAAATAAAATGCTTGAACAAAAAGCATCGTCCAGAAGCACAGTTCAACTCTCAAAGGAAGGACTAACTTGTTCATCTAAAAAAGTTCCTCCTAAAAAAGTTGAAAAATGCTACAAAACTCTTTCGGAGAAGCTTATTTCACTTCATAAGGAAATTCACTTCTTAATAAATAAAAGTGATTATTCCCGAAAGTTGAAGCGTTCTTCAGAAAGAAAAAATAAAAATTCTTCTAAAGACTGGATATACTCTATTAAGAGCAGAATAATTCTCCCCTTAAAAGCGGAATAATTGTCCTCTGAAGTAAGAGTATTAGTTTTAAAAAAAAAAAAATAATAATAATATATATAGGAATATTGCAATGCACTTACGGCATGGGGGAAATACTGTACAATTCAATTATATTAATAAAAGCAACATGCCACAAGTTCGTTGCAATACCACGGAAAACAGATGTGGAATAAATGCATTCTCAAACGCAGACAAAAAGTTTGCACAAGTAAGAAGAATCGTTTGTTCTACACTTAAAATAAAAGATAGATTATTCTCACATACACAAGAGTTTGTACAAGTAAAATAATTGTTTTATTTAGTACTATGAAAATTCTTTACATGTGCAGATATCTCAAAAAGCAAAAGCGGGGACCGGTACCCGCACAATCCACAGTCAATACATGCAAAGAGCAAAAATAATAAGTAAAAAATCCAACTTGATTATTCCTTCTTCTCACCACCCTTGGAGCTCTTTCCCGGCCTGATGATTAGCTTTTGAAGTCGTTGTGAACGGGCAGGGGCAGAAGGAGAAAGCGGTACAGCCGGATCAACTACTGCTTCCTCTTCAGTGGAAGTCTTCTTCTTTTTCCTTACAGCACGCTTCCCCTTCCTTTTTGAAGAAGACTCGCTCCCCGGAGTAGTCAGCAATGTTGAAAGCTTTGTATCGTCATCAAGAAACCGCTCCGGGGTCTTCTCGATGTCTTCAAAATCCTCTGCCTTCTGTTCCTGAGAAGCAGCCGGATCATCCAAGCCTTGAAGAGCTTCGATTTTCTCTGCCTGTGATCCCGGTTGGGAAGCAGAGGGAGGAGTAATTTGGGAAGACAGAGGAACGGCAATCGAAGGAGTGAAAGCTTGTGTAGTACTTGGTGCCTCCGCTGTAGAAGAAAAGAAGTTAAAATCAGCATCCCCCGAAAATAAAGAAGGCATCGGTTCATCAAAGTTTAAGTAACAAGTAAGAAGGTCATCGAATTCGGCTAAGTCAAATGACTGGTTCATTAGACCCGAGACGACACCAAGAGTACCTGGAGGAGTTGGCTTCACAAGATCCACCTCAAACTTCTCGGCTTCAATATCATCCAGTGCCTCATCTTCAGTAGGAGTAGTTGCAGTCTCCTGGGCAACTTTAGCTAAATGTAAAGAATGAGGGCTGGAATCTATAATATTAACGTCAGCTGAAGTGGAAGTTTGGACGGGGGCAGTTAAAGGAGCTTCTTCTTTTGGAGGCTCTTCACCTGCTATTTCAGCTCGTACTTTGGCAAGTAGCTCCTTCCCCTTAACGAGAGCGGCACGATCCTCATCATTGAGGTAGCGCTCCTCAAGTTCCAGCTCATTATAGCCAGCCCCGCCAAGCATATCCATCGCGACTTCCCACACTTCAGCCAATGTAATTTCATAATCGGGACCAAGAAAAGAGAGGCTCCCACGACCCAGAACGCTGTGTAAATAAAAGTCAAATAAGGTAGAGCTGACGTCTGCTTTTGTCGCCTCATGTGATTGCTCAGCCGCTTCCTTTTCGGCAACGGCAGCAACCCGGCCAGCGGTAGCCTCATCACGCTCTGCCTCAACTTTAGCAATTCGAGACTTTAGTAATTCAATCTCTAGGTTCTGAGAGGTGACCTTTTCCCGCAAATCGGTGTTTTCTATGCGGTATTTCTCAGTAATATGCTGTTCAGCGGCAAGCTTCATTTCAACATCTCTCTGTGCTGCGTTGGCATCCCGCACTTGTTTTTGAAAGACTTCTTCTTTTTGAATATGAGATTCAGAAGAAGAGGCAAGATCTTCCTTAAGTTTTTTAACCTCGGACTCAAGTTTTGCATAACCATCAGCAATATTTGTCATCTCGAGATTATGCTGTTTGCAAACTTTGTCCCACTCCGCCTTGTCGTTTTCCATAGTCAGCATTGCCTCAAGGTTTGCACGATTAACCCTTTGGAGTTCATCGACAAGCTTCTGCCACTGCGACATCCTCTCGATATTAAGCCTGACTGCGTCAAGACTGCTAAGCATGTCTGATTTATCAATCGGAACTATGTCCAAGTCAAAGCGCACCCCTTTTAGGCACCAGTTCGGAAAACGGCTCTGAAGTGTTGGGGGGCCGTCCTTGACTTGATATTGCGGTCTGTTAATGATAGTCTGAATGTTAGATTTCTTCAGAGGAGGAGAGCTAGCCAGAATATCAGAAGGAATGGGAGCGTCAGTCTTTTCAGAAATTTCAGACGCGTCAATCGGTTTAGATCGTTTGCTCGGTTCATCGGCAATCTGAGTTTTTCCCTTATCATCGTAAGACTTCCGCTTATGAGAGTAATCACTCCTGTGCGAAGAGTCATATCGCTCGGCATCTTTCCTTCTTTGCCACTGATCGTAATCCCGCTTCTCCTGGGCTTTCCTTCGAGCCCTCTCTTCATCTGTTTCTTTTGGGGTATCAAGGTACTTCCTAAAGTCATAGGTGCCGCGGCCTCCACGGTACTTGAATGAGTCATAATATGAACCTGTACGTCCCATTGGAGAACCTGAAAGCAGAAGAAGGGTAGAGTTTAGAAATTTCCGGGAAAAAGAAGATAAATGCTTATAAGTGCTGAAAAGTCCTAAGTGTGTGTGGCGTGCAAACTACATGCGTCAAATTACAGACCACGCTTTAGTGTGGAAACAGAGACGATTGGCGTAGTAGGCATCTGGGTTTGTTTAAGGGTAGAAGTCGCCTCGACAACGGGAGAAGTCGCTTTTTGATTGCTATCCCCGAAAAGCTCTTGAGAAGTAATCATAATGTCACTCAAGCCATCAAAGGTGTCATCGCCCAAGTGTTCAGCAGATTTCTCCTTCTCAACTTCCACATCAATTGATTTTTCAGAAGCTCGAGGATTCTCTTCTTCCTCAATAATTGGGGGAAGTGCCGACTTGCCAGCTAACCCTACAACATCAGTGGATCCAGAACACTTTATCAAAGCAGCATCCATGACAAGTGTTTTTGATGCAGCTTCTTCCGCAGAAACTGGGGCATTTGACGCCTCTGCTTGAGAACCCGAAGCAGCCGACGTTTCTGCATCAGAGCTAGGAATTTCATGAATTCGAGTCGACCTGGAAGGGTGCAGAAGCCCAAATTGGTGCAGAAGCTCATCATCTAATAGAAACTGAATACTCCTCTCCTCTACAGGCACCGCCATAAGCCTCTCGAAAGTCACTTTGTGATTGAGATTTTTAGAAGGAGGAGGAAGTGCTGAAAAGGAAAAAAGAGCGAAGTTAGCACTTGATAATCCGAACTTCGGTAAGTTTGAAAGAACATAAGAAACAAATGCAAGTGATCTTACTCCCTATTCTCCAAATAGCATAAAATCCAGGAGGGCAGCGGACATAGAAGAACGGGCTCAGGAAACTATGAACACTTTCAGGGAGACCGGTGATCAACTTACGATTTCTCGCACTCCTTACAACTATGATGGAGGGATGATCTTTATTTTTGGCAAAAGTACAAAGATAGCGAATTTCTCCGAAGGTAGGAAAGCGACCCAGCGTTCTCCTAAAAAGCACGCATAGTCCCAGCAAGATGGCGTAGCCATTGGGATGTAACTGAAAAGGGGAAATAGATAGTTGGAGAAGAAGTTCTCGAATGCAGTCATTGAAGGGGGGGATAGCTCCGCTCAAGCACATTTGGCGGTTAACTGCGACAAAGCCGCGGGGCGGTCTGTCAGCAGTATCATTTATTTCAGGAAGCAAAGCGTCAGCCTCAGCAATGCCAAACTGGATGCATAGTTGACGAAAGGCTTTATGGCTCAAAGTAGTAGGAGTCCTCTCTGGAGGATCATTCAGCGGGATAGCAACTGGAAATACATCTTCAGCTTGTTCTGTTCCTTCTTGTGGAGAAGACATTCTACACAATCAGCTGAATGTTCAAATGTGAAGGTGCACGTTCCCTAAAAGTGTGAAGTGTTGTGCAAAAAACTAATGAAAATAAAAGACAAGCATAACTGGAATTAAATTAGTTGACAATCAATCAATTACAGAATTTCAGAACTTGTCAATGATCAAGTGCAGTGTTAATACAGACAAGTCAGCTTCATTTGAATATTATGATTTTGTTTTAATACTTCACTTGAGTTGGTTATTGTACAGCATCTCGTTCGTATTCATTTAATTTAACTTTCTCGTTACCAACTAATCTGTCATTCGATGTGGGCAGTCGGTGATAGTATATTCGTCCCAGTATTCTGTGAATGTTGTATTAAGCAGGATTGTTAGTTTGCAAAATTGAAGTGATATGTAAAAAAAAGGGGGGCATGCAACACAGTTCGTAGTTCAACAGTTCGAAGTTCAGGGGCAGTTCAGAAATCATCTGTTGGGTGGCCGAAAGCTTAAGTACTAACTCGGTGACGACCTAAGGAAGATTCCCTATGGGTCAAAGCCAGAAATCCTCTAAGTCCTAACTCGGAAGCGACTCAAAACCTAGGTCACATGAAACTGCTAAGTCGGTTCCGACTTAAATCAGGAAAGTCACTGGATCGCGTGAAATCCCTAGGTCGTGACCGAGCCAATACCTCAACCCATTTTCCTCCCTAACTCTTCACCCGTTAACCCAATAGCCTCACAGTCAATAACGATCCTCATTCCATCACACCATTAGACCACCCAAAGAGCCAATTCAAATCGAATCAAACCTGCTGCGAATCAGATATATTACTGCCCTATTACAACTACAACACGGTCGATGGCGATTGCCGAACAATCAAAGAGTTATGCATAATGAATCGCAGCATCTAAGCACAAATGGAAGTCAAAAACTGGGGAGTTATCGATTCGACAGTGAGCATGGGTGAACGATGACCAGATCGACTTACGAAGTATAACAAGAAGATGATCGACGATTGGATGGTTGGAGTTTATCTCTGAAAGCTCTAAAATGCGTCAATGGCTGATTCGAGAAAAGGAACAGATGAGAAAGAGGAAGAAGGATGCAACTATTTATATGCTGGAAGGCGAGTCGACTTGCACGGTGTACGACCTAAGGCATTTGTTAAGTCACCACCGACCTAACCAAAGAGTTAAGAAAATCGAAGCATACGACCTATGGCTTAGGCATATACTTCGAGGGGCAAATGTTAACCCCTTTTCGACTCACGACCTAGCAGTATGCCGAGTTAAGGTGTTTGACGACTTAAGAAATTATGCCGAGTTAAGGTGCTTGCCGACCTAAGAAAGTTAACGACATAACGACTCAAAGAAGCCAACCAATTTAACAAAGTACGAGTTGGCAAGACCTACCGAGTTAACAAGTATACTGATTCAACAAGTCACTACTAAGAGGAGCTGCCGACCTAAAATGACTACCGACTTAAGGAAGCCAACCAATTTAACAAAGTACGAGTTGGCAAGACCTGCCGAGTTAACAAACTGCCGATTTAAGATTACACGTTAACTCTGCTCCGACCTAACAACGCTGAGATACCTTATGCATCTTTATCTCGTCACCGACTTACCTTACGTCTTCAGCGACTTAGGACTTAAGCGTAAAACCAGAAGAGGAGGTGAACTACTAGGAAAGTGCTGGAACTGATAAACCGGCAGCGACCTACCATAAGTCGGCAGCGACTTATACTAAGTCGGCGACGACTTAGGACTAAGGAAATTTTTCAGAGTCCAGATCAGCTCCTATAAATACCCCACCACTTCCAACTTGAAGGGGACTTTTGGCAATTCATTCTAAAGCGCTGTTACTCTATCAAACTCTCCAATCATTCAGCAAACAAGGATCCTTCAAACATTCAAGACGCTACAACAAACTTCGAGAGAAATTCCTAACATCCGACATGGATTCATCGAGTTTCGTCGCCGAAGATTGAGCTAGTAGTCAAGATTGTTTCTTGTGATCGAGTTGTACTGTTTTCATAGGAGATTTGTATCAATTTGTAACCAGATTCAATAATAAAGTGATTCAAAGTGGACGTAGGCTAAATCTGAAGCCGAACCACTATAAATTGCTGTCTTTTACTACATTTCTGCTATTTTCCTGCTTGATTTCTGTTCCCGTTACACGGGTGGTGCTTTCACGATCTTACTACACACACCGGGTGTTGGCGTTCACATTTTAACGTTAACAAACGGTATGCTAATCCAATGTTTCTATAGAAAGTTATACGCGTTTTAAATACTAAAAACGTAAATGGTATTTGGGTCTTTTGGCATAGACAGATTTGAGAACAAGGACTAGAAATGTAAGTTTAGTTTGGGGAGGATGTTTTCTCTGTTTTGAAAGTTAACAGGCATGTGAGCCCAACTATCCCTATTTATAATCATTATTTTACATTTCAATCAATGTTTTATTTAATATGTTTTGATTTCATTGTATTTTGACAAACGCCAAAATAAGAAAAGCCACTATTTTACCGATATTGAAATGTACTGAAAAATATTCAACAAAACTTTTGCAAATAGAAGTTACTATTATTGTTTTAAAAAATAATAATAAAGTATTAATTGCTATAATTCTCATTTTTAACAGTAAATATCAATATTAGCATTTTTATTAAATTTATTACATTCTAATTTTTGTACACATTATTCCTATATTAGCAATTATAAGATTTAAGTTACACAAAAGGATATTTTATGAAGTATCCAATTTAATTAATCCTAAATCTATTTCAATTTGATAATTAACCATTGAATTTCCCCAAATTTATCCTTAAATTAATTAAGATGATCCTAAATCATATTTTAGATTTATTGTCAAGTAATCTCGACAAGGATTGTTACAGAGTTTACCCTTATAAAAATTGCGTCTACGTAATTTCCCTAAGGGAAAATCTATAACAAATTATCGAGAATGGATATTCTCGAAGGAGATTGAGTTATAATCGAGGGATAACTCATAGTAAGAGACTCCTCATTAATAACTAGAGAAAACACACAAGATGTGTTTGCTCGATGAATTCTCAAGTACAACAAAGATTTTATGTCCAAGAATAGAATCAGAATTCCTAAAGTATTTCCAAGGATGAAACACTTGAAGGATAATATGAATGCTAGCGAACTGGACAGGTAAGAAAGCTCAGTAAGCAATAGGGCCACTACACTTAATGGTTGGGTAGGGTCCCAAATATCAACGAGTCTATATCCCAAATTGACTGAAATATCAGTCATCCAACCAAAAAGGCACACGAATAAAGATTCAATTTCCAATAGAAATTTCCAAGATCTTACCAAGAAATTCACAAATAGAGTTGGGACTTAAGGTCAATTTCTTTTCCTTGCTTAAACCAACAAGAGAATGGTCGACATGATTCTCCAGGCAAAGGTTTCGAAAGGAGTCACACGGATATCAGATTTGAATCTACCAACAATGGAAAAATTCAATCAAGGTAGATATGATCTTCTTGGCTCCTACCCGAGTCAAAGTACAATGTTAGGTAGATTTCTAAGATTATATCGACATTCAAATCATTAAGAGTTCTCTATCTAATTTTTCCCATTAGATACAGTTAAGGTTTTAAATCTCGCTCATCTCGGCCGAGATCTCGTTTTCAAGCCTGGGCGATTCG
Source organism: Allium fistulosum (assembly GCA_030737815.1). Lineage (NCBI taxonomy): Eukaryota > Viridiplantae > Streptophyta > Magnoliopsida > Asparagales > Amaryllidaceae > Allium > Allium fistulosum. The sequence goes on along the minus strand of CM060905.1, from coordinate 718,288,954 downwards.
AAACAACTAATTTCGTTTGCATCTCGTCTGACCCAAATCTCGGACGAGATTTCAGTATCTCGTCCGGTATCTCGGATGAGATTTAACAGCGAGATATCGGCTGAATTTTTGAATTTTGGAAAAAATCAACTCTTTTTCCGTATTGGGCTAGCTCATCCTTTACCTTAATTTAAGCCTTCTTAATTGTACTTTTTTTAACCCTTATTTCTTATATAAATCTCATTTAATCTTCGTCTCTTATTTTACGACTGTGACGAGTGTAAGAAGATGATAAAATCTACATCGATTATGGTAAGTATTTCACTTTATGATTTTCATTTAGGTTTCTGATCCAAATTAATTTACATCCGATTTCATTTTTCTTTTTTCGACACTTTCTTGAGTTTTTTTCCTAACCCTGTTTTGTTGCGGCTTTAAATTTTGGGCTTCACTTATTTAACTTTATGTTCTAAATGGATTCCCAATTTGATTTCATTTAGTCTTTGCTGCTATAATTTTTTCCTCAAGGCTTATTTTTAAGCAATAAAGGAATTCTCTTTCATCTATTAATTTCATTTGATGATTACATGTTCATTCGTACATCATTTTTTTGCTTTTTCTTATAATATTACTAAATGTTTGAAATTGTTTGTACTATGTATGCTATTTTCTACGTTTGTTTGAAATATCTATGCTATTAGTTGCTTAATGAGATTTTGTTTGCTAATAATTAAATACTATAATCAGACATAGAATATCTTAATTCTACTTGTAGACTTTTGTATTTGAAGTTATAAAATTAAGATTTCCCTTGCAGCACTATAAATCATAAAAGGTAGAAATGAGACATTATATTGTGTAGGAAAGTTAAGTGAATGATCAAACAAAGTAAAGGTGCATATGCGATGGTTTGTTTCTTGTCTACTTTATCTCATATGATATTATATTGAACATTATTCATGAAATCTAGTTATTTGTTTATTTTACATGATACAAGTGATATTTTTCCATACTAAATTATTAATGATAAGCGTGTGATATATTCAAGGTTAGTGCATAGTGTTTTCCTTAAGGTAGTGACTAGTATTATAAATTTAGGTGTATGAAAACTAATTTTCGACATGACATATACTCCGAGATAACTCCGAAATGAATTTTAGAAACCGAGATGTAAATCCGAGATGGACGACCGAGATGCACTCATCTCGTTCGAGATCTCACCCGATACGAGATAAGCTATCTAAATTCTTCGAGATAAGCTATCTAAATCCGAGATGGTCATCCGAGTTTTACTTATTATTTATTTGAGATAAACTCAAATAATTATTTGAATCCACAAAATTTCTATAATCTTTAGCTCGTTAAATAATTAAAATATTACAATTTTCAACCTCAACTATCAATAAAAGTTATAACTCAAACTAGTTTCTTAATTGTAAATTTCCAAATAAGTTTTTAAACTTAGGTTTCAAATCTCAATTTATCAAAAGTATTTCCTCTATTAAAAATACTTATCAATCATAATATTATAAAATATTGCATGATTAATCCTATTCAAAAAGTTGTGGATAAATTCTAAGATTTCTCCTTGATATAACTTCTTGATTCATAATGTACTGTTAAATTATCACAAAACCCGTTTACATATTATATTCTTTCAAAGTCCAGGGAATTCAAGTCCAACCTGACTACAAGGATTGTGTATAAAAATCTAGGAATATACATTTTAAGGATTTACCGGCCCCAGCCAAACACCAAAAGAGAGTAAATTCTGAAGGGCCAAATACTATCACTCATAATAATCACATGAATTTAACCAGAACGTCCCATACCATATGGTGAAATTCAAGTATTTACTAAAAGCTAGTAAATCTCACTCATTTCGGATATAACTGAAGAACCTGAATTATATTCTCTTAAGGATCTATCAGCCCCATGGAAAACACCAAATGAAATAATAACCCTAAAGTGTTAAGTACTATTCCAAGGGTAATCACAAGGATTTAAATGAAGTATCCCATACTGCACGGTGAAATTCATGTATTCTCAAATGGGTTAGTACATTTTGACAATTTATTTGACCAAATGAGAAAAAAGTTCAACACTATACCAAAGGAAAAATCTTTGAAGAAGGAATAATGGTAGATTACAACGCCTTTGCACATAAATGGGGTTAGGTCACAAGAGGGACAATACCTACACCGGAACCCCAAAGAGTTTTAAAAAGAAAAACTAGTTATTAAAGGGGAAACTCCAAAGCAAAGTAATAAAATATTTAGAAGCCATCCTCAAAGAACAAGTTTCAAGTCAAGACTTCCTAAAGAGTGCAATCTAACAACATCCATAGAGAATGTCTACTTGCTAATAAAGGATGAGCTCAACTACTGGCCATCACAAAAGAAGAAACCAAAATATGAAAGGAATATGGGAGGATCTTATTGCCATTACAACATTATGAATGGTCATAAAACTAATCACTACAGAGCCTTGGGAGGAATCATAATCAACTTTTACCGTCAATGCAAAATCAATGAGTTTGTAAGAAATACCGAATGAGATCAATAAAAAGCTACTTTTCAGTAAAGAGAATCTACATGGTTGGGAGTGAAATACTCCTTTTATTTGGACATTACCTTAAACGGTCAAAGCCTTTGTCCGTGCCGAGTTGGCCAGGGCAGAGCACCTCATGAAGGGAGGAGTGTAAGCCTTTATCCGCGCCACGCTATGGCCAGTTTAAAGCATCGACAAGCCCTTAGCCTTGCCTCTGGTCAGGTCAAGGCACCTCTTGGAGGGAGGAGTGTAAGCCTTTATCCGTGCCACGCTATGGCTAGGTTAAAGAATTGACAAGCCCCTGTCCATGCCACGCTATGGCTAGTGCAGGGCACTTCCTGGAGGGAGGAGTGTAAGCCTTTATCTATGTCATGCTACGGCTAGGTTAAAGCATCAAAAAGCCCTTGGTCATGCCTATGGTCAGGTCAAGGCGCCTATTGGAGGGAGGTTGGGTAAGTACTCGGTTCCAGCCTCTAAGAATTAGCTAACCAAGAGCACCAGACAATAACGGACAAAGACATCCAAGCCTGAGAAGCGGCACATCTACAAAGGACTAAGACGTCCAAGCCCGAGAAGCGGCACATCTACAAAGGACTAAGATGTCCAAGCCCAAGAAGAGGCTCACCAAACAAAGGACTAAGACGTCCAAGCCCAAGAAGAGGCTCGTCAAATATCAGACTAAGATGCCAAAGCCCGAGAAGTGGCGTATCAAATAGAGGACTAGGATATCCAAGCTTGAGAAGTAGCCAACCAAACCACAACTTCATACAAGGTCTAAGAGGTTTATACATGTCGGAGAAGATAAAATCTAAGAAGTAGAACAGAACTCCACTTATTACCCAAATCAAGGTTTCGAGTCTCTCATTTCTGAACTTCATCTATTAATACCAAAATCTGGGTTACAGATCTCTCAATTCCTCTTACTCGAATCTGGGTTTCTTGACTATTACTTGATTTTACTTATTAATGCCCTAATCTGGCTTGAAATTTCTATTATGGATTTATGATTATCCACTACTAATGCCTGAATCTGGGTTAAAGACTCCTATCAAAAGATCACTATTATGGGTTTCCAGTTATCATCCACAAAATACTCGAACCTGATTTTCAAGTTTCTTAACTTCTAATGTCATCCACTAATACCCGAATCTGGGTTTCAGGCTTCTAAAATTTCAAATTTCATTAATACCCGAATATGGGTCATTGGATTTCTACTACAAATTTTCAGATGATGACTTCTGGACTTCTATTTACTTAAACATTATTAATCCTATATTGGTAATCTTCAGAGGATGATTTTCTAATATAATGTTACCCCTGGTTGAGGATAAGATTTTTTGCCAACAAGACTTCAGATATTCCAGCAATATGGCTAAATTAAAATTTCTCATCATGATAAAAGATGGATTTCAAGACATATAATTACCCTTCATATGATTAACATAATGATTTGTTAATCTACGTAAATGATATAGATAGACTTTTATATCAATTTCAAGCTAACAATTGGAAATATTGCTTGCTATATACTTTTCAGGGAAATTAGAACGGTAAAGAAGAATGAAGAATCCAGTAAATACAAACATTGTGGTACAAGCAATCAAGCAAACGTTTTAGAGATAATATTACAGAAGAGAATCATAAATCAGGTGATATTTTCGAAATTTACATGATTTACATAACTTATGGAGTTATTTACAAGTGTTTAGAACAAATATGTACATTTCATAAATATGAATCTTTCATAAATCTTGAGCAGCCTTAGTCAGGTTCTCAGCAATTAAAGGATCTACGATGTGACGGATAGCGATACAGAGAACCTCTTTAAGTTTTTGCTCTTTCTTCCTTATCCTGTCTGCATCATCAATCGCATCAATATTAGTTTTCAAAGCGCGATTGAAAGCTCTATTTGTACCTCTAAGATTCTTATTTTCCCTTTCCAATTTGGCGATGCGCTTCAGAAGGAGATAATTATCGCGTTCGATTTTTTGAATTCTAGCAGCATATTCATTTATGCGCTGTGAATATTTAGCTTTCTGTTGTTCGTCAAAGTATTTCATCATTTCGAATTTAACTTTCCTACACGCCTCACCCACTACCTTCTCGTCTAAACATGAGGGAGTATTTGTTGTTGTGGGAAATCTCTGAGCAGCAAGGGAAGTAGATCGTGTAGATTTAGCAGCAAATGGAGTAGCATGAGGGATTGGTAAATCAATACTCGAAATATTATCCTTCATAATTAATTCTGACGATTCGCACTGAGCCTGATTATCCTTCAATCTAATCTCAAAATCGATTATCTGTTGGAGAAGTTCGGACATTTTGTGATCAAAACATAGATTATCAATGGGGTTTTATTAAGAAGAATAAGAAAAGAAGGAAACAAACACAGAATCTCACAACGGAATGACAAAATATAATAATCAAATAAACAGTTCATGAAGTTGTTTATACTATACATTTGATTAAAATTTACAACATCTATTAGAGTTATATATACAACAGAATAATATAACAATGCAGCAGAACAACATGATGCAGCGAAATATTACTATTAATAATATACCAAATCTTCGTCTTCGTCTTCGTCCTCCAGAATAAATGGTCTTCAATGCACTGAAAACTAAGGGCTGACCCGGACATAAAGTAAAACAATACACTCGAGTCAGAACTAAAATATTCTTATGTAAGTCAAATCAATATCATGTATAACATGAGTGTAATAGCGTCAGAGATGTTTACGGGGTTTTACATCTCCTATCCAGTGTAAAACGTACGTGCAATAACTTAAGAGAAGTTACAGGATTTTCCATCTCTTAAGGATCCGTCAAAATATCTATATATAGTAGAATATGCTATATATTTAATGTCTAATCAAAAAAATAAATATTTTTCCTAACGTTAAGGCTTTAACATTAGTCTCCCTTAACGTGTTTTTAAGCATTGTTGTACAGTTTGCATATAACGCCCCAGTAGCACGTCGGGGGGGATAGGGATGCGCCATGATACAACAACACTAAACTAAACTCGTAGTGGTCTCGTATAAGGATAAAAAGTATGATAAGGCACGTGAGGTAATGCCTAAACTAGGATACTACTAGTTCAGATCGCAGGGCTGGTGGTAACGCATCGTAGCCACGACCGCCCACCGCGTCTGTCCATCCCATATCAAGTCAAAGGGGGATCATCTCAAATCAAGGTGCACCAATCGAAACCAACATAAAAGGAAATAGCATGGACCGAGTCCAAAATGAAAATCGAAGAACAGATGTCCGTTAGAGGTAGCAACCTTCATTGGCCCTGTCAAGCTGTTCTGTTTTAGTCATTTCAAATTGACATACGTATCGGAGCTATCCATCATCGTTCTCTTTATTCAAATCTAGCAACGTACACCAAATCCAACCACTTCATTCTGGAGTCTCGTCCGCGTACACCGTTTTTAAAGTGGTTCCAATATTGACAAAGAGTATGTCAATAAGAGGCCCCGGTCTCTTTAACAACCAAACGTCGTTTTACACATCGGTTGGTTCTTTTACATTTCGAAAACGATTCATACTTGATATCAAAATATCATATTCACTTCAAAATATCATTCATTTCAAAATTATCATATTCACTTCGAAATCAATTTCATTTCAAAAATCATTTTGAATTTTGACTTTGTTATAACCTCATTTTAACCACATTCATATTTAAATCAACGATTTAAATATAAACAGTTCCCAACTTGAACAGTTTGAATTTTTGAAAATAGTTTGAATAGTTAAAATAGTTTGAAAAATTAAGACAATTAAAATAGTTTTGATATTAAAATAGGTTATATATGAAATGATTTGGAAATTTATTTTTATTTTAAAAAGATGAATTTTAAAAAAGTTTATAGTAAAATAGTTTATAATGAAAATGGTTTCAATTTTAAAACTCTTCCTTTCCATTTCCCAGAAATCTGGACCTAGGTCCAAATTTCAAATCAAACAAATTCAATTTCCAATCTTTCAATTCAGTCGACTCAATTTCAATTTAAATTCAAATCAACCAAGTTTCAATTTCAATTCGAATTAACTTCAATTTCGAAACGTTCATTTCAACTCCAAATTCAATTCAATGGTTTAAATTTTGATTCAATTCTTATTTTAAACCATTTCAATTTATATAAATCTCAAGTCCAATTTCAATTTTCCTATTTAAATCACTTAAATCAAGTTAAATTTCATTATTTAATTTTTTGATTCAAATCTTTAAATTAATTCAATTTCAAATATTTCAATTTCAAGCCCAAATTATGGAATATCAATTTAAATTCTAACTAAGATAGATTTCAAAGTTCGAATAAAGGTTCAACTAATTAAAACAATATCGATTCCCATCATTCAAATGATTTATCAATTATAACTTCAAAATTTCTAATTTGATTCTTTAATCAATTTCAATTTCAACATTTCAAACTCGAATTTGAAATTAATTCAATCTTTATAAATTCGATTTTTATTTCTTTAAAACAAAAACATTTAAATAGATTCAAACTTAAGAATTTAAAACTATTTAATTTAACCAATCCGGTGTCCATATATAATTTTCTATCCTATGGCCAAGTGATCAGTTATTTCGATTTTTAATTTCAGGGATAGATATATATCATTTCAATCCAAATCAAAGTGTCATAGGCATATATCATTTCAACCTATTTCTTAATTTATTCAAAATAATTCAATTTATAGTTTATATGTTGTAAAATAATTTCCAGGGTGATAATAGGGATATGTAAAATAAATAAACATCCAATAACCCAATATATCAACCAATAGCAATCGATTTCAATCAACATCCAAACAGTCAATATATCACAACGGTTATCTAGTTATCAATATCGGGTGTTTAACTAGCAACTTAATTTCGATTTTAAATTTAACTGTGGATTAAAGTTCCTAACAGTTCAATTCATATGTCAATTAAAATGTCAGTTAAATTACCAAAAAATAGTGAATAAAAATAAATCACTTCATGATTTAAATTTAACCAACATTAGAATATTTTAGTAATTCGTGAGTGGTTTAAAACACTCACCTTTATTTGAAACTAAAATATTTTCAGATTCAAATAAATACCAATCCAACTCCATGTCGTAGCCTTCGTCAATACGATCGCAACGCGACTTGTTTCACTCGAATCCGACCTCATACGAGAAAGATATTCAATAATCAACATAACGATTTTAATAAAAATTAAATTAACTAAATTAATAAAATTTAAACTTCACATAATCTTCCATTCCCACTTCCTCACACTACAGGTACACGCGGTAACTTTTTTTTCTTTCGTACGCTCCGCGCCTACACCTACGATCGTCGTCGACCTGCGACCCACCTACGCCTAGGCACGGTGCTGCCCGACCTCGGCCCCACCTCCATGTCACATGCCACGAGTGCCGCTCCAACCGCCTCCAGCCACCTCGCGCTTGCGCCGCCATGGGTCGCCGGACCTCCATCCACACCCACCCTCGCAACTGCCTGCTCGAGAGCCACCACCGCCAGCAACCCCGACCCGCCAAACCTTACCATCGGTCACCAAAACCCATAAAACTGCGTGAACTACAAACTCAAATTTTGGCTATTTCAATTCATCCCGCCTCAATCCAACTGTCCAATTTGTAGAGCTCGATGAGATATATATTTTTGCTTTTGGGGTCGTGCGATTTCATTGAGTGGATTGAGAGAAAACGACGAAGGTAGGAGAGCGATTTTCGGCCATTAAAATGAGAATGGAGGCGCTTGAAGCTAGGGCTTGGATTGCGAAAATGAAAATAGAACATGGCCTTTTATATAAATTTTAGACCCGATTTATCCGTGAAAATTTTTGACCTCCAAACAAAGCATGCTGCCTGGCATTCTATATGTTATAACCTCATTCTGAACACAATGGAATATGTATCGAAGGCCAATTTCATCATATTCAGAAGATAGCTTTTTAAATCGAGTTATTTTAACTTAAATTCCTTTAATTAAATTCTACACGTTTCAAGCTCGCACGACCAAACGATAAGTCTGATCGCTATGAAATTTGAAATCCTATAATAATTCACTATTACGGATCTGATGAAACTGGTTTCATCGAAATCTGAGACAATGCCCAAAAAGATTATTTTTACACGTTAATTAAAACAAATAATTTCCAAAATAAATAAATTTACTTTAAATTAAATTTTAAAAGTTAACAATTTTCATTTTCGTTTAAATAAAACTTAAATCAACTTTCAACATCATTTTCATTCATATTAAATTCAGTATTCAATTATTTAAGTAATTCCAATATTAAATTTAAACAAATTCAATTATTCAGTAAATCGCTATATTTGACATACAAGTTATTTAACATATAAAATTTTCTTTTAAAACGAATTCAAATAATAAAACAACTATTTCCATTTTACAATAATTCAACATTTATTATTCAGTTCTTGCTACTGATTACAACACGTTAACTATATTAAACTTCAGTCTAATACAGATTATTTCCTTAAATCTTATCGAAATTGTTATTTCAAAAAAAATTCCAAGTTTGTATAAAATAAATTACATAAACAAAACATTAAATTTTTATTTCTAACCATTTTTGTTCAATAATTATATTAAATTTAATAATTTAAAATAGTTAAAAATACGGGACGTTACACTTTTAAACTCCAATTCTTTTCCAGTAATAAGTAAACTTATATTAGTTATTAAAAATGCAAAACCTTCAAGGATGCCTTTCAAATTAGTTACAAAAATTCCCAAGAACTAAACATTTCAAAGTGCTCATATAGTGACCTTCTTCTCGCTATAACTTTTTGCAACTTTGTTTCACAAGTTAATAATGATTTAAACATCAATATATTTCCAGTAATAAGTGCACTTACATTACTTATTAAAAGTACAAAGAAGCCCCTCAGATGTCTCTCAAAGTTAACTTTGAAAATCGCCGAACATAAGGCATTTTTAATGTGCACTCATATCGACCTTTTCGCTTCTAACTTCACAACTTTGATTCACAATTTCTATAACTTTCCAAACCATTTCTTTACTGTTCCATATGCAAAAATATGTGTAGAGAACAACCAAATCAAATTATCCCAAGTTAAGTTCATAAATCATCCATTTAAATAAGTTAAAGTTAAGGGATATCAAAGTACACTTATAGCTACTATTCTCGCTTCAAACACTTTCAAACAAACTTCAATTCAACATAGAAGCCAGTTAAACATGTAAACAAAAAATCTAGCCTATTCCACATGTTATAAAAGGTAATAGATGTGATGTTATATAATATAAAGTTGTCATTTGCTTTCAAAAGCAAGAAGAGTCCAAAGTTTATAACTTTACTTAGTTAATGTCACTTTAAATTTATATTTGCACATACATATAGACACACACAATACATACATACAAGATAGTGAGTTAACTCACTCAAATCCAAGTCTGCCATAAGCCCAGACACACAAGAATCAAAGAAAAACTTCATACTATCACCAAACTCCTAAATATCCAAACTTTAGCACCAAAACCACAAAACCAAGCTCCCCCTCCTTCTTTATGCTCAAGGCCTAAAGTGGAACCCCACTTTTCTTTATCTTTATTCCACTTTTACTTTATATACATGCTTTCTAAGGTATTCTAAGGCATTGATGAAAGTTTGGTGAAGTTTGGAGAAGATTTGAACTAATTAGAGAAATATTAGTGAAGATAGAAGTGGATTAGTGTTAATCACTTCTACCATTTTTGTTCTTTTTATTACTTTTGAAGCTTTTGAGATTATGAAGTGTTTATAACAAGCCTATCCTCTCCTTTACATGGCCAAGAAAGCCCCATGTACCTTGCATGCTTATTTTACTTTTCACCTCATTTCCTTTTACTTAAAACTTAGGACTTTCCTTAAAAGCCCACTTTCAAAATATCTTCCCATAGCATCACCCGGACATCATCGATTGTTTTATTTTCCATAAATGAAAAATTATTTTTATTTCATATTATTGATTTCCTAAGCAAATAAGTGTATGTAAAAAATTTTGAACAACTTCCGATGAGTAGAAAGCTGTTTGTTGATAAAAGATTTTCATTCACATTATCGATATTTTCTCGAAGTATATACTTTTGTAAATATTTTTTCAAAACAAGATTACCATTATAAGTTATGATTTAAAAGGGGTTAACAAGGTTATTAAATCAATTTGATCCCATATTCAAATATTTAAATAATTCAAATAATTAAATACGATGTAGCCGAAATTCTAGTCATTACACCCACGATAACCCATATATGCCAATATGTGATAGCCATATTTTACCAACATTTGATTGCCTTATTATATCAATCAACAATAGTAGTGTATTTTATCATCTTGCAATAACTACTACTTTTCAACTTACGATAGCTATTCTTTAACCAACCCGCCTTAGCCATCATTTTTATCAACTTGAGATAGCTATCATTTTTACCAACTTGCAAGAGCTATTATTTCATCAACTTGCAATGGCTATATGTTTTCAACTTATAATAACTATTCTGTTTTCAACTTGCGATAGCTAATATGTTTTCAACTTGCGATAACTATATGTTTTGTCAACTTGCGATAATTTTATTTTGGTCAAAATAGGATAGCTATAGTTGCCAATATGCGATAGCCCCATTTAGCATAAACATGCAATGACTATTATTTTGGACATGTGATAGCCTATATTGTTGGCACGCGATGGCTTAAGAAATTCAATGTGCGATGGCACAAGCCTTTGAAAAGAAAGATAGCTTAATTTTATGACACTTAATAGTATTTAACTCTAGTTGGGCTAAGTTTTTCGTAAACAAAAATATGATTTTGTTAACTATGCTGACAAAGTTTTCAAAGAAAAGAAATCATGTTTTAGCTTATATTTAAAGAGTTTTTGTAAAGGAAAGTATTACTTTGTTACAAGTAAATTTCATGTATAAAAGGGTTATCATATGAACATATCTTTATAATGGATAATGACATGTAATGTGTTCAATTTTGTGTCTTGATTAGTATTATTGCGTATGCAAAATTATTATCATGGTCAATTATATGTAATGTTTTATAACCTAGCACTTATGACATTGAGGATTTGGGAACTGATGACCAATTAGGTAGGCTTGCTTCAATAATGGGTATGGTCAGACTTAAACTCCCGAGTGAGTAGAATTCCATCCAGGAGATTGGGGAGAACATATTATGCTAGTATGCCCTGAATTGATCAAAAGGCATGACTAATAATATTTTAAAACTGGATTTTTGGGTAGAGACTAGGGTAGGATCATGCCCTATCCTCCAACCATTAAGCCCCCGGTTGGTTAGGTCTGCGATTCTAATGTGTACGGCTTTACCGATATTAAGGCTAAAATTTTAGAGTTACAAATAGAAAGGAACTCATAGCAAAGATGCTCACCATTGGTTTTTCTTCTATTGGATAAAAGCCGAGGTTATTTGTTTTTATCGAACAAGAGATTTTGGACTATTTGATTATAATTTTAGCCAGAGCCCGCCCGATAAATTTTTATTTGGTCGGAGAAAACTAATATAAGTTCATAGTGACCCAGAGAAAACTACGTCATATAACATTTTATAGGTTCTAGTAGTTATGGGAATGTTGAACACTTTTGACTCTAGCAACTGACATACTATTCATTTTAATCCATTCATGCATGATAATGACAGCTATGTTATGATTATGTTCCGTTTTGTTTATAGGTATATGTTATGATTGACATATTAGTTATAAAAATAAAATTGAGGGGAAAACTCATTCCACTCAGCGGCGTGGTCTCTCTAAGTATCTATTTTCAGTTTGAGATGGAATAATATTATTCACACAAGACTATTTGTCTAACTTAATTTTTTTGATTTCCCTCTAATCTCTGAGGTACTCAATTGAAATTGGGTAGGTTGAGAGTGGGGTTTTCAAGTTAGATGAATAAGCTTCTGGAGACGTGTAGCAGACAAGCTGCAATTTGGAAGTATTATTTCCACTGTGCAATGTTAATCACTTCTTATTCATTGTTGAACGTGTGTAACGATTGGTACTTTAACCATCTATTAGTTAAAACTCTGATCATCCAATGGGGCATCTTCATATATCGCTTTTGGAACTATATTTGTATTCATTGTATTTTATTAGAACGATGGAATCATGGTGTTATGTAATAAAATGTAATGGATTTGCAAGTTAATGAATGAAAATGTTTTGGTAAAAATTTTAAATTCTTGTGCTCTTGATGTTAATGATATAGTAATCGATCTCTTTTTGTCGTTGGAAAATACAGCTAAGAATTACTACAACATCAATAATATCTATATTCGAGCCTCAAAATGTGGGATAGTACATAATTGTTATAGTAAATGGTGGTACTTGTAAATCTACGGGTGTTGGCTTCATGTAGATTCAGATGTTTGATAGAGTAACTCGCACGCTCATTAATATGTGCTATGTTCTATGACTTCGGAAGTCACTTGTTTCTGTAGGACAGTTGGATTCTCTTTGTTGCAAAATCACAATAGAGAATGATAGTTTGAGGGTTTCTAGGGAAGAACTCGTGTTGATGAAAGGTGAGAAGGTTTATAGTTGGTACTTGCAAATATGAGGGATCATTGGAGGCAAAACTTATGTTGGTGTTGATAGTTCTCGTGATTTGGATGCGACTAGATCCTAGCATTCGAAATTATGCCATGTTTCTAAGAAAGGCTTACATATTCTTTGAATGTAGAAGATGATCAAAGGGAAGAGGTTAAAAAAGTTGGAGTTTTGTAAGGAACATGTCGTGGAGAACTAGTCGAAGGTTTCATTCGATGATGGAAATCATAATTCTAGAAGTGTTCTTGAGTATGTTCACATAGATGTATATAAACTGACACCTATAGTTTCTTTAGGTGGGGCTTAGCAATATATATCTTTTATTGATGATTTACCTTTGAATGTTTGGGTGTATCTAATAAAGGCCAAGTTGGAGGTATTTGATAAGTTCAAAATGTGAAAAGCTCTTTTTGAGAATGAAAGTGGGAAATCTTTGAAGTTATTGAGATCTAACAATGGCAGGGTTGTTAGGTGTGGCTCATATTGTGAGTGCATGGGTTGGACGGATATATCTCACATTATAAGAAATATAGCATATAATGTGGTATATATAGGGGATTGATGACACATAACCTTGGGAATTCCTTTCCTTATAAGCAAGTGTTGCTAAGATCATGTCTATGCTCATTGGAGACGATAAAGAGATGTTCAATCGGGATGCGACATCGATAATTTTGACCGTTGTTGCCATCTAGACATGGTGAAGTGCACGCGTACAGCCGTAGATATGCAAGGATGCCGAAACTCAACATGTTATCAGAGCCAATAGTTCGAGGGACCATTAGATGATGCGAGAGTGACCGAAGCATGACGCTTTAAGGCTTTAGAAAAGAAGAATGGTTCATCAAGGTGGAGACTTGGATAAGCAGAGCAGCCTGTCCCACTATTGGAAGAGGACTCATGGATATGCAGCCCTCCTCCACTGCTTTGAAGATTTGATATCTCCACGATGACTCGAGTGGAAGTACTCGCCTTAAAGAGGAGATGGAAAGAAGTAGATGCAGCCTGGCCTAATTGTAGAGCTTCTTCAGCATGCTCGCCAAGAAGGTTTGAGGAAATGCTCGCCAATATGGAGATTGTTAGGTGTAGCTCGCATTATTGGTGCGTAGGTTGGATGGATAAGTCCCACATCGCAAGAAATATAGCATATAACGTGGTATATATATGAGATTGATGGCACGTAATATTGGGAATTCTTTTTGTTACAAGCAAGTGTTGCTGAGACCATATATGTGCTCATTGGTGACGATGAATGGATGTTCAATTGGAACGCCGACACGGAAGCTTCGACCATTGATGCCATCTAGACACGGTGAAGTGCAGGCGTACAGCCACGGATACGCATGGATGTCGAAACTCAACAAGGGTATACCTTTCCAGAAAGTTCTTAGACTATTACAAATAATATGGAGTTCAAAGACATTTTACTACACTAGATGATCAACGACCAAATAGGGTTGTAGAGAGGATGAACCATACTTTATTGGAAAAAGACTCGATGCTTGAGATTGACATTGCTTTGTTAAAGGGATTTTGGGCTGAAGCTTTGTCAAACACAGTTCATATTGTGAATCAAATTTCTTGCTCGACTATTAATGGAAAAATTTCAGAAGAAGTCTGGAAAGGGAAGAGTATTGACTTAAGTTATCTTCGTGTAGCTGATGATACAATTTAATTATATGCATGATTCTAGAAGTGATAAGCTTGAGCCAAGGGCTTTCAATAGAGTTATGCTAGGCTGCACGCAGGTGGTGAAAGGATATCGTATTTGGAACCCATAAATGAAGAAGTTGGTTAACTCGCATTATATTACTTTTGATGAATCCACTTTTTTTAAGGAGATGGAGAACTCGTTGGATGTTCCATATTTGATTGGCAAAAAATCGAAGGAAATGAAGATTATTCCCACTTTTCAACTTAGTTGTAAAATACATTATAGTGTTGGTGGTAAGACGGTTGATGTTACATCACATGGTAGTCTACATGTTTCCTCTAGTGATGTTAGTGATGTGCATGATACTAGAGAGAGTTAAGTTAAAGGTGGAACTGAAGTTGAAACGGATTGGGGTGAAGCGAAAGGAAGTTCGGGCGATGCAATTGCGAAACGGGTGGGTCATCACACTGTATGGTCACCTGAGAGGTATAATAGTCTCTTCATATGTCCAACATGAGCTAATGGAACTTGACAACATCATGAAGTCAGGCGATAACCCGAAATGGATTTATATCATGAAGGAAGAGATGCAATCTTTGTATAAGGATGGAACTTGGTAATTGGTTCTACTTCCTAAAGGTAGTGGAGCTATTAGTTACAAATGAATATATAAGGTGAAGGACGATGGCAAATTCAAAGATAGATTAGTGGCGAAGGGGTTTTCATTATTGAAGGGAAAGAAGTAAGATGAAATTTAATTTTTATGTCGATAGTGCGCCATACTTCAATTCGTATTCTATTGGCTATAGTTGCAACTTAAGTTTGGAGTTGGAGCAAGATGTGAAAACCGCTTTCTTGCATGGAGTATTGAATGAAGAATTCTACAAATATCAACTAGAATGATTTGTTGTAGAAGGGAAGTCAAACTTGGTGTATGTTCGAAGAAGTCGATGTATGTTGAAGAAGTCAATGTTTGTTGTACAAGAGATTTCATCATTTTATGCTTGATATTGGTTTTGATAAAGCATCAAGGATGCTTGTGTGTATTTTAAGCGGATGGAAAATGATTATTGGTCATACTTACTCTTGTATGTGTATGATATGCTCATAGCTTCAAAAGAAAAGGATGAAATCAACTGGTTGACATCTTGCTTAAAATTAGAATTTGATATGCTTGAAATACAATGAAGGCAAATCCTAATGAGTCAATAGTGTAGATACAATCATTTGTTCTATCCTTTCTTTATGTTTGCTTATTTATAAATAGCCAATAAGTTACCATTAAATCCCACAACCTTAAGCATATAACACTGTTCAACAAACTAAAGGTTTGTCTACTTCAGTTGCAAGAGAACAAATCACGAATGTGGAGGAAAATGCGAACACGAAGACTGAACCAAAAACAGGAGTTTCATTCCCTGTAAAACTGGACAATGGAAAAGAGCTTAACTCTCTTGGATTGAGGAAAAAGAAAGTGTTCCACTGAATTTCAAAATTTACGCCTTTGGTATGTATGCTGATAACACCAAATTGAAGGAGCTTTTCACATCAAAATTTGAAAAACCATTGACAGAGCCTACAAAAGAATTGTATGAGCTAGTTGTTGGGGAAAATCCCTTCAGATGATCAGTCTAAGGGAATAAAAAACCCAATGCAGCGGAAAACAACTGGATCGTGATTGTAGTGAGACGAAACAAACAGAGATAAACACCAGAACAGACAATCACAGATCTATGCAATGCAGAAAAATAAATAACACTAGTATTTATAGTGGTTCCACTACCGCGAGGTAGTGTACGTCTACTTGGGGAGAGGAGATTTTGTTAATCACCGAAAGATTAGAGTTACAAGATTGATTCACCTTTGGAGGCTATGTTAATTCCTCTTTAGCAACGACCTACGAGTTAAGAAATGGATGACTCAGATTGCCGTGATTCAAGAAGCTAACGAGTTAAAAAACCTATGACCTAAGTGGTCTTGACGACTTACGACCTAGCGACTGAAGAGAACTTACGACCTAAAAGCTTCACGAGTTAGCGGACTACAACCTATAGCGGCTTACGACTTAACAAGTTTACGACTCAGAGGATCTACGACTTAAGAGCTTCATGACTCAACAGGATAAGCTTCTTACGACTCATGAGGTCTTACGACTCAAGGGATCTACGACTTAAGGAGTTAGACAACTTACGACTTAAGAGACAGGATTGAGCTTAAGTCGTCCACGACCTAATAATGTACGAGTTAAAATGCCTGCGAGTTAAGAAGTCTGCGACCTAAAATGTCTACGACCTAGGACTCAGCGACTTAACTTGCCTAGCGACCCAACCTAGAAACAACGACTTAAGAAGAGCTCCGACTTAACAGTTTGCGAGTTAAAAGGTTGACGACCTACGACCTAAGAACATGGCGACCTAAAGAATGTCGCGACCTAACTGTTAAAGGAGGCTCTGCGACCTAGGGGAGTCTGCGACCTAACTATCAGAAGACCTTGCGACCTAAAGACTTAAGAAAGGTCTGCGACCTAGCTACAGGAAAGGTTTGCGACCTAAGGACTTGGGAGAAGTTTGCGACCTAAGAGGCTAACGAGTTAGGGCTTCAACGACCTAGAGCTCCCACAGCTATCCCTTAACTCGCCTGCGACCTACCACTTAATCAAATAAAGCCAAGCACTGCTTCACCAGCTAATCTCTTAATCCGCAAGGAGACTGCGACCTAGCTTAGGTCGCTCGCGACCTACGACTTAACTAAGGTCGTACGCGACCTAAGACTTAGGCGAATTTTCTGAATCCAAATCAGCTCCTATAAATACCCCACCACTTCCAACATCAAGGGGACTTTTTGGCCATTCATTTCTTCAAGCGCCGTTACGCTGTCGAAGTCTCCTCTCATTCAGCAATCAAAGATCTTCAAGCATTCAAGACACTACAACAAGCTTCGAGAAAAACTCCTTACATCCAACACGGATTCGTCGAGTTCCATCATCAAAGATTGAGCTAGTAGTCAAGAGTGCTTTCGTGATCAAGTTGTATTGTATTTGGAAGGATATTGTATCAAATTGTAACCGAATCAGCAATAAAAGATTATAAAGTGGACGTAGGCTTAATTACAGGCCGAACCACTATAAACCTGTAACGACCCAGAATTTTCGATCCCGAAAATCCCAGATAGTTATGGAAAGAAGAAAGAGATAGAAGAAAGAAACAGAAATCACAACACAGATTCTCACATTCGCAGCGGATCAAAATATAATATCAAATAAATATCAGTTATACAAGGAAAATTGTATCAGTTAATTACATTTTAATACATCAGAGTTACAACATTTCACAGTCACTGGATAGTTAAAGTAACTTGTCACAGATAAATAACAATATAACGCAGCGGAATACACTCCATACGTTCCTTCCATCCAGCTCGTCGCCTGAGCTCCAGAACGTCCTTACCTGAAAATCTGTAATACTCGGTCTGACCCGAGCATTACATCAAAGTAACACCCGGGTCAGGCTGGAAAACCAGCGTGAGTAATCTCATCAAACAAGTAACACCAAAGTATACAACTTATATAAAACTCGGGTAACTTGTATCAATTACAACTACACAAATTGTTATTGACCTTATTTATTTCACTCACCAGTTTCTAAGTACCAAACTTAGATTTAATGGTCTAATTTGCCTAAATTATTCCATTTCAGCTTATTGATTTCAACTAGAAATTTAATAAGAATCGAAGTGGTTTCGGGTATTTACTAATACCCGACTCCGGTCTCTTCGAAACCAATGTTAATTTAACTTAAATTATTCAAGTGAAATACAATTCAACTTAAGATACAGGATGTCACAGTATTTCATCATCAATAGATAACCACATCATCATAGTTTAAATCAAACATATCAGATCACATAGCATCACGAACCACATATTAAGGATAACAATTTATCAAAGGGTTCCAATATCATTCTAATTATCCTTTAATTACATTTAAGTAACTAACCCTTAATTATTCCACAAATTAATTATCCTTAACCAAATACAGTAATTAACCTTTAATTACTTCATTAATTAATTATTAACCATAATTATTAATCACCCTTGATTAATAACATCTAGTGATTAACTACCCCAAGTAATTAAAATCCATTAATTACATTAAGTAATTATTATCAAATCATCTTAGTGTTTAAAATTAATTAAACTTAATTTATCAACTTAAACAAATCACATTAATCTCCATTAATTATATTAAATAATTACTTTCTTAATTACTTCCATTAAGTAATTATACTTAACAATTCACAAATGATTATCAATAAAATTATTATTTAATTTAAGAAAACATTTCTTACTAAATCAGAGTATTTAAAACGATTTATCATCTAAATTACTTTAAATCCCATTTTAAACTTCATTTTTAATTTAAGATTTTAAAATGAATATAAGTTTATCTAACGAAGTTTAAAAACAATTCAAACCCTTTTTTTTTTCCACAGGTTAAAGAAATATCCACTTATAAAGAAGTTTTAAAGAAATTTTAAACCCAATTCATTTTTATGTTCCAATCAGTTTAGAAATACACTTTAAACATTCCAAGTTATTTAAAAGCAATTTCAATTCAAAATTTTCGAACTTATTGATATATATAATCAACCGGCTATTTTTAACTTGCAAATTCACTTCTTTCACTCAAAACTTTTATGAAGAGTTTCTCAAATTCCGTTAACATTTGTTTGAAACAAAATTTACTCCTTTTTAAAACTGTTTTATTTAAACTATATTTTACTTAAACATTCAGAATTAAAAATTAATTTAAATTTCCAGATCTGGATTCAAAGTAAATTTGAATCCATCCACTTATCTTGATTTTAAACCACTATTTAAAATCCTGTTTTGAATTTTTAAACTAAGATCTTAAACCTGGAAAAATCAAGTTTATTTAAAAACTGGAATCTTCCTCTGTCTCGCGACAACACCCAGCCTGCTCCGAGTTTTTACGCCCCTGCTTCGAGTATAGTTCGTATTTTACCCGAGTGTTCCCGAGAACAATCCACGCAAACATATATTAGCTTTGACCTGTAGCAACTAAACTACTTCGAGTTTCTTTCCCTCCTGACTCGAGAAAATCGTTCACAAACCCGAGTGAACCCCGAGCACTTCAAACTGCATTCTCCAAAATCGACAGCCATCACAAATTTGCACGTGCACGTGCACCGTGCCTCCAGTCACCTCCGGTCACTCACCAGCATCGCCACCCAACGGCGATCGACCCACGACCACATCGCAACCCCCAAAACCCACCACCTTCGCTCGAATCAAAATCGAGCATCCTATGTCAGCCTGGAACTTAAGACAGAACCCATTCCACAACCAGTCATCGCCTCGTTTCCGACTCTCCGATCGCCTGAACAATAGCGTCTCCGGCTACAGCTCCGCCTACGACCCCTCTACGCAATCCCAAACTCCGGTTAAACTCGATGCCCTGTGGCATTCGAACGAGTCTAATATAAAACCATAACAAAAACTAGGTTTATAGAAAAGATTTCGTCGCCGTTTCCACCACGACGAACTACGGCGCCTTCCACCATTTTTCCTGGCCTCCCTTATTACTCCTCTACCACCAGAGAAGATTTCGACCTCTCCGATCTACTAGATCATCGGAAATCACCCATAACTCCAAAACTCATCAAACTCGAACTGCTCCCTCAATTCGATGTTAAAAATTATGATTTCATCTTTAAAAATCAAGTTTTTGGTTACTGATTCAGTTTACATGCCTGAGCTGGTGAATTTAAAAGTTTGAATTTTAGCAAACTTAAGCTTTCCTGTTTTACTTTGTGATTTCCAGAGCAAATTCTAATTTTGATTCACTTAAACCAAATTTATCTTTAAGTCATGATTAAACAGACAGGTTTTGTTCAGATACTATGTACAAAAATAAATAGATTAGGCAAGTTGATATTGTTTTGAACTTGAGCTTCAAGTTTTATCACAGAGATGTTTTCCAGACTACAAACAGTCAGACATCAATACACATAAAGAATTCCATAAATATATTCATACAAACACACTTCTTTTCAGACATAAGAACATAGTGAACATACTTAAATAGATTTTAAATTTAAGTTACTCACCAATTTAAGAAAGCAGAGCAGTTATTTGAAAACAGCTTGACCCTTTAAAAACTGGAAATGCTTTGCTTGATCTTCCTATACATCTTGCTTTTGTGGTTTTGGAATTGTTATTTTATTTTGCAAAAGAAAAGTTTGCTATATTTTTCCTCTGGTTTGCAATGTTAAACAAAACGCAAATATGAAATAATATAGGAGAGTTTGTAAGAGGGGTAGGTGATATCTGGTTTGAGAAGTCTTCATATACAAGCATCTCATATTTGCCAGAAACTTCTTTTTTTAAAAAAAATAGGAGGCTGAAATGATATATGAACCAGTTCGAATGGACTTTGTATGCTGGTGAAAAATGAAGCATTAAATGCTTAAGTACTTGTGTCTCCCCTTTAGCTATTTTATATTCATATGTCATAGATATTTCTATTTTTGCTTGTATTCTCTTTTACATTTTCAAGTCTGGTTTGCTTTGATGTTTTCATGCTCGTCTTCGTTCTTATTCTTGCCTGCATACTTATATTTTTTTCTCTTTGTTCAACTTTGCTATGTAGATTTCTTCTTGAAGTCTGGCACCATTTTTATAAACTATACTTCTTGTTTTTCTACTTTGAAATGTGACTGGAATATTAATGAATGTTATTTTCTTTTAAATTGTGATTGAAATATTATTCAGACGTTTAATGTTTGTTTTATAATTTACAGCTATCCAATTTACTTATGCATGTTTTTTTGCTTGTTTGCTTATTTAATGAATTTGTTTTATTTTCTACAAAACTATGAAATCATACTTATGCTTATAACAATATATTGTTTTATACTTGTGTTTAAATATTGATAAGAATTATTTTATTATAACTATTATTCTAAATTACACATGAAATATTTTTAGATCAAATGTAAATAAATAGAGTTTCTTCTCTTTAATTTAATATAAATGAGATAGGTTTTATTTTAAATATTTTGAAAGGCCTTATTCCAAATCTTCAAATCACAGTTCCTTCCAAATACACACATATGTATTTGTTTTTTAAAGTGATAAGCCTGTATTTTAATTTATTAGATTAATTATGTATTGTCATAAACCCCGGGTCGTCACATTCCTCCCCCCTTTGAATCTTTTCGTCCTCGAAAAGGAACGAAGCCAGATTTATTGAAAATGCTTAAAATCAAATACATATTCTTGATCATTTTAAAACATTTTTTTAATATCCATATAATATTATTCTAAAGTCGTTTTATAAAAATACTTTAATAACTCAATGTTTCAACAAGTCCATCCTCGTTCTCACAGAAATTCGGTCATACGTTGATCAGGCGTATGACTGAAAATCTATAAGTGCTTGGCCGACCCGTTTCCAACATCCAGTGAAAATACTTTGGAAATAACTTTATTGAAAATATAGAAAACAATTTCGAAAATAGAGAAAATGTATTCGGTGAGAATGCTCTGGAAATCATCACACCCATCCATGGTCACAGTTACATCCTGGGTTACGTTGCCGTCGCAGCAAAAGTCCATGTAACTGATTACACCATAGAACTCACAACAGATCGCAGTTACATCCAGGGTTACGTTGCCGTCGCAGCAAAAGTCCATGTAACTGTTGGCTCTCAGCGGCACACACGATTTACGCTGTCAAAATGAAACTTCTCCACTCCTACATAGGTCGCAGTCTACCGATGTAAAATCAAACATAGACTGTTGGCTCTCAGCGGCACACACGACTTTCGCTATGTTACCATAGTGTCACAGTCTACCGATATAAAATCAAACGCAGACTGCTGGCTCTCAGCGGCACACACGACTTTCGCTATGGTACACTACTCATAATCCTCAGGAACTAGTTTTGTCCGGACTCCTCACAGGATCAACTTTAGAAACCCCCCTTGGGGCTCAAGGCAGTACCACCCAGTGGCACTCCTGAGAAGTTCATTTCAAGGGAGCGCCTTTTTCCCCAGAGCAAATCTCAAAACACTTTATACTATACACATATAGTATTTTCCAAATCATACACCTAGTATGAATCTCATATAAATGCTTTTACACAAAATCGATTCTCAAAATCGATAATTCACAAATCAGGCTTTCCCAAATCCCAATATTGATTTTATCCAAAAATCAAAAGCCTTTTCCAAATCCAAAGGTTCCCAAAACCTTTTTCTCAAAACCATTTCCATAAAATCTTTTTATATATATATATATCCATATATATAATTTTCTTGAGAAATCTTTAAATCACTTTATACTTATATAAGTTTCCTTTGTATACTTCAAAACTTTCAAAAACCATTTTTCTTCTGGCAATGGATTCAATAAGGGGAGTTTTATCATATATAACAAAGATACGTAACTTTGTTTATTCCCAATCAAATATTCAAATTTGATTACTTTATAAAGTCACTTGCCAAATTTCTTACTTTTATTATAAAGTAAACTTTAACTCAGAAAAATATTCAATTTCCACTTTATTTCCATAAAGTAAATTTCTACCATAGAAATATAAATTTTAATTTTATTTTATTTTAGTTCCTCATATATTCACAAATATATTTTCCATTTCAAAAATCATCTTATAACCTTTTATCTAAAACTTCAAAACCAAATTTCCACCTTTATTCATTGTCAATTTCTCAAAATATACTTTCAATTTCAAAAATCTTTTCAGTTTTTATCCATAAATTTCCAATGCCAATTTAATTCAAACCCGTACGATGTCCCCGTATCATTCGTACGCAATATCAATCTGATCGCTCACTCGATCACACAATTTCACTTCCGACTAGTATCGTCCACCCGACTTCCTAGTGCGGACTCAGATCTGGTTTCTTGATCAGAAACCGTCATTCTCCTTGCATAGTCACACCTATGATAGAGAATATCCAGAACCAATCAAAAATCCATATCCAGGTTCGCCGTCGAAAATCGAGCGAAAAATCCCAACTCGGATCGATAATACTATCTCGAAATTCTGTGCTCGAATATGGATCAATTCATTATGCGAATAGAATAATATACGTACATCCTACGTATTTATCTTCATTGATTATCAGTTAAATCAATTTCCTTTCTATTCACCTTCACTTTAATTTTATTCACTTATTCACATTTGGCTAAATCCCCACTTGGATTATCACTTCAACTCTTATCTCAGTTGGGTATTTAAACAATAACAGTTTGAACTCCGACCAGTTTATTTTTAGAAAATAGCTTGAAATTATTTTTTTTTTTTTGAAGAATGGATAAGTAGTTGAAAAATAATTATTAGTTGAAAAATAGATGGTAAAATAGTTAAGTAGTTGTAAGATAGTTGAAAAATAGTAAAACAATTACAAATTAGTTGTAAAATGGTAACTAGTTATAAAGTAGCTAAAAAGATAGTAATTAGTAAATAAGATGGTTGTAAAATAGCTAAATAGTTTCAAAAGTAGTTATAAAATAAGTATAAGATAGTTCTGGAATTGTTAAAGAAAAATTGTATAGTAATAGTTAGGAAAATAGATTTAGAACAGTTCTTATCAAAATGATTTATTTTAAAAAAAATAGTCCAGAGCCAAACTGTTTAATATCCCATCTCCATTTCCATCAATTCAATTTAAATTTCCACTTTCATTTAAATTGACTCAATCCAAATTTGAATAACTTCAATTTTATTTCAAATTAATCCAATTCAAATTTCCCATTTGAATTTTATACTTACCCATCATAAATCACAATTCCCATTAATTCAATTCAAATTCAGTTTGAACTAATTTAATTTAAATCTAAATTTTAAACCATCTCGAATTATATAAATTCGAGTTAAATTTTCCAAAGTTGATTTAACCCCTTAAATCCAATTAACCTTTATTTTTATATTTTTAATCTAAATCTTTAAACAATTTAATTCTGAGTCCAATTCTCAAAATTCCATTTTAAGTTATCTTTACTTAACTTATTTCAATGTTCAAATAAGAGTTCAAACAATTTTATCTTAAAAATTCAATTTATTACCCAATTTTATTTCCCAGTTTAAAACCAGTTTTTAAACAAATTTAAATTCAATTATTCAAATTTCCAGTTCAAAATAATTCCATATCTTTAATTTCAAATTAAAGTTTAATTTCCCTATTTATCACAATAAGGGATATATTACCGCACTTCATTTCTCATTCAATTAAACAAACCAATTCACAACTTAAAGATTATTAATAACAATAGGATGATATCATCCAATTTATTTTAAATCATCCATCCATTCCAAATTTTCGGATCTCAAACCCATTTTGAGATTACTCAAACTCCCAATTTCATCTTGAAATTTCAATTCAGGTTGCTTATTCCAAACTTATTTAACTTCCCTTAAGTTAAATTCAATTTAATCTCGTCAAACTTACTCAAATTTGAATTCCCACTTCAAATTTTAAACTTCACATTAATAATCTTATAAGTTCAAAAACTTATCACCTTAGGTTTTCACATTACATTCCAAATTTAAAACTCAACATTAAGAGTTTATTTCACCCCATTTTGATATTATGTATATTCCTTATGTATATACATATTATTTTAAGAGTTTATTTCACAACATATTATTTCTTTACCCACCAAGTTATACTTAAATTTTAAACCACCTTGGGTTTCAACAAATTCCAACCAACCTTTGTCGAAATAGGATCCTTCCATTTAAATTAAATACCATTATTTATTATTTCTTTATCAATTTGAAACAATTTTCAAATTAACTGGACTTAGATTTAAAACTTCACAATTTAAGTTATCTTTAATTCCAATTTATAAGTTATACTTATCTAAATGTTTTACTTCCCTAAACATTTCATTTTGCTTACTCCTTAATACATATTTATTATCAAACACAACAGTCAATTATGATAATAACCAAGATTATCATATCAGGAAACCAATTCATTATCATCTTTATTCTGAAAACATTTTTACAAATTTAGGATTTTAATTTCAGTTTGGATCCTTTTCAATATTTATCTTTATTCGATTACAATTTGGTTGTATTACTATTAACTCTTAATTCTCATTATTCTATTTGATTCCAATGATTTAACACCAATTACCTTAATATTTATTAAAAGGAATATTGCTTTATATATCAAATATAATCTTATATAAAAATCATTTGAAATCTTTATATATGAAAATAACAAGTACGCTCTCATATATATATATACACTCAACTCATTCTAGGGTATTATTGACCCTATCTATATGAGTATACCCACCAGAACCAAGGTTCTCGCTTAACCTTCGCTCTGATACCAACTGTAACGACCCAGAATTTTCGATCCCGAAAATCCCAGATAGTTATGGAAAGAAGAAAGAGATAGAAGAAAGAAACAGAAATCACAACACAGATTCTCACATTCGCAGCGGATCAAAATATAATATCAAATAAATATCAGTTATACAAGGAAAATTGTATCAGTTAATTACATTTTAATACATCAGAGTTACAACATTTCACAGTCACTGGATAGTTAAAGTAACTTGTCACAGATAAATAACAATATAACGCAGCGGAATACACTCCATACGTTCCTTCCATCCAGCTCGTCGCCTGAGCTCCAGAACGTCCTTACCTGAAAATCTGTAATACTCGGTCTGACCCGAGCATTACATCAAAGTAACACCCGGGTCAGGCTGGAAAACCAGCGTGAGTAATCTCATCAAACAAGTAACACCAAAGTATACAACTTATATAAAACTCGGGTAACTTGTATCAATTACAACTACACAAATTGTTATTGACCTTATTTATTTCACTCACCAGTTTCTAAGTACCAAACTTAGATTTAATGGTCTAATTTGCCTAAATTATTCCATTTCAGCTTATTGATTTCAACTAGAAATTTAATAAGAATCGAAGTGGTTTCGGGTATTTACTAATACCCGACTCCGGTCTCTTCGAAACCAATGTCAATTTAACTTAAATTATTCAAGTGAAATACAATTCAACTTAAGATACAGGATGTCACAGTATTTCATCATCAATAGATAACCACATCATCATAGTTTAAATCAAACATATCAGATCACATAGCATCACGAACCACATATTAAGGATAACAATTTATCAAAGGGTTCCAATATCATTCTAATTATCCTTTAATTACATTTAAGTAACTAACCCTTAATTATTCCACAAATTAATTATCCTTAACCAAATACAGTAATTAACCTTTAATTACTTCATTAATTAATTATTAACCATAATTATTAATCACCCTTGATTAATAACATCTAGTGATTAACTACCCCAAGTAATTAAAATCCATTAATTACATTAAGTAATTATTATCAAATCATCTTAGTGTTTAAAATTAATTAAACTTAATTTATCAACTTAAACAAATCACATTAATCTCCATTAATTATATTAAATAATTACTTTCTTAATTACTTCCATTAAGTAATTATACTTAACAATTCACAAATGATTATCAATAAAATTATTATTTAATTTAAGAAAACATTTCTTACTAAATCAGAGTATTTAAAACGATTTATCATCTAAATTACTTTAAATCCCATTTTAAACTTCATTTTTAATTTAAGATTTTAAAATGAATATAAGTTTATCTAACGAAGTTTAAAAACAATTCAAACCCTTTTTTTTTTCCACAGGTTAAAGAAATATCCACTTATAAAGAAGTTTTAAAGAAATTTTAAACCCAATTCATTTTTATGTTCCAATCAGTTTAGAAATACACTTTAAACATTCCAAGTTATTTAAAAGCAATTTCAATTCAAAATTTTCGAACTTATTGATATATATAATCAACCGGCTATTTTTAACTTGCAAATTCACTTCTTTCACTCAAAACTTTTATGAAGAGTTTCTCAAATTCCGTTAACATTTGTTTGAAACAAAATTTACTCCTTTTTAAAACTGTTTTATTTAAACTATATTTTACTTAAACATTCAGAATTAAAAATTAATTTAAATTTCCAGATCTGGATTCAAAGTAAATTTGAATCCATCCACTTATCTTGATTTTAAACCACTATTTAAAATCCTGTTTTGAATTTTTAAACTAAGATCTTAAACCTGGAAAAATCAAGTTTATTTAAAAACTGGAATCTTCCTCTGTCTCGCGACAACACCCAGCCTGCTCCGAGTTTTTACGCCCCTGCTTCGAGTATAGTTCGTATTTTACCCGAGTGTTCCCGAGAACAATCCACGCAAACATATATTAGCTTTGACCTGTAGCAACTAAACTACTTCGAGTTTCTTTCCCTCCTGACTCGAGAAAATCGTTCACAAACCCGAGTGAACCCCGAGCACTTCAAACTGCATTCTCCAAAATCGACAGCCATCACAAATTTGCACGTGCACGTGCACCGTGCCTCCAGTCACCTCCGGTCACTCACCAGCATCGCCACCCAACGGCGATCGACCCACGGCCACATCGCAACCCCCAAAACCCACCACCTTCGCTCGAATCAAAATCGAGCATCCTATGTCAGCCTGGAACTTAAGACAGAACCCATTCCACAACCAGTCATCGCCTCGTTTCCGACTCTCCGATCGCCTGAACAATAGCGTCTCCGGCTACAGCTCCGCCTACGACCCCTCTACGCAATCCCAAACTCCGGTTAAACTCGATGCCCTGTGGCATTCGAACGAGTCTAATATAAAACCATAACAAAAACTAGGTTTATAGAAAAGATTTCGTCGCCGTTTCCACCA
Source organism: Allium fistulosum (assembly GCA_030737815.1). Classification (NCBI taxonomy): domain Eukaryota; kingdom Viridiplantae; phylum Streptophyta; class Magnoliopsida; order Asparagales; family Amaryllidaceae; genus Allium; species Allium fistulosum. Next base: position 718,260,335 of record CM060905.1, on the reverse strand, counting down.
CGACGAACTACGGCGCCTTCCACCATTTTTCCTGGCCTCCCTTATTACTCCTCTACCACCAGAGAAGATTTCGACCTCTCCGATCTACTAGATCATCGGAAATCACCCATAACTCCAAAACTCATCAAACTCGAACTGCTCCCTCAATTCGATGTTAAAAATTATGATTTCATCTTTAAAAATCAAGTTTTTGGTTACTGATTCAGTTTACATGCCTGAGCTGGTGAATTTAAAAGTTTGAATTTTAGCAAACTTAAGCTTTCCTGTTTTACTTTGTGATTTCCAGAGCAAATTCTAATTTTGATTCACTTAAACCAAATTTATCTTTAAGTCATGATTAAACAGACAGGTTTTGTTCAGATACTATGTACAAAAATAAATAGATTAGGCAAGTTGATATTGTTTTGAACTTGAGCTTCAAGTTTTATCACAGAGATGTTTTCCAGACTACAAACAGTCAGACATCAATACACATAAAGAATTCCATAAATATATTCATACAAACACACTTCTTTTCAGACATAAGAACATAGTGAACATACTTAAATAGATTTTAAATTTAAGTTACTCACCAATTTAAGAAAGCAGAGCAGTTATTTGAAAACAGCTTGACCCTTTAAAAACTGGAAATGCTTTGCTTGATCTTCCTATACATCTTGCTTTTGTGGTTTTGGAATTGTTATTTTATTTTGCAAAAGAAAAGTTTGCTATATTTTTCCTCTGGTTTGCAATGTTAAACAAAACGCAAATATGAAATAATATAGGAGAGTTTGTAAGAGGGGTAGGTGATATCTGGTTTGAGAAGTCTTCATATACAAGCATCTCATATTTGCCAGAAACTTCTTTTTTAAAAAAAAATAGGAGGCTGAAATGATATATGAACCAGTTCGAATGGACTTTGTATGCTGGTGAAAAATGAAGCATTAAATGCTTAAGTACTTGTGTCTCCCCTTTAGCTATTTTATATTCATATGTCATAGATATTTCTATTTTTGCTTGTATTCTCTTTTACATTTTCAAGTCTGGTTTGCTTTGATGTTTTCATGCTCGTCTTCGTTCTTATTCTTGCCTGCATACTTATATTTTTTTCTCTTTGTTCAACTTTGCTATGTAGATTTCTTCTTGAAGTCTGGCACCATTTTTATAAACTATACTTCTTGTTTTTCTACTTTGAAATGTGACTGGAATATTAATGAATGTTATTTTCTTTTAAATTGTGATTGAAATATTATTCAGACGTTTAATGTTTGTTTTATAATTTACAGCTATCCAATTTACTTATGCATGTTTTTTTGCTTGTTTGCTTATTTAATGAATTTGTTTTATTTTCTACAAAACTATGAAATCATACTTATGCTTATAACAATATATTGTTTTATACTTGTGTTTAAATATTGATAAGAATTATTTTATTATAACTATTATTCTAAATTACACATGAAATATTTTTAGATCAAATGTAAATAAATAGAGTTTCTTCTCTTTAATTTAATATAAATGAGATAGGTTTTATTTTAAATATTTTGAAAGGCCTTATTCCAAATCTTCAAATCACAGTTCCTTCCAAATACACACATATGTATTTGTTTTTTTAAAGTGATAAGCCTGTATTTTAATTTATTAGATTAATTATGTATTGTCATAAACCCCGGGTCGTCACAAAACCTGTTGTTCATTTACTGTTTTTCTGCTATTTTCAGCTTATATTCTGTTCCCGTACCAACGGGTGGTGCTTTCATGATTCTATTACACACACCGGGTGTTAGCGTTCACTTTTTACCGTTAACATTTTGGTGCTTTCACTGAGAACCCAACTCAGGCGATCATCCAACATTGCTTGGAAAAGAATCATAAACAGAACCTCTCTTAAAAACCAGATCCGAAATAATGGCTCCTGGAAGAAGAGGTAGACCTATCAGATCCGGAAATGCTCACGAAGGAACTTCCGCTTCCCTGACAACAGATCAAGCAACTCCAACCGTTGGAGTCACCAGGGCTGAGTTGGTTGATGCAGTTTCTGGATTATACCAACAAATTGAAAATCAAAACGCTTTGATGATGGATAGGTTAACTGCTCTGCTCGGGGCAAATCGTCAACCAGAAAACCGTCAAACTACTCTTCCTGAAATGCCACCTTTCCAGGCTGATGGTTCTATGCCACAACCAACTCGTCATGAACATATGCCCGGGCAAACTTCTTAGGGAAGAACTGATGCTTGTCCGGAGGTGTCTTTGAACAATAAAGAGTACCAGTCTGAAATGGTTGGCCGCATCATGAAAGAGAGCATGCAAAGGGAAGAGGATGAGGCTGACTGGGGATTTGCGCCAAGCAGAACTCCGTTTACTGAAAGGATCCTGAGAGCGGAGTTTCCAAGGAAATTTGCACCTCCTACTATCCAAGCCTAGAGAGGAACCACTGACCCCAATCATTTCCTATACAAATACGATTGGCATATGACCGGTGCAAGAGCATCAGACGAGATCAAGTGTCGATACTTTCCAGTATACTTGGAAGGTGTGGCTTTACTTTGGTTCACAAAGCTTCCAGTTCGGTCTGTAGATAAGTTCTCCGACTTAATGCAAAAGTTTAAAGAACAGTTTAGATTGTATGCTTCGAAAGCTAAGGATATAATGTCACTGTCTAACCTTGAACAAGCGCCCGGAGAATCAATCAAATCTTTCTTGAGCCGTTTCAATATAGCTTTAGCCGAAGTAGAAAATGCGGAACCACGCATGATCCTGACTTATTTGGTGCGAGCCATTGATAAATCGAGTAAATTTGGGATATGGCTAAAGATGAAGGAACCGAACTCACTTGATAAGTTTTATAAAAAGGCCGATGAGTTCATTCGTCTTGAAAGCCTTTCTACGACATCGAAAGTGGTTGCTGCCCAAACTAATAATAACAATGTCCCATCTAATAAAAGAGGATCTGAAAGTCAGAAAAGGGAGAATGAAGGAGGAAAGAGCCAGGGAAACGAAAAGAAACCTCGCCGCTTTAATCCTTCGGATTATACTCCTTTAACTGATACACCAAGAAATATCTTTTTTGCAACAAAGGACGTTGTCAGGTATCCTAAGCCACCTGAGATGACGAGAGGTGCAAAGCGTAATGGAAAATTCTGCCAATTTCACAATCAACCTGGCCATGACACTGACCAATGTCGCCAATTAAAGAATGTGATTGAAGAATTGATGGAGCAGGGTAAACTCCAACAATACGTTAAGAGGAGCGGAGTCGCTCCAACCTCATCCACTCAGGATCGACAACGTCCAACTCATCAATCTGATTCTCTCAACAACACTGCAGTGCAAGATTCAGAAAAGCTTGTCATTAATGTTGTCACAGGAGGTCCATACCCAGCAAGCAGAAGTTGGGACGACTACTAATTACCCACAAAACTGCAGCTGGGGCATCTCTCACTTTCTCTGGCATATAAATCCGAAGCTGCAAATCTAGCACAAATGGATAATCAGTCCGGAAATTCTGAAACAACAATAACTAGCATCCATCTTTTACTTAGCAGCATTGCTTGAATTTGTAAAAAGGATAATGGATGTATAACTTCTGCATTGTAAACCGCTGAGAAATCAGTGTGGCTGAATAATGAAAAACTATGCATTCTGTGTTTTCTATTATAAAATGCCTGTTATATTTCGATGTTTAAATAATCTAAATGTATTGCTAAAATGTCGATCTAATATTGCAGGTCATTAAAGCAAAGCTCACCCATCGCAAAGCTAAGCGAGCCTTACAAATCATTCATTAAAGCAAATACCAAGCAGCAAAAAATTCCATATTCAAATCCTATACAAGAAGAACCTCACATAAAAAGTTGGCAACTTCACTGGGGCAAGCCTTCGTTAACCAGTTGTGATTGTCAATATTAACAGACATCCAGCTAGGTAACTCGCATTTGTCCCATGAAGTTATTCAACAGTGAAGTCCACTTCTTCGGATGAGGCAATTTACTTACAAAAGGAACGAAGACGCGCTTGGAAATGATAATAAAAGGTCACCAATGGGCAGATGATGGGAGAACATGGCCAAGCAAGCACGGAAGCAACCAAAAGGAATATTGCTCCTCAATAAAAGGGCCAGTAGAACCACCAAAGGGACAGCTTGCTAACTGATCGTGATGCATCCGATCAGGCAGCTTGCGTCCGTCCCGTGGATCTACTTGCCCCTAAGACGCAACCTTCCTGGCACACCAACTAAAGCCCTCTAACGAGGCACGCCAATAAATGGGAGTGCTTTCCTCAATCAAAAAGATTGGTAGGACCACCGAAGGGGCACTTTGTTAATTGATTGCGATCGTTTGTACAAACAAACATCCAATCAAGCAACTTACGCCTGTCCCGTGGACCCCTCCGACCATGAGAAAGTAACTTCCAGGCAATCAAAAGCCCTCTTCGGAGGCACAAGCCCTCTTCGGAGGCACAAGCCCTCTTCGGAGGCACAAGCCATCTTCGGAGGCAAAAGCCCTTTTCGGAGGCACATTTCACCCGTGTAGAAGTGCAAAATGCTTCTCTTCGGAGACCCACTTCACCAGAGCTGAAATACCAAAACTGCTTCTCTTCGGAGACCAAAATTGCTTCTCTTCGGAGACCAAAATTGCTTCTCTTCGGAGACCAAAATTGCTTCTCTTCAGAGACCAAAAGACCTCTTCAGAGGCGTACTTCACCTTGTTTGAAGTACCAAAAATGAACCCTTTACTGGGGCATAAAAATCAAAACCTTCTTCAGAAGTTCATTTCATTGTGTTGGAAAATTCATTTTTAAACAAATAAAAGTGATCGTTCCCAAAAGTCGAAGTGTTCTTCTGACAGAAAGAGGGAGTAAAAATTTCTCCAAAAACGAGATATACTCTATTAAAAGCAGAATGATTCCTGCCTCAAAAATGGAATAGTTATTCTCTAATATAAGAGTATCAGTCTTGTAAAAGCGAGAAATATTGCAATGCACTTGTGGTATGGGGGCAACATTGTACAATTCAGTTACGTTAATAAAAGTAATGTACAAGCGACACACCACAAGTTCATTGCGATATCACATAAAGAAGATGTGGAATAAATGCGTTCTTGAAACACAGACAAAAGTTTGTACAAGTAAAAAGAATCGTTTACTCTACACTTCAAATGAGAAACAGATATATTCCTACATACACAAGAATTTGTACAAGTAAAATAGTCATTTTATTCAATACTATGGAAACTTTTTACATTGTGCAGATTACAAAAAGGAGCGGAGACCGGTATCCGTACAATCTCCGGTCAATGCATGCAAAAAGCAGAAAAGACAAAATCAAACTCATTTCTCCTTCTTCCCACCCTTGGAGCCTTTACCCGGCCTGGTAATTAGTTTCGTAGGCCGTATCGGAGAAGAAGGAGAAAGGGACTCAACCGGATCGATCTCTGCTTCATCCCCAGCAGCAGAGGAACTCTTCTTTCCTTTCTTCGAAACCGCACGCTTTCCCTTCTTCTTGGAAGAAGACTCACTCCCCGGAGCAAGAAATGTAGAAAGCTTTGTGTCGTAGTCAAAAGACCGCTCCGGGGTCTTCTCGCTATCTTCCAGACCTTCTGCCTTCTGTTCTTCGAAAGTAGGTGGTTCGTCCAAACCTTGAAGGGCTGCTATTGGTTCTTCTTGTGAACCTGGTTGAGAAGCTGGAAGAGGTATAACTTGAGAAGGAGGAGGAACGGCAGCTGAAGAAGGAAGAATTGGTGCAGTTTCCGGCACGACTGCTGCATAATAAAAGAAATCAAAATCAGTATTCTGCGAGAAAAAAGAAGACCGTGAATCGTCAAAGTTACCTGGAGAAGCCGGTTTAGCGAGATCAATCTCAAATTCCCGAGCTTGGAAGTCCTTCATTGCCTCTTCCTCCGTAGGGGTGGTTACAGTTTCTTTGTCAACCTTAGCGGGAGGCGTGGAATGAGAACTAGAGCCAGTAATATCCGCGTAAGCTAAAGCCGAAGTATAAGCAGGAGCAATAGGAGGTATTTCTTTCTCAGGAAGCTTCTCTCCCGTCGCCTCGGCCCGCACTCGGATAAGCTGCTCTTTTCCTTTGGCAAGGGCAGCGCGGTCGCTCTCACCTAAGTAGGTAGCTTGAAGATCTGCTTCAGCGTAACCGGCACCGCCAAACAAGTCAATGATTGCCTCCCATACTTCCGCCAAGGTGACTTCATATTCTGGCCCCAAAAATGAAAGGCTCCCACGCCCCAGGACACAATGCATATAAAAGTCGAATAGAGTCGCGTCAATGGTGGCTATGGTTGCCTTATGGGATTCTTCGGCTGCAGCTTTACCAGAAAGAGCTTCATCACGTTCTCTTTCAGCCTTCAGTAGCTGAGATTGCAGTCTTATAATTTCTAAGTCTTGAGAGCTGACTTTCTCTCGAAGCTGAACAGCGTCATCGCGGTATTTTCTCGTAACCTGTTGTTCTGCTTCGAGTTTCACCTCAATATCTCTCTGAGCAGCATGGGCGTCTCGAACTTGTTTTTGAAGCATTTCTTCTTTCTGAGAAAAATAAGTGGAAGAAGTAGCAAGCTCATTTTTAAGTCTTTCAACTTCAGCTTCGAGCTTCCCATAACCATCGCTAATGCTTTTCATCTCCGCGTCATGCTGCTTACGCCACTTGTCCCACTCTGATTTATCATTCTCCATGGTCATCATCGCCTCAAGGTTCATATGGTTGACCCTTTGAAGTTCATCAACCAGCTTCTGCCATCCAGACATTCTTTCGATGTCAAGCTTTACAGCATCAACATTTTTCAGCATCGCCTTCTTATCAATGGGGACCAAATCCAAATCAAAACGCACTCCTTTCAGACACCAATTCGGAAATCGGCTCTAGAGTGTGGGAGGACCATCTCCAGCTTGGTACTGTGGCCTATTAATGATTGTCTGGATGTCAGACTCCTTAAGGGCAGGAGAACCGGAAGATGTATTAGGAGGAATAGAAGCGGTAGTCCTTTCCGAGATATTAGATGTATATTTCTCGCCAAGTCTGATCCGTTTGCTGGAATCATCAGAAGTATGACTTTTCCCCTTGTCATCATAAGATTTCCTCTTGTAAGGATCGTCGCTTCTACGGGAAGAGTCACGTCGCTCGTCCCTACTCCCATAGTATTCCTCATCTTCTCTCCGACGACGCTCTTCATGAGCTCGCCTCTCATGAGCCTTTTTGACAGCCCTCTCCTCATTAGTTTCCTTCACGGCACCGATATAACTCCTAAAGTCATAAGCCTCACGGCTTCCGTAACGTTGGAATTTGTTGAAGTAAGAGCCGCTTCGCCCCATTAGAGAACCTGAAATTGAAGAAAAAGACCAGTTTTAGAAATCCTCAAATTGAAGAAGCTAAGTGCATATAAGTGCCAAAATCCTAAGTGTGTGTGATGTGCAAACTACGCGCGTCAGACTACAAACCACTTTTGGGTGTAGAAATGGCAATAAGTTGTGTGGAAGGCGTTGTGGTTTGTTGCAAAGAAGAAGTTGCTTCGATAACAGGAGGGACCACTTTAGAAACATCATCTTTAAAGAGCTCCTGAGAGGTTATCATGATGTCGCTCAGACTGTCAAAAGTATCATCGCCATGGTTCATGGGAGAATTATCTTTTTCAACTTCCACCTCAGCCGTCTTTTCAAGAGTGCGAAGATTTTCCTCCTCTTCAATAACCGGGGCAAGTGCTAACTTACTGGACGATCCAGCAATGTCGGTAGGAGTGGAACACTTTACCAATGAAGTCTCAGCGGTAAGTTCTTGCGGTAAAGATTCTTTAGCAGGAACAGGGGCATCTGACTCCTCAGTAGGAGAATTAGGGACTTCATGTGGCTGAGTGGAACGGGAAGGATGTAAGAGTCCAAATTCGTGGAGGAACTCATCTCTCAATAAAAATTGAACACTCCTCTCCTCAACCGGCACGGCCATAAGCCTCTCGAAGGTAGTCTTGTGACGAGGTTCCCTAGAGGGGGGAGTGAGCGCTGAAACAGAAGAAAAAGAAGTTAACACTTGACAATTTGGACTTCGAAGAATTTAGAAAACACAGGGAGAAGATAGATAATCGTACTTCCCACTCTCCAAATGGCGTAAAATCTCGGGGGACAGCGAACAAAGAAGAACTGGCTCAGAAACCCAGGAACGCTTTCGGGAAGACCAATAATCAGTTTACGGTTCCTGGCACTCCTTACAACTGTGATAGAGGGATGGTCTTTGTTCTTTGCAAATGAGCACAGGAAGCAAATTTCTCCAAAACTGGGAAAACGGTCCAGCGTTCTCCTAAAGAGCACACACAGTCCCAGCAGGATGGCATAGCCATTAGGGTGTAGTTGAAAAGGGGAGATAGATAATCGAAGGAGAAGTTCTCGAAGACAGTCATTAAACGGAGGAATCGCTCCACTCAAGCACATTTGGCGGTTCACTGCGACAAAGCCGTGGGGCGGCCTATCAGCAGTGTCATTCACTCCAGGGAGCAAAGCGTCAGCTTCAGCAATGCCAAACTGGGTGCATAGTTGACGGAAGACTTTATGATTCAGGATGGTAGGAGTCCTTTTCGGGGGATCATTCAAAGGGGTAGCAATTGGAAAAGCTTCTCCAGCTGGTTCCAAGTCTTCTTGATCAGATGCCATTCTACACAATCAGCTGAATGTTCAAAAGTGAAGGTGCACGTTTCCTAAAAGTGTGAAGTGCTGTGCAAGACTAATGAAAACAAGAAAAAGCAAGTATAACTAGAATTAAACTAACTGACAATCAGTCGATTACGAGATTTCAAAACTTGTTAATACTCAAGTGCAGTGTTAATACAGACAAATCAGTTTTAGTTTACCATTACGATTTTGCTTTAATACTTCACTTGAATTGGTTATTGTATAGCATCTCACTCATACAGTTCATTTAATTTAATTTAATCTTTATCAACTAATCTGTCATTCGATGTGGGCAGTCGGTGGCAGTATATTCGTCCCAGTTTTTTGTAAATGTTATAACAGGTAGTTAGAATTATTGACAATCTACAAAAGAATGCAACAAGGTTCAAACAACTCAAGTCTCAACATTCGAGGCAGTGGAAGATTTGTTCAAGTTCTAACTCGTTCACGACTTAGCATGGGTCAAAATTTCCTAAGTTATAACCTGTTCACGACTTAGCATGGGCTAGAATTTCCCAAGTTCTAGCTCGTTCATGGTTTAAAAGATAAGACAGTTTGAAACCAAGGCTTTGCAAATGTCCGAGGCATGTTCTCTTAAGTCAGATCATTCAAGTCCAAGAATTCGAAGCAATGGAGTCCTAAGTTCTTAAGTCGTTCAAATAAATTTGTGAGTTACGAGTTAAGGACTATCTCGTTCGCGACCTAGTCATTCACATGTGCTCGCAAGTTGAGGATTAAGTGCTAACTCACCAACGGTCCATGAGAAATTGCAACAAGATAGGTCATTAACTTTTTAGGTCGTAAGTCGCACAAAAGAAAAGTCAAAATAACATTTTTCTAGCTCGGCAACGACCTAAAACCCAAAGCTGCAGTGAGCAACCAAAAAAGATAAGTCGTGCGCGATCTAAGCTGAGAAAGTGTTAGGTCGTTCTCAGGGGATCTCGGGCTATCTCCTACTCAAACCAGGGCATCAGTTCCTCTCTTCAAATCCCTTCCTCCACTAAGAACCCCATTCCTCATAAATCAGCCAACCTAATGCACTGAAACTCTTCCCCTTCTTCTCACAAATCACCGAAAGCCAAATCAAACCACTTCGATTTCCTCGGCGATCAATTGAAACGAAAATCGTGAAGCAAGGCATAAGGTAATCGAAATTGATAGTTCGGTGATAGCTGAGGATTGAATAGAGAATGGGATCACTTACGCAATATGAAATTGAAGATGATCGATGAACGAGTAGTTGGATTCGCCTTTGAGAGCTTGTAATCTTGTTAATGGCAGAATGAAAGTTAAGTCAGATGAAATGAAGGAGGAACGACCTAAGATATTTCTACCCTAGGGCAATGAAATGCGAACCGACATCTCACGACCTAATTCCTTGCTAAGTCGTTCACGACATAACACCTACGAGCGCGAGAGAAGATCGAAGCACATGACCCACGACCTAGGCGTGTACTTCGAGGGGCAAATGTTAATTCCTCTTTAGCAACGACCTACGAGTTAAGAAATGGATGACTCAGATTGCCGTGATTCAAGAAGCTAACGAGTTAAAAAACCTACGACCTAAGTGGTCTTGACGACTTACGACCTAGCGATCGAAGAGAACTTACGACCTAAAAGCTTCACGAGTTAGCGGACTACAACCTATAGCGGCTTACGACTTAACAAGTTTACGACTCAGAGGATCTACGACTTAAGAGCTTCATGACTCAACAGGATAAGCTTCTTACGACTCATGAGGTCTTACGACTCAAGGGATCTACGACTTAAGGAGTTAGACAACTTACGACTTAAGAGACAGGATTGAGCTTAAGTCGTCCACGACCTAATAATGTACGAGTTAAAATGCCTGCGAGTTAAGAAGTCTGCGACCTAAAATGTCTACGACCTAGGACTCAGCGACTTAACTTGCCTAGCGACCCAACCTAGAGACAACGACTTAGAAGAGCTCCGACTTAACAGTTTGCGAGTTAAAAGGTTGACGACCTACGACCTAAGAACATGGCGACCTAAAGAATGTCGCGACCTAACTGTTAAAGGAGGCTCTGCGACCTAGGGGAGTCTGCGACCTAACTATCAGAAGACCTTGCGACCTAAAGACTTAAGAAAGGTCTGCGACCTAGCTACAGGAAAGGTTTGCGACCTAAGGACTTGGGAGAAGTTTGCGACCTAAGAGGCTAACGAGTTAGGGCTTCAACGACCTAGAGCTCCCACAGCTATCCCTTAACTCGCCTGCGACCTACCACTTAATCAAATAAAGCCAAACACTGCTTCACCAGCTAATCTCTTAAGCCGCAAGGAGACTGCGACCTAGCTTAGGTCGCTCGCGACCTACGACTTAACTAAGGTCGTACGCGACCTAAGACTTAGGCGAATTTTCTGAATCCAAATCAGCTCCTATAAATACCCCACCACTTCCAACATCAAGGGGACTTTTTGGCCATTCATTTCTTCAAGCGCCGTTACGCTGTCGAAGTCTCCTCTCATTCAGCAATCAAAGATCTTCAAGCATTCAAGACACTACAATAAGCTTCGAGAAAAACTCCTTACATCCAACACGGATTCGTCGAGTTCCATCATCAAAGATTGAGCTAGTAGTCAAGAGTGCTTTCGTGATCAAGTTGTATTGTATTTGGAAGGATATTGTATCAAATTGTAACCGAATCAGCAATAAAAGATTATAAAGTGGACGTAGGCTTAATTACGGGCCGAACCACTATAAACCTGTTGTTCATTTACTGTTTTTCTGCTATTTTCAGCTTATATTCTGTTCCCATACCAACGGGTGGTGCTTTCATGATTCTATTACACACACCGGGTGTTAGCGTTCACTTTTTACCGTTAACAGGCTATACATAAGAAGAATTTACAATATAGACAAAATTCTATAGAGTTTCAGCTCTCTAGGATGGTTGCCATTGTTGTCCAGAAGCTCCACTATTTATAAAGTGAAGATATGAGGAGGGGTAGCTATATAGCAATCCTGAGATTTGATTCGGCATATTTGGTCCGGCATGATTTGGTTCGGCCAAGTGCAGTTCAAATCTGGACCGGCATCTCCCTTATTAGAGCGGCATGCTCAAATACCGAACGAAATATTTCGTTCAGCATCCCCAAATGCTGCTCCATAATCAACGGATGAAAAAACTCGTTTGGCACTTCCACTTTACCAAACGAAAACTCACTCCAGCTTCTTTCTCTTCTTTCCACTTCCACTTTACCGAACGAGACCGCTCTTCACCGAACGAGGACTTTGTGGCTTCCTCCTCTTCTTGGCTTTCTCCTCTTCATTTGGCAAGGCCACTGTTAACCCTCAATTTCCTGCGACTTAAGAACTATGAGACTAAAGAAGGTTACGCGACTTAACAAGTCAAGAACTGCACGACTCAGGAAAGTAGGCGACTTAGGGAAGTTGCGACTTAAGGCCAGGACCACCTAACGAGTTAAGGAACAACCTTACGACTTAAGGTCTGGATGACTTAAGGATGGTACGATCAAAAGGATGAAGCAACCTAAGGTCTGGACGACTTAAGGAAGTCTAGGACTCAAGGCTTGGACGACTTAAGGAAGTCTACGACTTAAGGTTTGGACGACTTAAGAAAGTCTACGACTTAACGGTTTAATGAGTTAACGACTTAAGAAAGTAAATGGCCTACGACTTAAGACTATCTACGACTTAAGGCTGTCTATGACCTAAAGCTACTTACGACTTACCTCCTAGCCCGTGTACCAGTTAAGCCGCGACTCACGACTTAGTATAAGTCGTCCATGAGCTAAAGCCAGAGTTGTAGTTCGCCGCCGCAATACTTATGCCGGAGGAAGATGACTCGTAAGCGACTTAGGACTTGTAACATATATCCAAATGGGCAAGTAAGCTCCTACCAAGCCACAAGCTAGATTGGATAGGTCGGCCACGACCTAGCTTAAGTCGTCCACGACTTACAACTTAGGGGGTCAAATTCGCTATAAATACCATCCTACCCCGAACGTGAAAAGGACTTTTGGCTAATCATTTTCTGAAGCGTCATTACTCTGCCGAATTCTCAACTCATCCAAGACTCGAAGAACTCCAAATATCGAAGATACTACAACAAGCTTTGATCGAGATTCTACACACCCAACATGGATTCGACAAATCTCATCGTCAAAGTTTGAGTTACTAATCTTAAGTGTTTGAGTAATCGAAGTGGATTGTATTCAGAGTGTGTTGTATCAAGTTGTAATCAGATCCGCAATAAAAGACTATAAAGTGGACGTAGGCTCAATTACGGGCCGAACCACTATAAATCTGTTGTTCCTTTACAGTTTTCTGCTATATTCATCTTATATTCTGTTCCCGTACCAACGGGTGGTGCTTTCACATTGTTATCACACACACCGGGTGTTAGCGTTCAATTTTTACCGTTAACATTTTGGTGCTTTCACTGAGAAACCAACTCAGGAATACATTCACGATTGCTTCACAGAAGTTCGTTGAAAAAGTTTCTTTCAAGACCAGAAGTCTGTTGGATATAATGGCTCCTGGAAGGAAACGCAAGTCGGTCAGATCTGAAGATGTTCATGATAATACTGCCACTTCTCTTTCTCCAAGTCAAGCAGCTCCCAGCATTGGAGTAACGCGAGAAGAGTTAGATGCTACAGTGACCGGGTTGTATCAGCAAATTGAAACTCAGAATACTCTAATGATGGAGAAGTTAAGTGCTTTGCTCGGAGCTAGTCAAAGGCCGGTAAATAATGAAGAGAACATTGCTGATGCTCTTCACAACTCTGAAGGAAGAAATATTCCTTAAAGGGGATCAGGTGCCGCTAAAGGGGCACCCCTCCAAGCTGAAGGATCCAGGCCATCACCAGCTTTCCGCGAACATTTGCCCGGACAAGCTTCTGAGAAAATGGCCGAAGTCTACTCCACCAAGTCATTAAATAATGAGGAATATCTCTCCGGCATGATTCGGCAAATAATGAAAGAAAGCATGCAGAGAGATGAAGATGAGAGCGAATGGGGATTTGCTCCGAGTAAAACTCTGTTTACTGAGAGGATTCTAAAAGCTGAGTTTCCCAGAAAATTTGTTCCCCCAACCATTCCTGCTTATCGGGGGACGAGTGACCCGAATCAATTCTTATACAAATATGACTGGCACATGAACGGCGCCAGAGCGACTGATGAGATTAAGTGCCGGTATTTCCCGGTATACTTAGAGGGAGTGGCACTTCTTTGGTTCACCAAGCTTTCGGTTCGATCGGTGGACCAATTTTCCAACTTAACCCGGAAGTTTAAAGAAAAATTCAGGTTGTACGCTTCAAAGGAAAAAGATATAATGTCATTGTCTAGTCTTGAACAGAATCCAGGAGAGTCGATTAAATCCTTTTTGAATCGTTTCAACATAGCTCTGGCGGAAGTTGACAGTGCAGAGCCACGAATGATTTTGACTTATCTAATGCGGGCTATCGATAAGTCGAGCGAATTTGGAAAATGGCTGAAAATGAAGGAGCCAAATTCACTCGAGAAATTCTATAAGAAAGCTGACGAATTCATTCGCTTGGAGAATCTTCCGGCACCAACGAAAGTGGTGGCAACAAGAGTGGAAAATAACATTGCTGCTTCAGTTAAGAAAGATTCTGGAGGTCAGAAGAGGGAAAGTCAGGAGGGAAAGAGACAAAAGGACATAAAGAAACCTCGCTTCTTCAAACCCTCAGATTTCACTCCATTGACCGACACTTCGGAAAACATCTTCTTTGCCACCAAAGATGATGTGGATTATCCCAAACCAGCTGAAATAAAACCGGGAAAGGGTGCTATGCGAAATGGCAAATTCTGCCGCTTTCACAACCAACCCGGCCATGATAACAATGAATGTCGTCACTTGAAGAGCTTAATTGAAGAGTTGTTGAGGGAAAATAAGCTGCAACAGTATGTCAAGAAAAACAGGAATGACCCAACTTCGTCTACTCAAGGGCAGCAACCCCCTACTCAACCATCTGGCACGGGTAAAGGCACTACTGCACATGAATCCGAAAGGCCCATTATCAATGTGATTACAGGAGGCCCACACCCAGCGGGCAGAAGCTGGGGCGAAATGGAACGATATGCTCGTGCTATGAAATACATCCCAGCAGAAGAAGATGTTTTTGCTATAGAAGACGCTGCACCCTTGAAACAGCAGAAAACTTCTAATGATGATATTATGTTTAAGGCTAGGGATTCTATGGGTATTGAAGCTCCAACCATAGATCCTTTGGTCATTTCTGCAGGAATTTGGCCAGCTATTGTAAGACGAGTGCTCATCGATTACGGTGCTTCCTGCAATATACTCTTCAAGAAAACTTTTGACCAAATGAAGATTCCAATGACCGACGTTCAGGCTTCATCACAAAAGATTGTTGGGTTTACTGGGGAACCGCAACAACCAATCGGAACTGTCGACTTGTTCGTGGAACTTGGAGAGAGGCAGAAAAGTGTAGTACGGAAACAAACTTTTGTAATTGTTGATGGATTTTCTGCCTACAATGCCTTTCTAGGCCGCCCAACTTTAGCTGCATTCAGAGCCATTCTGGCCCCGTGGTGCCTAACCATGAAATTTCCTACAGACAATGGTGTGGGTGTCATTAAAGGAGATTAAAATGCTGGGCGGGAATGTTATCTTATAGAGCTTCGAGAGGCCAGGAAGAGAGAAATGGGAAAAGATGCGGCAGCTCCCCTCTGCATCAAAAGCCCAACCTTGTAGCAAATACAGGGTGGCCCCTACACTGGCGAGCATAGTGGTGTGAGAAGAGAAATGGAGCCCAGAAAAGCTAGTGCAGAGGAAAATAGAGTGGTGCCGATGGAAGTAACGGTGCCAGTACCTATTGATCTTAAGGACCCGAACAAAGTGCTAAATGTGGGTTCGCAACTTAGTATGGCAGTCCAAAATATGCTGATATCATTTTTGAAAGCAAATCTGGACGTATTCGCTTGGAGTCATGCCGATATGTGTGGAATATCTCCAGAGATTGCTGTACATACTCTGAATATTGATCCGAAATTCACGCTTGTGAAACAGAAGAGAAGAACCCAAGGTCCGGAAAGATCAGCAGCGCTAAAGGAAGAAGTAGACCGACTCATGGAAAATCATTTCATCAGAGAGTCCACATATCCAAATTGGGTTTCAAATCCTGTGCTGGTTAAAAAGGCCAATGGAAAATGGAGAGTGTGCATTGATTTCTCAGATTTAAACAAAGCCTGTCCCAAAGACTGCTTCCCGTCACCAAGGATTGATCAACTGGTAGATGGAACAGCCGGACACGAATTGTTATCTTTCATGGATGCTTACTCCGGGTATAACTAGATTATGATGCATGAGTCGAACCAGGAGGATACGAGCTTCGTCACAGATGTTGGTCTTTACTGCTACAAAGTTATGCCCTTCGGATTGAAAAATGCAAGAGCAACATATCAAAGGCTCGTTAATGCAATGTTCAAATCACAGCTTGGGAAAACTATGGAAGTCTATGTCGATGATATGTTAGTGAAATCAAAGAAAGCAGTTGACCATATGGACCACTTAGCAGAGATGTTCACAATTCTCCGAAAATATGGAATGAAGCTCAACCCTTTGAAATGTTCATTTGGAGTAGAGTCCAGGAAATTCTTGGGATTTATTGTAAGCGCTAGGGGCATTGAAGATAATTCTGCTCAAATTACTGCTCTGAGAGAAGTCAAAGCCCCTAGAACAAAGAAGGAATTGCAAAGCCTTAATGGGAAAGTTGCTGTTTTAAGTCAGTTCATTTCCAAAGCCACTGATAAATGCATCCCCTTCTTTGACGCTTTAAAGAAAGGAAAGAAAAACTTCGAATGGACACCGGAATGCCAGACAGCTTTCGATGAACTAATCCATCACATTCAAGTGCCTCCAATACTTTCCAAGCCCAACAATGGCGAAGACCTTTTCTTATACTTGGCAGTTTCGTCCCATGCCTTGAGTGCAGCACTAGTACGAGAGGATGTGAAAGTGCAGCGCCCAGTCTACTATATCAGCAAAAGACTCACTGGGGCAGAAATGAATTATTCAAAGCTAGAAAAGCTCGCCTACTGTTTACTGATTGCTTCCAGAAAGTTGAGACCATATTTTCAAGCTCACCCTATCAAAGTTCTCACCGATCAGCCCCTAAAGCAAGTCCTATTTCGTCCTGAAACTTCGGGCCGTCTTCTAAAATGGAATATTGAGCTTAGCCAATATGATATCACTTATCATCCCCGAAGAGCGATCAATGGACAAGCCTTAGCGGATTTCATCGCAGAGTATATAGATAAGGGTGATAAAGAAGAAGAGATTACAGTTGACATCCCGACCAAATGGAAGTTAGATGTTGATGGCTCAAGAACTGATTACTGTTCCGGAGCCGGGGTTGTGCTTGAAACCCCCGAAGGGCGATCGTTATGTTACGCATTAAGATTGGAATTCCCTTCTACAAACAATGAAGCAGAATATGAAGCTCTAATTGCTGGATTAAAGATTGCAAAGGAATTAAACATCAAAGCATTGCCAATCTTCAGTGATTCTCAGCTTATTGTGTGTCAGGTCAAGAAGGAATTTCAAGCTAAAGGAGGAAATCTGCCGGCTTATTTGTCAAAGGCTTCTGAACTTCTCAATGATTTTGATCATTATTCGATAAGCCACATACCTCGAGAGGAAAATATGAAAGCGGATTCTCTAGCAAAGTATTCAAGCTCCGGAGAAGCTCAGTTATTGGGACTGGTTCCTGTGGAGGTTTTGTCAGCTCCAAGCACCGATGAAATGGATATCGACTGGATCATGGCTGTATCTCAAGAACAAGAATCATGGATGACCCCAATCAAAGAATATCTGCTCAACGGCTCTCTACCAGAAAATTCTAAAGAACACCAAAAACTGTTAAGAAAAGCATCAAGATATGTAATTCAAGACGGCCGGTTATACAGGTGGGGATTCTCAATGCCATTACTCCGATGTGTAACCAAGGAAGAAGCTAAAACAATCTTAGCAGAGGTACATGGAGGAGAATGTGGGGATCATTCAGGCGGCCAAACACTTGCTAAGAAAGTTCTCCGGTATGGGTATTTCTGGCCCGATATTAATCGAGATGCTGCTATCTACTCCAAGAAATGTGACAAATGCCAGAGATTTGCAAAAATCCCAAGAGCACCTTCAACTGAACTAACACAGATGGTCAGCCCATGGTCGTTCGCCATTTGGGGGATATATCTAATCGGACCTTTACCAATTGCCAAGTCGGGATTCAAATATGCTATTGTCGCTGTTGATTATTTCACTAAATGGGCTGAAGTTGAGCCTTTGGCCACTATTACTTCTAGAAAGATGATAAATTTTGTAACGAAAAATATCATTTGCAGATATGGTGTGCCACAGAAGATAATCACGGACAACGGTACTCAATTTGAAAGCGAAGAGTTCCAGGACTTCTACAAACAATTCAAAATTCGAAAAAGTTTCTCAGCAGTGGCTCATCCGCAGGCAAACGGGCAAGTGGAAGCAGTAAAAAAATTATCAAGTCAACCATCAAAAAGCAGCTTGAAAAAGCAAAAGGTGGATGGGTTGATAAGCTACCACTAGCACTATGGGCATACAGAACAGCCCATAAAACTGCGACTGGGCACACTCCATTCTCATTGGCATACGGATCGGAAGTAATGATTCCAATTGAGCTAGAAGTCTCTTCGCACAGGAGGGTTCATTTCAATCAGGCCGAAAATGAAAAATTGCAATTCGAAGCACTTGACTTTCTTGATGAGAGAAGGGAAGAAGCTAGACTCAGAGTTGCAGCACATCAGCAAAGAATTGCAAGGCACTTCAATTCTAAAGTCCGTCAACGAAGCTTTGAAGTCGGCGACTTAGTGTTGAAAAGGATCATGACAGCAGTCGGAGTATTTGGGCCAAATTGGGAAGGGTCATATGTTATAGGCAATAAACTTCTTGATGGCACATTCAAACTCACAAGTGTCGAAGGAGATCCAGTCCCAAGAGCCTGGAACAGCAATCATTTGCGCCCATATTTTACTTGAAAAAGCTTTGCTTGAAATTGTAAAATGATTATGGATGTATCGATTGTATTGTAAACCATTGTAAAATCAGTGATGATGAATAAAAGAGCTATAAAGTGGATGTAGGCCCAGTTCTTAGCCGAACCACTATAAATTTTGTGTTCTTTATTATTATAATATGCTTGTTTTATTTCGATATATGTAAATACTCTAAATGTATTGCTAAAATATTGATTTAACATTGCAGGTCATTGAGACAAAGCTTACCCATCGCAATGCCAAATAAACCCCGTGAATCACTCAATAGCCAAATTTCAAGCCACAAAAAGTTCCAAATTCAAATCCAACATAAGATGAACTTTACACCAAAAATTGATGATTCCACCAAAGAGGCACTTTTCCAAAGAAAAAGAACTAGACGCTTGTTAACTAATCACGATCGTTTGTATAAACAAACATCTGATTGAATAACTTGCGCATGTTCCATGGAATCAATCAACAGTAAAAGTACACTCTATTGGATAGAACAAGCTGCTTGCAAAAGAAAGGAACGTAGGCTCGGAAACAACAACAAAGGGACATGGGCGAGCTGATCAATAAAAGCCCTCTTCGGAGGCACAAGTCCTCTTCGGAGGCACAAGACCTCTTCGGAGGCGCAACTCTTCGGAGGATAAAGACCTCTACGGAGGCACAAGCCCTCTTCGGAGGCACGCCAATAAATGGAAACGCTCTTCTCAACAAAAATGTTGGTGGAACCACTGAGGCAAGGCCTTCGTTAACTAATTGCGATCGTTTGTGTAAACAAACATCCAATTAAATAACTTGCGTCCGCCCTGTGGATTCATTTAACTGTGAGAAGGGTGAAGAAGTCCAAACTGGTGAAGAAATTCGTCTTTCAATAAAAATTTCGCGTCTCGCTCTTCAGCTGGTACAGCCATGAGCCTCTCCAGAGCGAGAAGGGGCAGTAGGAAGTACTTCTTTTTCGGAACGCTTCTCTCCCTTCGCTTCGGCTCGCACTTGGGCAAGTTGCTCCTTTCCCTTAACAAGTGCAGCACGGGCATTTTCATCTAAATAAGTTGCTTCAAGATCTGTTTCGGCATAACCAGCACCACCAAGCATATCGATTAACGCCTCCCATACTTCAGCCAAGGTGACTTCATAGTCCGGCAGCGAAAACGAGAGACTTCCGCGTCCCAAGACGCTATGGATATAAAATTCAAATAGAGTAGAGCTGACTTTTGCCTTCGTCGCCTCGTGCGACTGCTCAACCACTTCTTTTTCGGCAACGGCCTCATCACGCTCTTTTTCAGCTTATGACAGTTGAGCTTGCAACCGCGTAATTTCCAAATCATGGGAACTTGCCTTCTCTCGTAGCTGGGCAATGTCGGTGCGATAGATTTCCGTCATCTTCTTTTCAGATTCAAGTTGAGCCTCAGCATTCCATTGGGCAGCGTGAGCATCGCGAACTTGCTTTTGAAGAACTTCTTCCTTTTGAGTGTAGGAGGAAGAAGAAGTAACAAGCTCATCTTTGAGTTTCTTAACTTCAGACTCAAGTCTTGTGTTGTCGTCAACGATGCTCGTCATCTCCGCATCGTGTTGCTTGAGAATCTTCTTCCATTCCGAATGATCGTTCTCCATAGTTAACATGGCCTTAAGATTCATATGATTAGCTCTTTGAAGCTCGTCAACCAATTTCTGCCATCCAGACATTCTCTCAATGTTAAGCTTAACAGCATCGAGATTCTTCAGCATGGCCTGCTTATCGATGGGAACCAAGTCCAAGTCAAAGCGAACTCCTTTTAGACACCAGTTTGGAAATCGGCTTTGAAGTTTACGCGGGGCATCCTTGACTTGATATTGAGGCCTGTTTATAATTGTCTGAATGTCGGTTCTCTCTAAAGCAGGAGAACCGGAGGAGATGTCAAGAGGGTTAGGAACATCGGTCTTTTCAGAAATTGCAGACACGTCACTAGGCTTGACCCGCTTGCTTGGATCTTCAGCAATGTGACTCTTCCCTTTATCGTCATAAGACTTTCGCTTATGGGAATCATCGCTTCTATGAGAAGAGTCGTATCGCTCATCCCTCCTCCCGTATTGATGCTCATAATCCCGCCTTTCTTGAGCCTTCCTAATAGCTCTTTCTTCATCTATTTCCCTCGGGGCAGTGAGATAGCGCCTAAAATCATAAGTCTCGCGGCTTCCATGGCGCTGGAATTTGTGGTAGTACGAGCCAGATCGCCCCATCGGAGAATCTGAAAATGAAAAAGAAATGAAAATTAGAAATCTCCAGAAAGAGGAAGCTAAGTGCGTATAAGAGCCGAAAAATCCTAAGTGTGTGTGGCGTGCAAGCTACGCGTGTCGAACTACAAACCACTCTTTGGTGTGGGAATGGCGATGGCTTGTATAGAAGGCATCGAAACTTGTTGTAAAGAAGAAGTCGCCTCGACAGCAGGAGAAATAGCTTTTGAAGCATCATTTTTAAATAGCTCCTGCGAAGTCACCATTAAGTCACTAAGATCCCCAAAAATGTCTTCGCCGTCATGCTGGGCGGAACTCTCTTTCTCAACCCCTTCATTGGACGCCTTCTCGGGGCATTGAGGAGGCTCCTCCTCTTCGATAACCGGAGAGAGCGTAGATTTGCTAGACGCTCCCGCAATATCAGTAAGTGTGGGGCACTTCACCAATGAAGTTTCAGTAGCAGGCTCCTTCGGCGTGAGTTCCTCAACAGAAATTGGGGCATTTGGTGCCTCCGTAGGTGAGTCGGGGACTTCGTGAAGCTGAGTGGAGCGAGAAGGGTGAAGAAGTCCAAACTGGTGAAGAAATTCGTCTTTCAACAAAAATTTCACGTCCCGCTCTTCAGCTGGTACGGCCATGAGCCTCTCCAGAGTTGGCTTGTGGCTGGGATCCCTAGAAGGAGGGGGGAGCGCTGAAATGAAAAAGCAAAATTAACATTTGGCGATTTGGACTTCACAAAACTCAGAGAATGGAAGAAGTAAAGATAGATAATCTTACTTCCTTCCCTCCACACAGCATAAAACCCCGGGGGACAGCGAACGTAAAAGTACTGAGTTAAGAACCCATGGGCACTGTCAGGGAGGCCGACAATCAATTTACGATTTCTGGCGCTTCTCACAACAGTGATCGAAGGATGATCTTTAGTTTTGGTAAAAGAACATAAGTAGCAGATCTCGTCAAAACTAGGGAGACGGTCAAGCGTTCTACTAAATAATACACACAACCCCATTAGAATGGCATAGCTATTGGGATGTAGCTGAAATGGGGAGATGGCCAGTTGACGAAGAAGATGCTGGAGAAAGTCGTTGAAGGGTGGAATGGCCCCGCTCAGGCACATTTGTCGATTAACCGTTACAAAGCCAGGAGTCGCTACATCAGCGGTGTTACTTTTCTCAGGGAAAATGGCATCGGCTTCAGCAATGCCAAACTGAGCGCACAACTGATGGAAAACTTTGTACGATAGAGTGGTAGAGGCTCTTTCGGGAGGATTGACTAATGGAGCTGGAATAAGAGTGGCCTCTCCAGTCTGGACTGTTATATCTTCTTGCTGAGAAGTCATTCTACACAAGCAACTGGATGTTCAAATATGAAGGTGCACGTTTCCTAAAAAGTGTGAAGTGTTGTGCAGAACTAATAAAGATAATAAGTAAATATAACTGGAATTAAACTAGTCGACAATTGATCGATTGCCAAATTTCAGGACTTGTTAAAAAAAAATTCAGGTACAGTATTAGCGCAAACCGGTCAGTTTCAGTTGACTATTTCATTGTTGCTTTAATACTTTGCTTGAATTTGTTGATTTAAAGCACTTCGTTCACACAATCTATTTAAGTTAATTATCCATTATTAACTAATCTGTCATTTGATGTGGGCAGTCAGTGGCAGTATATTCGTCCCAATTTTCTGTGAATGCTGTATTAAATAGGTTGTTAGCTTGCGAGTCAAGGTGATCTGTAAAGAGAAAATGCAACAAAGTTTAACAAATTAAAGTCCGGACAATTCAGTATTCAGGCAGTTTGTTTCAGTAATTCAAGTTAAGCACTTAAATCAAGATTATGCTTAGGAGTGTGAGTTCGAATTGAGCATACAAATGCTGACTTGACTGCGACCTAAGGCTTATGCTGTCACTGTTTAGGCCGGTTAAGTGCTAAATCATCTGCGACTTAAATGAATGTACAGAGAGTCAAGTCAAGTCGTCAACTTGTCAAGATGTTTGTCTTATGAGTCGTTAATCATTAAGTCGCAAGGCATAGTAAGAAGAGAAAAGGCTTCAGTTCAACGTGCTGAAAATTTCCTAAGTCCTAACTCGTCTACGACACAAGGTTTATGTCGTAAGTGGATAAATCGGCCAAGACTTAAGTCGAGAGGGTTCATAGGTCGCACAAGATTGTTAAGTCGTGACCAAGCTAAAATCTCACTCCGTGTGACCAAGTGACCTTCCTCCTTAACTCCTAACCCTTTATCCTCCTAACCCGTTAACCCCTCCATTAACAAAAGCTTTCATTTTTCACACTATTAAATCATCCAAAAAAACAATCTGGGATCACCGTAAATTCAAAGCCCTGTCATTCTAATCGATTAAGTCCAAAGCACTGTAATCCATCGCCTCCATCGCCCCAACCATTTGAAGCTAAATCGAATTGAATCGAGTTCACAGACTATCGATATAGTGAGGTTTGCAACGAAGCATTGCATAAGGGGGTGGATTAAGAACGAGGAGCGGAATTCACGAATTAATGATGGACGGCGATCGAAAGAGAAGCAAAATCGCTTACGCAGTATGATGCTAGAGACGATCGGATAAGAATCAAGTTGGAATCTCCTTTGAAAGCTCGGAGAAGTGTTAATGGCAGATACGACGTAAGGATTAAGCAATGAGAAGAAGGAAGTAGGAGGAGCGACTCAAGCTTTTATATCTTGGAGCAGTGGAACTCGAAGCGGCACACACGAGTTAAGATAAGTCGAAGCACACGACCTACGACTTAGGCGTGTACTTCAAGGGGCAAATGTTAACCCTCAATTTCCTGCGACTTAAGAACTATGCGACTAAAGAAGGTTACGCGACTTAACAAGTCAAGAACTGCACGACTCAGGAAAGTAGGTGACTCAGGGAAGTTGCGACTTAAGGCCAGGACCACCTAACGAGTTAAGGAACAACCTTACGACTTAAGGTCTGGATGACTTAAGGATGGTACGATCTAAAGGATGAAGCAACCTAAGGTCTGGACGACTTAAGGAAGTCTACGACTCAAGGCTTGGATGACTTAAGGAAGTCTACGACTTAAGCTTTGGACGACTTAAGAAAGTCTACGACTTAACGGTTTAATGAGTTAACGACTTAAGAAAGTAAATGGCCTACGACTTAAGACTATCTACGACTTAAGGCTGTCTACGACCTAAAGCTACTTACGACTTACCTCCTAGCCCGTGTACCAGTTAAGCCGTGACTCACGACTTAGTATAAGTCGTCCACGACCTAAAGCCAGAGTTGTAGTTCGCTGTCGCAATACTTATGCCGGAGGAAGATGACTCGTAAGCGACTTAGGACTTGTAACATATATCCAGATGGGCAAGTAAGCTCCTACCAAGCCACAAGCTAGATTGGATAAGTCGGCCACGACCTAGCTTAAGTCGTCCACGACTTACGATGTAACGACCCGTATTTTTACGGATCGAAACATCGCAAAACAGTTATCATTTGGTCGCATTGTTGATAAGTCGTTCTGAGTCTAAGTCTTAGGTCGTATGAGAGTTTGGAGCGACCTAAGGAAGTGGGCGAGTTAAGGAGAGGGTGACCTAGGGAAGTGGAGCAACCTTAGGGAATTGGCGACTTAAGGATTTGGGGATAGGTCGTATAGGAGATAGGTCGTGTGATAGCTTAGGTCGTGGGGTAGGTTAGGTCGAGTGAACGGCCTAAGTATTGGAGCGACCTATAGGGAAGACAGCGACCTAAGAGAGTTAACGACCTAGTAGTTAGGTCGTATTGGTTTAGGTCGTTTATGAGTTTGAGACGACCTATGGTATTTGACTGACCTAAGGAATCGGCGACCTAAGGGTTAGCGATATAGGAAACTGGGCGAGTTAGCGACCTAGTAGACAGTGCGAGTTAATGACCTAAGTGGTCCGTGTTTAGTTAGGTCGTGAGCGACCTAAGTTTAGGTCATTAGACTGTTAAGTCGTAAGTTGTTAGGTCGCATTGTCTTAAGTCGTGCCTAAGTATTAGGTCGCGTATATGTTAAGTCGCTGAGTTTTGGCTTAGTGTTAGGTCGTACTATGGTTAAGTCTTAGGTCGTGGCATTTTTAGGTCGTGATGTTTTAGGTCGCGTGAAGGCTTGAGGGGTTAGGTCGCTGAGTGTTAGGTCGTGAGCGACCTAGGAGTAAGTTGTTAAGTCGAATGTGTGCTAAATCGCAGGATGTTAGGTCGCGATCTTTGATAGGTCACTAAGCCGCATTCGTGTGTTAGGTCGTTGGATTTTCTTAGGTCGTAGGCCGCGAGGGTTAGGTCGTGGGCGACCTAAGGGGGACGGACGACCTATGAAATCAGCTATAAATAGGTGGGTTTTTCTTCACTTTTTAGATCCGGATTTCGAAGCGACGAAGTGCTGCCATTTTGAGAGCTCGACTTCTACACTTCTTCACTTCTTTTCTCCACTTTAATCTTGTGATTCCTTCTATCCAAATCGAAGGTCAAATCGAAGATCGAAGAGCTTAGATTGAAGATCTACATTCTTCGAAGAGAGATTTCATCGTTTAAAGCGGATTTGTGATAGATCGAGTTAGATCCTTCGCTGTCCAGATCTGAAGTGTGTTGCTTTTGAGTTGTTTAGGTGATTTGGTGAGTGGTGATTATCTCTCACACGATCCAAAGGAGTATATCGGATCGTTGGCTTGATTTTGTGTTAAAGTAGTGATTTCCATGCATTTTCTTAATCCTATGTATAGAACCATATAGATCCATTGTTCATGATGATTCGACAACCATTTTACTAAGTGTTAACCTATGCAAGTTCATTCATCAAGATTATAGAGATATTGTTCATGTTTTCATGCTTGTTAGACTTTAGACTCTTTAATTACGAGATTGCCATTATTGTTATAATTGTCTATTTAGATCATATTTGAATGTTTGATTACTTGGATTAATGTTTGACTTGATTGATTGCTATGAATTAGATGATTGATGATTTGATTTAGACCGAAGATGATTCAAAAGCTAAGGGAAAGGCTCTTGAATTGGAAAAGTTGCTTGTGGCATATGTAGCGGATGATGAAGCTCATATGGATAGATTTGATGATGATGTTGAGATGAAGCTTTGCTATGATGATGATGAGGCGAAGCATGATATGAGATAGCCTTGGTCTAATCCAGACGGGATCATTCCAAGCATGTTGATAACTCGGTGAAATGGTTCGAGTTAGAGGATAATGGTTGCTCGAGAGGCGCTTGAGCTAGTATGGAAATAGTCATCGAGGAGGATGACTAGAAGGCTGAGATCTCATCGTTGTTGAAGGTTCTAGAATGCTCAAAGCAATAGTATGTTGGGCAGATTCGATAGTCCCTGAAGGCTACTGATTGGTAGTCATGTACTCTGGGCAGATTCGATAGTCCTAGGCATGGGTCACGATGACGTGCGGAGTTATGTCTAGAACCGGGGTTTCCATTATCCCTTGACGGATGGATGAAAGAATGAGCCGGTCATTCAATTAACGATGACATCGAAGCAATGATAACAGTGATAGCCAGAGTCATGGATGTTTGGTTGCATCGTCAATCGGTCTCAAGAGCGGTATTTTCCGGGTGCTTATCTGATCTTGGTTTAGGCCTTGGGGGTTTGTACTTGGAAAACATCGCCCTTGACTCGAGTGATAATTGTTTTACTTTAAATTGTATGCTCTGCTATGTTTGCTTCTGCTTAGTGTGTGTTTGGGGGCTATCACTGTAGAAAGAGGTGGAGTGGGAGGGTTGTATTCCTATTCCTTTTCCTTTATGCTCTTTTGGTATGTTGTTAGTTAATTTACCGCTCACTAAGACTGTTGTCTGATTCAAGGCTTTATGTTTTAACTCTTATCGCCTTGGGCTGTTCGTCCATTTTGGGACGGACAGACTAGGTAGCAGGTGACAGGTGCTGTTCTTGCTTCCCACGATGCTGATGCCGAAGACGAGCTGGAGGCTTGCATATTATCTTCCTACTATATGTACTGGATGTTCCGCTGCTTTGTATAATTCTCTGAGTGATATGTAGTGAGGCTTGATGTATTGACTATTCAGATGTTGTATTCAACTATTATGAAGTTTTATGGATGAGATTCTATTTCTGTGAAGCTTCACTATATATATTCTATTGTATTTTGTCCATGCGCTGTGAGTAATACGATAGATTCTGCTGTTTTAATTTACCCTGACAATCGTCCATGGTCGCCTGGCACACTTTACAGCGCACTTTCTCTAGGTTCAGTGCAGGAGTCATGGGCGGTCGTCACATTTGGTATCAGAACTTTGGTTAATCGATTTTACCCAACGCTCGCTGACGTAACTACGTATGAGAGACGTAATTGTATTTTGATGAATGATTACTATATATAATATAGTAGCTTAGAAGTAAGTGAGTCCTTTATGCAGTTGTTTCTCAAGGTGTATTAATCATTCCTTTTTATAGATATTAAGAATGAGTCGAAGAGGGAGACCAGTTGCTAGGGAAGGCCGTGCTACTGAGGGGGCTGCTGATTATGCTTCTATGTTCGAAGCTATGATGACTTCGATCATGAGAAGGATGCCAGCTCCAGGGCCATCAGTGGATGTTGGAGTTCAAGTTCAAACTCCAAGACCGGTGGATTTTGCTAAGCTGTGTAAGGACTACACTGCTCTTGGAGGAAAGGTTTTCTTAGGAACAGAATCAACCATTGAAGTCCAGAGGTGGATAGATGCTTATAGAAGGATCTTTGGTGATTTGGGAATTGAGGATGCAACTAAGAGGAAGTTAGCATCAAGACAGCTTTAAGGGAGAGCTTCTGATTGGTGGAACTCTATCACCATTGATACTCCGGAGGAGGAGATTACTTGGGTGCAATTCCAAGCCAGATTTGAAGCTAAGTTCATTTCTACAGCCCAGAAGTCTGTTCTGTTCAAGAATTTTGTGGAGCTCAAGCAAGGTGGAAGACCAGTTCTTGAGTATGTTTCTGAGTTTGAAGCTTTGTCCAAGTATGCCCGGTCGTATATCGAATCTTCATACCAGAAGAACGAGAAGTTTGTGACAGGCTTGGACAGTTATCTTGGGAGGCAGTTGGTGGATCATTTGGACGATTCATTTGAGAAGCTTGTGGAGAAAGCTCTCAGGCATGAGAATTTGTTTCCTAAAGAGGGGTCTGTTGTTGCTGTAACCAAGGAAGAGTTTAGACCTCAGTAGGGTGGAAACAAGAAGAGGAAGCAGCAGCAGCAAAAGGGTAAGGATGGCTAGAAGAAGCCGAAGGCCGAAGTGACCTGCTACAATTGTCAGCAGAAGGGCCATTTCTCTAGAGATTGTAAGAATCTGAAGGTGCCGGTGAAGTGCCACAACTGTGATAAGCTGGGGCATGTTAAGAGGAATTGCCCAGAACCGCGGAAGGACAAGCAGATTGTGCAAGCTTATGCTTTGGGTGCTGTCCCATCATCTTCGAAAGCTCCTACCGCTGAAGAGAAGGGAAAGAGTGTGGTGGTTCAAGGTACTCTTTCCATATGTGGTGTTCCAGTTAGAGTTCTGTTTGATACTGGGGCGTCGCATTTGTTTGTTTGTAACGAACTTGTAGGCCGGTTGGGTTTAGAACCGGATATTGTTGATAGGCCACTGGTTGTGACTAATCCAGTTGGGGGTTCGTATTGTTTGTGTATGATATGCCGTGGTCTGATTGTATCGAGTCATGGTTGCTCTTTTGTTTGTGATTGTTTTGTTCTGAACTTTGCGGGGTTCAGAATTATTTTGGGTATGGACTGGCTTAGGAAGTATGCGGCAAAGGTTGATTGTGAGAGGTTGGAGGTGACAGTCGAGAATGTGGAGGGGCGAAAGATTGTGATACGATGTAAGCATGAAGAAGGCGTCTTCATGAGCTTCATGTATTTGTTGGTTGTTCCACGGGATGGACTGTCATCTGTGCCAATCGCTAATGGATTTTAGGATGTCTTTGACGAGGTCAAAGGGTTACCGCCGCATAGAGAGATAGAGTTTCGTATAGATCTAATTGAAGGAGCCAGACCTGTTGTGATGCCTCTTAGGCGGATGGTGCCTAGGGAACAGCAGGAGTTGAGGGTGCAGGTTGATGATCTTTTGCAGAAAGGATTCATTCGGCGTAGTGTGTTCGAATGGGGTGCACCAGTTGTGTTTGCAACCAAAGCGGATGGATCGTTGAGGTTGTGTGTAGATTATCGGGAGCTGAATAAGGTGACTAAGAAGAACAAGTATCCATTGCCGAGAATAGATGACTTGTTTGATCAGCTTCACGAAGCTAAGGTGTTTTCTCAGATGGATTTGGCAACGAGATTTCACCAGTTAAGAGTGGCTAAGGATAGTGTGCCGAAGACTGCTTTCAGGACACCATCCGGTTTCTTTGAGTGGCTGGTAATGCCGTTTGGATTGACTAATGCGCCAGCATATTTTGTGGATCTTATGAATAGAGTGTTCAGAGATCAGTTGAGTAAGTTCGTGCTAGTGTTCGTGGATGATATTCTGATTTATTCCAGAACTGAAGAAGAGCACAAGACGCATTTGCGCATTGTTTTGGAAATCTTGCGGAAACATCAGCTGAAGGCTAAGTTTTCGAAGTGTCACTTCTGGAAGAGTGAAGTGAGGTTCTTAGGCCATGTTATCTCTGGAAATGGAATAGCGGTTGATCCCGCCAAGGTGGCAGCAATCCAGGATTGGGTTAGACCTAAGAATGCATCTGATGTGAGAAGTTTTCTTGGATTAGCAGGATATTATCGACGGTTTATCAAAGACTTCTCCAAGGTGGCTGCACCGTTAACAGGATTGACAAAGAAGAACCAAGTGTTCAGATGGGATGTTAAGTGTGAGCAAGCTTTCGGAATCCTGAAAGAGCGACTGACAAGTGCTCCTGTTTTGACTATTCCAAGTGGGAATGAAGAGATGGTGGTTTACACCGATGCATGTGGTACTGGACTTAGAGCAGTGCTGATGCAGAAGAGTAAAGTTGTTGCGTATGCAAGTCGACAACTGAAGCCGCATGAAAGGAATTATCCGACTCATGATTTGGAATTAGCGGCGATTGTATTTGCTCTAAAGATGTGGAGACATTATCTATTGGGGGTTCGATTCGAGTTGTTTAATGATCATAAGTCGTTGAAGTACCTTTTCTCCCAAAAGGATTTGAATTTTCGGCAGCAACGGTGGCTAGAGTTTTTAGCATCATATGATTTTGGTATAGCTTATACTCCGGGAAAGGGTAACGCAGTGGTCGATGCGTTAAGTCGAAGACATGCAGGATTGGGAGCCATGTTTTCAGAATGGAAGAATCTCGAGTATTTAGCTGGATTTGACTTCAGGCCCAGATGTGAATTGGAACCTGAGATGTTGGCAAACTTATCGATAAGACCGACTCTTGTGGAAAGGATTGGCGAGAGCCAAAAGCAAGACGATAAGCTTGTCAAGATTATCCGTGATTTGGAATCTGGATTGGACCCAGAAAAGGATAAAGGATTCGAAGTCGATCGAGAGGGTTGGCTTCGGAAGCAAGGACGACTAGTTGTTCCCGATATAGATGAATTGAGGGATGAATTTCTGAAGGAAAGTCATCACTCGAAGCTGACAATTCATCCAGGTGGAAATAAGGTGTATCGGGATATGAAGAGAACCTACTACTGGGAAGGTATGAAGAAGAATGTTGGAAATTTTATTTCCAAATGCATGAACTGCCAGTTGGTAAAAGCCGAACAGAAGAAGCCCAGTGGATTGCTTCAGCCATTAGAAGTTCCTACATGGAATTGGGAGCAAATATCGATGGATTTTATTGATGGTCTACCTAGAACAAGAACGGGAAATGAAGGGATTTGGGTCATTGTAGATCGTCTGACTAAGAGTGCAAGATTCATTCCTGTTCGATCGACTAGGACTGCATCAAAGTTGGCAGAGTTGTATGTTAAGTGGATAGTTCAATTCCATGGTATTCCGAAGAGTATAGTGAGCGATCGAGACCCATTGTTCACTAGTGGATTTTGGAAGAGCTTCTAGGAAATTTTGGGAACCGAGTTGTGTTTGAGTACCGCTTATCACCCTCAAACAGATGGTCAGACCGAGAGAGTCAACCGAGTTTTGGAAGATCTTCTTAGAGCTTGTGTCTTGGATTTTGGAGGATCATGGGAAGATCACCTTCATTTGGTGGAATTTTCGTATAATAACAGTTACCAGTCAAGCATTGGTATGGCACCGTATGAGGCATTGTATGGAAGACCGTGTAACTCTCTGACATGTTGGTTAGAGACCGGAGAAAAGCTGATACTTGGGCTAGAGATGATTCGACAGACTACGGAGTGCATAGAGATCGTCCGGCAACGAATGAAGGCAGCCCAAGACTGTCAGAAAAGTTATGCTGATAAGCGTCGTAACGATTTGGAATTCGACGTAGGTGATATGGTTTTTGTGAAGATTTCTCCACTGAAGAATGTCATTCGATTCGAGAAGAAAGGGAAATTGACTCCGAGATTTGTTGGACCATTCCCGATCATCGAGCGAATTGGAAAGCTCGCCTACAGATTGGAGTTACCAGAAAAGATGTCGGGTGTGCACAATGTTTTTCATGTATCGTATCTACGGAAGTATGTGCACGACTCGAATACAGTGGTTTATGCTGATAGATGTGAAGATTTCGAAGTTGATCCAGTCGATAAGAGACCTCGTAAGCCGCTTCGTGTTGTGAAAACCGACACGAAACAGCTTAGGAGGAAGGTAGTTAAGTTGCTCAAGATACAATGGAGTGATGATGATAACGACTGTACATGGGAGGTGGAAGAGAGGATGAAAGCAGCTCATCCTGAACTCTTCAAGGTATGGCCCTAAGGTGTCGTATCATCTAACGACATTATAACTTGTTCTAAGTTTTATAATTCTGCATGCTAAGCTAGAATTGGATGCATGGTTTGTTGATTGCTATGGATGGTAGGCATGCAGGAAAGTCTTTGATTGCTCTTGTTTGTTTGGAATTTCAGGGGCGAAATTCCTAAGGGGGAGAGAATGTAACGACCCGTATTTTTAAGGATCCAAACATCGCAAAATAGTTATCATTTGGTCACATTGTTGATAAGTCGTTCTGAGTCTAAGTCTTAGGTCGTATGAGAGTTTGGAGCGACCTAAGGAAGTGGGCGAGTTAAGGAGTGGACGACCTAGGGAAGTGGAGCGACCTTAGGGAATTGGCGACTTAAGGATTTGGGGATAGGTCGTATAGGAGATAGGTCGTGTGATAGCTTAGGTCGTGGGGTAGGTTAGGTCGAGTGAACGACCTAAGTATTGGAGCGACCTATAGGGAAGACATCGACCTAAGAGAGTTAACGACCTAGTAGTTAAGTCGTATTGGTTTAGGTCGTTTATGAGTTTGGGACGACCTATGGTATTTGACTGACCTAAGGAATCGGCAACCTAAGGGTTAACGATATATGAAACTGGGCGAGTTAGCGACCTAGTAGACAGTGCGAGTTAACGACCTAAGTGGTCCGTGTTTAGTTAGGTCGTGAGCGACCTAAGTTTAGGTCGTTAGACTGTTAAGTCGTAAGTTGTTAGGTCGCATTGTCTTAAGTCGTGCCTAAGTATTAGGTCGCGTATATGTTAAGTCGCTGAGTTTTGGCTTAGTGTTAGGTCGTATTATGGTTAAGTCTTAGGTCGTGGCATTTTTAGGTCGTGATGTTTTAGGTCGCGTGAACGCTTAAGGGGTTAGGTCGCTGAGTGTTAGGTCGTGAGCGACTTAGGAGTAAGTTGTTAAGTCGAATGTGTGCTAAGTCGCAGGATGTTAGGTCGCGATCTTTGATAGGTCGCTAAGCCGCATTTGTGTGTTAGGTCGTTGGATTTTCTTAGGTCGTAGGTCACGAGGGTTAGGTCGTGGGCGACCTAATGGGGACGGACGACCTATGAAATCAGCTATAAATAGGTGGGTTTTTCTTCACTTTTTAGATCCTGATTTCGAAGCGACGAAGTGCTGCCATTTTGAGAGCTCGACTTCTACACTTCTTCACTTCTTTTCTCCACTTTAATCTTGTGATTCCTTCTATCCAAATCGAAGGTCAAATCGAAGATCGAAGAGCTTAGATTGAAGATCTACATTCTTCGAAGAGAGATTTCATCGTTTAAAACGGATTTGTGATAGATCGAGTTAGATCCTTCGCTGTCCAGATCTGAAGTGTGTTGCTTTTGAGTTGTTTAGGTGATTTGGTGAGTGGTGATTATCTCTCACACGGATCCAAAGGAGTATATCAGATCGTTGGCTTGATTTTGTGTTAAAGTAGTGATTTCCATGCATTTTCTTAATCCTATGTATAGAACCATATAGATCCATTGTTCATGATGATTCGACAACCATTTTACTAAGTGTTAACCTATGCAAGTTCATTCATCAAGATTATAGAGATATTGTTCATGTTTTCATGCTTGTTAGACTTTAGACTCTTTAATTACGAGATTGCCATTATTGTTATAATTGTCTATTTAGATCATATTTGAATGTTTGATTACTTGGATTAATGTTTGACTTGATTGATTGCTATGAATTAGATGATTGATGATTTGATTTTGACCGAAGATGATTCAAAAGCTAAGGGAAAGGCTCTTGAATTGGAAAAGTTGCTTGTGGCATATGTAGCGGATGATGAAGCTCATATGGATAGATTTGATGATGATGTTGAGATGAAGCTTTGCTATGATGATGATGAGGCGAAACATGATATGAGATAGTCTTGGTCTAATCCAGACGGGATCATTCCAAGCATGTTGATAACTCGGTGAAATGGTTCGAGTTAGAGGATAATGGTTGCTCGAGAGGCGCTTGAGCTAGTATGGAAATAGTCGTCGAGGAGGATGACTAGAAGGCTGAGATCTCATCGTTGTTGAATGTTCTAGCATGCTCAAAGAAAGAGTACGTTGGGCAGATTCGATAGTCCCTGAAGGCTACTGATTGGTAGTCAAGTACTCTGTGCAGATTCGATAGTCCTAGGCACGGGTCACGATGACGTGCGGAGTTATGTCTAGAACCGGGGTTTCCATTAGCCCTTGACGGACGGATGAAAGAATGAGCCGGTCATTCAATTAACGATGACATCGAAGCAATGATAACAGTGATAGCCAGAGTCATGGATGTTTGGTTGTATCGTCATTCGGTCTCAAGAGCGGTATTTTCCGGGTGCTTATCTGATCTTGGTTTAGGCCTTGGGGGTTTGTACTTGGAAAACATCGCCCTTGACTCGAGTGATAATTGTTTTACTTTAAATTGTATGCTCTGCTATGTTTGCTTCTGCTTAGTGTGTGTCTGGGGGCTATCACTGTAGAAAGAGGTGGAGTGGGAGGGTTGTATTCCTATTCCTTTTCCTTTATGCTCTTTTGGTATGTTGTTAGTTAATTTACCGCTCACTAAGACTGTTGTCTGATTCAAGGCTTTATGTTTTAACTCTTATCGCCTTGGGATGTTCGTCCATTTTGGGACGGACAGACTAGGTAGCAGGTGACAGGTGCTGTTCTTGCTTCCCACGATGGTGATGCCGAAGACGAGCTGGAGGCTTGCATATTATCTTCCTACTATATGTACTAGATGTTCCGCTGCTTTGTATAATTCTCTGAGTGATATGTAGTGAGGCTTGATGTATTGACTATTCAGATGTTGTATTCAACTATTATGAAGTTTTATGGATGAGATTCTATTTCTGTGAAGCTTCACTATATATATATTCTATTGTATTTTGTCCATGCGTTGTGAGTAATACGATAGATTCTGTTGTTTTAATTTACCCTGACAATCGTCCATGGTCGCCTGGCACACTTTACAGCGCACTTTCTCTAGGTTCAGTGCAGGGGTCATGGGCGGTTGTCACATACGACCTAGGGGGTCAAATTCGCTATAAATACCATCCTACCCCGAACGTGAAAAGGACTTTTGGCTAATCATTTTCTGAAGCGTTATTACTCTGCCGAATTCTCAACTCATCCAAGACTCGAAGAACTCCAAATATAGAAGATACTACAACAAGCTTTGATCGTGATTCTACACATCCAACATGGATTCGACAAATCTCATCGTCAAAGTTTGAGTTACTAATCTGAAGTGTTTGAGTAATCGAAGTGGATTGTATTCAGAGTGTGTTGTATCAAGTTGTAATCAGATCCGCAATAAAAGACTATAAAGTGGACGTAGGCTCAATTACGGGCTGAACCACTATAAATTTGTTGTTCCTTTACAGTTTTCTGCTATATTCATCTTATATTCTGTTCCCGTACCAACGGGTGGTGCTTTCACATTGTTATCACACACACCGGGTGTTAGCGTTCAATTTTTACCGTTAACAGCCACCGCTTCGTTCAAGGCTAGGGTTTCATGCTTTGTGGCTTCCTCCTCTTCGTTCGGAAAATCTGGAGCTAGGGTTTCGCCTCTTCCTTCGAGTTGAATTCAGGTATCAAATTCAACAATCTCCACCTTGATACCGAATTCCAAGCAAGCCTTCCAACTTCATCTACCCCTTCATGCTCCAAGCAATGGATACTTACTATGAGCTTCGGCAATGCCATCACCCATTACACTCTGTCAACGAACTCCGGCAAGGCCACCGCCCGTAAACAAAGTACTCGAAGTACCCAGTCCGTGTAAAACCCATCAATCTCCACCATGAAAACAAACGTCTCTATGAACCATCTCAACTCTCCCCCCGTGGCACCTAGCACTTCATTAAGCGAATCAAGTTCGAGTAATGCTCGAACTTAGCAACAGGCAACGACTTGGTAAACATGTTTGCTGCATTCTCCTTTGTGTGAACTTTCTGAAGACGAACTAGCTTCTCTTCACTCATCGAGGCAAGGAACGACTCTCTCACCTCAATATGCTTCGTCCTCGAGTTGAATGCTAGATTTTCAGCTAAGTGGATTGCACTCTGATTATCACAGTACACATCCACGCCTTCTTATACGAAGCCCAAATCACACAACAGTCGCCTCAAATAAAATGTCTCTTTAGCTGCTTCAACCGCAGCTATGAGCTCTGCCTCTATAGTAGACAAAGCCACAATCGTCTGCAACCTCGCTCTCCAACTGATCGCTGTCCCACCAATGGTGAACACATATCCGAAGGTTGACTTCCTTCGATCTCTATCACCGGCATAGTCGGAATCACAAAATCCAACCAAGCTGATCTCTTCCTCTGCCGCCAAAGACAAGTCCATTGTTTGGTGTTCCTCTAAGGTATCTGAAGATACACTTCACTGCTTCCCAATGCGTTTTTCCTAGATTCGCCTTGAATCGACTCACCAATCCAACAGCCTATGCAATGTCAGGCCTAGTGCAGACCATGGCATACAACAAGCTGCAAACTGCACTTGCATATGAGACCTTCATCATATAAGCCTTGTCCTTTTCCGAGATCGGAGAGCCTTTATAAGAAAGCTGTATGTGCAAAGGCATGGGTGTGCTGATTGCCTTTGCCCCTTCTGTGCTAAACCGAGCAAGCACCTTTCGAATGTATTCCTTTTGAGTGAGGCTCAAAAGTACTAGCTTTCTATCCCTTTGAATTTCCATATCCAAAATTTTATTTGATTCTCCAAGGTCTTTCATTTCGAATTCCACTTTTAGCTTTCGCTTTAAACTATCGATTTCAGCCTTATCCTTGGAAGCAATCAACATATCTTCCACGTAAAAGAGTAGGTACACCCATCTACCATTCTTTAAATGCTTAAAGTACACACAAGCATCATTGATGCTACGATCAAAACCAAGTGAAAGCATAAAAGAGTCAAACCTCTTGTACCATTGTCTAGGCGACTGCTTAAGTCCATACAATGACTTCTTCAATTTGCAAACCCAGTTTTCTTTCCCATCTACAACAAATCATTCTGGCTGCTTCATGTAGATGGTCTCATCCAAGTCTCCGTGCAAGAAATTGGTTTTCACGTCCAGTTGCTCCAGCTTTAAGTCATGAGCTGCGATGATAGCGAGCAAAATGCGGATAGACGTATGCCTCAGTACTGGAGATAATATTTCATCATTGTAACGACCCCGAATTTTTATAAATTTAAAATGATAATTAATTGGATTTTTGAATTAATATTTGTGGAATAAATCGATAAGAGATGCGAGTTTCCCCAATATTCAAGTATATTTGTATAAATCGTTTAAAAATTTAAAAATATTGTAAATATTGTATATATTAGTAAAAATTGAATTTGACTTTAGAATTTAAACTTGAATATTGAATTTGTACTTGAATTTAAAATTTAAATAAACGACTTGGAAAATGTTTGATAGTTGAACTTTAAAACAAAGAAATAAAAAAATAAATAAATGAATGCATGGGTACATAATATAAATATCTTTGAACATGGATTACTTTGCAAACATGAAACAAGTACACAAATATATATATCATCTCAGCCGAAATGAAGGTAAGGCAAGTAAAATAAGGTACAAGCATTTATATCACTTGGTACAAACTAATTAATGCATTAGCCACCAGAAAG
This sequence comes from Allium fistulosum, assembly GCA_030737815.1. Classification (NCBI taxonomy): domain Eukaryota; kingdom Viridiplantae; phylum Streptophyta; class Magnoliopsida; order Asparagales; family Amaryllidaceae; genus Allium; species Allium fistulosum. Next base: position 718,222,986 of record CM060905.1, on the reverse strand, counting down.
AAATCGTATCAGCCGAGATGTTGGCAAGGATAATATGTTGCTTGTAAAATAGGAATGAAAGACAATAATAATATGAAACATAAAGGACAAGTAATTAATGCCAGCACCTTCAGCATGTTTTTGTACACAAGGAAGCAATGTCACCCTGTACACTTTCTCTTATACATCAAGCCTCTCTTCTCTTTATCAATTCGTCCATTTTTAGCTGAGAAAGAAAAAGAAAAAAAAACTGAGATAAAAATCATCTACAACTTAACCAAAGCTCCACCTTAAATAACAAATAACTCAACTAAACTCAGAGATTTAAGAGGGGAGTCAACTAGAAAATTTCAACCTGTTTCAATATGAAAGAAGAAGGCTCTGTCAATCTTCTGGAAACAATACAAGTGAGTATTCCAACTGGTTTCTTTGATTTTCTTTTTAAAATGTCTGTGAATAAACATATATATTAAAAAGGTTTTGGAAAGTCAATATGCTGCATGTGTTTCAATGATAGAATTTTAGCCTGCATATGTATATATATGTGAACTTCTGTATATATGAATGTTTGGATCTGAGCATGTTGGAGTGTGTTCACTCTCCTCTGTTTTGAAAGCACAGAGACCAAAAGACAATGAAAATTTCAAATCTCTTTATCCAATTACTACTGAGCTTAAAGTTCAAACATATCATGATTGTATAACTATAATCTAAGTTTTATAACCGTGTTTAAGGATTTTAAATTCGAAATTTCTCTGGAACTAAGAAAAGACAGTAAAATTTCTAAATTCGATAAAGATTAAATATTTTATTTTAGAATTTCAAGTATGTAACTTGAATTGCCATCTAAGAACTTGATTTTTAAAACACAATTCGTGAATTTTCGTTTGGATTTGTGGTCGCGTTTCTGTGGTGATCAGAAAAAGGAAATTGAGCAAATTACGGCGATTGGGTGGACGTTGGACGATCGGAATTTGGTCAAAGCTGAATTGATGGTTGGCGATGTCAGGAAAAATAGTGGGAGCAGCTATCGATTAGCGTGGCATCGGGGGTTGACGAAACTAGGGTTTAACAACCAAGATGGTCGAGGTTGTATTTGTGGACAATACGGTGACTATGGGTGATCGAGTGTCACCTGGGTTCGAGGGACGATAGCGTGGAGGTTAGTGAAGGTGTGGACGGAGTTTGGGATGCTCCGTTGGTCGGCGTCGATGGTTCGAAGGGGTTTCCTGGTGATGTCTGGTTTCACGTTAGCCTGGAAATACTCGATTCGTGTTTAAGATTCGAGGCGATGGATCAAGGGATGGGATTGACAGGAGTCTGATCATCGACATGAGAAGGTGATCGTGGGTTGTCACGGCGGCATGGATGGGTTGTGCACGTGCACGTGCACGTTGAACTGGGTTGATCATTGGTTCAGGAAGAAGAAGGTTCTTACTCAGGTTGAAGCTCTGGTTGGAGAGTAAATTGCTCGAGGGTATATTTGAGTTGCTCGCGAGAGGGAAGTGTGGCCAGTTTTAAAATTTAACCAAATATAAGTTTAAACTTTAGCAAAGTTATTTGTAGGTGGATGGATAATAGCTCGGGTATGGACTTGGATGAAACTAGGGTAGAACCCGAAGTGAGTTTAAACGCAGAAATTTAAAGGGTTTTATAAAATTTATTATGGAAAATTTTGGTTTCCTTAAACATTTGATTTAAAGGATTAAAAGCTGTTTAATTTAAATTTGTCGAGTTAGATTGCAAGCTTATTGAAAATTTAAAGTTTAATTGAAAAATAGAATGTTTCAAAATGTATTTAATTTTGTTGATGGTAAGTAAGTCGATAAAAAGAGTTATGATTCATCTTAAGGGATAATTAAGATTTGGATAATTAATGGCTAATTCATTTGGTAAAGAAATTAAGTAATTAAATTGTAATTAATGACTAGCTAGTTTCTTAATGGAAGTAATTGAGAATTAATTACATTGCGAAATTTATTAGAGTATGGATTAAATAGGATAATTTATTAAGGGTTAATAAATAAGTGTGATAAATTTGAAGGATAAGCAATCAAGGACAAATAATTAAAGGTTAATTATTAATAATTAAAGGTGGATGAATTATAATTAAAGGTTAATTAATTTATTGTTAACGGTTAATTAATAAATGATTAAAGAGTAATTTATCAAGATGATTTGTAATTAATTAATGTTAATTAACCAAGATTAGTAATTTATTCATAAGTAATTAATCTGATTTAAATCTCTCAGATAATTAATTGATCTTACTTATGGATGTTTGGATTCTATTGAATGTTGAATTGTTTGAAATCCCTAATATGTGATGATTTGTGATGTACCCTGATTTATGTTGTGATCTGTAATTTACTTATCTACGATATATATATCTGTTTCTGTGATATATTACTATGTGAATATGAAAACCCTTGACCTCTAAACGACACTTGAATTTCGATGCGACAGGGAGTCGGATTCCAGTTGGTTATCCGAAACCCACATCGAATTGTAATGATGAATCTTTGTGACTGATAAATTTATTTTATCTATGAATCTGTGAATGAAGATAAGCGTTATCGATTTTACCGCTTATCGATATATCTGTGATGATTGATGTTGCACTATTGTGTGAAACCCCTGGACTACACTTTTACACACACAAATATGGATTTCACGTGGAAATCGGTTAAGTCACAGATAATTTAAATTTGATGTTTTCGAAATTGAAATTTTAATTTCAATTGATTTCGAAATTGGAAATTGGGGTTTAATATGAAAAGCTTTTGAAATGGAATTTCAAAGATAAAAGTTATTTCGTATAACTTGATTAAGTTTTGAAATTTAAATTATTTGATTTAAATTTGAATTCAAGTTTGAAATTGAATCCTATGATTTGAAATTAGGGATTGAAGATGTTGTACAAGTTATATATGGGTTAAACCATTTTAAAGATATTAATTTGGAAATTTTAATTTTTATTCAAGGGTTTTAACTCGTGTAAATATATAACTGGATTTTTCTGAAATGAAACTATTTGTTTTTCAAATAGTAAAAGCTTTCACAAAAGTAATGAACTTCCAATTTGTGTTGAAAGAATTTCAAGTTTGAAATAGAATTGAAATGTTTTGAAATTTATGAAATGAGTCTTTGATTCAAAGACCGGACGAATTAATCCAACTTGAATTGGAATTGTTTTGAAAGGCTATGAATGAATCTTTGGAAATGAGTTTTGAAAGCTATAAGTTAAATCTTGATTTAAAGATTTAACGAGTTAATCAAGTTGAAATGGAAATTGATTTGAAATCTGTGAATGAATCTTTGTGAATGGGGTTAACTTTGTGAATTGAATCTTTTTGTTTAAAATATTAAAAGTGTGGAAATTGTTTAAACCAGTGAAGGTTTTTGAAATGAATCTTTTTGTTTAAAAGATTGGAAATGGTAATTTGTTTTACCATTCGAATGAAAAGTTTTTGGGCTTTAATCTGTGATTTAACTGAGACCCCAGTATCCATATGATTTTTAATTGCGCTCGTTATTCGGTTTAGCCGGGAGAGGACCTTTGTGTCATATAACCCATTCCGAATAGTGATACGACGATATGGATCGCATTTGAAGACCGGTGGTGAAGACCGGATATTTTTGAAAACGGAAGGATTACCGTCGAGTTACTCTGCATCGGCTGATCCCCGATATAGAGGTTTTATCACCCTTAGTGACGGGAAGTCCGGACGTGATTGGAAATTATCCGGATTTGCAAGGGCTTCGTGAGAAGTGCCTTCGGTTCTGTTCGAACCCGGAACAGACTTGTATGGATGTGTGTCTGACATTACACTTTGAGATGTAAAGCTGGTTTCTATCAAATACATTTCTGTTGGTGGCGGAGAATTTATTCTCTTAGCTTAACACCCTTCTCTGAGACGTACGAGCTCAGAGGTTATGTAGTTGATGGTTACTAGTGATACATTCCCAATTTGGTAATGTGGCATACGAAGTGCTGATGATCATTTGTTGGTCAAAGCGTGGCTTTGTGAAAAAGCGTTGTTTTGTGGACGAGACTTCGTCGAGCCTCACAACCCGGTAATGGTCGAAACAGGAATGTTGCGGCAAAGGTTTGTAGGGGTAGCGCCCCTAGGGTATGTCATTTTCTTCTGGATAAAGGGTGGTATCATGGTATGGAGCCCAGATACTTAACTCGTGTGGACACTATACATTTATCACTTTGTGATGTTGCTTTGTTGGTTTTCGGGATCTCGGATAAAGGTCGGTAACGACCGGGGGATGACATGACTCGTGTGTTAGTTACCTAGTTACAGCTGTACAGCGTGAGGTAGCGTCACTGTGTTAGTTACCTAGTTACAGCTGTACAGCGTGAGGTAGCGTCGGCCTTTTGTTTGCAGAGATCCGGTTAGGATCCGGGGCGTCTTTCCAGAGGCGTTTCTATTTCGGTAAGGAAGTTCCTTAGCCTGATCATTTGTTGGAAATCCAAAGAAACAATACGAACCCTATACGGTTTTAGTTGTATTACCTGCTATGGAATGTGGCGGTAACCTGCTATTGAACATAGTAGCTATAGTAGGCATACGATGAAATGTTGTATGCTGGCTAAGATTAATATTATATTTTCGAAATGTTTTCGACACTATGCACTAATGATAATAATATCGAATGATTTTTGCGTAGTAAGCATTTTTGACTATCATAAGGAGAAATCTCCTCCAATTCTGCGATTGCATTGTGTGTGTGGCGGGAGGCCTTATGGTAGTTTCATTTTTCGAAAAGCATTGCGGGTTTTCAATGTTTAAAAGCCTTTTGTGTTTGTTTAAAGATAAACTGTTTTTGTTGCTCACACCAGTCCCATGACTGATCCGGAATTTATTGTTCCCTTCCTAAACTCTGGGTGCCCACTATTTTCCACACGGGCAGTCTAGAGTTGGGTTTTCTCAGATATTCAGGTTGAGTAGATTATCTGGAGCTAGTTCAGTTCTTGGAGTTCATGGACTGACGTTCCTTATCTTGGAGCATTCTATTGGAGACATTCTATCCGCTGCTGGTGTTATCTATTTTCTTTTCCGCTGCTATTTCTTGTATCATATCTCTGATGTATATTGATATTCATTGTATCACTCTGTTGTATCAGATATTGTATATCAATGTATTATTCTTTTCTTCCGCTGTGTTATTTACTTAATTGTGTTATAGCTCCGGCGAATCGATTTGAACGGTCGAATCTACGGCATTCGAGTACAATGTGAAGTACGGATGTTGATTTTCGAGCGCGAAAATCCGAGTCGTTACAATCATACTCCAATCCCTTTTTTTGTGAAAACCCTTTAGCAACTAGTCTAGCCTTGTATCTCTCATCATCCTTCACCTTGAATACCCATTTGCAACCTATGGCTCGGTTTCCTCGAGGAGGTGATACCAAATCTCAAATCTTGTTCTTCTTTAACGACTCTAACTCCTCTTCCATAGCACGCATCCACTTCGAACTGTCACATGACTTCAAAGCTTCATCAAGGTCAAGCGGCTCCTCATGAACCACATGTAGGGCATAGTTAAACTGATCACTATGGCTAAGGTTCGCAAACTGCCAATCACCATACCTTTTGGACGGCCTAATAGTCCTACGACTGAATTGGGTAGGTACTGCTTCGCCTAAACTTCTTTCAACTCCACCTTGAACTGAACTTCTTCTAGATTCATGCAAATCACCACCAGCACTACTAGAAGGTACCTATGGACTATCTTGTGATGTTTCATCAACTAGGTTTTCCTCGACAGCATCAACAACAACTCTACTATTTGGCTGGAACACATGAACTTCTTCCATCTCCTTAGGCCTATCAAAATCTTCTGATGTGGTAGGTGGCTTCTCCTTCGGATTGAACATAGCAGACTCATCAAAAGTAACATGTCTGAAATGAACAATCTTCCCATCCACTATTTATAGAGTGAAGATATGAGGAGGGGTAGCTGCTATATAGCAGTCCTGAGGTTTGGTTTGGCATATTTAGTCTGGCATGATTTGGTTCGGCCAAGTGCACTTCAAATCTGGACTGGCATCTTCCCTATTAGAGCGGCATGCTCAAATACCGAATGAAATATTTCGTTCGGCATCCCCAAATGCTGCTCCATAATCACCGGACGAAACAACTCGTTCGACACTTCCACTTTACCGAACGAAAACTCACTCCAGCTTCTTTCTCTTATTTCCACTTCCACTTTACCGAACGAGACTGCTCCTTCACCGAACGAGGACTTCATGGCTTCCTCCTCTTCTTGGCTTTCTCCTCTTCATTCGGCAAGGCCACCGCTTCGTTCAAGGCTAGGGTTTCATGCTTCGTGGCTTCCTCCTCTTCGTTCGGAAAATCTGGAGCTAGGGTTTCGCCTCTTCCTTTCGAGTTGAATTCAGGTATCAAATTCAACACTAGTGATTAATGGTGATACTGACGTTATGGCAAGGCTTGTTATTGTGTTCGAAGGGCTTACAATAAGCACCGTCCAAAAGAATTTTGATCAAGGGCTTGGTGGATCACTATATAAAATCAAGGGAGACAAAAACAATGAAAACAATGAGCTTATTACCAAGTAAGAATTCCCCAGTCTCCATTTCTCTTTTCAAATATTAAATCATGGCGTGTTCTAATAGAAGTTCACCAAAATAAAAAATAAAAAAAAGATTAAGGATTCCAAGTACAGAAATGTAATATTGATAATTCTTAATTAGTAGATTAACTTTCCTATGCATATATGTCATAGAGTCATGGGCAGTGCAGAAGAAAGCATGAAATTACCACCTGGATCAGTTATTGAGATATCAAGACTTCCAGGATATATTCTTCAGACCAAAGGTATGCGTGATTTTATCATAGAGCATATACATGTGATAAATGTCATAATTTTGCATTATAAAGAGTTATATAACCTGTGCTTTAAAAAAAAAATTACAGTGAAGGGGGAGATAGTAAGCATGGTGGAGAGTGAGCCGCTGTGTAGAGCATACATAAACATGTATTTGGGAGATGCAGCTTTTGATCTAAAGGCCAAGGAAATGTTTGGAAAATCTTTGATCTCTCTCTTTCAGATTAACGGATGAAGCAAGATGGTTGTCCGTTAGTTTGATTATCTGTAATGAAATGAATAAATTTTAGCTGGGGTTTTCAATATATGTCATGTATCAGTTTCTGTGTGTATTGGATGCATGTCTCATCAAAAGTGACAAATCAGAGAGGGTTATAGTAAGAATATTATTGATTTAAGTTTCTCTATTGGCACATCATTCTCCATTGTGGGTTGTCTTGTAAATAACAATTAATTACTTCAAATGTGGAAGCAGTCAAGCAGAAAGACAAATTGTAGACATATTTTCTATGGGCTGGTGAAATCAGGATCATCTATTGATGCAGGCTTTTAAAAAAGGGCGTATTTTTTAATCAAGGACAAACATGTTTTTATATTTATGATCATGACAAATATTATCAAATTACGCTATAAATTTTTTAAGTAGAGCACCAATGTATGTAATTATCTACACAAATAAGCTAAAGTTAAGGGGTAGATAGAAAGAAGGCTATAGGAGCTATAACTAGTCAATGCATAGTTAACTTCAACAAGAAATATTCTTTTTAGCTCTTATCTTCATCATCTAATCACAAATTAGTCTACTGTGTTCTTCTAACCTTAAGAAATGGAGGAATCTCAAGAGATTTATAATTTTGTCATAAAGGTACATACAATACTTTATCATATATGATGAACAAATTATGATTGATGTGTGATCATGAAATGTTTGTCAACGTTTATTGAAAGTTGATTAATTCTGTATATAAAGAAATATTATGGTACTAATCATTCATCTGAGAGTCTTGTTGAAAAGAAGGGAAAATAACAGATTTTTCTTCTTCTGTTAACAGGAAAGCAACGTATAACTGTACAAACTTCTCCATATGTGAATACATTCGTATTATCTTCACGAATTCATCTTGTTTATTCAATTTTATCAATGTTTTAACTGATTTTTTTAAGGTGGAGTGTGGCAACAAACTTAAACGTATCCGTGGACATAGTCATGACCATATCATAAACTACAACATAAGCAAACTCCGAACTGAGATAACGAGTTTATTCAACATCAACCTCGATGCTGACTTTAGTCTGACATACATTGATGAAGATGGCGATGAAGTCGCACTTGACAGCGATCATGAACTTAGAGATGCTGTTCTCAACCAACAGTTAAATCCTCTCAGAATAAATGTTCAGTTAAAATCTGATGATGTTTCCTTTTCAGATTCGAAATCCGAATCTAAGACTGTTCTCAAGCTAACAAATTTGGTCTCCCGTCTCTTAAAACATGTATCACTTGAAAGTGTTTCTCATTCTGAACCATTCAGAATTACAGAACAAGAGGCTGCAGAAATGGATGCAATATTTGGACAAAGTTCCAAGTCAGAATCATCTGATGAGAAAGTAACATCACTTAAAAATAATGAAGTGAATCCTTTTTTATTGACTACTGCTAGTAGTACCTCTGCTGAGTCAAATTATCAGAACAAATCAGCAAAAACTGATTTTAATTCTATGTTTCTTGATTCATTGTATTTGGCTAACGATTACAAAGAGATAAATGAACCAATTGAGACTGCTCCAAGTGCGCCTGAAGCGCCTCTGATTGACATGCCTTCCAATTATTCAATGGTTGATAATTTACCAAATGAACCTATTGACGACAAATCGCATGTTGAACAAACTCTCCTGAGGGAATTGGAAAATATGGGATTTAAGCAGTTTGCTCTGAATACGGAGATACTTAGGCAGAACCAGTATGATCTTGAGCAGACCGTGGATGACCTTTGCGACTACTCAGAGTGGGGACAACTTCTATCCGAGCTTCGAGATATGGTAATTTTACACACATGTCATGAATATGTATGTATCACATTTTGAACCCAGTTTGCAAGCACACAAATGCATACGTGCACACACTTTGGTAAAGGGAGCTGTTTATTTATACATACAGGATTACTTTGTTGCTCTTTGCTCGGTGTTTTGACCTTCATTGAGTTACGTAAATATCATTTCAGTCTTTCTCATTCTACTGCATCTGAGGAAGTCATTTAATTCAACTGAAAAATATTAAGCACCTCATAACCATGTGCGCATATATACACATCTAGCATGCGCGCACTTCATGCATGTCGATACTTCAGTAGTAAATATATATACCGAATTACTTATTCATTCAATATTACCTACAATTATTTGAATCTGGTAAATTTTTGTTTCTTTGCTCCAAATTGATAGCAAGTACTAGAGTTCCTATGGCAATATGGACACCAATGACTGATATTTTGCAGGGGTTCCATGACAATGAGCTGAATAAGAAACTGCTGATAATGAATCAAGGAAGCATCAAACAGACTGTCATGGATCTTGTGAGCAGAGAGACAAACTTCTAATGTTTAGCTATTTAGCCTATACTTTTCTAGTATTATTTGCTGGTCTAGTGACTTTATAAGTACCTGCTGGTGTTAGTTTCTGCTTCTGTTTTAAATAAGAGTTTTAACTTGGCTACGATTTTATCTTTAAAAATGTTCAGTACAAGTATTTTGCTAGAAAGAACAAAGAGAACTTTGGAATAATCTGAGAAAGACCAGATTTGATGAAATGTTCAGAATGCTGGTCCAGTCACTTATATAGATAAGATCCACTTGCCATATATATACACATATGTGTATATATACATACATGTATATGTGTGTGTATATATATATACATACATGTATATGTGTGTGTATATATATACACATACATGTATATATATATATATATATATACACACATATGTGTATATATATATATATATACACATATGTGTGTCTACATACACATGTGGTTGAAATAAAAGGATTTGAGATGTAGTCGATCTTTCCCCATGTAAACTAGTGCAAATTGCACGTACATGCATCTAATAGCCAGATATATTTAGCTTTGGTAGTCACACCACTTTTGTTTCAAGCAATTTGACAATGAAATTTCGTTGTGTGTGGTTGGTAAGGGAATGACGATAGATCGATGTTGTAAACCGATTGTTAGATTCCGTAAATGGATGTTGGGCATTTTCGAAATTTCAAAAATACACCGTAAAAATTCGTTAATTCATTGAATTCTCTTTATTAATATTACACATGCGCTTGTATTATATTCTAGATCATCTTCACATGGATTGTTTTGTCTGTCTTGACGTATATTTCTAATCAATTGTTTAAGTCAATGTCAGAAATAATTTTATCAATTTCAACACAATAAAAATCTCAAAATGAAATCAAATTTGATGAAAATGATCTTGGATGATACAAAAACATATAAAGTAACTATAAAATTTGGTTTCATTCTCAATTCTGTAACAATGAAAATTTTTGGGTTGTAACATAGTGATAACGTAAACTGTTAGCCTATTCCTTACCAGTTATTTGTTTGATTGTATAAAATGGGTATACCCTTTGTGGCTCTTGTAGCTTTTTATTACTAGTAATATACAGCTGTCCAGGAACCCTCAAATCATTCCAGTCAATCAAACTTTCTAAGTATGTTATTATAATTAACATTCAACATCTTCTTTGTAAAATATAATTTTTTAGCTTAACCTACCATTTTCACAATTGACAAACTTTCTACCTAAGCATGCCTAAAAAATTATTTGCCAGTAAAAGCCTATGCCAAAACCAGTTGTAGTTGTAGGCTTATTTTCAGGCATTTCGATGGATATTCAAAAAATTTGAAATTCGCCAACGTCTATATCCCAAAAATAAAATTATATTTGATATTCAGAAAAAAATATACAGAAGTGGATACGAATACTATGGTACCTATATTTGAAAATTATCCGTTTGGCTTTAATCAAGATAATATGTTATATTATGTGTATTTTATTCATATATGATTGATATTTACTATTTTATCGAGGTATAATTCATATTATGTGCATATAAATACATATCTATTGATCGAATCTATTTTTAGTTCATCTCTTTTATGTTATTGTACTTTTATAAGTAGTACTGAAACAATTTTACGGTGAAAAGGTTTTATTTTATTTTTTCTTTTAGGTTTGTCATCTATAAGCAGTTGAAATATAATATCCGTCCATTATCACTGGATATGGATATTCGAAATTCAAATGTTACTTTGAATATGGACGCAAATGTAACATTGTATGTACCTCTATCCGATCATTGGTAGGACTACTTTTACAGGATTGAATTTTGTTCTTGCTACATTATGGAATGCGTTTAAATGATTTTGAGTTTTCAAAGAATTGTTCTTACGCATTTCAAATATGTGCAAAACCAAATTTGTAACAAAAACCATAGTAGCATAGTGTTCAAAGCTGTTTGTTGAAAAATGTTAAACTTGACATTATTGGTTCAGTTCTCACACCATTTTCTTTTTTTTCTATCTCGCTCCCTTTTTTTTTGGATTCAAAGTAACTTAGATAAGGTTAAAGAATATGCATAATACTCATATTGAACTATTTACCTCTGCTTAATTAGGCCAAAGCTTCCACTGTAACGACCCAGAGTTTTCGTCATTTGAAATTCAGATATTTAATTGATTTTAAATATTAACAAGTAAGATTTATAAGCCGAATGAATTATATTTCGAATATAGGATTTAATTGTATAATTAAATCGATAATTTAATATTTGAAATTTCAGAAATAATTGAAAATTGAGTTTAATGTGAATGAAAATTATTTATAAAGTTGTATTAAATCATATTTGAGTTAGGACAATGTTAGTGAACTTTTAAAATTGAATTAAAAGTTAAATTGTAGAAATTGAATATTTTAATATTTAATTGGCGAGTAAAAATAGTCATTTTTCAAACAGTCTTGGATTTTGATGAAACAAGTTTCATCGGCTCCGTAATGTTAAATTATTGTATGGTTTCAAATTTCGTGTCAATCGGACTTACGGGTTGTCCGGGGCAAGCCAAAACGCATAGAAATTAGTTTAACCGATTTAATTTAAACATGTAATGGTTGCGATCTTTTGACGCTCGAAAGTCGACATTAATACGTCCACGGTATCAAATGCCGCACAATTGAATGCCGGAAAACCGAACCATTTTGGTTAAAAAGAAGAGGTAGAAGAAGAAAGAAGAAAAGAAAGAACAGAAAAACAGAAACAGAAACAATATCAGAATCTCACATTCACAGCGGAATAATATATAATAGATAATCACTAGTCTTTTAAACAAAGAACTATATCAGTTTGTACAATACAACAATGAGAGTCAATATACAACTTAATACAACAATGGACAGTTATATAAACTTGTCCACATACAGAATACACAACGGAATAAATAAACAAGTACGGTAGTACGCCTCGCCATCCAGCTCATCCCACGGCTAACCAACCCCTCCCACTCAGGGACATGTAGGGGTAAGAGTCTCCCGTTCGCCACCAAACTGCGAAGCGAGAACCCCCTATCACGTTTGACAAACATAAGCAAGGTCAGTTATGGTGACTGGTGTGAGATCTTAAACAGTTATTTTCACAAAGAAAATAAAACAAATTCGCAATGCTTTTGGAAAATGAAACTACCATAAGACCTCTCACCACACACACAATGCAATCGCAGACTTGGAGGAGATTTCTTCTTATGATAGTCAAACATGCTTACTACGCAAAATCATTCGATATTATTACTATTAGTGCATAGTGTGAAAATCCTTTCGAAAATATAATATTAATCTTAGCCAGCATAGGTACCATTATATTATGCCTGCTATAGCTGCCGCCTGAGGAGACAGGTTATACAACTGCAATCGTAAAGGGCTCGTATTGTTTTTTTGGATTTTCCAACAAATGGTCAGGCTAAGGAACTTCCTACTGTCAATGGAAACGCCTCTGGATGGACGTCCCGAGAACCTACCCGGATCTCTGCCAACACAAGGTCGGGTTACCTCTGTCACTAGATAACTACTACTCGAGTATGTCATCCCCCGGTCCTTTGGGACCTTTATCCGAGGGCCCTCGATCACAAAGCAACAATCACACAGTAAATGAGACTGGAGCAACCACATAGGTAAATATCTGGGCTCCATACCATAATATCACCTTTTTCTAGAAGGAAATGACATACCCTAAAGGGAGCGACCCTCATAACCTTGCCGCATTTTCCTGTTTCGACCCATTTCCGGGTTGTGATGTCCGATGAGGTCTCGTCCACAAAGCTACGCTTTTTCACAAAGTCATGCTTTGATCAACAAATGATCAACAAATGATCATCAACACACAGCAACACTTAGCATGCCACACTACCAAATTGGGAGTATATCACTGATAACCTTCAACTACATAACCTCTGAGCTCGTACGTCTCAAAGAAGGGTGTTAAGCTAAGAGAATAAATTCTCCGCTACCAATAGATATGTATTTGAAAGAAATCAGCTTTATATCTCAAAGTGTAATGTCAGACATACAACCATACAAGTCTGTTCCGGGTTCGATCAGAACCGAAGGCACTTCCAAAGAAGCCCTTGCAATCCGGGTATTCACAATCCCGATCGGACTTCCCATCACAAGAAGAGTGATATAAATCTCTATACCGGAGCAACTCGGTGCAGAGACATTCGACAGGTTGTCCTTTCATTTTTGAAAATACCCGGTCTTCACACCGGTCTTTAAATGTTATCCATTCACGTCGTATCATTATTCGGAATGGGTTATATGACACAAAGTCCTCTCCCGGCTAAACCGAATAATGAGCGTTTGTTTTAAAAATAAATTTAAGTGCCATTTCAAAGGCAAATATTGATAGTCGGTTATTTAACTATCAAACAACATTCACAACAATCAACCAATTTAAATAATTTTCCCAACTTATTAAATTTCAAATATCTTCATAAGATATATATATTTTCCACACGTCATCACTTTGAAAACAAATTTCAAATCATTTTTCACTCTTGGAATAAAAATTCCCGATATTATTGATTTCCCTTTTTCTTTATAATTCCATTGTGAATTTAAATTTCCAAATATTCACTTATACACAATTTTCAAATCGTTTTCCAAATATTCACTTTCAAACACCAAATCAATTACAAATTGATTTCAAAATTTACTTCAACACCAAATAAATTACCAAATGGATTTCCAGATTTATTTCCCTTTTTTTAAAATAAATCCCTTTTTAAGAAAACAAATTCTTTTATCTCTTCCAAACCATTTAAAATTCTATTTTCAATAAATTCTTCAACATTTTAAAAAATATTACTTAAAATCCTTTTACTAATATCTTTCCCCATATTTTTGGAAATAATTCGATAAGATTTCAAAAATCAACTTTATGCTTTTAAATTCCTTCTTTGAAATTCAACCAATTCTTTCAAAAGAGATTTACTTCAAATTTCCTACTTTAATTTCGAAAATCCAATTTTATTTATTTCTGGTATCCAATGATACCAAAAATACATTCGGCTAAATTATAACCTTCAACAAATTCAATCGTCAATATAATCATTCACAGATTATAAATAAATTATCACATAGCATATGAAACAAATTCATATAATTTGAGGAATCCAGTTGGATCCCTCCAACCTGTTTCCCTGCATCCACAGATGTTAGCACAATACCAATTCCACTTCGAGGTGGAATATCGTGGCATATGAGATTTATAAAATATCATCCGCTATTATGCGGCGCATAGGGTCTCATCCGCTATATAATGCGGGAAATCAACAACTCCAATATATATATATATATATATATAATATATATATATTGCTATATACTACTATATATACTATCACAATCAGGCAATCAATCAATAAATGCAATTCAATTTTTTATTTTGAGTGAGAAGATCTCACCTTTGCTTTTTATTTTGGAATCCATTTCCAATCCTGATTTGATTTCCCGTTTTATAGACCTTGTAAAAACAATTTATACAATTTATTAATATTTGAAGTAATTGAAAAATCAATTTTCGTTTGGAAATTTTAATTATCCAATGATTTTATTTTAAACAAATTTTCTTCTTTTAATAAGTAACCCCTCTATGGAAATTTTTCTGATTAATGAAATAAAGATCAACAGATAAAATTAAGGGTTTAAACCCGAATAACAGTAGATTAAAATGTTTTAAAAATAATTTAACATGTATATTAAAACAAAATTATCATATTACTATAAACTATACAATTTATCTATCATTATTATTATCGTTTATAAATTGAAAAACTGCCTAAATAAAATTGAATTAAATAAAATACACTTATACCTGCAGCCTCACAGACTCAGGTCCTTCCCCGATAACATCATCGTAGCTCCGGCCTCGACCATGCCCTAACTCGCGAGCGCCATCGCAACCCAACGCTACTCGAAGACGAGGAAAAAAATGAAACCCTAGTTGCTCGCGACCCTAGTCGCATCGAAATCCTCACTTGCTCGTGCTTTGAATCGCCGACCTTGCGAATCGCCTCACGCAATTCCTTGCTCAACGAACTCGGTGCGACCCCGAGCTCGCGCGCCTCCAATTTAACGAATGCGACCCTCCTCCTTCGATTCGAACTCACGATTGACAAGGAGAAGGATCTGATTTCCCCCTTTTTTTATATATAAAAGAAATCGAACTGAAGAGGGAATTGGATTCGAACAGAGGTCGCCATTTTTATTTTTATTTTTCGCAAATGAATTTATGAAAGAGAAAGGCTGAAGTCGCTCGGCCCTTATAATTTTCTTCGTTTGAAATTTAATTGAAGCATCAGAAGGCAGCGTGATTTGAATACGAGGTGATGGGTTGCGTGTGGGAGAAAAAAGGGTACAGTGCTCTGGAAAAGAGTTGATGTGAGATAATTTCAACTGGGGTTGACTGTATATATATATTCAATTCAAATTCAAATTCAAATTTAAATCGTCACGAATTTGCAACTCAAAATCTTGAAATCCTATCGAGGTGTGCCGCTAGGCGTCCATAATGTTATACGCCTATTTCGAACACAATGGAAAAGGTTTCGAAGGCTAATTCGTTCATATGTGCGAGTTACGGAATTAAAAGATCAAATTTTAAATTAAATCGGTTAAACTAATTTCTATGCATTTTGGCTTGCCCCAGATAACCCGTAAGTCCGATTGACACGAAATTTGAAACCATACAATAATTTAACATTACGAATCCGATGAAACTGGTTTCGTCGAAATCCGAGACTGTTTGAAAAATGGCTATTTTACTCGTCAATTAAATATTAAAATATTCAATTTCTACAATTTAACTTTTAGTTCAATTTTAAAAGTTCACTAACATTGTCCTAACTCAAATATGATTTAATACAACTTTATAAATCATTTTGATTCACATTAAACCCAATTTCCAATTATTTCTGAAATTTCAAATATTAAATTATCGATTTAATTATACAATTAAATCCTATATTCGAAATATAATTCATTCGGCTTATAAATCTTACTTGTTAATATTTAAAATCAATTAAATATTTGAATTTCAAATGACGAAAATTCTGGGTCGTTACAATCTTTCCCCCTTAAAAGAATTTCGTCCTCGAAATTGCAAAGTAAGAAGAAGTCTTGAAATCCATTAATTTTTCAAAAATCCACATAGTAAAAAAAATTTATATTTACCTTTTCCAAAACCTTTAACTTCAACCAAAACAATGGTTTCCATTTTCTAGTTCAATTCCTACGTTTTCATTACAATTTGGAAATTGACTTTTCGTTAACAAAGATTTTCCAAAAAAAATTCAAATTTTTCTAACTCCCAAAATTTTCAAAAATTTTTGGCGGAGTCTCCTTTGTACGGAGGAGCTTTTGCAATTTGACAAAAGATATAAATATATATACATCGACCCACTCGGTCGGAAAAGCAAAAACAGTTCATATTTCCTATTTTGTATTACGTAGGCGTACCTTTTTAGCATTTTTAAGCAAAGCAGTTATTTATTAGCTTATTAACGCAACCAAATCTAGCCAAACGGTAGCCCCGGTACCTGTACTTACTCAATTTAAACGTGTAAGCGACATATATAAGAAGTTATTTACATTTCACTTGTTTTCAATAGCAAACACATAGTTTTTCATAAGCAATACATCCAAAACAATTTCCATTAGCAATTTATAAAGTTTCAATACAAATTTTAATTGCTTACAACTACAACACATCATTTCCATTCAATTTCAATGGGCCACAACATACTTTCTTACATTCTATTCATTTTTAAACAAAATGAACCCATATTTATTTCAATTGATGCTAAAATCAATTTATTAAACTTCTATAGATTCATAAAATTTTATTCACTTCCGTTTATGTCGAATGACCAATTTCTATACGCAATTCGACAATATTTATGTAAATAAACAATTTCTTAAGCTTAGAATCATTTTAAATTGATTTCAATACAATTTATATTAAATTCCATCCCATTTCTAGTCTTATTCACCAACCATACATTTGCATTTCATTCCATATTCGCCTTACATTTTATTTGAGACCATTTTATTAAGCTTGAACCATTCCAATTCATTTCATCTCAAACCAATTTTATTTTTTCATTATTTCTTCCACTTTTATTATCTTTAGTTCATTTCGAACCAATTTTACAACTTCATTTTATTTCACACAATTCAAATTGGTTATCAATATTTCAGTTTCAATTCCAATTTTATTCTTTTATTTATTCCCAAACACAATTCAATTTCAATTCACCATTTTAGTTTACAACCACTTATATTTAAACTGGATTTCAAATTCCATATGAATTTAATTTACCCTTTATTTTTAAATATTGAATTCATTTCAAACCATATATATTTGGTCTTTTCTTCAATTAGTTTCACTTACTAATTTTTTTTCAATACTTCGCTTTGCTTATAACAAATCAAATTCAATTCCAATTCAATTCTATTTGCTTACAAATTCGAAATGAATTCCAACATTCAATTTCATTTTCATTGACCTGCAACTGTAAATTTATTCATTCATTTACAATTTATTTTTCACCTTAATAATATTATTCCAATCCACTTTTTATCCAACTTATTTTCGCTTTCACATTTACTTTCATCCAACTTCTCTTTAAGTTAGATTTTTTATTTATTTTAACAACTTCAAACTTTACAAGTTAACAACTTAATGATATTCCATAAATATTTTATATAACATTCCAGAGTCCTTTCAAATTATCCTTTGAATTTCAACCTAAACACAAATTTTTCCAAACAACTTTAATTTAAAACAGTTCAGTAGAAATTCCACTTTTGGGAAACTCGAAAATGAACATCGGTGATGTCGCGATCATCATCGAAATTATTTTCCAACGACCTAAAAGAGTTTAGTGTTATTATCCCTTCCAAACACTTTTCCAAAAACCCTTTGAAATTCATTTTCAAACCAAAAGGAATTTAAACTTTTCCAAATCTCCAAAATTTTCCAATTCTTTTCAAAACATTTCTCTGAAATTTCATTTCAAATTACAAATCACATTTACAATTTATATTCTCAAATTCCATTTGTACGTGAATTTATTTCTTAACTCTTTGTTATGATTTCAATTCTTATTCAATAATTAATGAAAATAATTTAATATTATCACTTCCTAACAACCAAGCAACCATATATACTATAATAATTTACAAAGATTATTTCCTTTATCTACGAAAATAGTTTTTTTGGGTAAAATTATTTCATTTACCCTATTTTAAAACAATATCGTGTCGAATTGTTCTGTACGAGTGTTTAGAGATCCCTATCGATAAGTTGTCCAGACTATACCGACCAGAATACATATACCCCTCAACAAACCAATCATCACAATTTAAAATAATTTTATATTCACTAACAAATACGTGCTCATATCTATTATTACACTCAAACTCATTCTAGAGTACTACTGACTCTATCTCTAATGAGTAATTCCCAACAGAGCCAAGGTTATCGCTTAACCAAATGCTCTGATACCACATGTAACGGTTGCGATCTTTCAACGCTCGAAAGTCGACATTAATACATCCACGGTATCAAATGCCGTGGATGTATTAATGTCGACTTTCGAACGTCGAAGGATCGCAACCGTTACATCCACCATCAAGCTATATTTACCATCAATATTGACACGATCAGTAAATATATTATACAAGTGGTAACACAATCGATATATGTAAGGGAACTTATAGACTTAATCAAAAAATAATCAAATCTATCTCCAAACACAATATAACATCAAAATTAGTGGAAGCTCCAAATGGATCGACAAAGGTAATGCAATATAATACATAGATAATTCCTCAATCCAACAATCAACAATTATAAAATAGAGAGAACAAATAGAAAATAACAGTAAATAAGAGGCAATAAGATTTAGAGTGGTTTCACTAGCATCATATTAGTGTACCACTTTGCGGAAAGCTTTTATTAATACGAAAGAGAGTGCGATTGGTTGCAATAATTTTCCTTAAAGAAATAATTTTATGGAGATAAGAGATGAATAAACATCCACGGTGGAGAAACTAGAGCAAATGAAACCCTACATGTTGGACTCTTTCTTAATTCTGACCTAACATTCTTTTTTTATAGTATAAGAGAAATACAACAAAATTGATGAAAATGCCCCCGAGTTTCGAGCTCTAGAATTCTCTAGAAAGTCTTTGCTTTAGCTGATAGGTCAACTGACCATAGACTAATTGTCGACTGATATACACAAAAATCATATCATCAGCAAAGTGGTAGTGTAATGATCCGGAATTGTACCGCTTTAATGGGAGAATATTCAATTAATTTTAAATATTTAATTAATGATTTTAATAAATAAATAACCCTCTTCAATTTATAACGAATGATAGAAAAATTATT
Source organism: Allium fistulosum (assembly GCA_030737815.1). Classification (NCBI taxonomy): domain Eukaryota; kingdom Viridiplantae; phylum Streptophyta; class Magnoliopsida; order Asparagales; family Amaryllidaceae; genus Allium; species Allium fistulosum. The sequence continues at coordinate 718,203,127 of CM060905.1, read as the reverse complement.
TTTTAATTTTTTTTACAAAAGTATTTAGTTCAAAGAAAATTAGAAAATGTGACCGGAATGCTTTTTCAAAATTTACAATTTTTTCCCCATTAAAAAGTTGTTAAAAAGGTTGTAAAACACCTTAATATATTTAAACACGCACCAATGTGTATTTAATAAAGTGTGTTAAAAATGTAAATTTATGTGTACACTTAAGTAAATAAAAGATGTGACAATTTTCGAGTTAAAAATCAAAATAAAGTATGAAAAGTCCCTTAACACTCACATCTCTTACACCATAGTAGAAGGCAAGGTATCACATGATGGATAAAAGGTTTTACCCTTGTTATAATATGTAGGGGATGTAAGGGGGGTGGTGATGTTGATATGGCATGTTATGGATAGATGTTAGTGTACTTTAAGGGCTATTTTGGTAACTTACTAAATCCTTTTTATGTAAAATTAATTCCAAACTCTCTCTCTCCCCTTCCACTTCACTTTCTCATTTTAAATTAAAAAACAAATTCATGTTTTTCCACTTTTTAACTCTTTAAAATCACTTAAAAAATCCTTCCTTTTCTTCCTACTTCTCTTCTCCATTTTGTTTCAAGCCCTTACACCCCCATCAACCATGACCGAGTCCATGATGGTCATGGCTGAGCCAAAAAGCATATTTCAAAGTCCAAAATTTTAGTTTTGTTTTGAAAAATCCAAGATCTAGGCTCTTTTCAGGTTTTAAAAGATTTGCTAAAGTTTGGTGATTAAAAAAACTCACATCCCTTTTGAAAATTACATCTTTGGTTTATGTTTGTTGTTATTATGTGATATTTCTTGGTTATTGGTTTTCACATGCTTTGCAATGACTACTTGTTCGGTTATATGTGCTAGAATGTGATATGTAGTTTATAGATGAAAATAAAGTCTAAAAGTGATGTTAATATGGTAAAGATGTAATCTTTGTTTATGATATGGCTTGTAATATGTTTTGCATGATATGAGCTTGGATATGTGTATATGTTAAGGAAAGTTGGCACCTTTGTATGTACTAGCGATTTGGAATCTTTGTGTGAAAACTATGGTTTTTAGTTTTAAAAATCAAATCATTTTTCAAAGTTTCAAACTATTTTTCCTTTGCAAACGTTTACTTATGTTTTGGAAAAGTTAGTAAGCTTCGAATGTTAAGTTTTCCAAAGAAAACACTAAGTAACATTTTCTAGTTATGACGTCCATAGCGATGGTCGTTATGGATTCAGTTTTGCTAAAAAGTCCATTTTTTGCAAATTAAGTTTTTATACTTAAAACACTTTGGAAATGTTTTATAAAACTTAATTAATAATGATTAAGAAGTTGATTAAGGATTTATTAACTAATTATTAATTATTTATTTATTAATCAAGTTTAATTATTTATTAATCAAGTTTGGTGATTAATAATTTATTAAGTATTAAACGTGGTTTATTAATTATAATTATGTGGAGAGAAATTATTAATTAATTATCTTTCAAAAGTGAGATAAATTTTAATTAATTATGAATTAAGTATATGATTTATTTTTAATTGATTATTAATTAAATATAAGGTTAATTATTTATTAATTTTGAAGTAAGTGTTTATTTATTCTAATTATAAATTAATTTATAAATAAATTATTTATTATAGGTTAATTATTTCTTAATTAATAATTAATTTAAGCTAACACTTAACTAATATTCAATTACAATTTAACAAAGGGTTCAACTTGTAATTAATCATTTTTAAAGGGGTTTAAGTTTTTTTTACTTTGTTTTCCAAAGATAAATTTGTTTAAATGCAACTTTTTTTCAAAGAATAGTTTGAGCACAAGGGATTCGATTGTCAATACTATTAAGTAACGATACAAGTATGATTAGGTTATACTAAACTTGATATCTTTTTATCAGAGTAAATCTCATTCTACTATAACTAAATTATTTGATTATGTGGACATCTGTTTAGTAGATAAGTCATCGTTCTACTATAACCAAATTATTTAATTATGTGGACATCTATTAGCAGAATAAAACTCAGTTCTGCTAAAATTGAACTCAATAGATTGTTTAGACATCTATTTAGCAGGACAAACCACCATTCTACTCTTATATTGTTTGGATATGCATTTGCCAGTTGGTTTATATTGACATTTTATTCCCTGATTTGGTTATGGATTTTATTTATACGTATGTTGGCTTATGTAAATAACGGTTATGTGAAAACGGTAAATTGATTTAGTATGATTGTGGTCCCTAAGCCTCCTTTCAAATTTGTAAAATTATGGTTTTTAAATTGACTTTAATTCTATAATAATTTAAGGATAGGTATTTTAAATAATTTTGTAAGTTGTTCAATTATTTTAATATAGGTATTTACAAATGATATTTTGTAAACAATATTTTATAAGGGTTTATTTAAAGGAGATTTACAAATGATATTTATAAATGATATTTTAAAAAAAAGGGATTGTAAATGAAGATTTATTAAAGAGTTTTATAAATGATTTTGGAGATTTATTTGGAGATTTATTAAAGAGTTTTATAAATGATTTTGGAGATTTATAAAAGAAGTTGAGTTTTATAAATGATTTTGAAGATTTATAAAAGAAGTTTTATAAATGATTTTGGGGATCTATAAAAAAAAATTTATAAATAACTTTGGATATTTATAAAGAGTTTTATAAATGATTTTTTGATATTTATAAAAGAGTTTTATAAATGGGGATTTAGAATTCAAGCAAAGAAGATTTCATAAATGGAAATGATTTATTAAAAGGATTTATTGAAGAAATTTATAAAAAAATTGGAGATTGGATTTCCCTTAATTGACCTTCTTAATTATGGTGGTATGGAACTTTCGTTTCATGCTTAACACCGAAGGAATATTGTTTGGGGTTGTTCTTATCTCTACTTTAAATAACGTTTATATGATCCTTTTAATATGATTTTGAAGTGAGAAACCTTTCACAAATTTTTTATGAATATACTTATGTTAGTGAGATAAGTATATGAATGTTTTAATAAACGTTTTGAAAAGAGATTTAAATAAATGTAACTATTCTGAGGCTTAGTGGTTGCTATGCATATTAAATCTGTGGTTTATTATTTGATTGTGTATTTGATAGTTGAATAACTGACAATTAAATCTTGGCCTGTTTTAACTCAGGAAGTATGTTGTGTATAATCGAGTTCCTTGGTGAGGACTCAAATACCCGTTGCATACTTCTAAAGAACCAGAATTGAGTCAGCCAATAATTACCGCTTTGTTGGGAGACACCGGTTTCGGATAAGTATGAATTATTCGAACTACTCCAAACTAATAGCGTTCGTAATGGATCGTTATGAAGTTTGCTATGGAGCTATACTATTCTTCCCGAGGGTGATTCCAAAATGGAAGATAGTAAATGTTGAATGTTTGTTCGGTTCGGACCAACTTGTATGGATGAATGCTGGCATTGCATTTCTGCTTGGAGGGCAGTGTTAGCATTCCAAGGCGGTCTGCTATGAGAAAAAAAGGTAATCGTGACCTCTCAAGCCTTACATCCTGGTAATGGCTAAAACAATGTATGCCGCAAGCCAATGTGGGTCGCTCCCATTAGGGTATGATCATCACCTTATCTAGAGTCGATATCTATATGTATACTTCGGGGCCCTTTTTTGGTTGTTGATCACAACCTAGGGGTGATAGTATTCGGTACTATCCAGTCGGGGATAGGCCGGTCTTGCCAGTAGAGGGTATCGACGAAGCCCATGGGTATATTTTATCTAGAGGTGTACCTTTCGGAAGGTAGTCCCTTACCCTGCCATTATTGGAAATCCATTCTCCAATAAACGACTTCAGTTTTTGATTATATACTTATTATTTCCTCATATACACACAACATAGCTACTTTGTTATTAAATACTTTAAACCCTAGATATTATTATAATAGCACTATATTTTTATAATATAAAATGTTTTTTTTATCGTAAGGTAATAACTCGTCTGTGTTTATGCGCGGCGTGGTCTTATGGGATACTTTTGATTTTAAAGGATTTTATAAGTTATAATAAACAAAATTCCTTGTGATTTAAGTTTCTCATATTGGTTTTACCAGACTGACCTGAGTGTTATTTTTCTTATAATGCTCGAGTCAGACCAAATATGTTTTCAGATTAGCTTTGGATGCTTTGGAACTCCGGGGACTAGCTAGATTCCAAGTCGTATCTCTCTCATATTTTTTTTACTTCAACTGTATTATTATTGTATCCTTCGACAATTGTAAGGACAGGTTGTTATAAATGTCCAGGGCTGTTGATAGGTTAGTGTTGTACTCTGATGTATGTAAATTAAAGTTATTTCTTTTTGTAAAGACTTGATTTTATATTATATATTATTCTTCACGTTTTGTGAGATTCTATTTTATCTTTCTTCTTTCTTTCATCCTTAATGACTTATCTTTCAGATGACTAAATGATTGACACATGAGTACCGAGGATGTATTAAGTGTCGTCTTTAGTAGTAAGAATGGCATATCATTACATTTGGTATCAAAGTTGAAGGTTAAGCGAGAACCTTGGTTTTGGTGGGGTAAACTCAATAGAGATAGGGTTAGTAACACCCTAGAATGAGTTTGAGTGTATTATATGAGAGCGCGTATTTGTTAGTGCTATGAAATGTTTTTCATATTGAGTTAATTGATTTGTTGAGTGGCTTATGGATTCTGGTCAATACAAGTAGCTAACTTATTGATAGGGATATCGAAAAACTTAAACAAGGCCAACTGACACAACATTTTTTTAAAATGGGTAAACAAAATAATTTTACGTAGGATTATATTTTATGTCTAAAGAATTATTTTCAAAAATAGTATAGTTAATTTTGATGGGTTGTTTTTTAAGGGATGATAATATTCTATTATTATCATTTAGGATTTTGTTCTATCATGCTCATCCAGTTTGTGCATCAACTATTATTGAGTATTGTAAGTTGCTTTCTTTTTGAGAATATGTGTTGGGCAGTAGAAATTAGGGCAACAGTGAAATGAACACCTTATGAATGAAGTTTCACAATTTGACTATAAGGCGTTCCGTGTTAATGTTGGCTTAGAACTTGATTTAATAAAAGAAGTTTGTTAAAAAGAAAGTTAGAATTTTGAGAATGATTTTATATAAGAAAATGAATTTATAAAATTGGTTCTTAAGATGTGACTTAATAATAAAAAGAATTTAAGTCGAAAACTTTAACTTAAATCTTGGTGTTTTTGAAAAATGGTTTTCAAGGTTTTGGAAAGTAATAATAATATTACTTGAAAGTATTTTGGTTCAAGTATAAAATTTGGGAATGAAAATTTTAAATAAGAAGTTTTTATTTGGATTGGTTTTGGGAACGATTCTTGATTTGTTTTAGGATAATCGAAATAATTTTATAAGTGACGATCGGATGTTTGCCTAAGCGAATGTTGTAGGGCATTTAGTAAATTATTCTCTTTATCATTGTATGATCGAAACGAGGTCAAATCCGAACGAACCTAAAGCAAGTTGGAAATAAATATTTGTTGGAAATATGTAAGGTATTTTTTCAAAATTGTGATTTTGAAATAAAAGAAATATTTTTAATTTAACCGGTTCGAGTGGCTCGAAAATAACTTAAAATGAGAAAGAGATGCATATGGACGGAAAATGCTTCTCTTGAGTATTACCCTTCTTGGTAAGGGAATGTATGATACTATATGGTAGTACCTAGTTCCTTAGTACCATTTTGGGGTTAATCGGGTTATACACACACACACACACACAATTATCTATAGTTAAAATATATAGTTTTATTCAAAATGCATTTTGAAATAAGACCGGGTATTTGGATCTTGAGTTTTCTAAGGGAAATATTTCAAAGTGAAGTTTGAATTAAATAGTGGTATATAGTCTAAGGATGTAGTAGAGTATTTTGCAAAGTTTAACCTATGTTTAGTTTTATGAAATGTGTTAACAAGAAAACTTGTCAACACCCCAAAGTAGAGTTAACGGAACAGGTAAATCCTTCTAAATCTCTTTTGTCTAAGTTGAGAAAATTAGGATGTTGTTACTTCCTTTTATTCACTATTTTAGTGATGTTAAAATACATTTTAACTATTTAAATCATAATTATTCATTTTTTTAAGACATATCTATTTCATAAATAAAATATTTATCATAGCAAATATAATAATCAAATTTCTTTACACATTTATTCATTTAGACATCAATTAAACTATGAATTCAAATTAAATAAACTTTATTACAAAATGTCCAATGTATTTTATTTTATCTATTCAAAGATACATTTTTATTATACAACATATTCATTTCAGAAAATAACTTTTATTAAAATTCCTAGGTTAGACTTAAGGTTCCATATTAAATCAAATTTGATTATTAAGTTATTTAAATAAAATCTCTTTAAATTCCTTTTTCACTATTTACCTCTGTAAATCTTTTATAACTAAAATTTAAGTGTATACCATTTATTATAACCACTCAAATTTTATTTATAAAATCTTTTTATATTGTATATTATCCAATTACATTGTTAACTTCTAAAAATTAAGGTAAGCTATATTGGAATGCAATTGAGAATTATACAAATAAAACTTTCTTAAACTAGTATACACTATAAATATTCTAATTCAATCATTTCAAGCTTGAATATTTATTCAAAAATTTGATTTTCTTTTTATACTTGAAGTTATTATTTAAGATAGAATTTAAGAATAAAATTTTCGATTCCTTTCAAACTATTTAGAGATAAATAAATGTATGTACATAATTTGTCAAATCAAATTTAAATCATATATCTATATATTTTATAAATCAAATCATCTTTTAGAAATTCAAATCAATTAAATTCCCCAAAATAAAGTTGTAGCAAGACTACAGAACAGTCTCTTCACTTCGAAACTCGAAAATGAACGTCGATGATGCTGCAGTCATCACCGAAATTATTTTTCAGCGACAAAGAGAAGAAGACTAAATTTTTAAACTTAAAAATCCTTTAGAAACAAATTTCTACTTGGAAATACTTTAAATAATATATCCTTTTAAAACTTTAAACACAAGGTTTGAAATCCATCGGATATTAAATTCTTAAATTTCTTGTTTTAAATTCATTTCAGTTCCCAAATAAATTTATAAACAACTATTTATAAATTCATTTATAGAACAATAAATGATAAATCAAGTATTATCATTTCAAATAATCAATTTAAATCAATTTATTAAGTTCCATAATATTTACTTATATCAAAATTTATTTCATTAAACAATTTTTTTTTTAAATAATATTGTGTCAGTTTGTTCTGTTAAAGTGTTTTAGAAATCCTATCGATAGCGTTGATCAGACGAATCGATCGGAAGCCCAAATCAACATCAACAACTCAAACGACACACTATATAAAACAAAACATAGATTTACAAGTACCATTCAAAATGTTTGGAGATATTTTGGAAACAAAACAAGATGATTAATTATCAACATATGAAGATGGATAAGCTTAGATAAATCGTGAGCAACCTTAACCGGGTCAACCGTGACTTAATGAATAAGATCAAATGTGTATTTTTTTCTGGGGTAAATCTACATCTGATCTTAAAAGATAGAGTTTGGAGTAATAAAAGATATTAGCATCTAAACCAAGGATAGATATGAATCTCTGGTGAATCGATGCTAATTTGTAAAGGAGTTTCCCCCTTTACCAGAAAATTAGAATATTGGCGAGACAGCCAATTCACTATAAAGATCATTCGAAGTGGCGTTATGTGATACTCCAAAATCAAAAGAAGATGAATAGTGAGGGACAAGAATGAATTTTGGAACCGCAGCGAACGTTCCAAAAATTCAAAGGAAATTCGAATCAAGAGGAAAAGATTCAAACTCGACCGAAAGTGATTCTGTAAATAAATCTACTCCATATGCTGAGTTTTGCCTCAAAGCCCTGGCTCTGATACCAACTGTAACGACCCGATATTTTCAACCATTCGCATCCATTATAAGTGCATAGGCAGACACACATGCCGGAATTGAATTGCTCAAAATACCGTGTTGTAAATAAAAATTTGGCAAATCTCATAATATACAGTAAATAAATATAATCACAGATCACAGACACAGAGTAAAATAATGCAGCGGAAGTAAAAGAAATAGTAGTTCATGAAGCTACTATGTAAATACATCAGAGTTAAATAAGATACAACAGAAGAAATAAAATACAACAGAAGTCTCAATATGATAACCAAGTACAAGCTGAATAGAACAAAACTGAAATAGATAGGACAAGACAAGCATATAATCTCCAGCGATTCAAATCTCCAAGAGAGCGGAAATCCAAATCTATGAATAACTCAGGCTGACCCGAGCGTAAAGCAGGACACAAAACACTTGAGTCAGGACAATATATACTTATATAATGTAAACCAACTCAAATGAACTGTAATAAAGGTACAAGTAACTTAAAGAATGTTTGGGATCGTCCATTCTTTAAGGATCCGTTAAACTATTTACTATGTAGTAATATTCGCTATTATAATAATGTCTAATAAGTAAAATATAATCATATAGAAAATAGCGTTAAGGGGATGGAGAACCTTAACGCGGTCGGATCTTAAAATCATAATCGTAGTAAAGCTCGATATGGTAGGTGACACAGCACAACTAGGCAATGCCAGGGTAGATATACCAATTACGCACACGGACTGATGGAGCGCATAGCAGCCACTACCGTCCACCTCGAACAACACTCCCAAATCGAAGGGTGGCCACCAAAAATCAAAAAGTAATAGAATGGAATCGAAGAAGTGTGTCCGATAAGAGCTGCTACCTCACTGGTCCGAGATCGCTCCTGTTTTAGCCACCTTATGCCAACTCACGAGAGTTGGGTCCACGTATATACCTTAGGATCGTCGCCACCATCCTACTTCATTCTGGAAACTCCACCGCGTACACAGTTGTCAAAGTGGTTTTCGGTATCGACAGAGAGTATGTCCATATCTGATCCCGGTCTCTTTAACAACCAATCGTTATTATAACCCGTGGTTATAACTTTTAAAACAATACTTTACTTCAAAATAAAATATCATTTCAAATCCAAATCTTTATCAAAATAAAGATTAAATAATTCCAAACCATTTCAATATATTTAAAATATCATATCATTTCAAAACTTCATTTCAAATCATTTCAATATATCAAAATATCATATCTTTCCAAAACTTCATTTCAAATCATTTTAATATATCAAAATATCAATCTTTCCAAAACTTCATTTCAAATCGTTTTAATATACCAAAATATCATTTGAGTTCAAATCTAAATATTTAACTTTAAATACCCTTTAAATTTAAAGATATACTTCATTTATTATCATTTCAAGTCACCTTTTAAATAGTTTATATTTCAATCAAAATAATTCATTTAAACCATTTAAAAGTGTAATTATTATATTTCCAAATCAAGTATTCAATTTCCAAAGTTTCAAACCATTCTGAGTTCGTTTACTAAGTCAAAACCCATATTTATTAAAATTTCAGCATTTCACAGCATTTAAAAACAACTGCTATAAGTTATATTTGAAAACATTTTTAATTCAGCAAAGACAGCACTTAAAACTGCTGTTAAAACTCAGTTTTAGTTCAATTATAGTTCAAAACAGAAAAGACAGCATTTCAGAAGTGCTGTTGCAGTTCAGATTTCAAAACAAGGGTTAAATTTGGTTTCAGCAAAGACTGCGGACCATTATAGCATTTCCAAAGAATGCTATAATAGGCCTGAGTTCAATATTAGCCTATAAGTTCAATTACAGCAACCACAGCATTTCAGAAATGCTGTAATAGCTCTTTTTACACAATTTTAGTTCAAAACAGAATCTATAGCATTTCTAAATGCAATTAAAAGTAGATTTCAGGTGTTAGTGTATTTCCAGCAATTAAATAACTTCAATTTAAAACACATAAACATTTTTAAAAATCATATTTTAACATTTAAAATGTTCATTTACATATCATTTAACATATATCTTTTTCACAATAAATTTCTTATAATTAAATCCAATTTTCAACAATTTACTTAATAAATTTAAGTGTAAAAGTTTCCAATTCTTCACATTTCAACAAATAACTTAACACTTCAAATTTAAATTACCATTTCACAAATTTAACTAAATTTCCAATTTTATTTAATTAACTTAAACCTTTAATTAAAACCAAATTTCACATTTCCAAGTCAAGTTATATTTTAAAAGATCACTTTTAAACATTCATTTATTTAACCACTTAAATTTATAGAAAAATCAATAATACTTTAATAAATCACTTAAATTCAAATTTAATCAAATTATCATATTTACCATTTCCAAATAAAATTTAATATCCATTTTATTTATATAACTTAAATATCATTTTTAACCAAAATTCCAAATTTCCAACTTAAGTTATATTTCAAAAATCCAGTTAAACCATTCCTTAATTACATTTTTAACACATAGAAAAATCATAATTTCTTTAATTCAAAATATTTCAAAATCTGCTTAAATCAAATTTCATAAATTTTTATTTTTTAAAATACTTAAAAATATCCAAAACACTTTATAAAATAACCACGGGCCTGTATATAGTTTTCTAGCCTAGGTCAAGTGATATGGATATGTATCATTTCAATCCGCAGTTTAAAAAGAAAAATCTGGGTTCTATCATTTCAAACCCGCAATCCCAAGTTAAGATAAATTAAATAAAAACCATTCAGGCCTATCATTTCAGCCTATAACAATTTTTCCCTATTCTAAAGTCCGTTCGGGTATGTATCATTTCAACCCATAGTGATTCTAGTCTACAGGGAACTTGCAATGGTGATAACAGATATAAATGAACAGAATACATTATATAACAGTAACGGATGATATAATAGGTGTATAAACATCATATGATCATAACATAGTCAAGTATAACATGATAATATATTTCTACAGATTCACAGGATGTCAATTTACTAGTTATATAAGTACACAATGTCTGGTGAGAAATACTCACTTGTTAAAGCTGGAGATTAGCGACCAAAACACATAGAATAGATTCCAGAAAGCACAACAAGCACGATATAGCATGACTCTTGATTTGAATGAATGGAGAGCCTTGATATTTATCTTGTAAACAACCCAAACAAGATAATATAACATATGAATATTCAACACAGAATTATATAAAAACAAGTTGAAATACAAGGCAATAAAGACAAGACCTTGTATTTACCATTCGAATGCTCGACCAAGGTGGATCATGAGCTCAGCCAATGATGTGTTAAGCACAGGTTTGGCATCATATAGGTCAGTCTTGGGTCAGGTAATGGCATCAAAACAAGTGGAGATGAAGGTGTAGTGATGCTAACATGAAGCATACCAAAGACAATGCAAAAGAGGCAAGTTGTTTAACTTTTTGGCTCGGCTTAGGTCAATTGGAGCTCGGCCATAGGGGGTTCCAGATCTGGTCAGTGGTCATGTGGCAGCCAGAAGTGATGTAGATGATGGTGGTGGTGGCTAAGGAGTGGCCAAAGGCAACTATGAAGGTAATAGTGGAGTATAGGCTAGGCTAGCCTTGTTTTGGTGAAGTTTGGCAAAGCTTTGCAATGTTTTTGTGGCGATGCTTCATGTGAAGGGTCATGGCCTGTCTTGGTCAGAGGGAAGGGAGTGTTTGCTGCAGTAGACGGTGATGGTGAGTGGAGTTGAAGGGTGGAGAGGCTAGTGGCCGAGCAAACAAGGTAGGAAGAGGAGGCTAAAACAATGAAGAAGAGGAGAAAGATGTGAAAAGAAAGAAGACATTTTTTTTTATTAGAAGAAGATAGCCGTGAGTTTTTTTGAGGATGGTGAGATGTTTTCTCACGTGAAATGAGAAGGAAGTCACAGCAATAACAAAAAGATATGGTCGGCTAAGCAACTGAATGCAAGAGTTAGGAAATGAAAAGGCGGAAGAGGAAAAGACTTAGGAGTTTCAACAGTTTAAAACCTTTCATATTTCTTTATTTTAATTATATAACTTTATATTTCTGGAAATAATAATAATCCCAGATAAAATTTCAAAATTTTATCAGAATATAATAATTTATATAGATATTTATCAATTATATAAAGTTAAATTAAGAAAATAGCTAAAAATAGTAAACTAGTCTAGAAAATTTGAAATTGAATAGAATAAATTTTAGAAAATTTCATACGAGCTTGTAATATATTTCTAAACATAAATAATAACATAAAATAAAAATATATTTACAAAATAAATATTTAAAATTTAATTTACATATAATTTTTAATGAAGAAAATAGAAAAACAGCCTTTAAAAGTAGGAAATCATCATAGTAAATTTTGGAAAAATTCTATTATTATTTTTAAAAATATTTAGAGATGAAAATATACATAAATTAACATATTGACACATATTAAAATAAAATATAAGAAAGGAAATATGATTTATAAAAATTAAAATAGGCAAAATTGCACAATAAAACAAATTATACTAAAAATTGAAATGTACATAACTTTTACATTTTAACTTCGTTTTCAACGAAACGAAAAATAGTGTTCAAGTTATTAAATCTATTTTCATAATAAAAGATAAAATTTATAATTTCAAACTATTTAAAATTTAAACTTAAAAATCAAAGTTTGACTGTTGACCAATATTCACATTTTCAGGAAATATTAAATTTAGTCATATTTGAAATTCTAATCCACATCAAAGTCAAAGTTTATATTTAAAATAACAAAATTTATTCTTTTTTATAAATAAAGCTTTTGAATCTGGAAAAAAATCAATTTAAGAATAATTGTAAAATACAGGGTTGTTACAAAAATCGTTAGTTACATACTTGGAAAAGTATTTTAAAATGCAGAGAAGCAGGCACGAAATTAATAGAAAGGAAATTTAAATTAGGTAAGCAAACCAGCTTTTGGTTTGATCCATGGATCAATGGAAAATCCTTGATCAATTTTCTAGGCTGGAATAACTTATATAAGTTCGGTGGTGCATATGAAAAAGCTGAAAGCATCATTCAAAATTCAACATGGAATACTCAATTGCAACCAGCAGCATCCATATTCAATACAGCAATAAGTAAAATGGAAATTAATACATGCCCAAAAGAAGACGGCTGTAATTGGAAATTAATATCAAAAGGAAAATTCTCATTTAAAAATACTTGGGATTTCATCAAAGGTGAAGATATTGAAGAATGGCACAAAATAATTTGGAATAATGAAAACTGTCCATTGTGTGTGCTTTGCTATTTTAAATCGTTTGGCAACAAGAGATAAATGTTCTAAATGAAATAAAAATGGAAGTATCAACTGCCTCTTGTGTAAAAATGTGCCAGAAATTATAGATCATTTATTCTTTGATTGTATATACTCCAGGCGCATATGGTATATAGCCAAAAACAAACTAAAGCTCAATCAACAGGCTCTTTAAAATATCAGAGAAAGTATTCAACATGTACAAAAAGTGTTCAAAAACAAGAAGAAAGAATTCAACAGTGCTTGCATTGTCCTAACCACTATAATATATTTTATATGGAGAGAAAGAAATAGCAGATTACATAAAGAAATTGAAACAAATAGCTTAAATTTTTGGAAATCTATAGAAGCAGAATACTATATTATGTTTCTAAAAACTTGCAAAGAAGCCAACATCAATAGCCAAAATCAGAGCATATGCGAGCTTGAAAATTATGAGGAAAGAGTCGAAGACTACTTATAGAGCAGGAACTCTTATTAGAGATTTCCCAAGGAAGTGTTTACAGTAGCTACCCTTAACTAAGTGATCATCACAGGTCAAAGGATTCAAGAGTTTGTCATGGCAACAACTTTGTTGGCAATCCAATTGGGGGCGGCCATTCCAGAACCCATACCAGGATCGTTCCCTACAAGGGAAGTCAACATGCTTTCAGTACGTGTAAATCAGATAATAATTTAAATATTAGTACTAATAACTTGTTTTTTCACCTGATTTGGTTAGGAGCTTTCACTCTCCCAACAAGGAGCCTGAAGAACCTCTAGCACAACAACAAGATGCAATTTTACAACTGGAAATCAATAACCAGAGAGTCGGAGCCAACTATTACATGAGCAAGCTCAATAATCAATTATATCACTTATCTGTGTAGAGTAACGGTGAAAGCAGCAAGCTTCAAGAGTAAGTGAAGCAAGCAGCTAAGGATTCCAACAACTTAAGCAAACCCAGAGATATTTTCATCGATTCAAAGCATTCAGATGCTAGCAAATGCATGGAGAAAACATGGAAACCTCCTTGAAGGAAATGCACGTTATCCAATTTAAAGATCGAGACGAAGTGCCAACAACTCAAAAAAATTCAAAGATTTATTCATCGATTCATTGATTCAATGAATGCATTCTGATGATTACAATAGCAAGGAGAAGATATGGAAGCGTCCTTGAAGGAAGTGCATGATATCTATCTTGAAGATCGAGACGAATCACCTCAATCGCATTGAAACTCTAATTTACTAGCGTTTCTCTCTGAAGAGGATTGAATAAAGAATAATGTAAGGAGCGGCTAGGGTTTGAGTTGATGTAGTAATGAAGTGGGTTGTTATTACTTACCCGATACTTACTCTCGGGTTGTATTGTAATAGGCCTTGGGCCATATATTTTTTATATTTTCAAAAAAAAGTTCGTTTTATTTTTAATTACTTAATAGGAAAATTATTATGACGTAGAATAAGAGAAGCAACATAAGCTGCATAGTTGATCAGTTCATACACATTTGTATGTATGTATGTGTGTATATCTGTGTGCATGTGAGTACAAAAACACATATATACATGCACATATGCACAGGTGTACGTGCCCACATGCACTCACTCACACACACATACAAAAGGTAGGTAGGGAGCAACTACACCTCATTGTGTTACTGAGTTTTACAATTCAAATTAAAATCAAATTTTGTACATATGTTTCCAGCCATTTACATCTTCATCAAATTTGAGATCATTTCAAACTTTTGTATACCCAAACAGCAAAATTTAGCAGTCGGTTTTAACCATTGATATGAAATTTTTTTTTATAATGTTAGAACGGTCTAAAAACAACTTTTTTGGTAAAGGTGATCTTGAATTAGATAAGCACAGATCTACAAAATATGATTTTATTTTGAATATAAACCTGATCACAATTACTGCCTTTTCTGTTTACATTGTATTTAAATATTAGAAATGAAGTTCTTTGCTTAAATTGTACATGAATGTGTTGATATGTTAGCAGTAAAAACTTGATCCCTCATTGATCTAGTATCACCTCTCTTTTTTTTCATTTTTTCTTAAAGCAAAATCAGTTACACGTTTTTCTTTTTTCAAAGCCGACATGGACATTAATGGATGATATTTTGTAGGGGTTCTACAACAACGAGTTGAATAAAAAAATGCTAATATTGTATTGAGGGAGCATTGACCAAACCATCACGTTGTTAGGTATGGCTCGCATTGTGAGTGCGTTGGTTGAACAATAAATTCTCACATCGCAAGAAATATGACGCATAATGTGGTATGCATGTGTGATTGGTGGCACTTAACATTGAGACTTCCTTTTGTTAAGTGCTGAAACACAACACATGGAACCTATTAACAAAGATACAAACTTCTAAATGTTTGCTCGTTATCTAGAAAATTTTATAGTATTCATGCTTGTCTTATACTTATAACTGCTTGCTTGTGTTTATTTTTGTTTATGTTTTGTGTTTGTTTCTATTTCTGTTCTTAATAAAAGGTTTAATTTTTTTATGCCACTAGTATATCGACACAATGTTCGGCCTATCTTTTAATTGTATAGCTTTGATGAAAAAACATTTTTACAAAATTTCATTATCAACTAAAAACATAATGATAATATGTTTTGTAATAAATTATTAGCATTTTTGAAGACAAGTAAAAACATTTAAGAAAATATACAATATATAACAATCAATAGTTATGTTAATTTGACGTAGCGATAACTAAAAGAGCACAAATCTATAATCCAAAACATATGCATGTTAATTTCAAAACAATCTATAATTATATATATTATTTGAGATTATTTTTGAATTAACATACATACATTTTAGATCCTTAATGATTACACCGATTGATATACATACTAGTCTTTGGTGTGATGTTCAACGTACCATGGAAAATTGTGTTTTCCATCAAAGAGGATACATTTAACTCATCTAGTTATAAAATGTCCTTTGATTTTCGGAAAAGCATCAACTATTGATGGTAAAAACACAACCACATTTAACTCTCTACCTAATTTCACTACCGAAGGCTATTTAAACTAATATTGAAGGAAACCACCCCACATTCAATAAGTCAATAGTTTAGATACAATTATTTATTCTATCATTTCTATTTTTCTTCTACATAAATAGCTAATAAGTTGCCTTTAAATCCCACAAAATTAACCATATAACACTGATTAACAAACTAAAGATATGCCTACATCAGTTGCGGAAGAACAAATCACGAATGTGGAGGAAAATGTGAAAACGAAGACGTATCAAAAAATAGGAGTTTCATTCTCTATGAAACTTGATGATGGAAATGAGCTCAACTCTCTTGGATTGAGGAAAATAATGCGCTTCCACTAAATTTCAAATTTAGGCTTTTGGTATGTGGAAACACAAAGAACGCTGGTGGATTAGGTTTAAGAAATTTTAAAGATCTGAGTGAAGCATGCAATTACAAATTATTTTGAAAATTCATTAAAGGCAAATCACTATAGGCTAAGTGGATGAAAGCCAAGTATAATCCTGACCTAAAATTCTCTTTTATAGTACAAGCATTACCGAGTTGTCAACCAGTTGATTTCATCCCTATTTTTTGGAACTATGAGCACAGCATCCACAAGGGTAAGTACACCCAACTATCTTTTTCCAACCGCTTGAAATACAAAAAAGCATGCTTGATGCTTTTATCAAAACCAATATCAAACATAAAATGATGAAATCTTTTGTACCATTACCTACAAATTGTAAGTGTATTCCATGCTACTTTGTGTTATTTCACTTTGCATGTAAAGTTAGCATAGGATTTTTCAATTTTT
This sequence comes from Allium fistulosum, assembly GCA_030737815.1. Lineage (NCBI taxonomy): Eukaryota > Viridiplantae > Streptophyta > Magnoliopsida > Asparagales > Amaryllidaceae > Allium > Allium fistulosum. Next base: position 718,186,047 of record CM060905.1, on the reverse strand, counting down.
TCAAATGCTTTTGTTGGAATATTATGAGATTTATCTAATATATTATTATAGCTGCGATAATAGTGTGAGTGAGTTCTATTCTTCCTGCAATAGATAATAGCTTGCTCTTTCAGTTGTCTATCTTATTTTGAATGATATCATATAGTCTAGCACAGTCCCTGTCGGGCTTGTCCTTTATTTGATTTGAACTAAGTGGAAGTCCTAAGTATTTGACTAGATGTTCATTTTCTTGAAATTTTAAGATATCGAGTATCACTTCCTTTCTATTACATGCTTTGCTAAAATACACTTTTGTGTAACAACCCAAAATTCTAGTCATTTGATTTTAAATGTTTAATTATTTTAAATATTTAAACAATTGAATTTTGGAATTTAATAACTTATAATTCAAATATAGGGAATAATTAAAATTTGAATTATGAATTAAATGTTAATTAAATGGGTGTAATAATTTTATTTCCCTCCTTTTAAGCAATAAATAATGTTGGTGAATTCAATTTGTAAACTTATTTCCAAATATAAATGAACCAGATAAATATCGATAATTTAATATAAAACGATATTTAAATTTGTAAAATTAGCCTTTCGGGGCATAGTATCAGATTTCGATGAAACCAGTTTCATCGAATTCGTAATAGTGAATTATTATAGGATTTCAAGTTTCATAGCGATTAGACTTATCGTTTGGTCGTGCAAGCTTGAAACGCGTAGAACGTATTTTAAGAACTTTAATTAAAATAAATTGATTTTTGAAAAACTATCTTCTGAGTATGATGGAATTGGCATCCGATACCTATACCATTGTGTTTGGAATAGGGGTATAACATATAGAATGTCAGGCGGCACACCTCGATTGGAGTATGTAAATTTTAGGCGTGAATAGTGCCAGTTAGAAAAATCTATATAAGGACCTAGACCCATTCTATTGCAAGCAAAATTCTTATAACCCTAGCCGCTCCTCCTGGGAAACCCTAGCTCCCATAAATTAGATGGTCGTTGTTGATTTAGGCCTCTAGAGGTGGAGTTAGGTCAGGGACCCAACTATAAAAAAGTTCGGCGTGATGAGTTAGGCTCGATCAATGGTGGGATCGTCGACTAGCGACGCAATATGGCCAGAAACCTTCGATGAACGGCGCAAGTTACTTGCCATTTTCTGGTGGAACGACGGTGTTTGGGGGCCATGCAAGGGTGGCGCAAGCATGGGCGAGTGAGGGTCGGAGTTTGGTTCGCCTGCAACAGCATGCGATCGAACCTTGCTGTGGCAGTGATCGAGGAATCATTGGGTTCGTGTGCCTGTGATTGGGGGCATGGTGGAAGGAGGAATTAGGTTTATGTTTTAAAAATTTAATTAATTAATGTTTAAATGTTAATTAATTAATTAATTTAGTTAATTAATCGATTGAATGTTCGTTAACTCGTAAATTGTTCATACGAGGTCGGATTCGAGTGAAATGAGTTGTGTTGCACTAGTATGGAAATCATTTTTGCATTGGAGTTGGTTTTGTCAGATTTGGAGCATGTGAAAATTTAGGCTATAATCAAATGCCCGTTCGAATTTAGTCCTAACGAGAATGCTTCGGCAGAAACTGGAATCAATGTGAGTTTAACTCACATTAAATTTTATTTTATCATATCAATGATGTTATAAATGTTTATTGATTGCCTGGACGTTAATTAAATTGTTTGATTGATTGTCTGGTTGAATTTTCATTTGGAAAATGGATGACATATTAAATTGATCGTTATAAACCCATATGATTATCTGTTTATTATCCATAACCACTATTTTGCAAGGAAAATCTATAGAGAGACCCAAAGAGGATTTCTCACCCATAAATTATTTATTTACATCCATATGCTATTATTAATGGTTTATTGAAATTAATTTCTAATATTCCATTTAATAGTTTAAATGTCATTATAGCGATTTTCGCTATACCATCGTTTATTAAATTTCATCCCTAAAACCCTATCATATGAACTTGAGCTTGTGTTTCTGCTAAAAAGAATATTGAAATTTATAAATCATTTTGAATAATAATAATTTAAATAATCAATATTTTAATTAATTAATTTGTGATTAATTAACCAATTTAATAAATGATGATGAAAATTGATTTATCTTCAGATTGAATTAATCATTTTTGCTAATGTTGTTTATACTTAGTTAATCATTTTAACTAATGAGATCATGGAGGGAAGCTGAAGATTCACCTATCGTAGTATTTTATTTTTCACTGTATTGTATAGTAGACCTATCGGCATTTGTAAGGTCAAGATTTTATAACTGTCCGGCTGATAAGTTTTGTTTTAACTCTGATATGCTTTATATTTTTGAAGTGACGGTTTCTATTGTACTTGTATATTATATGCTATCGATTCTGCTGTCAGATTCTGTTTCTCTATTCTTTTTTTTTCAATCTACCCTTTTGTCGATTGGATGCGTGACATTGGAACACGGTGGTAGTGTTCGATGTCGACCTTCGATAGTCAAAAAGGCGGGTCATTACATTTGGTATCATAGCGCAAGGTTAAGCGAGAACATTGGCTTTGGTTGGGTTTGGCTCATTAGAGATAGGGTAAGCGACACCCTAGAATGAGTTTAAGAGTATTATTTATACGAGAGCGTATTTGTTAATGTTATAAAAACGTATTATGTTAACGGATCTATTGATTTTTTATGAATTCTGGTCGAGACGTATGATGCCACGGGTCAATAAGGATTTCTAAACACTCGACCAAGGCCAATGGACACGGTATTGAATTTTTGAAAATTTTGGCAAATTAAATATCTTGCCTAAGATTATATTTTAGATATATAAAGGAATAATTTTCAAAACTTTATATAGTTATAAGGTGTGTTTGTTTAAATGTGATAATATTTATTTATTATCACAATTGTTTGTTTGGTTATGCTTATCTTAAATGAGAAGCATAGACTGTTGGTTATTAATTGCTAAATTGTGCTCGATTTAATTAGGAGCATTTATAGTTTTGATTTAAACCGAACCCTTTGTGAATTAATTTTCACAATTGTGACTATAAAGGTGTTCGGAGAAATTGTTAACTTTAAAATTCACCTTTTAATAATGGTGGGTTAAGAATTAAACTTTATAAAAAGTTGTTAATATAACCTAAATGGTAAGGTACGACATTTAGATAATAACCATGTGGGAAATTTTGATTATAATAAAGAAGAATTATTATAATACGAAATGTTTTTTCATATAAAGGAAATTTTATATAAATTTAGTTTATAAAACATGTTTAAAAAGGATTTTTGAATATAGATCCCGGCTTTTTTGAAAATAATTCCGAAAGAGCTTTGACGAATGAAATAGAAGTATTTCTAGATGTAAATGAAAGTAAAAATATTTTGGAAAGCAAAAATTTTAAATGGAATGCATTTCCTTTGGGATAATTAGGAGGAAATTTGTTTCAATTAGTTTTGTGGTAATCTGAATAATCTTCTAAGTGGCGATCAGATGTTTGCTTAGGAAAATGTTGCCGAATACTTAGTAAATTATTCTCATTACCATCGTGCAATCGAAATGAGTTCAAATCCGAATAAACCCAAAGTGAGTTTTAGTAAATAAATTATTTGAAGTTATTATATATAAAAATATATGTAGTATGCTTTCAGAGAATGAGTTTTTGAAATTAAATCCGAGTATCAAAATTTTAAGTTCCCTTAAAAGGGAATTGTTTTGCAAAAACAGAAAGTATTTCTAATAAGAGATTGTTTTGATAAATGGGATTTTCCCTTAGATAAGATAAGGGATAAACTAGAAACAAGTAAATAGGGTTAAATTAAATAAGAAGATTTTGATAAACACTATTTTATTTAAAAACCGTATATTTGTTTGAAACATCTAGGTAGTGTAAATCATTTATTAATTGGGTCAACTCATTTATATTATTCATTTTAACACTCTAAGTGAAAAGGGTTAATAGGTTGACTCAGTTTTAAGAAAACGGTAATTTGATTCAATTTCCATATAAATTTTTGAAAGGGTAAAATAAAATTTTGTATGTACTCTTAGGATGTAGAAGAGTATTATTTTTTTTGCAAGCCAAGCGGGGTTGGCTGGTCCCCTACTAGTTTATTGAAGACAAATAAAAGAAAATATGATTATGAACAGGCTCATAGTCACAGAAACAAACTAAGAATACCACACAAAGGCAATGACTTAGAAAACACATAGTGGAAAACCAAGATAGAAAGAAGAAATAAAAAAACAAAACCATACAAAGATGGAATGAAACTACATCCTAATTCCAGTAAGATGACTACTGAAATCAAAATGGCTAGCATTCATTCCTATGATGATTTCATGTTTGAGTGTTGTCCATAGTTGATCCCTACTCTTGCTTTTATTTTCAAAGCATCTCAAATTCCTTTCCTCCCAAACTATTTTCATACATTTCTTGAAAATGAAGAAATAACCAATTCTTGCATGCTTCCTCCACCTTGTAGCCTTGCTTATCATATCCCATTCAACTGCTCACACTCCATGCACATGGTAACTACTAATACTTCTCAGTAGTCTGCCCCATAAGTTCATGAGGTCAGAGCACTCAAGTATAATATGGTCCACACTTTCTTCCTGCTACTTACAGAAAACACATAGGGGATCAACACTCATGCCATAATATTTCATCTTACTCTTAGTCATTAGGGCATTCATTATGACTTTCCACATCAGTAAGTTATTCCTGGCTGGTGGAAATCTACACCACATAACTTTATGCCATACAAAACTAGGTTTGTTGCTAATATTTGATAGAAGACCATAGAATACTGAGATTGAATGAGGCTTTTCATTCCAAAGCAGTGTGTCACCAGGAGCAGCTGGGTAAGAGTTACCCCGAGCTCTATTCCAAACCGCCATGATATCCTGATTACTGGTATATGGCAAAAGAAGCTTGCCATCAAACAAGTGATCAATTGCTAGAGCTGCTCTACTAACTCCATACTGGGTTATCTAATGGGAAGCAAAAATTTTCCCAAGAATGAGGCCATAGTCCATCCTTGGATCATCCTAGAAGATTTTAGCACCAGTTTGTGAGAGTATAAATTTAAAGAATGGTGAGAAGGTGGTTCTTAAATCCAGCAACTTCCTCCATGTCCAGCTGCTATTCTGGGGGACTTCCATAGTCCAGAATTTTCTACTACCCAGATTGTACTTTTTAGTCCATTCAATCCACAAGCTATCAGCACCACAAAGCAAGGAATTAAAATGAAAACTAAAGGCTGCTTTGTTCCATAAGTGCAAGTTAAAAATTCCTAGCCCTCCTTTATTTTTTGGCATCTCAATTTTTGCAAATGAGCATGGGACAAATTTATTAGAGTGAATTAAGCCAGTCCGAAAGAATCTTAACATAGCACTTCTAACCATTTTCAACAGTTTATTGGGAAGTATAAAAACTCAGGACCAATACACCATCATAGATGAAATAACAGATTTGATTAAAACAAGTGTTCCAGCTTGTGAAAGATATCTGTTGGCCCAACAATTCATCAAGTTACAAATTCTAGTGTACAAAGGAAGGAAGTTCACAGTTGTAATTCTAGAGGTGTAGAGAGGAAGCCCTAGGTAGGTCATGTCATTATTCATAGGTTGCAATCCAGATTAAGAAATTAATTATTGAGCTGCTTCTTCAGAAGTTCCTGAAGTTATCATTTGTGACTTTGTTGTATTCAGCCTCAAACCAGCTAGAAGGTAGAATTTATCAAGGGTTGCAATTATATTAACTATGGAGACCTGCTCAGGCTTGGTAAATATCATTATATCATCGGCAAAAAGGAGGGAAGAAATATGAGGGGATTTACATTTTGAATGAAACCTTATTTCCCCCTCTATGTACCTCTTTTTCAACATGGTAGTTAAAAATTTCGTCACAAGTATAAAAATGTAAGAAGAGATTGGATCACCCTGTCTGATTCCTTGTTTACTTCTGAAAAATCCTAAAGTAAATCCGTTGTATTTTATTGAGAAAGAGGGGGTAGATATGCACTTGTAGATCCATGCCACAAACTCTTTCGGAAATCTCATCACTGCCATAATTCTCACAATTGTTGACTAGTGGATACTATCATAGGCTTTCTTTAAATCCAGTTTGAGCATGGCATTATGGGTAGCTTAGGCCCGACCATACCTCTTGAGCAATTCATGGGCTATCATGACATTGTCAAGGATATTTCTTTTAGGCAGAAAAGCTGATTAGTTTTTGGAAATGATTCTGCTAAGAACTGAAACAAGTCTGGATGCTAAAATTTTAGAAATGCACTTATACATAACATTGCAGCATGAAATTGGCCTAAAAGAAGTTACAGAGGTAGAAGAGTATTATACAAGTAAATAAAATGAAATAAGTTATTATTTTATGTTTTATAAAGAAATAACTTTATAAAGTATTTTTGAAACTTAGGTGAGAAATTATGAGATAACTCATAAATAATTTTAGTATTGAATAAAATACTAAGTGAAAATATAAGTGAATTAGAAATTAATATAATTAAGAAACTAATAAAATATAGAGTATAACTTTCCGTTTGTCTGAGATAGTTTGGATAACCTTCTGAGAAATAACCAAAGGCTAATGAGCAAAGACAGTATGCTTAAATAATTATCTATATTTTTGGACAATTAAGAAAGTTTTGAACCTAAGTTAAAAATTTGTTTGTTAGTCATTTAACATTTTGAAACAATGTTAAGTGGTAAGTTTTCCCCATTGGAATTTGATTGACTATTAGTGTTATTTTGTTCCTTCATGGAATTTGATTGATTTTGTTTGATTGAATTGAATAGATGTAATTTCACATACCATTGTCTATAAAGTTTAAGTTTATAGACAAAGGATTTTGAATTGTTGTTATTAGGACCTAAATCCTAGTGATTTTGAAAAAGGTAATTTTTAAAGATTTTTGGAAAGGAATGATATTTATTCACTCTAATTGATGTTTTTGGAGGAACCGGAATACCACTGGACGCTCCATGTTCTTTTGATTCTAGAGTTTCACTATACTTTATTAGGAGGAATTCCCTCCTTATCATTTTGATTTTGATCTTTGATTTTCTCGTCTGAGAAATTTGAAAATAGATTTTCGAATTGGAATACCCAGGAATTTTGATCTAAATTTGTCACTCGTAATAACTGGATGCATATCATCTATTACGGAACATTCTCTGTATTTTGTTGCATATGATTGAGATATGGGTTTTGGTTGCATGTAGACTTATATCAGACTAGTTTTTGCATGTAGAATCACATCTCATTGCTTTTGTCAGCCTAACTTTCTTTTAGATTTTGTAAGTACAGGTATGCAAGAGAGCCATTTGATTCTTGTGCACCTGCATTCAAATAGAAGATAATAAATTACTTGCCAAAATGTAAAATAAACGCAAAAAGGTACGTAATAAATTTAGAAAATTTGGTTTGGTTGATGATTTTATGCTCTATATATGGGAGGCCACTTGGCTTTTGTTTTCTTTGATTGGTTTGAGGCCAGTAGTGGCAATTTGTAGTTGTTCCGATTGAGCCACCAAAGGAGACGCTGACGAAATTTTTTGTAAATTTAAGAGTTAGAAATATTTTAAGAATTTTGGAAAATTTTGATAACTAAAATTTGAACTTTCGAGTTATATCTTAGAATAAATAAATGGAAGGGAAATAGTTGTTATAGGTTAATGGATTTAAAAGATTTGAAAATTTTGGAATCTATTTCAACTAATTTGTTTTGAAAAGTTAATAAGTTTAATAACTCATTCTAATTAATAGTTTTAAACTTAAGGGTTTGGAAACATTTTTTTCCTTAGGAATTTCGGGGATGAAATTCATTTAGGGGGAGGGAGGAGAATGTAACAACCCAAAATTCTGGTCATTTGATTTTAAATGTTTAATTAATTTTAAATATTTAAATAATTGAATTTTGGAATTTAATAACTTATAATTCAAATATAGGGAATAACTAAAATTTTGAATTGTGAATTAAATGTTAATTAAATGAGTTTAATAATTTTATTTACCTCCTTTTAACCAATAAATAATGTTGGTGAATTCAATTTGTAAATTTATTTACAAATATAAATAAATCGGATAAATATCGATAATTTAAAATAAAACGATATTTAAATTTGTAAAATTAGCCTTTCGGGGAACAATATTAGATTTCAATGAAATCGGTTTCATCGGATTCGTAATAGTGAATTATTATAGGATTTCAAGTTTTATAGCAATCAGACTTATCATTTGGCCGTGCGAGCTTGAAACGCGTAGCACGTATTTTCAGAACTTTAATTAAAATAAATTGATTTTTGAAAAGCTATCTTCTGAATATGGTGGAATTGGCTTCCGATACCTATTCCATTGTGATTGGAATGAGGGTATAACATATAGAACGCCAAACGACATGCCTCGATTGGAGTTTGTAAATTTTAGGCGTGAATAGTGCCGGTTAGAAAAATCTACATAAGGACCCCAGACAATTGCAAGCAAAATTCTTATAACCCTAGTCGCATCTTCTGCTAAACTCTAGCTCCACAAATTTAGATGGTCATGGTTCATTTAGGCCTCTAGATGCGGAGTTAGGTCATAGACCCAACTACAAAAAGGTTCGGCGTGATGAGTTAGGCTCAATCAATGGCGGGATAATCGCCTAGCGACATGGCCAGAAACCTTCGATGAACGGCGCGAGTTACTTGCTGTTTTTTGGTGCAACGATGGCGTTTGGGGGCCGCACGAGGGCGGCCCAAGCATGGGCGAGTGTGGGTCGGTGTTTGGTTCGCCTGCAACAGCATGCGACCGAACCTTGCTACAGTAGTGATCGAGGAATCGTTGGGTTCGTCGGCGTGTGCCTGGGGGTATTGTAAAAGGAGTGATTAGGTTTATGTTTTAAAAGTTAATTAATTAATGTTTAAATGTTAATTAATTAATTAATTTGGTTAATTAATCGATTAAATGTTCATTAACTCGTAAATTGTTCATACGAGGTCGGATTAGAGTGAAACGAGTTGCGTTCCACTAGTATGAACATCATCTTCATAATGGAGATGGTTTGGTCGGATTTGGAGCATGTGAAAATTTGGGCTACAATCGAACACCCATTCGATTTTAGTCCAAATCGGAATGCTTCGGCGAAAGCTGGAATCAATGTGAGTTTAACTCACATTAAATTTTATTTTATCATATCAATGATGTTATAAATGTTTATTGATTGCTTGGATGTTAATTATATTGTTTGATTGATTGTCTGGTTGAATTTCCATTTGGAAAATGGATGACATATTAAATTGATCGTTATAAACCCATATGATTATCTATTTATTATCCATAACCACTATTTTGCAGGAAAAATCTATAGAGTGACCCAAAGAAGGTTTCTCGCCCATAAATTATATATTTACATCCATATGCTATTATTGATGGTTTATTGAAATTAATTTCTGATATTCCATTTAATTGTTTATATGTCGTTATAGCGATTTTCGCTATACCATTGTTTATTAAATTTCATCTCCAAAACCCTATCGTATGAACTTGAGCTTGTGTTTCTGCTAAAAAGAATATTGAAAATTTATTAATCATTTTGATTAATGATAATTTAAATTAATTAATCTTTTAAATTAATTAATTTGGGATTAATTAACCAATTTAATAAATGATAATTAAAATTGGTTTATCTTTAGATTGAATCATTTTTGCTAATAATGTTTTATACTTAGTTAATCGTTTTAACTAATGATTATTTGAGTTTAATTAATTAATTAAATTAATGATAATGGAGTTTAATTAATTAATTAATTATTTTAGTTTATGATAATAGAAATTAATAATCATTTTAATCAATGATATTTAAAAGTAATAAATTATTTTAAAGAATGATATTTGAATTTTATTAATTATTTTAATTAATGATTGTTTTGAATTTAATTAAATGTTTTAACTAACGATATATGGATCTTAGTTAAATCATTCGAACTAGATGTTTTATAATTAAATAAATCATTTTAACAAATGATGTTTTAATTAATCATTTTGACTAGTGATGTTTGGATTTAATTAAGAGTAAGCTTGGCTCACATCCCTAATAAGTTTCAAAATAGAGAAAACATCCTTCCCAAACTAAACTTACATTTCTGGTCCCTATATTCAAATTCGCACACGGAAAAAGACCCAAATACCCTTTTATGTTTTTAACATTTCAAACGCGTATAACTTTCTGTAGAAAAATCGGATCAACATACCGTTTTCATCAAAAAATCACAAATTTTATGATCTTTAAAATGAGATCCATTGTTGATTCCAAAAATTCAAATTTGTAGTAAAGGTGCAATTATTTCATATATTTGCAGAAAATTCAGCAAATTTTGAACACTTTCGATTTATTTTTCAAATTTACAACATTTGCAAATAATTGCAGACATTTCTGCAACTATATGCTATAGTTGCAGAAATGTCTGCAACTATTACATATAGTTGTAGACATTTCTGCAACTATTGCATATTGTAGAAATGCAACTATATGGTATAGTTGCAGAATTGTCTGCAACTATTGCATATAGTTGCAGAAATGTCTACAACTATTGCATATAATTGCAGACATTTCTGCAACTATTGTGTATAATTGCAGTTTTCCATTGAAATCGAGAAAGCCGACCTCGCCATTGAAGAAGATGATGAAATCAAGAAACATAAGTTCGCAAATGAAGAAGAAGATGAAATCAAGAAAGATAAACTCGTTATTAAATTAATCGTGCAAGAAGCGGAGGGGTATTTTAGGGAAAAAAATAGCCGAAATGAAAAACAGGGACCTACAAAGTATATTTTCTTGCGGGAGGAGTTTTAGTGAATTAAGTTTGCTTCCAGGGATGCGTGCCTAATATTCACTTTAATTAATCCAATTAATTTATGATTATTTTGAACTTAATTAATTATTTTAATTAATGGAATTTAAAATTACTTATCATTTTAATTAATGTTGTTTGAGATTAATTATTCATTTAATTAACGACTATTTGAATTTAATAAATCTTTTTAATTAATTGATTTAATAAACGTGATTAAAGTAATTTAACTAATATAATAAAAATTTCTTTAATAACTGATTTAAAGTTAATAAACTGATTTAATAAAGATTTTAAAGTTAATTTACCAATGTTATAAAAATGTTTGGAAATAATTATCTATTTTATTATAGATAATGAAATGTTTATTTAAAGTGATTTTAAATGTGATTAATTATCTTTCGGGATAGTTAATATTGTTTTTAAATTTTAAAAAAAGAATTGGAACTCGATTATTGGGATGTTAAGTTGGATAATCTTCTAGGTGTTCGGTCAGATGTTGGTTTAGGCCTTCGGGGTCGCGCGCTTGGAAAAAATTTTCTCTTAGCGTTTTACCAATCCGGAACTAATTCTAAAAGTGTTTTACCAATACGGCAATCAAGCAAAAAGTTTAGTTCGATTTTAAAAGTAAAAGTTTGATTCGTTTACGGAAATGAATTATTTTCGAAAAACGAATCACTTATATGGAAACGATTTATTTGTATAATTAGCACTAAACATCGAAGAAGTAGATTTGTAGCTATTTTGAAAGTTAAGAATAATGGTGTGACATGACTATTAGCTGACACTACCTTGACTTATCTGGTAGTATTGTTAACCAAGAAATAGCACAAGTTTGAATTCACTAAGGGGTGATAAGTATACAAGACTTAATTTCCATATACGATCGTTTTATATCCTCGATAGTTGGTATCTCAGCTATCGATTACTTCAACTACTTTGTTATCGTTATTCTAAGATAATTTGTTACTCAATCGAGCTTTGTTATCCTTTGTCGAAAATGACTGAACCCAAAGAGGGAGTGGAAGCCAAACTATGTAGGGTAGCTCCCATTAGGTTATTTGCACATCTACTCTAGATTGGTTTCGGATATTCATGCACTAAGATGTGAAATACTCGGATTCTCGGTAACCGTTGGCGGGGTCCGGCTTGGACGTGTCAGAGAGCCACTGGAGTTCTCAAGTATATTTCTAAAGGTATACTTTCGGTGAGGGGGCGCACCCTCCTAGTCATTTGTTGGAAAATTTCCTTTTCTTATTTGATTAGAAAAAACTGAATCTATTTTAGCTTTAAATTTCCATGAGTAGAGCCAACTCCTCATCATGGCATTTAAGTGTTTATTTAGTCCATTCTATCGAGTTTGGACTGTTACCTTATTTAGTCCATTCTATGGAGTTTGGACTGTTACCTTATTTAGTCCATTCTATCGAGTTTGGACTGTTTCCTTATTTAGCCTATTCTATCAAGTTAGACTGTTTTCCTTATTCTATCCATTCTGTCCAGTTTGGATTTTACTCGGTTTATTTCCATTCTTTCAAGTCTGGTTTAATATTATTTATGCTCATTCATATTTGGATTTGTTTCCTGATATTTATTTCTGCCCTTGCTTGTATGGATGTTATTCTTGTGAGCTAAAAACCTGTTCCACGTTAGCGGCGTGGTCTCGCAGAACTTTTATATATGTTCTTCATTATTCGAGTTATCTCACGCTGGTATTTCCAGACCGAACCGGGTGTTATTTACTTATAATGCTCGGGTCAGACCAGTATTCTCCCAAGTTGTCTTTGGAGTTTTGGAGATCGTGGAGGGAAGCTGAAGATTCATCTATCGTAGTATTTTATTTTCCGCTGTATTATATAGTAGTCCAAATCGAAACACTTGGTGGAAACTGGAATCAATGTGAGTTTAACTCACATTAAATTTTATTTTATCATATCAATGATGTTATAAATGTTTATTGATTGCTTGGATGTTAATTAAATTGTTTGATTGGTTGTTTGTTTGAATTTGCATTTGGAGAATGGATGACATATTAAATTGATCGTTATAAACCCATATGATTATCTATTTATTATCCATAACTACTGTTTTGCACGGAAAATCTGTAGAGAGACCCAAAGGGGGTTTCTCGCCCATAAATTATTTATTTACATCTATATGCTATTATTGGTGGTCTATTGAAATTAATTTTTGATATTCCATTTAATAGTTTAAATATCGTTATAGCGATTTTCACTATACCGTTTTTTTAATTTCATCCCCAAAACCATATCGTATGAACTTGAGCTTGTGTTTCCACTAAAAAGAATATTGAAAATTTATTACGATAATTTAAATTAACTAATCTTTTAAAATAATTAATTTGAGATTAATTACTCAATTTACTAAATGATGATTAAAATTGGTTTATCTTTAGGTTGAATTAATCATTTTTGCTAATGATTATATAATTAGTTAATTGTTTTAAGTAATTATTATTTGAGTTTAATTAATTAATTAATTATTTTAATGAATTATAATGGAGTTTAATTAATTAATTATCTTAATTTATGATAATTAAAATTAATAATCATTTTAATCGATGATATTTAAAAGTAATAAATCATTTTAAATAATGATATTTGAATTTTATTAATTATTTTAATTAATGAATGTTTAGAATTTAATTAATTGTTTTAATTAGCGATATTTGTATCTTAGTTAAATCATTCGAAGTAATGATGTTTTATAATTAAATAAATCGTTTTAACAAATGGTGTTTTAATTAATCATTTTGACTAATGAAGTTTGGATATAATTAATCTGATTAATTTATGATTATTTTGAACTTAATTAATTATTTTAATTAATGGAATTTAAAATTACTTATCATTTTAATTAATGATGTTTGAGATTAATTATTCATTTAATTAATGACTATTTAAATTTAATAAATATTTTTAATTAATTGATTTAATAAAGGTGATTAAAGTAAATTAATTTATATAACAAAAATTGCTTTAATAAACTGATTTAAAGTTAATAAACTGATTTAATGAATATTTTAAAGTTAATTTACCAATGTTATAAAAGTGTTTGGAAATAATTATCTATTTTATTATAGATAATGAACTGTTTATTTAAAGGGGTTTATTATGTGATTAATTATCTTTTGGGATAATTAATATTGTTTTTAAATTTATAAAAAGGAATTGGAACTCAATTTTTTTGGATGTTAAGTTAGATAATCTTCTAGGTGTTCAGTCTGATGTTGGTTTAGGCATTCGGGGTCGCACACTTGGAAAAATTATTCTCTTAACGTTTTAATAATCAGGAACTAATTCTAAAAGTGTTTTACCAATATGAAAATCGAGCAAAACGTTCAGTTTGTTTTTAAAAGTAAAAGTTTGATTCGTTTATGGAAATGAATTATTTTCGAAAAACGAATCACTTATATGGAAACGATTTATTTGAATAATTAGCACTAAAAATCGAAGAAGTAGATTTGTAGCTATTTCGAAAGTTAAGAATAATCGTGTGACATGACTTTAAGGTGACACTACCTTGACTTGTATTGTATTATTGTTAACCAAGAAATAGCACAAGTTTGAATTCAATAAGTGGTGATAAGTATACAAGACTTAATTTCCATACATGATCGTTTCATATCCTTGATAGTTGGTATCTCTGGTATCGATTACTTTAACTACTTTATTATCGTCACTCTAAGACGATTTGTTGCTCAATCGAGCTTTTTTATCCTTTGTCGGAAATGATTAAACCGAAAGAGCGAGTGGAAGCCAAGCTATGTGGGGTTGCTCCCATTAGGGTATTTGCACATCTACTCCAGATTGGTTTCAAATATTTGTGCACTAAGATGTGAAATACTTGGATTCTCGGTAACCGTTGGCGGGGTCCGGCTTGGACGTGTCCGAGAGCCATCAGAGTTCTCAAGTATTTTTCCTGAGATATACTTTCGGTGAGGGGGGTGCACCCTCCTAGTCATTTGTTGGAAAATTTCCTTTCCTTATTTGATTCAAAAACCCTCAATCCATTTTAGCTTTAAATTACAACGAGTAGAGCCAACACCTCATCATGACATTTAAGTGTTTATTTAGTCCATTCTATCGAGTTTGGACCGTTACCTTATTTATTCCATTCTATTGAGTTTGGACTGTTATTTTATTTAGTCCATTCTATCGAGTTTGGACTATTTCCTTATTTGGTTTATTCTACCAAGTTGGACTGTGTTCCTTGTTCTATCCATTCTATCTAGTTTAGATTTTACTCGGTTTATTTCCATTCTTTCAAATCTAGTTTAATATTATTTATGCTCATTCATATTTGGATTTGTTTCCTGATATTTATTCCTGCCCTTGCATGTATGGATGTTATTCTTGTGAGGTAAAAACCCATTCCGCGTTAGCGGCGTGGTCTCATAGAACTTTTATATATGTTCTTCATTATTCGAGTTATCTCATGCTGGTATTTCAAAACTGATCCGTGTGTTATTTATTTATAATGCTTGGGTCAGACCGAGTATTCTCCCAGGTTGCCTTTAGAGTTTTGGAGATCATGGAGGGAAGCTGAAGATTCACCTATCGTAGCATTTTATTTTCCATTGTATTATATAGTAGACCTATCGGCATTTGTAAGGTCAAGATTTTATAACTGTCCAGCTGATAAGGTTTGTTCTAACTTTGATATGCTTTGTATTTTTGAAGTGACAGTTTCTATTGTCCTTATATATTATATGTTGTCGATTCCACTGTGAGATTCCGTTTCTCTATTCTCTGTTCTTTTTTTTTAATTTACCCTAACAATCTGCCCTTTTGTCGATTGGATGCGCGGCATTGGAACATAGTGGTAGTGTTCAGTGTCGACTTTCGATGGTCAAAAAGGTGGGTCGTTACACATTGCTCTTGCTTTCATTCATTTGTAGTCCAAAATATATCTTATGATTCTCAAATATTCTCTCAATGATATTTGCTTTTTGAATATCTGCATTAATAAAAGTTAGTATATCATCTACATACTTTTTAGGGAATAATACAAGGAACAGTTAAATTAATGATTTTAAATTCTTATTCAACCGTTCCTTCTCCATTTGTAATGAAAAATATTCCATAGCTATAGTGAAAAGGTAAGGAGAAAGAGGATCTCCATGCCTTTTTCACATATTGCTATGTATAAATCCATAAGGGATCCATTTATAAGTATTGAATATGTAATATTACTAATGTTAAAAAGAAATCTTGTTAACACCCTAAAGTAAAGTTATGGAAAGAGGTTGACATTTTTTGGTCTCCTTTAGTTAAGTTGAGAAGATTAATAGGTGTGTATTTCCTTTGATTGCCCTTTCGAATAAGATGATTTAATGAAGACTTTCTTGAATCAACCTTTCGACCTAGTCGAAACACTAAATCCTTTCTTCTTAACCTTTCGAGCTCACTAGAGAGATATGACTATTCCTTCGAAAGCCTTCCTTTTGAAGCAATTGCGAAACACAAATGAATAGCTCAATGAATCCTAGGATAAGGTTTGACTTAGTTTGTTTCAACCCTGCCGACGGCCAGGTTATTTGATGACTTAAGTTTTGTCTTTAGGAACTAAGGTAGATTCAGTTGAGAATAAGGTTTCAACCCTGTCGAAAGCTGGAGTCTTAAGTGTCTTGGATTTGGATTGCGAATCGAAGGTTAAAGAGGTTTGGGATGAGGTTTCAACCTTGTCGAAAGTAGAAGTTCAATAGCAAGTGGCCTGAAATCTATAACTGGAATCGCTTGAATATGCTGGGGTTTCGATCAAGTCGGAAGGGTCTTTATGACATGGTCCACACCTGGAAAAATACGATTAGATCTGATAAAAGCTTGTGAAATAACTAAGTAATCAAAAATATTAAACACTTCCCTTTTGTAACACAACAACGTCTTTATTGCTCAATTTCCCCAATTCAATTTACAAATTAGAGTTACAGCCTTTAGAATTAAGAAAATACAAGTGTTGAACGGCTCAGTCCCCATCCCCAAAACTAGACCCATTGGGTCTTATTTATAGGTGCGGGTTAGCACCTTTTGACCCCAATGCTTTCGACCCGATCGAAAGGTTGGTGTCGTATTGTCTTTAGAATGCTTCAGCCTTTGTCGAAAGGGACGGTTGCGCCTTTCTTCTCTATGTTGCTTTGTAGGAGCTTTCGACTCTGTCGATAGGCTGTATCCAGGGGTTTCGAAGGTGTCATAATTTTGATGGTTTTGTCTTTGTTAGTTGCTCATGAACTTTTGCTTGTGACATGATGAAGAACCTCCCTTGGATAGTAATGGCTTCGACCGGTTCGAAAGGGTTGATTAGGCTTTTGAAAGGGTTGTTCTGATCAATGTATGTTTCTAAGTGGTTTGAGCGAATGTGAAACCTTTGGTTTTTAAAGGTTTGACGCATATATGAAGAGTTGTCCTTCTTTGTCCTCGATAGATGTTGCTTTAACTCATTTGAAAGGTCTTCATGCATGTGGAATCATCTGCCTCGAAAGGTGGTCACTGAAGCGGAAGGGTGCTTTCGACCCTTTCGACCCCTTCGAAAGGTTGAGAATCTTCTAGACTTTGGCTGTAGCATTCTTTCGACCCCTTCGAAAGGCAGTGAAACTTCTACATTTTAGCTGTAGCATCCCTTCAACTCCTTTGAAAGGACTTGCTGGAGCTAATCCTTCTTGTTCCTGTCCAAAGTGGTTTCGACAAGGTCGAAAGGAATTTTGGTAGTTACATTTGCCTCCCCCCTTACGAAAGGATGCACTTGACTTTCCAAGTCAATCATGTCGAAAGCCTGAATCATCCCACCTTTTGGTATTTCCTCGTGAATCTAGATTATTCATTTAAATCGGATCTAACGGTCAGCCGACTTTGCTGACTTTTCTTATAAATCACGCTCTCTTCTTCTTCTCTTTCACTTAATTGCAAACGAAATTAATCTACGAAAAAAATCAGAATTCTCATATCCACTAAATCATTTTTTCCTCAATCAAAGAAGAAACCTGATCTAACGTAAGTCAAAATCTTCTTCAAATCTCTTTCTCTTTCTTTTTTTATTTTTTATTTATTTTTTATTTCACGGTGGACTTCAACTTCTCAAATTTCACATTTGGGATTACGAATTTTGGTTCTGATTAATGGAAAATTGTTCGAGTTTTAATTTAACTTAAAATATTCTTTGATTCGATTTCATGGTTCAATTTGGTTTATTTATTTCTGTTAATTTTCATTTTGAATTTTCTCAATTTCAAATTCCATCATATTGTTGTTTTTAGAAAATTTAGATTTTTATCTAAAAGATTTCAAAACCTAAATAGTTAATTCATGTTTAAATCAGCTGGTTTAATGGTTTTAAGTTTTTAAGTTGAAATCGGGTTTGGGGAAGAAAGAAACTTAGGCTAACTTCACCCAGAAGTTTTGAGATGTACGGACTAAAAATTTGGTGCTAGAATTTTACCCTTTTCCCTCTTCGAAAAGGATTAAGGTGACAATTTGCTGTTTTGATTTTTCAACCCCTTTCGATGGGGTCGAAAGGTAATCCAGCGCTTAATTTCATTGACCTCATCTGTGACACCCCGCGCCTCTAGGTACCCCAAAATCGGACATGACTAGAAGCACGGGTGGTCGGGTGAAATAAAAATCCATAACATAGCATAGAAACTAAGGCAATAGCATAAAATGATTAAAATATTACAACAGAAGAATAATTTCACTAATTATAAATTAATAGCAAAACAACTTCATTAAAAACAACATTATCCCAAATTTATTTCTGAAACCAAAAGTACCAAGTAGTCTCCACCAAAACATAAAACATAACAAAGTTCACAATATAGGTCCCTTTATATAGAGTAAAGCACGGAAAAGAGAAACGAAGTACATGAAATAAAAGAAACAAAAGCTGAAGATAACAACTGCTCCAATGACCCTCCAAGCTGCAAAGAACTGCAACCTAGACCCGCCCTCCTGTGATTTGGGGAAAATATGAAAAATAGGAATGGGTCAGACATAAAGTCTGGTGAATGAGAAATAAAATAAAGCAGAAAGAATAAAACAATTTAATTCCAGGTCTTCCTCGGATATCGCAGAGGGTGAATAATATAATGCAGTGAATCCTTCTTAGATACAGTTCCTAAGAAGCCAAAGTCCGTGGTCACTCTAGGGAATTCAACCATGTAGTAATACTAAACGTCAATCGGCCTGTCGGTCCTGCTGTCCATACCTATCCACGTGCTACAACGTGAAAGTCATGCTCTTCACCCGTGCACTATGACTAAACGCCTTTTACGTCTGACTGGTGTCGACTCAAACAACCTCACAGAATCGCAAAATTGCACTCAAGCTCCGCCACACTGGACTCTTATCCTCTCGTCTCCTCGGTCACCAACGTGGACTTGCCCCTATCCAAAGTGTCGGTCCTCCGAAAGAGAGCCCGCAGCTGGGTCTGTTGCGTAAAATCCTCTTACGATCTGCCTAAAGAAGCCTATGTCGGAGCACACTTGTCATGTTTCGTCCGTGTCGATCTGCCTGTAGAAGCCTACGATTACGGATGCTATCTATCCTATGTACTAGCAACCTATGAAAGGTAACAAACATCCTTGCGAACCTATTTGCCTGCTCGTAGTACGTACAGCCAAAATTATATTTTGGTCTTAACTACATGAAACACATATCCAGACCTTTACAAGGTCTGCCTACCAAATCGCTTCCAGAGTAATTAATTTTACCGTTATAGTTTATATACCATTTATTTCCATTAATCTCTTTTAGTCCATTTTTACATCCAATTTGGTTATTTCACAATTTCCCTTTTTCTTACATAAATGGTATTTCAATTTCACGTCCGTTCAGTCCGTATGGTTTATTTGTAATTTTTATGCCATTCTGTTACAGATTTACAACAGCCTTTAGGTTACGTTTAATTTACATTTTTTTCCACCTTAATTTACATTCTCCTTTGAGAGATTTAATCTGTACAAAACTTTTATCCAATAGCCACAAACCATTTAATTACACAAAATTCCACTTTTACATTTTTAGGCCACATATGAAACAAACAATTATGCCAATTAGACTTCCCAATTTTGTTCTAAAACCATATTCAAAATTATGTAATTATATTAATCAAAACCGTAATTTTATTCAAGTAACATATTCTGAATTTATTCAACTAACATGTTAGAAACTGAATAACAATTCTAATTCAGTTTAATTAAACCAATCTTATTTACGCCATGAAACGTGAATAATAATCCGTTTGTTCCAAATTTCAACCCAAACATGAATTATAATTGAGAAGTGGAAGAAGAAGAAGATACAATAATTTACATAAATTTCAATCTTATTTATGCCATAAAACATGAATAACAATTTATATGTCCCATATTTTAAACCAAACATAAATTAGATTTGAGAAGTGGAAGAAGAAGAAGAAGTTGCAATAACTTACATTTATTCTCAATTAATAACAGAAATTAATTCATATTAATGTGCCAGAAAAGAACTGAAATTGAAATACTTTTTTTTCTATTTCATATTAATTCCCACTCACTTGGCACTTGAGCTTGCATAAATTTGAAAAAAGCTTTGCTTTAATCTTTCTCCTTTGATTCTTCTAAATTCCCCAAATTGCTTGAATATATATAGATAATTTAATTTGGTAGAGATTTGTTTATTTAGTAGAGAAAAGGAGGAAGAATAATACACACTAATTTTACTGTAGAATTATGGCGACGGTTGAATAAGAGATTAGGTTTAGGTTAGATGGTTTATTTATAGATTGTTTCAGTGAATATAATCCATCAGATTATTTTAGATTAAATCTGGTTCTTTCATACACTTAATGGTCGTCTATTCTAGCCCATACACATAACGCAACCAATAACATTTAGCCATCTCATCCTATTACATCACTGGAGCGAATGGGAAGCCGCCACATGTAAAAAACAATGCTGAAATACGTAGGAAAATTGTTAGTAACGAACTAGCTTAAAAAAACATCTCTCCAGATTTTGGGTGACAATGGGATTTGATCCCTGGTCACTAAGGAAGTCAACATGTGCCTTTACCACTGTACCAAACGTGCTATTAATTTCTTTTTAATTATCTTTCCCGTAAAATATCAGGGTGTTACATTCTCCCCTCTTAAAGGATTTCGTTCTTGAAATCTCTAAAGACGGAAGAACGTAATTAACAACCAACATACAAGAACTACATCCATCTACTCAACCATCATCCATTTCTACCATTGTCCTTATTTTTAACTAATGCAATTTATGATTTATGCAAAGTGAAATGAATATGAACTTACCTAATGCAAAAAGGTAGTCGGTCTACTGATTCAGTTGACCTCATGTAATGCAAGTATGCTTATGCTATGCAGCCAAATGTATGCAATTACCCTAGTATAATTGATAATTCTATATGTATGTTTCAATCATTCACCCAAATGCACCATCCATATGCAACATCCATTTATATATACATAGATATATACATACAACCATGTGAAAATGCAATAGATAACAGACACGCATATGCAGGTGTGTGTACCTAGTTGGTCGATTATCCTAATAAATATCTATCTAGTGCATGCAACACATCCATTTGCAAAACATTGACATCCACTTGCAATCATTTTCATCCATCAAACATAACATGCCCTAACGACATGTTTACAACCAAGCTACCATCCATAGGTTTCACCTAAAGATTATCAAAAATACCCTAACTAAGGAAAGATCAAAGGTCAAAGATAGGATATTTGAAGCATACCTCCAAATAGAAAAGGATAAGAAGTTCGAATTCTCTCCTCAGGTTCCCATGTTCGCTCCTTGGGGTCATCTTCCCACTGAACCTTCACTAGACAAACTTCCTTGTTGCACAATCTCTTGAAGCCGTGTTCCAATATACGGGTGGTGTACGATGCACAAGTGATTCGCGCTCAACCTCCACTTCCCTTAGTTGATCGGGTTCTACTACTACTGTGGAATCATGTAGACACTTCCTCAGATGCGAAACATGAAAAACATTGTGAATTCCTGCCAACTTATTTGGAAGATCAGCTCTATATGCCACTTTTCCAATCTGTGCGGTAATAGGGAAGGGTCCTACAAACCTTGGTGCCAATATACCCACTAAGCCAAATCTCATAACATTTCTCAGAGGATAAACCTTGACAAAAACCATATCTCCAACCTTAAACTCCAAATCTGAACGTCTTATGTCGGCATATGACTTTTGTCTATCTTGTGTAGTCTCCAACCTCTTGCGAATCAAATCCACCTTCTTAGAAGTTTCCCTCACCATGTCTGGTCCAAGCAAGCTCTTATCGGTGGTATCCCACCAACAGGGTGGTGAACTAGATGGTCGGCCATAGAGGGCCTCGAACGGTGCCATCCCAATGCTTGCTTGATAACTATTATTATACGTGAACTCCACCAAAGGTAGGTGGTCTTCCCAAGATCCTAACCCTATTTACCCTCTCAGTCTATCCATCTGTCTAAGGGTGATATACCATGCTCAGATTCAATTTCGTTCCCAAGGCTTGCTAAATACTCCTCCAAAACTCGCTGGTGAATAATGGATCTCTATCGCTCATGATGCTGGCCGGAACTCCATGAAGCCTAACTATCTCCCTTACATAAAGAGTCGCCAAAGAAGCTGCCATCCTATTACTCTTAATGGGTATAAATTGAGCGCTCTTCGTCAGTCTATCAACAATGACCCAAATGCTCATGTTCCCTCTCCGTGACCCTGGTAATCCATCCACAAAGTCTATAGAGACGCTCTCTTATTTCCTTAATGGAATATCTAATGGCTGCAATAGTCCTCCGAGCTTCTTCTATTCCGCCTTTACCCTTTGGCAAGTGATGCACTTCGATACATACTCCACCACCCTCTTCTTCATTCCGAGCCAATAGAATACCCTCTTCATATCCTGGTACATCAGAACACCACCGAGGTGCGCTATCATCCTAGATAGATGTGACTCGGCCAACACCACATCTACTAAATACTCACTACGGGGAACACAAAGTATACCACTGTTCTAAGCCATCCCCTAGTGTCCATGGTATAGCGCCTAAGATGTGGTGATGACTCTCACTACCAAGCTTATCTAAAATGTCCTTTTACTCTTCGTCCTCACCTTGCCATGCTCCAATCTACTACATCAAAGTAGGTTGGACATCGAGGGCTGCTAACAATCCCGAAGCTAAATCCGATGGAGGTCTAAAATCAAAGGTAGCAATGTACTCCTAATGCTTCCATTCCAAAAAAAGAGGACTTAAAACCACTTTGCATTTACTCAACGCATCTGCCACTACATTACCCTTGCCAGAGGTATAGGAAATCTCAAAGTCATAAGAGGCTAAAAACTCCATCCATCTTTGCTGTTCAAATTCAAGTCTTTCTGAGAGAATAGATACTTCAAAGACTTACGATCCGTTAAAAGCTCAAATCCTTCTCCTAAGAGATAGTGCTGCCAAGATTTGAGAGCAAAAACTATAGCTGCTAACTCAAGATCATGCGTCGGGTAGTTCTTCTCATACATTTTAAACTGTCTACTCCCATAGCACACTACCCTACCCTCTTGCATCAGTACTGCCCTTAGCCCCGTACTACAAGCATCCATATAAACTAAGAAAGGCTTGGTTCCATCTAGTAATACCAATATGAGCGCAGTAGTCAAAGCTTCCTTCAATCGACCAAAGGCATCCTAACACTTGGCATCCTAAACAAAAGCTGAGTTCTTCTTGGTAAGGTGGGTAAGTGGAGCTGATATCCTAGCGAAGTCCTTAATGAACTTCATATAGTAGCCTACAAGACCAAGGAAACTCCTTATGTCTATGGCATTCTTAGGGATCTGCCAAACAAGTACTTCTGCCACTTTCACCGGATCTACTGCAAGTCCATCCTCCGAAACGATGTGTCCCAAAAAGCGAACCTCATCCATCCAAAAGTGGCACTTGGAGAACTTCGCCTTCAACTTATGTGCTCACAGGGTCCAAAGCACTTCTTCCAAGTGAACAGTATGCTCGTCCTTGCTTTGCGAATAAACCAAGATGTCGTCGACGAACACGACCACAAACTTGTTGAACGATTCGTGAAATACTCGACTCATCAGGTCCACAAAATATGCCGGAGCATTGGTTAGCCCAAATGGCATGACTAACCACTCAAAGGACCCATCCGAAGTGCTAAACGCAGTCCTCTTGATGCTATCCTCTGCCACACACAACTACTGAAATCCCAAGGCCAAATCGAGCTATGAAAATACCTTGGCTCCTACTAGCTGGTCGAAGAGATCGTCTATATGGGGAAGAGGATAACGATTCTTCTTCGTCAGCTTATTAAGCTCCCTATAATCCACGCAAAGTCTGAGAGAGCCATCCGCCTTAATGGCAAAGACGACGGGTGTGCCCCAATCAGAAATGCTCCTACGAATGAAGCCCTTCTCCAAAAGCTCTCCAATCTGCTTGCTCAACTCACGACGTTCCTTAGGAGCCATATTCCTTACCGGTAAAGCAACCAGTTTGTCATTATTGACAAGATAAATCTTGAACTCGATCTCTTTTGAGGTGGAAGGCCAGCAACCTCCTCGAACACATCTGGAAAGTCTCTAACAACGGGTACCGAACTCAAACTATCGGGCGATAAGTCAAGAGAATAAAGATAGCTCAACATGACTGATCCTCTAGGATCACAAGATAACTCCAAGGTATGTCCACTACAAGTGTCTAACCTCACTACCCTTTTATCGCAATCATGAGAAGCACCATACATGGATAGCCAATCCATACCAAGAATCTACCCAAACTCGGAAAAGCCCAATTCAAATTCACTACAGTCAAACTCAACCCCTAAAATAAACAATTTCAAATCCCGACATAACATGGACAAATAGGCCGATCCTCCTATGGGATTTGATACTACTACCGGGTCGGTCACTAAGCAAGCATCAAGACCAAGACCCTCTACCAGAGTACTAGATGTAAAAGAGTGCGAAGCTCCAGAATCAAATAGGGTACAAACAGGAAAATCAAAGATAGATAACACACCTTCGATGATCACCTTCTTTCCCTTGTCCACAACCAGACGAGTACTAGAGGAAGGAGTTGCCTCAAAAGCATAAGCCTAAGCAGGCTATAAAGGTGTCTGTGAACTATCCTTGGGCTTCGACGAACAGTCCTTTTTCATATGCCTCACTTGATCGCAAAGATAGCACCTCAGTCTCGATCGCTCTCCTTCCCCTCTACAATCCTTAGCAAGACGACCTGGTTTCCCACAAGTATTGCACTTCCAGTCCTTCCTTGGGACTTTCCTTTTTCCACCTGACCCTCCTCCTCCTCTTCTCTTTCCTTTCCACTGATTCTTCCCATCACTCTTCTGCGCCACATCTCCTTTCTTCTTAGTATCAGCAAGTAAAGCCATCTCTACCAATCCCTCAAAAGTGTCTCCCATTGGAATGTGGCTCACAGCCAAACTCTACAGTGGCTAACTCAAACCCTTAGCGAACTTCGGTGCCTTCTTGTGAGGAGTATTGATCAGGTCCATTCCAAATCTGGCAAGCTCATTGAATTGATTAACATATTCCTTAACTATCATATCCCCTTGCTTGAGCTGTATAAATTTCTCTAGCTGCACTCCCTCTTCAGTCTGCGATAAGAATTTCCTCTTGAACCTAGTATGAAAATCCGCCTAAGTCAAATTATCAGCCTCTGCCTCCACAATCTCCCACCAACAAAGAGCCTCTCCCTGCAACTACCATGAAGCCAACTGCCTCCAAGCCAAGTCCTCCAATCCCATAAGTCCAAATATCCACTCAAAACTACAGATCCAAGCTCTCGCCTCAGTATATGACTAGGTGCCAAGAAATGGCTTGCCTCCTAAGCTGGTGTAGACCTTGCATTACTTGGGAAAATCAAGAATGCCTGGCGGATGGGCTAGAGCCCCTTCCATCATAGAAGCATCCCTAGTTGGTGGCTCTGCTCGTGTAGTAGCCTACAAATAACGTCTGAACCAAGCAGGAATATTAAGGTCCGGAACTTCGGGGATATCTTGTGGTTTAGAAATTTCTATCTGTGGATATTAAAAAGATGGGATTAGGTACTCCACAAATAGTTCAATAGACAGGGAGGAAGAGATATAAGGGACCCATTTCTAAAATTTCTTTTTTTTGCCAAAATATATACATATACTTTTAAAAGTATTATTTGGAATATTCTTTAAAAATTATTCAAAAAACGTTATATTTTTAAAATATTTTTAGAATTACCGAAACCTTAGCTCTGATACCAACTATGACACCCCGCACCTTTAGGCACCTCGAAAATCGAACATGTCTAGAAGCATGGGTGGTCGGGTGAAATAAAAATCCACAACATAGCATAGGAACTAAGGAAACAACATAAAATGATTAAAATATTACAGCGGAAGAACACTTTCACTAACTATAAATTAATAGCAAAATAGCTTCATTAAAAACAACATTATCCCAAATTTATTTCTGAAACCAAAAGTACCAAGTAGTCTCCATCAAAACATAAAACATAACAAAGTTCACAATATAGGTCCCTATATATTAAGTAAAGTATGAAAATGAGACACGAAGTACATGAAATAAAAGAAACAAAAGCTGAAGATAAAAACTGCTCCAATGATCCTCCAAGCTACAAAGAACTTCAACCTAGACCTGCCCTCCCGTGATTTGAGGAAAATAGGAAAAATAGTAATGGGTCAGACATAAAGTCTGGTGAATGAGAAATAAAATGAAGCAGAAAGGATAAAATAGTTTAATTCCAGGACTTCCCCGGATATCGCAGAGGGTGAATAATATAATGCAGTGAATCCTTCTTAGATACAGTTCCTAAGAAGCCAAAGTCCGTGGTCACTCTAGGGAAGTCAACCATGCAGTAATACTAAACGTCAATCGGCCTGTCGGTCCTACTTTCCTTACCTATCCACGTGCTACAGTGTGAAAGTCATCGTCTTCACCCGTGCACTCTGACTAAATGCATCTTACGTCTGACCGGTGCCGACTCAAACAACCTCGTAGGACCCCGAAGTTGCGCTCTGGCTCCGCCAAACTGGACTCCTATCCTCATGTCTCCTCGGTCACCAATGTGGACTTACCCCTATCCAAAGTGTCGGTCCTCCGAAAGAGCGCCCGCAGCTGGGTCGGCTGCGCAAAATCCTCCAACGATCTACCTAAAGAAGCCTATGTCGGAGCACACTTGTCATGTTTCGTCCGCGTCGATCTGCCTGAAGAAGCCTACGATTGTGGCTGCTATCTATCCTACGTACTAGCAACCTATAAAAGGTAACAAACATCCTTGCGAACCTACTTGCCCGCTCCTAGTACGTACAGACAAAACTATATTTTGGTCGTAACTACATGAAACACCTATCCATACCTTTACAAAGTCTGCCTACCAAATCGCTTCCAGAGTAATTAATTTTACCGTTCTATTTTATATACCGTTTATTTCCATTAATCTGCTTTACGCCATTTTACATCCAATTTGGTTATTTCACAATTTCCCTTTTTCTTACATAAATGGTATTTCAATTTCACGTCCGTTCAGTCCTTATGATTTGTTTGTAATTTTTATGCCATTTTGTTACAGTTTACTCTAGCCTTTAGGGTCCATTTAATTTACAATTTTTTCCACCCTAATTTACTTTCTCCTTTTAGAGATTTAATTTGTACAAAAATTTTATCCAATACCCACAAACCATTTAATTACACAAAATTCCACTTTTACATTTTCAGGCCACATATGAAAAAAACAATTATGCCAATTAGACTTCCCAATTTTGTTCCAAAACCATATTCAAAATTATGTAATTATATCAATTAAAACCATAATTTTGTTCAAGTAACATATTCTAAATTTATTCAACTAACCTGTTATACCATTAGAAACTGAATAACAATTCTAATTCAATTTAATTAATCCAATCTTCTTTAGGTCATGAAACGTGAATAACAATCTGTTTGTTCCAAATTTCAACCCAAACATGAATTAGAATTGAGAAGTGGAAGAAGAAGAAGATACAATAATTTACATAAATTTCTATCTTATTTATGCCATGAAACATGAATAATAATTTATATGTCCCATATTTTAAACCAAACATGAATTAGATTTGAGAAGTGGAAGAAGAAGAAGAAGTTGCAATAATTTACATTTATTCTCAATTAATAATAGAAATTAATTCATATTAACGTGCCAGAAAAGAACTGAAATTGAACTACTTTATTTTTCTATTTCATATTAATTCCCACTTACCTAGCACTTGAGCTTGCATAAATTTGAAAAAAAGCTTTGCTTTAATCTTTCTCCCTTTGATTCTTCTAAATTCCCCAAATTGCTTGAATATATATAGATAATTTAATTTAGTAGAGATTTGTTTATTTAGTAGAGAAAAGGAGGAAGAATAATACACACTAATTTTACAGTATAATTATGGCGACAACTGAATAAGAGATTAGGTTTAGGTTAGATGGTTTATTTATAGATTGTTTGAGTGAATATAATCCATTAGATTATTTTAGATTAAATCTGGTTCTTTCATACACTTAATGGTTATCCATTCTAGCCCATACACATCACTCAACCAATAAAATTTAGCCATCTCATCCTATTACATCACTGGAGCGAATGGGAAGCCACCACATGTCAGAAACAATGCTGAAATACGTTGGAAAATCGCTGGAAACGAACCAGCTTAAAAAAACATCGCTCCAGATTTTGTGCAACAATGGGACTTGATCCCTTGTCACTAAGGAAGTCAACATGCACCTTTACCATTACCAAATGCACTTTTAATTTCTTTTTAATTATATTTCCCATAAAATATCGGGGTGTTACATCGTCGAAAGGTTATTTAGTTCATATGAAACCGACCTCATCGAAGGCAATTTTATGCTTTTTAGCTTTAATACCTTTCGAAGATGTTGGTTATGCTTCGTAACCCACATTATCAAAAGCATAGATTTTTTCTCATGGGTTTTGCAACCATTCATGTAAACTTGTTTTAAATTTGTTTAAGTTAGAGATAGATATACTTTATAAACTGGTTTGAAGAAAGCACACTTTATAAAATTCTTGAATCAAGTCAAACGTTTCGACTTAGTCAAAACGTGCTGTTCTAGTCAAAAATTTGTTTTGTTATGCTTTCGAAACCATAAAACCCCTTTCGATTATGTCGAAGCCTCTTGTTAATAACGAGTCGAAACTACAAACAAACGTCTAGGGACATTATCATCACCTTTCTCCAACATCGTCGAAACATCCCATGTCTTTTATTAGTTTTTATCAATATGACATTAACTTTGAACCTTTCGACTCAATTGGTATATAAGGTTTCGACAGTATTCACATTCCTTTAGAAGAAACTTAGGTCATGGGTTTCGACAGTGTCGAAGGGTTTTGTTATCTTGTCTATTGAACATTGGTAGTGTATACTTTGTTCAAATTTTTACGTTAGCTTTAACTATTCTCTTCTAATAATATAGCTCTCATTGAGCTTTCGACATTGTTGAAGCATGCTGGTTGGACGTATACTTCAGTCTTCCCTTTCAACCCTGTCGAAAGCTCGGTCGATGCTCATATCTGGGCTTTTGACATTGTCGAGAGGTGTTTGTCAAGTGTCAACCTTTCCTTTCCTTTCGACTCTATCGAAAGCTTAATAAATCCCATTTTATCTTTAACATTCTTTCAAGAATTTAAACTTTCATGTTTTGTTTGATGTTTAAATTGTTATAGTAGGTTTCTACTAATCCTTGAAAGAATGTTAACTTTGTTGTTTGTTTAAATTGTTATGGTAGTTTCATTTTTCAAAAAGCATTGAGGTTTTCAATGATTAAAATTCCTTTGTTGTTTGTTTAAAGATAAACTGTTTTTGTTGCTCACACCAGTCCCATGACTGACTCGGAGTTTATTGTTCCTTTCCTAAACTCTGGGTGCCCACAATTTTCCACACGGGTAGTCTAGAGTTGGGTTTTTCAGATAGTCAGGTTTAGTAAACTAGTTGGAGCTAGTTCAGTTTTTTGGAGATCGGGACTGACGTTGCTTATCTTGGTGCAATGTGATGGTGGTTCGAGTTGATATTGGAGTTGTTGGACTCATTCTCTTTTGAGGATCATTTGGAGTTATCACTTCTGTTTTCCGCTGTATCATTATTTATCTCTGATATTCTTATATCATATTGATATCATTGTTGTATATCATTCGGGATATTGTATTCATTGGGGTTGTATATGATATTATTCATTTCTTTATTCTGCTATGTTTTTATACTTATTGTGTTATAAGCTCCGGGGAGCCAGATTCGGCGTTTGGATCTACGGCATTTGAGTACAAGTGAACTACGGGTGCCGATTTTCGAAGGCCGAGTCAGGATTGTTACATTTGGTATTAGAGCTAAGGTTGAACTTTAGCTCAGGAGTGTAACGCATTAAGTAACTCATTAGAGATAGGGTGAAGTATACCCTAGAATGAGTAATCCCTAAGATATCCATTCGTGTGCCTCAGTAATTTCTCTTACTATTCACTGATAGTAAGTATGAGTGCAAGAAGAGGATGAGATAGGGGACATGGGAATACGACTATAATGGTCAATACCTTGAAACAACAAGGAAGTAATTTTTTCTCTATCAATCTCTTTTGTTCAGCATCTCTTCTCAATTCTTCGATGGTTCCTGGTAGATCCAGGAAGAAGATTCGATATATTTGTATGGGACATAAACTCCAAATAGGTCAGAATTGTTTGTTTGGATGAATTGGTTGCTTTGGTTGCTATGGTTGATAGGTATAATTTGGTTTCAAAACTAAAAAGTTTTGAAATTGTATCCATATATCTGTCTATTTTTGAGTCCCAGTATATTGTACGAATGGTTGGTTATCCTTTCGAACTAACCAATGCCATTGCATATTCCGTAGATCTGGATAACCCGAGTATCTTGTGAAAAATTAAAAAAGATTCGTTCTCATATCTATTATTGATATTCTGATTTGGTAAGCCAAATGCAGAATAGATGTTCAGTTAATTTGATGAAACATTCTTCATCTATCTTTGTGTCTCCTTGGCAAATTTCGAGGACGAAATTTCTTAAGGGGGGAAGGTTGTAACGACCCCGGATTTTATATATATTTGAATTGATAATTAATTGAATTTTTGAATTAAAATTGTAAAATTAATTTGTAAATTGATGTGAGTTTCCCCGAATTTTAATTAAGTTTAAATTGTTAATTAATTTCATTTTTGAATAAAAATTGTGAAGTAATGAGTAATTAATATAAAATATTAGTTAAATTATTAATTAGTTTGGATATTTGAAAATAAATAATAAAATGTTGGATAATAAAACTTTAAAAGGAATTCAAGATAAGTGTTGATGTTAATAAAATATTTCAAATAAATCTATAGTTATGTAGAATATGAATGAACATATAACTATTCTAGAAATAAATATTCAAGTTAAAACAGAAGTAAACATTATAAAGTAAACACATAGCTAAATCTAACCACGTATTAAAAATAGAAATTTATTTACATTACAAAATAATAAAACAAAATGAATAAAATAAATACACATAGTTAAAATTCAAATAACATGTTAAATAGAAGTTCATTTTATTTTCTAAAGTGATAAGGCCTAAGCAAAGACAAAAGAAAAGATAAAAGTATGTTCAATTTTAAGTATATAGGCTTGAAAACAAAATCAGGTTGAACATGACAAAGCAAAAGAAGATATGTATATAATCATATATGTACATACGAAAAAAAAAAGATAAGCATGAAATAAAAATGAGTACAAGGCAAATTAATGCAAGATATTTAGTACACAAATATATATACTTATCAGCCGAAATGAGATCATTTCATTTCAGTAAACAAAGATAAAAATCTTTAGTCAAAGCAAGCTTAATTAATGCGAATATCTCTAGTACACAACAATTTCATATCATCCTCTATACCAGTTCGTTTATCAACTTAGCAAGCGTGGAAAAGAGAAAAAAAATAAACAAACAAAATATATACATGAATTGGCTTACAAAAGAAGGAACAAATTAAATATTCATTTGTACAATGACAATTAATGTTAGCCACCACAAATTTTATCATCTCAGCCCCTAAACGAAAATATCTCTGCTTATAATTGTACTAAAGGAAAAAAATTTATCATGTTGTACAAAATGAATACCCTGTAAACTGTTTCTATCTATCCATCTTCTTCATTTCCATTTCGTTCCTTCAAGCTGAGTAATATCTGAAGTAAGCTTCAATATAAAGAAGAAGAAAAAAAACAACGAAACAAATCAAACAAATTCAACTCAAATCAGAGATCAAGTGAAGAATTTCAGTTTGCAAATTTTCAAAGCCTGTTTCAAGCATAACAAGGAAACTCTGTTTTTCTGGAAAATCATGTGAGTAAACCTTTGTTAAATTCAGGTTCTTAACTGTTGTTTGTAATCATTTCTGAGGTGATGTTGAAAACCATTTGCATGTGAACAAGTATGTGAGTATATGTATTTGAATTTGCCTGTGCATATCTAAGAACAGACATATGTTTTCTATTCTAAACATAACAGGTTTCAAACCTATAGAGAAAATCAAAATCTAAAATATTATCATTCAACCTTAGTTAGGCTTAAGGTATCAAACGAAACAAGTTTGTTTAAACTTAAACCATGGCCCAGAAAATTTTTTTAAGCTTGAAAATGAAGAACTTGACATTGTAAACTTAGTTTTACAATTAAATAAGAAATCATATGATTTATTGGAGTAGTTTAAATTATGGATTTGATTATATAACTTGAATAAACATACAAAGATAGGATTTTTAAAATTAATACAATGATTTTTAATTAAGTATTCCAAGTCCAGTTCATATTTGAACAAAATATGCATTTTAATCAATATTTGGTGATCTAACAAATATTGGATGTTGAATTTTTGATCGAAGCTAGTTTAGTGATCAATGATAACAAGAAAATTTACCAAATAATTTTCCATTGTAAGAAATGATGGGAAGAGACGAATTTAGGGTTTGTGCTCGAGTTTTTGACGTGTCTGGAAACAGGGTGATTTCCTCACCACGAGTCGATCGAGTCGCTCGCGCTTTTGGGTAATGGTGGCTGGGTGGTTGATGAATCAAGGCTGGAAGCTCGAGTGTTCTAGTGTTTGGAGCCGTGAAAGCGAAGTGTTGACAGGTCTGGGGTGGTGGTTCTAGTTTATGTTCTAGGTTTCGAGTTTCTACTCGATTTTGGTTTCGAGATGATGAAGGAGTTTTAGTGGTTGGGGAGTGACTCGTAGGTGATCGTCGACGTGCTTGACGTCGTGGTGTCACCTGGAGTTGGTCGGCGACAACGTGCACGTGCACCGTGCATTTGTTTGGAAGTCTGGAAACTTGGTAGTTGGGGGGAAGTAGGGTTTCGTTCACGAGTTTTCTCGAGTTCTACTCGAGATTTTAGGATGTTGGACTCGAAGTAAATTTTGTGTAGCTCGGGTATAAGTTATTTCCAGGTTTAAAACAGGAACCTGTTCTGTTTTTGAAATTTTAAAGTTTAATTTAAATTTTAAAGTAAATTTTGAACTGAGTTATAAACTAAAGTTTAATTATAAATTCAGTTCAGTTTGAAAACTTAGTTGGGAAAAAAGGTTAAAAATTTAAATTGTTTTAAATACTTAAAAATGTTTAAGTGTTGAAAAGGAGATTTGAATTTTGAAATGGAATTTGAATTGTAAGAAAGAATTTAAGCAAAGTAAAAATCAAAAGTTTTAAATCTGGACTGAAATCTAAAGTGGAATTCCAGATTTTAAAATTAAATGAAGCTTTATAACTTTAAATGTTTAAATAAGTTTAAATGTAAAGGTATACTTTAAATATGTGAAGTCAAAAGAAAATTTGATTTTAAATCTTTTGATTAATGAGTTATTAAAAATTAATCAATTTTGATTGATAATGATTAATGTTAGTAATTACTTTAGCAAAGTAATTAAAGAAAGTGTAAATAGTTAATGAAGGTCATTAACTTGAGATTATTCAATAGTTAATTAATGAGATTAATTTTAATAATCAATTAGATTAATTAATTAAAGATAATCATTTGTAGAATTGATTAAGTGTAATTACTTATTAAAGTAATTAAAGAATTAATTACTCATTATAATTAATTAATTTTAATTTGATTAGTTTAAGTTAATTAAGTAAGTTTGATTAATTTTAATTAATCACTTAATGATTTAATAAATGTAATTAATGAAGTATATTTACTTAGAGAAGTAATTAATAGATAATTACTGAATTTAATTAATTAAATGATAATTTGAAATTTTAGTATAATTATTTGATAGAAATCAAAGGATTAATTAATGAATGTGATTAATTAAGATTTATTTAATAATTAAAGATTAATTGATTCATTAATTAAGATTGATTAGTTAATAATTAAAGGTTAACTAATAAATGATGAAAGGGAAATTATTTCAGATAATTTGCCATTAACTCATGATAATTAACACGGATTAATAATTAATACATTTGATTTAAATGAATCAGTTGATTAATAAAATTTACTTATGAATGTTTAGACTTGACTAGATGATTGAATTGTTGATATCCCCTGATCTGTGATGCTGTGTGATATATTCTGATTTGTGTGTGATCTGTACTGTAGTTTATTTATCTGGGATGACTGTAATTTATTATCCGTAATTTATATATCTGTGATCTGTGAATAAAAGATAAGCGTTATAGTTATACCGCTTATCAACTATATTTCTGTATTTTGATCTGTGATGATTTATTGATGTTGTACTATTGTGTGAAACCCCTGGACTACACCATACACACACAAATATGGATTTCACGTGGAAATCGGTTAAGTCACAGATGATTTAAATTTAATGTTTTTGAAATTGAAATTTTAATTTCAATTGATTTTGGAAATGGATTTGGGTTAAATGTTAAAGCTTTTGAAAAGGAGTTTTTAAGATAAAAGTTATTTTGAATAACTTGGTAAAGTTTCCAATTTAAATAATTTAATTTGAATTTGAATTCAAAATTTGGAATTGAATTCCATATATGGAAATTATGGTTAAGATGTTATAAATATGTTTATATGAATTTAAACCATTTTAAAGGTATGGTTTTGAGAATTGAATTTAACCCAAGGACTTTAACTCGTATAAATGAATCAGATTTTCCGAAATGAAAACTATTTTTTTTCAAATGATAAAAGTTTTCATATAAGAAATGAATTTCCAATTTGAATTAAAGGAATTTCAAGTTTGAATTGAAAAATGGTTTTCCAAGTTATGAGTGAATTGTTTTGAAAGCTATAAGTTAAATCTTTGATTTAAAGATTTAATGAGTTAATCCAATTGAAATGGAAATCGATTTGGAAATCTGTGAATGAATCTTTGTGAAACTGGGTGAACTTTGTGAATTGAATCTGTTTATTTTAACAGATTTAAAATGGTAATTTATTTAAACCATTTGAAAGAGAAGTTTTGGGTAATAAGTTGTGACTTAACTGAAATCCCAATATCCATATGTTTTAAAATATTGCGCTCATTATTCAGTTTAGCCAGGAGAGGACTTTTGTCATATAACCCATTTCGAATAATGATACGTTGTATATGGATTGCGTTTGGAGACCGGTGGTGAAGACTGGATATTTTTGAAAACGAAAGGACAACTCGTCGAATGTCTCTGCATCGACTGGATCCCCAATATAGAGATTTGATTACCCTTTGTGATGGGAAGTCCGGACGTGATTAGAAATTATCCGAATTTGCAAGGGCTTCTTTGGAAGTTCCTTCGGTTCTGTTCGAACTCGGAACATACTTGTGTGGTTGTATGTCTAACATTACACATTGAGATGTAAAGCTGGTTTCTATCAAATACATTTCTGCTTGGTGGCGGAGATTTATTCTCTAAGCTTAACATCCTTCTTTGAGACGTACAAGCTCAGAGGTTATGTAGTTGATGGTTACTAGCGATACATTCCCAATTTGGTAATGTGGCATGCTAAATGTTGCTGTGTGTGCTGATCATTTGTCGATCATTTGTTAATCAAAGCATGGCTTTCGTGTAAAGCGTAGCTTTGTGGACGAGACCTCATCGGATCTCACAAACCGAAAATGGTCGAAACAGGAAAGATGCAGCAAGGTTTCAGTGGTAGCTCCCCTAGGGTATGACCATTCCTTCTGGAAAAAGGTGGTATAATGGTATGGAGCCTAGATATTTACCTATGTGGTTTCTCCAATCTCATTTACTCTGTGTGATTGTTGTTGTGTGATCGAGGACCCTCGGATAAAGGTCCCAAAGGACGGGGGGTGGCATATCTCAGGTTTACTACCCGGGAAGGGGGTAACCGGCCTTGTGTTGGCAGAGAGCCAGGTGGTTCTCGGGGCGTACCTCCAGAGGCGTTCCCATGGGGCATAGGAAGTTCCTTAGCCTAACCATTTGTTGGAAAATCCAAAGAAACAATACGAACCCTGTACGGTTTTAGTTGTATAACCTGCTATGGAATGTGGCGCTAACCTACTATTAAACATAGTAGCTATAGTAGGCATAAGTGTGAAATACCTATGCTGGCTAAGATTAATATTATACTTTCGAAATGTTTTCCACTATGCACTAATAATAATAATCCAATGATTTTGCGTAGTAAGCATGTTTGACTATCATAAGGAGAAATCTCCTTCAATTCTGCGTTTGCATTGTGTGTGTGGCGAGAGGCCTTATGGTAGTTTCATTTTTCAAAAAGCATTGAGGTTTTCAATGTTTAAAATTCCTTTTTTGTTTGTTTAAAGATAAACTGTTTTTGTTGCTCACACCAGTCCCATGACTGACTCGGAGTTTATTGTTCCTTTCCTAAACTCTGGGTGCCCACAATTTTCCACACAGGCAGTCTAGAGTTGGGTTTTTCAAATAGTCAGGTTTAGTAGACTAGTTGGAGCTAGTTCAGTTTTTTGGAGATCGGGACTGACGTTGCTTATCTTGGTGCAACATGATGGTGGTTCGAGTTGATATTGGAGTTGTTGGACTCATTCTCTTTTGAGGATCATTTGGAGTTATCACTTCTGTTTTCCGCTGTATCATTATTTATCTCTGATATTCTTATATCATATTGATATCATTATTGTATATCATTCTGGATATTGTATTCATTAGGGTTGTGTATGATATTATTCATTTCTTTATTCCGCTGTGTTGTTATACTTATTGTGTTATAAGCTCCGGGGAGCCAGATTCGGCGTTTGGATCTACGACATTTGAGTACAAGTAAAGTACGGGTGCCGATTTTCGAAGTCCGAGTCAGGATCGTTACATTTGGTATCAGAGCTAAGGTTGAACTTTAGCTCAGGAGTGTAACACATTAAGTAACTCATTAGAGATAGGATGAAGTATACCCTAGAATGAGTAATCCCTAAGATATCCATTCGTGTTCCTTAGTAATTTCTCTTACTATTCACTGACAGTAAGTATGAGTGCAAGAAGAGGATGAGATAGGGGACAGGGGAATATGACTATAATGGTCAATACCCTGAAACAACAAGGAAGCAATCTTTTCTCTATCAACCTCTTTTGTTCAGCATCTCTTCTCAATTCTTCGATGGTTCCTGGTAGATCCAAGAAGAAGATTCAATATATTTGTATGGGACATAAACTCCAAATAGGTCAGAATTGTTTGTTTGGATGAATTGGTTGCTTTGGTTCCTATGGTTGATAGGTATAATTTGGTTTCAAAACTAAAAAGTTTTGAAATTGTATCCATATATCTGTCTATTTTTGAGTCCCAGTATATTGTACGAATGGTTGGTGATCCTTTCGAACTAACCAATGCCACTGCATATTCCGTAGATCTCGATAACCCGAGTATCTTGTGAAAAATTAAAAAAGATTCGTTCTCATATCTATTATTGATATTCTGATTTGGTAAGCCAAATGCAGAATAGATGTTCAGTTAATTTGATGAAACATTCTTCATCTATCTTTGTGTCTCCTTGGCAAATTTCGAGGACGAAATTTCTTAAGGGGGGAAGGTTGTAACGACCCTGGATTTTATATATATTTGAATTGATAATTAATTGAATTTTTGAATTAAAATTGTAAAATTAATTTGTAAATTGATGTGAGTTTCCCCGAATTTTAATTAAGTTTAAATTGTTAATTAATTTCTTTTTTGAATAAAAATTGTGAAGTAATGAGTAATTAATATAAAATATTAGTTAAATTATGAATTAGTTTTGATATTTGAAAATAAATAATAAAATGTTGGATAATAAAACTTTAAAAGAAATTCAAGATAAGTGTTGATGTTAATAAAATATTTCAAATAAATCTATAGTTATGTAGAATATGAAATGAACATATAACTATTCTAGATATAAATATTCAAGTTAAAATAGAAGTAAACATTATAAAGTAAACACATAGCTAAATCTAACCACATATTAAAAATAAAAATTTATTTACATTACAAAATAATAAAACAAAATGAATAAAATAAATACACATAGTTAAAATTCAAATAACATGTTAAATAGAAGTTCATTTTATTTTCTAAAGTGATAAGGCCTAAGCAAAGACAAAAGAAAAGATAAAATTATGTTCAATTTAAAGTATATAGGCTTGAAAACAAAATCAGGTTGAACATGACAAAGCAAAAGAAGATATGTATATAATCATATATGTACATACGAAAAAAAAGATAAGCATGAAATGAAAATAAGTACAAGGCAAATTAATGCAAGATATTTAGTACACAAATATATATACTTATCAGCCGAAATGAGATCATTTCATTTCAGTAAACAAAGATAAAAATCTTTAGTCAAAGCAAGCTTAATTAATGCGAATATCTCTAGTACACAACAATTTCATATCATCCTCTATACCAGTTCGTTTATCAACTTAGCAAGCGTGGAAAAGAGAAAAAAATAAACAAACAAAATATATACATGAATTGGCTTACAAAAGAAGGAACAAATTAAATATTCATTTGTACAATGACAATTAATGTTAGCCACCACAAATTTTATCATCTCAGCCCCCAAACGAAAATATCTCTGCTTAAAATTGTACTAAAGGAAAAAAATTTATCATGTTGTACAAAATGAATACCCTGTAAACTGTTTCTATCTATCCATCTTCTTCATTTCCATTTCGTTCCTTCAAGCTGAGTAATATCTGAAGTAAGCTTCAGTTTAAAGAAGAAGAAAAAAAACAATGAAACAAATCAAACAAATTCAACTCAAATTAGAGATCAAGTGAAAAATTTCAGTTTGCAAATTTTCAAAGCCTGTTTCAAGCATAACAAGGAAACTCTGTTTTTCTAGAAAATCAGGTGAGTAAACCTTTGTTAAATTCAAGTTCTTAACTGTTGTTTGTAATCATGTCTGAGGTGATGTTGAAAACCATTTGCATGTGAACAAGTATGTGAGTATATGTATATGAATTTGCCTGAGTATATCTAAGAACAGACATATGTTTTCTGTTCTAAACATAACAGGTTTCAAACCTGTAGAGAAAATCAAAATCTAAAATATTATCATTCAACCTTAGTTAGGCTTAAGGTATCAAACAAAACAAGTTTGTTTAAACTTAAACCATGGCCCAAAATTTTTTTTAAAGCTTGAAAATGAAGAACTTGACACTGTAAACTCAGTTTTACAGTTAAATAAGAAATCATATGATTTATTCGAGTAGTTTAAATTATGGATTGATTATATAACTTGAATAAACATACAAAGATAGGATTTTTAAAATTAATACAATGATTTTTAATTAAGTATTCCAAGTGTAGTTCATATTTGAACAAAATATGCATTTTAATCAATTTTTGGTGATTGAACAAATATTGGATGTTGAATTTTTGATCGAAGCTAGTTTGGTGATCAATGATAACAAGAAAATTTACTAAATAATTTTCCATTGTAAGAAATGATGGGATGAGACGAATTTAGGGTTTGTGCTCGAGTTTTTGACGTGTCTGGAAATAGGGTGATTTCCTCACCACGGGTCGATCGAGTCGCTCGCGCTTTTGGGTAATGGTGGCTGGGTGGTTGATGAATCGAGGCTGGAAGCTCGAGTGTTCTAGTGATCGGAGCCGTGAAAGCGAAGCGTTGATAGGTCTGGGGTGGTGGTTCCAGTTTATGTTCTAGGTTTCGAGTTTCTACTCGATTTTGTTTTCGAGATGATGAAGGAGTTTTAGTGGTTGGGGAGTGACTCGTAGGTGATCGTCGATGTGCTCGACGTTGTGGTGTCGCCTGGAGTAGGTCGGCGACAACATGCACGTGCACCGTGCATTTGTTTGGAAGTCTGGAAACTTGGTAGTTGGGGGGAAGTAGGGTTTCAATCATGAGTTTTCTCGAGTTCTACTCGAGATTTTAGGATGTTGGACTCGAAGCAAATTTTGTGTAGCTCGGGTATAAGTTATTTCCAGGTTTAGAACAGGAACATGTTCTGTTTTTGAAATCTTAAAGTTTAATTTAAATTTTAAAGTAAATTTTGAACTGAGTTATAAACTAAAGTTTAATTATAAATTCAGTTCAGTTTGAAAACTTAGTTGGGAATAAAGGTTAAAAATTGAAATTGTTTTAAATACTTAAAAATGTTTAAGTGTTGAAAAGGAGATTTGAATTTTGAAATGGAATTTGAATTGTAAGAAATAATTTAAGCAAAGTAAAAATCAAAAGTTTTAAACCTGGGCTGAAATCTGAAGTGGAATTCTAGATTTTTAAAATTAAATGAAGTTTTATTACTTTAAATGTTTAAATAAGTTTAAATGTAAAGGTATACTTTAAATATGTGAAGTCAAAAGAAAATTTGATTTTAACTCTTTTGATTAATGAGTTATTAAAAATTAATCAATTTTGATTCATAATGATTATTGTCAGTAATTACTTTAGCAAAGTAATTAAAGAAAGTGTAAATAGTTAATGAAGGTCATTAACTTGAGATTATTCAATAGTTAATTAATGAGATTAATTTTAATAATCAATTAGATTAATTAATTAAAGATAATCATTTGTAGAATTAATTAAGTGCAATTACTTATTAAAGTAATTAAATAATTTATTACTCATTGTAATTAATTAAGTTAAATTTGGTTAGTTTAAGTTAATTAAGTAAGTTTGATAACTTTAATGAATCACTTAATGATTTAATAAATGTAATTACTTAATGTAATTAATGAAGTATAATTACTTAGAGAAGTAATTAATAGATAATTACTGAATGTAATTAATTGAATGATAATTTGAAATTTTAGTATAATTATTTGATAGAAATCAAAGGATTAATTAATGAATGTGATTAATTAAGATTTATTTAATAATTAAAGATTAATTGATTCATTAATTAAGATTGATTAGTTAATAATTAAAGGTTAACTAATAAATGATTAAAGGGAAATTATTTCAGATAATTTGCCATTAACTCATGATAATTAACCCGGATTAATAATTAATACATCTGATTTAAATGAATCAGTTGATTAATAAAATTTACTTATGAATGTTTGGACTTGACTAGATGATTGAATTGTTGATATCCCCTGATCTATGATGCTGTGCGATATATTCTGATTTGTGTGTGATCTGTACTGTAGTTTATTTATCTGGGATGACTGTAATTTATTATCTGTAATTTATATATCTGTGATCTGTGAATAAAAGATAAGCATTATAGTTATACCGCTTATCAACTATATTTCTGTATTTTGATCTGTGATGATTTATTGATGTTGCACTATTGTGTGAAACCCCTGGACTACACCATACACACACAAATATGGATTTCACGTGGAAATCGGTTAAGTCACGGATGATTTAAATTTAATGTTTTTGAAATTGAAATTTTAATTTCAATTGATTTTGGAAATGGATTTGGGTTAAATGTTAAAGCTTTTGAAAAGGAGTTTTTAAGATAAAAGTAATTTTGAATAACTTGGTAAAGTTTCCAATTTAAATAATTTAATTTGAATTTGAATTCAAAATTTGGAATTGAATTCCATATTTGGAAATTTTGGTTAAGATGTTATAAATATGTTTATATGAATTTAAACCATTTTAAAGGTATGGTTTTGAGAATTGAATTTAACCCAAGGACTTTAACTCGTATAAATGAATCAGATTTTCCGAAATGAAAACTGTTTGTTTTCAAATGATAAAAGCTTTCATATAAGAAATGAATTTCCAATTTTAATTAAAGGAATTTCAAGTTTGAATTGAAAAATGGTTTTCCAAGTTATGAGTGAATTGTTTTGAAAGCTATAAGTTAAATCTTTGATTTAATGAGTTAATCCAATTGAAATGGAAATCGATTTGGAAATCTGTGAACGAATCTTTGTGAAACTGGGTGAACTTTGTGAATTGAATCTGTTTATTTTTAACAGATTTAAAATGGTAATTTGTTTAAACCATTTGAAAGAGAAGTTTTGGGTAATAAGTTGTGACTTAACTGAAATCCCAATATCCATATGTTTTAAAATATTGCGCTCATTATTCGGTTTAGCCAGGAGAGGACTTTGTGTCATATAACCCATTCCGAATAATGATACGTCGTATGTGGATTGCATTTGGAGACCGGTGGTGAAGACCGGATATTTTCGAAAACGAAAGGACAACTCGTCGAATGTCTCTGCATCGACTGGATCCCCGATATAGATATTTGATTACCCTTTGTGATGGGAAGTCCGGACGTGATCAGAAATTATCCGGATTTGCAAGGGCTTCTTTGGAAGTGCCTTCGGTTCTGTTCGAACCTGGAACAGACTTGTATGGTTGTATGTCTGACATTACACTTTGAGATGTAAAGCAGGTTTCTATCAAATACATTTCTTCTTGGTGGCGGAGATTTATTCTCTTAGCTTAACACCCTTCTCTGAGACGTACGAGCTCAAGGGTTATGTAGTTGATGGTTACTAGCGATACATTCCCAATTTGGTAATGTGGCATGCTAAGTGTTGCTGTGTATGCTGATCATTTATCGATCATTTGTTGATCAAAGCATGGCTTTCGTGTAAAGCGTAGCTTTGTGGACGAGACCTCATCGGACCTCACAAACCGGAAATGGTCGAAACAGGAAAGATGCGGCAAGGTTTCAGGAGTAGCTCCCCTAGGGTATGACCATTCCTTCTGGAAAAAGGTGGTATCATGGTATGGAGCCCAGATATTTACCTGTGTGGTTGCTCCAATCTCATTTACTCTATGTGATTGTTGCTGTGTGATCGAGGGCCCTCGGATAAAGGTCCCAAAGGACCGGGGGTGGCATATCTCAGGTTTACTACACGGGAAGGGGTAACCGGCCTTGTGTTGGCAGAGAGCCAGGTGGTTCTCGAGGCGTCCCTCCAGAGGCGTTCCCATGTGGCATAGGAAGTTCCTTAACCTGACCATTTATTGGAAAATCCAAAGAAACAATACGAACCCTATACGGTTTTAGTTGTATAACCTGCTATGGAATGTGGCGGTAACCTGCTATTGAACATAATAGCTATAGTAGGCATAAGTGCGTAATGCCTATGCTGGCTAAGATTAATATTATACTTTCGAAATGTTTTCCACTATGCACTAATAATAATAATCCAATGATTTTGCGTAGTAAGCATGTTTGACTATCATAAGGAGAAATCTCCTCCAATTCTGCGTTTGCATTGTGTGTGTGGCGGGAGGCCTTATGGTAGTTTCATTTTTCAAAAAGCATTGCGGTTTTCAATGTTTAAAATTCCTTTGTTGTTTTTTTAAAGATAAACTATTTTTGTTTCTTAATTATTGTTATGTTATGTTCTAAGCAAACATCTTTAAATTATTTCTAATTAAGAATGCACCATGTAAATTTAAATGTCTGTGCATTACCTTAATTTGTCCTATGACTGACTCGGAGTTTATTGCTCCTTTCCTAAACTATGGGTGCCCTCAATTTTCCACACAGGCAGTCTAGAGTTGGGTTTTTCAGATAGTCAGGTTTAGTAGACTAGTTGGAGCTAGTTCATTTTTTTGGAGATCAGGACTGACTTTGCTTATCTTGGTGCAATGTGATGGTGGTTCGAGTTAATATTGGAGTTGTTGGACTCATTCTCTTTTGAGGATCATTTGGAGTTATCACTTCTGTTTTCCGCTGTATCATTATTTATCTCTGATATTCTTATATCATATTAATATCATTGTTGTATATCGTTCTGGATATTGTATACATTGGGGTTGTATATGATATCATTCATTTCTTTATTCTGCTGTGTTGTTATACTTATTGTGTTATAAGCTCCGGGGAGCCAGATTCGGCGTTTAGATCTATGGCATTTGAGTACAATTGAAGTACGGGTGTCGATTTTCGAAGGCCGAGTTCAGGAACCTTACACCCAAAGTCTTTGGAATCAGCGGGGTAGAAGCCGTACCACCTTCTGAAAATGACACAATCAGCAGCTCTCCTAAAAGGTTCTTTGCTTACACCGCTATACATATATGGCACAGAGGGTTTCTTGCATTTCCGGAATTCTTGTTCAGGTTCCTAGCTTACCTTGGAATTGCTCCAATTCAGCTATCTCTGAATGTATACACTTACCTTCTATCTTTGGAGCTGATGGCATTAGAGTTCGGCATCCCTTCTTTGAATGCTGGAGTATTAAATCACTTCGTCCGATTGGTTAAACTTAGCAACCTTAATAACCAAATCTTCAGGGAAAACCCTCCTAAAAAACTGATATCAGAGGGAGTGAACAAATTTAGAGATTGGAAAAATCAGTTCTTCTTTGTTAGATGCTTCCCAAACATTAGGAAAATCTTCTCTACTCCACGTAAGCTTAGATC
The DNA here is from genome assembly GCA_030737815.1 of Allium fistulosum. Lineage (NCBI taxonomy): Eukaryota > Viridiplantae > Streptophyta > Magnoliopsida > Asparagales > Amaryllidaceae > Allium > Allium fistulosum. The sequence continues at coordinate 718,141,370 of CM060905.1, read as the reverse complement.
ACACTATTTTCCTTCTATTCAGTTAATTCTCTTTGTTGATCTATGCTTTTGTCAGGTGTCCCTGCTAAAGAACTGAATGAGGCAGACAATAGAACAATAAAGTCTATAGTTGCAGCTTCAAGTAAGATTAGGAATTGATTGATGCTGTTGAATCCTACAAATTTGAGGAAGCACTCTCTCCTCTCCTCTGGTCAAAATATTCTGGGGCAACCTCCTCTGATCTAACATACGTCAAAAAGAAAATGCTTCCTTTCCCTAGGAGATCCTACAAATTTCTCTCATATGTCTCCCATTTGTTCTGACCACTTCAGTAAGCTATAAATGCTACTTTTGTGATCTACTGCTGTGTTGCTTTTCAAATTATTCTGCCGACTTATAATATGTTTGAATTCTTTTCAGTTGTTCCTTAAGTGGAAAAGTATGCTAGTGGTTCAGCTCCTCCTCCTTCAACTTCTCGTGCGCCATCATTTTCTAAATCTCTCACCAAAACAAAGATGACCATCAAAAGAAAGTTGGAAAAATCAATTGTGGTGGAACCATCCCTCAAAATAGCAAAAATAGTCGAAGTTCCTGATTCTAAAGAGGAGGAATCTTTAACTCTTGATAAAGCTGTGAAGAGTCCGATTGTTGAAGTTCCTCATGACCAATCCAAGAAGACTCCCACCGTGATCGATCCTCTCTCTCGCATCTTTGTCTCAAGCTCTCTGGGTGCACTTTAGCAGACATGGAAAGGTCTTGAGATGAACCCTTCTCAAAAGCACGCTCCTTCCATGCCATCGTCTCCTTCATCCTCCATTAATTTTGAAGAGATAGTCCAGTCTATCTTAAGCTCTGCATCCTTTGCTTCTATCCACCCACCTACCTCTATTTCTAACTTGGCAGGTCATTATCGTTCTCTAATAGAACAACAACTCTTGGTAAGTTTATCTTCACTTGACTTTATCGTTACTGTTCCTCTTTAAGTTTCTGACATATGCTATAGTTTTTCTTTTAAATTTCCAAGAGTTGGTTATTTTTGCATGAGCAGGCACCCGAATCTTCTACCGAATCCTCCAAGTTTTGGGAGGAAATTTATGCCTTAAAGAATCAAGTCTCTTCCTTGTTTATAGAAAAAGATGAAGCTATGTACGGACTGGAGCAATTGAAAGCTTCTCTCGCCAGTCGGAATCAACTATCTTAGATGAAATGAAAGACAACTCCTCTCCGACGAAAACTTGGTAATGCCAATGACCTTAAAAGATTCCGACAAGGAGAAGACTGAAATGGCGGCAAAGCAAGCCTCTTTGAAGGAAAGTTTGAGAAAAACAAAGCTTCACTGAAACTGGTTGTCGATATTATCTCAAACACAAAATGATGAGTGTCACAGTTTCTCGAAACTACACTTGATGAAATTCTAATGAATTCTTTTGAAGATGCTCTAATGCTCGTTTATGCCAACAACATCGACAAATGCACTGAACTAAGCTTCCCTTCGCTTGACCCTGCCCTTGTTGATAGAATTATGGGCAAGATTAATCAAATGAAGCAGGGAATCGAAGTTGCTGAAAAGGAGGAGATTGACGGCTCGTAAATTCTTTCTTTTAAAGTTCCTTCTTTTAAAGCCGAATCTGACTCCGAAGAAGAAGATGATATAGATGAGGCTATTGAAGAGGAGGCGGAGATAATGATGATGATAATGACGATGACAACGATGATGATGGAGATGATAACCTCAACGACAAACAAGGATCTGGTGGAAACGAGGTTGGCCATACTAAAGCTTTTGAGAAAGACGGGGATGATAATACAAAATCCTCTAAAAAATATTCGTCTCCTTATGAAGCGATTTCGCTTAAATCTCTTACACCTTCTGGCCCTTAAGAGGAGCCCACTTCTATTAATGCTGATGTGCCAGAAGAAAGGTAACAGGCTTCTCAAGCACCGATCCTGGTATCTCAGGTATGGGATTCTCTGTTTAAACATCTTTTGCTTCGAAGATAATAATATTGTAAATCATTTGTTTAGATAAGGAAGAAATCTATCCACCCCTATAGAACCAAGCTTGAAAGGAAACAAGCAGAGATAAACAATTTATACATGGAGTTAGACAAGTAATTGAGGGAGCACAATATACTTTCTGATAAATATTACAAACTCAATAGAAGTGCGGCAGTGTTAGCTTCCTTTAAGCATCAAGAAGCTGCCCCATGGCTGAAGAGAGCACGCCTTCGTTATGATGGTCTTCTTAAAGAAAATTGTGAATTAATCACTCTCTTTTGGATGTTGATCGAGGAAAGAGACATTTTAGTTAATTTTTGTACAAAGCCTATTGTAGACACCCGACTGTTGATTTCTCATATTTAGGTGATTTTTGCGGGGATTTACTTAGGCGTTTGCATAAAAGGTACTTGGGTGAATTTGGATATGACCTGCATCCCCGAGCATGTTGGAACTTGCCTCGAGTTAGATTAATTCCCCAAGACCTTCCTCCTGAAAAACTCAAGTTTTATAAAGATAAATTTATTCCAGAATTCTTTACAAAATCAATTTTGTATGAACCAGACGAATAATTGTAATTGTGTAATAATAATGATTTATGAATGTTCATTTTAATTCTTCCTCTATATTTAGCTTTATTCTGTTACTTTATTACAAAGTAAACGTCCCTCTGGCAACTTTGTTTCTAGGGATTATCTAAGTCAATATGTTAGGTTAAGAAGAGATTACACTAAGAAGGCGTCGATTTTAAAATCTTAAAAATTAGCGAGATATTGTTTTCTTAGAGATTTACAGAAACTTTGCTTGGAACATCCTCATCTTTGCTTTGACTTTCTTGGTGAAGAAAAAGAGAAAATAATCAAAGAAATCCGGATATTCCACACCAAACTAATATGTGGACATGATAGTCCTCCTACCGGGGAGTGGGACAACATTAAATACCCACCGGTTATTACTCTAGAAGGAGTTAATATTCCATTCGACTCAACAGTCATCCTTTCTGCTAATTCATTAAATAAAGCTAGAAAAGCAGTTTCTCAACTTTAGATGCAAAGTAAATATCCAATTGTACTCCTTTTGTTTCATTGTCATTTAAGTTGTAATTTTCTATTGCAATAATAAAGAAATTTTCATTTTAGTTTTGACTTCATTCTTTTTCTTTTTATTTACTTAAACAAGAATTATAGCTATCCATAGCACCTCACTCATTAGATTCAGTATCTCGCTTTGTCAATCTTAAGGATAAGCTGTTAGCTGATCTTGAAAAGGGCAGACTTCTTGAAGACACTTTACTCGCTCATTTTCATGGTAACACTGAGGCTTTAAGATGTCACAAAAGATTCTTACTTCAGAAAACCATTGTCAGAAATCTTAAGGATCAAATTGCCAGCTTAGAAGCAGATATTAAGAATGTAATGATTTCCGCTTTGAAGCGTCAAGTTAAATCGAATCCCTCAATTGACTTTGATCATAAAATGTTAGAACTTTTTCAATAGATAAGTGATTTGGAGATGAAATTGAAGGATAATCAAGCTCAGTGCGAGTCGTCAGAATTTATTATGGGGGATAAAATCTCAAGTATTAGTTTACCGGTCTCTCATGCTACTTCATCTATTGCTAAAGCTATGAGATCCACTTCCCTTGCTGCTCAGGAATTTCCTACTACAACAAATCCTCCTCCAGGCTTAGATGAGAAGGTAGTAGGCGAGTGGTGTAGGAAAGTTAAGTTCGAAATGATAAAATACTTTGACGAATAGTAAAAAGTTAAATATTCACAGCGCATAAATGAATATGCTACTAAAATTCAGAAACTTGAATGCGAGAATTACCTCCTTTTGAAGCGCATTGCTAAATTGGAAAGGGAAGATAAAACACTTAGAGGTGCTAACAAAGCTTTCAATCGCACTTTGAAGACTAATATTGATGTGATTGACGATGCGAATAGGATAAGAAAGAAAGAGAAGAAGGTTAAAGAAGTTCTTTGTGTCGCTATCCGTCACATCGTAGATCCCTCAATTGTTAAGGACTTGAGCAAGGCTGCTCAAGATTTATGAAGAATTTATACTTTGAAAAATGTATATATTTGTTCTATACGCTTGTTATCTCTAAAACATTTGTTTGATAGCTTGTACCACAATGTCTGCATCTGCTGAATCCTTCATTTTTCTGTATTATTCCAATTTCCCTTAAAAGTACAAAGCAAACAATATTTCCAATTATTAGCTTAAAATTGATATAAAAGTCTATCTATATCATTTGCGTAGATTAAAAAATCATCATGTCATTCGTATGGTAGTATATGAATGGTAATTGTATTTGATTAAATGTTTTGTAACCCATCTTTTGTCATGATAAGAAATAATTAAGAATTTAACTTTAACCATATTGCTGGAATATCTGAAGTCTTATTGGAAGAATATCTATCCTCAACAAAGGATATAATTTCATTAGAAAATCATATTTTGAAGATTACCGATAGAGGATTAATAACGTTTAAGTAAACAGAAGTCCAAAAATTATCATTTGAAAATTTGTAGTAGTAATCCAATGACCCATATTTGTAGTATTAACGAAATTTGTAGTATTAACGAAATTTGGATGTTTAGAAGCCCAAAACCTGGATTAAGGTATTAATAGATGTCATTTGAAGTTAAGAAACTTGAAGTTCAAATTCAAGTATTTTGTGGATGATAACAGGAAACCCATAATAACGATCTTCTTGATAAAAGTTGATAGAAGTTTTTGACCCATATTCGGCTGTTAATAGTGGATAATCGGAAATCCATAATAGAAATCTCAAGCCCAGTTTAGAGCCTGAATAAGTGTAATCAAATAATAGTCTCGAGTCCCAAATTCGGGTGTGAGGAATTGAGAGATATGTAATAAACCCAGATTTGAGTATTAATAGATGAAGTTTAGAAATGAGAGACCCGAAACCCAGATTCAAGTAATAAGCGAAGTTCTGTTCTACTCCTTAGATTTTCTTCTCCGACATGTTTAAACCTCTTAGGCCTTGTATGTAGTTGTCACTTGATCGAATGCATCTCGAGCTTGGATGTCTTAGTCCATAATCTGATATGCCACTCCTCGAGCTTGGACATCTTAGTCTTTTGGAGATATGCCGCTTCTTAGGCTTGGACATCTTAGTCCATTGTTTGATGAGCCACTTCCTGGGCACGTACGTCTTAGTCCGTTGTTTGGTGAGCCTCTTCTCAGGCTTGGACGTCTTAGTCCGTGTTGTCTGGTGCTCTTGGTTAGCTCATTCTTAGAGGCTGGAACTAAGGACTTACCCAACCTTCCTCTAGGAGAAGCCTTGACCTGACCAGAGGCATGGCCAAGGGCTTGTTCGGTGCTTTAACCTGGCCATAGCATGACACAGATAAAGGCTTACTTTGACCTTCCTCCAGGAGGCGCCCTGCCCTGGCCATAGCGTGGCACAAACTTGGGCTTATTCGGTGCTTTAACCTGGCCATAGCCTGGCACAGATAAAGGCTTACTCTGTCCTCCCTCTAGGAGGCGCCTTGACCTGACCAGAGGCGCGACCAAGGGTTTGTCTAGTGCTTTACCTCGCTATAGCGTGGCACTGTTAAAGGCTTACTCCGACCTCCCTCCAAGAGGTGCTCTGCCCTGGCCAACTCGGCATGGACAGAGGCTTTGACCGTTAAAGGTAGTGTCCAAATGCAAGGAGTACTTCACTCCCAACCATTTAGAATTTTCTTAAAAAAGTAATTCTTTATTGATTTTACTCATGATCTTTTTAAAAATTCGCTGATCTTGCCTTTACGGAAGAAGTTGATTATCATCCCTTCTAGGGCCTTGCAATGGTTAGTTTCATGCCCGTTCGTCATGTGATAATGCAGTAAGATCCCCCTAGATTCCTTTCATACTTTGGCTTCTTTTTCTGTGATGGCCAATAATTGAGCTCATCCTTGGTTAACAAGTAGATATTTTATATGGATGTTGTTAAGTCGCATTCTTTAGGTAGTCTAGACTTGAAACTTGTTTCTTGAGAATGGCTTTTTGATTTCTTGCTCCTTGGTCTTGTGTTTCACATTCTTCGATTTCTTTTCTTTTCGACACCCTTTGGAGTTCTCGTATCGGAAGTGTTTCTGTTGCAGTTCGTTACCATTTATGTGAAAAGGCATTATAGTCGGCCGTTATCTCTTCTTCAAAGATTATTCATTTGGAATAATGTTGAATAGTTTTTCCCATTTGACTGAAAAAATAGTTGCTTCCATTTTTCCTTTTTCCTAAGGAAAAAATAGGGGTGAGACCAATATGAAAGGGGTTCAAACTCCATTTCTCTTGATCATATGATTTCACTTTTTTCTTGTTCATAATTCTTAGAGCTTCTAATCTTAGCCTTTTCTCTTCATATTGGTAGGAATCCTCGATCGTTCTTGGGCAGAATCCTATCAATGTGGTTCAGAAGATCCTTTCTCGGATCTTTTAATTTTGCTAGCCATGATGCTGTTTGACCAAAGTAGATAAGCTTGAAAATAATTGGGTTATAGGAATGTGGTGTTGGGTGCTCAACAGGGTCGGAGGTTCGAGCCCTCCTTCTAGCGCCAAAATGTTAACACCCCCAAAGTAAAGTTGTGGAAAGAGGTTAATCTTTTTTTATCTCCTTTAGTTAAGTTGAGAAGATTAATAGGTGTGTATTTCCTTTGATTGCCCTTTCGAATAAGATGATTTAATGAAGACTTTCTTGAATCAACCTTTAAACCTAGTCGAAACACTAAATTTCCTTTCTTCTAAACCTTTCGAGCTCACTAGAGAGATATGACTATTCCTTCGAAAGCCTTCCTTTCAAAGCAATTGCGAAGCACAAATGAATAGCTCAATGAATCCAAGGATAAGGTTTGACTTAGTGTGTTTCGACCCTGCCGACGGCCAGTTTATTTGATGACTTAAGTTTTGGTTTTGGGAACTAAGGTAGATTCAGCTGAGAATGAGGTTTCAACCCTGTCGAAAGCTGGAGTCTTAAGTGTCTTGGATTTGGATTGGGAATTGAAGGTTAAAGTGGTTTGGGATGAGGTTTCGACCTTATTGAAAGTAGAAGTTCAATAGTAGATGGCCTGAAATCTATAAATGGAATCGCTTGAATACGCTGGGGTTTCGATCAAATCGAAAGGGTCTTTTCGATGTGGTCGACACTTGGAAAAACACGATTAGATCTGATAAAAGCTTGTCAAACAACTAAACAATCAAAAATATTGAAGACTTCCCATTCATAACAAAATAAGTCTTTATCGCTCAATTTCCCCAATTCAATTTACAAATTAGGGTTACAGCCTTTATAATTAAGAAAATACAAGTGTTGAACGACTCAGTGCCCATCCCCAAAACCAGACCCCATGGGTCTTATTTTTAGGTGTGGGCCAGAACGTTACGACCCCAATGCTTTCGACTTGATCGAAAGGTTGGTGCCGTATTGTCTTTAGAATACTTCCGCCTTTGTCGAAAGGGACAGTTGCGCCTTTCTTCTCTATGTTGCTTTGTAGGAGCTTTTGACTCTGTTGATAGGTTGTATCCAGGGGTTTTGAAGTTGTTGCAATTCTGATGGTTTCATCTCTGTTAGTTGCTCATGAACTTTTGCTTGTTACTTGATGCGGAGCCTTTCTTAGATAGTAAAGACTTCGATAGGTTCGAAAGGCTTGGTTAGGCTTTCGAAAGGGTTGTTCTGATCAATGTATGTTTCTAAGTGGTTTGAATGAAGGCGAAAGCTTTGGTTTCGAAATGTTTGGCGCGTATATGAAGTGTTGTCCTTCTTTGTCCTCAAAAGGTGTTGCTTTAACTCAATCGAAAGGTCTTCATGCATGTGGAACCATTTGCCTCGAAAGGTGGTCACTAAAGCGAAAGGGTGCTTTCAATCCTTTCGACCCCTTCGAAGGGTTGAGAATTTTCTAGACTTTGGCTGTATCAACCTTTCAACCCTTTCAAAAGGCTGTGAAACTTATACACTTTAGCTATAGCATCCCTTCGACTCCTTCGAAATTACTTGATGGAGCTTCTTCTTCTTGTTCTTCTGTCCAAAGTGGTTTTAACAAGGTCGAAAGGAATTTTGCTAGTAACAACTAATGCATTCTTAAACTAGGTTACAATTTTTTTAATGATATCCTAGTTGCCTCATCATATGTATGGTGAAATGCATGTTTATCTTATCAAATGCCTTATGCAAATAAACTTTAATGCACATTTTATTTTTTCCACTTTGATTAAAATTTCTATGCACTTCATGAGCCAATAAAGTATTTTCTACAGTAAGTCTGCCTAGGATAAAAGCACTTTAATATCTAAAATTAAATATTTTATAATTTTTTTTATTTCATTATTCAAAATAGTAGCAATTATTTTGTAAATAAAGCTACAACAGGCTATAGGCCTATAATCCCCTAGAAAGTTTGGAACTTTCACCTTTGGCATACGAGTTACAAAAGGATGATTAATATTTTCCAATATATTTCCAATGGAAAAAAATTCATTAATGGCTTCAAATAAAATGTGTTTTAATTCCTTCCAATGAGTTTAATAAAAATTTTCCCCAAAACCATCTGGTCCAGGACTTTTATAATCATTGGCTTTATAAATAATAGCTTTCATATCCTCAAAAGAAACTTGGACAAGTAGTATTTCCTCGCTATTAGCATGGAGCTAGTATTTAGTACTAATATTTGGAAAACTTATTGGACTCCCATCAGAATTATATAAGTCTGTAAAGTATTTGATAGCCTCCTCTTCTAGTTTAGAGGCTTCATTTATGATAACACCTTTATCATTGAGTAATTTTCCTATGTCATTTTTATACTTTCTACTAGACATTTTGGCATAGAAGAATTTACTTGGTGCATACCACTTGTAAGCCAATCAATTTTGGCTTTCCATTTTATATTTATAGCTTCAACATGCAATTCACTGATGAGTTTCTTTTGCATATGAAAAAAATTATGTAATTAGATCCTATATGAGCTATCAAAAACTATACTATCCTGTAATTCACACATTCCCGTCTTAATTGATTCATTTCACTATTGGATTTCCTTTTATTCCACTGTTTCAAATTTTCCTTTGTGTTTTGGAGAAATTTTCTGAATTTATATTGAGCAGTAACCTCTATTTGAGTTTGAAAACTGTTATTAACTATCAGTTTGTATTCCTTATTAAATGCCCATCCATTTTTAAATCTGAAAGGAAAATTAGTTTTAGTTATATGCTTTTGAGAAAGAATTAATTGCAATAGGGTATGATCACTTATTGCTTGTGGTAAAATGTTACACCTGAAATCTAGAAAAAGGTTAATCAAAGCTTGATTAACTAAAATACTACCTAATTTGCAATGTATATTTCCAAATTCTCTAAATTTCCAAATATACTTATTTTCCATTATTACAAATTCTACTAAACCTGATTTTAGCACGAATTTAGAGAGAAATTCCATTTTTTATAAGGAATTGAAATTCTTTCCCTTTTTACAAATGCATGCATTACCGTATTAAAAACCCCTATTAAATTCCATGGGTTAACACTTTTATTATTTAAAAGCTACAAACTATTCCATAACAATAATGTAACATCCCGCGTTAGATTACAATTATATATGCAAATAATTTAATTAAGTTATATACGTTTGAAATTTTGAAACAAAGAAATGTTTGTAAATGGGGTAACTAATTAATATTATTTGGAATACATATATATTTGTGTAACAAATAAATTAGAGAGAGAAATTATATAAAATCAATTAACAGGGAAGATTAATTAACGGTGTTTGTTTAAAAGGGAAATTAATAATCAATTAATTAGTAGAGGTGATTAATTGACAGGAACTGGAAAGAAAGGGAACATATATTATAGCAACTAATTGATATGATTAGAAACATATATGTTAGTGCAAGAGAATAAAATGGAGGAAGAGAAATTTATGCAAGTAATCAATTGTCAATTAATAAACATGGAGACTTATGGTAACATATATAATTAAGATTGTGATTCAAAATTCAATTGTAGAATATATGCATGCAATAATTATGGGAATAAAATAAATTAATATGCATATATGTGACGAAATAATATGGTATTGATTGGCATATTAATTTGGTAAGAAATCATAGTGCAGGCAGGGCTTAATTGGATAGTAAATTAATTCTTGGTATATATGAAATCTATTAATTGGGTGACTTATAGGGAAATCATATTTAAAAGAAACGTCACATTTAAAAATATATGTTTCCATAGATTGCGAGAGAGAAGGGGAAAGTGATTAATGAAAAGATTGTTGGAGAATCAATTTGAAATAAAAAAAACACAGAACAAAAAATATTAATTTAATGTCTACAGGCTGAGTGTACGCTTTAGATTTTAGGGTTTTATATCTAATGGTTAGCACCGATTTGAACCACTATAAAAATAGGTGCACAGCCTCATTTTTATTTTCATTATTTTTCTCTTGCCTACAGAAGCTCTACTGCTATTCTATCTCTTCTACACTTTCTTAATAACAAAATTTTAGATCTAATTCACACGAATTTAGACCTAAATAGAAAGAGAATAGAATAAATTAAGGAATTAGGAATTGGTTCAAATCAAAAGGCTATGTCAAAGGTAAAATCCAAGATGTGAGTTTTAATTTCTGTTTCTAATCCAAATCTCTTCCTTTTCTCTTTCAAATATTATAGATCTGTAAATATATCGTTTGTAATTCCAAATAAGAATTACAAGGGAGGTGAATATAGATGTTAGGGACAGATCTGAAATAAAAATAGGGAAATTTGGAAAGCTAGCAATATGAGTGGATTTAATTATATCTTTTACGTTTATGATATATTATCGTTAAATTCCCGTTAAATAATTTTATTTAGTATCTCAGTAATTAATTCTATTAATTAGTTATGCTGAATTGTACGAAATTTACATCTAATTTGAAGTTATAATTTAGCCTAAATGCTAGTTTCATTTTATTCTCTTTGTACACGATTAATATAGTTAAAAAGAAAATTGGCGATTATGTATAGGGAAAACAATAGATTAGATGTAAAATAAGAAAAGTTGGAATAAAGCTAGAAAAATGGAATTTTGCAATAAATTACGCTAAAACGGAAATAATAAGTTAATCTAATAACTTGGTTTAGAAGTAAGTAATAGATTAATTGGTTGGTTTAGAAAATATGATACATTCCTATAATTTAATATTTAAAAGATAATGATAAACGTAACTGCAATAATAAAAGAAAGAAAAAGGGAACTAGTGTAAAATAGAGAAACCACTGTATTTTACACTATTCCAAAATAATAAAAGAAATACCTTGCAGTTACAAATTATTGTTTATAGTATTACTTAGTATTAAAATATGGAAATGAATTTTTAGTATAGTTTTCATACCCAACCAATTAGAATAGAATTACTTCCTAGAATAGAAGAAAATAAACTAAAGTATGAGAGGAATCAAGTAAATTATTAGAAAAAATTTGAAGCTGTAAACGATAATGAACCTAGATCTACATTTACTACGCAGACTATATAATAAGACAATTATTATGATAAGTGAATTATATAATATAAGAGAATTAAAGAGAATTCAATATCATAATAAAAGAAGACAGCCTAAAATAGAAGAGAGGCACTTGTAATCATATAAAGATTATAAAAGAAGATAAAAGTGACAATTACAAGTAAAATTTTAACATAGGTTATAATTAAAGTAGATAGAACGGAAAGGCTTATTCAAGATTTAAATTAAGTTAATAAGAAAATAGAACAGAGATAATAGAAGATGCTTATTTAATAAACTTAAGACTTAAATAGAGTTAAAGGTAATAGAAGTGGCAGTACCAACAGCATTCCCTATTAGATCAATGGTGGTCTCACAATAGCCAGAAGTGAGGCGAGGGCAAGAGTATGCTAATTAGGGTAAATAAGTAGCCAACAGAATAAGAAAAGTAAACTAAACGCAAATTAAAAGATTAGACTTAGGGTCTAATAAAAGAGTGATATGCGTTTGGAGTATCCCAAAGGATGAAGTGCCTAACAAAGCAGTTTATCACAGATTTTCACAAAGGAGAAGCACGTCCAGCTTAGTTATTTTGGGCTAGAAGGAAGTACGAGACTTCAACGGGACGTGAGGATACTCTAGGATGGCCCTCTAGGTAGGCCTAACGAAGCTGCATCCCCGGAGGCAGGTCTATTGGTGTTCCATCAAGAAAGTATGCCTTGACTACTTTTAACATGGCATGACCATTATAGGCAATCAGAAGGGGTTGGTGTTCGGAGTAGGATATTCGTATGTCCCAGTACTTGCAAGTAAGTTTAGTGGGCAGGACCCAAAAGGATAGTCGCATGCGGATATCGGCCAGCATCAAAACCATGAGTGAGTTCGGGAAAGACTAGAGTTAAAACCAAAAGTCCAATGATTCTTTCACTATCGAGACATTGGATGAGGGGCATCTCTAATTGGATGTTAGATTGTTTGCAGTAGGGTACGACCACTTAACTCTTGAGAGGTCTTTCGATTAGTTGAGAGGTGGTTGCGTGGGGCCATAGCCATGATGAGAAAAGGGATAGAACAACTAGAATATCTGTATTGTAGGCCTAACGAAGCTGTCTTTTACAGATATAGAAAATCCCCTACTGAGTTCCATTCAAGGTTGACCTTGTTGGCGGGATTTAGAGAGTAGATAGTACGATTACGTATAGTCCTCAATGTACGCACTGGGTGGTACGTTGAGGATGTCCTAGCATTAGTATAGTCTAGTGCGGACGCATTTTTATGTTTTCATAGTAGACGACGGAACATCTGTATTGTTGGCCTCATGAAGCTATCCTTTACAGTTGTAGTCACAGAACGCTATAGGAGCAAGACGATGGAGTCCTTTGCAAGGAGGATACAGAAGGTGCTATAGGTAGTACCTAGGACCAATATGGTCATTGAGCATATAGCTACACATATATATATATATCAGTTATTAGGTTTTAATCTACTAAGGAGTAGATGGGTACGATTCACGCACAGAGGCGAGAGTATGATAAACCTAGTGAACCTAATATAACAGTAAATGGAAATAAAACGGTATATGTAGAATTAAGCTTAAAAGTGTATAATTTATCCATTCACCAGAACTTTAGTTCTGACCCCCTCCTTATAACATCCTACAGGTTAGGTAGATGGCAGAGACTTCCCAACTTTAAGACACTTGTTTAGAAAGTGTTATTATATTGGTGAGTATTTACATACTATTATATTTTAGTCTTCCGCTGTGAGATATTTAATTGAGCTCTGATATATTTGTCCTTGCCTATTTGCAGGATACCAGATTTCCAACTCGGATTTCAGTGGGCTTGGGTTTTAGCATTTTTGCGAAAAATCCAGACCCACTGGAATTCGGGTTGGTACATTTGGTATCAGAGCCTAGGTTTAGGATTCTTAGGTAGATAGTGAGTGAACGTATTTGTATTTTTGAATAAAATATTGTTATCCCGCCTTTTGGCAAGGTCGTGACACCAAAAAGTTGACTGGAAAACTAAAGGCAGTTCGTTGTAAAAGTTCATTATACACTGTTTCACCATGGATATCGAGGAATTTAGTCCGAGCCCGGATCAAGCTACAATTGATAGGACATGACAAGCAGAGCCAGGAAAGTCAGCGGTCAAAATTTCAGGTTAATCGGACCTCGTATGAGTGGGATATGATCAGTACAAGTTAGCTCGGATATGCTGTTCGTATCCATCATTTAGTCTAGGCGATGTCCTGTTCGAATCCACCAGGTTCGTATCGATCATCATGACAGCGCCTCAGCATGTTCGAATCCATCGAGTTTGGCCTTGTTCATATCCATCGTGTTCGAATCGATGGCATGCGCATTAATTAGACCACACCGCTTCGCATCGATCACCTCCGTATCCATCAGGTTTAGTGCAGTTCGAATCCATCATACTCGCATCTATCATCATACTGGCTTGTTCGAATCGATATATTTCGTATCCTTCACAAGGATACCGCCTCGGTTTATTCGAATCCATCCCAAGGCTTTGTTCATATCGGTTGAGCTCGTATCCATCGTGGAACAACTGGATGCGAACAAATAGCCGATACGAGCGAAACTTATGCGCTAGATGCGGGTTGCTTGGTCGAACTCGGCACGCAAATCGGATCGACCCAGGGTTTTCGCGACACATCATTGCACGCGCACGTGCTCCGATCGAGTCGAACAGGTGGATACAAAACTTGGATTCGAACGCAGCAGTGTTCACGGAAGTGCAATCTCGTATCGATCATATCTCACGAACTATTGATCCAAATCCAATGAAATTTTCACAGAAGCTTGCATACAAGTGTTAACGATAAAAAGTGAACACTAACACCCGGTGTGTGTAATAGAATCGTGAAAGCACCACCCGTTCGTACGGGAACAGAATATAAGCTGAAAATAGTAGTAAAACGGTAAATGATAACAGATTTATAGTGGTTCGGCCCGTAATCGAGCCTACGTCCACTTTATAGTCTTTTATTGCTGATTTGATTACAATATGATATAATATTCTTCGAATTACAATACAATTTGATCACAAAAACACCCTTGACTACTAGCTCAAACTTCGATGATGAAACTCAATGAATCCGTGTCGGATGTATGAAATTCCTCCCGAAGCTTGTTGTAGCGTCTCGAGTATTTGAAGATCTTTGTGTGTTGGTTGAGTTGAGAGTTCGGCAGAGTAATGACGCTTCAAAGAATGGCTGGCCAAAAGTCCTTTTCTCGTTGGAGTTTGGGGGGTATTTATAGGGTAGAATCTGAACAGGGAATTTTTCCAAGTCCTAAGTCGTAGCCGACTTATAGTAGGTCGTAGGTCCTAAGTCGACAACGAGATAGGAGCTCTTGCACTTAGTTAATCCTGAATACGAGCTGTTAAGTTGAAGTCATAGGTCGGCAGCGACTTAACATAAGTCGTAGGTCGGTGGCATCTTAAACTGGTAGGTCGGAGATCCCTTAAGTCGGTAACGGCCTTAAGTCGGAGACTTCCTTATCTTGTAAACTCTTAAGTCGGAGCAATCCTTAAGTCGGAGCATTCCTTAACTCGGAGCCTTCCTTAACTCGGAGTATTCCTTAAGTCGGTAACCTACTTAAGTCGGTCTTAGTTCTTAAGTGGTAGATTATCTTAAGTCGGCTCCTGTTAGGTCGGACCTGTAGCTTAGGTCGTATGCTGCCTTAAGTCGTGACCTGTTAAGTCGGCACACTTTATAAGTCGTATGCTCCCTTAAATCGGCTGCTGTTAAGTCGGTCTTCATCTTAAGTCGGAGCTGTAGCTAAGTCGGATCTCTTTAACTCGTAGCCTATTAAGTCGGCTCATACTTTAAGTCGTAGATTTCCTTATCTCGTAACTTATTAAACCGGTGCCGTCTTAGGTCGGCTACTGCTCTTAAGTCGGTACGCTCTTTAACTCGTTAGGTCGTGAAGCAAAAGAGGGTTAACATTTGCCCCTCGAAGTACACGCCTAAGTCGTAGGTCGTGTGCTTCGATTTCCTTAGCTCGCTTCTTGATGAGTGCGTGAGGTCGTGAATGACTTAAGATGAGTCGTAGGTCGTTTGTGTCGATTCACATTTCACCGCCCCTGTACAAATAGCTTGAGTCGTTCCTTCTTTTCCTTCACCTGTTTCATTTCGCCATTAACAAGCATTCAGATTCTTCGAAGACGAATTCAATTTCCTGATCACCAGCTATCCTTATCGTTATATCGCGTAAGTGAATTCGTTTTCCTCATCAGTCCTCGGCTGTCATTGAATTATGAATCCCACTTTTTTATGCCATGCTCCACTGCAACTCTCGTCTCAATCGACTGCTGATGGATTCGAGATGATTTGTCCTGACTTTGGATAACGAAATGATTTGTGGTGATTTCGGAGTGATTCAAAGGCATAGGAAGATGAAGATTTTGGTTGATGGAGAGGTTAACGGGTTAATGGGTTAAGAGTTGGGAAATTCTGATGTATTAAAAAAGACGGACGACTTAAAGCCTTAGAAATCACGACTTAACTTTTGACGACCTAAGTGTTGTATTGTGTACGACCTAAAGTAGATCGTAAGTCGGCAACGACCTAGGATTTTGCGTTTTTTTCTTCATTCTGACTTGAGACCTTTCTTTGCAGTGCGACTTAAGGAACAGATGACTTAACTTAAATCGTAGCCTGCCCCCTTTAAGTCGTGGATCACTTAACTTGCATATTGCGTCCTGAGGAACTTCCGACCTAGGACTTTGAATAATTTAACTGACCTAATTTCAGTAGCATAGGTTCCAGGTCGTGGCCGAGTTAGCACTTAAAACTCTTAACTCGTGAGCGCATCTGAACGACCTAAGTACTTAACCAAATTCCATTGCTTTGAATTCTTGGACTTGAACAATCTGTCTTAAGAGAACATGCCTTGGACATTTGCAAAGCCTTGACGGAACTTGACTGAACTTTAGTTTTAAACTGCCAAAATGAACCGCTTGAACTTCAAACTGTTTGAACTTTGTTGCATTCTTTTACAAATTATCAATAATTCTAATTGCCTGTTATAACATTTAAAGAAAACTGGGACGGATATACTGCCACTGACTGCCCACATCAAATGACAGATTAGTTGATAAAGAAAAAATCAAATTAAAACCGCATGAACGAAATGTTGTACAATAACCAATTCAAGTGTAGTATTAAAGAAAAATCGTAATAGTCAACTGAAACCAATTTGTTTGCATTAGCACTGTACTTAAATATTAACAAGTTCTGAAATCTCATAATCGACAGATTGTCGAATAGTTTAATTCCAGTTGTGTTTACTTGTTATTTTTATTGGCTCTGCACAACACTTCACACTTTTTAGGAAACGTGCACCTTAATATTTGATCATCCAGTTCCTTGTGTAGAATGACATCTCAACAAGAAGACTTGGAACCAGCTGTAGGAGCTTTTCCAATTGCTACTCCATTGAACGATCCTCCGGAAAGGACTCCTACCACTCTGAGCCATAAAGTTTTTCATCAATTATGCATTCAGTTTGGCATTGCCGAAGCTGACGCTTTGTTCCCTGGAATAAATGATACTGCTGATAGGCCGCCCCATGGCTTTGTCGCAGTTAACCGCCAAATGTGCTTGAGTGGAGCTATCCCCCCATTTAATGACTGTCTTCGAGAACTTCTCCTTCGACTATCTATCTCCCCTTTTCAACTACACCCTAATGGCTACGCCATCCTGCTGGGACTGTGTGTGCTTTTTAGGAGAACGCTGGACCGTTTTCCCAGTTTTGCAGAAATTCGCTTCCTGTGTACATTTGCAAAGATCAAAGACCATCCCTCTATCACACTTGTGAGGAGTGTTAGAAACCGTAAGTTGATCATCGGTCTCCCTGATAGTGTTCACAGTTTCCTAAGCCAGTTCTTCTACGTTCGCTGTCCTCCGGGATTTTACGCTATCTGGAGAGTAGGAAGTAAGATCACTTGTCTCTACTTCTTATGTTTTTTTTTCGAACTTGCCGAAGTCTGAGTTGTCAAGTGTTAACTTTGCCCTTTTCTTTTCAGCACTTCCTCCTCCTTCTAGAGATCCCGGTCATAAAGCGACTTTTGAGAGGCTTATGGCAGTGCCTGTCGAGGAAAGGAATATCCAATTTCTGTTGACAGACGAATTTTTACATTGATTCGGACTTTTACACTCTTCCCGCTTTACTCAGCCTCGTGAAGTTTCTAATTTTCCAGCACAGACATCAGATGCCCCAGTTTCTGCAAAAGAGCTTTCACTGAAAGAAACCACTGCTGAGACGTCACTAGTGAAGTGCACTACTTCTACTGATGTTGCGGGGTCGTCTAGCAAGCTTGCACTTCCCCCGGTTGTTGAAGAAGAAGAAGAAGGAAAATAATCTCCCCGCCATTCCGGAGAGGCGGCCAATGTAGAGGCTGAAGGAAAAAACTCCGATGTGCATAACGGTGATGACATCTTTGGGGGGTTAAGTGACTTGATGGTAACTTCTCAGGAGCTATTTAAAGACTATGGTTCAAAAATGATCTCTCCTGTTGTCGAGGCAACTTCTTCCTTGCGACAAACCATAACGCCTTCTACACAAGCCGTTGCTACTCCCATACCACAGAGTGATTTGTAATCTGATGCGCGTAGTTTACACGCCACACACACTTAGGATTTTTGGCACTTATATGCACTTAGCTTCTTCAATTTGAAGATTTCTAAGATTTATCTTTCTTCTTCAATTTCAGGTTCTACAATGGGGCGAAGTGGCTCTTACTTCGACAAATTCCAACGTCACGGAAGCCGCGATGCTTATGACTTTAGGAGTTATCTCAGTGCCCTGAGGGAAACTGATGAGGAAAGGGCTGAGAGAAAAGCTCACAAAAGGCGAGCTTATGAAGAGCGCCGCTGGAGAGAAGATGAATAGTACTATGGGAGTAGGGACGAGCGACACGACTGTTCCCGCAGAAGAGATGATTCTTACAAGAGGAAATCTTACGACGACAAGGGGAAAAGCCACTCTACCGATGATTCTAGTAAGCGGATCAGACTCGGCGAAAAGGACGCGTCTACTATTTCGGAAAAGACTGCCGCTTCTATTCCTCCTGATACCTCTTCCGGTTCTCCTGCACTTAAGAAGTCTGACATCTAGGCAATTATTATTAGGCCTCAGTACCAAGCCGGGGATGTACCTTCCACACTACAGAGCCGATTTCCAAATTGGTGTCTAAAAGGAGTGCGCTTTGACCTAGATTTAGTCCCCATTGATAAACAAGCCATGCTCAGAAATCTAGATGCTGTCAAGCTTGACATTGAAAGAATGTATGGATGGCAGAAACTGGTCGATGAACTTCAAAGGGTCAACCGCATGAATCTTGAGGCCATGATGACCATGGAGAACGATAAAGCTGAATGGGACAAATGGTGTAAGCAGCACGATGCTGAAATGAAAAGCATTACTAATGATTACGGGAAGCTTGAAGCCGAAGTTGAAAGACTCAAAAATGAGCTTGCTACTTCCTCCACTTCTTATTCACAGAAGGAAGAAATGCTCCAAAAGCAGGTTCGAGACGCCCATGCTGCTCAGCGAGATATTGAAGTGAAACTTGAAGCAGAGCAGCATGTTACTAGAAAATATCGTGATGATGCTGCTCAACTTCGGGAGAAAGTCAGCTCTCAGGACTTAGAAATTGCGAGACTGCAGTCTCAGTTATTGAAGGCTGAAAGAGAGCGTGATGAAGCTCTTTCCGGTAAAGCTGCAGCTGAAGAATCCCATAAGGCAACCAGAGCCACCATTGACACGACTTTATTCGACTTTTATATTCATTGCGTCTTGGGGCGTGGGAGCCTTTTATTTTTGGGACCGGAATATGAAGTCACATTAGCTGAAGTATGGGAGGCGATCATTGATATGTTGGGCGGCGCCGGTTATGCTGAAGCAGATCTTGAAGCTACTTATCTAGATGAGAGTGCCCACGCTGCCCTTGCCAAAGGAAAAGAACAGCTTACCCGAGTACGAGCCGAAGCGACGGGAGAGAAGCTTCCTGAGAAAGAAATACTTCCTATTGCCCCTGTTCGTATTTCGGCTTCAGCTGAGGTTGATATTGCTGGCTCTAGTTCTCACTCTTTGCCTCCTGCTAAAGTCGACAAAGAAATTGTGACCACTCCTACAGAGGAAGAGGCTATAAAGGACTTTCAGGCTCAGGAATTTGAGATTGATCTCGTCAAACCGACTTTTCCAGGTAACTTTGACGTCGACCCAGTTCCAGTGAATTACTTATACGATTTGACTGAGCTTGATGAACTTCTTACTTATTACTCAAGTTTGAACAAACCAATATCTTCTCTTATCTTGGAGAATACTGATTTTAACTTCTTTTCTTCTGTAGCGGAAGCACCGAAAGCTGTGCCAACTCCTCCTTCTTCAGCTGCCGTTCCTCCTCCTTCTCAAGTTACTCCTCTTCCAGCTTCTCAACCAGGATCGCAAGAAGAGAAAATTGAAGCTCTTAAAGACTTGGATGATCCGGTTGTTTCACAAGAGCCAAAAACTGGGGAACTTGAAGAAGGCGAGAAAACTTCGGAGCAGCCTTACGACGACGACACCAAGCTTTCAGAGTTTTTTACTCCAGGCAGTGAGTCTTCCTCGAAAAAGAAGGGAAAACGCGCAATTTCGAAGAAAGGCAAGAAAAGCTCTTCTGCCGCTGGAGAGGAAGCAGAAGTTGATCCAGCTGTGCCTCTTTCTCCTTCTTCTCCGACTCATCCACAGCGGCCTCCGAAGCTAATTATCAGGCCGGGTAGAAGCTTTAAAGGCGGAAAGAAGGAGAAATGAGCCTGATTTTGACTTTTCTGTTTTTTGTATGTATTGACCGGAAGTTGTGCGGATACCGGTCTCCGCTTCTTTTTGTAATCTGCATAATGTAAAAAGTTTTCATAGTATTGAATAAAATAGCTATTTTACTTGTGCAAATTCTTGTGTATGTAGGAATATATCTGTTTTTCATTTGAAGTGTGGAGTAAACGATTCTTTTTACTTGTGCAAACTTTTTTGTCTGTGTTTCAAGAACGCATTCATTCCACATCTTCTTTACATGATATTGCAATGAACTTGTGGTATGTCGCTTGTATATTACTTTTATTAATGTAACTGAATTGTATAATGTTACCCCCATACCACCAGTGTATTGCCATATTTCTTGCTTTTACAAGACCGATACTCTTATTTCAGAGAATAACTATTCCACTTTTAAGAGAAGAATTATTCTGCTTTTAATAGAGTATATCTCGTCTTTGGAGAAAATTTTATTTTCTCTCTTTTTCTCGAAAAACACTTCAACTTTAGGAGATAATCACTTTTTTTTATTAAAAAGTGGATTTTCCTACATGGTGAAATGAGCTTCTAAAGAAGGTTTTGATTTTGTGCCTCAGCAAAGGGCTTATTTTTGGTACTTCAAGTACGATGAAGTGCGCCTCCGAAGAGGTCTTTTTTGTAGTACTTCAACTTTTTTAGGAAGAACTTTTCAAGATGAACAAGTTAATCTTCTTTTGAGAATTGAAGTGTGCCTCCGAAGAGGGTTTTTTTTTGTGCCTCGTTAGAGGGCTTTTTGTTTGATTCTTCAAGCATGGTGAAGTGTGCCTCCGAAGAGGGCTTTACATTCTTGGGACGTGCCCCCGAAGAGGTCTTGTGCCTCCGGAGAGGTCTTGTGCCTTCGGAGAGGTCTTGTGCCTCCGGAGAGGTCTTGTGTGCCTTGAGGAAGGTCTTCTGCCTCCAGAAAGGGCAGTATGTGCCTTTGGGAAAGGCTTGTGCCTCGTAAGAGGGCTTGCGGTGCCTCGGGAGAGGTCTTCTGCCTCCGAAGAGGGCTTGTGCCTCCAGAGAGGTCTTTATTTGATTGCCTGAAAGTTACTTTCTCACAGTTAAATGGATCCATGGGGCGGACGCAAGTTACTTAATTGGATGTTCGCTTGCACAAACGATCACAATTAGTTAACGAAGGCCCTATGCCTTTCGTGGTTCCACCAACCTCTTTGTTGAGAAGAGCACTTCCATTTATTGGCGTGCCTCCGAAGAGGGCTTGTGCCTCCGTAGAGGTCTTTATCCTCCGAAGAGTTGTGCCCCCAAAGAGGTCTTGTGCCTCCGAAGAGGGCTTGTGCCTCCAAAGAGGGCTTTTGTTGACTAGCTCGCCCATATCTCTTCGTTGTTTGCTCATTAGTGGTTCCCTGTTATTGTCTCCGAGCCCGTGTTCCTTTCTTTTGCAAGCAGTTTGCTCCATCCGAAGGAGTATACTCCACTGTTAAGTGATTTCACGGGACAGGCGCAAGCTATCTAATCAGACGTCTGTTTATACAGATGATCGTGAGCAGTTAACAAGTGTCTGGTTCCTTTTCTTTGGAAAAGTGTCCCTTCGGTGGAATCATCAACTTTTTGCGTGAAGTTCATCTCATGCTGGATTTAAATTTGGAACTTTTTGTGGCTTGAAATTCATTTACCGAGTGATTTGCAGGGCCCACTTGGCCTTGTGATGGGTAAGCTTTGCTTTAATTGCCAGCAATATTAAATCGACATTTTAGCAATATTTTAAAGATATTTGCATATCGAAATGAGACAGGCATTTTATAGCATTAGAGAACACTAGATTTATAATTCTTTATTATTGATTCACACTGATTTCTCAGTGGTTTACAGTACAAACATTACACATCCACCATCAGTTTACAAAATTAAGCAATGTTGTTAAGTAAAAAATAGATGCAAGTGATTGTAGTTTTAGAATCTCAAGGCTGGATTTCCATTTGTGCTTGATTCATAGCTTTTGGATTTTTATGCCAGAGAAAGTGAAAGATGCCCCAGTCGCAGTTTTGTGGGTAATTAGTAGTCGTCCCAACTTCTGCTTGCTGTGTATGGACCTCCTGTGACAGCATTAATGATAAGCTACTCGGGCTCTTGCACTGCTGTGTTGTTGCGACAGCCAGATTGATGGATAGGATGTTGTTGCCCCCGAGTAGATGAGGTTGGGTCAACTCTGCTTTTCTTCACATACTGTTGAAGTTTACCTTCTTTCAGCAATTCTTCAATCACACTTTTTAACTGGCGACATTGATCAGTGTCATGGCCTGGTTGATTGTGAAATTGGCAGAATTTCCCATTACGCACAGCACCTCTTTTCATCTCCGGTGGCTTAGGATACATGACAACATCTTTTGTTGCAAAAAAGATATTTTCCGGGGTGTCAGTTAAAGGAGTCAAGTCCGAAGGATTAAAGCGATGGAGTTTCTTCCCATTTCCCTGGCTCTTTCCTCCGTCATTTTCCCTTTTCTGATTTCCAGATTCTTTTATATTAGATGCAATATTGTTATCATTAGTTTGGGCAACAACTACTTCTGATGACCTAAAAAGGTTTTCTAAGCGTATGAACTCGTTGGCCTTTTTATAAAAAATTTCAAGCGAGTTTGGTTCCTTCATCTTTAGCCATTTTCCAAACTTACTCGATTTATCGACGGCTCGCATCAAATAGGTCAGGATCATACGCGGTTCCGCATTATTTACTTCGGCTAAAGCTATATTAAAACGGTTCAAGAAAGATTTGATTGATTCTCCGGGCGCTTGTTCAAGGTTAGACAGTGACATTATATCCTTAGCTTTGGAAGCGTCCAATCTGAACTGTTCTTTGAACTTTTGCGTTAGGTCGGAGAATTGATCTACAGACCGTATAGGAAGCTTTGTGAACCAAAGTAAAGCCACACCTTCCAAGTACACTGGAAAGTATCGACACTTGATCTCGTCTGATGCTCTCGCGCCGGTCATATGCCAGTCATACTTATATAGGAAATAATTAGGGTCACTCGTTCCCCTATAGGCTTGGATAGTAGGAGGTGCAAATTTCCTTGGAAATTCCGCCTTCAGGATCCTTTCAGTAAACGGAGTTCTGCTCGGCGCAAATCCCCAGTCACTCTCATTCTCTTCCCTTTGCATGCTCTCTTTCACGATGCGACCAACCATTTCGGATAGGTACTCTTTGTTGTTCAGAGACATCTCCGGACAGGCATCAGTCCTTCTCTCGGAAGCTTGCCCGGGCACATGTTCGCGATAAGTTGGCTGCGGCGTAGAACCTTCAGCTTGGAAAGGCGGCATTTCAGGAAAGGTTGTTTGATGGTTTTCTGGTTGACGATTTGCCCCAAGCAGAGCATTTAATCTATCCATTACCAAAGTGTTTTGAGTTTCAATTCGTTGATATAATCCAGAAACTGCTTCATCTAATTCAGCCCTGGTGACTCCAACGGTAGGAGTTGTTTGATCTGCTGTTGGAGAAGCGGAGGTTCCTTCATGAGCAGTTTCGGATCTGGTAGGTCTACCTCCTCTTCCAGGAGCCATTATCTCAGATAAACTTCTGGTTTCAAGAGAGGTTCTTTTCACAAGTTTCTGCGAAGCAACGGTGAAAATCTTCCTGAGTTCAATTCTCAATGAAAGCACCAAAATGTTAACGATAAAAAGTGAACGCTAACACCCGGTGTGTGTAATAGAATCGTGAAAGCACCACCCGTTGGTACGGGAATAGAATATAAGCTAAAAATAGCAGTAAAACGGTAAATGGCAACAGATTTATAGTGGTTCGGCCCGTAATCGAGCCTACGTCCACTTTATAGTCTTTTATTGCTGATTTGATTACAATATGATATAATATTCTTCGAATTACAATACAATTTGATCACAAAAACACCATTGACTACTAGCTCAAACTTCGATGATGAAACTCAATGAATCCGTGTCGGATGTATGAAATTCCTTCCGAAGCTTGTTGTAGCGTCTCGAGTATTTGAAGATCTTTGTGTGTTGGTTGAGTTGAGAGTTCGGCAGAGTAATGACGCTTCAAAGAATGGCTGGCCAAAAGTCCTTTTCTCGTTGGAGTTTGGTGGGTATTTATAGGGTAGAATCTGAACAGGGAATTTTTCCAAGTCCTAAGTCGTAGCCGACTTATAGTAGGTCGTAGGTCCTAAGTCGACGACGAGATAGGAGCTCTTGCACTTAGTTAATCCTGAATACGAGCTGTTAAGTTGAAGTCATAGGTCGGCAGCGACTTAACATAAGTCGTAGGTCGGTGGCATCTTAAACTGGTAGGTCGAAGATCCCTTAAGTCGGTAACGGCCTTAAGTCGGAGACTTCCTTATCTTGTAAACTCTTAAGTCGGAGCATTCCTTAAGTCGGAGCATTCCTTAACTCGGAGCCTTCCTTAACTCGGAGCATTCCTTAAGTCGGTAACCTACTTAAGTCGGTCTTAGTTCTTAAGTGGTAGATTATCTTAAGTCGGCTCCTATTAGGTCGGACCTGTAGCTTAGGTCGTATGCTGCCTTAAGTCGTGACCTGTTAAGTCGGCACACTTTATAAGTCGTATGCTCCCTTAAATCGGCTGCTGTTAAGTCGGTCTTCATCTTAAGTCGGAGCTGTAGCTAAGTCGGATCTCATTAACTCGTAGCCTATTAAGTCGGCTCATACTTTAAGTCGTAGATTTCCTTATCTCATAAATTATTAAACCGGTGCCGTCTTAGGTCGGCTACTGCTCTTAAGTCGGTACGCTCTTTAACTCGTTAGGTCGTGAAGCAAAAGAGGGTTAACAACAAGGTAAAGAACAATCACGCCAAGTTTCAGCTTGATTGGATCATTTCTTGATGGATACGAAATTGCTTCGTATCCATCACAGATCGAGTCGAAACTTTGTAGGGTCGGTCGCGTGGGCCCCCTCACGTGCCAGGAGAAGTCTCTCGAATTTTGGGCACGATCTCGGCCTCCTACGCCTATAAATAGCCCCCTGGAGCCTGCAGAAAAGGGATCTTTTTGGCTCCCAAACGTCCAGACTCTGCCGGATTCAATTCTACTTCCTTCCATTGCTGTTATACTCGAATTCATTCATTGTATCTGCTGTAATCATCTATAATCAGCATAGAACATCAATAAAAGATAAAAATCATTGAAGTGGACGTAGGCCGGAGATAGCCGAACCACTATAAATCTCGTGTTCTTGTGATTTATTTCTGGATTGCTGTTTATTGCTAGCTTAGATCTGAGATTTGTGTCTGAATATTGCTGATTTGTATTCATACACTGGTGCTTTCACAACACTTGGGGTTTGTGACCATTTTTGGCGCAAACACTTTGGTGCTTTCACTGAGAACAACTAGCACCCGCTACATCAGATTAAGATTTCATATTTAAAGGCTTAAAGGGATCAGATTTGGAAGACAATGACTCGACAAACGAGACAAAGAGCTGAGAGAAGCCAACAAGGAGGAAGTCAAGAGGCATCCTCTGGTACTGGAGAAGAACCAGCTTCGATCTACATCACTAGAGATGAAATGGAGACCATGACCAATCTGATGCATGAAAGAATAATGAAGAGCCAACAGGAGATGTTGCAGAATTTCTTTGAGCAGATGAGAGCTACGGGAATACAAAACTTAGGACCAGCTACAGCGGCTGTTAATGTGGAACAAGGAGCTAGGGTTATGGAACCCAATGGAGGACAGAATACAGAACCGGAAGGCAATCAAGAAGGGCTTGGGGGCAGGCCCGCAGGATCCAACACAGGAGGACCTTTGGAAGGAGTTCAACAGGCTAGGGCCAACGTTGCTGCTAATGAGCCACATGAATAATACGTGCCGGAGTTCCCTCGGGAGCATGGAGGGCAACCCCTGACAGACAACGCTGGACTAGTGGAGATCATTAGGAAGACTATGCGTGGAGGTTTGACCAATAGAGATTTGGAAGGAGTGAACAGGAGCCCATTCGCTCGGAAAATCAGGATAGCTCAGAATCCACCTAAGTTCAAGTTACCTAGCGTGGAAGTATATAATGGCAAGGCTGACCCGACTGATCACTTGATGAGATACACTAGACACATGGAAGTGCTGGGGCATCGGAGGAAGTAATGGCCAGATGTTTTCCGTTGTATTTGACAGATCTAGCTGCGATGTGGTTTAGGCAGCTGAAAGAAGGATCTATCAGGACTTGGAGGGAGTTGGTGGACAGGTTTTTAGGACAGTTTCGGGTTCATATCAAAAGATCTAAGAATGTGATGACGTTAACATCGGTAAAGCAAAGGACGGATGAATCACTTAGAGCATTTTTAACTCGATTTAATGCAGCAGTTGCTTCGGTGGATCGGCCGGATCCGTCGATGGTTTTGATGGTGGCAGTGTCGGGAGTCAGATAGGATTCGGATTTTAAGGTATCTTTAGTACGAGACCCGCCACTGGATCTCGGGGAATTCTTCCATGAAGCTGAGAGGTTCCTTCGGCAAGAAGACGCATGTATGGATTTAAAGTTAAAGGAGGTGAATGCGACTGAGGGTGGAGGACCATCCAACGGAAACCCGGATAAAGACAAAGGAAAGAGGAAGCTGGATGACGATTCAGGAAAAACCAGGAAGTGATGGAAGGATCCAAAGTTTTCCACATACACAGGATTAAACGAGACGCTGGAACGGATATACATGGAGACCCGGAATCGCCTTCCTTACCGAAGGCCGGCTAGGAGAGAACCTTCAGAATGAGAAAGGGCATCAGGAAGGCACTGTCTCTTCCATGATTTGGATGGACACGATACCAACAGCTACAGACACCTAAAGGATATAGTTGAGGAGCATGTGAGGAATGGACGATTGAGGCAATATGTTGGGGCTCAGAATGCAGCGGTGGAGCAGGAGCAGCCACCGCCCACCTCAAGCCATGATGGTGTGAGGCCTAGGAATGATGGTCGATTGATTATCAATTGACCGAGATACTATGAAATAAGTAACAAACCATTTGCAAGCAACCAAGTCATTTACACATGTATGGGGCCGGAGATAGCCCCAAGGCATGCTCTGAATGATGATAAACCGCGAAGCCATGGTTTGCAAAATCTGTCTTTTGTTTTTGGATTGGACACTCGTTTTTCTGTTTTGGTCTTGGAGTTTGGATTGAACTCCTGATTTTGCTTGTTTTCTGGTTTTGGCTTTCATTCGGATGATTGTTCCCCGTTTTGGATGATGATTTTGATTTCTGATATGGATTTCTGGTTTTCCGATTTGATTTGGATTTTGGGTTGGATTTTGATTGAATTTTTTCTAGTTTTTGATAAATGGTCGTCGAGTATGGGCTATGCTCGATAAGGGTCCGGAGAGACCAGGATTCGACCTAGGACTTAGGCCTTGCATTATCAATTGTTGTTTTCAGGTCGCTGAGTATGGACTATACTCAGCAAGGGTCCGAAGCGACCAGGATTCGGCTTAGGACTTAAGCCATGACATTACACGCTTCCAGGGACACTGGACCAAGGTCGTCAAGTGTGGATTGCGCTTGGCAAGAACCCGGAGAGGTTAATTCAACGTCCAAGGACACTGGACAACGGTCGTCAGGTGTGGATTGCGCTTGGCAAGAGCCTAGAGAGGTTATGGATTTGGATATCGACCTGGAGAGGTCTTGGATTCGGTTGCTGGACAAGGATGGATTAAAAACTCGATCATCGAGTTTGGATGGACATGGAATTGGCTATGGACTTCGGATTCGGAACTATTCAAAACACGCCTTATTATCACAAGGCATGTTTTGGGAGGCAAATGTTATCCCGCCTTTTGGCAAGGTCGTGACACCAAAAAGTTGACTGGAAAACTAAAGGCAGTTCGTTGTAAAAGTTCGTTATACACTGTTTCACCATGGATATCGAGGAATTTAGTCCGAGCCTGGATCAAGCTACAATTGATAGGACATGACAAGCAAAGCCAGGAAGGTCAGCGGTCAAAATTTGAGGTTAACCGGAGCTTGTATGAGTGGGATATGATCGGTACAAGTTAGCTCGGATATGCTGTTCGTATCCATCATTTAGTCTAGGCGATGTCCTGTTCGAATCCACCAAGTTCGCATCGATCATCATGACAGTGCCTCAGCATGTTCGAATCCATCGAGTTCGGCCTTGTGCGTATCCATCGTGTTTGAATCGATGGCATGCGCATTAATTAGACCACACCGCTTCGCATCGATCACCTCCGTATCCATCAGGTTTAGTGCAGTTCGAATCCATCATACTCGCATCTATCATCATACTGGCTTGTTTGAATCGATCGATTTCGTATCCTTCACAAGGATACCGCCTCGGTTTATTCGAATCCATCCCAAGGCTTTGTTCGTATCGGTTGAGCTCGTATCCATCGTGGAACAACTGGATGCGAACAAATAGCCGATACGAGCGAAACTTATGCGCTAGATGCGGGTTGCTTGGTCGAACTCGGCACGCAAATCGGATCGCCCAGGGTTTTCACGACACATCATTGCACGCGCACGTGCTCCGATCGAGTCGAACAGGTGGATACGAAACTTGGATTCGAACGCAGTAGTGTTCACGGAAGTGCAATCTCGTATCGATCATATCTCACGAACTATTGATCCAAATCCAATGAAATTTTCACAGAAGCTTGCATACAAGGTAAAGAACAATCACGCCAAGTTTCAGCTCGATTGGATCATTTCTTGATAGATACGAAATTGCTTCGTATCCATCACAGATCGAGTCGAAACTTGGTAAGGTCGGTCGCGTGGGCCCCCTCATGTGCCAGGAGAAGTCTCCCGAAGTTTGGGCACGATCTCGGCCTCCTACGCCTATAAATAGCCCCCTGGAGCCTGCAGAAAAGGGATCATTTTGGATGCCAAACGTCCAGACTCTGCCGGATTCAATTCTACTTCCTTCCATTGCTATTATACTCGAATTCATTCATTGTATCTGTTGTAATCATCTGTAATCAGCATAGAACATCAATAAAAGATAAAAATCATTGAAGTGGACGTAGGCCGGAGATAGCCGAACCACTATAAATCTCGTGTTCTTGTGATTTATTTCTGGATTGCTGTTTATTGCTAGCTTAGATCTGAGATTTGTGTCTGAATATTGCTGATTTGTATTCATACACTGGTGCTTTCACAACACTTGGGGTTTGTGACCATTTTTGGCGCAAACAAATATAAATATATTATGTGCTAAAATCCAAATAGTCCCCAACCATAGATTTTAACATATGGAAAGTTTTTAGAATTATATTTGTGCATAGTTTGCTAGTTGGGTTTTGGACGACCCAAGTATGTAGAGCCCTATGTTAGTACCGATTTTTAACATACAAATAAGCCATGTTTTAAGAGAAAATTTGTATCCATATGTTTTAGAAAGTAGGGAAGTTTCTTAGGGATAGTAGGGAGAGTGTTTTTATTTCGGGAAGAATAAGAGGTTTTAGTATGAAGAAAATCCACTTTATGTCTAACCCAATAAAAATAAAACTTTTGAATTAAAAAAGTTGAAAAATATAATTGTTAATATATTTGAGGAAGTAAATATTGGGTTTTTGAAAAAATAAGTGGCATGAAATTTAAATTGGTTTTTATATGATATAAATTTTGTTAAAAGTGAAATCCTTTTTGAAGAATTATAGAGCATGTATAGCTCGCTAGTTTCTTTGTAAGTAAACAATGATTTTAAATATAAAAACCTAGAGTGTGTTAAGTATCCAAAACGTAGGTTACAACATTTATTGTTGTAATAAATGTTTTCAGTAAAAATAAAGGAAGCATAGACTATGACACTATTGTTATAGTAGGTGACTCCTAAAGTAAATGTTTTTACATAGCATACAGAATTTATTAATATTTATTTTAATTGAATCCATATATTAGTATATTTGGGTTGTAGTAACGGTGTTCTACCTAACATCTATTTTGACCCAAATGAGTTTTGGAGATAATTTCTAAAGTGGTTTGTATGCACACTTATTATTTAAATAAGCTCATGAAAATATTTTCTAGTTATAAAAAAGTTTTAAAAATGAGTTCTTTTGAAAAATAATGTACGATAAATTAATGAATTTAGTAGGAAATATCATATGTAAGAAAATATAGAGTAAACATACCTTAATCTATTGGAATGAAATGAATAATGGTATAATTTTCTATGAATCACAAATAAAGATGTTTTGTGCAAGATATAAGGAATACGTGAAAGAGATGTACAAGTTATGGAAAGCATAATATTTTGTATAGCCTATTTCGATAAAATATAAAATAAATTCCTTATAATTTCACATAAATATGAAATCCTCCTTTAAAGGATTCATAGAAGGTTTTAGCGTTAATGGTTTATCATAAGAGAAAGTAATTCCAATACATTAAGGTATAAAACCATTAAGTGTAGTAAGTTAGTAACTCCTTCAAGGCTAAGTAATTGGAAGAGTAAGAAAGTTAAGAGATTTTTGATAAAATAATTGTTCTTATTTACTCCAGTTTTAGTAAATTTGAAAATCTATATAAAAAAAGAAGGATATTTTGAAAACATGTGAGGACATTTTTTTAAAGTCAAGAAAAAAGAAAAATATTTTAAGAACAAGCAAGACATGTTTAAAAAAAAAGATGGTTTGATGGAAAAGTAAATAAGTTTTTGAAAAGATAAAATTTAGAAGTTAAATTTTGAAGAAAAATTGATAAATACCAAACCAAATCAGACTTTTAAATATGGAGTAGATAGGAATCATTTCCTAGGTGTAACAGGAAAAGTATAAGGTTATAGCAGTAATCACTCTTAGTAATAATAAAAGTTTCCGTTAGGTGTATAGGACACTAGTGAAAACCTAGAAATGTTGCTTCATGTGTGCAGACTATAGAAGAATAGTGAAATGACATTGGTAAGATGATAAGACACACGTGGTTAGGATAGGTAGACCTTAGTTAGGGAAAAATGAAAGCTAAAGAGAAAATTTCCCCAAGCTTAGTTGTCTTTTTAGATAGAGACTGCATAGATTGAAACCCTTATCCATTGCAATAAATGAGACTTAGTAATTCCTTTTTGAGCATGGAATATAAGAGATAAATAGATCTTATTCGTCTTGAGTAATACAACGTATGTTGGTAACAAGTAATAGGCGGTAAGAGGAGCATATGAGTTACTTGGATTCCTAGAGTATGACCTTTCTGTGTCAAAGTGGACATGATCCTAGACCTCCTTGCCCTAGATGATAGCTGTGTTTAGTTGCTTTATAAAAAAAAGAGTAAAAGCAGAATAAGATAACTAAAAGGAAAATAACAGATTTAAAGAAAGCGACATAAACCTCAACAGAAAAATTTAAAAAGAGATATTTTCTTATGTAAACTATGCTTGGGGAAGTAAATAATTTTTTTTAGAATAGTAGCCTAAATCCTAAGTACGGAGGAAGATGTGCGCAAAAGAAAATCGAAGAAATATGATTTTTTTCCATTTTCCACCTTCTTTATAACATAAGAAATCGAATTTGGAAAATTAGAATTTTCTAAAATTCGAAGATTAAAAGTTGTATGGTAGGTTTGGACGTAAAAATTGTTGAACTCTGCTCCTATTCAGTAGGAGTGTGGGAAAAATTGAATGAAAAATGTTTTGAGTTTTCAAAGGATTTCATTCATATAGAAATTGCAAGTATATTTAGGATGTGTGCATCATGTATTAAAAGGAATTTCTAAAAGAAAAAGCATTCATATAGGAGGTACCGCATAGAAATTCTTGTACATGCATATATTTTATGATGTATTGCACTTTGCACTATGCATGGATTGTTGCAAAATTGGATGTATACAAAATGAATGTGATTAATACGAGAAATTACATAATTGAACCCTTATCAAATTTCGGGGATGAAATTTCCTAAGGGAGGAGAATGTAACACCCTGCGTTAAATTACAATTATATATGCAAATAATTTAATTAAGTTATATACGTTTGAAATTTTAAAACAAAGAAATATTTGTAAATGGGGCAACTAATTAATATTATTTGGAATACATATATATTTGTGTAACAAATAAATTAGAGTATAAAATCAATTAATAGGGAAGATTAATTGATGATGTTTGTTTAAAAGGGAAATTGATATTCAATTAATTAGTAGAGGTGATTAATTGATAGGAATTGACAAGAAAGGGAATATATATTGTAGCAACTAATTGATATGATTAGAAACATATATGTTAGTGCAAGAGAATAAAATGGAGGAAGAGAAATTTATGTAAGTAATCAATTGTCAATTAATAAACATGGATACTTATGGTAACTTATATAATTAAGATTAGGATTCAAAATTCAATTGTAGAATATATGCATGCAATAATTATGGGAATAAAATAAATTAATATGCATATATGTGACGAATTAATATGGTGTTGATTGGCATATTAATTTGGTAAGAAATGCAGGCAGGGATTAATTAGATAGTAAATTAATTCTAGGTATATATGAAATCTATTAATTGGGTGATTAATAGAGGAATCATATTTAAAAGAAACGTCACATTTAAAAATATATGTTTCCATAGATTACAAGAGAGAAGGGGAAAGTGATTAATGAAAAGATTGTTGGAGAATCAATTTGAAAAAAAAACAAATGCAGAAGAAAAAATATTAATTTAATGTCCACAGACTGAGTGCATGCTTTAGATTTTAGGGTTTTATATCTAATGCTTAGCACTGATTTGAACCACTATAAATATAGGTTCAGAGCCTCATTTTTATTCTCATTATTTTTCTCTTGGCTACAGAAACTCTGCCATTTTTCTATCTCTTCTACACTTTCTTAATAACAAAATTTTAGTTCTAATTCACACAAATTTAGATCTAAATAGAAAGAGAAAGAATTAATTAGGGAATTAGGAATTGGTTCAAATCAGAAGGCTATGTGTGACGCCCCACCTCTATACTCACACTAGCCAAGGACACTACGGTGTAATGCCGTCGACTAGCACGAAGAATAAGGCTGTTGAGGAGCAACCATCTGTGTAATTGCTTTGTGCGAGCACCGATATGTCAGGTAATATAACTTACATTTCATTTCAAGAGGAAATCCGACATATCAAATACAAACTCAAAGCTACCACACAGTGACTATGTGGACTTCGGAAACAAATATAGAAATAAACATAACACAAATCAGTCACAGATATTCATATCACAAAGGCGGAAACAGATATGAATATAACACATAAAAGTGTACATCAAAATAGTGGTCAAACTAGATCCACTACAACACAAAAGAATAGGTACAAGTGCTAGACAAAAGAATAAGTATACAACAAGGAGTCTCTATCTCAAATGTATACTAACAAAACTACTATGCTAAAGTAGTTAGCCAAAAGTCAGGTGAAGGACCCTGATAAGAAGTCAAGTAGGAGCACCTGAAATACCTCGGTCTGACCTGAGTATTATTTAAGAAGAAAATAATAAACGGATCAGTCTAGCTATAAATATCAGATAAAAATGAGATAGGATAAGAGATATCACAAAAACGTATGATAACAATAATGCCATACTGTAACAAGTATACATCAGAAAACAACAAAAATCATACAATATCTCAAATATTCTCAAACACTAAAAAGAATGTCATATTTAAATTATTCACCAAAACACAAATATTGACAAAACATATCAATGCTAATCCACGAAAATTGGTGAAACACAAATTCTAGAAATCATCAACCAGAAATCCAGAAAACACAAAAGGGGGAAGGCCTATCACAAACGGGAGCATGAAAACTCACCAACACGTGTATCACAAACGGAATGCTATTTCATGGTCGCTAACCATAGAGCCGGTGCAACGGCTTAGTGCAATAATGGTACGCCCGAGGAACCTGAAACTCAAATGAGTTGGAACAATGACGTAGTGCAATAACGGTACGCCCGATGAACCTGAACTCAATTATTTCGGAACAACTCGTAGTGCAATAACGGTACGCCCGATGATCCCGAAACTCAAATAATTCGGAAAAACGACGTAGCGCAATAACGGTACGCCCGATGAACCAAAACCCAAATAATTTGGAACAACGACGCGGTACAATTACGGTACGTCCAATGAACCGAAACTCAAATAAGAACATGGGTCGCTAGCCCATAAAAGAAATGAGACAAAGCTCAATAAAACTGGGTACAGTCCCCTACGCGGATAAAGAAACATCGCACATCGCTAGTCTAAACCATAAAATGATCATCATCGATCATCAAGAAGTGTCAAATACACTAAGCTAGTAAATAGATGAGTTTAGCTTCATGTCCCATAACCACTGGCTTAACTTAAATATTTACAAACAGATTGTAGATTTCCACTCGAAAATTGTCACAAGAGTTTCAATTGAACAAGTCAAAGAATTAACCGACAAAGTAAACGCAAGCATTTCATACCATTTGTTTTGCTAAGTCGTTTAATTGGATTTCTCGAACGAATGAGGTAAAGGTTTGTATATACTAATAGATTGGAAAACGGTTTTGAAAACAAGCTTTGTATTTAAAATAGTATTGAAATCATTTTGTGAAAGCGTTTAAATATTTACTACTAGTATAGAAACCTTTGTATTTTAAAGTGACAAAGCATAGAAATGATTGTAGAAACAATCAATCGTCAAAAATTCACATTCGAAGACGTGAATTAAATCCAAAGGAATCGATACCAAATCCATCAAAATGGATATTCCCAAAAATCCCGAAAAAGGAGTCATCAAGGTCGATAAAAGTGATAACAACGATTCGGAGCAACTAAAATCGATAAACAATGGAAATTCAATCAAGAAAAGCCTAAACAAGCAAAAATACACAGTTCCAGACGTCTGGGGGTCAATCCAGACGTTTGGATTTAGGTTCTGGAAATTCTATAAAAACCCTTCCAGACGTCTGGTTCGGCAATCCAAACGTCTGAAACCCTTTCAGACGTCTGAACTTATAATTCAGACGTCTGAAATTAGTCCCTGCCTTTTTTTATTATATTACATGCATATATTTTTGCTCCAGGTCCAAACCAGACGTCTGAACTTGGTCACCAGACTTTTGGTCACCTGGTCTGGGCAACAATTTGCGTAGGCCAAAGTGGCCAAAACGTATCGGGAGCGATCGGATGAGCAATGACGACTAAGGATTTACGCCAAGCGACAACCCAGCCTTAAAGGATCTTCGATACACCCCAAATATCAATGTCCAAACATCCATAGTAGGATTTTCATAAAATTGGACCTCAAAACCAAAAATTGGAGAATTCACAAAACAAATTCAAATCAAAGCAAATGAAAATGCACAAATGTTAAGAATTCATACCTAACCACAATGATAGCTATAGACATAGATGTGAGTTAAAGAACTCACCATTTAAACTCAAAACACAAGCGAGAAGTTCTAAAACAAGCTAAGATCAATTCCTCTTCAACAACGACTCAAGAAGCTTCAATCTAAGCTCATAAGAAGAATATTTCCTAAGTTAGGGTTTAGGAATTTCTGAAATTGAAGAGAGATAGAGATGGAGAAGATGAAGAGCATGCTTACCTAAGCTTCTCTTTGATTTTGGAGCCAGAACTTGTCTTTCCAAATCAAACTAGGATTTGGAATTCTAATTTCCAATTCCCTTCCCCCATTTTCTCTTGAGCTTGAAAGTATTTGGAAATGAGAATGAATGAAGAGGAGAGGGGGTGGAGTTAGGGCATTATGAGTGGTTAGTGGGCTGAAACCCCTAATCCAATGCTCAAATAGAAAAATAGCAAATTCTACACAACTCCAAACATATCGATGTTTAAACTCAAAAAAGTTGTACGCCATTTTGGACTCAATGGAAGTGGTCTCGAGTCCCAATTCGACTGTTTACCAAAAGTAACATTTCGGATCTTTATCCGATTAACGATGCTATATTTAAATAAAACATTTAAATATACAATCGTGAAATATGCGGGTTGTTACACTATGTCAAAGGTAAAACCCTAGATCTGAGTTTTAATTGCTATTTCTAATCCAAATCTCCTCCTTTTCTCTTTCAATATTATAGATCTATAAATATATCGTTTGTAATTCCAAATAGGGATTACAAGGGAGCTGAATATAGATGTTAGGGACAGATCTAAAATAAAAATAGGGAGATTTGGAAAGCTAGCAATGTGAGTTGATTTAATTATATCTTTTACGTTTATGATATATTATCGTTAAATTCCCATTAAATAATTTTATTCAGTATTTCAATAATTAATTCTATTAATTAGTTATGCTGAACTATAAGAAATTTACAGTTATTTACATCTAATTTGAAGTTATAATTTAGCCTAAATGCTAGTTTCTTTTTATTCTCTTTGTACTCGAATAATATAGTTAAAAAGAAAATTCGCGATTGTGGTTTAAAATGGAAAAATACTAGATTAGATGTAAAATAAGAAAAGTTGGAATAAAGCTAGAAAAATGGAATTCTGCAATAAATTACGCTAAAATGGAAATAATAAATTAATATAATAACTTGATTTAGAAGTAAGTAATAGACTAATTGGTTGGTTTAGAAAATATGATACATTTCTATAATTTCATATTTAAAAGATAACGATAAACGTAACTGCAAGAATAAAAGAAAGAAAAAGGGAACTAGTGTAAAATAGAGAAACCACTGTATTTTACACTATTCCAAAGTAATAAAAGAAATACCTTGCAGTTACAAATTATTGTTTATAGTATTATTTAGTATTAAAATATGGAAACGGATTTTTAGTATAGTTTTCATACCCAACCAAATAAAATAGAATTACTTCCTAAAAAGAAGAAAATAAAGTAAAGTAGGAAAGGAATCAAGTAAATTATTAGAAAATAATTTGAAGCTGTAAACGATAATGAACCTAGATCTGCATTTACTGTGCAGACTATACAATAAGACAATTATTATGATAAGTGAATTATATAATATAAGAGAATTAAAGAGAATTCTATATCATAATAAAAGAAGACAACCTAGAACAGAAGAGAGACACTTGTAATCATATACAGATTATAAAAGAAGATAAAAGTGACAATTACAACTAAAATTATAACATAGGTTATAATTAAAGTAGAAAGAAAGGAAAGGCTTATTTAAGATTTAAATTAAGTTAATAAGAAAATAGAACAGAGATAATATAAGATTCTTATTTAATAAACTTAAGACTTAAATTGAGTTAAATAAGCAAGGTAATAGAAGTGGCAGTACCAACAGCATTCCCAATTAGATCAATGGTGGTCTCAAAATAGCCAGAAGTGAGACGAGGGCAAGAGTATGCTAATTAGGGTAAATAATTAGCCAACAGAATAAGAAAAGTAAACTAAACGCAAATTAAAAGATTAGACTTAGGGTCAAATAAAGAGTGAGATGCGTTTGGAGTAGCCCAAAGGATGAAGAGCCTAACGAAGCAGTTCATCACAGATTTCAGCGAAGGAGAAGCACGTCCAACTTAGTTATTTTGGGCTAGAAGGAAGTACGAGACTTCAACGGGATGTGAGGATACTCTATGATGGCCCTCTAGGTTGGGCTAACAAACCTGCATCCCTGGAGGCATGTGACGACCAGGAATTTTGGGTATTTGAAATGAGAATATTTAATTAATTTTAAATATTCAAAAGGGTAATTTTGACTTGAATTTCAAATATCTCTATTTATTGGATAATTAAATATTGAATTTAATAATTGGAAATTGGGTAAAATAGTGAATCTGGGGTTTAAAGCCTGATAAAAATAAACTGAAGGCTTGTAAAATTTATATTAATAAAACTGAAGGTAATAGAACTTTTAAAATTGAATTCGAAAGTAATTTTTTCAATTTTAAAAATATATTGTTAAATCGATATTTAAAAATAGCTTTCCAGGGCACAGTCTCAGAATTCGACGAAACCAGTTCCATTGGATCTGTAATATTGTATTATTACCGGATTTCAAATTTCGTAGCTTTCGGAGCTATCGTTTGATCGTACGAGATATAAACGCCAGGAGAATAATTAACCGATTTAAATATCTTTATTTGATTTAAAATCAAATCAGAGT
The DNA here is from genome assembly GCA_030737815.1 of Allium fistulosum. NCBI lineage: Eukaryota > Viridiplantae > Streptophyta > Magnoliopsida > Asparagales > Amaryllidaceae > Allium > Allium fistulosum. The sequence continues at coordinate 718,103,081 of CM060905.1, read as the reverse complement.
CACCAATCTTTCATCTCAGCCGACCTACTCCTCTTTAAGTAATCACATACATATTTCTTTGCCTTTCCCTACACGCCATCATTCATCCTTTACTTCGTTAAATCGAGTTTAACAAAACATTTCGTTCACCTCTTCAGTCCATTTTCACAAAATTGTTCTCGAATCATAGGAGATAATCAGCGGACTCTTCCTTTTCAAATTAAAACAAATCGTGCATCAATATAAATGGCCGAACAGTTCAAAATCAAACAATGAAATGGCCGCATGTAAAATCGAACGAGATCTCGTTCTTTCCCTTATCCTTTTATTCCTCTAATTCTTGTTATGGAGCCGAGCTTTCCAAAACAAATCGAACTAAAATGGCGACCGTGATAGGGACGAATCGAATCATCTCCAAATCAAACAGGTCGCGTTCGTTCGAAAGTAATATAAGGGGAGGGGCTGTTCATCTGATCGAATCGCCGCCAAAGAGGAGTTCGAAATCGAAGCAGCAAGGCGAACACGGCAAGGTTGCACGCGCGAGCTCGTGATGCAGAAAGTGGCACGACAGCAATGAGGCGTTCGCACGCGATGATGGATAAGCATCTGATGTCGATGTCGCGATTATGGATGGAAAGGGCGTGGCGTCGTGGTTGAGACTTGAAGCTGGGTCGCGGCAGTAATGGGGGTTCGATGATTGATGGTGTGGTCGGTCAGGGAAGCTCGCCTTTGTGCTTGTTCGTATTTAGGTAATTTAAATTTTTTAAAAGGTTTTAATTTAAATGTTTAAACAGGTTTAAAACTTGAAAATAATTATTGATTATTATCATCTATCAAATATTAGCAGTAGGATATAATACAGTTTTGTTTAAAACATTCAGCTATATATATATAAAGCAGAAGGTATATTATTTCACTTATCAGATAATGACTGAGAGTAGTATATGTATAGATTAAGAAAAAGGAAAATATTTGTATATACAGTCAAAGGAAATTTTTTTTAACTGAATTATTAGTTTAAATTTAATTAATAAATGGTAATTTATTTTTCGATTAGTTCAAATATTAATAAATCATACAAATTGTTTATTCAAGGTCAAAACTGGGAAAATCAAGGCAATAATGAAGTGGATTGCAAATAAAAAGCAAGGTGAGTTAATCTCACTCATCTGGTTGCTATTTAAATTAAATAGTTAAATTTAAATATTTGGTGAATGATTGGATTGATTTGATATGATAGTATATAGTAGTATATATCAATATATATATTGGAATATGTATATATTGGTTGTTGATATTCCCGCATTATATAGCAGATGAGACCCTATGCGCTGCATAATAGCGGATGATAATATTTAAAACCATATACCGCGATATTCCACCTCGAAGTGGATTGGTATTGTGCTAACGTTTGTGGATGTAGGGAAATAGGTTGGAGGGATCCAACTGGATTCCTCAAAATTATTTAGATTATTTAATATTATGTGTTATGAATATTGATATCCTGTGATGATTTTATTGGTAATTGAAATATTGAATGATATGGTTGGATTGAATATTTCAGTAAAAGGATATATCAAAATGTATTAAATTGGATTTTGGGAAAGAAAATAAAAGAGAAATCTTTAAGTAAATGATTATAGAAGTTTGAATAAATTTAAGGATAAATTAAAATGGGATGTTTAATAAAAAAGGGAAATAATGAATTTTAAACTTAAAATGATATAATTTGAAGTAATAAAGAATTTACTTTAACATTTCAAGGATTAAATTTTATTTAAAGGGATAAAAAGGAATTTGGGAAAATATGAAAATTGGTATTCAGTTAAAAGGATTTCTAATTGTAAATTAAGAAATAAACACTGAAGTTAATGGATTCTGAAGTAAATAAGTAAGTAAAGGAATTTATTTCAAAATGGAAAAAAATCTTGAAATCAATTTGGAAATTAATATAAGTGTTTGGAAATTTGAAATTTAGAAGAGAAATGAGATTTGGAATTTATAAACCGGGTTATGAAGTGGAATAAAATATCGGTGATATTTGAAAGTATAAATTTCAAGGTGGGAATTTATAAAGGAATGTAACTGTGCTTAGAAATAAATGGTGATTTATGTTTAAAGGATTGAAAGAGAAATGTATTTCTCTGGATAACCAAGTACGTTTTTAAAAGAAAATTTAAAGTATAAATTAAAGGTTTTAATGTAGTTTTTAAAAAGCATGTTTTAAAAAAAATCTATTGTTTCTAAATGTTAACTATAAGTAAGTATTTTCCAAATCTATTATTGTAGTAAATATATTAAAAAGACTTGGTATTATGTTTTAAAAAGGAAATTTATATTTATATTTACAAAGTGATTTATTTTAAATATTCTTAAATTATATATTTTAATAAAGTGTTAAAATAATTCCAATTTCAATATTATAAAGTATGTTTATAATAAAGTGTTTTTAAATTATTTTAAAATCTAAAAGTATTTTGTACTTGGTGTTTCAGTGTAAATAAATATTTGGGAAATGCATTCTGTGAAAGGAAACTGTTTTGGAAATTGTTTTCAAAGGATTGAAAATGGAAATATATATTGCGAAGATATTTTGAGGTTAATAAATAATTTGGAAAATTATTTATTATTTGATGGATGTTTGTGAATGTTAATTGATAGTTAAATAACCGACTATCAATATTGGCCAATGCGCTGATTGTTTCGAAGAGACCGGGATCAGGAGTTTTTCCCGAAAACCACTTCGATCCGGTTTGTACGTTTCATGGAAACGATTTCGGAGTCGAAGATGGAGCAGTGAAGTGCAAGGGCTAGTCGCTACTAATCCTGAGGATATTTCCAAAATGGATGTAGTAGGAATAGTGCCTTCGGTTCCGTTCGGACCCGGAATGGACTTGTATGAACGAATGCTTTCGGAACATCGTCAGCGGGCGATGGGCATTCTAATGGATATGTTCTAAAAGGTAACGCTTAGCCTCGAGCCTCATCAACTGGGAATGACTGAAAATCAGGGGTTATGCAGCAAGGCTTCGTGGGTCGCACCCACTTGAGAGTAAGGTCATCCCTGTCTAGATGTCCCTTTTTATTTCGGCTTAGTGGTGCGGTTGCTGATCACAACCGTGGGGTGATTTTATTCGGAATTATCCAGCAAGGGATTTTTCCGGCCTTGTGTTGCAGGGGATTGGGAGTAATCCTCGGTACACTGATTTAGACCAGGTACTGTGACAGGTGGTACCCCAGTGCCTAGTCATTAGTTGGAAATCCATTCTTCCTACGTGCCTTGTACGGTATTTGTTTGTATTACCCACTTTGTGGCTAGTATGCTGGAATTTAATCATGTAACAATTTCAGCTATTTGAATAAGTATTTTTATATAGACACTACTATAATATCAGAGGATTTTGATAAGAAAGTGTTTTGGCTATCGTAAGGTAAAAACCCGACATGTTTATTTGTGGCGTGGTCTTACGAGATGCTTTTATTTTCAAAGGATTTTAAAACTTTAAAAATCAAATTGAGTGTGATTTTCTCACGTTGGTATTCCAGACTGACTCGGGTATTGTTTTATATAATGCTCGGGTCAGACCGAGATAAACAGGTTCAGGTTATGCTGTGGAGCTCAGGAGACGAGCGGGATGGAGATACGTACTCCCGTACTTGTTTATATATATTCCGCTATGTTGAACTCTGTACTTTATTGTATTAAGGACAGGATATGATTATTGTCCAGTTGTATGTTATGTGTACTCTGATGTATACTCTGATGATGTATTGTATAAACTGATATAGTTTTTATTTGTGTAAAGATCTGTTATTGTCTATTATATTTTATTCCGCTGCGATGTGAGATTCTGATGTTGTTGTTTTCTATTTTCTTCTTCTACCTCTTCTTCTTAACTCAAATGGTTCGTATTTCCGTTTTTCTTGAGTTCATTAATGAAGATTAATGTCAATTCAAGGAGTATGGATTTGCGGGTTGTTACAGTGGTATCAGAGCTTAGGTTGGCGATAACCTTGGCTCTAGTGGGATTTCTCATTTGAAATAGAGTCGATAGTGCTCTAGAATGAGTTTGAGAGTATTAATAGATATGAGCGCGTATTTGTTAGTGAATATAAAATTGTTTTATATTGTGTTGATTGGTTTATTGAGTAGTTTATGGATTCTGGTCAATACGAGTAATTAACGTTATTGATAGGGATCTCTAAACACTTGAATAGAACAATTCGACACAATATTGTTTTAAAATGGGTAAATGAAATAATTTTACCCAAATTATTTTTGTATATGAAAGAAATAAATTTTTTATAAATTATTATAGTTCTATATATGGATGCTTGGTTGTTAAAGAGTGATAATATTAAATTATTGTCACTATTGTGAGAAAATTGAATAAGAAATTGAAATCATAACTAAAAGCTAAGAAATAAATTCATATACAAACGGGATTTGTAAATGCAAATTCGTAAATGTGATTTATAATTTGAAATAAAATTCCAGAGAAATGTTTGAGTCTGAATTGGATGGATTTCGAATTTGAAATTTTGGGAAAAGTTTAAATTCCTTTGGATTTGAAAATGGTTTTCAAAGGTTTTGAAGAAATAATAGTGATATTATTTTAGGAAATATTGTGAATTGGATTCGAAATCTGGTGAAGTTTGGGATTTAAAAATATTTAAAATGCTTTTGATTGGGATAATAGCACTAAACTCTCTTCGGACGCTGGAAAATAACTTCGGTGATGGCTGCAGCATCATCGATGTCCATTTTCGAGTTTCTAGGGGAGGAATTGCTACCAAATTGTTTTGAATTGGAATTGTTTGCGAACTGTGTTCGGTTTTGAAATTCAAAAGAATAATTGAATTGCCAAAGATTTTGCGATTTAGTCGAGTTCAAAGGAGATTTCGGAAATTTTGAAAATTGTTTAAACTCTGGAATTTTAGTTAAAATGTTCATGGAATAATAAAAAAAAATATTGGCAAAATAAAATGTATAATTCCGGGTTAGGAAGTAAAATGTGAAATGGGCTTGATTTTAAGTAAACGAAAGTATGGATAAATAAGTTGTGACTTGTAAAATTTAGAAGTGGGATAAATAAGCCAAATAAAGTTGTTTGTATTGTGAGAAATGGATAAATCCAAAACTTGAATTATAAAATAGATTGAACTCAAGTAAAATAGTTAAAGTGAGTGATGAAATAAAATCAAATATTGAATAATAATTGGAAATAACTAATTTGGAATAAATTAGTAAGTTGAAATTGGTTGATGAGATTTAAAGTGATCAAGTTAAAGGTCGAGTTGTGAGTTATTAATGGAATATGTAAATGGAACTCGAATTGGTCGATTAAAATTTGAAAGGGAAGCTTGAGTTATTAATGGAAATTCAACTTGAAATTGTAAGTGGATTAAATATGAATTGCAGTTGAATGGGATTGCATGTGAATTGATTGCAAACAATTTAAAACTAGTGTTGAAGCCTTGCACTTGTGTTTAAGAATATATATTGCATACATTACCTAAGAATCTATGTGTTAGCTATTTGAATATAAGTGAAATGTTAACAAATTTGCATATATATAGTACTTACGTGTTTAAATTGAGTAAGTACAGGTTTAGGGAAGCCGTGTGGCTGGATTTGGTAGTGCGAATGCTAAAATAAATAACTGCTTTGCTTAAAAATGCTAAATAAAGGTATGCCTACGCAATAAAAATAGGAAATATGAACTGTTTTTGTTTTACCAACCGTATGGGTCGATGTATATATATTTATATCTTTTGTCAAATTGCAAAAGCTTCTCGTACAAAGGAGACTCTGCCAAAATTTTCTGAAAATTTTGGAAGTTAGAAATTTTTTAAAATTTTCACTAACAACAAATGATTTAAAATTGTGTATGTAAAGTAAAGTGGATAAAAAAATATCATATTCAGAATTTGCAGACAAATTGAATTCAAGTAAAATTTGAAAATGAAAATCTGAATGAAAATTTAGAAATAAAGGTAATGAGATTTGAAATGAATTAGTAAATTGTAGCAAATTGAAGTTCATATGGAATTGGAATTTAATTTGAATATACACTTCAGTGGTGAAGTAGTAAAATAAATATAAGAAATATTTATATTGAACTTAAGAATTGAAGAATGAAATTCTTTAAGTAAATTGGTATTGGGAATATACTAAGTAATTTTGGAATGGAAGAATATACTAAGTGAATAATTGAATGAAGATTAAAATTGAAAATTGTAAAATGGGATAATTGTGGATAAGTGAATAGAAATCAAAATGAATGTGAATAAAAAGAGAATTGATATAGCTGATAAACAATTGGAATTAATACGTAGGATGTACGTGTATTATTTTATTCGCATAGTGATTTGATCCAGATTCGAACACAGAATTTCGAGGTAATTATACCGATCCGAGTAGGATTTTTCATTCGATTTTCGACGGCGAACCTGGACATGGATTATTGATTGATTTTGGAAATTCTCTACAATAGTTGGTGGCTATGCAAGGAGAATGACGGTTTCTAATCAAGAAACCAGATCTGAGTCCGCACTAGGAAGTCGGGTGGACGATACTAGTTCGGAAGTGAATTTGTGTGATCGAGTGAGCGATCGGATTGGTATTGCGTACGGATGATATATATACATCGTACGGGCTTAAGTAAAGAAAATATCGAAACTTGTAAAAGAAATGCAAAATGACTTTAATGTTGTAATAGGACATTCTTGCTAAACATGATATACAGGTATGTTAAGACAAAGGATAAATGGATGTTTTTGATTTTAGAAGATAAATGTGAATTTGCCAACAAAAGGTAAGTATTTAAATTTCTGTATGAAATTTGATTGGGTTTTTATCTAGCCACTTGGCTTTTTGTTTCTTTTGAAATTTGAGGGCCCGTAGAGGCATTTTGTAGTTGTACCGAGCTAGCCGTGCAAAGGAGACGCTGGCAAAAAATTTCAAAAATTTAAGGAGTTAGAAAAAATTTTGATGATTCAAATTTGATTTCAGATTTAAATTTGAATTGATAAGTAGGTGATATGGGTTGAACCTATCAATAAGTTTGTAAAGTTAGAAGAGGATTAGTGTATCTTTATTAAAAGATTGCTTTGGAAAAATTTTAAAACCGTTTGGTTTTGGGAGAAAGGTTAATGGGTTATAGATCATTCCTCTTAACTATTAATTTCGGGGACGAAATTCTTTTAAGGGGGGAGGAATGTGACGACCCGGAATTTTGAGTATTTGAAATGATAATATTTAATTAATTTTAAATATTCAAAAGGGTAATTTTGACTTGAATTTCAAATATCTCTATTTATTGGATAATTAATTATTGAATTTAATAATTGGAAATTGGGTAAAATAATGAATCTGGGGTTTAAAGCTTGATAAAAATAAACTGAAGGCTTGTAAAATTTATATTAATAAAACTGAAGTTAATAGAACTTTTAAAATTGAATTCGAAAGTAATTTGTTCAGTTTTAAAAATATATTGTTAAATCAATATTTAAAAATAGCTTTCCGGGGCATCGTCTCGGAATTCGACGAAACTAGTTCTATTGGATCCGTAATACTGTATTATTACCGGATTTCAAATTTCGTAGCTTTCGGAGCTATCGTGTGATTGTATGAGATATAAACGCCAGGAGAATAATTAACCGATTTAAATATCTTTATTTGATTTAAAAATTAAATTTGAGTCACCAATCTTTCATCTCAGCCGACCTACTCCTCTTTAAGTAATCACGTACATATTTCTTTTCCTTTCCCTACACGCCATCGTTCATCCTTTACTTCGTTAAATCGAGTTTAACAAAACATTTCGTTCCCCTCTTCAGTCCATTTTCACAAAATTGTTCTCGAATCATAGGAGATAATCACCGGCCTCTTCCTTTTCAAATTAAAACAAATCGTGCTTCAATAAAAATGGCCAAACAGTTCAAAATCAAACAATGAAATGGTCGCGTGTAAAATCGAACAAGATCTTGTTCTTTCCCTTCTCCTTTTATTCCTCTAATTCTTCTTATGGAGCCGAGCTTTCCAAAACAAATCTAACTAAAATGGCGACCGTGATAGGGACGAATCGAATCATCCCCAAATCAAAGCAGGTCGCGTTCGTTCGAAATTGATATAAGGGGAGGGGCTGTTCTTCTGATCGAATCGCCGCCAAAGAGGAGTTCGAAATCGAAGCAGCAAGGCGAACACGGCAAGGTTGCGCGCGCGAGCTCGAGATGCAGAAAGTGGCACGACAGCAACGAGGCGTTCGCACGCGATGATGGATAGGCAGCTGATGTCGATGTTGCGATTCTGGATGGAAAGGGCGTGGCGTCGTGGTTGAGACTCGAAGCTGGGTCGCGGTAGTAATGGGGGTTCGATGATTGGTGGTGTGGTCGGTCGGGGAAGCTCGCCTTTGTTCTTGTTCGTATTTAGGTAATTTTAAAATTTTAAAACGTTTTAATTTAAATGTTTAAACAGGTTTAAAACTTGAAAATAATTATTGATTATTATCATTTATCAGATATTAGCAGTAGGATATAATACAGTTTTGTTTAAAACATTCAACTATATATATATAAATCAGAAGGTATATTATTTCACTTATCAAATAATGACTGAGAGTAGTATATGTATAGATTAAGAAAAAGGAAAATATATGTATATACAGTCAAAGAAAAATTTGTTTAACTGAATTATTAGTTTAAATTTAATTAATAAATGGTAATTTATTTTTCGATTAGTTCAAATATTAATAAATCATACAAATTGTTTATTCAAGGTCAAAAATGGGAAAACCAAGGCAATAATGAAGTGGATTGCAAATAAAAAGCAAGGTGAGTTAATCTCACTCATCTGGTTGCTATTTAAATTTAAATAGTTAAATTTAAATATTTGGTGAATGATTGGACTGATTTGATATGATAGTATATAGTAGTATATATCAATATATATATTGGAATATGTATATATTGGTTGTTGATATTGCCACATTATATAGCGGATGAGACCCTATGCGCCGCATAATAGCGGATGGTAATATTTAAAACCCATATACCACGATATTCCACCTCGAAGTGGAATTGGTATTGTGCTAACGTTTGTGGATGCAGGGAAACAGGTTGGAGGGATCCAACTGGATTCCTCAAAATTATTTAGATTATTTAATATTCTGTATTATGAATATTGATATCCTGTGATGATTTTATTGGTAATTGAAATATTGAATGATATGGTTGGATTGAATATTTAGTAAAAGGAGATATCAAAATGTATTAAATTGGATTTTGGGAAAGAAAATAAAAGAGAAATCTTTAAGTAAATGATTATAGAAGTTTGAATAAATTTAAGGATAAATTATAAGGGGATGTTTAATAAAAAGGGAAATAATGAATTTTAAACATAAAATGATATAATTTAAAGTAATAAAGAATTTACTTTAACATTTCAAGGATTAAATTGTATTTAAAGGGATAAAAAGGAATTTGGGAAAATATGAAAATTGGTATTCAGTTAAAAGGATTTCTAATTGTAAATTAAGAAATAAACACTGAAGTTAATGGATTCTGAAGTAAATAAGTAAGTAAAGGAATTTATTTCAAAATGGAAAAAAAATCTTGAAATCAATTTGGAAATTGATATAAGTGTTTGGAAATTTGAAATTTAGAAGAGAAATGAGATTTTGGAATTTATAAACTGGGTTATGAAGTGGAATAAAATATCGGTGATATTTGAAAGTATAAATTTCAAGGTGGGAATTTATAAAGGAATGTAACTGTGTTTAGAAATAAATGGTAATTTATTTTTAAAGGATGTGAAAGAGAAATGTATTTCTCTGGATAACCAAGTACGTTTTTAAAAGAAAATTTAAAGTATAAATTAAAGGTTTTAATGTAGTTTTTAAAAAGAATGTTTTAAAAAAAACCTATTATTTCTAAATGTTAACTATTAGTAAGTATTTTCCAAATCTATTATTGTAGTAAATATATTAAAAAGACTTGGTATTATGTTTTAAAAAGAAAATTTATATTTATATTTACAAAGTGATTTATTTTAAATATTCTTAAATTATATATTTTAATAAAGTGTTAAAATAATTCCAATTTCAATATTATAAAGTATGTTTATAATAAAGTGTTTTAAAATTATTTTAAAATCTAAAAGTATTTTTTACTTGGTGTTTCAGTGTAAATAAATATTTGGGAAATGCATTCCGTGAAAGGAAACTGTTTTGGAAATTGTTTTCAAAGGATTGAAAATGGAAATATATCTTGCGAAGATATTTTGAGGTTAATAAATAATTTGGAAAATTATTTATTGTTTGATGGATGTTTGTGAATGTTAATTGATAGTTAAATAACAGACTATCAATATTGGCCAATGCGTTGATCGTTTCGAAGAGACCGGGATCGGGAGTTTTTCCCGAAAACCACTTCGATCCGGTTTGTACGTTTCATGGAAACGATTTCGGAGTCGAAGATGGAGCAGTGAAGTGCAAGGGCTAGTTGCTACTAATCCTGAGGATATTTCCAAAATGGATGTAGTAGGAATAGTGTCTTCGGTTCCGTTCGGACCCGGAACGGACTTGTATGGACGAATGCTTTCGGAACATCATCAGCGGGTGATGGGCATTCTAAGGGATATGTTCTAAAAGGTAACGCTTAGCCTCGAGCCTCATCAACTGGGAATGACTGAAAATCAGGGGTTATGCAGCAAGGCTTCATGGGTCGCACCCACTTGAGAGTAAGGTCATCCCTGTCTAGATGTCCCTTTTTATTTCGGCTTAGTGGTGCGGTTGCTGATCACAACCGTGGGGTGATTTTATTCGGAATTATCTAGCAAGGGATGGTTCCGGTCTTGTGTTGCAGGGGATTGGGAGTAATCCTCGGTACGTTGATCTAGACCAGGTACTGTGACAGGTGGTACCCCAGTGCCTAGTCATTAGTTGGAAATCCATTCTTCCTACGTGCCTTGTACGGTATTTGTTTGTATTACCCACTTTGTGGATAGTATGCTGGAATTTAATCATGTAACAATTTCAGCTATTTGAATAAGTATTTGTATATAGACACTACTATAATATCAGAGGATTTTGATAAGAAAGTGTTTTGGCTATCGTAAGGTAAAAACTCGACATGTTTATTTGTGGCGTGGTCTTACGAGATGCTTTTATTTTCAAAGGATTTTGAAACTTTAAAAATCAAATTGAGTGTGATTTTCTCACGTTGGTATTCCAGACTAACTCGAGTATTGTTTTATATAATGCTCGGGTCAGACCGAGATAAACAGGTTTAGGTTATGCTGTGGAGCTTAGGAGACGAGCGGGATGGAGATACGTACTCCCGTACTTGTTTATATATATATTCCGCTGTGTTGAACTCTGTACTCTGTTGTATTAAGGACATGATATGATTATTGTCCAGTTGTATGTTATGTGTACTTTGATGTATACTATGATGATGTATTGTATAAACTGATATAGTTTTGATTTATGTAAAGATCTGTTATTGTCTATTATATTTTATTCCGCTGCGATGTGAGATTCTAATGTTGTTGTTTTCTATTTTCTTCTTCTACCTCTTCTTCTTAACTCAAATGGTTCGTATTTCCATTTTTCTTGAGTTCATTAATGAAGATTAATGTCAATTCAAGGGGTACGGATTTGCGGGTTGTTACAAGGTCTGTTGGTGTTCCATCAAGAGAGTATGCCTTGACTGCTTTTTGCATGGCAGGACCATTGTAGGTAGTCAGACGGGGTTGGTGTTCGGAGTAGGATATTCGTATGTCCTGGTACTTGCAAGTAAGTTTAGTGGGCAAGACCCAAAAGGATAGTCGCATGCGAATATCGACCAGCATTAAAACCAAGAGCGAGTTCGGGAAAGACTAGAGTTAAAACTGAAAGTCTAATGATTCTTTCACTATTGATACATTAGATGAGGGACGCCGCCAATTGGATGTTAGATTATTTGCAGTAGGGCACGACCACTTAACTCTTTAGAGGTCTTTCGATTAGTTGAAGGGTGGTTGCGTGGGGCCATAGCCCCGATGAGAAAAGGGACAGACCAACTAGAATATATGTATTATAGGCCTAACGAAGCTGTCCTTTACAGATATAGAAAATCCCCGATGGAGTTCCATACAGGTAGACCTTGTTGGCGGGATTCAGAGAGTATATAGAACGATTACATATAGTCCTCAATGTACGCACTGGGTGCTATGTTGCGGATGTCCGAGCATTAGTATAAACTAGTGCGAATGCAGTTTTACATTTCTATAGTAGACGGTGGAACATTTGTATTGTAGGCCTCACGAAGCTGTCCTTTACAGATGTAGTTACAGAACGCTATAGAAGCAAGAGGATGGAGTCCTTTGCGAGGAGAATACGGAAGGTACTATGGGTAGTACCTAGGACCAATATGGTCATTGGGCATATAACTATATATATATATCAGTTATTAGGTTTTAATCTACTAAGGAGTAAATGTGTACGATTCACGCACAGAGGTGAGAGTATGATAAACCTAGTGAACCTAATATAACAGTAAATGGAAATAAAATGGTATATGTAGAATTAAGCTTAAAAGTGTATAATTTATCCATTCACCAGAACTTTAGTTCTGACCCCCTCCTCATAACATCACCCAATATATTCTTGCATAGATTTCAAATTAATGATAAGGAATGTTGTATACTCTGTACTTTTTTGGAAAATAAGATCAATAAGGACGACTAAATGGGTCGACAAATGCAAAAACCATAGTCAAATTTATCAGGAAGCAAATTCAGAAACAACATTGTAAGAACAAGCAAAGGCTACCAACCAGGTGTTATTTACATAATTTACATAATTTATAAACTTATAAAAAATATATAGTATAAGTGTATGTTTTATAGATTCTGAACAACCTTATCTATATTCTTGATAGTTAAGGGATAGACAATATGGTGAATCACTATACAAAGAGTTTCTTTAAGCTTCTTCCCTTTTTTCTTAATTTCGTCAACATCATCAATGGACACAATGCGGGTCTTCAAAGCATGATTGAAAGCTTTGTTGGCACCTTTAAAGGTCTTGTTTTGCCTTTGTATATCGGCAATGTGCTTTTAGAGAAGATATTTTTCATGTTTAAGTTTTTGAATTCTAGTTGCATACTTATTAATGCGCTGTGAATTTCTTACTTTCTATTGGTCGTCAAAATATCTCGTCATTTCAAATTTGACCTTCCTACACCATTCACTTACCCCCTTCTCATCTAGATCTAGGGTTGGGTTAGTTGTAGCTAGAAATTTATGAATAGCTAGAGATGAAGATCTTGTCGATTTCACAACAGACGAGGCGATTGGAGAAGTTAGTAAATTGATATTTTGAATGTCACCCCCATGATAAATTCTAGGGATTTGCACTAGGCTTGACTATCTTTTAATTTTATCTCCAAATCTCTTCTCTGTTAGATAAGCCTAGACATTCCTTGATCAAAGTCTATCGAAGAGTTTGATTTAATTTGACGTTTTAATTGAGAAACTATTTCATCTTTACCCTTGATATTCGCTTTGAGACTAGTGATCTGATCGTTAAGGTCTCTAACAATCATCTTCTGAAGCAAAAATTTCATGTGCCATTCCAACACTTTGGTGTTGCATTGAAGACGAGTAGACAGGGGATCTTTAAGGAGGCTCCTCTTTTCAACGTGCACTATAAACCTATCTCCGATGCTAGTGAAACAAGATAATGAATCTAATGAGAGCAGCATGGTAGATAACTGGAACTCCCATTTAAACAAACAAAAAACAAAGTTAATACTCAAATTACCAATTTCTTCTATTACAATAATAGAGGTTACAACTCAAGAAAAAATAAAACAAAAAGTACAATGTCATCGTTATAATCAAATACTTGTTTTATTACACTTAAAGTCGGGAAGCAACATTTCTAACTTTTTTCAAAGAATTAGCTGAAAGAGTGATTGTCGAATCAAAAGGGGCATTAAGTTCTTCAGTGGTAATAACTGGAGGATATTTTCTATAATCCAATTCTCCGACAGGAGGACTATCACGATCGCATATTAATTTGGTATGATATCTTCGAATTTCCTAAAGAAGCCTTTTTGCATATAAACGAAGGCGGGGATGTTGCATATAAAGCCTCTGTAGATCTCTAAGAAAGCAACATCTAGCCAATTTTGTGGATTTCAAGAGCGAGACCTTTTATAAATAATCTCTTCTTAGTTTGACATGTTTGCCTAAATAATCTATATTAATAAGACTGCTTGAGAGATGTTTACTCTATAATAACGTAATAAAGTACGACTAAGTATAAAAGAAAACTAATGCAGAAAATTTACATATCAATATAATTACAAAATCATGAATTTTCATCTGGTTCGTACAAAATTGATATTTTGAATAATTCGGAAATGAATTTGTCCTTATAATATTTATGTTTTTCTAGAGGCAATTCACGTGGAATTGAGTTGACTCGTGCTAGGTTCCAACAAGCCCCCGGGTGAGGATCAGATCCAAATTCATCCAAGTATCTTCTATGTAAATTTCTAAGTAGAACCCCACTAAAATCACCCAAGTATGAAAAATCTACGGTTGGAGGTCTGCAATAAGCTTTGTATATGAAGTCAACTAGGATATCCCTGTCTTCAATCAACATCCAAAAGAGTGTTATTAATTCCCTGTTCTCTTCCAAGAGCTTGTCATATCGAAGACGCGCCCAGCTTCCTAATCTTTAAAGGACGCTAACACTACGACGCTCTTATTACGCTTATAATACTTGTTAGAGAGTGCATTATGTTCTTTTAAATGTTTATCTAACACCCTATACAAGCTATTTATTTCCACTTGTTTTCTTTCAAGCTTTGATTTATCAAGTTGAATGGATTTCTTCTTTATCTAAAATAGAAAGATATCAGCTACTATTATCTTGGAAGTGAAAGCCATCATGATAAGGAATTCCATACCCGAGGAACAGGGATTGAAGTTTGTCGGGTCTTTTTTTTCCCCTCTTGCTCTCCAGAGTCAATATTAGCAACTTTTTCATAGAGATAAGAAGGTTCAGGAAGTTCAATTTGACCCGTTTCATGGGCGTTGGTATCAGGGATGACTTTATGTGAAACTCTAGAGGCGTCATCGTCACCCCCTCTATGAGACTCATCGTGGGTGCCTCTATTACCACTAGAACCTAACCTCTATCATCTTCATCAGGGCTATCGTCATCATTATCGTCATCATTGCCACCTTCTTCAATGGTTTAATCATCCTCATCACTTCCTCTTCATCAAAGTTAGAATCTCCTTCTACAGAAGTGACTTCAAAAGGTAAGAGTTTAGCGATGTCAATTTCATCTCTCCCGGGAACTTCGATCACTTGCTCCATTTCTTTGATCTTTGATTTTATCCATCAATATTTTGACTAACATAGGATCAAATGAGGGTAAGCTTAAGTCTGGACACTTTTTGATATTATTTGGAATAAGCCATCATGAGAGCATCCTCGTAAGAATTCACGATGATGTCGTTAAGAGAAGTGCTCAAAAATTATGACACCTTTTGTTTGTCCACAGAAATGGTTTTGATGGCCGCAGTTAAAGAATTTCTCTTCTTCTCCAACTTCTTCTTGAAAAAAGAGCATTTCTTTTTGAGAGAAGATTGTTTAGCAATCATCTGGGACTTTTCTTCCTCCGACTCTTTTATTGTCATTGTTAAGGCCAAATTCTCATCAGTTAAGAGTTGTTTCGCCTTCCTCTCCTCGGAAATGGTGGACTTTGCTTAAGCAAGGGAAGCACTCAACCTTTCTTGTTCTCTTACTGCATTATCTTTAGCAGCAGAGAGAGAAGTAATATGGTTATGTAGAGTTGAGACTTCTTCTTGAAGCTTAGATGTCTCAACGGAAGGTTTTAAAGTGCTTTCCTGGAGGGAATACCAGCTTTTAGAGATTTGAAAGGAAAAGTATGACATGAGTCAAAATTTAGTAAGAAATAGTAATAAGAAGGTCGAGTAGTATGAAACGTACCAGAAGTTGTTGCTCAATTAGAGATCGACAATGTTTTATCGAGTCGGGAACATAAGAAGGTGGGTGAATGTAAGTAAATGACGAAGAATTCATGATTAATTTTATAATCTCTTCAAAAACATTGTGAGGCACGGGTGATGTAGGTCTAGAAGGATTCAACTCCTGGCAAGGAGTTGAAGTGCCAAAATCCCTTTGCATCTACTCAATAGAGCTAGGAGAATCAAACACAACTATATGAGACATGAAATCATCCTTTGAAGGAATCATTCTAGGTGGGTCAGCAGCAGCATCAAGAGTAGAACCTTCAAGAGCCTTGCCTACATCAATAGATTCACTCTCTTTTGGACGTAGAGAAAACTAAACATCGGAAATATTAGTTTTCTTGAGAGAAGGATCTAGTGCAGTCATCTCGCTCAATTTTCTTTTAGCAATCATCCTCGACCTAACGATGGCCTAGGTCAAAGCTAAAGTGCTAGATTCAGAAGCTGGAAGGACTAGATCTCTTATGATTAATACAACCAGAGGAGCAGCTACTAAAATCCAAAAAGCATTAGTTAGTAAAGCAATCTAAAGAGTAACATAACTGTAAATTACAAATGTTACATTTAAGCTTACTAGCTTAATCCAGACAAATTGGAGACAAAGGAGAAAAGTTTTTGGGATCACCCATGGATAGGAAGCATTGCTCTTAGAAATGTTTTGGACGAGAGGGGGTTGTCCAAAAACTCTCTAACCTGCTGGGAGGAGGGAATGTTTTTGAAGATTGCTTGGCATCAATAATGTAAGCTTATTCCCAATGTTACTCGAAGCAATAGTTAACAACTTCACGATTCTCTTACCTTCATCATCGAGATCTTTAGGAGCAGGGCCTGATAAGAAAACATAATTTAGCAAAAATAAGATAATTTAACGAAAATGAAAATAATGATCAACTTAAAAGGAGAAGAGAAAACTCCACTAATATTTGGAAAACAATTGACATAGAAGAATTGCATCTCCCAATCTCTAAACTTGTTTACCCTCTCAGAAATATATTTCTTTTGTAGGTTAGCCTGAAGATCTGGCTATTTAAGTTGCGGAGCTTAACAAGGCACACCAACTAATTTAGAACTTCAATAGTTAGCGAAGGAAGGCCTAACTCTGAGGCCATGAGCTCTAAGGAGACAAGATATGTATATACATGTGGTGACAATTGAATTGGAGCTATGCCAAGGTGGTTCAAGAATATTAACAAGAAATCGGGGAATGGAATAAAACTGCCATGCCGGATGAGGATGGCAGTGTAAGGAAAATATCCTTCAAGACGACTCTGGATAGTGTCGTTATCACCAGGAGGAATGGCTTCAACTCCTGTGATTCCGAAGTCGTTAAGGATCACGACAACTTCGTCTTGAGTGGCTATAAGAGAATGCCTCGAAACTGCTTCGGCCTTCTTTGGAGAAGAGTCTAATTCTGAAGCTACATCCTTTTCAGGTTTCTTAGAAGTCCTTTTCAAACCCATGATCCTGCAAGGTGAAATAATTTCATTAAAGTTATAATTCACCCCATTATTAACTCCTTTCGAAGGTGTCGAAAGCCTACTACAATGTTTTAAATGCCCACCATAATATTTGGTTTTATGCCTTCGAAAGAAGATTGAAGTTATTGAAAATTATGAAATTCATTAAGCTTTCGATAGTGTCGAAAGGAAGAATGGAATCAAGGCACCTGAAAACACCCTTCGACAATGTCGAAAGCCCAAATTTTTTCTACACATACCAATTTGGGTATATACTTTGTCAAAGTATCATATTTCAATTAGGTTGAAAGGATTTGAAACAAAGAGACATTGACGATAACAAAAGGGCATTTAAGATGTTTTGACAATGTTTATATTGAGAAGTGATGATAGTTACACTCCAATTAACTATTGTGAGTTCCATATAGGTTAAAAGGATATAGCAGCACTATAAAAGCGTTAACACTAAGTTGGGATAATTGAAAAAAATATGGTTATTTAAACTGTGAAGTTTCGAATAAGACGGAAGGTTAATTAAGGGTTTCAGCAATAGCAAAAAGTATATTTTTAGTTCGATTTAGATTAAGGAACATTAATTTTGAATCTAAAGTATCCTCCGAGATGAACTAAAATTAGACATTATTTATATAAAGTAAAGTTCTATAGCAAATCAAATCTTCCTTTTATATGCGTAGAGTTCTGAATCCTTTCGAGGAGAATTGGGCTTTCGAATGGATACACTGTATAGTCATTCAATTGAACCCTTCAAGAGGACTTCTTCGAAAGCTGACAGAATACATCAGAATATACTTTAGCATTCGAAGGAGTCCATCTCATGACAACAAAATCTACCCCTTCGTAAGAATCTATTTAAAGTGGATACTTGACTTCCTTTCTGTGGGAAATACGGATTAAGGATCTTAAGGCTAGAATTAACACTAGAGGGGGGATGAATAGTGTTTTAAGAAATTTGTTAATCTTTTTTAGTTTATCTTAATTTGTTAACAATGTATACACTAATCAGACACAGATATGAACACATAATCAAACACAGATGCAAATATAAAGTAAAAGTAGTAAAGGAAAGAACACACTGGATTTTATACTGGTTCGGAGTTACCCTACATCTAGTCCTGCACAACTGACTATGGATTTCCTTTCAAACTCAATTCAACAATTACAACCCTCGGTTTCAAGGCTACGAGGTACACCCTCAAGAATCACAATCCTCTGGGTAGAGATACTTGATTTCCAGGGCAAGAAGTTTACCCAATTGATTTCCAGGGCTACAATCACACATTTTCTCGCTCAATTGATTACAAAAAGTCTATAACTCAAATTAGCACTTGGATCTTGTAGAGATAGTGGAGAAAATCAAAACCAGAAATAATTGAGTATGATTTGATGTTGATTTCGGTAGAGTAACGGTGTAATTTGTAAATAAGAAAGTGGAGAAGAAGAAGAGAAGTTAAATCAGAGAAAAGTGTTATAAAATTTGTTGAAACTGACCCCTATTTATAGAAGAACAACAGTCATGACCATTCATGAAAAGTTATGGTGAATAGACACTTCTTTTGAAATTTGAATTTTGAATAAAACCGTCACCATGTCGACATGGTGCCTATGGGCATGTCGACATCCCTCAGCCAAAATTGATGTTTTGAATTTCTATAAAAATAATATTTATCTTATATAAAAACTATTTAAAACTTTATAAATATACTTGAATATAGTTGAAATTCATAAGTAAATATAAAGAACAATATATATATATATATATTATTTAACTATAATTTAAATCAAAGTATAAATAATTTAAAAGTTAAATATATTATTTGAAAAAATAGTTTAAAATCAGGAGAAATTGACTTTGAAAATAAAGATGTTTTTGAGGCTAAAATTATTTTAAAAATGGAATCAAGATTTTTGAATCTTTTTAAAAGGAAAGTTTTGAAATCATTTCGAAAACAAGATAATTTTGAAAAATCATTTGAATTAAGCTTAGTGGATACAAAACAATGTCCCACTAGATTTTCGTAGGTTCCATCCTACTTAGGGTTCCATCCCTTTAACAGGCTCGAAGTGGGTTCCATTCCACGAATAAATTGGATATTAAGATGCCAGTGCTTTTCTACGAGTTTTAACAAATATTCCTAATAAAACAAACTTAACCTTGAAATCTTGAACTCTTGATAACCTTGATACTCATGAGTCTTCTATCTCTATATCTTGAATCTCTATACTGTACAGTCTTCATTCTTGATACCTGCATGGTTAGATCCTGCATATACATATATATCTAAACTTGTAATGTTAGTATTTATATTTTATAATCTATTCTAAGGTTGTTGTCATCCAAACCATTATCTCATGGACTAACAATCTCCCCCTTTTTGATGATGACAACCTTTGTTTATAAAATATTCCTTCTATCCTACTACTTCTAATAACTCCGCCTTAATTTATGACTAACTATCCTATTTTATACTTCTCCCCCTTTGTCATCAACAAAAAAACTTACTCTAAACTAAATAACTCCAAACTATATAACTCCCCCTCTATGACGTGTGATTATAATGATAGTGTTATCATAAATAATTAACACTTAAATCTAATACAAAAATATAATCCTAAACTATTAGCTATCCTAACTAATAATTCACAATAATACTAACACATATAAGAACACGAGTTTATTTATTACGAGTATGGTTGTATTTACATTTGCATTTGAAAAACATAAAAACATAAATAACAACGGAAAGAAAGAGAAGAAACTAATGTGTGTTTCTGAACATAGGAGATTTATGAATTGAACAGTTTGGATAGTGGAAACAAAAATTTCCACGTTGTTCGACAAGATTCCCATTTTTGTCGAAACACACTTCTCCAACGAATAATACTTGGTCATCATCCTCCTTGTGTGCTTCTTCCATTGGTTCTTCTTCTTCTTCGTCGCTGACTTCATGTTCTTGATTGAGTGAAGAGTCTTCTTTGATCAAGATAGGGTTGGCCTGGTTATTCATTAGGAATTTTTGTAAATTCCTAAGAATCTTGCCTTGCCTTTCTTGCTCTTTCGCCATACGAAGTTGAGTCACTTGAATTTCAGTCAACATCTGAAGAGTATCCTTCATAGACTCCTCCAATTTAGTTACACGTGCGAGAGTAGTGCATTGGAATGGACCAGAAGTAGGAGAGGGGAATGAGAAAGTTGATTTTATGTTTGATTTAGAGGAAGATGCCATTATTTTATATATTTCAGAATAGAAAATGAAGAGAAAACAGAGAGAATGAATAAGAATTCGAAATAGAGAAGAATATATAACAAATTTTTTTTTTGAATTTTGGTGGGAAAATTTAAAAAAATAAAAACGTTACATATCGACATGTCTTCCTAGGGGATGTCGACATGGTCCTTATACTTTAACTGTATGATTTGTTTTAATATTAATTATTAATTATACTTGTTATATATATTTTATATTTCAGTTATAGAACAAATTCCAAATTCTCTTCTTAATTTAGTAAATATAGATTCATTTAATGGTTTTGTTAAGATATCAGCAGTTTGATTCTCAGAGTTTATATATTCGAGAGTAATTACTTCTTTAGTTATATTATCTTTAAGAAAATGATGTCGAATATCAATATGTTTAGTTCGAGCATGATGAGTAGGATTTTTAGATAAATTTATTGTACTAGTATTATCACAATAAATTGGCGATTTTGAGATATTTAATCCAAAATCTCTTAAGGTTTGTTGCATATATATTACTTGAGAACAAGCCAAAGCAGCAGAAATATACTCTGCTTCAGTTGTTGATAAAGAAACTGTATTTTGCTTTTTACTAAACCAGGAAACTAGAGAATGTCCCAAAAAGTGACGAGTTCCACTTGTACTTTTTCGGTCTGATTTACATCCAGCATAGTTAGCATCACAGTATGATATTAAATCAAATGAATCATTTTTAGGATAAAATAAGCCATAATCAGAGGTGTGTTTAATATATCTTATGATACGTTTTACAGCTTTTAAGTGAGTTTCTTTAGGATGAGATTGATATCTTGCACATAGACATACACTATGCATGATATCAGGTCTACTAGCAGTGATATAGAGCAATGATCCGATCATTCCTCTATACAACTTTTGATCTACATCTTTTGAGAAATCTTCTTTACTTAGATATTCATTGGTTGCCATGGGAGTAGGTTTTCCACTCGCGGTAGTCAAACCAAATTTATTGACTAGTTCTTTAGCATATTTTTCTTGACTAATAAAAATACCATTATCTAACTGTTTTATTTCCAATCCTAGAAAGAAGTTTAATTCACCCATATGACTCATCTCAAACTCTTTTGTCATTATTTCAGAAATTCTTTATTCATTTTGAAGTTAGTTGAACCAAAAATGATATCATCTACGTATAATTGAACTAGTTGAATATCGTTTTTATTTCTTTTAATAAAAAGAGTATTATCTATTTTACCAATTTCAAATTTTGATTGTAATAAATAAGATCTTAGTCTATCATACCAGGCTCTAGGAGCTTGTTTTAGACCATATAAAGCTTTCTTAAGTTTGTACACATGGTTTGGTAAATTTTCATCTTCGAAAAGTGGTGGTTGTTCAACATATACTTCTTCTTTTACAAATCCATTTAAAAATGCACTTTTAACATCCATTTGAAATAATTTGAAATTATTATGATTTGCGAAAGCAAGTAGAATCCTAATGGCTTCTAATCTTGCTACAGGAGAAAAGGTTTCGTCACAATCTGTACCTTCTTCTTGACAATAACCTTGGGCGACTAATCGTTCTTTATTTCTAACGACCTCACCTTGTTCATTCATTTTATTTTTATAGACCCATTTAGTTCCAATTATAGTTTTATCTTCAGGTCTAGGAACAAGTTCCCAAACTTCATTTCTAGTGAATTGATTTAATACTTCTTGCATAGCCAAAATCCATGAATCATCAGTTGATGCTTCTTTAGGATTTTTGGGTTCAATAGATGATATAAATGCTACATTACTCATTTTACTTAGTTGATTTCTAGTTGTAACAATAGATTGCATATCTCCTATTATATTTTCAATAGGATGATCTTTTAAAAGTTTAATCCTTTTATTAGGATGATTATTTGAGTAATTAAATCTTCTTCATCATTTGTAATTTCAAAATCTTTTAAATTTTCATCAAACGAAACATGCATTGTTTCTTCGATGGTGTTAGATCTTAAATTAAAAACTCTATAAGCTTTACTTCTATTAGAATATCCGATAAAGATTCCTTTGTCGAATTTAGGATCAAATTTATCCAAATTATCTTTTGTATTTAAAATAAAGCATTTACTTCCAAAAATTCTGAAGTATGATACCTTGGGTTTCTTTCCATGAAGAAGTTCATAAGGTGTCTTATCAGTTAAAGGTCTAATTAAAATTCTATTCAAAATATAACAGGCGGTAGCAACAGCTTCTGCCCAAAAGTGTTTTGGTAAATTACTATCTGAAAGCATAGTTCTCGCACACTCTTGTATCGTTCTATTTTTACGTTCAACTACTCTGTTTTGTTGTGGAGTTCTTGGAAATGAGAAATTGTGAGTTATTCCCTTCTTATTGCAGAATTCTTCAAACTTTTCATTTTCAAATTCACCACCGTGATCACTACGAATAGTTAAAATTTTTAAAGATAATTGATTTTGAATCCTTTTAGTAAAGTTTTTAAAACATTCAAAAGTATCACTTTTATGTTTCAAAAATATTGTCCATGTAAATCTAGAATAATCATCTACAATTACAAAAACATATTTACTATGATTTATTGACTGAATTTGAGATGGACCAAATAAATCAAGATGAAGTAACTCAAGGGGTTTTGAAGTTGAAATCATATCTTTTAATTTAAAGGAACTTTTTTTAAGCTTTCCTAATTGACATGCATCACATAAACTATCTACTTTAAAATTCATTTTAAGGAGACCTCTTACTAGATCATGTTTTGACAGTCTAGATAAGAGTTTGAAATTCAAATGTCCAAATCTCTTATGCCAAATTCAAGGGTCACTTGTATTTGCCAAAAGACATAGGTTATCATTTGAAACTTTCATACTAAGAATATAAATATTCTTTTTCCTAGTTCCCTCAAATATTATGGTTGAGTTATTATCTTCAATATGACATTTATCTTTTTAAAATTTAATTTTATATCCTTTATCACATAGTTGACTTATACTTAGCAGATTGTGTTTCAGATTCTTAACTAGCAAAACATTAGTAATAATAGGAGTTTCAGAGTTACCGACATTGCCGATGCCAATCACGTATCCTTTCGAGTTGTCTCCAAAGTTAACCAGTCCTCTGTCTTTATATATAATATTATTCAGCATATCCGGATTACCAGTCATGTGTCTAGAGAAACCACTATCAAGTATCCACTTATTCCTTTTGATCTGCACAGATTGTCCAGTGTGGATTGATTTCTTAATACCCATAAAGCATCTTTCCTGCACATTATAAAATTTGGGTAGACAACTAGAATTTGAATAACATTCATATGCAGACTCATGGAACAATGATGATTTAAACAATTCTAAACTAGTTTTAACAGATTTTTCAAAAATAGCCATTTAAAAACTTTTCAAAATTCAAATTATGAAACTTTTGAAAACAAAGCTCTGATACCAAATGTTGGAAATGCAGATTAAGGATCTTAAGGCTAGAATTAACACTAGAGGGGTGGTGAATAGTGTTTTAAGAAATTTGTTAATCTTTTTTAGTTTATCTTAATTTGTTAACAATGTATACACTAATCAGACACATATATGAACACAGAATCAAATACAGATGCAAATATAAAATAAAAGCAGTAAAGGAAAGAACACACCGGATTTTATACTGGTTCGGAGTTACCCTACATCCAGTCCCGCACAACTGAGTACGGATTTCCTTTCAAACTCAATTCAACAATTACAACCCTCAGTTTCAAGGCTACGAGGTACACCCTCCAGAATCACAATTCTCTGGGTAGAGATACTTGATTTCCGGGGCAACAAGTTCACCCAATTGATTTCCAGGGCTACAATCACACCTTCTCTCGCTCAATTGATTACAAAAAGTCTATAACTCAGATTAGCACTTGGATCTTGTAGAGATAGTGGCGAGAATCAAAACCAGAAATAATTGAGTATGATTCGATGTTGATTTCGGCAGAGTAATGGTGTAATTTGTAAATAAGAAAGTGGAGAAGAAGAAGATAAGTTAAATCAGAGAAAAGTGTTATAAAATTCGTTGAAACTGACTAAGTTTACTAACATTTCAAGTTGTCCGTTGAATTGGTTGCTATCATTTATTTTCAATTTTTATTTAATGGGGTGAGAAAGACAAAAGATGATGTGTAAATAGAATTGGCAAGAATGAGTTTTAAATATTTCTTTAGAGAACGATAAACATAAATCTAAAAAAGTAATAATGATGAATAGATGTATTTTTATGCATATTTTTTAACAAGAAAACTTAAGGTATTAATCTAAATAATGCATAATATAACAAATTCAAACAAAATATTTAATTGTCAACAAAGAAAATGAAAATTGAAAATAAGATTTAAAATGTGAAAAATCATACTTTTTTTCAGAAAATATATTTAATTGTGTAACATATTATTTTGTAGTTCGTTAATTTTTCCTGGTGATATAACTTTTGAAAGTAACCAAAATTTACCTTCCAAATAAGAGAAACCAATCATAAATTATCCCTTTTGTTAATTGTTTTACCACAAACAAAATAAATTTTGTGAATTAAAAAACAAACAAAACAATGAAATGTAAATAAACATATGATTTCATTTTTACGCTTGACTGTGAAATAATGTACAATGGTTCCTCTATGTTTCATTACTGTCAGTATTGATAACTCTCAACAAAACAACTATGTTTTTAAGCTACAGTTTTCTTTTACTAGAAAGCAACTAATTGTTATTTGCAAGACAAATCACAATTGAGAATCATCTACCAGCACAAATACTCAAATCAATATTATTCTTATTATAACCGTCTCTGATCTGTCAGTTTTGATGAGATATGCATCAAATACACACTGAATCTGATACACGGCATATATTGAAATCCTTAGCTCAAATTTATTCATTTTATCATAGATAATTAAACTAACAGACAGCCACCTTGCTTCACTGGTGAATCTAAAAGAGAGAGATCAAAGATTTTCCAAACATTTCCTTGGCCTTTAGATCAAAAGCATCATCTCCCAAATACATGTTTATGTATGCTCTGCACAGCGGCTCACTCTCCACCATGCTTACTGTCTCCCCCTTCACTGTAATTTTTTTTAAAGCACAGGTTATATAACTCTTTATAATGCAAAATTATGACATTTATCACATGTATATGCTCTATGGCAAAATCATGCATACCTTTGGTCTGAAGAATATATCCTGGAAGTCTTGATATCTCAATAACCGATCCAGGTGGCAATTTCATACTTTCTTCTGCACTAGCCATCACTCTGCACAGGAAAGTTAATAGGAATTATCAAGATTGCATTATTTGTACTTAGAATCCATAATCTTTTTTCGTTATATGCGTGGTGAAAGTTTATTAGAACATGCCATGATTTAATATTCTAAAAGAGAAATGGACAATGGAGAGCTCTTACTTGGTAATAAGCTCATCATTTTCATTGTTTTTGCCTCCATTGATTTTGTACAGTGATCCACCAAGCCCTTGATCAAAATTCTTTTGGACCATGCTCATTGTAAGTCCTCCGAACACAATAACAAGCCTTACCATAACGGCAATATCACTATTAATCACTAGCTCATACAATTCTTTTGTAGGCTCTTTCAATGGTTTTTCAAATTTTGACGTGAAAAGCTCCTTCAACTTGGTGTTATCAGCATACATACCAAAGGCGTAAATTTTGAATTTCAGTGGAAACACTTTCTTTTTTCTCAATCCAAGAGAGTTGAGCTCTTTTCCATCATCCAGTTTTACAGGGAACGAAACTCCTGTTTTTGGTTCCGTCTTCGTGTTCACATTTTCCTCCACATTCATGATTTGTTCTCCTGCAACTGAAGTAGACATAGCTTTAATTTGTTGAATTGTGTATATGGTTAAGATTGTGGGATTTAGACGCAAGATATTAGCTATTTATAAAGAGGCAAATTCAAAGAAAGGATAAAATAAATAACTGTATCTATATTGTTGACTCATTAATTGAATGTATGATGGTTATCATCAATTTTAATTTTGTTAGCCTTTGGTAGTGAAATTAGGTAAAGAATTAAATGTGGTTGTATTTTGGGTATCAACTGATGCTTTTCTGAAAATTAAATGACTTTTTATAGATGAACGAGTTAAATAATTAAATAAATCCACTTTAGTGAAAAATACGATTTAAAATTCTACATTGAACTTCAAACCAAAGTCTCTGTACTCTAATGAATTCTCAAAATAACAATGCAAAGATTCCAGTTTACGTTCATCAGCCAATGTGACTGTTAAGGATCTAAAATTCTTGTATGTTATTTTCAAAATATTTTGTTTATATATGTATTTCAGAAAATTGAAACGTTTATTACAACAAGTAAAAGATATTACTAAGAGATTGCCTTCCCAAATTAGTATAATATGGACATAACAAGAATACCCCAAAGAAAAATACTCATCCAGGAAGAGAATAAATATCTTTTACAAAGGTATCTTAAATCAATACAAAAGAAATTATACCAAGTTTGAAAAATGTAAATTAAGTGTGATACAACACACGACTACGTCAAACACCTATAACATCCTTCTACAGCTTCAGTTTTGAAATGTCTGTATCTTGTAATACGTTGGTTAGTATCCTTCTCAATCATCATAACGTGTTAAGTGATTGGTGCAATTGCAGGTCCCATAAAACCCTCAGGGCAAATTATATTCTTTTCTTCTTCCTTTTGTCCAAAGATGTAAAATGGTTGTTTTAAGAACAATATCCATTATATCTGACAATAAGCTGTCCGGTGTAAAATTCTGCATGCTCTATTGTAACTTTGAGTGCAAATTCACGTCATTGTTGGTTCTACATCCAAGTTATTGTTTGACTTCATTCCATTTTTGTTCCGGGTAATGGGATATCAATCATTTCAGCCCTGAATGTTTGGGCCTTTTCGACCATCAAAAGTCGACGATAATACATCCACGATATTCTCGTGCCGAACATCCAAGTACCAAAAAGTCAGATTGTTGGAGAGAAAGAAAGAAAAGACGTAATAGAATCTCGCATCGTAACGAGAAATATATAATATTCAAAATTATCTTTACAAAAGAAAACTTTAATATTCAAACAACATCAGAGTCTAACTATCATCAGCCTGAACAGTTACAATAGTCCATCCTTATAATTATTGATAAACACAAACAAGAAACACGGTGGAAATAGAATATGAAAATACGTCTTGGAGGAATACAGCTCGTCTTTTGAAGCTCAAAAGCATCTAAAGCTAATTTTGGAAAAATACTCGGGCCTAAACCGAGTATTATAAGAAAATAACATCTGGATCGGTCGGGTAAACTAGCGTGAGAAACTCAAATCAAATGGGTTGTTATATTTTATAAAATCTTTAAAAAATAAAGATATCTCGTAAGACCACGTCGTATATAAACACGGACGGGTTTTTACCTTACGATAACTAAATCAGTTGATAGAAAATTCAGTGATATTATAATAGTGTCTAGGGTTTAAAATAAAATTTGAATATAACTGGAATGCTTGCATCTCACGTTCTAACATATTCGGGCAAAACTAAGTCCCTACGGCGCTTATTGAATAATGAATTCCATACAATGATAAGGCAAGGCTACTGGAGTACCGCATGGCACAGTACACTTCTAGAAAATGTACCAAGGTCGAAACTCTCGACCCCTGCGAATCAGGACCGGTCTACCGCTTATTGGATAATACCGAATATCTCATCATCCCGGCTGCTTTGCAACCTTTTATCGTGAGCACACATGCACATACCAAATCCATAAATACCAACCTAGAAGGGTGATGACGATACTCTAATGGGTCCGATCCACATAGCCCTGAGGCATATCCCCTATTTTCATTATTTCCACGTATGAGGCTTGAGGCTACGTTTTACCTTTTTAGCAGATCTCACTTGGAATGCGACACTGCCCTCGAAGCAACAATGTAATGCCAGTATTCATGCATACAAGTTGTTCAAGATATGAACAAATCGAAGACACTACTTCTACTACATCATTTTTGGAATCACCCTAAGGATTAGTAGCAAACAGCCTTGCACTTTAAAGACATTCATCTTTGATCCCATCATCTTCAAGATGTCTTCAATTCGAATGCTTAAGTCGGTTCGAAGTGGTTTTCGAATAACTCACGTTTATCCGATCCTGGTCTCTCCGAACCGACAACCGATAGTTTTCGGTAAACACAATTCTGGTTCTTTTGGAAACAAATATACAGTACATAAGAGCGGAGATCATCTCTACCCATTTAAGTGGACATATTTCATTATTATTTGTCTTAGAAGAACACAACGAGTTTAAATGTATATGATAGCATCACCGATGATAACTATACCATATAATTTCCATGTCTCTATAAGATATTTCCAGAGTTAAAAATTAGTCCCGATTTAATAGTAGGTTATTTAACTATCAAATAAACAAATAATTAAACATAGATTTAATTTTATACGCAATCCACTAAGCCTCTTTAATTAATCTTCATTAATTAAATCTCTTTCACTTGTTTTCAAAATTTATTTATATACTTATCTCACTGGTAAAGTATATTCCCAAACCATTTTACTTTCTATACTTGGAAGACTTTACCATATACTTATACAATGGTATAAGAATATTAACAAAGCATTTGAAAAAGATTCCTTATTTCAAAATCATATTAAATGGATCAAAAACAAATATCAGTCAAAATATTGTTTACTATAAACCCAAACCACTTATCTTTCAGTGTTAAATATGGAAAGAATGCTTCCATACCACCATAATTAAGAAAGATTATTTATTAATTTCATAAACTTAATTTTCCATAAGTGATCCAATTCGTGTACGGAAATAATACTTTATACACGAACATCAATCTTCGATTTCAAACTTAGACTTTCCTTCAGATAACAATAAAGTCGTTCAAGATGAGATATTATTACATCTCAAAATTTGACTTAATAACATTCTTGGCTTTAGGGTAGGTAGAAGTTTCCCTACCTCGAAGTTTAATGTCAAGTATATGATTTAAAAAATCTCTGTATACTATTCATTTAAAATCCAAATTTTTAAAACCGAACTGCCTTTAAAATTCCCTAGATCTCTTTCCAATTTATAAACTGTTTTATTAAATCCTTCATTTAAAAATAATTCTCTTTAATAAAACAATTTACTAATTTTAAACACCTTTTATGACACAAACTTATTATTTAAAGCACATTTTTAAATTAATTAAATAAACTTTAATACCAGTATTAAATTAATTAATTAACTCAAAACACTATTAATAAAATGAATCATTAACTTTAAAATATCCCTATTAAAATAAATAATTAAGCTAAAATAACATTTTTAAAATAATTAATTAACCTTAAAATATCATTATTAAAATGACTAGTTAACTTTAGAATACGATTATTCAAATAATTAATTAACTCAACAATTTAAATATAGAAAAGACTATACTTCAAAATATTATAAAGTTGAATTAAATTTAAATCTATTTCCTTTCAAAATTTGGAAATAGGCTTAGCGACCACAATGACACTTAAATAAGCTCCCATTTATTTTCAGTTCAATATTCCAAGTGATATCATTGGTATTTACATAAGCAATATATATGTAAATAAAATCCAAATTTATCAGTAAACGGATAACACATCACTTATCAAAATCAACTAGCATACAATTAAAAGTCCAAATTAATAAAATAGCATAATCTACTCAATTTAAATATAGTAGAACGGTGTTTTATTCTTCTAACGGAATGTCGGTGATAAAATATAATTATTTAACTACGTAATTGTAATTTAATCCAAAACTAATAACTTATCAATATTTATCACTTCGCTAAACTTATCAAATAATTGCACTAAAGTGTTCTACTAGTTAATGCGAATTAAGTGTTGAAATCCATGGGTTAAACGGATTCCGTGGGATGAGTTCTAGTTTTACAAAGTTTAATCAATTATTTACTAACTAATTAACTAAAAGATTTTTAAACTACACACTTGGCCCAACGCCCACTACCCAAACCCAAAACCAAAGCTTCTTCTCTCACCAAAAATTTCCTAAATCAAACTCCAAAATTAATTTTGCCAAATTCAAATTCCTAGAGCCAAACTCATGCACGGACATGCATGTGCACATGTAACTTGTACAACTATCTCTGTATATGTTCCATTTTTAGTAAACATATTTTCCATTCAAAGCAAAGAACAACAAAGATACGATTTTAAACAATATCATAACAAGCTTTCATATCAAATCAAACTTTCTAACAAATTCTCAACACTTATTATTTCATTAAAATACTAAACAAAGATTTAGTATCCCACATTCCACATGGTTTGAAATGCTTCAAGTTTTGATCTTTGAGTGAAGTAAAAATATTTTACCTAAAAGATGTGATTTTTTTCAAAATGTATAAAAACTAAAGAAAATGAAAAAGTTGATATCAAAAAGTATGAAGATAAATGAAATATAAAAATGATAAGAGTGTATATATAAGGTTAAACAAAAATAAAAATAAAAATAAAAGTAGAGGTGGCTAAGGAGCAAAATGGCCCTAAATCCATTTTTCAACTTTGCCATCATTCACAAACCATCAAAATGTCAACCATTTGAAGATATGTTGGATTTTATGTGGGTTGCGGAATTATGGATTTTAAGGCTAATTAAACACTAGAGGGAGGTGAATAGTGTTTTGTAATTGTTATGAATTTTTATAAAATTCTTTCAAGGTTATTATTAATCAACAAAGAATGAACAATCGCAGATGCTAACACATATAAGTATAAATGCCTAAAGTAAAAAGTAAAGAGTTAGAGAGATCACACAAGAGATTTTTATACTGTTTCTGAGTTATCCTACATCCAGTCTCGTACAATTGCTTGTACGGAATTCTTTTCAAATACCAATCTTTAAATGGACAGAAGGAAAACTCAACACAATTTTGATTTCAAGACTACGAGACACACCCTCCTAAATTTCCAGGCTTGGGGTATGTAACAACTCGCATATTTTACGATTTGTATATTTAAATATTTTATTTAAATATAGAATCGTTAATCGGATTGAAGTCCGAAAAGCTACTTTTTGTAAACGGTCGAATTGGGACTCGAGACCACCTCCATTGAGTCCAAAATGGTGTTTACAACTTTTGTGAGTATAAACATCGATATGTTGGGAGTCGAGTAAAAATTATGACTTTTCACTTTGGGCTTGGGTATGGGTTTCAGCCCATTAACCCTACAATTCAGCCCAACTCCACTCCATTCCTCTTCACTTTATTTCTATTTTCTTAAAAACCCAAGCACAACTGAAAATGGGGAGAGGAATGAGAAATTAGAAAACTCAAAGACCTAGTTTTCATTTGCAAAACCAAATTCTTGTTCCAAATTCAAAGAGAAGCTAAGGTAAGCATCCTCTTCTCCTTCTCCATCTATCTCTCTCTCCAATTTCAGAAAATTCCTAAACCCTAACTTAGGAAATACTTGTTTTGATCTTAGTTTGGAGCTAGTAGAGTTGAAGTGAAGAGTGGTTGATCTTCTCCTTGTGTTTGAGCTTCATATCATTCGTTTTTGAGTTTAAAAGGTGAGTTTTTGAACTCACATCTTTGTCTATTCTATTATTGTTGTTAGGTATGAATTCCTAGCGTCCATTCATGTTCATTTGCTTTTGATTTGAATTGATTTGGTGAACATTTCAATTTTTGGTGTTTTGAAGTCAAAACTTTGAAAATCCTAGCTTTGATTTGTGAACATGTTTTTTGGTGGTGTATCGGAGAGCCTATAGGGCTGGGTTGTCGATTGGCAAAAACCCCTAAAGCCCATTGCTCGACCGGTTGCAAATGGTGAAGAGTTTGCTCTTCATTTGATAGGCTGGAAAACAGTTTCAGCTCCAGCCAGTCGACTGGCCCTCTATAGTCAGTCGACTGACTACAGGGTCTAAAAACTCTCGGGTTCTGGATCAGTCGACTGACTGTAGAAGGCCAGTCGACTGACCTTCTTGTTTTTGCCTATTTTACTAATTTAGCTTGAGATTCCAATTTTTATCGATTCGTGAATATCCGATTTATTGTTATCATTTATTATTGACCTTGATGACTTATTTTTTGGGACTTTTGAGAATATCCATTTTGATGGATTCGGTATCGATTTCTTTGGATTTGATTCACGTCTTCGAATGTGGATTTTGGTGATTGATTGTTTCAACAATCATTTCTGTGATTTGTCACTTTAAAATATAAAGGTTTCCTATACTAGTAGTAAATATTCAAACTCTTTTGCAAAGATGATTTCAACTCTATTTTTAATACAAAGCTCGTTTATAAAACCGTTTTCTAATCTATTAGTATATACAAACCTTTACTTCATTCATATGAGAAAATATAATTAAACGGCTTAGCAAAACAAGTGGTATGAAACACTTGCGTTTACTTCGTCGGTTAATTCTTGGACTTGTTCGATTGAAATTCTTGTGACAATTTTCGAGTGGGAATCTATAATTTGTTCGTAAATATTTAAGTTAAGCTAGTGGTTATGGGACATGAAGCTAAACTCATATATTTACTAGCTTAGTGTAATCGACACTTTTATTGATCGATGATGATCATTTTGTGATTTAGACTAGCGATGTGCGATGTCTATTTGTTTGTTTGGGGATAAAAACCCCGTTTGTGGAACTTCGGTTCAATTTGGCGGGGGTAGCGACCCGTGGTCTTCGGGCCGTTTGTGGAGCTTCGGCTCAAAATTTATGGTTAGCGACCATGGAATAGCGTTCCGTTTGTGATACACATGTTGGTGAGTTTTCATGCTCCCGTTTGTGATAGGCCTTCCCCCTCCCTTTGTGATTTCTGGATTTCTAATTTGATGATTTCTAGAATTTGTGTTTCACCAACTTTTGCGATTGGCATTAATATGCTTGTCAATATTTGTAGTTTGGTGAATAAAATTAAGAATATGATATTCTTTTTGGTGCTTTGAGATTCTTGAGATATTGTATGATTTTGTTGTTGTTTAAATCATATTTGTCCTTGTATGACATTATTGTTATCATACGTTCTTAATATATCTCTGCTTATATCTCATTTCTTGAATGATAATTATAGCTAGACTGATCCGTTTATTATTTTCTTATTAAATAATACTCAGGTCAGACCGAGATGTTACAGGTGCTTCTGCTTGACTCCTTATCTGGGATAATCTTCTGACTTTTGTCTCACTACACAGTTTTGTAGTTTTTGTTATTATACATTAGAGATAGAGACTCCTTGATGTATAATTATTCTTTTGTCTAGCACTTGTATCTATTCTTTTGTGATATTGTGGATCTTGTTTGACCACTACTCTGATGTACACTTTTATGTGCTATATTCATATCTGTTTCCGCCTTTGAGATATGAACATCTGTGACTGATTTATGTTATGTTTATTTCTATATTCATTTCCGCGGTCCACTTAGCCACTTTGTGGTAGCTTTGAGTTTGTATTTGATATGTCGGATTTCCTCTTGAAATGAAATGCATGTTATACTATCTGACATATCGGTCCTCGCACAAAGCAATTACACGGATGGTTGCTCCTCAACAGCCTTATTCTTCACGCTAGTTGACGACATTACTCCGTAATGTTCTTGACTAGCTTGAGCATAGAGGTGGGGCGTCACAGGGTACACCCACTGATTTGGATAGTGTAACGAACGGGATTTTCGACCTTCGAAAATCTACACTAATACGTCCACTGTTTTGTGTGCCGATCATTCAAGTGCCGGAGAAACCGATCATTAGGGGAAAAAGAAGAAAGAAGAGAAGAAGAAACTAAACAATCACAGAATCTAATAATGCAACTGAATAATATATAATATAACAATGTTCTTTACAAACGGAAAACTGTAATATACATACATCCATCAGAGTACAACTAGGAATCACTAATCATCAACCTGGATAGTTATAACAACCCGTCTTCACCAATACTGATAATTTCAAACAACCAATGCAATGGAAATAAGATAATAACTAGCTGTCGATGAAGCCTCCTGCTTCAAGCTCCTTAAAAATGCATCCGAATCTAATATATAAATATACTCGGTTTGACCCGAGCATTAAAAGGGAAGAACGTCTGGATTAGTCTGGTAAACTAGCGTGAGAAAACACATCCCAATTGGATTTTAATGCAATAAAACCTTTTGAAATAAAGGTATCTCATAAGACCATGCCGCACATAAACACTGGCGGGTTTTTACCTTACGATAACCAAAACATTTATATCAATTCATTTGATATTATCTCAAATTACATTCTTTGAAAACCCTTTTCCAATAACATATCAAAATAGCCAAAATTATTACATTAATTAAATTCCAGCATACTAGGCTCTACAATAAAATCATAAAGGCACGTATTAGAGGATGGATCCCAACTATGACAAGGTAAGGGACTACCTTTCGACACTACATCTCTAGAGGAATGTACCGAGGCGCAGTCCCATTGCCCTCTACCAACACAGAACCGGCCTATCTCTACCATATATAGTACCGAATATGTCATCACCCAGGTCATTCCCGACCTATCGGTGGCCACAACATACACAACAAACCCGAAATATAAAGGATAATCTAGAAAGGTGATGAACATATCCTAATGGGTGTGACCCACTTTGCCCTGCCGCATCTACCCTGCTTTTGCCATTACCGATGTGTGAGACTTGAGGTAACATTTTACCTTTCACATGAAAAATCCCACTTTGAATGCCACATTGCCATTTTTGATGACACACTAATTGGTTTTCAAAAAATTACAACCCCCGAGTTCATACACCTCAGGGAACGGTGTTAAGTATAAGAGGGGTTACCTCCTACACTACCAACAGATGTACATTTGAAAAACCAATGTATGTGGTCTTAGAAATGCAACGTCAGACATTCATCCATCCAAGTTGTCCAGGAATATGACAAATTAAAGGTACTCCTACTACATCCTCTTTTGGAAATCACCCCTAGGATTAGTAGTGAGTGAGCAGTCCTTGCATTGAAGACTTCTAAATGAAGGCGCTACTACCCCCATATATATATATATATATGATTTGTTAATCAACCAAGAGGTTAGTGAAAAGCAGCCCAACAATATGAAGATCCCCGTCTTCCAAATCTTATCATCTTCAAGTAAATTTCACTTTCAAATTTATACGTTGGTTCGAAGTGGTTTTCAGATAAATCCGATCCAGGTCTCTTCGAACCAATAATCGATAAGAGGCCTAAGGAGCTAAAATACAATCTAGCACACAAGTAGTCACTGGGCCTATTTAGTTAACCTTTTATTAATTAAATCACTTTCCAAATATTTATCTCAAAGTATCTTTATGAAGATGTATTCTACAAACCATTTTTAAATCTTCGATATTTGGAAAACATTTCCATATACCTATCTCAACGGTATAAGTATATCACAAAATATTTCATTTTCAACATTTAGAAAATATCTATGTATACTTAAATCCGTAGTAAGTACATTTACAAAATTTGAGGAAAGCTTCATATTTTCCAAAACACGCTTTATTGGATCAAAACAAACGTTGCGTATAACATTGTTACGATAACCCAAAAACACTAGTATTGAGATTTGATTTATTATACTTAATATTAGTTTTCGATGTCAAACTTAAACTATTTATTTGTTAACAATGGAACCGATCAAGTTGGGGTATCATTATCTCTCAAACCTTGAATTGATGACATTCTTAATTCTGAAATAGATATAAGTTACCCACCTTGAATATTAACATAAAATATATGATATAAATAAATCTGGTATACTACATAAAATATCTCCTTTTAGAAATCACTTTCTATAACAATAGTGTTATAATCTATGTCTTCCTCGCTTTCTCGAAAACATTTATTACAACAAAAATGTTGAAATCAATGTCTTCCTTTCACTTAACACATTTAAATCACTTTTAAAACCATTAAACTCCATTTGCAAATACCACTTTCAAACATTCCTTTAAGAGATTAATTTACTTTTAAAACGAAATGTATCTCCCTTTATAAAAACCATCATCCACTTATCAAGATAAACCCTTTTATATTTATAAAACAATGTTTTATAATCTCCTTCCTATTTTATATAACTTCTTTTTATAAAAGCTCTTTATTTATAAAATTCCATTTATAAATCTATTCATTTTTAAATCTCATTTATTTATAAAATTCCATTTATAAATCCATTTACAAAATATCAATTACAAATCCATTTTTAATATTTATAAAACATTGTTTATAAATCTATTGCTTTATTTATAAAATATTGCTTATATAAATCATTTATATAAACCATTTCAGAAATATTTGTTTCAAACTATTTATATCTTCTTTAAAACTTAATTTCCTTTATAATAAAAGATGAACTTATCTATTAAGTTTTAAAACCTTTATAGTACAGTTCGAAAATATCTATTTATAAATACTTCACAAAATAGTTAAATTAATATTCCAAAAATCATATTTTTATTTCATTTCAGTAAACTCCTTCTTTTAGTAATTTATAAATAATTATTAAAACATGTGTTATTTCATGTATCACCTCTAAAATCATTTCAATTCAAAATTGTTATTTTATAGTATTTCAAAATACTAAAAATAAGGCCCAGTGCTACAATAGCATTAAATAAGTAAAATCATGTTCAATTTCTGATTCTGTTTGAAAGGAAGATATAAAAAAGTTAAAACTCGCATAAAATACAATTTCTGATTCTGTTTGACTATTTGTTTGGTTTTTTGCACTTGTCTTGAACTGTTATGATAAGGCTGAAACCCTAATCCTATCTCAACTGCTTACTTGATTAGGCTGAAATCATAATCATACCCATTGGTCGGCATTTCCTATCTCTATTGTGACACTGTGAGCCAATCTTGTTGGTCCCAAAGCAAAAGACACCTCTTAGCGCTTAGGATGCAGTAGAAAATTATTTACCCTAATCGATGTCGCACGCTTGACCATCATCGGTACACACTAATTGTCGCCCCCTATTTGGCCCTTTATTTACCCTAATCAGCATAAGCGTGCCTAGCCTCACCCACGTGTGAGACCATTAGTCCTCGACCGAAAAGGAAATGCTGCCGGCACTGGTCCTAAAAAACAAATTTTCTAACTTTGCGCCCTTTGCCCAAATCCCCAAATTTGAGCCTCTATTTATTGGCCACTTATTTACCCTAATCAGCATAAGTGTGCCTAGCCTCACCCACGTGTGAGACCATCAGTCCTAGACCTGAAAGAGAATGCTGCTAGTATGGGCCACTACTTCTATATTTGCTTATTAACTTAATCCAAGATCTAAGTTTTAAAATATGCCCCTT
This sequence comes from Allium fistulosum, assembly GCA_030737815.1. Lineage (NCBI taxonomy): Eukaryota > Viridiplantae > Streptophyta > Magnoliopsida > Asparagales > Amaryllidaceae > Allium > Allium fistulosum. The sequence continues at coordinate 718,064,980 of CM060905.1, read as the reverse complement.
ATGTTATTTCTTTCTTTCTAATTATAATCTACGTGTTAAAATTGTTCTTGCAACTGTTACTCTTCTATTTTCTCTTTTAAGTTATAACCACTTGTTATAATCATGCTTGCAAATATCTTAAATTTGCCTATTTCGGTCCATCTCTATTTTACTTCAGTTTTTCTCATTTTACGTCTGATTTTTGTGAATTTAGTGTTTTTCTATTTTAATCAATATTTGTTAATTCTTCTCTTTTTAATATTTTATTCGCGTCAAAAAGGATTAAATCTCTATAAAAAGATACTAACATTTATAGGCTAAATTCCAACTTAAAATAGATGTAAATAACTATAAATAACTGTAATTAATTGTAAATAAATGCAAATAACTGAATAAAATAGCTGAATAAAAATAGACCGAAAAGAACTTCTGAAATTTACTTAAAAACTAAATGTAAATAAATTTACATGAAAACTGTCTCAAAATTGTAGAAAAACTACAATTATTGAGAACCCTATTATTTTAAATTGCTTACAAATCTAAAATAATTACAAAACACTCACATGTGGTCCTTAGCTCTAATCGTGGATCCACTTCTTGGGTGTACAATATTTTTATTAAAAAGATTTCCTCCCCAGAAATATTTTCTACTTAGGGTTCTGCCTCAGGCAATGAACCCAATTGGGAGAAAATCTGAATGAGAAAAATAGCTAGGCTAGGGTTCTATTTATAGTGTGGCTTAGGGATCTCAGGCCGTCGGATTTGAAGATTTAATCTGGTGCAACCACGTTATAGGCTCACTAGGAACCATCGGATGTAGCTATGAACGCGCAGGATTTCACAAAAATCAAATTTTATGGTCATCGGCTCGTACCTGGATGAAAAATTGTCTAGGCACTAATGCGGGTCGACCTGGGCTATGTGCGGATCGACCTATGGGGTCGACCCGACCCTAGCAAGGGTCGACCCCTATGGGTCTTATTATTTTATTTTTCGTTTAATTGTAATATAATTCTGATTTCTTGTTTCTCTCGTAACTTCTCCATACTAGCTCGGATTTCGACAAATTACATATGGAAATTGATCGGGAAATTGCACGAACCCAATGGTGAAACTCTCGTAGCTAAATTCTTAAAATTCCCAAAATCCTTATTTTCATTGTTTAATAATTATTTTGGTTATTTAATTATCTAAAAATGCGGGGTGTTACATTCTCCCCTCCTTAAAGAATTTCGCCCCCGAAATCTCCAAGGACAGAAGAATGAAATAAAAAAAATTCATTCAAATTCCACAACCACATATTCCACCATCATCCATTACATCCATTGTCCTTAAGCTTTTTAATGCAATTTATTATTTATGCAATAGTGTGGTGTCAATGTCCCTAACTAATGCAAAATATTAGGCGGTCTACTGATTCAGTTGACCTCCTTTTTATGCACTCATGTCCATGTCATGTATCTAAATGAATGCAAATTCCCTAATGACAACTGATAGTTCTATATGCGTGCTAAAATCTTCATCCAAATGCAACAATCATATGATAATCACCCATTCATAGCAACCATGAAATAAAAATGCAAGTGCACACACGTCCATATGCATATGCTTTAGTGACCTAGTTAGGCCGATCTCTAAGAGATAATAGTGCCTAGTGTGTGTGTATGCGTCCATTAGCATACACTTGCAAACACTTGCAACCACTTGTGTCCAACATACATAACTTGTTCTAGTAACATGTTTACATACAATCCTACCATCCATAGGTTAAATCCTAAGATCTACCCTCCCGAAGGATACTAAAGGAATGAACCTATTCAAAACTAAAGATGGAAATAGGAAATTCAAGATGTACCATCTAAGAGATGTAGATAAGAGATACACATTTTCTCCTCAGCCTCCCACGTAGCATCCTCAATGCTATCTCCCTACTGCACCTTAACCAAATGGACTTCCTTATTCCTAAGCTTCTTGATATCATGTCTAACAATCTTGGTAGGAATGCGACGAACCAATGCTTCTCTCTCCACTTCAACTTCCTCAAGTTGGCTAGGTACCACTACCTCTGTTGAATCATGTAAGCACTTTCTCAAGTGCGAAACATGAAAAACATCATGAACTCCCACGAGCCTCTCCGGTAGCTTTATCTGATACGCCATCTTCCCTACCCTTTCCACAATGGGGAACGGTCCTACGAATCTGGGAGCAAGTTTCCCACTTGATCCAAACCTCAATACATTTCTCAGTGGAGACACCTTAATGAAAACCCAATCTCCTTCCTCGAACTCAATATCACTTCTCCGCTTATCTGCATAGGATTTCTGTCTATCTTGGGCCGTCTTCATTCTTCTTCTAATCAAATCAATCTTTTCCAAAGTCTCTTTAACCATGTCGGGACCAAGTAGCAATCTTTCTGTAGACTCCAACCAACACGAAGGCGACCTGCAAGGTCTTCCACAAAGGGATTCAAAAGGAGCCATCCTAATGCTAGCCTGAAAACTATTATTATAAGCAAATTCCACTAAAGGAAGGTGCTCCTCCTAAGTCCCTCCAAAATCAAGAATGCACATCCTTAACAAATCCTCAAGAACTCTATTAACTCTCTCCGTTTGGCCATCCACTTAAGGGTGATAGGTCGTACTCAGTCTAAGCTGTGTCCCTAAAGCCTCTTGCAAGCTCCTCCAAAACTCGCCGGTAAAGATAGGGTTTCTGTCGCTTACTATGCTAGAGGGAACTCCATGAAGTCGGACTATCTCGTGAACGTATATAGATGCCAAATAAGGTGCTATCATCTTACTCTTCACCGGAATGAAAGGCGCTCTTAGTCAAACGATCTACAATCACCCAAATACTGGTATTCCCCTTCCTAGATCGAGGTAAACCATCTATGAAGTCCATCGAAACACTATCCCACTTCCATTCGGGTACATCCAATGGTTGAAGCAATCCACCAGGCCTTTGCTGCTCTGCCTTAACCCTTTGGCACACAAGACACATAGCCACAAACTCTACTACATCCTTCTTCATGCCACTCCAATAAAACACTCTATTCATGTCCCTATACATATTATCACCACCCGGATGAATAATCATCCGAGAATGGTGTTCTTCTGCTAAAAATGCACTCATCAAATCCCCAATGCGGGGGATACAAAGTCTTCCATCTTTCCTTAGCCACCCTTTTCTATCGATGGAATAGCATTAGAAATATCTAGAGACCTCTCCTCTGCTAATCCTATCCAGAATATCCACAAGCTCTGAATCCTCTCGCTACCTTGAGCCAATCTGATCTATGAGGGTAGGCTTAACCTCAAGTGCTGCCAATAATCCTGGAGTAATGTCCGTAGAGGGCTTAAAATCAAAGGTGGAAATAAACTCTAGGCTTTTTCACTCCACGAACATTGGGCTAAGGGTTGTTCTCTTCCTACTTAATGCATCCGCAACCACATTCCCCTTGCCAGGGGTGTAAGCTATCTCAAAGTCATATGATGCCAGAAACTCCATCCAACGCTTCCGCCTCAAGTTTAAATCCTTTTGTGAGAACATGTACATCAATGATTTATGGTCAGTGAAAAGCTCGAACCTCTCTCCTAGCAAGTAATGTCCCCAAGACTTGAGCATGAAAACAATAGCAGCCCACTCCAAATCATGGGTGGGGTAGTTCTTTTCATGAGTTATCAACTATCTACTCCCATAGCATACTACCTTCCCTTCCTGCATCAATACTGCCCCAAGGCTAGTCCCACATGCATCAATGTATACTGTAAAAGGCTTAGCTCTGTTGGGTAAAACCAACACTGGTGCACTTGTAAGGGCGCTCTTTAGCATCATGAAGGAATCCTCACAATCCACGTCCCACACGAATGCGCATTATTCTTAGTGAGACAAGTAAGCGATGTTGAAATTTTAGCTAAATCTCCGTTAAACTTTCTATAATAACCAGGCAAACCTAGGAAGCTTCTAACTTCGGTGGCGTTCTTGGGGGCCTTCCAATCCAGTACCGCTGCTACTTTAGCGGGATCCATTGCTATACCCTCTCTTGAGACTACATGCCCTAAGAAACACACCTCCTCACGCCCAAAGTGACACTTGGAGAATTTTGCTTTCAACTGATGAACACGAAGTGTACGAAGAACCTCCTCAAGATGAATAACATGCTCTTCCATACCCTTAGAAAACACCAGAATGTCGTCCACAAACACTACAACGAACTTATTTAGGACATCTCGAAAAACATGGCTCATCAGATCTACAAAATAGGCTGGGGCATTGGTCAGCCCAAACGGTATAACCAACCACTTAAATAATCCATCGGTTGTCCTAAATGCTATCTTATCGATGTTATCGTCAACGACCCTAAGTTGATGAAATCTAGTGGCTAAGTCAAGCTGAGAAAATACTGAAGAGCCAACCAACTGATCGAAAAGATCATATATCCTAGGAAGTGGGTAACGGTTCTTCTTCGTGAGCTTATTCAACTCTCTATAGTCTACACAAAATCAAAAGAAATCATCCGCCTTTGTAGCGAAGATGATTGGCGCCCTCACTCAGATATGCTCCGTCTGATGAAGCCTTTCTCTAGTAGCTCACCGATCTGCTTACTTAACTTTTTCCTCTCCCTAGAAGCCATATGTATTACGGGAAATGCCACTGGCTTAGCATTGTCATTCAGATAGATCCTAAAGTCGATCTCTCTCTTAGGGGGTAGCCCCCTAACCTCTTCAAATATGTCTGGAAAATCTCTAACAACTGGAACTGAATCTAACTCTCCTAGTGATGAATCAAGGGAATAAAGGAAGCTCAACGTGACTGACCCCTGTGGGTCGCAAGAAACCTCGAAGGTCCATCCGCTACATGTCCCTAGCCTGATGACTCTCCTATCAGTCCAACATCGCACCATAAGTGGATAACCAGTCCATCCCCAAAATCATCCCATATCCCGAAAATCCCAGTACATGGGCATCACAATCAAACTCTACGCTTAGTATAAAAATTTTCAAACCCTTACAAATCATGGATAAATGTGTCGATCCTCCTATGGGGTTTGAAACAACTATAGGGTCTTCAACCAGAGAAATATCTAAGTGCAAACAATCAACCAAGGAACTAGAAATGAAAGAATGCGATGCTCCGGAGTTAAAAAGAGTCTGCATAGGAAAATCCGAAATAGAGATCAAACCTTCTACAAAGACTTTCTTACCTCGGTCCGGTCCACTACTAGAAGGTGCTGCATCCAAAGCCGATACTTGCACCGTAGGTGCGCCTGCTCTCTGCCACGTCCTCTGAGGACAAGCTCTACTAAGGTGTCCAAGCTTCCCCATAACTGTAACACCTCCCCTTCATCGTGTCCTTCTTACAGTCCTTTGAGTAATGCCCAACCAATCCACAATTATGACACTTCTTGCCCTTCTTGATTTGTCCCTTTTGAGGTCCTCCTCTTTTCTTCTTGTCCTTATCCTTCTTATTCTTCCACCACTGCTTCATAGAGTTTTCTGATTAAGGAACCTCCTTAACCTCTTCTTCCTTAGCAACATCTAATATGAGGGACATTTCCATAAGTGACTCATACGTCGCTCCCATAGGTACATGTGTCAATGCCAACCCTTAGAGGGGCTGGTTCAAACCCTTAGCAAACTTGGTGGCCTTCTTATATGGTGTATTAACAAGCTCCATCCCGAACTTCGATAACTCATTAAACTGATTTATATACTCTTTCACCGAAAGACTCCCCTACTTCAGACTAATGAACTTCTCCAACTGCATGCTTTCCTCGACTTGTGACAAGAACTTTCTCTCAAACCTTTCTCGAAATCTAACCCAACCAATGTCTCTCCCTCCATCTCTACAATCTCCCACCAGTAATAAGCCTCTCCCTTCAGCTGCCAAGATGCAAGCTAAACTCTCTGTCGCTTCTCCAATCCTAAGAGCCCAAATATCCGCTCTGTATTGCTCAACCAAGTTCGTGCCTCTACGAAATCCTCCATGCTAGAAAATGTCTTGCCTCCTAGATTAGTGAAGTCCTTGCATAGCTTAGAAAAATTGGCTACTGTAGGTGGATTAACGGGACCTCCACCCGTCGGTGTTGGATTGGGCGCTTGCCCTTTCCCTTGCACCTCTGGTGACATAGCTTGGAGGTATCTACGGAACCAGCTAGGGACTTGGACACCCTCTGGAAGATTTGGGGCGTTTGCCATTCTATGCAAAGAAAAGAAAATTTAGGCTCGAAAGAATCGAAAGAAGGTTGAACTGGACTTTAAGAGGATTTTTATAAAACTCTTATACCTGAAAACTATTTCTATAATAAGAGTTTCTTCCTGAAAAATACTTTTAGTTTAAAGATATGTTACCTTTGAAAAATACTTTACTTTTTAAACAAGTTTTTAGGAGACATGTAACCATAGGCTCTAATACCCAATGAAACCCCCCACAACTCTTAGTATTCCCAAAAAGGGCACACCAAAGGATGTGGTGCGTTATAGGTATAGCTAAAGCATCACAAAGACTAAGATTCACGAGACAAATGTAACGACCCCGAATTTTATATGAATTTAAATTGATAATTTATTTAGTCTTTGAATAAAATCTGTAAAATCAATTGATTTTAGTGATGCGAGTTTCCCCGAATTTAAATAAAAATATATTTAAATCATTTTAAATTTAGAAATTGTATATATATATGTGAATCTATATATGTATATGTGCATATATGAGTAAATTTGAATTTGACTTTAGAATTTGAGTAAATGACTTAGAAAATGATTTGGGTTTAAAAATATTAATTATATAAATTAATTTATTGTTAGTTAGTTTTAAAAGCATAAAGATATATTAATATGAATTAAATATTTGATAGTTAAACTTTAAAACAAAGAAATAAAAGTAAGTATTTATACTAGAAATAGATATAAGTCTAAGAACAAACTCATTCCATATGTAGGCTAGGAATAGAAATAAAAACAATGTGTATGCAAACAAAAGAAAGTATATATATTAAAGTGTAAATAAACAAATGAAGCTTGTAAAAGAAGCACATCAAGTCATCTCATATTTTTGGTACAGTCGAAACTAAAGAAAAGAAGCAATATATGAATTTGTACAAGCCAAATATAAGTATGTAAACACAAAGCAAAAGAAGGTATGTATATAACCATATAAGTACATACGAAATATATAAAATAGGATAAGTAGAAACATAAAGTACCAAGGCAATTAATGCCACATCTATCAGCCGAGTTAAAGAATGTAAGGCTAGTAAATTATATAAGAATGTAGCTGTGAAATAGTATGTAGGCAAGTAGAAAAATAAACAAAATATCTTTTGTACAACTAAGATAAGTATAAAGACATAGGGTAAATATGCATTAAATATTTACATCTCTAAGTATATACAACATCATCAGCCTACATACGAAAATCTCTGGCTACAGATTTAAAAAATAAAAGCAAAGGAAAAAAAATCTTGTACTCATTGTACAAATATATAACCTGTAACTTCATATATAAACCTCCTCACTTCTGTTCGTTCCTTCAAGCTTGAGCAAAACTAAAATGAATACTATTTCAAAACTTAAACCAACTTCAATTTAAAACTTCAACTGGAACAACAATGCAATCAACTACAACCTGATAATCGAGATGAAGGCTTCAGTTTGAAATTACATAAGGCTGTTCAAATAAAAGCAAACTCTGTTCTTTCCTACCACGGTGAGCTAACTACCTTATTAATGCTTGAAAATCTGTTATATCTGGTTTACATATGAGTATTGCTTGAAAATGTGTTGTGAGGATGCTTGCATGCCTGTATATTTTGTGTGCATACAGGTATATATCTCTGTTCATTCTTCACAGGTTTTAAAACCTGTTCAAATTTTCAATTTCTCTCCCTCTAGCTTCTTATAATTCATGATATCTGAACAAAAATATATTTAAATGAACAAGGTCAAAAGTTTAAAAATATTCTTAATTAAAATTTGGAAATAGTTTAAACTGGAAGAAATTATACAGTGGAAAATCAATAAACATGATAAATTTGAATCTCAGAATTAATTGATTCATATACACTTTTGGGTTCGATTGGAAAATTCATGATTTTTAAAACAAAATTTAGAATTTTTAATTCACTAAATCATGAGAAAACGTGAGATGAACGAGATTGACATTTTCGTCAATCTCTGGTGATCAGCGTAACTAGAGGGTTCAAGGTCCCAGCCGAAGCAAGCTTGGAGATGGCCGGTGTTGGAAAAATGTTCAAAAAAATTTCCATTGAGGGAGAAGATGGGACGAAGCAATTTTAGGGTTTAACAACCCATTTTGGTCGGAGTTGCAAATGGGTCGATTTCGACGTCGAGAGGGAGCTGGAAGCGATCAGACCAAGGGGAGATTGTTCGTGGGTCATTGGCGATGATGTGGTCGGAGTTTCACAACCTCCGGTGATCTAAATTGTCGTCGGCGGGAAATTTTCTAGCATTGAGTTGTTCCAGGTTCGACTCTGGGTACTCGATTTTAATCGGAAGTTCGTAACGATGAGGTGGTGATTGGATTGGTTTGTTCCATCAATGCGTGATGTGCCGGAGAGTTTGTCAGAGATCGGAGGGCCTCCGATGAAGCGTGCACGTGCACGGCGACCATGGTATGTATCTGAGCTTTCTGGGTTTGGAGATGAAGACGTTGACTCAAAGTAGTTCGAGTTCCTCTCGTGCTCGACTCGGGTTTGTCTTGAGAAGTATTGAATTTTGTTTTGTTTTGCCTGATGGATTAACTATCCTATTTGATTACAGATTTTAAAATTTCGTATTAAGATTAACTATCTTATTTGATCTCTAATTTTCCAAATAAAAATGATTTCAAGTAATTAATTAGGATTAAATGATAAATTAATTGATAATAAATGATTAATTAAGTAATTAGTAATTAATAAATGGATAATTTAATCATTTAATTAATTAATGACTTAGATTAATAATTAAAGGTTTAAATCATAATTAAAGTAATTAATTTGAGAAGAATTTATTTATTAAAGGTTAATTAATTAATGAAAATGATTAAGAAATGATTTTAAGGATTAATCACTTGTTGAAATTAAGGTTGGATATTTTGATTAATTAAGGTTAATTAATTAAGTAATTGGTTAAAAGGTTGGTTTAATTAATATGATTAATTAATATAAGTAATTAAAGGTAATTAATTACGTGAAGATAATTACTTAATTAAAAGTAATTAAATGATAAAAAAAATTGATTAATAAATGATTAATCAAAATGATTGTAATTTATCGATGTTGATTAACCAGGACTAGTAATTCATAAGAAATTAATCTGATTTGAATTAATCAGACAATTAACTGACCATACTTATGAATGTTTGGATTCTATTGGATGTGAATTGTTTGATATCCCTGATATATGATGCTTTGTGATAAATTTTGATTTATGTTGTGATCTATAATTTATTTATCTGGGATGAATGTAATTAATTATCTGTGATATATATATCTGTGCTCTGTGAATGAACGATAAGCATTATAGTTAATACCGCTTATCAACTATATTTCTGTATTTTGATCTATGATGATTTATTGATGTTGCACTACTGTGTGAAACCCCTGGACCACACTTTTACACACACAAATATGGATTTCACGAGGAAATCAGTTAAGTCACAAATGATTTAAATTTTATGTTTTTGAATTTGAAATTTTAATTTCAATTGATTTTGAAATTGGAAATTTAGGGTTTAATATGAAAAGCTTTTGAAATGGAATTTCAAAGATAAAAGTTATTTTGAATAACTTAATCGAGTTTTGGAAATTTAAATAATTTGATTTAAATTTGAATTCAAGTTTGAAATTGAATTCTATGATTTGAAACTAGGGATTAAAGATGCTGTACAAGTTATATATGGGTTAAACCATTTTAAAGGTATTGATTTGGGAATTTGAATTTAATTCAAGGGTTTTAACTCGTGTAAATATAACTGGATTTTTCTGAAACGAAAACTACTTGTTTTCAAATAATAATAGCTTTCACATAAGGAATGAATTTCCAATTTGTGTCAATAGAATTTCAAGTTTGAAATGGAATTGAAATGTTTTGAAAACTATGAAATGAGTCTTTAATTCAAAGACCGAACGGGTTAATCCAAGTGAAATGGAAATTGTTTTGAAATCCATAATGAATCTTTGTGAACGGGGTGAACTTTGTGAATTGTCTTTTGGTTTAAAAGATTAAAAGTGTGGAAATTTTTTAAACCGGTGAAAGTTTTTGAATTGAATCTTTTTGTTTAAAAGATTGGAAATGGTAATTTGTTTTAACCATTCGAATGAAAAGTTTTGGGCTTTAAGCTGTGATTTAACTGAGACCCCAGTATCCATATGTTTTTAATTGCGCTCGTTATTCGGTTTAGCCGGGGAAGGACCTTTATGTCATATAACCCATTCCGAATTGTGATACGACGATATGGATAGCATTTGAAGACCGGTGGTGAAGACCGGGTATTTGTGAGAGCGATTGGATGACCTATTGATTTTCTCTGCATCATGGCTCCGGTATAGAGATTCCCTAAGTGATGGGAAGTCCGATCGAGATTGTGAATACCCGGATTTGCAAGGACTTCTTCGAAAGTGCCTTCGGTTCTGTTCGAACCCGGAACAGACTTGTATGGATGTGTGTCTGACATTACACTTTGAGATGTAAAGCTGGTTTCTATCAAATACATTTCTGTTGGTGGCAGAGAATTTATTCTCTTAGCTTAACACCTGTCTTTGAGACGTACGAGCTCAGAGGTTATGTAGTTGATGGTTACTAGTGATACATTCCCAATTTGGTAATGTGGCATACGAAGTGCTGATGATCATTTGTTGGTCAAAGCGTGCTTTGTGAAAAAGCGTTGCTTTGTGAAAAAGCGTTGCTTTGTGAAAAAGCGTGGCTTTGTGGAAGAGCGTAGCTTTGTGGACGAGACTTCGTCGAGCCTCATAACCCGGTAATGGTCGAAACAGGAATGTTGCGACAAAGGTTTGTAGGGGTAGCGCCCCTAGGGTATGTCATTTCCTTCTGGATAAAAGGTGATATCATGGTATGGAGCCCAGATATTTTACCTATGTTGATGCTGCAAATTTATTATACTTTGTGGTTGTTGCTTTGTGATTGAGGATCCTCGGATAAAGGTCGGTGACGACCGGGGAATGACATAGCTCGTGTGTTAGTTACCTAGTTACAGCTGTACAGCGTGAGGTAGCGTCAGTGTGTTAGTTACCTAGTTACAGCTGTACAGCGTGAGGTAGCGTTGGCCTTGTGTTTGCAGAGATCCGGTTAGGTTCTTGGGGCGTCTTTCCAGAGGCGTTTCTATTTCGGTGTAAGGAAGTTCCTTTGCCTGACCATTTGTTGGAAATCCAAAGAAACAATACGAACCTTGTATGATTTTAGTTGTATTACCTGCTATGGAATGTGGCGGTAACCTGCTATTGAACATAGTAGCTATAATAGGTATACAACAATGGTAGTATGTTGGCTAAGATTAATATTGTATTTTTGAACTGATTTTACACTATGCACTAGTAATAATATCAAAAGAGTTTTCTTTTGCGTAGTAAGCATGTTTGACAATCATAAGAAGAAATCTCTTCCAATTCTGTGATTGCATTGTGTGTGTGGCGGGAGGTCTTATGGTAGTTTCATTTTCCAAAAGCATTGCGGATTTCAATGTTAAACTTCTTTTGTTGCTTGTTTAAAGATAAACTGTTTTTGTTTGCTTATACCAGTCCCATGACTGATCCGGAGTTTATTGTTCCCTTCCTAAACTCTGGGTGCCCATAATTTTCCACACGGGCAGTCTAGAGTTGGGTTTTTCAGATAATCAGGTTTAGTAGATTATCTGGAGCTAGTTCTTTTCATCGGAGTGGATGACTGCACCTACTTATTTTGGTGCATTGGTTGTTGTTTCGAGCTTGATGCTGGAGAAGTTGGATTCATTCTCTTTTGAAGATGATTTGGAGTTATCACTTCTGTTATTTCCGCTGTATCATTATTTATCTCTGATATTGTTGTATCATATTGATATCATTGTTGTATATCATACTAGATATTGTATTCATTGGAGTTGTATATGATATCATTGTTTTCTTTATTCCGCTGTGTTGTTATACTTACTGTGTTATAAGCTCCGGTGAACCAGATTCGGCATTTGAATCTATGGCATTTCGAGTACAAGTGAAGTACGGGTGCCGATTTTCGAAGGCCGATTTCAGGGTCATCACAACAAATAAGTAAAAGCAGCAGAAAACATTTAAATAATAACTTATCATTCAGAATTAGTCTTAATCTCAAAATAAGTTCATAAAAACATAACATGTCTCAAAAACTCAAAATCTCTCATGTCTTATGAATATACATCTTAGTCTCACATAATCAGAGTAAAATTACAATAATAATAATCCCTCTCACAAGTGCCAATCCATCATAAGCCAAATGAAAAAGATGAAAAGTAGAAGAATACATCTGAAATGAGGAAACTCCAGAAATGAATCTCCAAGCAACCTGAATCAACTATCCTCAACTCTTCTGGCCTATTGGAGAAAAGGAAAGATAGAGGAGTGGGTTAGACAATAAGTCTGGTAAGTGAAAGTAATTACAAGCATTTCTAAGCAAGATAAAAATAATAGACTAAGAAATAGTTCTAGCATGAAAGGAAGATACTGAAAAGATAAAACTCGCATAAAATACTGTTTCTGATTTTGTTTGACTATTTGCTTCGATTGTTTGCACTTGTCTTAAACTGGTGTGATTAGGCTGAAACCCTAATCCTATCTCAACTGCTTACTTGATTAGGCTGAAATCTTAATCATACCCATTGATCGACCTTTCCTATCTCTGTTGTGCCACTGTGAACCAATCTTGTTGGTCCCACAGCAAAAGACACCTCTTAGCGCTTAGGATGCAATAGCAAATTATTTACCCTAATCGATGCCGCACGCTCGACCATCAGCATTAAACACTAACTGTCGCCCCTATTTGGCCCTTTATTTACCCTAATCAGCATAAGTGTGCCCAGCCTCACCCACGTGTGAGACTATTAGTCCTCGACCTGAAAGGGAATGCTGCTAGTACTAGTCCTAACAAACAATTCTTCTAACTTTGCGCCCCTTGCCCAAACAACCAAATTTGAGCCTCTATCTATTGGCCACTTATTTACCCTAATCAGCATAAGCGTGCCCAGCCTCATCCAAGTGTGAGACCATCAGTTCTAGACCTAAAAGGGAATGCTGCCAGTACGGGCCACTACTGCGATATTTGCTTATTAACTTAATCCAAGATCTAAGTTTTTAAATAAGCCCCTTTTGTTATTTCTTTCTTTCTAATTATAACCTACATGTTATATTTGATCTTGCAACTGTTACTCTTCTATTTTCTCTTTTTATTTATAACCACTTGTTATAGTCATGCTTGCAAATATCTTAAATTTGCCTATTTCAGCCATCTCTGTTTTATTTCAGTTTTTTCCATTTTACATCTGATTTCTGTAAATTTGGTGTTTTTCTATTTTAATCCATATTTGTAAATTCTTCTCTTTTTAATATTTTATTCGCGTCAAAAAGGATTAAATCTCTATAAAAGGAAACTAACATTTACAGGCTAAATTCCAATTTAAAAAAGATGTAAGTAACTGTAATTAACCGTAAATAACTGCAAATAACTGAATAAAATAGCTGAATAAAAATAGACTAAAAAGAACTTCTGAAATTTACTTAAAAACTTACTGTAAATAAATTTACATGAAAACTGTCTCAAAATTGTAGAAAAACTACGACTATTGAGAACCATATTATTTTAAATTGCTTACAAATCTAAAATAATTACAAAACACTCACTTGTGGTCCTTGCCTCTAATCCTGGTCTTTCTTGGATCCACTTCTAGGGTGTAGAATATATTTTTTAAAGATTTCCTCCCCAAAAAAAATTTCTATTTAGGGTTCATCCACAGGCAATAAACCCAATTGGGAGAAAATCTGAATGATAAAAATAGCTAGGCCAAAGGTTCTATTTATAGTGTGGCTTAGGGATCTCAGGCCGTCGGATTTGAAGATTTAATCTGGTGCAACCACGTCATAGGCTCACTAGGAACCATCGGATGCAGCTACGAACGCGTAGGATTTCACAAAAATCAAATTTTATGGTCTTCGGCTCGTACCTGGACGAAAAATCGTCCAGGCACTAATGCGGATCGACCTGGGCTATGTGCGAGTCGACCTATGGGTCGACCCGACCCTAGCAAGGGTCGATCCCTATGGTTCTTATTTTTTTTCATTTAGTAGTAATATAATTCTGATTTCTTGTTTCTCTCGTAACTTCTCCATACTATCTTGGATTTCGACAAGTTATATATGGAAATTGATTAGAAAATTACCACGGACCCAATGGTGCAACTCCCGTAGCTAAATTCTGACAATTCCAAAAATGCTCATTTTAACTATTTAATAATTATTTTGGTTATTCAATTATCTAAAAATGCGAGGTGTTACATAAGGGGTTTCGACTCAGTCGGAAGGATTATTTCCATGAAGTCGGCACAGGTAGAACATAATCAAATCCAGTAGTAATCTCTAAACGGTTGCATAATCCAAAACATAAGAATCTCTTTTTCTATAACTAATGATGTACACAATGATCAATTTTCCAAATTATATTCCCAAATTAGGGTTACAAGTTTACAATTGTAAGTAAGTATAAGAGTAGAGTGAATGAAATTCGGATCCCTAAAACCAAAACCCTTGGGTCTTATTTATAGATGCGGGTTGCCACCTTTCGACTTAGTGCTTTCGACCTGGTCGAAAGGTGGCTTCATATACCTTCTGTCTCCTTTGACCCTTGCGCATCCCTCTACAATTCTTTCAAATGGGTTTGAATGCCTCCGTCTTCATCGAAAGGGGTGGTTGTGCCTTTTCTCTTTGTGTTGTTTTGTTGTTGCAAGTGTGTAGGTTTAAGAGCTTTCGACTATGTCGACAAGTTGTTCTCTAGAGTTTCGAAGATGTTGAATTGCTTTGGGTTTTGACCCAAAAGGCAGCTTTCGAAGATATGCTTGCGGGTAGATGCGGAACCCTTCCTGATTGTTAAAGGCTTTGACCAGTTCAAAAGGCTTGATTATGCCTTCGCAAGGGTTGTTTTGATCAAGGCATCTTTCTATGTAGTTTGAATGAAGGTGAAACCATTGGTTTCGAAGGGTACTCCTCCTCTTATTCTAAATGTCTTCATGTAGGCGAAGGCATTTGTTTCGAAAGGTAGACATTAACGCGAAAGAGAGCTTTCATCCACATTCACCCCTTCGAAAGCTTGTAACACATCTGGCTTTTGGCTGTAGCATCCCTTCGACTCCTTCGAATGGTTTTGTTTGTGCCATCATCTCTTGTTCCTTTTTCCTTTTAATTATTTTTGTTTCGACGTGGTTGAAGTAGGAATTGGTGGTAACAGAAATAATCTACATATTTATTCCTATTGGTTTTCCTTAACTGTAGAATTTTTTTTTATTCACGTCCTTTATTATTTACATTCGTTTTTTCCTTAGTATATTTTCGTTGGTACTAATAACAATTAGGAACCCTTCCGTAAAATTTTACTTAAGTTTATAAACACTTACGAACATAACTTTGGTTTAATCAACCCTTTAAAACATGTGTTTCATAACCATTCACTTCATACTAAATCCTCTTACAACATTACTTAAGTGTACAAATACTTCATGACTTAAATCTATATTTGTATAATACACCTTTATATCCTAAGAGTATATATACTAATCCCAAATTTCAAATTGGTTTTACTTAAATCAGGGTGTTTCGCAAATTTAAAACTTTTTGTAATTTACTATCGCCTCAAATTCATAAGTTATAAAAATTATTTCTTACTTAATACTATTATTATTTTCTCAGCTTTGAAGAACAAATTTCAAAATCATAGGTATTTAAATCCTCAAATTCTAAGTTTCTAAATCCTTTTTATTTATAAATTATACTTATCTAATTTCATTTATTCAAGACATTTCACATTTGTTTATATTTTACCAAAAGTTTTTTATAAATTTCTTAGCTCTGAGTTAGGTGTGATTTAGAAATTTTTTGACTGTCCAAAATTGTCGGAAATCCCATTTTATCCTATCAATTTGTGATCCAAAATTATCTTTGGTTTAAACACTTATATAAAGATGTTTCTTTATTACTAATTAATTTATTAATTAGTGATTCTCATTATCTCTTTGACTTAAGAAAATTATACAGATCGAGTAACTCCAAAACGACACCAAGAAACTGAGTACTACCAATAGTATCATATATCTCCTTAACTAGAAGGGTAATACTTAAGAGAAGTGTTTACTATCCGAACACATCTCCTGCTCATTTTTAGTTGCTTCTGAACCACTCGAAGTAGTTATCCTAAGATACTTCTTTTTAAATCATTTACTTGAAATAATACTGTACATATCTTTCCAAGTTATTTACTATTACTTTTTTTATAAAAAACCCTATTTATAAATCCATTTCTTAAAATCATCATAACTTCCTTTTAAAATTTCAAAATTCTTTTCCAAAATACAAAGATTTAAATTCACAAAAAATACTCTCCACATTTAAAAAATCATTTTATTTGTAAAAAACGCGCTCATAAATTTGTTTATCTTAAATTTCTTAACCTTAGACCAATTTTATTATCAAACACGTTATAGTCAAATCATGAAACTTAATTCACAAGGTGTTCATATTTAAACCTTTATATCAAACAATCAATCAATTAGTGATTATAAACGAGTATTATTATCCCTTAAAAACCAAATACTTAATATGTAGCTATATCATTTTGAAATTAGCTTTTATATCCAAAATAAAATCCTAGGTAAAACTATTTCATTTACCAATTTTTCTCAAAACAAAAATCATTTTATATATTAACAAATACACGCACATATAATACTCTCAACTCATTCTAGGGTGTCACTTACCCTATATCTAATGAGTTAGTCATCCTAGGGTATTACTAACCCTATCTCTGATGAGTCTTTACCCCTATCAGGCTCAAGTGTTTGCTCAACCTAAGCTCCGATACCGAATGTAAAGGTCTATTCTTTTCAACCATTGACAGTGACGACCGGTAGGCTTTTCAACCATCCCAGCACCACCGTGACATACACTGGTACCTCGAATCTGATTTTATGGCCAGCCTCACGACTAACAACCAACCCTTTATCACTAAGGACATGTAGGGGTAAGAGTCTCTTTCTTTCCACCAAACAGAAAGCGAGAACCCCATATCATGCTGCACACTCCAACTGATGGAGCATACCCAAACATGAAGGGTAGGTGCCAGATCAGATCTGATCCCGGTCTCTTCGAAGTCCAATCATCGATAAAAATGTGAATATGGGTATATAGGATTTGTTTGGCCTCTTTTCATTTTAACTTTTTACCGATAAATCAAAAGTCTTTTAACTTTGGAAATCTTTACGTCATTTACTTCTAATCAAATAAAATTCCATTTTTCAAACTCATGTCTTAACTAGGTCAAAAACAATGTTATTTAAGACATTGTTTACTGCAAATCCAAAACCTGTTATATTGAGTAAATGATTAGACTAATTTTACCCCAGATTAATTCCCGTATTCAACTCGTACTACTTATGGAATAATGGTAAAAAAATCATAAATCTACGCAAATTGTACAAATTTCCCTCTTCATAACTTAATACAGAGTTTGATTAGACCATTCTTTGTATTACTGAAAAACCTTGTTCAATCATTTTAATTTTGGAAAAACTTAAATATGATCTTTTCATTTAGAGCATCCGTCTTTCCCTTCGATCTATTCCACCCCTAGCCTAGAAAGAGAAAATAGAGGCCATGTAAATTCATGGCACTGGTTGCTCCATTCTTAACCTTAGTTATACACCTTGTTTTATCTTTTCAGATCTCAAAGGCGGGACAAATGTACTAGTCATTTCCGCATACTCAGTTTGTTGTTACATTCAATACTTTTAAGGCAAAAATTATCGTTTAAGTGTTATAAACAATTTCTCTTAACCATTTATTTAAACTCTTATTAAAACCTCCAAATCATCTTTAAAATACTAAATTATTTATTTAAAGACATCTATAAATGGTTCGGAAAAGAATAGTTAAGTCTAATTCTTTATTTCTAAAGTTTAGTAAAACTACTATAGAAAAGTGCTACGAAAAGTGCTTTTAAAAGCTTATTTGATTAAAACAACTTTTCTACCATTTGGAAATCCATATTTATAATTCAAATCTCTTTTAAAACATTTTAAAATATTTATCAAATTTATTTCATATTTTTCAACATTTAAAATATTCATTTTAAAGAATTTTATACTTTGCTCACTTAACTACAAAAGCGCTTTTAGGACAACTGAAAATCTACAAGATGAAATCTTGGTTTTTCTTTTCCATTTGAAAACTAGGGTTATAAGGATCTAGAAAATTCTTATTTCAAAGGTTTTCGAGCTATATTCTACTTCATATACTCATTTGAATTCTTCGACGAGAAATCGCGAACTACCGTTGCACGACGTGTCTAATTTTGACTTGTTTTTCAATATTTGTCGCAAAACTTCCAAATAAGTTTTTATTTTCTTATAAACCATTTATAAACTGTTTAAAATTAATAATTTATCATTTTGATTACTAATATTTGTTTTTCACTTATTTCAAAATAACTAATATTATATTATTATAATATTAAAATTGTAGTCTTTTAAACTTTTCAAACCATGTACTATTTATTTTTGAAACCGTAAACCTTTAAAATTCATTATCTTTAAAATCTCAAATATTAACTTCCATTTCCAAAATAATTTCAGTTATCTATATTTTTTAAAAACTTTTGGATTTCCAAATCAATTTCTATCTTTTTCCAAAATGAATTTCTTTCCCAAAATTGAATTTAAAAAGATGCTTACTATTGTAAATATACCATATAAATGGTCTTATTTAACAAAGGGAATGGTTAATAATTTCAAATAAGTAAACATAACCAATTTAGCTAAGATGCCAATAAATTATCATCAACAATTCATCCATTCAACCAAACTCATCTATATAACATCCAAACAATCATATTAACACTAAATGGTGTTAATTATCATAACATAATAACTACTTTTAATATTCATGCTAACCATTTTGTGATTAATTTAAAATTATAAGAAATATCTATTTAAATCGAGTTCTCACCATAATTTGAACCATTCTTCCTACCAACATTCATATCCAACAACACTTCACTAACTCACCACCTAAACACTCCTCCACCTCTACCATTGCTCACGGCCATAGACTCTCCCTCTCCTAGCTCACGGCCTAACCCTCCTACTTCAAACTCACGGCCTAAGGCCATTTTAAGAGAGAAGAGGAATAAGTGCATTTAGAAGTTGTTTAAGAAGAGTTTAGAGAGTAATAAGTGGATTGGTGCTTAAGCACTCCACTATTTTTAACCCTTCCAACTCTCGTAAAGAGAGAAGCCATTAAAATAGCTTAAATGAAGAAGAAGCAGAAGTGGGAAGTGTGAGAAAATGAGTGAATGGAAGGTGCTATTTATAGGAAAAGTAAAGAGTCGTAAATTACCAAATTAACCCCTAACCAAATTACCAAAATTTCCATACTTTATCTTACTTTTTCAACCCTTACCATCATCCATCACATCCTTGCTTTATGTCATAGTCATTTAAGGTTTAAGAAATGTAAAGTAAAGATTTTTGTTAGATTTGATTGGACATGTTTTGTTCTTTTGTGCTTACTTTTTGTTAATGATTTTCTAGAAATTTCCTAATCATAATTCGTTAAGGTAAACTAGTTTAGCTATTAAAATTTGTAATATATATATATATATATTAAAACAAGCTAACAAAGGTGCAACAACGTTGTGACAACTTATATTGAACAAAACATTGATTTTCGACAAAATGTTTTTCGATCATATTTTAACGTTTTTGTTAAACTATTTATTTGTGTAAAAAACTTGAAAATATGTTTCTTATAATCTTTAATTGATTAAAAAAAGTTTATTTAAGTTATAAAACCATATTAAATAATATTAAATTCCAATTATAAAATTACGAAGTTGATTTGTCAACGTACGACGAAATTTGCCAATCATTATAAAACAAGTATATATGTTTATAAAATCATTATTAATCAAATTTATATTATTATTATATCATTATATAATCATTAAAAAGAGGTATTTTCCATTTACAACAATTATTCGAATGTATATTAAATTTTATCGAAAACTGACTTTTGTCATTTTTCGACGAAAATCCAAACTTCTTGATTTTGTAATCAAATTCTAGAAATAAGTTTATCATCTTATTTATCACATAAACATAATTATTAAGCTTGAAAATTCTATATATAAATATTTAAAATAAATTAAATATCTCATTTTCAAAGTGATAAAATTACGGGTCGTTACATTTATTTTATTTGATACTTTTCTATTTGGAGTTGAAAGATTTTGGAAATTGTATTTTTTGTTTTTTGCCGTGAAAAGTCAGGAGGAGAGAAAAAGAAAGAATGAATTGTACGTATAGAATAAAGTAGAGAACGTGTTTTATTTGAAAGAATGAAACTTTTCTCATTCTTTAATTAAAACTTCCCTAATTAATTCGCTTGATTTCTCTCTCTCCAACCATTTCTTTACACGTATGTTATCAAATGACATAAAATTTCCACAAATCTTGTCATCAAGTGACATAAAATTTCCACAAATCTTGTCATCAAATGAAATAAAATTTCCACAAATCATGTCATCAAATTTCAACAGCTCATGCCATCAAATGACATAAAATTTCCATAAATCATTTCATGCAATTATCTTTAAATTACATCGATATCGTATATCAATGCATGCAAATATAACTTTTATAAATGCATTAAAATAATTATAAAAAAAAACTTCCGAACGTCAAATAAATAACAATTAATATTTCTCAAATTTCAATTAATTTAATCAATTTACAACATTTTATAAATTAATTAAATCATGCGGTGTTTCAGAGAATTCATCATTACGTTTGTGTGATTCAAAAGTGTAAATTCAGTCAGCGATTAATATTGAACTATTCGAATATTAACGTTCACGCGTCACTTAGAAGGTGGTGTGATATTTTGGCCGAATTTATCATTTACACATCTTTTAGTAGAATCCAATTTTACTTATTATAAGCGGTACCTAATAGTGACAATTATTTACACCATTCACTTTGTCAAAACTATATAACTTTGGATTTATGGAATTTGGTAATGGTCAAAATTCCAATATCATCCACATTCAACTTTATAATCCAAACACAAAGTCCTTGGTTCAATAATAACAATTATTATTAACCAAAATGCACTGGTCAGAGAATTTGACTTTGAGTTGATTTCAGTTGACCGTGATACTAACCTCATATAATTGAGGAGACGCATCCTCTGTTGAATAGTGTTTTATTCTAATGCTTCCACTCGACCCAACTATAGTCATTCAATGCATGTCGTGCTATTATTTAGCTATAATCAAAGCGAAGCTTCCACGTTGAAGATCAACGGTATTATCAAGTCTAGAGATCTGTGTAAATTAGTCACATAGATATTCTATGCTTGACCTTAATTATATCAACCAATAGAAAACTATCAAGTGAGTCATTTCATAGTTATCTAATAATTATCAGTATGTAACCCCTTGGTGCCCCAGCATTCATGAGTAATACACCGCCCAATATTTGGAAAGCGTTACGTACTCCAGTCTCAACGAATACATCAATATCCAGTCTCGATGCATCTTGGCTAGAAACATTTAAAATGGTATACTTGTTTAATTTTGATATATTACTCACGGTTACAACACTTTGTTACTACTGTCACAAAACATACTATTTACAGATTTTCTATTAAATATACTTTTAATTAAATTAATTAATCAATATAACTACATTATATCAAGTATATAATAGAAAAAATACCTTTCTTTCAAACATGATTGGTCAACGAGATAGATATATGTATAAAATTACATAATTTCCACTAGGGCATACCCCGAACTCTATCAATCTCCTACTTGCACTTGGGGTCAATTATGGAATCTTATTCCAACTTATTCAATTAGTTTTCTGTAACGACCCTGAATTTTTGACATTTGAAATGTGAATATTTAATTGAGTTTAAATATTCGAATGATAGTTTAATTTGAAATTCAAATATCAGAATGAGTTTGGCAATTAAAATTATTGAATTTAATTTATTGCAAATGGGGCAAAAATTTGAATCTTCAATTTTAAGCCTGTTAAAAATATTTTCAAGGCTTAGAAAATTTGTATTGATGATACTGAAGATAATGGGACTTTCAGAATTGAATTTGAAACTGTTTTGTTCAGTTTTGAAAAAAAAATTTGTTTAAATTGAATTTAAAAATAGCTGTCCGAGGCACAGTCCCGGAATTTGATGAAACCAGTTCCATTGGATCCGTAATGTTGTATTATTATCAGATTTCAATTTTTGTAATGTTTGGAGTGAGCGTTTGGCCGTACGATAAGCAAACGCGCTGAAATTAAATCGAAAATTTAATATAATAACTGGGTCCAAAAAGCTATCTTCTCCATATGATCGAATTTGGACTCGAAACCTTTTCCATTGTATTCGGAATAAGCGTATAACATTACGAACGCCTAGCGGCACGCCTTGATAGGAAGTCGAAATTTTGACTTCGTTTTCGAGTTGATTCGAATTTGAATTTAAATTAAGATATATTTATATATCTAAAGTCAATATCTGAGATTCCTTTCAACTCACCATCCTGCTCCTGAGCAAGTCGACCTACTCTCTGCTTAATAACGTACTCTTGTCTCCCCATTTCTTTACAAAATTCACGCAACCTTTTCAAAACAAGGCAGAACGATTTTTCTGAAGAAAAGAATAAATAAAAATGGTGGTCGAGCTTCTCTTTAAAAACAGAAATGGAAATCAAATTTTTTAATGGTTGAACGAAGCGCGTCTCCCATCCTCCTTTCAATTTCATTCAAAAAGAAAAATTGAAACCCCACTTTTCTTTCAAAATCGAGGGCAACTCTAAATTGAATCCAACAGCAGCTTTGAGATCAATTCGTAGTCGAGCTATGCGTTAGGGTTATGGTCGATAAGACGAGGCGGCACATGGTCTCTGGAAGGAGGCCGGAGGTGGATGGCAACTACGCCGCGCTCAGGGATCGGGGAAGCTCGCAAGATTGGGTCGCGTTCGTGCGACGCTGGAAGGCTGGTCGGCATCACGAGATGGAGGCACGCGTGCGCTCATGTGGGGGTCGCGATGGCTTGAAGGTCAAGCTCGAGCATGGCGATGTCGTCGAAGGGTGTGTGTGTGCTCGGATCTGATCGTAGTAAGGTATTCGATCCATTTATTTTGATTAAACTTGTTTAAATATATATATATATATATATATATATAGATTGAAAAATAGATATAAAGTTAAAGCGGGAACTTTGTCTGGTTTGGAAAAATATAATTGCAATAATGCATATCAACATTAATTTTAAAATGTTGTATTTGAAAACAGAAACCTTCTGACAGTGAATATATATATAAAGATGCTGATTGTTTTGAAATAATATATATATACACAAATATTTAACTTACTGTTAAATTTTAAATAATGTATTAAGGTGTTTAATTTACTTAATCGATTTATTTAACAATTTTAGAGTTTGTTAAAAAGAATTTAGTTTAAAATTAAAAGTACTAGTTTAAAATAAAATCACGGGTTAATAAAATTTTATTAAATGGAAATGAATTATTCGATCATCTCGAATTTTAATAAATTGTATAAATAGTTTTATACAAGGTTAAAAGATCGTGAAAAACAAACTGGAATGGAAAATGGATTGCAAATGTAACGCCCCACCTCTATGCTCATAATAACAAAGAGTATTAAAGAAATACTGTCTATTATTACGAAGAATAAGGCTGGATAGGAGCGACCATCCGTAATTGGCCTTACACTAATATTGGTTATCTCGATAGGAGTGGTATATACTTTTTATTTTTCATCTATTATTTATTTACTCCCATCGACATATCCAATTATCAGTATAAAACAAACTACGATAGTTCATAATAGTTTAGGACATTAGATATAACAATAACACAGATAATATAAATGCGGAACACAAATTAACAAAAATCTCATATATATATAACCGATGTCAGTTACAATATAGTTGACACGATACATATGATACAACTACAACTGTCGACTCTAGAAGTTATATATACAAGTACATTATCGACTAATATACATGAATACATATCGTTCTATACAATGACACGACTACTACAAAATGACACTGACAACTTCAGAAGATGTGAAAAGTCTTCAAATCCCAAACAGCAACTCAAAGAAGGAAATCTACAACCTGAAATAACTCGGGTCTGACCCGAGTATTAAATTCAAAAGAAAATAATACACAGGTCAGTCTAATTCAAACTCAGTTATTAACGCACAGAAGCAATAATAATCAAATAGTCAAATAAACGACAGTCACAGAAACCTCGTATATCCGACTCCTTGATAAAAGAATCGGATAACGACAGATATAACACTAAACAGTGTTAAACAATAAATTAGCAATCCAGATCAATTTAAACAATTGAAACGTCAATTTAAAAAACAACAGTGCTGATTGGCTGCAGTACACGCTAACGTGTACTGCCTCGCCAATACAGTCTATCAAATACTCAGAAGATCAATGAATCCAAAAGCCAACAAATCCAACTCAAATCAAAATGAACCATTTCAAAATACGCTTAATAAAACAGAAACAGATGGCATCAAATTAAATTAAATCTCGATGTGGCTGCAGTACACGCACGCGTGCACTGCCTCGCCACTACCGTACGTCGAAACTGCAAAGGTCATACCCAAATATTGGGTTCAACTCAAGTGAAATTCGAAAAACAAATAAAATGCAAAGGTCAAACCC
Source organism: Allium fistulosum (assembly GCA_030737815.1). Taxonomy (NCBI): domain Eukaryota; kingdom Viridiplantae; phylum Streptophyta; class Magnoliopsida; order Asparagales; family Amaryllidaceae; genus Allium; species Allium fistulosum. Next base: position 718,039,998 of record CM060905.1, on the reverse strand, counting down.
AAATATTGGGTTCAACTCAAGTCACGGGGCTTACTCGAATATACAAGCAGACAGCTCGAGACCATCAACCAGCCCAACAAAAAGAAACAAAGGAAATGGTACCAACTTACAATAAAAATGCAAAAGGTCAAGTTATTGACTCAACACAATTGCAAAGCACATAAAGGCACCCGTAATATGCAACACAGCGACCAAAGTCAGGCAGTAGCATTCATGAAACGAAAGTGCTAACTGACTCAAATGTCGCAAAACCCCGCAACCAAGATCAAGGCAACTTGACAATACAGTCTCAAGTGGAAGCAAAACTCATATATACAGCCTCAAACTAGAATAGCATGTGTATCAAACAAATGCAACAACCCAACAAATTAAAATGCAACTTGCATCTGAACAGTGCTCCAAAGATAAGGAGACAGGACAATACATGATACTAAGCAACAACAACGATCAGACTCAATGCATGATGACAGTAAGCAGTACCGCAGGACCACCAAGCAAAACAAGTCGATGTATACCTTCATGAACACACATATATGGGATGCAACTGCGAAACTGGGCAATGCAAGAATCACACTAAATGGAAATACTGAAATATGGTGAAGTAACAAAACCACACAGCAAGTGATAATGAGTGCACATATGAAAATCCAAGTGTAAGGCAACAGTGTATAAACATGTTGCAAGACCAGTGTATAGAAATGGTCGACTAATGGACGCTATTTATATAGATGAGTATTGAAGGCCAGTAACATTGAAATAGTTAGAACTGCAGCCAACATATGTATGTATATACTCTGTACAAACTCAAAATGAATGAAACTTCAATGAAATAGGCTACAGGCACAAGGCCGAACCCGCATACCAGTAATGACGACAATCACCACTAAGTGCACCTATAAAAAGTGACACGAAGAAACTGGGCAAACCAATAGACCAAATCGCAGCATATATCCAACTATAAAACTGGTCAGTGCAAAGATAAATGCATATATGGATGTAGACATGTCAAAGTCCCCAAAATTCACGAAACAACAACTATAAAGCTAATAACCACAAAATATACTGATTCGAATGAATTCCAGAAATCATTTCAAATGGGCGAACTCACAAAAGAAATCAACAGCAGCAAGCTCAACCACGAAAGCCAAAATCAACACTTGAACAACATCACAAACTGAAGTTAAAAAGAATGGACTCAAACAGTTCTGAGTGGAAACCACGGTGACAAAAATCAAGAAATCGAACCACGTAAGAATTAAATGTGAGTGATATGAATGTCACTCAACAGCAAGTTCCAAAATGACTGAAGTCAAGTACTTAAAGCAATTGCGAAGTCAAAATACATTCACAAAATTTAGCTTGCAGTCGAAGACAACTGCGGGCGAATCAAGACCGGAGTCAGCAGTATCAAGTCAAGATCGAAGTCAAGGTTAAATAGCAGTTTCAAAATAATCTAACAGTAAATTTCAAAAATGGCCGAAGGCCAAATAGGTTCAAATCGAATATCAGGGAATTCAAAGCTACAGTTTCAACCCAAAATCAGAACCATAGCAATTAAGTGACAAAGAATTATATGAACTCGAACGTGATGTGAGTGGAAATCAAAATCACTCAAACGACAGTTCAAAATCAACTCGAGAAACAAGCATCAATAAATACAATATCGGCTTTGAAACGAAATCGAACAATCGAAATATAGCACTAAACTTGAATTAGAGTGTGAGTGAAAAATCACTCACCTTAGCATTCGGTCGAGACGATAAAATTGACGCCAGCAATCGCGAAAACACTCCCCCGGATCGCCGAAGCTAGCCACGAAATCGATCACTTGATCGAACAAATTGAAGGCAGCGGCAAAGCCCTAATTTTTGTTGAAGAGGGATGCACGAGATCGAAGCCGCCACCATTTTTATTTGAACGAGGCCGCCATAAATTTTCGTTTGTTTGATTTAATTTTTAGGGTTGCGAAATGAAAAGAAAATGAGTGAGGAGGAGGGAACGGGCATAGGCCTTAGTTAATAGTCACCGCAACCAAAAATATGTGGGTCGAGATTAACTTTAAAGCCCGCTTAACCCATAACGATTTTCAAAAGAATTTAAACTGGATTCGAAACTCTCAATAGCAGTAAGCCAACAGAATAAATCGCCAAATGATGATAATTTAACCGGTGCAAAACCCCCAGGTTGTTACAGACTCCCCTCCTTATAAAAATTGCGTCCCTGCAATTTTCATAATTATGGTTGTCAATAACAATAAATTTTCTAACCTAAACTGGTTAAGCTAGAAAAAAATAAAAGACGAGAATACAAACGCCAAAGAAATCTTTCAATTCCATAAAAGCAATTTTACAAATTCTCAACAAAGTCTGATTATCAGATAGATAATCAGAAAACAGCAGAACTGAAAAATACAATTATCAGCGCATTCAATTCAGTCAACGTAATCTAGAATAAATACGAAACTAGAAAACCGTATATCAATAAAATCAGCAAACATCTAATTATCCAAACGATAGCCAGAATCAATCAACAAATGTTTAATTACCACAAACGGTAATCAAATTTCAAATTCAACAAATATTCGATTATCACAAACGATAATCAAATTTCCAAATTCAATAAATATTTGATTATCTCAAGCGATAATCAAACTTCAAATTCAACAATTACTTGATTATCTCAAGCGATAATCAAATTCAAATCAACCAATATTTAATTATCTAAAGCGATAATTAAATTTCAAATCAGCAAATATTTAATTATCTCAAACGATAATTAAATCTAAAATCAACAAATATTTAATTATCTGAAGCGATAATTAAATCTCAAATCAACAAATATTTAATTATCTGAAGCGATAATTAAATCTCAAATCAACAAATATTTAATTATCTAAAGCGATAATTAAATTTCAAATCAGCAAATATTTAATTATCTCAAACGATAATTAAATATAAAATCAACAAATATTTAATTATCTGAAGCGATAATTAAATCTCAAATCAACAAATATTTAATTATCTGAAGCGATAATTAAATCTCAAATCAACAAATATTTAATTATCTCAAACGATAATTAAATCTAAAATCAACAAATATTTAATTATCTGAAACGATAATTAAATCTCAAATCAACAAATATTTAATTATCTGAAGCGATAATTAAATCTCAAATCAACAAATATTTAATTATCTAAAGCGATAATTAAATTTCAAATCAGCAAATATTTAATTATCTCAAACGATAATTAAATCTAAAATCAACAAATATTTAATTATCTGAAGCGATAATTAAATCTCAAATCAACAAATATTTAATTATCTGAAGCGATAATTAAATCTCAAATCAACAAATATTTAATTATCTCAAACGATAATTAAATCTAAAATCAACAAATATTTAATTATCTCAGGCGATAATTAAATCTCAAATCAACAAATATTTAATTATCTAAAGCGATAATTAAATCTCAAATCAACAAATATTTAATTATCTCAAGCGATAATTAAATCTAAAATCAACAAATATTTAATTATCTGAAGCGATAATTAAATCTCAAATCAACAATTATTTAATTATCTGAAGCGATAATTAAATCTCAAATCAACAAATATTTAATTATCTCAGGCGATAATTAAATCTCAAATCAACAATTATTTAATTATCTCAGGCGATAATTAAATCTCAAATCAACAAATATTTAATTATCTCAGGCGATAATTAAATCTCAAATCAACAAATATTTAATTATCTAAAGCGATAATTAAATCTCAAATCAACAAATATTTAATTATCTCAAGCGATAATTAAATCTAAAATCAACAAATATTTAATTATCTGAAGCGATAATTAAATCTCAAATCAACAATTATTTAATTATCTGAAGCGATAATTAAATCTCAAATCAACAAATATTTAATTATCTCAGGCGATAATTAAATCTCAAATCAACAATTATTTAATTATCTCAGGCGATAATTAAATCTCAAATCAACAATTATTTAATTATCTGAAGCGATAATTAAATCTCAAATCAACAAATATTTAATTATCAAAAACGATAATTAAAAGCAACAATTATCCGATTATCGAAAACGATAATCAGAACCCATATCAACAAATATCTAATTATCACAAGCGATAATTAGAAACAACAAATATCCGATTATCAAAAACGATAATCAGAACTCATATCAACAAATATCCAATTACCTGCAGATAATTGGAAACAACAAATATCTAGAAATCAATTAAGAAGACTAGAAAATCAACATAAAAGCTTGGATCGATCCCATCAGATGGCGAGTTTTTAATTCGCCGCACGTGCATCAACAAATGGCCGAAGCCTACCAAGTACTCAACATAATTTTTGGCGCCCAACAAATGACCCGAAGGTCCACAGAGTGACCCGAAGGTCTAGTACTGGTATTTGACCCGAAGGTCCAACAAATGACCCGAAGGTCCTCATAGTGGCTCGAAAGCACACGAAAGCATCAAAATATTTCAATTAACGAGTCCGGAATTAACCGAAATAGCAAACGCACATGTCCCATACCACGTGTTTTACTAAATCGTTTCATTCTCTTCATCGTTTCCTTGAAAGTGCAAAATTCATCAAAATCATCAAACAACAGATATTTCAATTAACGAGTCCGGAATTAACCGAAATAGTAAAAGTGTGGTTCCATACTCCGCACTTTTGCTAAATCGTTTAAATCTCTTCATCGTTTCCTTGAAAGTGCAAAATTGTGTATTTTGTAAAAATACACTTTACATTCTCAAACGGACAAGTCCGAAATTAAGCGAATCAGTAAAAGAAAGGGGTCATAGTCCTCGATTTTGCTGAAACGTTTAAATCGCTTTCTCATTCTTTTGAAATCACAAACTGTAAAATTTCTGAAAACAATTTTATTTATTTTGTAAAAATAACAATTCACATTCTCAACTGAACAAGTCCGGAGTTAAGCGAAACAATAAAAGAAAGGGGTCATAATCCTCGATTTTGCTGAATCGTTTAAGTCGCTTTCTCATTCTTTTGAAAACGCAAACTGCTAAAATTTTATAAAACAATTTTCATTTTAAAACGACTTTCCAATCACGTGATTAAAACAGCAAATCAGTAACAATTTTGGTAAGGAAATCGTACTTCTCAAAATACCGTAAATACGGTCACAAAACAGCATTGCGGAATAACCGCTTGAAAATCCACTTTTAAAATTTGACGGTTACTGAAGCCAAAGCGACAGTAATTTTAAAACGTCAAAATCACATTAAAACAATTTACATCAAAATGTAATATCAGAGAATTTTCATTCATCAAAATGCCACAAAACACCGTGCTTCAAAAATTTAGCATTGGTGTAAAAATCCCGTTATAAAAATAACGGCAACAAAATACGTTTCATAACCTAGCATCGGTTCAACGTAAAATAAATGCAGTAACGTGCAATTCATTTGCTCGCACATTACAATATAAACAAGGAAATCATTAGAGTGTATCTTCAATGAAGACAACTCAAAACAGCAAAAGCTAATCAATAGATGATTAGTACAAAAGAAAGCCAGTGGAAATTTCAACAAAAATCACATATCTGCAATTTCTTCGAATCCTCAATTCGGATTCGAAACTCTCAAAGAAACAAAATAATTATAGCTATGTAAACAACAAATGAAATTCATATCAATTTCGTATTTCGATTTTTAAATCAAAAAGATTATCAGTTGTACTCAGCGAAGACAATTTCACTGTTTCCGCTACGCACTCTGATAAATAGAACACAAATCAATCAAATCATCGGAACACAATTTCATCAAAACAACAAAACACAATTCCACTTTTATTTTTAAATAAAGATATTTAAAAATTTCATCAAAATTTCAAAACTTTAGTTTTGACTCAAATCACAGATAAAACATCGACCAATAGTTGTAACATATGTTCCATCCAAGTTATGTTTTATATTATGTCCAAAAACCCCAAGCTCTGATACCAACTGTAACGCCCCACCTCTATGCTCATAATAACAAAGAGTATTAAAGAAATACTGTCTATTATTACGAAGAATAAGGCTGGATAGGAGCGACCATCCGTAATTGGCCTTACACTAATATTGGTTATCTCGATAGGAGTGGTATATACTTTTTATTTTTCATCTATTATTTATTTACTCCCATCGACATATCCAATTATCAGTATAAAACAAACTACGATAGTTCATAATAGTTTAGGACATTAGATATAACAATAACACAGATAATATAAATGCGGAACACAAATTAACAAAAATCTCATATATATATATAACCGATGTCAGTTACAATATAGTTGACACGATACATATGATACAACTACAACTGTCAACTCTAGAAGTTATATATACAAGTACATTATCGACTAATATACATGAATACATATCGTTCTATACAATGACACGACTACTACAAAATGACACTGACAACTTCAGAAGATGTGAAAAGTCTTCAAATCCCGAACAGCAACTCAAAGAAGGAAATCTACAACCTGAAATAACTCGGGTCTGACCCGAGTATTAAATTCAAAAGAAAATAATACACGGGTCAGTCTAATTCAAACTCAGTTATTAACGCACAGAAGCAATAATAATCAAATAGTCAAATAAACGACAGTCACAGAAACCTCGTATATCCGACTCCTTGATAAAAGAATCGGATAACGACAGATATAACACTAAACAGTGTTAAACAATAAATTAGCAATCCAGATCAATTTAAACAATTGAAACGTCAATTTAAAAAACAACAGTGCTGATTGGCTGCAGTACACGCTAACGTGTACTGCCTCGCCAATACAGTCTATCAAATACTCAGAAGATCAATGAATCCAAAAGCCAACAAATCCAACTCAAATCAAAATGAACCATTTCAAAATACGCTTAATAAAACAGAAACAGATGGCATCAAATTAAATTAAATCTCGATGTGGCTGCAGTACACGCACGCGTGCACTGCCTCGCCACTACCGTACGTCGAAACTGCAAAGGTCATACCCAAATATTGGGTTCAACTCAAGTGAAATTCGAAAAACAAATAAAATGCAAAGGTCAAACCCAAATATTGGGTTCAACTCAAGTCACGGGGCTTACTCGAATATACAAGCAGACAGCTCGAGACCATCAACCAGCCCAACAAAAAGAAACAAAGGAAATGGTACCAACTTACAATAAAAATGCAAAAGGTCAAGTTATTGACTCAACACAATTGCAAAGCACATAAAGGCACCCGTAATATGCAACACAGCGACCAAAGTCAGGCAGTAGCATTCATGAAACGAAAGTGCTAACTGACTCAAATGTCGCAAAACCCCGCAACCAAGATCAAGGCAACTTGACAATACAGTCTCAAGTGGAAGCAAAACTCATATATACAGCCTCAAACTAGAATAGCATGTGTATCAAACAAATGCAACAACCCAACAAATTAAAATGCAACTTGCATCTGAACAGTGCTCCAAAGATAAGGAGACAGGACAATACATGATACTAAGCAACAACAACGATCAGACTCAATGCATGATGACAGTAAGCAGTACCGCAGGACCACCAAGCGAAACAAGTCGATGTATACCTTCATGAACACACATATATGGGATGCAACTGCGAAACTGGGCAATGCAAGAATCACACTAAATGGAAATACTGAAATATGGTGAAGTAACCAAACCACACAGCAAGTGATAATGAGTGCACATATGAAAATCCAAGTGTAAGGCAACAGTGTATAAACATGTTGCAAGACCAGTGTATAGAAATGGTCGACTAATGGACGCTATTTATATAGATGAGTATTGAAGGCCAGTAACATTGAAATAGTTAGAACTGCAGCCAACATATGTATGTATATACTCTGTACAAACTCAAAATGAATGAAACTTCAATGAAATAGGCTACAGGCACAAGGCCGAACCCGCATACCAGTAATGACGACAATCACCACTAAGTGCACCTATAAAAAGTGACATGAAGAAACTGGGCAAACCAATAGACCAAATCGCAGCATATATCCAACTATAAAACTGGTCAGTGCAAAGATAAATGCATATATGGATGTAGACATGTCAAAGTCCCCAAAATTCACGAAACAACAACTATAAAGCTAATAACCACAAAATATACTGATTCGAATGAATTCCAGAAATCATTTCAAATGGGCGAACTCACAAAAGAAATCAACAGCAGCAAGCTCAACCACGAAAGCCAAAATCAACACTTGAACAACATCACAAACTGAAGTTAAAAAGAATGGACTCAAACAGTTCCGAGTGGAAACCACGGTGACAAAAATCAAGAAATCGAACCACGTAAGAATTAAATGTGAGTGATATGAATGTCACTCAACAGCAAGTTCCAAAATGACTGAAGTCAAGTACTTAAAGCAATTGCGAAGTCAAAATACATTCACAAAATTTAGCTTGTAGTCGAAGACAACTGCGGGCGAATCAAGACCGGAGTCAGCGGTATCAAGTCAAAATCGAAGTCAAGGTTAAATAACAGTTTCAAAATAATCTAACAGTAAATTTCAAAAATGGCCGAAGGCCAAATAGGTTCAAATCGAATATCAGGGAATTCAAAGCTACAGTTTCAACCCAAAATCAGAACCATAGCAATTAAGTGACAAAGAATTATATGAACTCGAACGTGATGTGAGTGGAAATCAAAATCACTCAAACGACAGTTCAAAATCAACTCGAGAAACAAGCATCAATAAATACGATATCGGCTTTGAAACGAAATCGAACAATCGAAATATAGCACTGAACTTGAATTAGAGTGTGAGTGAAAAATCACTCACCTTAGCATTCGGTCGAGACGATAAAATTGACGCCAGCAATCGTGAAAACACTCCCCCGGATCGCCGAAGCTAGCCACGAAATCGATCACTTGATCGAATAAATTGAAGGCAGCGGCAAAGCCCTAATTTTTGTTGAAGAGGGATGCACGAGATCGAAGCCGCCACCATTTTTATTTGAACGAGGCCGCCATAAATTTTCGTTTGTTTGATTTAATTTTTAGGGTTGCGAAATGAAAAGAAAATGAGTGAGGAGGAGGGAACGGGCATAGGCCTTAGTTAATAGTCACCGCAACCAAAAATATGTGGGTCGAGATTAACTTTAAAGCCCGCTTAACCCATAACGATTTTCAAAAGAATTTAAACTGGATTCGAAACTCTCAATAGCAGTAAGCCAACATAATAAATCGCCAAATGATGATAATTTAACCGGTGCAAAACCCCCGGGTTGTTACAGAAAATTTAAAGGTGAGATCTTCTCACTCAAAATGAAAATTTGATTTTGAAGTTGTTGATTGATTGACTGTTGTGATGTGATAGTATATATAGTAGTATATAGCAATATATATATATTGGAATATGTATATATTGGAGTTGTTGATTTCCCGCATTATATAGCGGATGAGACCCTATGCGCCGCGTAATAGCGGATGATATTTTATAAATCCCATATACCACGATATTCCACCTCGAAGTGGAATTGGTATTGTGCTAACATTTGTGGATGCAAGGAAACAGGTTGGAGGGATCTAACTGGATTCCTCAAAATTATATGAATTTGTTTCATATGTTGTATGAATTTGTTTCATATGCTGTGTGATAATTTATTGATAATCTGTGAATGATTATATTGACGATTGAATGTGTTGAAGGCAATAATTTAGCCGAATGTATTTTTGGTATCGTTGGATACCATAAATAAATAAAATTGGATTTTTGAAATTAAAGTTGGAAATTTTGAGTAAATTTCTTTGAAAGAATTGGTTGAATTTAAAAGAAGGAATTTAAAAGCATAAGGTTGATTTTTGAAATCTTATCGAATTTATTTTCAAAATATGGGAAAGGATATTAATAAATGGATTTTGAATAGTATTATTCGAAAGTTGAAGAATTTATTGAAAAATGGAATTTTAAATGGTTTGGAAGAGATAAAGGAATTTATTTTAAAAAGTGATAAATTTGTTTGAAATCCATTTGAAAATTGATTTAATGTTTGAAATAAATTTGGAAATAAATTTGTAAGTGATTTGGAAATTGAAATCAATTTGAAATCAATTTGTAATTGATTTGGTGTTTGAAAGTGAATATTTGGAAATTTAAATTCACAGTGGGAATTTATAAAGAAAAAGGGAAATGAATAATATCGGGAATTTTATTCCGCGGGTGAATATGATTTGAAATTTGTTTTCAAAGTGATGAAGTGTGAAAAAGTGATTTGAAATTTGTTTTCAAAGTGATGAAGTGTGAAAATGTGATTTGAAATTGGTTTTCAAATGTTGAAGTGTGGAAAATATATATCTTGTGAAGATATTTGAAAATTAAATAATTTGGGAAAATTATTTAAATTGGTTGATTGTTATGAATGTTGTTTGATAGTTAAATCACCGACTATCAATATTTGCCTTTGAAATGGCACTTGAATTTGTTTTAAAACAAGCGCTCATTATTAGGTTAAGCCGGGAGAGGACTTTGTGTCATATAACCCATTCCGAATAGTGATACGTCGTGAATGGACATTATTTGAAGACCGGTGTGAAGACCGGGTATTTTCGAAAATGAAAGGACAACCTGTCAAATGTCTCTGCACCGAGTTGCTCCGGTATAGAGATTTATATCACTCTTCTTGTGATGGGAAGTCCAGACGTGATTAGTGAATACCCGGATTACAAGGTCTTCTTTGGAAGTGCCTTCGGTTCTGTTCGAACCCGGAACAAACTTGTATGGTTGTATGTCTGACATTACACTTTGAGATATAAAGTTGATTTCTTTCAAATACATTTCTGTTGATGGCGGAGAATTTATTCTCTTATCTTAACACCCTTCTTTGAGACGTACGAGCTCAGAGGTTATGTAGTTGAAGGTTATCAGTGATATACTCCAAATTTGGTAGTGTGGCATGCTGAGTGTTGTTGTGTGTTGATGATCATTCGTTGATCATTTGTGATCAAAGCATGGCTTTGTGAAAAAGCGTAGCTTTGTGGACGAGACTTCGTCGAGCCTCACAACCCGGTAATGGTCAAAACAGGAATGTTGCGGCAAGGTTTTAGGGGTCGCGCCCCTAGGGTATGTCCATTTCCTTCTGGATAAGAGGTGATATCATGGTATGGAGCCCAGATATATTACCTATGTTGATGCTGCAAATTTATTATACTTTGTGGTTGTTGCTTTTTGGTTGAGGATCCTCGGATAAAAGTCGGTAACGACCGGGGGATGGCATACTTGTGTGTTAGTTACCTAGTTACAGCTGTACAGTGTGAGGTAGCGCCAGTGTGTTAGTTACCTAGTTACTGCTGTACAGCGTGAGGTAGCGTCGGCCTTGTGTTTGCAGAGATCCGGTTAGGTTCTCGAAGCGTCTTTCCAGAGGCGTTTCCATTTCGGTGTAAGGAAGTTCCTTTGCCTGTCCATTTGTTGGAAATCCAAAGGAACAATACGCGCCCTGTACGGTTTTAGTTGTATTACCTGCTATGGAATGTGGCGGTAACCTGCTATTGAACATAGCAGCTATAGTAGGCATAAGTGCGGAATGTCTATGCTGGCTAAGATTAATATTATACTTTCAAAATGTTTTCCACACTAGACATTAATAATAATATCAACTGATTTTTCGTAGTAAGCATCTTTGAATATCATAAGGAGAAATCTCCTCCAATTCTGCGTTTGCATTGTGTGTGTGGCGGGAGACCTTATGGTAGTTTCATTTTCCAAAAGCATTGCGAATTTGTTTTATTTTCTTTATGAAAATAACTGTTTTACGATCTCACACAAGTCACCATGACTGACCTGGAGTTTATTGTTCCCTTTCTAAACTCTGGGTGCCCATAATTTTCCACACGGGCAGCCTAGAGTTATGTTATCAGGATATTCTGGATATTCTGGAGCTTTGGAGATGAGCTGGATGGCGAGACGTACTCTCGTACTTGTTTATTTATTCTGCTGTGTATTCTGTATGAGGACAAGTTTATATAACTGTCCATTGTTGTATTGAGTTGTATATTGACTCTGATGATGTATGTATAAACTGATATAGTTCTTTGTTTAAAAGACTAGTGATTATCTATTATATATTGTTCCGCTGCGAATGTGAGATTCTGATATTGTTTCTGTTTCTGTTTTTCTGTTCTTTCTTTCCTTCTGTCTTCTTCTACCTCTTCTTTTAACCCTAATGGTTCGTTTTTCTGGCATTTGATTGCGCAGCATTTGATACAGTGGACGTATTAATGTCGACTTTCGAGCGTCGAAAAGTCGGAACGTTACATTTTCTCAAAACCAATTTTGTCAGTCCCTTTTTGAAAGGGTATTCTATTATGTTTTAATTATCTACTCTATCAATCAACCCTCTCTGACGGTGATAACTGCTTTATCATGTGGAATAATTCGGACTATGTCTCTCGACTTTTGGTGAGCTATAAGTTCTGTTACGAACTATATCGCAATATAGTTATTATATAACAATGTTATGAGATTCTCAACATTTGGAATCAGCTCAGTTATAAATTTGTGCATTTATATTTATATACATTTCTTTGTTGCTACCTATTCAAGGCGATGTACTTAATCTTTTCCATTGAATCTGCTATATTCTTTCAATTGGAACATTTTCAATTTAAAGATTCTTAACTTGAATTTATTATTGACATATTATACTCAATAACACTATGATGTTTAAGTCCGAACACTCGTTTATAAGGAGTTTTTGTTTCTATAAACAATTCTCTAGTATTTCATAAATAGACGAGAACACTTCAAATGACAATTTAGTGATATCAATTTGGATTTGATATTTGCTTAATGTATCAAATACATAAACAAATCACGATATCATAGACAATATAACATGTATGATAATTGCTATTGCCAATGCATAAGGAACTCATCTCACATGTTCTGTATTAAACAATTTAATAAGGTGTCTTTGCATGTCGATTTGGGACATTCCTAATATTTTTTATACTCATCATAAAGGACATCATTTACAATCCAAAGTTGAGTATTAAAACAACTAAGGTTGATTTTAACACAAGCACATCATTAAAATCAACAATGTGTTGTTTACTTATAGTTTAGAAATATCAATGTACCTTTTAGCGTTCTTTCTTGTAAACACACGCTTCCTCTACACTTTGATTGAAAATCAAACTATTTCATTTTTCTATCAAAATACTTATTCAGTCTTGATGCTTATAAAATGATACTTTCTATCATTTCTCGGATCATATCCAAATACTCAGAAACTCAATATCGCTCCCACTGACTTCGAGACATTTTTGGTTATTATGTGTAAATAGTTTACTCCAAATCATTATTTAGAATTTTCTATTTCAATACATATATACCAAACATAAAGTCCTACTAAGTGGTAATTTTGTGAGTAAATCTGAATTAACTTGAGCATATTGAATACCGAATCTATTATGCTTAACAATTGAAATTTGTGATATTATTCTTATCAACATTGCTTATTTATTTCCAACTTCATTAGTCTTGCTCATAAAGGCACAATCGTGGTGGATGGATAACATCCCTTTGGTTACGACTACCAAAATCATATTTTGATACCATACTTGGAATCATTTTCGATTTGCGCATCATACCATAGAGTCAACCCTCTTAGTGGTTTAATTAAACAACCGAGGATTATATATTTTCGACATTGATAAGAAACTTATAGTTTCTCGTCAATGTGCGAGAATACTTATTAGATACTCTAATGCATTGTGTTCATTTAGGTTTGTAAATTTCATTTCATTTCATCTAATCAGTTCGATTTATGGATCGTATCCAATTCCATTTTACTACTAGTAATTCCTCAAAGAAATTTCTTCACAATGAAGTTGGTATTTCTTGAAACAACAATTGTTTTTCAGTACAATAGAATAGGTATTCATAAACGTGTTATGAATTTCTTTATTTATAAAACTGATTTGTTTTTAGTTTACAAAACTTATGTTCAAAACATAAATATATCATCCAATGACAGTCTTTCAAAAACTCTTTTGGGGAGATTCATACAAGATCCCTTATGAACAATTATTATGTGCAATCTTTCTATTCGCACAACCTGCCAACTCCATGGCCTAGGATATGTTTAGGTTTCTTATAACCCTCATTTTCTGTGATTTTGTAAACTGTTATTTAAATGAAATAATGTTAACCTTGTGTGCTACTCTTAAGTACTAAGCTCATAGAAAGAAACTAACTCAACCTCACTCACAATTAATCGCACATTGTCAAATTCGATTATTCCTTATCGATGTAGCATTATGTTTCACATGGGGGAGTCTGAACTTTGTCCAATATACTCACTCATTCGATCAAATTGAATCATTTCTATTGCATGTTATTTTATTTACATCTTTTATATACTCTATGAGTTTACCGTAGACATACTACATGTTTATCAAATACACATGTCTATGTCGGTGATAGCTCATTAGTGAATATGACGAAGTATGTGCAACCATTTTGGTATTAATAGACTTATGATTGCATACATCTATATGTATCAATCCGAAGAGTTCATCAACTCTTATGATGCTCCCACTAATTGGTGCATAACTCATCAATTATTTGACATATAATTAACCAGTTTCATATGATTCATAATCATATAATTAAAATTATTTCTTGAAACTACAATTTAGTCTATAATTCCAAAATAATTGTAAATAATTTTAGATACTTCTGTATTTTCAATGCATCACTTTTGTTGTGAAAACAAATACCACATTACAGTTTTACTTCATAATGAATATTCATAATGTTTACAATGAAAGATAACTATGTCTATTTTTAAGTCGGCACTAAAAAAATAGTCATTATTTCATAAATAATGTTCGGTGTGTTTTACGAAAAGAATGTTCATAATTTGGTACAATCAATAAGTGCAATATCGCATTCTCCCGTTATTTTTGTCATTGCTATAATAGCGTACTTAATTTGGAGGTCCATCATTCACTTAATATAGACTATTTATTTCATATACTACAACAAGTTTATAGTATAGAGTTCTTTGATCAACTATCTTGAATACATAGAAATAAATATCATTGAAAATAATTTTCAATACAAAAATACATTTCGGAATAGAAATCATGTAATTTCTTATTCCAATGTTAAGCATCTTTTATTATCATTACAATTCTTGTCTCCGATGTTTCTTTATGAAGCAAAAGTGATCATTCACTTTCTTCATCCCAACTATACCTTAAATCACATCTACTCTTGTACATTCGTTAATCTTTCTAAATGGTCAAACCATTCAAAAGGAAAACCCTTACTACAATATCATAATGAATTCTTTACAAAAGTGCATTCGATTATCGTTACTTTTAAAGACATCATATATGTTGCGCTTTGCACAAACTAATCAAATAAACATTTCAGTAATCGATTTCTTAGATTTATATTGTAGTTTTGGTCTAGTGTTACATTTTACATGATATGATCCTTTCGTAATCAATCAAATTGAATACTCGATCTCAAACACTAAGGTTTATTTGATTTATCGGATGAGCTATTTTCATGGAAACATTGTACATTGCAAATTTTGACCATTCACCGTATAACATTTATATGCGATTGTATATGGA
Source organism: Allium fistulosum (assembly GCA_030737815.1). Taxonomy (NCBI): domain Eukaryota; kingdom Viridiplantae; phylum Streptophyta; class Magnoliopsida; order Asparagales; family Amaryllidaceae; genus Allium; species Allium fistulosum. Next base: position 718,024,365 of record CM060905.1, on the reverse strand, counting down.
TCAGATATCCATAGTCTTGTATTGATTTTAGAGTTCAAAACTCATATAATGCAATACACGCGTAAGTGACCAAACTACAAATGTATTTAGTAGTTGTAAAATCAAGCACTTGCATGGGTGTTGAAATGTTTACATGCAATAAGCTTTTATTGATAAGTATATGTTATATTCCTATTTGTCAATTTTCAATTCTGCTCATTTGTACATATTAATTGATAAACATTTTATTAATCATATTATATTCCTAAATTTATCATTGTAGATAATTATAACATTATTTAGCGTATGTTCTTGCAGTATTAGAAAGGTTAAATGTTACCATTTCATTTTTCTAATAAGGTTCCCACTAGTCTTTTATGTTTCTCCAAACCCAAAGATAAAACATAGAAGTTTTTTGACTTCACTAATAGGTATTAGGACTCATTTGTCCTGGTATTCAAAGCTTGAGATTGCTCAACAAATCATAGCCCCACATATGATGGATAAATCCTTATCAGTTGTATCACATACAACTCCTATCATATGTTTCCTTGTCCTAATCTCATTTCAACCTTGAGTTTTCTCAATAAATTGAAAGAGATTATTCACTCATCCCTATCATATCATGACGGCCTAAGTATAGTATATGTACCTTGAGTTTGCTCAACAAATACATATAGTTATCTTACCTCGTCTTTTCCATATATTAATAATACTATATAACATCCCTAACTTGAGTTTGCTCAACAACTAAGGAGTATTAAAGTAATTTATTAATATATATATATATATATATATGGTAGAGGACAACATTATATTGAAGATTCATAATCTTCAATTGAAGTGACCCACTACTTATATTCATTTTATTGTAGAGAATTTTCTGCCTAGTTTTTTTTATATATGTGTATGTATATATATATATATACATACTTCAAAGGACCACTTCTCTTAATTTAATTTCCCCCAAGATTCTTTATTTTACCAATATAAAAATACTAGTATATGTAATTAACTTAATTCATATATATATATATATGATGATATATATATGACTCTTTGTCCATCAGAGTAATTTAAATTGACAAAGAAATTCAAGCACACCTTATTTCTCAAATTCTAGAGATGTGGTGTCACATAGCCTTTTCTGTTTATTTTTTTTTAAACTCAAGCTTGATTATAAAATCAATTAACTCCATTTTTCTTATTTTCTTGTTTTACTCCTCAGATTATTTGATCCCAGAATTTTACAAGCCAATTATTTAGATTATGGGATTTTGTAATTTGCCACTACTTGATTCTATGATACATATCAGGTAATTTAAGATAACTCACTCATTACAGATTAGCCCGGGATTCATAATTCATATTCAAACAATTTTGTGTCAGGTAAGGGAATTCATGTTCTGATTTATATGTTAAACAAGGATCCTATGAATGATCGGATGTTAAACTGGATTGAGGTTCAAGCAGAGGAAACAATGTATTCAGGCAGAACACATATGCAAGCACATATACTAATTTAGGACTTAGCATATGATTGAAGACAAGATAGTTAAAGCCATGTTACAAACCAAATTAACACAAAATTCTCAGGTGAACTTATCAAGTAGACAACTGAAGTATTCTAATCAATATGTGGTCGTGTCTAAAGAGTTGTGTGGTGATGGTCTTGTCTATTACAAATAGGACTGCAAGTCATTTTTAATAGTCTTAGGTTGATCGTGATCAAATGCACTCAGACTTGAGTCTTGTGTTTAGGTAATAAAATGTATAAAGCATGATGCTGTAAGACCTACAAATATTATCAAATTGTATAGGGATCTACTTCACAGAGCAAATGCAAACTTCTACTGCAATTTAAATGCCTAAACTAAAGTTATAAATTTCATTTTCAAGTTAGATATGTACATATATCAATTATAAGTCATATTCATGTATTTCTGGTTAGCCCAGTTTTGGTTCAACTCAACCTTTTCAAGATTCATTGATTGTTCAATATTCCTTTCTTCCTATGATTATTTCTACTTTACCATTTTAAGAGTTCATCAGACATTGCCAAGGGAGACATGATCACATATCAAATTATATGGCATGATCTCATATTTCATACTTTACCAGAGATTATCCAGATCAGTTATTTTGAAACAGAAACCTACAAATGCATGTATATAATTCTAAAATTATTGCATCTTCTCTACTCCGAAAAACAAACACATATCAATCCAGAAAATACTTAAAACATACTAAAATTTTTGCCTGGGCTAATTATTACAACATTTCTGCCAAATTCCTTAAGCATCCTAAATGCAAGTAAATCTTCAATTTTCCATGCATACAAGTTTCTTATGCTTCCTTTCCTGCAGCAACATCTAGAGCTGCCACAATAAAAATGAGACACCCAAGATGTTACAAAGCAACAAATAGGGTCAGAAATAAAATTCTAGTATGAGTGAAATCAAAATATAAGAACTTGTCATTTTTAAATTGTTGTGCAGAGTATTCATATGCTAAATGCACTTTGGATTTATGATGTAACTGGGTATATATACATCTAAGCTCCTACTACACTCATGCACACAAGCAACCATTCAATCATTCAATACAGTATACATGTACACATACTCTTATGGAATTAACTCATTTTAATTCCATAGTTCAGCTCTAAATCTTGATTTATCAATTTAATTTGGTCATATCTCTTTTGCCATTGAACACCATGTGTGCATTGCAAGGGACTCAATTCTGTTAACCCCTGCACAAAGGCCTATAGGACTTAAACAAGTCATGCACATACCCATCATACTCCTTATGATGAATATATCAAGGCTTCTCTCCTAGATTAGTTTTATAATCTAGTGACCAGTCTCATTTCTTATTTCAGAAAGATTTATTGACTCTTGAAATACTTTTACATTCTTTCTTTCTTTTTCCATGAATCGGAGAGAGTTAAACTCACTCAGGGATTTCAACTGACCATTTTTCATTCATGAAAATAATGCTCTAATTCATTTTTCCAGTTGTCTCATTCAAAATTTGTTTTATCACTTGCATATCTCCTATATTCAAGAATGTCATGATCTCTTAAACAAATCCAGTAGAATTCTATAAAAATTCTTATACATAATTCTATTGTGAACATGGGGTAAGGTTTTTAGAGAAAAACCCATAAAACATTTTAGCTTTAGATCTGAACAAATCAGCACATAAATAATTTATTGCATTGTTCATCTCCAATTTAAAACAATCTAGACATAAGCATGAACCTCCTTTGTTCATACTGCCTAGCTTATCTTCCAGTATTACCCTACTTCATAATAAAATGTATTTATCTTAATAAACATATTTACAAACTGATGGTTTAAGCTTCTGGATCCATATCAGAGATCATGGCATTATTCTTATCAAACAATCAAACAAACAAATCAAAGCATCAACCAAAGATTTATCAATACACCAACCATTCTCAGCATTCATGTATTCAGAGAAAAACAAATTGATCAAGCACAAAAATAAAATGGCTGCCCTTAACTTGGGTCTTAATGCCTTAGCCTCATGAGATTGATTGATCACTCACCTTTCCCTTCTTTTCCCCGAGATTGCCTAAGCTTGCAAACTGTGTGTGTTCTTTTTTTTCTCTCTTCTTTTCCTCAAAGAAAACCTCTGCTTTCTCTCTTGATTTAAATCATTTTACTAGGGTTTTACTAAAGGAAACACCCATTTTATCCTCACATTCCTCAGAGTAATTATGTGTGTGTTGTCATGGCTAAATGTGCCATTTTCCATTGGTTTCTATTTCTGGTAAAAGCAGTTATCCACTGCTTTTCCTATGTGCATGCAATTTGCATGATTCACTTGTATATTATTTTCATATGGCTTATCTTTATTTGTTATTTTTTAATACCTTTCATTATGCCCGAGTTATTTTCCATTCCTAGCTATTATCTCAGCCTATTTGTTTACTCTTGACTTATTTCAAAATTGTACTTATGTACAACTAATATTAAACTGGTTTTTAGGCATTTTAATTTACCAAAGAATATATCATTTTCTCCTTATCTCTTAATTGTTGAAAACAATTTTCTCTTTACTAAATTATTTTATTTTCTTTATGTTAAACTGTAATGTATACATGTATATCCTTTTATCAATTAACCCCTTGTTAATATCTCAAGCTATCTATTTTCCCTTGATATATAAATGTATTCATATTTTTAATTACCCTGGTGTTCTTTCCTTATTACGTTATGTTTATTCTTTCTGTGTATATAAATACAACATATGGTAATGTATAATCCATATATACACTCAGTTATATTTCCTCTTCCCTCTGAAATACCATTTCCTTCTTATTATTTATATTCAAGATATATATACCCATATGAATATAAGACTTACTCATATTTAGTTATTATTTTATTTTTTTTGAAAATTTTCCTTTTTCTGATTTTATTAAAATTATTCTCGTCTCAATAATTTGGGTCTTCACATACTCTCCTCCTAAAAGGAATCGTGTCCCACAATTATTCTCTCATACATTTCCATCCAAATGTATACAAAGCTTAATTCCAATTAAATGAAATTTCAGGAACTCATTCATTCTAAATCAATCAAACATACATAAATAATTTTAAGGTCTCATCATAATTTTAAACATACCTTAAGCAGAAAACAGATTAGGATATTTATCCTTATCCTCTCTTCAGCCTCCCAAGTGCAATCATTCCCATCCAAACTCCATTGGATCTTAACTAATTTAATTATTTTATTTCTCAGTTTCTTTTCTTCTCTAGCCACAATGCCCACTGGTTCCTTTTTATAAACCATATTTTCTTGAATTTCAACATGTGTAGGAGATTCAAGAATGGCCTCCTTATCATGCACCCATTTTCTCAATTGGGATACATGAAATACATCATGTATTTTGCTCAATTCCTCTGGTAACTTCAACCTATAAGCTAAAGTCCCTATTCTTTGAACAATTTCATATGGTACTATATACCTTGGTCACAGTTTCCCTACTTTGCCAAATCTCAATATTTTCCTCATTGGTGAAACTTTGAGAAACACATAGTCTCCCACCTCAAATTCTACTGGCCTTCTCCTTTTATCTGCATAGGCTTTCTGTCTCTCTTGAGCTACTCTCATTCTTTGCCTCACTAGTTCAATTCTTGCAGAAGTTTCTTTTACATGGTCTGGTCCAAGCAACACCCTTTCACCAGCCTCCATTTAACATGCAGGAGATAAACAAGGCTTTCCATACAAAGCCTCAAATGGAGCCATTCCTATGGTGGTGTGACGACCGCCCATGACCCCCGCACTGAACCTAGAGATAGTGCGCTGTAAAGTGTGCCAGGCAGCCATGGACGATTGTCAGGGTAAATTAAAATAGAAGAATCTATCGTATAACTCACAGCGCATGGACAAAATACAATAGAATATATATATAGTGAAGCTTCACAGAATAGAATGTCATCATATAAAACTTCATAATAGTTGAATACAAACATCTGAATGGTCAATACATCAAGCCTCACTACATATCACTCAGAGAATTATACAAGCAGCGGAACATCCAGTACATATAGTAAGAAAACAATATGCAATCCTCTAGCTCGTCTTCGTCACCAGCGTCGTGGAAAGCAAGAACAGCACCTGTCACCTGCTACCTAGTCTGCCCGTCCCAAAATGGACGAATAGCCCAAGGCAATAAGAGTTAAAACATAAAGCCTTGAGTCAGACAACAGTCTTAGTGAGCGGTAAATTAACTAACAACATACCAAAAGAGCATAAAGGAAAAAAGAATAGGAATCCAACCCTCCCACTCCACCTCTTTCTACAGTGATAGCCCCGGACACACACTAAGCAGAAACAAACATAGCAAAGCAAACATTTAAAGTAAAGCAATTATCACTCGAGTCAAGGGCGATGTTTTCCAAGTACAAATCCCCAGGGCCTAAACCAAGATCAGATAAGCACCCAGAAATTACCGCTCTTGAGACCGAATGACGATACAACCAAACATCCATGACTTTGGCTATCACTATTATCATTGCTTCGATATCATCGTTAATTGAATGACCGACACATTCTTTCAGCCGTCCATCAAGGGCTAATGGAAACCCCGGTTCTAGACATAACTCTGCACGTCGTCAAAACCCGTGCCTAGGACTATCGAATCTTCCTAGAGTACTTGACTACCAATCAGTAGTTTTTTGGGACTATCGAATCTGCCCAGCGTACTCTTGAATTGAGCATGCTAGAACCTTCAACAACGATGAAATCTCAGCCTTCTAGTCATCCTCCTCGACGACTATTCTCATACTAGCTCAAGCGCCTCTCGAGAAAACCATTATCCTCTAACTCGAACCATTTCATCAAGTTGTCAACATGCTTGGAATGATCCCGTCTGGATTAGACCAAGGCTATCTCATATCATGCCTCGCCTCGTCTCATCATAGCAAAGCTTCATCCCAACATCATCATCGAATCTATCCATATGAGCTTCATCATCCGCCACATATGCCATGAGCAGCTTTTCCAATTCAAGAGCCTTTCCCTTAGCTTTTGAATCATCTTCGACCATCTTGTCTAAATCAAATTATCAATCATCTAATTCATAACAATCAATCAAGTCAAACATTAATCCAAGTAATCAAACATTCAAATATGATCTAATAGACAATTATAGCAATAATGGCAATCTTGTAAATAAAGGGTCAAAATCTAACAAGCATGAAACATGAGTAATATCTCTATAACTTGATGAATGAACTTGCAAAGGTAAATCATGTAGTAAAAAGGATGTCAAATCATCATGAACAGTAGATCTATACTTAGGTTTAAGAAAATGCATGGAAATCACTATTTTAACACCGAATCAAGCCAACAATCTGATATACTCCTTTGGATCCGTGTGAGAGATAATCACCACTCACCAAATCACCTAAACACTTCAAAAACAACCCACTTCAGATCTGGACAATGAAGGATCTAACTCGATCTATCACAAATCCGTTTCAAACGATGAAATCTCTCTTCGATGGATTTAGATCTTCAATCTAAGCTCTTGGATCTTCGATTTGGATGGAAGGAATCACAAGATTAAATTGGAGAAAAGAAGTGAAGAAATGTAGAACTCGAGCTCTCAAAATGGCAGCACTTCATCACTTCAAAATCCGGATCCCAAAAATGAAGAAATGGACGTGTATTTATAGACTGGAATTCCCTAAGTCGTCCGCCTCCTTAAGTCGTCCATGACTTATAGAACATCGCGACTTACGACTTAAGAAATACCCCGACTTACGACTTAGTGAGACAACCCATCCTACGACTTAACAAATCCACCAGTCTACGACTTAACGACTCAACACAATAAGTCTTCTCGCGACCTAACAGCTCACGACCTGACACTTAGCGACCTAACAAACCATACGACTTAACCTTGCACGACTTAATATGCGCGACCTAACGAAAAATGCGCTTCCGCGACCTAACAATGCCACGACCTAAGACAATGCGCGACCTAACGACTCAATACCTACGCGATCTAACTGGGTTACGACCTAACACCTCACGACCTAATAGTTAGCGACCTAACAATCTCGTTCACGACTTAACTCCCTTAGGTCGTAAAACTCACCCAACTCCTAGGTCGCTAACTCTTAAGTCGTCCACTACCTTAGGTCGCCAACTTCCTATAGGTTGCTCCAACCGACCTAACCTACCCCACGACCTAAGCCACCATACGACCCAACTCCTATACGACCTATCCCAAAATCCTTAGGTCGCCAATCCTATAAGTCGCTCCAACCCTTAAGTCGTCTATCCTCCTAAGTCGCCAACTCCTTAAGTCGCCACTCCTATAAGTCGTCTACTCCGACCTAACTACTATACGACCTAAGTCTTACCTCGTCCACGACTTAGACCCTGGACGACTTAACTCTGAACGACTTAGACTCTGGACGACTTATCAATATTGTGACCTAATGACAACTGTTTTACTATGTTTCGATCCGTAAAAATACGGGTCGTTACATTCTCTCCCCCTTAGGAATTTCGCCCCCGAAATTCCAAACAAACAGAGCAATCAAAGACTATTCTGCATGCCTACCATCCACAGAAATCAACAAACCATGCATCCAATTCTAGCTTAGCATGCAGAATTTTAAAACTAGAACAAGTTACAATGTCGTTAGATGACACGACACCTTAGGGCCATACCTTGAAGAGTTCAGGATGAGCTGCCTTCATCCTCTCTTCCACCTCCCATGTATAGTCGTTATCATCATCACTCCATTGTATCTTGAGCAACCTAACTACCTTCCTCCTAAGCTGTTTCGTGTCAGTTTCCACAACACGAAGCGGCTTACGAGGTCTCTTATCGACTGGATCAACTTCGAAATCTTCATAGCTATCAGCAGAAACCACTGTATTCGAGTCGTGCACATACTTCCGTAGATATGATACATGAAAAACATTGTGCACACCTGCCATCTTTTCTGGTAACTCCAATCTGTAGGCGAGCTTTCCAATTCGCTCGATGATCGGGAATGGTCCAACAAACCTCGGAGTCAATTTTCCTTTCTTCCCGAATCGAATAACATTCTTCAGTGGAGAAATCTTTACAAAAACCATATTACCTACGTCGAATTCCAAATCCTTACGACGCTTATCGCCATAACTTTTCTAACGGTCTTGGGCTGCCTTCATTCGTTGCCGAATGATCTCTATACAATCCGAAGTCTGTCGAATCATCTTTGGACCAAGTATCAGCTTTTCTCCTGTTTCTAACCAACATGTCGGAGAGTTACACGGTCTTCCATACAATGCCTCATACGGTGCCATACCAATGCTTGACTGGTAACTGTTATTATACGAAAATTCCACCAAATGAAGGTGATCTTCCCATGATCCTCCGAAATCTAAAACACAAGCTCTTAGGAGATCTTCCAAAACTCGGTTGACTCTCTTGGTCTGACCATTTGTTTGAGGGTGATAAGCTATACTCAAACACAACTCGGTTCCCAAAACTTCCTGGAAGCTCTTCCAAAATCCACTAGTGAACAATGGATCTCGATCGCTCACTATACTCTTCGTAATACCATGGAATCAAACTATCCACTTAACATACAACTCAGCCAACTTTGATGCAGTCCTAGTCGATCGAACAGGAATGAATCTTGCACTCTTAGTCAGACGATCTACAATGACCCAAATTCCTTCATTTCCCGTTCTTGTTCTAGGTAACCCATCAATAAAATACATCGATATTTGCTCCCACTTCCATGTAGGAACTTCTAATGGCTGAAGCAATCCACTTGGCTTCTTCTGTTCGGGATTTACCAACTGGCAGTTCATGCACTCGGAAATAAAATTTCCAACATCCTTCTTCATACCTTCCCAGTAATAGGTTCTCTTCATATCCCGATACATCTTGTTTCCACCTGGATGAATTGTCAACTTCGAGTGATGAATTTCCTTCATAACTTCATTTCTCAATTCATCTATATCGGGAACAACTAGTCGTCATTGCTTCCGAAGCCAACCCTCTCGATCGACCTCAAATCCTTTATCCTTTTCTGGATCCAATCCAGATTCCAAATCACGGATAATCTTGACAAGCTTATCGTCTCGCTTTTGGCTCTCGCCAATCCTTTCCACAAGAGTCGGTCTTATCGATAAGTTTGCCAACATCTCAGGTTCCAATTCACATCTGGGCCTGAAGTGAAATCCAGCTAAATAATCGAGATTCTTCCATTCTAAAAACATGACTCCCAATCCTGCATGTCTTCGACTTAACGCATCTGCTACTGCGTTACCCTTTCCCGGAGTATAAGCTATACCAAAATCATATGATGCCAAAAACTCTAGCCATCGTTGCTGCCGAAGATTCAAATCCTTTTGGGAGAAAAGATACTTCAACGACTTGTGATCTGTAAACAACTCGAATCGAACTCCCAATAGATAATGTCTCCACATCTTCAGAGCAAATACAATCGCTGCCAACTCCAAATCATGAGTCGGATAATTCCTTTCATGCGGCTTCAGTTGTCGACTTGCATACGCAACAACTTTATCCTTCTGCATCAGCACTGCTCCAAGTCCAATACCACATGCGTCAGTGTAAACCACCATCTCATCATTCCCACTTGGAATAGTCAAAACAGGAGCACTTGTCAGTCGCTCTTTCAGGATTCTGAAAGCTTGCTCACACTTATCATCCCATCTGAACACTTGGTTCTTCTTCGTCAATCCTGTCAATGGTGCAACCACCTTGGAGAATTCTTTGATAAATCGACGATAATATCCTGCTAATCCAAGAAAACTTCTCACATCCGATGCATTCTTAGGTCTAACCCAATCCTGGATTGTTTCCACCTTAGCGGAATCAACCGCTATTCCATTTCCAGAAATAATATGGCCTAAGAACCTCACTTCACTCTTCCGGAAGTGACACTTCGAAACGTAGCCTTCAGTTGATGTTTCCGTAAGATTTCCAAAACAATACGCAAGTGCGTCTTGTGCTCTTCTTCGGTTCTGGAATAAATCAGAATATCATACACGAACACTAGTACGAACTTGCTCAACTGATCTCTGAACATTTTATTCATAAGATCCACAAAATATGCTGGCGCATTAGTCAATCCAAACGGCATTACCAGCCACTCAAAGAAACCGGATGGTGTCCTAAAAGCAGTCTTCGGCACACTATCCTTAGCCACTCTCAACTGGTGAAATCCCGTTGCCAAATCCATCTGAGAAAACACCTTAGCTTCGTGAAGCTGATCAAACAAGTCATCTATTCTCGGCAATGGATACTTGTTCTTCTTAGTCACCTTATTCAGCTCACGATAATCCACACACAACCTCAACGATCCATCTGCTTTGGTTGCAAACACAACTGGTGCACCCCATTCGGACACACTATGCCGAATGAATCCTTTCTGTAAAAGGTCATCAACCTGCACCTTCTCCTTCAACTAGATCTATACGAAACTCGATCTCTCTATGCGGCGGTAACCCTTTGACCTCGTCAAAGACATCCTCAAATCCATTAGCGATTGGCATAGATGACAGTCCATCCCGTGGAACAACCAGTGAATACATGAAGCTCATGAAGATGCCTTCTTCATGCTTACATCGTATCACAATCTTTCGCCCCTCCACATTCTCGACTGTCACCTCCAACCTTTCACAATCAACCTTTGCCGCATACTTCCTAAGCCAGTCCATACCCAAAATAATTCCGAACCCCGCAAAGTTCAGAACAAAACAATCACAAACAAAAGAGCAATCATGACTCGATACAATCAGACCACGGCATAACATACACAAACAAGACGAACCCCCAACTGGATTAGTCACAACCAATGGCCTATCAACAATATCCGGTTCTAAACCCAACCGGCCTACAAGTTCACTACAAACAAAAGAATGCGACGCCCCAGTATCAAATAGAACTCTAACTGGAACACCACATATAGAAAGAGTACCTTGAACCACCACACTCTTTCCTTTCTCTTCAACGGTAGGAGCTTTCGAAGATGATGGAACAGCTCCTAAAGCATAAGCTTGCACAATCTGCTTGTCCTTCCGTGGTTTTGGACAATTCCTCTTAACATGCCCCAGCTTGTCACAGTTGTGGCACTTCACCGGCACCTTCGGATTCTTGCAATCCCTGGAGAAATGGCCCTTCTGCAGACAATTGTAGCAGGTCACTTCGCCCTTCGGTTTCTTCTGGCCATCCCTACCCTTTTGCTGCTACTTCCTCTTCTTGTTTCCACCCTGTTGTGGTTTAGATTCTTCCTTGGTCACAGCAACAACAGACCTTTCCTTAGGAAACAGATTCTCGTGCCTGAGAGCTTTCTCTACTAGCTTCTCAAATGGATCGTCCAAATGATCCACCAACTGCCTCCCAAGATAACTGTCCAAGCCTGTCACAAACTTCTCGTTCTTCTGGTACGCAGATTCAATATACGACCGGGCATACTTGGACAAAGCTTCAAACTCAGAAACATACTCAAGAACTGGTCTTCCACCTTGCTTGAGCTCCACAAACTTCTGAGCTGTAGAAATGAACTTAGCTTCAAATCTGTCTTGGAATTGCACCCAAGTAATTTCTTCCTCCGGAGTATCAATGGTGATAGAGTTCCACCAATCAGAAGCTCTTCCTTGAAGTTGTCTTGATGCTAACTTCCTCTTAGTTGCATCCTCAATTCCCAAATCACTAAAGATCCTTCTACAAGCATCTATCCACCTCTGGACTTCAATGGTTGGTTCTGTTCCCAAGAAAACCTTCCCTCCAAGAGCAGTATAGTCTTTACACAACTTAGCAAAATCCACTGGTTTTAGAGTTTGGACTTGAACTCCAACATCAACTGCTGTCCCCGGAACTGGTATCCTTCTCATGATCGAAGTCATCATAGCTTCGAACATAGCTGCATAATCAGCAGTCCCCTCAGCAGCACGGCCTTCCCTAGCAGCTGGTCTCCCTCTTCGACTCATCCTTAATATCTATAAAAAGGAATGATTAGCACACCTTGAGAAACAACTACATAAAGGACTCAAACTCTACTAGGCTACTATATTATATATAGTAATCATCCATCAAAATACAATTACGTCTCTCATACGTAGTTACGTCAGCGAGCGTTGGGTAAAATCGATTAACCTCGCTCTGATACCAAATGTGACGACCGCCCATGACCCCCGCACTGAACCTAGAGATAGTGCGCTGTAAAGTGTGCCAGGCAGCCATGGACGATTGTCAGGGTAAATTAAAATAGCAGAATCTATCGTATAACTCACAGCGCATGGACAAAATATAATAGAATATATATAGTGAAGCTTCACAGAATAGAATGTCATCATATAAAACTTCATAATAGTTGAATACAAACATTTGAATGGTCAATACATCAAGCCTCACTACATATCACTCAGAGAATTATACAAGCAGCGGAACATCCAGTACATATAGTAAGAAAACAATATGCAATCCTCCAGCTCGTCTTCGTCATCAACGTCGTGGAAAGCAAGAACAGCACCTATCAACTGCTACCTAGTCTGCCCGTCCCAAAATGGACGAACAGCCCAAGGCAATAAGAGTTAAAACATAAAGCCTTGAGTCAGACAACAGTCTTAGTGAGCGGTAAATTAACTAACAACATACCAAAAGAGAATAAAGGAAAAAGGAATAAGAATCCAATCCTCCCACTCCACCTCTTTCTACAGTGATAGCCCCGGACACACACTAAGCAGAAACAAACATAGCAATGCAAACATTTAAAGAAAAGCAATTATCACTCGAGTCAAGGGCGATGTTTTCCAAGTACAAACCCCCAAGGCCTAAACCAAGATCAGATAAGCACCCAGAAAATACCGCTCTTGAGACCGAATGACGATACAACCAAACATCCATGACTCTGGCTATCACTATTATCATTGCTTCGATATCATCGTTAATTGAATGACCGGCACATTCTTTCAGCCGTCCATCAAGGGCTAATGGAAACCCCGGTTCTAGACATAACTCCGCACGTCGTCAAAACTCGTGCCTAGGACTATCGAATCTGCCTAGAGTACTTGACTACCAATCAGTAGTTTTTAGGGACTATCGAATCTGCCCAGCGTACTCTTGAATTGAGCATGCTAGAACCTTCAACAACGATGAAATCTCAGCCTTCTAGTCATCCTCCTCGACGACTATTCTCATACTAGCTCAAGCGCCTCTCGAGAAAACCATTATCCTCTAACTCGAACCATTTCATCAAGTTGTCAACATGCTTGGAATGATCCCGTCTGGATTAGACCAAGGCTATCTCATATCATGCCTCGCCTCATCTCATCATAGCAAAGCTTCATCCCAACATCATCATCGAATCTATCCATATGAGCTTCATCATCCGCCACATATGCCACGAGCAGCTTTTCCAATTCAAGAGCCTTTCCCTTAGCTTTTGAATCATCTTCGACCATCTTGTCTAAATCAAATTATCAATCATCTAATTCATAACAATCAATCAAGTCAAACATTAATCCAAGTAATCAAACATTCAAATATGATCTAATAGACAATTATAGCAATAATGGCAATCTTGTAAATAAAGGGTCGAAATCTAACAAGCATGAAACATGAGTAATATCTCTATAACTTGATGAATGAACTTGCAAAGGTTAATCATGTAGTAAAAGGGATGTCAAATCATCATGAACAGTAGATCTATACTTAGGTTTAAGAAAATGCATGCAAATCACTATTTTAACACTGAATCAAGCCAACAATCCGATATACTCCTTTGGATCCGTGTGAGAGATAATCACCACTCACCAAATCACCTAAACACTTCAAAATCAACCCACTTAAGATCTGGACAGCGAAGGATCTAACTCGATCTATCACAAATCCGTTTCAAACGATGAAATCTCTCTTCGATGGATGTAGATCTTCAATCTAAGCTCTTGGATCTTCGATTTGGATGGAAGGAATCACAAGATTAAAGTGGAGAAAAGAAGTGAAGAAGTGTAGAACTCGAGCTCTCAAAATGGCAGCACTTCGTCGCTTCAAAATCCAGATCCCAAAAATGAAGAAATGGACGTGTATTTATAGACTGGAATTCCCTAAGTCGTCCGCCTCCTTAAGTCGTCCACGACTTATAGAACATCACGACTTACGACTTAAGAAATACCCTGACTTACGACTTAGTGAGACAACCCATCCTACGACTTAACAAATCCACCAGTCTACGACTTAACGACTCAACACAATAAGTCTTCTCGCGACCTAACAGCTCACGACCTGACATTTAGCGACCTAACAAACCATACGACTTAACCTTGCGCGACTTAATATGCGCGACCTAACGAAAAATGCGCTTCCGCGACCTAACAATGCCACGACCTAAGACAATGCGCGACCTAACGACTCAATACCTACGCGACCTAATTGGGTTACGACCTAACACCTCACGACCTAATACTTAGCGACCTAACAATCTCGTTCACGACTTAACTCCCTTAGGTCGTAAAACTCACCCAACCCCTAGGTCGCTAACTCTTAAGTCGTCCACTACCTTAGGTCGCCAACTTCCTATAGGTCGCTCCAACCGACCTAACCTACCCCACGACCTAAGCCACCATACGACCCAACACCTATACGACCTATCCCAAAATCCTTAGGTCGCCAATCCTATAAGTCGCTCCAACCCTTAAGTCGTCTATCCTCCTAAGTCGCCAACTCCTTAAGTCGCCACTCCTATAAGTCGTCTACTCCGACCTAACTACTATACGACCTAAGTCTTACCTCGTCCACGACTTAGACCCTGGATGACTTAACTCTGAACGACTTAGACTCTGGACGACTTATCAACATTGTGACCTAATGACAACTGTTTTTACTATGTTTCGATCCGTAAAAATACGGGTCGTTGCAGGTGGACTGGTAGCTATTATTATAAGTAAACTCAGCTAAATAAATATGATCCTCCCAATTGCCTCGAAAATCAAGTATGCATGCTCTCAGCAAATCCTCTAAAACTTTATTAACAATCTCAGTTTGCCCATCTGTTTGTGGGTGGTAGGCTGTGCTTAGGCTTAGTTCTGTCCCCATAGCTTCTTGAAAGCTACTCCAAAACCTTGAAGTAAATAAAGTATCTCTATCACTAATGATAGTCTTGGGGATGCCATGCAATCTCACTATCTCCTTCATAAACAATTGAGCTAGCTTGTGAGCATTTCTGTTTGAACTTATTAGGATGAAGTGTGCTGTTTTTGTGAGTCTATCAACCACTACCCAAATACTATCATTGCCCCCTTCTTGTTCTTGGCAAACCATCCACAAAATCCATTGATATACTTTCCCATTTCCAAGTAGGCACTTCCAAAGGTTGCAATAAACCTGAGGGTCTTTGATAATCTGCCTTAACTTGTTGGCATGTTAAACAATTTGCCACATATCTTGCCACTGCTCCTTTCATTCCTAGCCACCAGTAATTTCTCTTAACATCATGGTACATTTTTGTAACACCTGGATGGATAGTATATTTTGTTTTGTGATGCTCATCCATAACTTCTTGCTTCAGTTCCTCTACATTTGGTAGACAGAGCTTCCCTTTTTTCCTTAAGTATCCTTTATCATCTATTTCATAATTCTCTACTGTCATGCCTTGTGACATCATATCTTTCTTCTCTTTTAAATTTGTGTCTTGATCCTGCATTTGTCCTATTTTATCAACTAGAGTTGACCTTAAGGAAATGAGGCTTAGTTTACCATATTCAATCATATCACTGTGTGCCTTATCTACTACTCTACTTTCTGCTTTTATTTCTACTTCACTGAGAATTGTCAAATCCTTGAATTCACTCATCATTAAGCTTGCCACTTTTGCTTGATGCCTACTCAATGCATCTGCCACTTTATTAGCTTTCCCTGGGGTGTATAATATATCAAGATCATAGGCAGCTAGAAATTCTACCCACCTATGTTGCCTCATGTTCAAGTCTTTTTGGGAAAACAAATATTTATGTGACTTGTGATCTGTAAACAATTCAAACTTAGCACCTAATAAGTAATGTCTCCATAGTTTCAATGCATATACTACAGCAGCTAGTTCTAAGTCATGTGTAGCATACCTAGTTTCATTTGGCTTGAGTTGCCTTGATGCATATGCTATGACTCTACCATGTTGCATAAGCACTGCCCCTAATCCAGATCCACTAGCATCTGTGTAAACCCTTAACTCTTCATTACCCTCTGGAACCTGTAAGACTGGAGCTTCCACCAGTGCCTTCTTTAGTGATGAAAAAGCTTGTTCACATTTCTCTGTCCACACATATGGTTGCTCCTTTTTAGTTAACTTGGTCAATGGGATGGCTATTCTTGCAAAGTCTTTTATAAACCTTGTATAATAGCCTGCCATTCCCTAAAATGATCTCACCTCAGTAACTGATTTGGGTCTACTCCAAGATTGCACTGCCATCACCTTATTTGGGTCTACACTAACCCCTTGTTGTGATACAATATGCCCCAAATATTTTACTTCATTCTGCCAAAATTACATTTAGAGAGTTTTGCCTTTAAATCATGTGCCCTCAGTCTAGACAAAACCAGATGCAAGTGTTTTGCATGATCTCCTTCTGATTTTGAATACACTACTATGTCATCAATAAAGACAACCACAAATTTGTCTAGGAAATCTCTAAATGTTCTATTCATTAAATCTACAAAATATGATGGTGCATTTATCAATCCAAAAGGCATCACCAAAAATTCATATAATCCATACCTTGTGTTGAAGGCAGTATACTTAATACTTTCTTCCTCTACCTTCATCTGATGAAACCCAAAGGCTAAATCTAGCCTTGAAAAGACCTTTGCTCCATTTAGTTGATCGAATAGATCATCAATTCTAGGGAGTGGGTATTTGTTTTTAATGGTGACTTTGTTTAATTACCTATAATCAATGCACATCCTCAAAGTACCATCATGCTTCTTCAAAAATACAACTAGAGAACCCCAGTTTGAACTACTAGGCCTTATGAAGCCTTTCTGCTCCAGTTCTTCCAACTGATGTTTCAACTCCACTAGTTCTTTAGGACCCATCCTAGTAGGCTTCTTGATGATTGGACTTGCTCTTGGGATTAGTCTTATTTGAAATTCTACTTGCCTATTTTTTGGAACACCTATCCTATGACTTCACCAAAGACATCTGGGTATTCATTTATAATTTTTATGTCTTCCAGTTCTAATTCTTTCTCAATCATGCTACATATTTGGTTACAATAATTAATTTTAGCAATTTCACTCATGACTATAATATTTTTACCATTTTCTGTTTTTAGAGAAATAGTAAATTTTCCAAATTCGAAATTGCTTTGAATTTGCTCAACCAATCTACCCCTAAAGTAATTCCTATTCCAGGGTATTTCAATACAAACAAATCAGATTTAAACACATTTCCTCCTATGTTTAATTCCACTCCTAAACATTTTAATCCTAGTAAACAAGAGCTACCTAGTGGGCTTTGAATAAACAAGGGATTATCAACTAAATAGCATGTGAGAGTCAATTTATTCACTATGTCTTGGGATATTAGTGAATGTGTTGCTCCAGTGTCATATATAACTGAGATGGGGTGATCTTTAATTAGAAGTATACCTTCCAATTGTCCAGAACTTCCCACTGCAGTTGCTTTTGCTTTGCCCTCCAGTGCTCCTACCTTTGCTCCCTTTTTGAATTCTAGGCAGTTTCTTTTAATATGACCTTCCTTCCCAAAATTATAGCAGCTAAATGGTGCCTTCTTGGCTGCTTGACACTTATTACTCATGTGTCCTTCTTTGCCACAATTATAACAAGTAACCTTCTTCTTAGCTTCCCCAGTGGCTGCTCCCTCCATTTTCTTTTCCACATTCATTTTGTCATAGGGATGTGCTCTATTTTTCCCCTTCTTTTGATTGTTAGCCCTCATGCTCCTAAATTTTTCCCTTGCATTGTCATGTTGTTCAAAAGAAAGAGCAAGGTCTATGACTTGATCAAATGTTTTATCCTTGTATGGTAACATTGCTCTACTCAGACCTGCATTTAATCCTTGGATAAATCTTGAATTCTTTGATTCTTCATCTCCTATGAGCATAGTTCCATACTTGGACAAGCTCTCAAATTTTTGAGTGTATTCAGTCACACTCATTGGTCCTTGCCTCAGCCTTATGAATTCCTCAAGCAATGTTGCCTTAGCTGTTGCTGGAACAAACCTTGCCTCAAGCATCTCCTTGAATTGATCCCATGTTATCTCATTTTCTGGCCTTCCTGTGATGATCACCTCCCACCAATCTAAGGCTGCTCCTTTGAGTCTCCTTGAAGCTATCTGCCTCTTCCTTTGGTCATTAATTTGCATATCTGCAAATATCCTTTCCAAAGTTCTCAACCATGTCTGCACTCCCATAACTCCCTCAGTGCCTTCAAAATCCTTGCCTCCTAAATTTGAAAATGTCTTCAATAGTTTGGCTAATTCCTCATGAGGATTATCTTCCCTATGCACTACTCCTTCTCTAAATGCCCTCACCAAATCTTGCAAGTTGACCATTGGTGTTGTATTGGAGGGTCCTGCTCCATGACTTGGTGGTCTTCCTACCATGATTCACTATTCAATTGCATAGCTAGTTAGTCATATTTCTAATTTAATTATTTTCTGCAATTTATTTCTATTGTGGATATTTATTTCTATCATTATTGTATATATTTATTTTTATTTTAGAATTTTATCCCTACAAGAAAATTCGATAATATATTTATGCTATGTTTTAACAACATAGCTCTAATACCAACTGAACTGACCCACTACTTATATTCATTTTATTGTAGAGAATTTTCTGTCTAGTTTTTTTTATATATGTGTATGTATATATATATACATACTTCAATGGACCACTTCTCTTAATTTAATTTCCCCCAAGATTCTTTATTTTACCAATATAAAAATACTAGTATATGTAATTAACTTAATTCATATATATATATATATATATATGAAGATATATATATGACTCTTTGTCTATCAGAGTAATTTAAATTGACAAATAAATTCAAGCACACCTTATTTCTCAAATTCTAGAGATGTGGTGTCACATAGCCTATTCTGTTTATTTTTTAAACTCAAGCTTGATTATAAAATCAATTAACTCCATTTTTCTTATTTTCTTGTTTTACTCCTCAGATTATTTGATCCCTGAATTTTACAAGCCAATTATTCAGATTCTGGGATTTTGTAATTTGCCACTACTTAATTCTATGATACATATCAGGGTATTTAAGATAACTCACTCATTACTGATTAGCCCGGGATTCATAATTCATATTCAAACAATTTTGTGTCAGGTAAGGGAATTCATATTCTGATTTATATGTTAAACAAGGATCCTATGAATGATCAGATGTTAAACTGGATTGAGGTTCAAGCAGAGGAAACAATGTATTCAGGCAAAACACATATGCAAGCACATATACTAATTTAGGACTTAGCATATGATTGAAGACAAGATAGTTAAGCCATGTTACAAACCAAATTAACATAAAATTCTCAGGTGAACTTATCAAGTAGACAACTGAAGTATTCTAAACAATATGTGGTTGTGTCTAAAGAGTTGTGTGGTGATGGTCTTGTCTATTACAAACAGGGCTGCAAGTCATTTTTAATAGTCTCAGGTTGAACATTATCAAATGCACTCAAACTTGAGTCTTGTGTTTAGGTAATAAAATGTATAAAGCATGATGTTGTAAGACCTACAAATATTATCAAATTGTATAGGGATCTACTTCACAGAGCAAATGCAAACTTCTACTACAATTTAAATGCCTAAACTAAAGTTATAAATTTCATTTTCAGGTTAGATATGTACTTATATCAATTATAAGTCATATTCATGTATTTCTGGTTAGCCCAGTTTTAGTTCAACTCAACCTTTTCAAGATTCATTGATTGTTCTATATTCCTTTCTTCCTATGATTATTTCTACTTTACCATTTTAAGAGTTCATCAGACATTGCCAAGGGAGACATGATCACATATCAAATTATATGGCATGATCTCCTATTTCATACTTTACCAGATATTATCCAGATCAGTTATTTTGAAACAGAAACCCACAAATGCATGTATATAATACTAAAATTCTTGCATCTTCTCTACTCAGAAAAACAAACACATATCAATCCAGAAAATACTTAAAACATACTAAAGTTTTTGCCTGGCCTAATTATTACAACATTTCTGCCAAATTCCTTAAGCATCCTAAATGCAAGTAAATCTTCAATTGTCCATGCATACAAGTTTCTTATGCTTCCTTTCCTGCAGCAACATCTAGAGCTGCCTCAATAAAAATGAGACACCCCAGATGTTACAAAGCAACAAATAGGGTCAGAAATAAAATTCTGGTATGAGTGAAATCAAAATATAAGAACTTGTCATTTTTAAATTGTTATGCAGAGTATTCATATGCTAAATGCACTTTGGATTTATGATGTAACTAGGTATATATACATCTAAGCTCCTACTACACTCATGCACACAAGCAACCATTCAATCATTCAATATAGTATACATGTACACATACTCTTATGGAATTAACTCATTTTAATTCCATAGTTCAGCTCTAAATCTTGATTTATCAATTTAATTTGGTCATATCTCTTTGCCATTGAACACCATGTGTGCATTGCAAGGGACTCAATTCTGTTAACCCTTGCACAAAGGCCTATAGGACTTAAACAAGTCATGCACATACCCATCATACTCCTTATGATGAATAGATCAAGGCTTCTCTCCTAGATTAGTTTTATAATCTAGTGACCAGTCTCATTTCTTATTTCAGAAAGATTTATTAACTCTTGAAATGCTTTTACATTCTTTCTTTATTTTTCCATGAGTCAGAGAGAGTTAAACTCACTCAGGGATTTCAACTGACCATTTTTCATTCATGAAAATAATGCTCTAATTCATTTTTCCAGTTGTCTCATTCAAAAATTGTTTTATCACTTGCATATCTCCTATATTCAAGAATGTCATGATCTCTTAAACAAATCCAGTAGAATTCTATAAAAATTCTTATACATAATTCTATTGTGAACATGGGGTAAGGTTTTTAGAGAAAAACCCATAAAACATTTTAGCTTTAGATCTGAACAAATCAGCACATAAATAATTTATTGCATTGTTCATCTCCAATTTAAAACAATCTAGACATAACCATGAACCTCCTTTGTTCATACTGCCTAGCTTATCTTCCAGTATTACGCTACTTCATAATAAAATGTATTTATCATAAAAACATATTTACAAACTGATGGTTTAAGGTTCTGGATCCATATAAGAGATTATGGCATTATTCTTATCAAACAATCAAACAACCAAATCAAAGCATCAACCAAAGATTTAACAATACACCAACCATTCTCAGCATTCATGTATTCAGAGAAAAACAAATTGATCAAGCACAAAAATAAAATGGCTGCCCTTAACTTGGTTCTTAATGCCTTAGCCTCATGAGATTGATTGATCACTCACCTTTCCCTTCTTTTCCCCGAGATTGCCTAAGCTTGCAAACAGTGTGTGTTCTTCTTCTTTTTTCTCTTCTTTTCCTCAGAGAAAACGTCTGCTTTCTCTCTTGATTTAAATCATTTTACTAGGGTTTTACTAAAGGAAAAACCCATTTTATCCTCACATTCCTTAGAGTAATTATGTGTGTGTTGTCATGGCTAAATGTGCCATTTTCCCTTGGTTTCTATTTCTTGTAAAAGCAGTTATCCACTGCTTTTCCTATGTGCATGCAATTTGCATGTTTCACTTAGATATTATTTTCATGTGGCTTATCTTTTTTTTTAATACCTTTCATTATGCCCGAGTTATTTTCCATTCCTAGCTATTATCTCAGCCTATTTGTTTACTCTTGACTTATTTCAAAATTGTACTTATGTATAACTAATATTAAACTGGTTTTTAGGCATTTTTATTTACCAAAGAATATATCATTTTCTCCTTATCTCTTAATTGTTGAAAACAATTTTCTCTTTACTGAATTATTTTATTTTCTTTATGTTAAACTGTAATATATACATGTATATCCTTTTATCAATTAACGCCTTGTTAATATCTCAAGCTATCTGTTTTCTCTTGATATATAAATGTATTCATATTTTTAATTACCCTGGTGTTCTTTCCTTATTACTTTATGTTTATTCTTTCTGGGTATATAAATACAACATATGGTAATGTATAATCCATATATACACTCAGTTATATTTCCTCTTCCCTCTGAAATACCATTTCCTTCTTATTATTTATATTCAAGATATATATACACATATGAATATAAGACTTACTCATATTTAGTTTTTTTTTTAATTTTCCTTTTTCTGATTTTATTAAAATTATTCTCATCTCAATAATTTGGGTCTTCACATCAATATATTATATTGTGTGATATCTATTTATGGATTAATGTATTTCTCATGAAATACCCTCGTGATTCAAGTGTCAGGCAAACTAAAAAACACGATATACATACATTTACTAATGTATTTATTCCTTATGTCTATTTGAGTTTCTTTGATGTTCCACCTTTAGTTTATACATTCATATCCTATAAGTTTTATTATTATATAACTTTTATATTTCATATCACTTATATAATAGTCTTTTACATAATATTATATTAATTAAATATTAATTAACTAATTTTTTAATTAATTAACTCTTCAATTAATTTTAAATTAATATTCCAGTACAACTTTTATGGAATAATGTGTATTTTTATTTAATTAATTAACCTTTAATTAATTTATTTAATTAAACAATTTTAGATACATTATATTAATTTCAAAATTTTATCTTATATACTTACATGTACACTTATGTTATCTTAAACACTTTAAAATAACATAACACATATCAACATATATGATCCATGTGTATAAGTATAAACTCATTTAATTAATTTATTTTATTAATCTTATTAATTAATTTTAATTTCAAAATTAATATTTAAACAGTTTCAAACATTTTGAAATTCTCATTACCTTTTCAAACATTTTGAAAATTTATGTTATATTATAACCTTTTATAATAAACGTGCTTTTATTTTAAATTTAACTTTTAAATTTAAACTCTAGTCTTAATTTTCGATACTATTTTGAAAATTAGCCCAAGGCCCAATTTAAATTTGGCCTTTTCTATCCGGGGCAATCTTTGTGCTCACTTCACCTTTCAGGCCAAGCAGGTAACCTGTAACGACCTACCTTTTTGGACGGTTTAAATCGACAATAAACCACACATGTCAACTCAAACCATTCAAAAGGGAGGATTGTTAATGGGGTGAATAAGAAAATAAGAAAAAAGAAAGAAAAAAAACACAGAATCTCACAGCGAAATGAGAAAATATAATAATCAACTAAACAGTTCATGAAGCTGTTTTACAAATAATATTTGATTACACTTTTACAATACAGATAAGAGTTATTACATAAAGCAGGAATAAACAAATAATGAGCAGAACAACATGATGCAGTGAAATATATATAATAAATAGTAGACTAATCTCCGTCTTTCATCCTCCGAATAGAATGGCCTTCGATACACTGAAAAAGCTAAGACTGACCTAAGCATAATGAAAAGACAAAACACTCGAGTCAGAACTATGATAAAATATTTACATACATAGTACAATACACTCGTGTCAGCATAATGAAAAGACAAAACACTCGAGTCAGCATAATGAAAAGACAAATCAACAGTGAATAAATATGAGTGTAAGGGCTTCAGAGATGTTTACGAGATTTTACATCTCCTATCAGTGTCTAACGTGCGTGCAATAACTTAAGAGATGTTCGGGATTCCATCTCCTAAGGATTCGTTAAAATATTTACATACATAGTACAATACGCTATTATAGTATGTCTACAGTAAAGTAAAGTATTAAAATAGTGTTAAGGCGTTACCCATATCCCCCTTAACACGTTTTTATAAATTCCATAGTCTATACAGTACTGTAACTCCACTGTAAACTGGTGGGCTATTAGGGAGCAATCCATGGGTACGACACAAACCAAACTCGTAGTGGGCCCGATAAGGCATATGACAAGGCATGCAAGGCAATGCCCAGGGTACGATACTACCGTTTTGCGGATCCGGACTAGTGGTAACGCATAGCAGCTACCACCGCCCACCTTGGAACACACTCCCAAAATCAAAATCGAGTGGTGGCCACCAAATTAATCGCAAAGTAATAAATATGGTATCGATGAAGCATGTCTGAACGGAGGTGCGACCTCACTTGGCCCGGCGTGGTTCCTGTTTTAGTCATATCAAGTTGACCCGAGGGGCTCAGGGCTGCGTTCATACCTCATACAGTAATGTTCGTCAAATCATCCTACTACGTTCTAGATTCCCCACCACGTGCATAGTTGTTAAAGTGGTTTTCGATACTGGCAGAGAGTATGACAATATCCGATCCCGGTCTCTTTAACAACCAAACACTTATTTCACACCGGTTGGTTCTTTTACATTTCAAACAGTTCATACTTCATATCAAAATATCATATTCATTTCAAAACCATATCACTTTTGAAACCATAATTACTTCAAAATCATAATCACTTTCAAATCATAATCATTTTGAAATCATATTCACTTTCGGAATCATTAGTAACCTTAAATCATATTCGTTCCAAAATCATAACTACAAAAAAAGGTAGAACTATCATATCAAAATATTTGCATTTAAATCAATTAAATCTAAATCATAACAGTTTCAACTTTGAACAGTTGAATATTGAAAGTAGTTTATATATTGGAATAGTTATACATTAAAATAGTTTATATATTAAAATAGGTTATAGATTTAAAATAGTTATATATTAGAATAGTTTATATCTTAGAAATAGCTTATATTAAAATATAGTTATTAAAAGTTGTTTATAAATTTAAAATAAGATATATATTAAAATAGTTTATAATTTAAAAATAGGTTATAGATTAAAATAGTTTATGGATTTGAAATAGGTTATATTTTAAAATAGGATATATTAAAAATAGTTAATGTATTAAAAATTATTAATATATTAAAATGGTTTATATGAGAAAATAGTTTATATGTTAAAGATTTTGTATATTAAAACGGTTTATATCGAAAATAGTTTCAAATTAGAATTGTTTCCTCCAATTTCACAAATCAATCCAAATCGACTTTAGTTCCAAAAATTCAATTTAAATCTATCTCAGTTCAACGATTTCAATTCAAAAGGCTAAAGGTTTCCATTCAATTTCTCATTAAAACCATTTCAATTTATCTCGATTTCAAATCCATGTTTGAACTACAAATTTAAACCACTTCAAATTCAATAGGTTTCAAAGTTTAAATATTCAAATTTTTACAATAACACAATTTTGATAAATTTCATTTATATTTCAAAATTCAACTTTAAGATTTCAGTTTAAATCCATTAACAATTCATTTAAACCAATTTCAATTTCAACATTTAAAAGCTTAGAATTTTAAAACAATTCAGTTAATATAAATCAAATTTTATTTCAAAATATCATTTAACTGGATTCAAAAATTAAGGATTTAAAATCATTTAATTTAACCAATCCGGTTTCCATATATAATTTTCTACCCTATGGTCAAGTGATACAGATATATATCATTTCAACCCGCAATAAATTTAAATTTACAGGTATATATCATTTCAACCCGCAATCCCGAGAAAAATTCAAAATCCATAAAATCGCTCGAGTTTATCATTTCAACCCGTAACGATTTTTTTCCTAATCCATAAGTCCATTCGGGTATGTATCATTTCAACCCATAGATTTTTTCCTAACAGCAAACTAAGGAAACTTGCAGTGTGACAATAACATATAAATAAACATACATCCAATCGTCCAAAAATATCAACAAATAAGCATCCATCACGATCATCATTCAAATCAACCAATAAATCACAACAAATAATGTAACGACCCGCCATTTTTGGACCATTCGCATTCATTATAAGTGTATAGGTAGACACTCATGCCGGAGTTGAATTGCTCAAAATACCGCGTTGTTAATTTAAATTGGCAAAACTGAACATATACAGTAAATAAATAATCACAGATCACAGACACAGAGTAATAAGTGCAGCGGAAATAAAAGAGATAGTAGTTCATGAAGCTACTATATGAATATATAAAATACATCAGAGTTTACAACAGAAGAGTAATGCGATACATCAGAGTTAAACAAGATACAACGGAAGAGTAACAGATACAAATCAGAATACATCACTGGAATCATCGAATACTGAAAGCAGAATAGATGGCTGGATCTTCAAGCAAAGCTCCAACTTCAAAGGTGAGTCTCGAAAGCTGAACCACTCAGTCTGACCCGAGCGTAAAGCAAAAACACAAGACACTCGAGTCAGGATTAACATTCTTATATTAATAAATCCAACTCAAGTGAAATAGCAATTGAAATACAAGTAACTCAAAGGATGTTTGGAATAACCATCCTTTAAGGATCCGTTAAACTATCTACTATGTAGTAGTGTACGATAAGTAGATAATGTCTATCAGTAATATAAGAAGATATCAAAATAGCGTTAAGTCATGGCCCATTCCACCCTTAACACATTTTTATTCCCACAAGCATATACAAGACCGTAGTTTCCCCAAAACCGGAAGTCACCAGAGGGCAATCCATATACTCAAGGTACAAATCAAATTCGTAGTGGTCGCGCATAAATGGAATACAAGTATGACAAGGCACATGAGGCTATACCCAAGATAGTGATACTACCGTTCGCCTGATCCGGGCTGGTGAGAACGCAACGCCGCAGCGCCCGCAACACCGTGAGACAACACTCCCAAAATCAAGGGTGCACCAATCGACAATAAGTATAAGTAGTTCGAAGAAGTGTGTCCACTTGAGGTATCAATCCTCCATTGGCCCGGCACAGCTCCTGTTTTAGTCATTTCCAATTTGACACAAGTGTCAAGGTTATCCATTATCGTTCTCTTTCTTCAGTCAACACGAACATCATTCCAACCACTTCATTCTGGATCATCACTCCGCGTATAGTTATTAAAGTGGTTTTCGGTTTAGATAGAGAGTATATCCATAACCGAATTCCGGTCTCTTTAATAACTTCCGTAATTATTACACCGATTGGTCGTTTATTTATTTCAAAACCAAATCGATTTCATTTTCAATTCGAAAACCAACATTTCATTTGTCTTTCAAAACCGATTTCCAAAATTTACGTTTCAACTACCAAATTCATTTCAAAATCCTATAATTCAAATTCAATTTCTATTTAAACAATCCAAATATTAACTCAAGTTCGAATATAAGTTTCATTTCGAAAACATTTAAATTAATTTAATTTAACATTTAAATCAATTTAAATTCATTTATCGATTTCTTTCAATATTCATAAAGTAAATTTATCGTTCAAACCAATTTCTATTAAATTTCCAAACCAATATCAAATCAATTTCTTAAGTTCAACTTCATTAAAACAAAACTTACAAATTTGAATTAAATTAAATTCGTCAAATTCATTTCTTTCAATTACAAAATATCACATTTTATTTCTTGATAAAGAAATTCAATTTCGTTTATTTACTTACTTAAATAATTTTCCAAAACTTAATTAATAAAGAAACTCAATTCCAATTCTTTACGAAGTAAAATTCACTTATTCAAAAGTTCAATTTTTCTTATTAAAGAATTTCAATTCAATTTAATCATTAAATAATTCAATCTTATTTAATTATTAAATAATTCAAAACTTAATTATTAAATAATTTCAAAGTTTAATAATTTCAACTTAATTATAATTTCAAACTTGATTGTTAAATCATTTCAAAGTTTAACAATTTCAAACTTAATTCAATAATTTCTCAACATTCTTTCATCAATTACATTTTTAATATTCTGTTTCAGATCATCAAATATTAACATTTTCCTTTCATTAAAATTCAAATTTCAACTTTATTTCAAAACCATATTATTATTCAAATAAAATCTTCATTTTATTTTTAAATCAAATTATTGACCAATCGGTTTTTATTTAATTTTCTATCCTAGGTCAAAATTCAATTTTGGGTATTTATCATTTCAACCCGATTCCAAGTCAATTCAAAAATCAAAGCATAAAGGGAACTTGCAGTGTGATAACTGGGATGGTGTCAAAGTAAATAAACAAGCAATAACATCAATCAATATCAATCCAATAATCAATTTAAATAATCCCGAAATAACCGTATTAATTCGCATTGTTATTTGTACGAATTAATATAATTATTTCTAGAATCTACACTATCATTTCATGTAGATTAAAGATTATTACATTACGGTTTTCACTTGTCATTTATTTACAATTTCATACATCGTCAATTTAACAACATACATTCAGTGGTTTAAAATGTAATTAAACAAATCATACGTGTCAATAAATTCAACAGTTAAAGGGGTCATATTATACAAGTGTCAGTTAATCAAATTTAACATTTAATTATCCTATATCAAGTTCAATTGCATACTATTTATCATTTTAACATTAATAATTTAACGTCCAATATAAACATCAACAATCAATCAATTATCAGCCAAACTGTATTATCATCGCATAAATAATTAACAGATAATGGTGTCAGATGTCACAGGTGAACTGATACAGGCAATGGCATATATAACAGTGTATTTAACTAACAGCAGCATATTTCAATTGTCGTTTCAAATGAAATCAGATTTAATAAATAAAAGAACGTTAATCGTGAGTGAGTGCTCACCTTTCAAGGCTAGAGAGATTGACAACGGAGCAAGCTACGAATTCCAAAGCAAACTGAGATGGACACGAATTCGATGAAGAAAGCAGGCACGACGAACAAAAGCTGATAAATAAGGAATTGATGAAATGGATCAGCTCAATTCGATATGAATGGGAGATATATATATATATATATATTTCAAAACAATACTCATGTCGATATATATACACTTATAAACAAATCTATATCTAATATAATACAAAACATGTTATATAAACCTATGTATACAACTAATCTTCATAGACTTTATATCCAAATAATATTTATACCACTTTATATGCAAAATATACTAAAATATAAATGAAATGTTATAAAATATGTATACTTTTATATAAACAAAGTTTAAAAATAAAATCACTATATCAACATATAGTATATGTATGAAATCAACGGAAAAAAAAAAAAAAAACCAACAGTTTAGCATACGCGTTATATTATTCAAGCACGAATCTACATAACATATTATACCTTAACACAACAAAATTTTAGTATAAAACAAATATGTAAACACCTATGGACAAACTATAACAAACACGTGATGTATATATTAACAATATCAAAATAAAATATCAAAACAACTACTATGGAAAATATATATATACAACTGTAACGATATGCACGAGTATATATTAAAGATCTTTTTATGGTAAACTTTTAATAATACATGCAGTAACTTTTATACTTTATATTGATTATAGCAAAATCAATGCAACAACTATATGTGCGTATATATTAAATATTCTTACCTTTATGTATAAAACTGTAACCAAGTACTGTACTTAGGGCATTTATATATATTGGAATCCAAACTCCGGTCTATTTGCATATATATAAACTACTATATAATCATATATGTACGTATTGTAACTTTAAATCAATATATCTTATAAATCAATATATACATATTAACTTAAATATATAATTATATATATACAGATCATAGCATGAATTTCTTCTGAGCATATTCATATAAAACTGCAAACATACAAGTACAACACATCACCCGGTGTAAATCTCTTAAAACATAAGGTCAAACACTATGCAGACAACTTAGTTTATAATTCGTAAGTAAATATATATAAACTAATTTATAAATATAATATGTAAAAATACTTTTAAGCAATATATGTAGATATATTACCTTAAATATATCGAAAACTGCTGTAACACGAAGGAGACTTGAGAGTAAGAGCTGGGCTCCATCCATCCTTTGATATATCCAGACAGCTTGCTCCATTTTGTGAATCCATGTTTGGATTTAGGTGCAGCACAACAGGGACTGATATGCCAACTACTAGCAATGGACGCTCCCTTGCTCTCCCTCAAACATCTTATGAAACCCTTCAATCCTCGTATCTGCAACTCACACGCCAGCCTAAATAATACACATGCCAACAAAAACGCTCCACCCTGTACACCCAGGAAGCCAGCGTCCCAACCATGATAAATGGTCATAGATTCGTGTACTTCATCTCCATGGTAGAAACTTTATGCGCGAGCTAGATTAGAAAGACAGGAAAAGGGATGCAGGCGAGGAAGCGGAAGGCGCAGTTGACCTCACGTGTGTAGGTACGGTGGATGGAGGCGGAGCCGATAAGGAGGGCATCGGAGATGCGGTGCGCATGTGTTGTAGTGCAAGGCGGGAGTAAGTGCGTGGGCTAAGCGGGTGGTGCTAGGCAAGTTTGTGGAGATCCCGCTCATCATGGAAGAGAACGAATGATTTGCAAAAGATGGGATGATCTGGCTTCACAGGCTAAATAGGTTATATATGTATCTTCTTTTACTTTTTTTTTTTTTTTTTGAAGAGAAACAGGCAACAGAACATAATTCAAGTAAGAGAGAGAGAGAAAACGAGTAGGCAGAGGTAAGTAGAAGGAATGAAGAAACGTACCATCATAAAATAAATTGGAAATGATGGAGTTGTAACGGCCATTGAATTCTGCAATGTTTATTTAAATCAATTAATCGTTGCTTGGTAGTCACCGTAAAAGTTTAAAAAGGATTATGAAGTTAAAAGTTACAATTTCGGTGCTAGTACGACGCATAGTTTATTGTTTCTGTCACACACCGGACTTCAAAATACAGAAATAAATATGCCATTGAGATCAGTGCGACGAGACGGTCAAAACAGTATACAGATATCAGTGATTCGATTGAATTATGAAGATTCGAATTTTTCTACTAGCGGAAAAATGCAAGAAAAACGCTGAAAAATAAGATCGACGGAGCCAAAGATGTCCGAATTTGGAAAAACGACAAACTGACATCTTGCTCAGAAGATGGTTTAGAATTTTTCTATGTAAAAATATTTGGGTTTCGAAACATTTTATTTTCATCGTTTTTTTAACTGATTAAATTGAAGTGAATTTACGCGCGAAATAAACTTTCGTATTTTCGGACGAAAATTTACCAGTTGCTATGTTTAACTAGACGTATTCCAAATATTAAATTTTTATTTCAAAATTTTATTGTTTAAAATTTCGAAAATTTCAATTAATAACGTTATTAAAACAGTGGAAATTTACGGGTCGTTACACTCTCCCCCACTCAAAACTTTTCGTCCCCGAAAAGGAACGAGGTAGGAGAATAGAAACAACCAGAAAGAAAACAGATTTGAAGTACAAAATAACAATTAATTTAAACCATATAAATTCAAATTTAAATTAATTGATATTCAATAATTGATTTAATCCATTTGATTTCACTAAAATAAACCTCAACTATTTCTAAATTCATTATCTTATTATCCCATTTTCTTCAATTTACAATTCTAAAACCATAAATTTTGAATAGTCTTTTATTATAGTCATATTTTCTTCAACAGTTTAAATTCTTCTTTATTCCAAATTTATTCTACGTAATATATCTAATCACATATATTTAACCCATATAAATTTATTTAAACATAAAAGTTTCAATTTAAATTAATTTACATCTATTAATTTCTTTTAAATTCAAGGTATTTCCATATGTTGATCAAATTTCAATTTATTAATTCTTCCAAAACAAATTATTTCATTTTTAACTGAGTTATATTTATTGTCTTATCTAATTCTATTAACATCTTTATAATCAAAATTCAGTGTATAACATTTATTATAACACTCAAATTTATTTATAAATTCAATTTATCTTATATATTATCCAATTACATATTCAACTTCTGAATGATTTAGGTAAGTTGTATTTAGAATGCAGTTGAACAATATACAAATAAAATTTCCCAATTCAATTATTCAAGATTAAATATTTATTCCAAATTTTGATTTTATTTATAATTAAAATCATCTTTTAACAAAATTTAAGAATTAGATTTCCGTTTAATTTTAAACAATTTAGAGATATATATAATATATTTATATCAAATCAAATTAAATTTAAAATAAGATACCTATATATAAATCAAATTATACTGAAGAAATTCAAATCAAAATATTTTTCAAAACAAAACCGTAGCAAAGCTACAGAATGGTTTCTCCACTTCGAAACTCGAAAATGAATATCGATGATGCGGCCGCCATCACCGAAATTATTTTCCAGCGACAAAGAGAAGAGCACTGATTTCAACATTTTAAAAATTCTTTGAAACGATTTCTATTCGAAAATACTTTCAATAATATATACTTTAAAATTTTAAAAACTAAAGTTCGAAATCACCGGAAAATAAATTCTCAAATTTCTGAATTAAATTTATTTCAAATTCCAAATCAATTTATAAACCGTATTTATAAATTTATTTAGAACAATAATTGATAATCAAATATTATTTCAAACAACCAATTTAATTAGCTTATTAAATTCCAGAAAATTTTACTTATATTTTTACAATATAATCAAACAAATTTTGAAACCAATATTGTGTCAGTTTGCTCTGCTCAAGTGTTTTGGAAATCCTATCGATAGCGTTGATCAGACGAATCGATCGAAAACCCAAATCAACATCAGCAACTCAAACAACACAACATATATTGAAACATTTTTAATATTAATTTACAAATACACTTCCTCACTTACCGATACAATAATGGATTTTTAAGCAAGGATAGAGATTCAAATTTTTGATAGACTCAAATCAAAGAGAATTTCGATTCGAAGATAGGTTTGAAACAAGGATATGGTGATTAAATAACAAAATAAGGCGATGGATAAGTTTATATAAATCGCGGGCAACCTTAACCGGGTCGACCGTGACTTCAAGAATAAGATCATTGTAGAATTCCGAGGTAAATCGACATTCGATCTCAAGAGATAAAATTCAGGTATAGCAGGAGATAGATAGCATCGTAAACCGAGGATACAGAAATCTCCGGTAAATCGATGCCTATTGTAAAGGAGCTTCACCCCTTTACAAAATTTCGAAGATTGGCGAGACCGCCGATTCACTATAAGGGTAATTCGAAATGGAGTTATGTGATGCTCCATAATTGAAAGAAGTCGAAGAGTAGGGAACACGAATGAAATTTGGAACCGCAGGGAACGTTCCAAAATTCAAAGGAATTGAGTCAAGGGAAGAGATTGAAACTCGAATGAGAGTGATTCTGTAAATACATTTACCTTATATGTTAAGTTTTGCCTAGAGCTACCAAAGCTCTGATACCAACTGTAACGACCCGCCATTTTTGGACCATTCGCATTCATTATAAGTGTATAGGTAGACACTCATGCCGGAGTTGAATTGCTCAAAATACCGCGTTGTTAATTTAAATTGGCAAAACTGAACATATACAGTAAATAAATAATCACAGATCACAGACACAGAGTAATAAGTGCAGCGGAAATAAAAGAGATAGTAGTTCATGAAGCTACTATATGAATATATAAAATACATCAGAGTTTACAACAGAAGAGTAATGCGATACATCAGAGTTAAACAAGATACAACGGAAGAGTAACAGATACAAATCAGAATACATCACTGGAATCATCGAATACTGAAAGCAGAATAGATGGCTGGATCTTCAAGCAAAGCTCCAACTTCAAAGGTGAGTCTCGAAAGCTGAACCACTCAGTCTGACCCGAGCGTAAAGCAAAAACACAAGACACTCGAGTCAGGATTAACATTCTTATATTAATAAATCCAACTCAAGTGAAATAGCAATTGAAATACAAGTAACTCAAAGGATGTTTGGAATAACCATCCTTTAAGGATCCGTTAAACTATCTACTATGTAGTAGTGTACGATAAGTAGATAATGTCTATCAGTAATATAAGAAGATATCAAAATAGCGTTAAGTCATGGCCCATTCCACCCTTAACACATTTTTATTCCCACAAGCATATACAAGACCGTAGTTTCCCCAAAACCGGAAGTCACCAGAGGGCAATCCATATACTCAAGGTACAAATCAAATTCGTAGTGGTCGCGCATAAATGGAATACAAGTATGACAAGGCACATGAGGCTATACCCAAGATAGTGATACTACCGTTCGCCTGATCCGGGCTGGTGAGAACGCAACGCCGCAGCGCCCGCAACACCGTGAGACAACACTCCCAAAATCAAGGGTGCACCAATCGACAATAAGTATAAGTAGTTCGAAGAAGTGTGTCCACTTGAGGTATCAATCCTCCATTGGCCCGGCACAGCTCCTGTTTTAGTCATTTCCAATTTGACACAAGTGTCAAGGTTATCCATTATCGTTCTCTTTCTTCAGTCAACACGAACATCATTCCAACCACTTCATTCTGGATCATCACTCCGCGTATAGTTATTAAAGTGGTTTTCGGTTTAGATAGAGAGTATATCCATAACCGAATTCCGGTCTCTTTAATAACTTCCGTAATTATTACACCGATTGGTCGTTTATTTATTTCAAAACCAAATCGATTTCATTTTCAATTCGAAAACCAACATTTCATTTGTCTTTCAAAACCGATTTCCAAAATTTACGTTTCAACTACCAAATTCATTTCAAAATCCTATAATTCAAATTCAATTTCTATTTAAACAATCCAAATATTAACTCAAGTTCGAATATAAGTTTCATTTCGAAAACATTTAAATTAATTTAATTTAACATTTAAATCAATTTAAATTCATTTATCGATTTCTTTCAATATTCATAAAGTAAATTTATCGTTCAAACCAATTTCTATTAAATTTCCAAACCAATATCAAATCAATTTCTTAAGTTCAACTTCATTAAAACAAAACTTACAAATTTGAATTAAATTAAATTCGTCAAATTCATTTCTTTCAATTACAAAATATCACATTTTATTTCTTGATAAAGAAATTCAATTTCGTTTATTTACTTACTTAAATAATTTTCCAAAACTTAATTAATAAAGAAACTCAATTCCAATTCTTTACGAAGTAAAATTCACTTATTCAAAAGTTCAATTTTTCTTATTAAAGAATTTCAATTCAATTTAATCATTAAATAATTCAATCTTATTTAATTATTAAATAATTCAAAACTTAATTATTAAATAATTTCAAAGTTTAATAATTTCAACTTAATTATAATTTCAAACTTGATTGTTAAATCATTTCAAAGTTTAACAATTTCAAACTTAATTCAATAATTTCTCAACATTCTTTCATCAATTACATTTTTAATATTCTGTTTCAGATCATCAAATATTAACATTTTCCTTTCATTAAAATTCAAATTTCAACTTTATTTCAAAACCATATTATTATTCAAATAAAATCTTCATTTTATTTTTAAATCAAATTATTGACCAATCGGTTTTTATTTAATTTTCTATCCTAGGTCAAAATTCAATTTTGGGTATTTATCATTTCAACCCGATTCCAAGTCAATTCAAAAATCAAAGCATAAAGGGAACTTGCAGTGTGATAACTGGGATGGTGTCAAAGTAAATAAACAAGCAATAACATCAATCAATATCAATCCAATAATCAATTTAAATAATCCCGAAATAACCGTATTAATTCGCATTGTTATTTGTACGAATTAATATAATTATTTCTAGAATCTACACTATCATTTCATGTAGATTAAAGATTATTACATTATGGTTTTCACTTGTCATTTATTTACAATTTCATACATCGTCAATTTAACAACATACATTCAGTGGTTTAAAATGTAATTAAACAAATCATACGTGTCAATAAATTCAACAGTTAAAGGGGTCATATTATACAAGTGTCAGTTAATCAAATTTAACATTTAATTATCCTATATCAAGTTCAATTGCATACTATTTATCATTTTAACATTAATAATTTAACGTCCAATATAAACATCAACAATCAATCAATTATCAGCCAAACTGTATTATCATCGCATAAATAATTAACAGATAATGGTGTCAGATGTCACAGGTGAACTGATACAGGCAATGGCATATATAACAGTGTATTTAACTAACAGCAGCATATTTCAATTGTCGTTTCAAATGAAATCAGATTTAATAAATAAAAGAACGTTAATCGTGAGTGAGTGCTCACCTTTCAAGGCTAGAGAGATTGACAACGGAGCAAGCTACGAATTCCAAAGCAAACTGAGATGGACACGAATTCGATGAAGAAAGCAGGCACGACGAACAAAAGCTGATAAATAAGGAATTGATGAAATGGATCAGCTCAATTCGATATGAATGGGAGATATATATATATATATATATATATATATATATATATATATATATTTCAAAACAATACTCATGTCGATATATATACACTTATAAACAAATCTATATCTAATATAATACAAAACATGTTATATAAACCTATGTATACAACTAATCTTCATAGACTTTATATCCAAATAATATTTATACCACTTTATATGCAAAATATACTAAAATATAAATGAAATGTTATAAAATATGTATACTTTTATATAAACAAAGTTTAAAAATAAAATCACTATATCAACATATAGTATATGTATGAAATCAACGGAAAAAAAAAAACCAACAGTTTAGCATACGCATTATATTATTCAAGCACGAATCTACATAACATATTATACCTTAACACAACAAAATTTTAGTATAAAACAAATATGTAAACACCTATGGACAAACTATAACAAACACGCGATGTATATATTAACAATATCAAAATAAAATATCAAAACGACTACTATGGAAAATATATATATACAACTGTAACGATATGCACGAGTATATATTAAAGATCTTTTTATGGTAAACTTTTAATAATACATGCAGTAACTTTTATACTTTATATTGATTATAGCAAAATCAATGCAACAACTATATGTGCGTATATATTAAATATTCTTACCTTTATGTATAAAACTGTAACCAAGTACTGTACTTAGGGCATTTATATATATTGGAATCCAAACTCCGGTCTATTTGCATATATATAAACTACTATATAATCATATATGTACGTATTGTAACTTTAAATCAATATATCTTATAAATCAATATATACATATTAACTTAAATATATAATTATATATATACAGATCATAGCATGAATTTCTTCTGAGCATATTCATATAAAACTGCAAACATACAAGTACAACACATCACCCGGTGTAAATCTCTTAAAACATAAGGTCAAACACTATGCAGACAACTTAGTTTATAATTCGTAAGTAAATATATATAAACTAATTTATAAATATAATATGTAAAAATACTTTTAAGCAATATATGTAGATATATTACCTTAAATATATCGAAAACTGCTGTAACACGAAGGAGACTTGAGAGTAAGAGCTGGGCTCCATCCATCCTTTGATATATCCAGACAGCTTGCTCCATTTTGTGAATCCATGTTTGGATTTAGGTGCAGCACAACAGGGACTGATATGCCAACTACTAGCAATGGACGCTCCCTTGCTCTCCCTCAAACATCTTATGAAACCCTTCAATCCTCGTATCTGCAACTCACACGCCAGCCTAAATAATACACATGCCAACAAAAACGCTCCACCCTGTACACCCAGGAAGCCAGCGTCCCAACCATGATAAATGGTCATAGATTCGTGTACTTCATCTCCATGGTAGAAACTTTATGCGCGAGCTAGATTAGAAAGACAGGAAAAGGGATGCAGGCGAGGAAGCGGAAGGCGCAGTTGACCTCACGTGTGTAGGTACGGTGGATGGAGGCGGAGCCGATAAGGAGGGCATCGGAGATGCGGTGCGCATGTGTTGTAGTGCAAGGCGGGAGTAAGTGCGTGGGCTAAGCGGGTGGTGCTAGGCAAGTTTGTGGAGATCCCGCTCATCATGGAAGAGAACGAATGATTTGCAAAAGATGGGATGATCTGGCTTCACAGGCTAAATAGGTTATATATGTATCTTCTTTTACTTTTTTTTTTTTTTTTTTGAAGAGAAACAGGCAACAGAACATAATTCAAGTAAGAGAGAGAGAGAAAACGAGTAGGCAGAGGTAAGTAGAAGGAATGAAGAAACGTACCATCATAAAATAAATTGGAAATGATGGAGTTGTAACGGCCATTGAATTCTGCAATGTTTATTTAAATCAATTAATCGTTGCTTGGTAGTCACCGTAAAAGTTTAAAAAGGATTATGAAGTTAAAAGTTACAATTTCGGTGCTAGTACGATGCATAGTTTATTGTTTCTGTCGCACACCGGACTTCAAAATACAGAAATAAATATGCCATTGAGATCAGTGCGACGAGACGGTCAAAACAGTATACAGATATCAGTGATTCGATTGAATTATGAAGATTCGAATTTTTCTACTAGCGGAAAAATGCAAGAAAAACGCTGAAAAATAAGATCGACGGAGCCAAAGATGTCCGAATTTGGAAAAACGACAAACTGACATCTTGCTCAGAAGATGGTTTAGAATTTTTCTATGTAAAAATATTTGGGTTTCGAAACATTTTATTTTCATCGTTTTTTTAACTGATTAAATTGAAGTGAATTTACGCGCGAAATAAACTTTCGTATTTTCGGACGAAAATTTACCAGTTGCTATGTTTAACTAGACGTATTCCAAATATTAAATTTTTATTTCAAAATTTTATTGTTTAAAATTTCGAAAATTTCAATTAATAACGTTATTAAAACAGTGGAAATTTACGGGTCGTTACAAATAAACTGGTTATCATTATCTGGTATTTAACTGGTAATTAAATGCAATATTAATTTAAATGGTAACTGAATTAAAATAAACTCAAAGTAAATTTAAATGACAATTTAAAATACCAAACATCAACCAATAAATTTCTAATCACATCATAAATTCAATTTAACCAACGTAGGATGATTTAGTATTTGTGAGCGGGTTAAATCACTCACCTTTGATTTGTCGTCGATTCGAAATCCAAAATTAGCCAAAAAAAATTAACAGTCTTAGAAAGTAGCCAAACTAGTTTCATAACGTCCATAATTTCGATACGATAGCAACGGAGAAAACCACGCGTGAATCTGAGCTTGTATGTAAAAGTTATTAACGTTAGAAGATTGGAAAATTTCGACTTCGAGTCTTACTTTGGTCCGCCGCCTCAAATACCCGGTGCTCGCTCTGAGTTTTTGCCAAAACAACCCGAGACTCGAGTCATTTGGTTCCTGACTTGAAGTCGCTGCAGGGTATTTGCCTCTTGAACCCGAAGCGCTACCCGAAGTCGATGCAGAGTTTAATTTTTTTTGTTATTGAAATTGAAATTAGGATTTTCAGCCCTTAAGAAGAAAGAGGAGATGAGTAGGAAGTGTACTTACAGACAATATAAAATGAAAAGGCTGCTATGGTTTATAACATCCTATATAGGCAAAGGTAGGTAAGAACAAATGGACCGATCGAATTGGGTCAAAGTGATAACGACGACCCAAAAAGTTCGTTTTGTTTCCGAAATGAAAATGGGTAATCCAATATATCGAAATATATGTTTTCGATATTTTAAAACTCAATGGAACTAGTTTCAAACCCTAATTCCATTGAATACAGAAGTTAGCTTTTAAAATCAGATTATATTTAAATCCTTTTAATTGATTTTACGCGTTTCGAGCCTGTAGGTTCAAACGATAAGTCTGATCGCTACGAAACCTGAATCCTACAATAATTCACTGTTACGGATACGATGAAACTGGTTTTGTTGAAATCCAAAACAGTGGTCAAAATGGCTAATTTTCACGTTAATTAAGTAAATTATTATTAAATTGGTTTAATCACTTTTAAATTCAAATTTACAAGTTAACCATTTTATCATTCTTGATTACAGAGAAATTTAATAATCTTTTTAAAATAAATTTTCTTTATTAAACCTAAGATTTAAATATTACACTAATTATAGCATTCAATTATAACGGTAATAAATTCATTAATTATAATTTTAAAATTCCAATAAATTCATTTATTTTGATTTCACTCTTATTATTTGATCAATTATTACCTTGTGAATATAATTAACGTTAGTTTACATTTTATTACATTCATATTTTACAGTTATCATCTTTTACCATATTAACTATAATAATTAATTTTCGGTGATTTTTCCAAATCAATTTCAACGGATTAAATAATAAGATAATAAATAAGCAATTGTTACTTTTACGTAATTTAATCACATTTATAAGTTTATTGTTTACAACAAGATTATAAATTTATGTACAAATAATTGATTTCACGTTATATACTAAAACCAATTAAATAAAATAACATATAATTTCATTATTAATACAACATTGAATTTATTTTCTTATTTACAATTATCACAACATTAACTTTACAATTAATTCAATTGATTGAAATTACATTAAAATATTTATTAATTACATTAAATCAACATTATTAAATTACATTCTAATTGTTTTCATCATTAAATCATAAATTTCTTATTTCACACAATATTAAATTTAATAGTTTTAATGATTAAAATTTACGGGTCGTTACATCACCAGGTAGGACAGGGTACTTAATTACCTAATTCCAATCCTAGACATCACCTCTCTAGACACCATACTAAGTGCGCAAGCTTAAGTAGTTAGCTCTAATATAACTAATTTGGAGCGCACAGGCTATTAGGCTCCGATACCATTGTTGGAACTAGGACAGCCCACAGCGGAAGAAATGGGTAAATTTCAAAAAATTTACCATTTTGGATCTTTAATGGACCTATGAAGTCTAAAGGTGTACAGATTCAATGTGATAAAGTTTTTAAATAAAATCTTATTTTATTTAAAAATTGATTAAAAGAAGTTTTTAATTAATTTAAACTTAAATATACAATGTATCAAATACACCCAATAATTACTCAAAAAGGTAATTAAAAGTAAGAACTTTTTGTTTCTTTCTCCAAAACTTGTGTAATTTAGAGAAGGAAACCTTCTGTTAATTTTTCTAAAAGTTGTGAAATTAATCAAGGGCATAATATGCTTTATATGGAGAGAGAAAGCTTTTATTTCTCTCTCTTTTAATTAAATTGATTGATACATTAAATGCCATTAATTAGCAATTAATACATGACATAAAATGTAAGTTTTTCCAAATATATTCCAGTG
Organism: Allium fistulosum; assembly: GCA_030737815.1. NCBI lineage: Eukaryota > Viridiplantae > Streptophyta > Magnoliopsida > Asparagales > Amaryllidaceae > Allium > Allium fistulosum. Next base: position 717,982,599 of record CM060905.1, on the reverse strand, counting down.
TGAATAATGAATGTGCAACATTGTGGTGTTTATAAATGAAATGAATTTTCACATTTATTTATATATATGCATACTTATACAATTGATGGTTAGAATTGTGGTATAAAATGCCAAAATTTATAACCATCCATAAAATACTTGTAAATTAGATTGTAGTTTTAATTTTATGATATTAACACCAAATGAAGCAATCCTTGAATAAGTAATAATTGGAAGAAAATGATTATTTATATTCTACGAACTTGTAACAACCCAAAATTTTGGCCATTGAATTTTTAATACTTAATTTATTTTAAATATTAAATAATTTGATTTTGGAATTTGATAACTTATATTCAAATATAAGGATTGTTTAAATATTTGGATTTGTGAATTAAATATGGATTTAATAATTTTATTTAACTCCTTTGAATTAATAAATAATATTAGTGAATTCAATTTGTAAATTTATTAGTAACAATAAATAGATCAAATAAATATCAATAATGTGATTGAAGAATAAAAAATGATATTTTAATTTATGAAATAAGCATTATGTGGCATTGTCTCAGATTTTAACAAAACTAGTGCCATTGGAACCAGAATAATAAATTGTTGTACGCTGACAAGTTTCGTGACGATCGAATATACTGTGTGATCGAGCGAGCTCGAAAAGCGTAACGATTAATTTTAGAAAATTTAAATATTACAATTTGATTTAAAAAGCTAACTTCTGTATACGATAGAATTAGCTCTTGAAAATTGTTCCTTTGAGTTCGAAATAAGGGTATTTAGGTTGGATCGCCTGTGTGCACGTCTTGATTGGAGTTCGAGAAAATTCGAACGTGAATAGTATCGAGTGGGTTCTCTATATAAGCACCTTAACCTCATTATTTTGGCCCAAGCCCTAAATGAAAATGTTGGCCGCCATTTTCAATTTCTCCATCCAACAGCCCTCCTTCAACGAGGTGATGATGTTTTCTGGCGAAGTCGACAACTGCAAAAAGGACCCCCGTGAGGCGGGGGACATAGTGGATGATGTGATCGTCGAATGAGGTAGCATAGCGGTGGAAATCCCTTGATGATTGACGCAACGTTTCTTGTCGTTTTCTTGGCGACGGTGTGGAGTTAGAGCACGAATGGCGATGTGTCAAGGAAGGCTGGAGCATCATTTTGCCAAAGTATGGAGGCTCCTAGAGTGGCGAGGCGGCGGCAGCGGTTTTTGATGACGGAGACGTCAAGATTTGATCGTGTGCGGCCATCGAGATGTATAAGAGGGTGATTAAGTCATTAATTAGGGTAATTGAGTGATGTAATTAATATTAATTATATTATTTAATTACAAAATCTTATTAAACACGTATATATTTCATACGACGTCCAAATCAAGCACGGTTAGTTGCTTTGTGCTCGTGGAGTTGATATAAACAATTTGGAATTGGATTATAGGAATTGGAGCTTATAGAATTTCAAGTTAAAATCAAACGCTATTCTACTTTAGATGGAACAAAAACGCTTGACAATAACTGGAATTCGGGTGAGTTAAACTCACATTTTTGGTTAATCGTATTTTATAGTAGATAAAAAAATTATTTATTGCCTACTTGGATGTTATTTTATATTGTTGTTTGATTGATTGTTTGGATTTGGTTCCCGTTTTAGAAATTCATATAACTATATATTATTGTTTGTTCCCTCCTAGTAGCGGATGGCGTAAATAACCATTTTGTTGCGGGTACAAAAACAAGAAGTCAGAGTGTTATCATAGAGAACAGGCCACTACGGAACACATCGAAAAATAAACATACATATATATGATTTATAAGGTATCTTTGTAGAGAGACCTAAAGGGGTTTCTTGCCATTATTTATTTATTTACTGTTATCTACATCTCATTTCTATTCTTTTATTGCTTATATTGATGTTTAGTTAAATAATTATGATAGTCTATTTGAATTGTTTAAGTGTCGTTATAGTGATTCTTTTGCTATATCGTCACTTATTGAATATCATCTCCCCAAACCCTTATGTGTTGAACTTGAGCTTGTATTTTTACAAAATGGATTTTTATAATTCATTAATCATTTTGATTAATGATATTTGAATTTAATCAATCGTTTTACTTAATAATGTTTCGATTTAATTAATCATTTTAGTTAATGATATTTGAGTTTAATTTATTATTTTAATTAATGATGTCTTAAATTTAATTAATCATTTTAATTAATGATGACTGAATTAATTAATCATTTTAATTGATGATATTTGAATTTAATTACTAATTGTAACTAATGATGCTTAAAATTAAGTTAATTATTTCAATTAATGGCATTTTAAAAGTTAATTAACTGATTTAATAAAAGAGTTTAAGGTAAATCAACCGAATTGATAAAAAGTGTTTAAAGTTACTTAATTGATTTAATAAAAATGTTTTAAAGTTAATTAATTAATTTGATAAAAGTGTTTAAAGATAATTGATTAATTTATTAAAATTTATAAAGGTATTTAAACTGATTTATTATCCTTTGGGATAACATGTGTTAGTTAAATTTATAAAGGCTGGTTTATAAATAGAAAAATCTTTTGATTGAAATTGTTTAAAAATAAAGCTAAGTGTAGAATGTTTTAGGTTTATAGTAAACCATGTTTTAATGGCATTTGTTTTTTACCATTGTTTTAATACACTTAGTATTATAATTTGCCCTTTTAAAAAGAATATTTCAAAGAGATTTTTTAATGTATTTTAGAAATATTTGAAAAGTGAAAATCAAGCCCAAGTGTAGATTAAATGCTGTAAAAGTTTGATTCATTTATTAGTGGAAAGCGTATGCGATTTAATTTCCATACACAAATCACTTTGTTATTTCTGATAGTTGATGTATCGATTATCGATTTCGATTCTGCTATATTATTTGTATTTCATCACTCTAAGACGAGGTGTTGCTTTATTTGAGCTTTGTTATCCTTTGTCAAAAATGACTAAAACCAAAGAGCAGGTAGGGGGGCACCCTCTTAGTCCTTGTTGTGCTTCATCATTCTAAGACGATTTATCGCTCATTTTAAGCATTGTCATCCAACACCGTGGAAAACTAAAACCAAAAAGCGAGTGGGAGCCAAGCCATGTGGGTCGCACCTATTATGGTATATTCACATTCATCTAGAGAAGTTGATAGCATGCATGCGTTGATATGAGTATATTCGGATGCTTGTGGATTTAACAGGATCCAGCTTGGAAGTTACCGAGAGTGTTGCGTGTTTGGCGTGGACTCTCAAGTACATTTTATCTAGAGGTATACTTTCGGTGTAGGGGAGAGCACCCTTCTAGTTATGTTGGATAAATTTATTTTTCTTGTTTTATCTTGAACCTTGGAATTGATCTTTTCATCTTTTGTGTTACGTCAATCCAAGACGATTTGTACTCATTCGAGTGTTGTTATCCTTTGCCGGAAATGTCTAAAACCAAAGATCGGGTAAGGGGGGCGCACCCTCCTAGTCATTTGTTGAAAACTTTCCCTTTACTTATTTAACTCAAATCTTTGAATTGTGTCTAGTAATTTTCTTCGAGAAGTGTCTGAAGCTCTTCTCAATGTCTAATTATATTTGTCCATTCTATAAGTTTGGATTTTTTTTATATCTATGTACATGCTTTCTTGTTTGGATTGTTGTTTGATCGTTTTCCATTTCTTTATATATGGATGTTGTTCTTGTTGGGGAAAACCCGTTCAGCTTTTAGCGACATGGTCCCACAAAATTATTCAACTTTAGCCTTATTACTTGAGTTTTCTCACGCTATTTTTTCAAACTAATTCGGGTGTTATTTTATTATAATGCTAGGGTCAGATCGAGTTTTTCCTAGGTTGGCTTTGGTGATATGGAGTTACTGGAGAAGAGCTAGATGTTTACCTAGCATAGTGTTTTATTTTCCACTTTATTATATTGTATACCTATAAGCAATTGTAAGGTAAGAATTTTATAACTATCCACTGATAAGGTTTATTTTTAACTATGATGTACTCTGTATTTTGGAGTAATAGTTTTTACTGTCTTTGTTATATTATTTGTTGTCGATTCCGCTGTGAGATTCTGATTTCCTTATTCTCTATTCTTTTCTTTTTATTTTACCATAACAATCTGCCTTTCCGGCAATTGGATGTTTGGCATTTGAATACCGTGAATGTATTTGGTGTTGACTTTCGATGGTGGGAAAGGCAGGTCGTTATAATACTTATGACCATAAATGAAAATTTTAAAATACACATAAAGACACTTTTAATGCACATTAAACACACTAAAATGCACTTTAAATTACAAAACAATTTTATAACTAAATAGATGTTTGCATATATGTATATGAATATAGAGATTAAGAAAAACATATGTATGTGTATATATATCTATATAACAAATTTTCTTTGTTTTAACAAAAAAGGCAAAGAATGGTCTGGATTTATTATTGTCGAACATATCAGATGGCTGCAATTCATCCATGTCAGCAAACAAATCATGTTTTCTTAACTCCATTAATCCTCATAATGCTAACACCTGTAAATAAAAAAACGGAGTTAAGATAACTACTAAAATCCAAATCTGTGACTACTTATACACAATTATCGTTACAACCATGTAACGACCCGTATTTTTCAACCATTTAAAAATATTAAATTTAATATAATTTTTAAATAAAATGGTTAGCAATAAAAATTTAAGATGTTAAAAAACAAATAAAAGTGAGCGAATGTGTAATAGGATAAAAGATAATAATAATATAAATAGAATAATAAATGTTTACATTTAATATGAAATTTATCGCATGTTTGTGTTGAAATGAAATAAATGTTTTAATGAAAATAAAAGAATATTTTGAGAAAAATAAAATATATGTTTTCATCCCAAAAGTAAGCGGAATTTTATAAAAAAAGAAATTTTGGGTACTAAGACAATATTTTACGGTCGTTGAAAAACAACCGTAATCTATATAGAATTTCTTTTAACGTGTAAACTCAAAATTTCAATAAACTGAAGTTGTATATTAAAATGTGTTTTTAATAAGTTTAAACTATGAATTCAGATTTCGCACTTTGTGAAAATTTATGTCGTTCAAATTTAAGTAGAAACCGATTAATAAATTTAAGGGTAAAATGTCATATTTCAACATGTAAATATTTTTACATAGAAAAGATATAAAAAATTCTAATTTGAATGGCTAAGTTTGTTCCATTCAATTCTGATCTTTCTAGCTCCGTCTATCGTGATTTATAATTACATACGTTTTGAATCGGTGTAATTGGCGACCGTAATGGATTTTTGACACGACTGTCGTAGCACAGATTTTATTACACCATTAAATGTCTCTCGTCACATTGATCTCCATGGTATATTTATTCTTGTATTTCGGTATCCGGTGCACAACGTTAAGTGGCTGAATTCTAGTACGTAACGGTACCCTATACCTCCACATCATCAATTCGCACTTTGTATATTTTTCCTTCCTCTTCATTCACGTAAGCAAGCCAGCCGGAAAAAATGAACGAAACCCCTTCTCCAATCTGACGATCCTCGAACAAAGGCACCAATCTGTTCTCTTTCTGCCAAAGTCACTAACTACAAAGTTGTAGAGCTTGACAAGATGAACATTCTCAACGGTCAAGATCGTCATTAGTGCGGCGGATCGACGGCAAAATCGTCACGACTGTCGAATCTAGTTCCATCAATTCCGATGACTACAGTCGTCAATAGGTGATGATGTCAACATGGAAGATGGAGAGGAAGGTGAGAAGAAGCCACAGCCAGGGTTTGGAGGGCTGGCATCAACTGAGGTGGCCGGAAATCGTGGATGACTGCAAATCTAAAATGACAAAATTCGTCGTCGTCGTTCATCGTTGGACGTTGGAGTCTAAAGGAAAGTTGAAGAGTTTGATGAGGGCTATGTGCTGCCCAAAATTGGTGATCGTCGGAGTAGTGTGGTGGCCGGAATTTCAACTGGAAGTCGCGGCATTTTTGGTCTTTGGGCGACGAACGACGGCGCTGGAATGGAGGGGACCACCGGCGATAGCAAGCTGAAGGTGGCGGTGTCCTAGGGTGATCGATTGACGGAGGTCCGGCGTACTTTGGTGGCCTTATTATGGTAATTAAGTGATTTTCTTAATTTATTAATTGTTAAATAGAAATGACAGAATTTGAATGGTTATTAATTCATAACTGGTTCGTACGAGGTCGGATTCAAGTGCGATCAGTTGCGTTGGATTCGTATCGAAGTTATCTTCACGATGGAGTTGGATTTTTTGCTATTCACTTCGGTGAAATTTCGGACATATTTTTAAGGTGAGTGTTCAAATCACTCACACAATACTAAAATATTTTGATGTTAGTTAAATTAAAAATGAAGTGATTTAAATTTATTGATCAATGATTGGTAGTTTAAATTGACGTTTTAATTAACAAATAAATTGAATTGTTAGGAATTTGAATTGACAGTTAAATTTGAAATTGAAATTAAATTGGCTAGTTAAATACTTGATATTTGATAACTGTAATGACCCGTATTTTTAGCTATTTTAAATGGTGAAATTGAGTATGATTATTGAATAAAATGGTTAAAAATAAAATTTAATGAATTATTAGGGTAATTTATTTGAATATGAACTTGAACACAAATTTTGAAATAACCAATTTCGAAGATTTGGCGATAACGAGTTTTGAAATGAAATTCTATATATTGAATGTGTTTATAATCAATAATAGGAATTTAGTGATAAGTGTTGAATTATTTAGATGGAAATAAAATAATGTTGATAACTAAAATTTATTTGGAATTTAATGATCTAGTTATATTGATTTATTGGATAATTAAATTGTTTAAATTTAGTATTGGAATTATTTAAATAATTGAATCTTTAATTTATTTGAATGAAAATGGTATCGGAAATTGATTTAAATTTTATTTTAGTATGAATGAAGGTTGTTAATATTTAGAATTGGATTTAGAAGTGAATAATTAGAAATTGAAAATTTTATATTTTAATTGACAGGTGAAAATAGCCATTTTGGCCACTGTCTCGAATTTCAACGAAACCAGTTTCATCGGATCCGTAATAGTGAGTTATTACTGTAGGATTTCAATTTTCGTAGCGATCGGATTTGTCATTTGGCCGTGTGTGCTTGAAACACGTAGAAATCAATTTAAGGAATTCAATAAAATAATTTGACTTTGAAAAGCTATCTTCTGCATATGATCGAAATAGGCCTCGGGACTAGTTCCATTGCGTTCAGAATGGGGGCAAAACATTATGAACGTTTGGCGGCACGTTTCGATTCGATTTTGGGTTGTTTCGGACCCAGCTATATAAATACGGCACGCAAAACGAGAAATATTATTATTATATTCTGGAAACCCTAATCAAAAACATGGCCGCCGTTCTCTCTGTTTTAACGGCCAGAAATCTTCGAACTTCTTCCCCTCTGATCTCCTTCATCTTTCATCGAATTCAAAAACCTCCAACATGAAAGTCGTAGAGCTCGACGAGCTCTACACATCCAACGGTTGATTTGTTCTATTACGTCATGGATTCGACAAGATATGAGATTGAAGGCGTGCGGTTTTTCTCGAATTTCGTGAGAATGGAAGCAGCGGGGTCGATGAGACTTTAGGCGATGGTGGAGTTGGCCAGCGCGCTTCCGATGATATCCTCTGATCGATGTCCAATTGTACGTAGTGCGAGCGTGGATAAAGGATAGATCGCGTTCATGGGTTCGGTTGTTTTCACGATGGAGAGGATGGTATACGTGTCTTTCTTTATTTAATAATTAATTATTATGTATTGAAATTTCAAATGTTCTAACTCGAATAACTTTTGCATACGAGCTCGGATCAATGCGCGGTTTTCTCCATTGCATTCGTATCGAAATTCCAAACATTATGGAACTGGTTTGGCTACATTCTGAGACTGTTCAAATTTGGGCCTTTATTTGGATTTTAAATCGTCGATAAATATAAGGTGAATGTTTGTACGCTCACAAGTACTAAAATATATTTTTTATGTAGTTAAATTTATATCGTGAAGTGAGTTGAATTTATTGATTGTTGTTGATAAATTTAATTAACATTTAAATTGACATCTGAATTAATTGATAGGATTTGAATTGACAGTTAAATTGAATTAGAATTTAATTGCCCGTAAAATACCCGATATTGATAATTATGAAATTGTTGTGAATTTTATTGATTGTTGGATAATTGGTTGTGATGGATGTTATTGGTTGATATTTTAGATGTTTATTTATTTTGATATATCATGTTACAATCCTGTATATTATTTACAGTATATAAACTGTAAATTGGATTATTTCGAATAAATTAAGAAATATGTTGAAATGATGTAACGCCCCACCTTTATGGTCATAATAACAAAGAGTATTAAAAGAAATACTGTCTATTATTACGAAGAATAAGGCTGGATAGGAGCGGCCATCCATAGTTGGCCTTACACTAATATTGGTTATCTCGATAGGAGTGGTATATGCTTTTTATTTTTCATCTATTATTTATTTACTCCCATCGACATATCCAATTATCAGTATAAAACAAACTACGATAGTTTATAATAGTTTAGGACATTAGATATAACAATAACACAGATAATATAATTGCGGAACACAGATTAACAAAAATCTCATATATATATAACCGATGTCAGTTACAATATAGTTGACACGATACATATGATACAACTACAACTGTCGACTCTAGAAGTTATATATACAAGTACATTATCGACTAATATACATGAATACATATCATTCTATATACTGACACGACTACTACAAAATGACACTGACAACTTCAGAAGAGGTGAAAAGTCTTCAAATCTCGAACAGCAACTCAAAGAAGGAAATCTACAACCTGAAATAACTCGGGTCTGACCCAAGTATTACATTCAAAAGAAAATAATACACGGGTCAGTCTAATTCAAACTCAGTTATTAGTGCATAAAAGCAATAATAATTTAAATAGACGACAGTCACAATAATTCCCGTTTATCCAACTCTTTGAACAAAGAAATCGGATAACAGTAAATAGAACACTTAACAGTGTTAAACAATAAATCGGCAGATTTAAAACATCAACAGAGATAGATAAAAAGATTACCAATGCAGATAATTTGGAAAACGATAGAATTGTCTAAACAGCAATTTACAACAAAATCCAATTATTAAATAAATAATCAGAAACTCCGAATCTAATTATCGAATAGATAATTAGACACAACAAAATAATCAAATCAAACTAAATAAAATACAACTTCAAAATATTAAATTGATCCAACGAAACAATTCACACGATCGAAATATCGATTAAAACAGTCAATTCTGGTAGGGCTGCAGTACACGCACGCGTGTACTGCCTCGCCACTACCCTGATGAAATACACGAGTGAGGGCACTAGAGGTATGGCACCATAGCACATAAATGCATGAGTAAGTGATACAACAAATCAGGGAACAAATAAACACAAAGGCTACTGGTTCGCAACCACCAGGCAGTGGCAACATAGAGTATACCAGTGTGAAAGAAATATCACTGCAACATGCACTAGTGAGGCAAGTTAACAGCAATCAACAGAATGATAGTGCCCAAAACGATTTCAATATGACAATCCAATATGCAACTACTTACATATACTCAAGCAACTCAAGTAGCCAAGTAGTTCAGGCTTGAAGCCATCAAGTGAACAAAGTATAAAATCGAATAAGTGAAGACACCACGGATACGGCCTCACAGTAACAATTCAAATGACAATGCCTCACGCCCTACTTCATATACATGAAATACAACTGAATCCAAGTGGATAAAACAGTGCAGACTTGACTGTCACAACTTAATGAGTCAAATGCAAAAAACAGTCAATGGTTAGACTGGTCAGGTAAGTTTTATATGCAACTGAACAAATGGGTGCAACAGGTCAGGAGCAAATATGTGTACCTAAGGTACCACATATATGCAACTGTAAGGCTGAAAAATGCAATCACCAGACTCGAATGCAAAAACTACAAACTCAAGTGTAGTGAAATCAATTATAAACTCAAGCATGAATGAACCCACAATGCAGCTTCGATTGAAAACAATATCACCGTTAAAACTAAACTCATATATATATGGTACTCAAAGCAACCAGCATATATAAGTGTAGTGGAGGCCAGTGATCAAGGAGCATTGCAACTTCATTCATGTACGTACGACTAAAATCACAAGGCCACTGGTCAAACTAAATTCCATGTCATGATCAGATAGGAGCCAAACCAGTGAACCAAACTCCAATGTGCAGGTAAATGAAGATGCAATGAAGTCAAAGCAAATATATGACAATACAGCAAGGCACAGCACAATTTCCAGTGAAGTCACAACGAAATCAAGACATCAAGTATGAACAAATTAATGCACCAATACAGTTCAGTGAACTGAAGTGAAGTCACAAGTGTAAAACTACACCAGACTAAGTGCCACCAAGTAAGCGAGACTCGACATAAACGATCAGGTAATAGGCATATAAACCAACAAGTTAGAGCATACAAGTGAATCATAAACTAAGTGTACCCAAAAATGCAACATATATTCGACTGTAAACTGGACAACACACCTATCTCGGTCAAGAACAAGGCACAGTGCCGAAGAAAAGGCAAAGGCCAGCAATATTTGAAATAGATCAAGCAAGAATCAAATGTCAACAAATCATAGTGACAGAAGTCAATCAAGGGTCAGAAAATCCACAAAACCATGGCGACAAAAAAACATCATCAAATCCTTTTAACAAACCCAAATGGCCGAGATAAATCATCCACATCAAAATGTACTCGAATGGCCGAGAATATCAAGTGCAATTATAAACAATAAAGCAACATAACACCATACTTCACTACGAACCAAAAAATAGGGGTTCAAACCCTACTTAACAAATCATCGTAGGCTAAACGACTTCAAAACCAAAAACAACGAGAACAAAATCAATTCTCAGACGAACGAAGATTGACTTCAAAACCCAAATGAACCAAGAAATCACGAAATCACCAGCTCAAAAACGATAAAGTTCGAATTAAATGTGAGTGACAAATAATCACTCACCTTTTACAAAATGAGGCACCCGCTATCTTTGATCTCATTGATGCCCCAATTTTTTGAACGAGGCAGCCACCATTTGAAAACGAACGAACGAAGCAATCGCACGCAGATGCCATTTTTATTTTCTCGTTTGTAAATTTATTAGGGTTCGAATGAAAATAAAGGGGGAACAGGTTTTTTAGTCTTGTAAAAATTTTCACGGCGTCAACTACATATGGTCCACGTTATTTTAATTTCTATAAAGCCCAATTAGCAATTTATAGAAGAGTTTTAACTCTAACAATCCAATTGAAATTTTAACTTGATTTAAAAATTTCAATTGCAATTGATAAACTATTTAAATCACCACTTGACGATATTCAACGGCTATAAAACACTGGGTTGTTACAGACTCCCCTCCTTATAAAAATTGCGTCCCCGCAATTTTCATAATTAAGGTCGTTATTACCAATAAATTTTCTAACATAAACTGGTTAAGCTAGCAATTAAAAGGTAGAGGATATAAACACCAAAGAAACCTTTTAATTTCATAAAAGAGATTCACAAATTCTCAAAAAAATCTAATTACCAAATGGATAATTAGAAAACAATCAAAACTGAATTCAAAACTGAATAAATACAATCATCAGCACTATTCAATTATCAACTAGACAATTAGAATTCAGAAATCACAAAACAGCAATATCTAATTATCGATACGATAATTAGAAAACAGCAAATCTAATCATCAACAAAGATAATTAGAAAACACAAAACACAAATCGCAAAATCGCAAATATCTCGTTATTCAACAAACAACTAGAAAATACGAACTTCATAATCAGCAAATTCAAAATATTAACAGAGATAGAGATAGATAGAAAACAGCGATTCAAATAAAATCAGCAAACATCAATTATCTAATTATCTCAAACGATAATCAGAAGACAAATCAGCACATATCTAATTACCACAACCGGTAATTTAAAAATTTCAAATCAACAAATATTCAATTATCAAAAACGATAATCAAATTTTAAATTTAACAAATATTCGATTATCAAAACGATAATCAAATTCCAAATTCAACAATTATTTGATTATCTCAAGCGATAATCAAATTCCAAATTCAACAATTATTTGATTGTCTCAAGCGATAATCAAATTCCAAATCAACAAATATTTAATTATCTAAAGCGATAATTAAATCTAAAATCAACAAATATTTAATTATCTCAAGCGATAATTAAATCTAAAATCAACAAATATTTAATTATCTCAAGCGATAATTAAATCTCAAATCAACAATTATTTAATTATCTCAAGCGATAATTAAATCTAAAATCAACAAATATTTAATTATCTCAAGCGATAATTAAATCTAAAATCAACAAATATTTAATTATCTCAAGCGATAATTAAATCTCAAATCAACAATTATTTAATTATCTCAAGCGATAATTAAATCTAAAATCAACAAATATTTAATTATCTCAAGCGATAATTAAATCTAAAATCAACAAATATTTAATTATCTCAAGCGATAATTAAATTTAAAATCAACAAATATTTAATTATCTCAAGCGATAATTAAATCTCAAATCAACAATTATTTAATTATCTCAAGCGATAATTAAATCTAAAATCAATAAATATTTAATTATCTCAAGCGATAATTAAATCTAAAATCAACAAATATTTAATTATCTCAAGCGATAATTAAATCTCAAATCAACATATATTTAATTATCTCAAGCGATAATTAAATCTAAAATCAACAAATATTTAATTATCTCAAGCGATAATTAAATCTCAAATCAACAATTATTTAATTATCTGAAGCGATAAGTAAATCTAAAATCAACAAATATTTAATTATCTCAAGCGATAATTAAATCTCAAATCAACTATTATTTAATTATCTGAAGCGATAATTAAAAGCAACAATTATCCGATTATCAAAAACGATAATCAGAACTCATATCAACAAATATCTAATTATCACAAGCGATAATTAGAAACAACAAATATCCGATTATCAAAAACGATAATCAGAACTCATATCAACAAATATCTAATTATCACAAGCGATAATTAGAAACAACAAATATCCGATTATCAAAAACGATAATCAGAACTCATATCAACAAATATCCAATTACCTGTAGATAATTGGAAACAACAAATATCTAGAAATCAATTAAGAAGACTAGAAAATCAACATAAAAGCTTGGATCGATCCCATCAGATGGCGAGTTTTTAATTCGCCGCACGTGCATCAACAAATGGCCGAAGCCTACCAAGTACTCAACATAATTTTGGCACCCAACAAATGACCCGAAGGTCCAATAAATGACCCGAAGGTCTAGTACTGGTATTTGACCCGAAGGTCCAACAAATGACCCAAAGGTCCTCATAGTGGCTCGAAAGCACACGAAAGCATCAAAATATTTCAATTAACAAGTCCGGAATTAACCGAAATAGCAAACGCACATGTCCCATACCACGTGTTTTACTAAATCGTTTGATTCTCTTCATCGTTTCCTTGAAAGTGCAAAATTCATCAAAATCATCAAAACAACAGATATTCAATTAACGAGTCCGGAATTAACCGAAATAGTAAAAGTGTGGTTCCATACTCCTCACTTTTGCTAAATAGTTTAAATCGCTTCATCGTTTCCTTGAAAGTGCAAAATTGTGTATTTTGTAAAAATACACTTTACATTCTCAAACGGACAAGTCCGGAATTAAGCGAATCAGTAAAAGAAAGGGGTCATAGTCCTCGATTTTGCTGAAACGTTTAAATCGCTGTCTCATTCTTTTGAAATCGCAAACTGTAAGATTTCTGAAAACAATTTTATTTATTTTGTAAAAATAACAATTCACATTCTCAACTGAACAAGTCCGGAGTTAAGCGAAACAGTAAAAGAAAGGGGTCATAATCCTCGATTTTGCTGAATCGTTTAAGTCGCTTTCTCATTCTTTTGAAAACGCAAACTGCTAAAATTTTATAAAACAATTTTCATTTTAAAACGATTTTCCAATCACGTGATTAAAGCAGCAAATCAGTAACAATTTCGATAAAGAAATTGTACTTCTCAAAATACCGAAAAATCGTATCTCAAACTCAACATTGCGGAATAACCGCTTGAAAATCCACCTTTAAAATTTGACGGTTATTGAAGCCAAAGCGACAGTAAATTTTAAAACGTCAAAATCACATCAAAACAATTTACCTCAAAATGCAATATCAGTGAATTTTCATTCATCAAAATGCCACAAAACACCGTGCTCCAAAAATTTAGCATTGGTGTAAAAATCCCGTTATAAAAATAACGGCAACAAAATACGTTTCATAACCTAGCATCGGTTCAACGTAAAATAAATGCAGTAACGTGCAATTCATTTGCACGCACATTACAATATAAACAAGGAAATCATTAGAGTGTATCTTCAATGAAGACAACTCAAAACAGCAAAAGCTAATCAATAGATGATTAGTACAAAAGGAAGCCAGCGGAAATTTCAACAAAAATCACATATCTGCAATTCCTTCGAATCCTCAATTCGGATTCGAAATTCTCAAAGAAACAAAATAATTACAGCTATGTAAACAACAAACAAAATTCATATCAATTTCGTATTTCGATTTTTAAATCAAAAAGATTATCAGTTGTACTCAGCTAAGACAGTTTCACTGTTTCCGCTGCGCACTCTGATAAATAGAACACGAATCAATCAAATCATCAGAACACAATTTCATCAAAACAACAAAACACAATTCCACTTTTATTTTTAAATAAAGATATTTAAAAATTTCATCAAAATTTCAAAACTTTAGTTTTGACTCAATTCACAAATAAAACATCGACCAATAGTTGTAACATATGTTCCATCCAAGTTATGTTTTATATTATGTCCATAAACCCCAAGCTCTTATACCAACTGTAACGCCCCACCTCTATGCTCATAATAACAAAGAGTATTAAAAGAAATACTTTCTATTATTATGAAGAATAAGGCTGGATAGGAGCGGCCATCCGTAGTTTACCTTACAATAATATTGGTTATCTCGATAGGAGTGGTATATGCTTTTTATTTTTCATCTATTATTTATTTACTCCCATCGACATATCCAATTATCAGTATAAAACAAACTACGATAGTTCATAATAGTTTAGGACATTAGATATAACAATAACACAGATAATATAATTGCGGAACACAGATTAACAAAAATCTCATATATATATAACTGATGTCAATTACAATATAGTTGACACGATACATATGATACAACTACAACTGTCGACTCTAGAAGTTATATATATATAAGTACATTATCGACTAATATACATGAATACATATCATTCTATATACTGACACGACTACTACAAAATGACACTGACAACTTTAGAAGAGGTGAAAAGTCTTCAAATCTCGAACAACAACTCAAAGAAGGAAATCTACAACCTGAAATAACTCGGGTCTGACCCGAGTATTACATTCAAAAGAAAATAATACACGGGTTAGTCTACTTCAAACTCAGTTATTAGTGCATAAAAGCAATAATAATTTAAATAGACGACAGTCACAATAATTCCCGTCTATCCGACTCTTTGAACAAAGAAATCGGATAACAGTAAATAGAACACTTAACAGTGTTAAACAATAAATCGGCAGATTTAAAACATCAACAGAGATAGATAAAAAGATTACCAATGCAGATAATTTGGAAAACGACAGAATTGTCTAAACAGCAATTTACAACAAAATCCAATTATTAAATAAATAATCAGAAACTCCGAGTCTAATTATCGAATAGATAATTAGACACAACAAAATAATCAAATCAAACCAAATAAAATACAACTTCAAAATATTAAATTGATCCAACGAAACAATTCACACAATCGAAATATCGATTAAAACAGTCAATTCTGGTAGGGCTGCAGTACACGCACGCGTGTACTGCCTCGCCACCACCCTGATGAAATACACGAGTGAGGGCACCAGAGGTATGGCACCACAACACATAAATGCATGAGTAAGTGATACAACAAATCAGGGAACAAATAAACACAAAGGCTACAGGTTCGCAACCACCAGGCAGTGGCAACATAGAGTATACAAGTGTGAAAGAAATATCACTGCAACATGCACCAGTGAGGCAAGTTAACAGCAATCAACAGAATGATAGTGCCCAAAACGATTTCAATATGACAATCCAATATGCAACTACTTACATATACTCAAGCAACTCAAGTAGCCAAGTAGTTCAGGCTTGAAGCCATCAAGTGAACAAAGTATAAAATCGAATAAGTGAAGACACCACGGATACGGCCTCACAGTAACAATTCAAATGACAATGCCTCACGCCCTACTTCATATACATGAAATACAACTGAATCCAAGTGGATAAAACAGTGAAGACTTGACTGTCACAACTTGATGAGTCAAATGCAAGAAACAGTCAATGGTTAGACTGGTCAGGTAAGTTTTATATGCAACTGAACAAATGGGTGCAACAGGTCAGGAGCAAATATGTGTACCTAAGGTACCACATATATGCAACTGTAAGGCTGAAAAATGCAATCACCAGACTCGAATGCAAAAACTACAAACTCAAGTGTAGTGAAATCAATTATAAACTCAAGCATGAATGAACCCACAATGCAGCTTCGATTGAAAACAATATCACCATTGAAACTAAACTCATATATACATGGTACTCAAAGCAACCAGCATATATAAATGTAGTGGAGGCCAGTGATCAAGGAGAATTGCAACTTCATTCATGTACGTACGACTAAAATCACAAGGCCACTGTTCAAACTAAATTCCATGTCATGATCAGATAGGAGCCAAACCAGTGAAACAGACTCCAATGTGCAGGTAAATGAAGATGCAATGAAGTCAAAGCAAACATATGACAATACAGCAAGGCACAGCACAATTTCCAGTGAAGTCACAACGAAATCAAGACATCAAGTATGAACAAATTAATGCACCAATACAGTTCAGTGAACTGAAGTGAAGTCACAAGTGTAAAACTACACCAGACTAAGTGCCATCAAGTAAGCGAGACTCGACATAAACGATCAGGTAATAGGCATATAAACCAACAAGTTAGAGCATACAAGTGAATCATAAACTAAGTGTACCCAAAAATGCAACATATATTCGACTGTAAACTGGACAACACACCTATCTCGGTCAAGAACAAGGCACAGTGCCGAAGAAAAGGCAAAGGCCAGCAATATTTGAAATAGATCAAGCAAGAATCAAATGTCAACAAATCATAGTGACCGAAGTCAACCAAGGGTCAGCAAATCCACAAAACCATGGCGACAAAAAAAACATCAAATCCTTTTAACAAACCCAAATGGCCGAGATAAATCATCCACATCAAAATGTACTCGAATGGTCGAGAATATCAAGTGCAATTATAAACAATAAAGCAACATAACACCATACTTCACTACGAACCAGAAAATAGGGGTTCAAACCCTACATAACAAATCATCGTAGGCTAAACGACTTCAAAACCAAAAACAACGAGAACAAAATCAATTCTCAGACGAACGAAGATTGACTTCAAAACCCAAATGAACCAAGAAATCACGAAATCACCAGCTCAAAAACGATAAAGTTCGAATTAAATGTGAGTGACAAATAATCACTCACCTTTTACAAAATGAGGCAGCCGCTATCTTTGATCTCATTGATGCCCCAATTTTTTGAACGAGGCAGTCACCATTTGAAAACGAACGAACGAAGCAATCGCACGCAGACGCCATTTTTATTTTCTCGTTTGTAAATTTATTAGGGTTCGAATGAAAATAAAGGGGGAACGGGTTTTTTAGTCTTGTAAAAATTTTCACGGCGTCAACTACATATGGGCCACGTTATTTTAATTTCTATAAAGCCCAATTAGCAATTTATAGAAGAGTTTTAACTCTAACAATCCAATTGAAATTTTAACTTGATTTAAAAATTTCAATTGCAATTGATAAACTATTTAAATCACCACTTGACGATATTCAACGGCTATAAAACACTGGGTTGTTACAAATGATATATACCTATGGCATTTATTTTGGAATGAAATAAGATATCCATCCCTGGATTAAATTGGAATAACTGATTCACTTGGCCATAGGATAGAAAATTATATACGGATACCGGATTGGTTAAATTAAATGATTTTCAAATTTTTGTTTTGAAATTTATTTAAATGATTTGATTTTAAGAAATAAAAAAATCGAATTTATGGAAATCGAATCATTTTCGAACTTGAGCTCGGAAAGTTGGAATTTAAAATTGATAACAGGGATTGTTTAAATAATCAAAATTGAGACTTTTAAATTATAATCGAAATATGATTTGAATTTCAGAAATTGATTTGTTTTAAAGGATTGGACTTTTATTCGAACTTTGAATATTGCTAAGTAAAAGTGATATAAAATGATATTTCGAAATTGAGCTCGGAATTGAATTATATTTGAAGATTTGGATTTTAAATTGGATATTGAAGGTAAATTTGATTTAAGTGTATAAATCGATATTTTGGAAATCGAACTCGGAACTGATATAAATCGAAATGGTTTAAATTTGAGAATTGAGTTGAAATTAATTTGGAATTGGAATTTAAATTAATTTGGAATTGTAATTTAAATTAGTTTGGAATTAGAATTGAAATTAATTTTGAATTGGAAGTGAAATTAATTTGGAATTGAAATTGAAATTAATTTGGAATCAAAGTAAAATTCGACTTGAAATCGGAATTGAATCGATTAAATCGAAATGGAAATTGGGATTGATTTGAATTGAGAAATTTGGAACTGAATCGGTTTGAATTTGAAACTATTTTCAAATAAATTATTTTAGTATAGCTGTTTAAAATCTATCTTCTTTAAATATTCAAATTATTTTGATTTTCCAAACTATTTTACTATATAAACCATTTTTAATACTCAAACTATTTTCTATTAAACTATTTTAACTATTTTAAAACTATTTAAACTATTTTCTAAAAATTCAAACTGGTCAAAAGGGTGGAATGTTTATATTTAAATCTTGGATTTTAATACGAATTAGGTTAAAGTGAAGTTATAACCAAAATCGTAATTAGAATCAAATTTTGAAGTGAAATCGATATATCGAACTTAATTGACATTTTGAAGTAAAATATGATTTTTGAAGCAAATATGATGATTTCGAAATGGATTTGATTTTGAAGCAAATATGATATTTTGATATCAAATATGAATCGTTTTCGGAATGTAAAAGAGCCAACCGGTGTGTAAAATTACGATTGGTTGTTAAAGAGACCAGGGCCTCTTATTGGCATACTCTTTGTCAATATTGACACTTTGACAACTGTGTAAGCGGTGAATGATATCCAGAATGTAGTGGTTGAATTGGCGAACGTTTGCTGGAATGACGTAAGAGAACGATGATGGATAGCTTTGACACTCGTGCCATAATTAAAATGACTAAAACAGGAGCCTATGTTTGGCCACTGAGGTTAGCTACCTCTAGCGACGTTGATCCCTCGTATTACTATTGTGATTTCGTATTCGATGGGTGCACCATTTGTTTGGATTGATTGTCGAGGTCGGCCACGGGTGGGTTACGACGAGCAAGTAAAATTTTACATATTCATTTCACTTCTAAATTTTGAAAAATCAAGGTCGGCATCTATTAACAAGGAAAAGAGGAAAAAGGAAGAAGATAAACTAAGAGGAAGCTTAAGCAAATAAAACTATTCATATCTCAATCTCTTTAATCACAAAGGCTAAGGTGAATAATGTTTACATCTCATTTTTGATTGTGCTTTCGGTTTTAAGATGAATTCTGAATATTTTGCAATGATCTGCCATGGTTTTGAACGATGGAATGAATATATATACTTGTTGATGAATTATGGTTTTTCATATTTAATTTATGATATGTTTTAAGGTTAAAACCCAATTAAATGACATCTTTTTGCCTTGTGAATTTTTATGAAGATCAAAAATAATATTTTGGAGATGGGTTTCAATTTTCAGAAGTTTTGGAATTAATGTGGATTTTATATGAATTTTTTAAAGAAAATGATAATTTGGGTTATAAATTATTTACGGGTAAATAATACATGGTTTTGGTCTGAAATTTTTATATGTTAGAAAACATATTAAAAGAGATTTACTGAAATTTTTCCAGATTTTTCCTAAGAGTTTTGATAGGTATATAAAATTATTTAAGGTATGGGACTTAAATGTTTTATACATTTTAAAATGGAGAAGGGGCTTTTTGTAAATAATTGGAATTTGTTAATTCTGGACAATGGCACCACTTTTGAAAAATTAATATGGCAACCAATTAGATTTAGAAAAACAAGGCAGATAAGTACAAAAGAAAGAGTTTAAAAGTACAAATAAATAGGTTTTTCATTATTTCGCCTCGTTTGACACCAGGTTCCGCCTCCATACTATCGCTTTCGACACAGTCGAAAGCAATGCATATGGTATCGGGCAACTGGTACGTAATGAATTGGATGTGGGCGAAAGGTATAGGGTCGAAACCATAGGGTTCTGAAAGGGTTGAAGCTTTGCTTTGGTTTTAAAAAAAATGCACCTGCTTGCTTTCGACTAAGATGCTTTCGACTTGGTTGGGTTTCGACTAGGTCAAATGGTTTAAAAGGAAATGGTTTCGATTGGGTTGCATCTTTGTTTTAAATGAATGCTTTCGTCTAAGTTGAAATACCTAGCTGCCGCCTTTTTACCTTTCGACCCAGTAGGTTTCGAAGGGGTTGTTTTTGTATTAGAAAATATGCCCATCTCTCCGATGCTTTCGAAGGGATGGTTTCGACACCATCACTTCATTACTTAGGAAATGGTTTCGAAGTAGTTTCTTTCGACTTAAATGTTTTAAAACCCTTCTTCTATAAGTAAAACCCAAATTGGTTTCGAAAGAGATGATTTGAATGATTTCAAAAGGAAGTGCTTTCGACTTTAATGGGGTTATGTCATTTTGCTCTACTTGAAGGCATAATCCAATGGTTTCGACCGAGACGTTTTCAAAGGGTTTCGAAGGAGTTAACTTTGAATGGTTTCGAAAGGTTTCCACATGTTTTAAATTGAACCTAAAAGCTTTCGAAAGGTTTAGGTTTAATGATTTCGAAAGGATTTAAAAGTGGTTTCGAAGCGGTGGTTCCCCAGAGGTTTCGAAGGAGTCAAAAGGTTTTGTTTTCTGATGGTTTTGAATGGTTTCAAAAGGAAAGGTTTTCTAATGGTTTCGAAAGGCAATGTTTAAAGGTTTTTAACAGAAAGATGTCAAAGGTTTTTAGAACTTTCGAAAGGGTCACATTCAATGGTTTCGAAGGGGTTACCTTCAAGGGTTTCGAAAGAGTGTTTAAAGGTTTTAAACAAAGGTTTCAAAAGTATTAAATAGGCAATGTAGCCTAAGTATTTTCAAGTTAAAAGGAGTTTTAACTTGTTTTGGAAGGATAGTTAATCATTATTAAATTCCATCAACATTATTTTGAGTAAAGTAAATATTATGGAAAAATGGCTTAGAGTAAAGCTAAAGATATATTTTCCTTGTATATATATATGATTTGAAGGATTAAATCATTTTGGAAAGGTTTTCAAGAAAAATTTAAAGGGTAGTTAACCCTAAGAAAAGAAGTCGGATAGTTATTCTATTTTGCATGCAGTTTGCCTAAATTTCGGACAGTTAGTCTATTTTAATCCGGGCAGTTAGTCCAATTTGCGGCAGTCGGTCCAGTTTTATGGATAGTTAGTCCATTCTAGCATAATGGACCTTGCTATTGTTTTTCGGACAAATAGTCCTTTTGTTAGCATAATGGACCTTGCTATTATGTTGTGGGCAAATAGCTCACATATTACCTATTTTACAGACAGATAGTCCGTTTATTAGCATAAAGGATATTGCTATTTTGATATAATCAGTTTGATTAACCAGTTTGGTTGCAAGAAAGGATTTGCAAAATTTATATGTTTTGAAAAGGATATTAGTGAGGGGAAACCCATTCCGCTAAGCGGCGTGGTCTCATTTAATATCAGTAAACCGAGATGTAACATAATTATTTACACCAGGCTTTATGTCTGACTTGAAGTTTTTGTTTCCCCTTAAACTCTCGGGTACTAAAAATTGATTTGAGTAGGCTGAGGGTTGAGGTTTTCGGGTTTTGTGTTTTGGCAAATAAAGCTTCTGAAGACAAGCAGGTGGCTAACGAATAGCTAATTAGGAATACAGATTGTTCTATTTATTTTTCCGATGTGTATATTAAGTCATATATGACAATATTTCTCTAATCAACTAAAGGGGCATCGTCGTATGTCGCTCTTGGCTTAATTTTGTAATGATATATTTAATCATTGCCTGGGAAATGTTAAGGGATTATGTAACATGGATATGAATTAGTGTTCTGAAATTTAATCAGCAAAATGTTGTTTTTTTGAAATTTGTGGTTTTTTTCATATTCATGTGCTTTTGATAATATGGATACCATTATCATTACAGTATTTTGTCACCAGAAGTTAATACTATGGATGACTCCAGCATTTGTAGCGCTTAGCTTTTGGCCTCTAGATACGGGATGTTACACTGTCGACTCGGGTTCCTCATGGTAGTGGGTTGAGCATTTCCATTAGTTGTGGTGCTTTGTAACAACCCGCATATTTTACGATTGAATATTTAAATATTTTATTTAAATATCGAATCGTTAATCGGATTAAAGTCCGAAAAGCTACTTTTTGTAAACAGTCGAATTGGGACTCGAGACCACCTCCATTGAGTCCAAAATGGCATTTACAACTTTTTTGAGTATAAACATCGATATGTTTGGAGTTGAGTAGAATTTGCTATTTTTCTACTAGAGCTTTAGGTTTGGGTTTCAGCCCACTAACCCATCTTAACACCCTAGCTCAGTCCACCTCTCCTCTTCACTTTATTCCTATTTTCCTAACATTCAAGCTTCAGTAAAAATGAGGAGAGGAATTGGAAATTAAAATTCAAAACCCTAGGTTCCTTTGCAAATACAAATTCTTGCTCCAAATTCAAAGAGAAGCTAAGGTAAGCATCTCCTTCTTCTTCTCCATCTCAATCTCTCTCCAATTTCAGAAACTTCCTATAACCTAATTTGGGAAATTATTGCTTGTAGACTTAGATTGGAATTTCTAGAGTTCAAGTGGAAGAGTAGTTGATCTCCCTTTGCTTTCAAGCTTCTCCTTCATTGTTTTTGGGTTTAAAGGTGAGATTTTTATCTCACATCTAAGTCTATATCTATCTTTGTTGTTAGGTATGAATTCCTAACATCTATTCCTTGTTTATTTGCTTTTGGATTGAATTGGTTTTATGAAGATTTCAATTTTTAGTGTTTTGAAGTCGAAACTTTAAAAATCCAATCTTTGATGTTTGAACACGTTAGTGGAGTGTTACGAAGGGCCATACAAGGCTGGGTTGTCGCTTGGCGTAAATCCCTAGTCGATGTTGCTCGTTCGCTCTCGTTCCGTGTAATTTATTTTGCCCCATAAGGGGGCTAGGCTGAATATGCTTCAGAAGCAGGTTCAGTCGACTGAACCAGGAGGTCAGTCGACTAAACCAGAAGATGAAAAATGCTTAGAAGCAGGTTCAGTCGACTGGACCAGTGGGTTAGTGGACTGAACCAGGACCCAGGAATTTGCTTGGGTTTGTATCAGTCGACTGACCATCTGGGTCAGTCGACTGACCCTGGGGACACAAAATTCGTGTCCCCGTGTCAGTCGACTGACAACCTGGTTCAGTCAACTGACCTGCTTGTTTCAGTCTATTCTGCCTATTTTGCTTGAGGTTCCAATTTTTATCGTTTAGTGATTATCCGATTTGTTGTTATCATTTATTATCTACTTTGATGACTTCTTCTTCGAGATTTTTGAGGATATCCATTTTTGATGGATTCAGTATCGATTTCTTTGGATTTGATTCACGTCTTCGTATGTGAATTTTTGATGATTGATTGCTTCTACAATCATTTCTGTGATTTGTCACTTTAAAATATAAAGGTTTTCTATACTAGTAGTAAATAATCAAACTCTTTCGCAAGATGATTTCAACTCTATTTTTAATACAAAGCTCGTTTATAAAACCGTTTTCCAATCTATTAGTATATTCAAACCTTTACCTCAGTCATATGAGAAATCTAATTAAACGACTTAGTAAAACAACTGGTATGAAACGCTTGCGTTTACTTCGTCGGTTAATTCTTGGACTTGTTCGATTGAACTCTTGTGACAATTTTCGAGTGGAAATCTACAATTCGTTCGTAAATATTTTAGTTAAGCCAGTGGTTATGGGACATGAAGCTAAACTCTTATATTTACTAGCTTAGTGTAATTCACACTTTTTATTGATCGATGATGATCATTTTGTGATCTAGACTAGCGATGTGCGATGTCTATTTGTTTGTGTGGAGACTAAAAACCCCGTTTGTGGAGCTTCGGCTCAAATTTGGCGGGGTAGCGACCCATGGTCTTCGGGCCGTTTGTGGAGCTTCGGCTCAAAATTTATGGTTAGCGACCATGGAATAGCGTTCTGTTTGTGATACACGTGGTTATGAGTTTTCATGCTCCCGTTTGTGATAGGCCTTTCCCCCTTTGTGATTTCTGGATTTCTAGTTGATGATTTCTAGAATTTGTGTTTCACCTCTTTTTGTGATTGGCAATGATATGTTTGTCAATATTTGGGGTTTGGTGAATAAAATAAAGAATATGACATTCTTTTTTATGCTTTGAGATTCTTGAGATATTGTATGATTTTGTTGTTGTTTAAAGTATACTTGTCACAGTTTGACATTATTGTTATCATACATTTTTGTTATATCTCTACTCTTATCTCATTCTATATGTGATATTTATAGCTAGACTGATCCGTTTGTTATTTTCTTATTAAATAATACTCGGGTCAGACCGAGATATTACAGGTGCTTCTGCTTGACTCCTTATCTGGGATCATCTTCTGACTTTTGTCTAACTACATTAGATTGGTATTTTTTATTGTTATACATTTGAGATAGAGACTCCCTGATGTATACATATTATTTTGTCTAGCACTTGTATCTATTCTTTTGTAAAGTAGTGGATCTTATATGGCTACTATTCTGATGTACACTTTTATGACCTATATTCATATCTGATTCCGCCTTTGTGATATGAATGTCTGTGACTGATTTGTGCTATGTTTATTTCTATATTTGTTTCTGAAGGCCTCTTAGCCACTGTGTGGTAGCTTCGGGTTTGTACTTGATGGATTTCCTCTTGAAATGAAATGTAAGTTATTTTATCTGACATATCGATACTCGCCCAAAGCAATTACACAGATGGTCGCTCCTCAACAGCCTTATTCTTCGCGCTAGTCGATGGCATTACTTAGTAGTGTTCTTGGCTAGCGTGAGCATAGAGGTGGGGCGTCACAGCTTGGTATCAGAGCCAAACTTTGGAATAATATAGAATAATCTAGCAAGGATCATTGTCCTAAGTCTTTCTTAGGAATCGTGCCATAGGATTTAATTCGAGTCTTCGTACCATTCTATCCTATTTCTTTTTATGATGCCTTGTTTTATCAATCAAGTTTGTTTGATATTCATTTTGAGATTAACCTTTTTTTCTCTTTTCTTTCTTTCTTAAAGAAGAGAAATGGTTAGATCTGGCCGTCCCAGCACCGGTCAATCTAGTGCTACTCCCCAAGATGGAGTATTTATGTCTGCTCAGCAACTTCTAGATCTTGTAAGAAATGCTCAAGCTGTCGGACCCACTCCAGAGCCCACCCATCCTAAATCTGGGTTTGCACGCTTGTGCAGTGATTACACTAGTATGGGCGAAAAGCCATTCAAAGGTTCCGAGAGCATTATAGAAGCCAAGGCTTGGCTTCCAACATGTGACCGCATCATTTCTCGCATGAATCTTATTGGTCTCCATCGAGTCCAAGTGGCTTCTAGCATGCTCAAAGAAAGAGCATTAGACTGGTACGAGCTTTTGATCTCTGAAATTAGTGAAGCGGATCTTACTTGGGAGCAATTCCAGGAAAGATTCGAATTGAAGTTTGTGCCGGAGGCTGAAAAAGTAACATTAGCTCGGCGCTTTATCGACCTTGTTCAAGGTGAATCTTCCGTGACCAACTACGTCGCATCTTTTGAATCACTCTCTAAATATGGGGTCGAGTATATTAATACCCCATTGAAGAAAAATCAGAGATTTGTGTATGGCTTGAACAAGAGCCTCAAAAAGCCATTACTTCTGAAATTGGAAGTTTCTTTTGATCAGCTTGTTGATATTGCTCTTCGACTCGAAGAGGCTGATAAAGATAGTGATGCTGAGGTAAAACAAAACATCAACAAGAAGAGACCTTTTAAATTTAAGCCTAATCCCAATAAGAAGAGGAAGCAAGCAACACCGGTAGCAAATACTCCTACCTCTCGTTGTGGAGAATGTTACAATTGTGGTTCTAAGGACCACTATGCAAACAAGTGCTCGAAGTCTCTTTCTTGCCGCTATTGTAAGAGTTCGGGTTATACTATGTCTTTGTGTCCCAAACTTCAAGGCAAAAAGGAAGGCAAGCTAAACATTATGCAAGCCACTGCTAACACTTCTCGTGGTCAAGGTATTTCTCATTCTATCCTTGATGGCATTATTATATTTCGTGATCTTCCTATTCGAGTTCTTTTTGATACGGGTGCATCTCACTCTTTTATATCAAAAGAACTTGTTGATGCTTTGTCTTTGAATGTTATTGGCTTGATGACTTCATTGAGAATTGTGAATCCGGTTGGTGGATCCGCAACACTTAGTTTATTGTGTAAAGATGTCGAGATTATTTTATGTGGTTACTCTTTCCGTGCCGATTTGCATGTTATGCATTACCTAGGTTTCGGAATGATTTTGGGAATGGATTCGCTTAACCGTTATGAAGCCTATATCATATGTCCTGAGCGGACTATATATCTTCGACATCCTCAATCTGTTAAGCAGATTTCTTTTGTTCTGAAAGATTTAGATTCCAATTCGAAAGCATCCTTGTATTCTCTAAATCCTCATGATGACGATAATGATGATGAGGAAGATGTCATTTCTCTCATTCACATTGTTCGTGAATTTCCCGACATATTTGAGCCCGTTTTAGGATTACCACCTAAGCGAGCAATTGAGTTCATAATTAATCTAATCCCTAGAGCTCTTCCTATCACTCGTCCTCCTTATCGTATGTCCAATAAGGAAAATTAGGAGATGCGTAAAAAATTATCCGAATTGGAAGCGAAGCAATTTATTCAATCTAGTTCCTCTCCATGGGGAGCTTCGGCTATTTTTGTGAAGAAATCTTATGGTACACTTTGGCTTTGCGTTGACTACCGCAAACTTAATGATCTCACCATCAAGAATAAATATCCCTTACCGCAGATTGATGATTTATTCGATCAGCTTAGTGGTGCTAAAGTTTTTTCACAGTTAGACTTAGCAATCGGTTTTCATCAGCTCCGTATTGCAGAGGATAACATTCCTTTGACATCGCTCCGTACTCGTTATGGATCTTATGAATGGCTTGTTATGCCATTTGGTTTGACGAATGCTCCGGCTTATTTCGTTGACCTTATGAATCTAGTTTTCAAATACTTCCTCGACCGATTTGTTCTCATCTTCATCGATGATATTCTTGTTTATTCTAAAACCGAGGAGGAGCATGAAAATCATCTTCGGATTGTGTTGGAAACTCTTAGGAGCAACCAATTGAAAGCAAAATTTTCTAAATGCCACTTTTGGCAATCTCGTGTGAAATTTTTGGGACATATCATTTCTGAATCCAGAATTTCCGTGGATCCTTCAAAGATTGAAGCAATTCAAAATTGGAAGAGATCGGAGAGTGTGATGGAAATTCGTAGCTTTCTCGGATTGGCGGGCTATTACCGTCGGTTCATAAAAGGCTTTTCCAAGATTTCCGTACCTCTTACAAGTTTGACAAAGAAGGGAGTTAAATACATTTGGTCAGACAAATGTGAAGCTTCATTTAAAAAATTAAAAGAACTCCTTTCCGATGCTCCTATTCTTGTGATTCTCGATGGGAACCAAGATTTTATTGTTTATACTGATGCTAGTCGTGTTGGTTTGGGTGTCGTTCTCATGTAGCGGGAACGTGTTATCGCTTATGCTTCTAGGCAATTAAAGCCTGCCGAGACTAGATATGCCACTCATGATTTAGAGCTCGCGGCTATTGTTTTCGCCCTTAGAATTTGACGTCATTATCTTTTGGGAGAGAAATTTGTTCTCTACATCGATCATAAATCTTTGAAGTATTTATTTTCTCAAAAGGAACTTAATTTGCGTCAACAACGTTGGCTTGAGTTCCTTGCATCTTATGATCTTGATATTCTTTATACTCCCGGAAAGGGGAATCGTGTTGCCGATGCCCTTAGTCGTAAGCAACAAGCGGTTGTTTCCATGATGGTATCCGAATGGAATGATCTCGCGACTTTATCCTCTTGTGAGATTCGAGATAGTGAATCCAACTCATGTTCATCTCTTGTTTTATGTAGCCTTGAGGCTCATCTTTCTCTTTTAGACCGCATTCTTGAAGCTCAAAAGCATGATCCCGAATTGGTTCTTCTTAGCCAAAGTTGTAGGGATAAAATTGATATTGAAGGTTTGAAAGACTTTGATATTGATGTTCGTGTCGGTATTCGAAAATTTGGTAGACTTATTATACCAAATATCATTGATCTTCGTAAAGACATTTTAGAAGATTCTCATCGTTCTAAATTTACCATTCATCCCAGTAGTAGTAAAATGTACGCGGATATGAAGCGACTTTATTATTGGGATGGAATGAAATCTGATATTGCTAACTTTGTTAAGCGTTGCATGACTTGCCAACTCGTTAACGCCGAGCATCGAAGGCCCGGTGGGTTATTGCAACCTTTAGAAATTCCAATATGGAAGTGGGATCAAATTTCCATGGACTTTATTGACGGTCTTCCCCGTTCTCGTTCGGGTCATGATAGCCTATGGGTAATTATAGATAGACTTACAAAATCCACCCATTTTATTCCCGTTCGGTCCAATCGGACCGTACCTATTTTTGCTAAACTCTTTGTCAAGGAAATTGTTAAATTGCATGGGGTTCCTACTTCTATTGTTAGCGGTCGTGATCCATTGTTTACTAGTGGATTTTGGAAAGGTCTTCAAAGAGCTTTGGGAACGAAGCTTAATTTTAGCACCGCTTATCATCCTCAGTCTAATGGACAAACCGAGCGTGTGAATCAAACTCTTGAAGATCTTCTTCGTGCATGTGTTCTTGATTTTGGTGGAAGTTGGGAGGATCATATTTCTCTTGTTGAATTTTCCTATAATAATAGCTTCCAATCTAGTATTGGTATGGCACCTTTCGAGGCACTTTACGGAAGGCCATGTCGATCTCCTTCGTGTTGGCTTGATGTCGGTGAGAAACTGGTTTTAGGTCCATATTTTATTCGGGATGCCACAAAAAAGATTGACCTTATTCGTCATAGGATGAAAGAAGCTCAAAGTAGACAAAAATCCTATGCCGATAATCGAAGAAGGAAATTAGAATTTTCTGTGGGAGATTTTGTGTTTGTTCGTGTTTCACCTATGAAGGGTGTTGTGCGTTTCAGTCTATTGGGAAAATTAGCACCTCGACATATTAGCCCATTTCCCATCACTGAACGCATTGGTTCCACGGCTTATCGCCTTTTATTACCGACTCAGTTTTCTGCTATTCATGACGTATTCCACATCTCTCAACTACGGAAATGCCTTCGAGATTTCGATTCTATTCTTGAGCCCAGTGTTATTGAAGAAATTGAAGTTTCGCTTAATTTGACTTATGAGCAACATCCTATTCGAATCATTGTTTTGAAGGTTAAACGCCTTCGAAATAAAGATGTTCCTCTTGTGAAAGTTCAATGGTCCTCAAATCCTAAGGATTGCTCTTGGGAATCCAGAGAATTCATCGAGCGAACACATCCGGA
Organism: Allium fistulosum; assembly: GCA_030737815.1. Lineage (NCBI taxonomy): Eukaryota > Viridiplantae > Streptophyta > Magnoliopsida > Asparagales > Amaryllidaceae > Allium > Allium fistulosum. Next base: position 717,952,508 of record CM060905.1, on the reverse strand, counting down.
CTTGCTCTCCCGTGCTCCTTAAGGTGAACTTCTTATTTCAAATTTCTTCCTTTTGTGTTGATATGCTTTTATTGTTGTTACTTCTTATTTATTTCTTAAAGATTGCGAGGACGCAATTTCTTTAAGGAGGGGAGTCTGTAACAACCCGCATATTTTATAATTGAATATTTAAATATTTTATTTAAATAAAGAATCGTTAATCGGATTAAAGTCCAAAAAGCTACTTTTTGTAAACAGTCGAATTGGGACTCGAGATCACCTCCATTGAGTCCAAAATGGCATTTACAACTTTTTTGAGTATAAACATCGATATGTTTGGAGTTGAGTAGAATTTGCTATTTTTCTACTAGGGCTTTGGGTTTGGGTTTCAGCCCACTAACCCATCTGAACACCCTAGCTCAGTCCACCTCTCCTCTTCACTTCATTCCTATTTTCCTAACATTCAAGCTTCAGTAAAAATGGGGAGAGGAATGGGAAATTAAAATTCAAAACCCTAGTTTCCTTTGCAAATACAAATTCTTGCTTCAAATTCAAAGAGAAGCTAAGGTAAGCATCTCCTTCTTCTTCTCCATCTCAATCGCTCTTCAATTTCAGAAATTTCATATAACCTAATTTGGGAAATTATTGCTTCTAGACTTAGATTGGAGTTTCTAGAGTTGAAGTGGAAGAGTAGTTGATCTCCCTTTGCTTTCAAGCTTCTCCTTCATCGTTTTTGCGTTTAAAGGTGAGATTTTTATCTCACATCTAAGTTTATATCTATCTTGTTGTTAGGTATGAATTCCTAACATCTATTCCTTGTTTATTTGCTTTTGGATTGAATTGGTTTTATGAAGATTCCAATTTTTAGTGTTTTGAAGTCGAAACAAATCCAATCTTTGATGTTTGAACACGTTAGTGGAGTGTTTCGAAGGGCCATAAAAGGCTGGGTTGTCGCTTGGCGTAAATCCCTAGTCGATGTTGCTCGCTCGTTCGCTCTCGTTCCGTGTAATTGATTTTGCCACACAAGGGGGCTAGGCTGAATATGCTTCTGAAGCAGGTTCAATCGACTGAACCAGGAGGTCAGTCGACTGAACCAGAAGATGAAAAATGCTTAGAAGTAGGTTTAGTCGACTGGACCAGTTTCCATTGATACCCTACCTTCCGCTACTTCTTAATACACTTTGTACCAATTTCCATTGATACCATGTGCCTTGGTTCCGACTATGTGCGCTTCGACAGTGATGGTTTCGACTTGGATGGAACATAGGTAAAGGAGTTGAAAGGTGTCTTTGAAATAGGCGGAACATCCTTTTTCCTGAAACGTTGTTTTATATCCAAAAATAGCAATTACTTTATAACTAGCCATTTGTAACACCTTGATTGACTACTTTAAAACTTTTCAAATACATTACTAATAAAAATTGCCGCATTAATTAGATCTAATATTAAAAGATTTAAACATTAAAACCTTTCCATATAGCCAAAAACCAACATTTGCTAAAAAGCCCTTCTTTTAAAATAATTTATTTCCCCAAATAAATCAACTGGGAAAATTTCCAAAAATCATAGAAAATCGATTTCATCATGTAAACAAACATATTAAAATTTTAGACCCAATTTCTTTTTGAAATTCTCAAGATAAATTTTAAAGCCAATTATATCATGTCATGCATTAAAAATTCGAAATAAAATTTCCATAGCTTGAAAAATTCTGAAAATTAAAACTCATCTCCAAAATCATGTTATGCTTAATATAAAAATTTTCCATGGCAATATGAAATCATATGTTCTCGGTTTTATATCAAAACCATACTAATTCATAGGTGTACGAATTAAAGTAAATCAACTTAATAAAACTCAAGCGTATCATCATTCATTTTATCACAAAACCGAATTTAGGTCATAAATTCGAAACCATATAATCATAGAATAAAAATAGAGATGGTAGAAGATTATTATTCACCTTAAAATTTATAAGTAATTTGAGATTGTTGTTGATTAATCACCTAGTTTTTCCTTAGCTTTAGATTAAAATTTCTTCCGTTCTTCCTTGTTAATGGACGGCTTTAAATTAGGTTTTAGGTTTGTGTTTTTGATCATGAGAAATGAAACGTGAATGGACAAATATGAGAAGTTATAGCTGTGTATAATAAATTGGCTAATTTACTAATATGCCCATGTGTAGTTTAATTAACCAATAAACCGGTTTAAAGGCCATTCATCTTATTAATAAGCACGGCCCTATATAATTTATTCAAATCTCAATTTCCTTATCATTACTATGTTATTTAATTTATCTAATTAAATCTCCTGAATAATGTTATCAAAAATTAGGGATGTTACAATAGCGGAAAATGAAAATACTACTATAAGTGACTCTTATCTCCCCTTCAAGACCTCCATAACACCATGGACAACCTGAAAAAATACTCGGTCTGACCGGAGCATTATATAAAATAACACCCGGATCAGTTTGGAAATATCAGTGTGAGATAACTCAAATAATAGGGAACATATATAATTTCTATGAGACCACGCTGCTAAGGTGGAACGGGTTTTTACCTTAAAAGAATAACATCCATACAGGCAAGAGAAGAAATAAATATCAAGAACAAATCAAAATATGAATGAGCATAAATAATATTAAACCAGACATGAAAGAATGGAAATAAATCGAGTAAAATCCAAACTGGACAGAATGGATAGAGCAAGGAAAATAGTCCAACTTGATAGAATAGACTAAGTAAGGTAACAATCCAAACTTGATAGAATGGACTAAATACTATAATAAAACATCGTGAAGGGTGGTTGACTCTTCCCGTTGCAATTGCAGAAAAACCGATTCAAAGGTTCGAATCAAACCAGTAAAATGAATTTATACAACGTAACTAGGAGGATGCTTCCCCTTCCATGAAAGTATACCTCTAGATAAAATATAATTAAGAGCACACGCGTCACTCTCGGGAACTTTCAAGCTGGACCCCGCTTCACACGAGCATCCGAATATTTCACATCAATGCATTCATGCCGAAACCTCTCTAGATGATGTGAACATACTGTAGGATTGTTTTCACCCTAGAGGGGGGTGAATAGGGTGATAGTAACAATAATAAAAATTAATGCAGAAATAAAAATAATAACAGTAAATAATGCAGAAGAGATCACACACAGATTTACCCAGCTTCGACAAAACCCTGCCTACATGCTACCCCCAAGGTTTCTACTAAAAATTAAGTAGTCAGACGCTTACATACGTAAACTTGCGACACCCGCTAATGACTAACCTATCTCTACGCTCAAAACCCTGCCACAACTCAGCCACTGAGTTGCGAATTCTTGAACTACACCACCGTAGTTCGTAACCTAGTCACACGACTAGAGAGTTACATAATTTTAAAAGAAAATTACAAAAAAAAACCCTAATTTATAAATAACTCAACCCAATACAAACAATAAAGCCGGTCCAATTGTAATTAAAAGAAGTCTTCCCCTTTTCTATTTTTGCTCGTGGCCGCCTCTTTTTCTCTATGAAATGACTTCGGCCGGTTCCTTCGTTCCTCTTTGAAAATTAGGGTTTTGATTAATTCAAGCTCTGCTTGGAAAATTGATCGATTGAGAGTATGCTTCCACTTGATTGGCTATGTCGATCGATCCCTTGGCTTTGATAATGTTGCGGCTGCTCCAATTGTCGAGCTCGAATGCAGTACGTGATTTTTTGATTTGATTGTGCTCGGGTTCGAGGTTTGAATATGTTATCTTATTTGTTCTAAGTATGATCACTGATTTTAGTCTCGAACTCGAATGATTTACTGCCGATGATGTAATTGGGTTATATAGGGATTGAAACCCTTAACTTTCGTTCGTATATTTCTCAATTGAATTCTTCATTATTTTTGCTTAGCCGTGATTTTTAAATCGAACGATGGTGTTATTTACTGACTTGTTCCATAATTGATGAATTTGAATTTCTTAAGTCGGTTCCATTATTTTCTCTGATGTATTTGAATTTTGGTTCCGTAGTTTTCTACTTTGACTTTGGCATCGTGAATTTTGAGATAAACTTGACTTCGACTTGTTCAATTCCTTTTTGCTCTGACTTGTTCATCATGTTAGTATACATACGAATTTGATTTCTGGAATTTGTGTTTCACCAATTTTTGTGATTTGCATTGATAAGCTTTATCAATATTTGTGATTTGGTGAATAAAATTAAAGAATATGATATTCTTTTTGGGTGTTTGAGAAAACTTGATATATTGTTTGATTTTTATTGTTATCATATATATTTGTCATATCTCTTATCATATCTCATCTTACATGATAATTATAGGTAGACTGATCCGTTTATTATTTTTCTTCTTAAATAATACTCGGGTCAGACCGAGTTGTTTCAGGTGCTCCCACTTGACTTCTTAGCAGGGACTAGCTTCTGACTTTTGACTAACTACTTTAGCTTAGTAGTTTTATCTTTCATGTATACGAGATAGAGACTCTTTGATGTATACATATTCTTTTGTGAAGTACATGTACCTATTCTTTTTGGGGTGTAGTGGATCTTGTATGACCACTACTATGATGTTCACTTCTATGTGTTATATTCATATCTGTTTCCACCTTAGTGATATGAATATTTATGATTGAATTTATGATTATGATTATTTTATATTGTTTCCGAAGGGCATTTACCCACTGTGTAGTAGCTTTGAGTTTGTATTGAATATGTCAGATTTCCTTTTGAAATGAAATGTGTGATATACTATCCGACATATCGGTACTCGCTCAAAGCAATTATACAGTTGGTCGCTTCTCAACAGCCTTATTCTTCGCGCTAATCGAAGGCATTACCCAGTAGTGTCCTTGGTTAGTGAGAGTATAGAGGTGGGGCATCACAGTCGAAGTAGTCATATAGTTTTCATTGAAACATGATTTTCGAAAGTCTTTGAAAGGTCCACACTTCAAAAATGCTGAAATGTTAATTGAAATACTAATTCACATTGTTTGTACACACATATTTCCATTTACTGTTCATCAATTTATCCCTATAGATTTCTGGACTTCATGTTATTATGTTGATGGATCATTTAGGGAAGAGTCAAATTTTAGATGGTAATTTATATTTTATGAGACCAAAAAGGAAAGAAAATTCATGGGCGTACACCAGATATTTGACTTTTCCCAACATAATTATAAAAAGTTATGATTGCATTAATGTGATATTATATGATATCAACTACTATCCTTGCGATATTTAATGCTAAATATTTGAAGTAACTGAAATTATGTTGCAATATAAATTAATTCGCCGTTTATGGGAGTAGGAGTCAAAACAGATAAAGACATAAATAAAGATTATTTATTTCTTTAAAAAAATAGTATACACTAAATGGTAAGTTTATTAGTATGGTAACTGAATTATATATTTCCTTAAGTTTTACATTTGACATGTGAACCATTAGCTGCAATAATGGTTATTTAAATCATCAAACAGAACATTTGGTAAAGCATTAGGTCTTATTAGAGATACATGTCAATTGAACCTTTTTTTTTGAATTTTAGATCTAAAAGACCTCATATAGGTTTGAGGTTTATTAAAATAGATCATCACTTAATGTTTTAACCATGAGGTAGTTGCTTGCAAACCATGCCTTGCTTTAACCAAATAGCCACTTGCACATATTTCAGAATGTGCCGAGTTGGGTGTTCCAAAATCAAATTCACCACTGTTGTCAACCTTTCCGCATTTGAAATGTAACTTGGTATTTGCTATAATCTGTCTCACATAATTCTTTTTTCCCTTCATGCTTGAGGCATAATCTGCCTCATATATTTCTTTTTTCCCTTCATGCTTGGTTATACATCTTTTAACTTTTAGGGGACAAATACTAAGAAGATTTTTAAATATGTCAACTGCGATAACTTTCATGCCATATAAAGAAAGTCCCATGATTCAGTTGAAATAGTGCTAAGGTAACCATTTGCAATACCTTTTGATCAACAATATTTTACCTTCAACTGTAGGACTGTATTTTCCATGTATATTAACAAATTAATTTTTCTCATATTTTGTTGCTATGAATTTGAATTATACGACTACTTACTAATATAGTGTTGTTTCTACAAGAAGAAGCTTTATATTGGAGTTGTGCTCTTAATGTGGAAGTCAAATCAGACAATGTTCCAAGTTATTAAGAAATAGTTTATTACTATGTTTTCTCCAAAATATTATCTCTGTGGTTTATAAGTTTTCTCCAAAATATTATCTCTATATTTTATAGTTCATTTTCTTTTGTTGATAACTTTTACTTGATTGGTATAAAAGAAGATATTGCATTCACAATTTTTTTTTAAAATTTATTGGCTACTGCAATGATCCCTTAGTCCTAATATTTCTATCTTACTTTGGTGATGCATGTTGGATTAGGTTAATATGTACCTACACAAAAGCAAGCATACATAGGGAAGGTTCTTTTTTAAAATTGCTATGATGTTCATAAGAATGTTCACACGAAAGATACCATTTTTTACCCAACATGTTTGATTTTTTATACCAGATTGAGAGGATTATGCATATGAAGAACAAGTTTCCAATTTTGATGTGCTTGTTGGTAATGAGGCTACAATTTCACACACAATAATTCGATTATGGCTACAGCTGACGGGTTGAGATTAACATGGGTTCTAGGTCAATATGTACCTGACATAAAAATTGTGGTTTCAAAGAGGTTAGATATATTTTGTTGTTTCTATTTATAAAGTTCATTCATGTGGTCTACCAAATGCAATATTTGGATTTGCGACAACATGTTATAACTATTATAGTATATTTTTGCTATCGAAGTCAAATACCCATTTTGGGTTAAATTGTTTTAATGGCGCACGCTAATTTAATGATAGATTAAAGAATGGGAAATTATGATTGACAGTTAATAACTTATTTAAGATTATACATAAAAGTGAAACATATTTTGAGTTATTTCCTCATATCTTCAACATTATAGTGAGTAAACAAAAGAAAATGAAAAAGGTGAACCAAAGACTATATTATTATGCTTTGGTAGTATAAGTAGTTGAATATTATACAGTATATCAACAGTATTCTGTACAAGGTCCTTTAATTTTATGCCAACTCGACCAATGTAAATTTATCAATGAAGGTTTACTAATTCCCTAACTTGATTTCTTCGAAATTACAATTGTTGTTTGTTGAGTATTTCAATTATTCTCTTCCGGTTACTTAACCAAATAATACTTGATATTTTTGCCTTTGCTATAATTTTCATATGCAATAACTTTTGGCTTCTTAAGTTAATCAGATTTACCCACAAAGTTAATCTGATATGAAGATTCATTATATATATATATTGATGATTTACAGTTTTACATGCTCACTGTGGCATTGTGTGCCCTTTGTCTTCTAATTTTATAACCAGCTTTTCGCATTCATGTAATTGATTTGTACTACATATCTAAGAGACAACATTTTCATATCCTCTTTTCATTGTATTCACAAAACCAAAAAAATCCCAACATGTTGATAAAATAAGCTTATGAGAATAGACTATGAACTTAGGAATGAAAACTTCAGACTTCGCTTTATGTTTCTATTTATACGTTTCAATTTTTGAAGATTGAATATTAATTTGTCACTAATTTTTTTAAAACTATAAATAAAATTATTAGTAATATAGTATAATATAGTTTCACAAAAAGGAATTACCGCTTAATTTTCTTTTCACATATTGCTAAAAATGGACGTTTGATATCTATCTCATAAATATGTTTATTTCTTTTTGTAGCTAGAAACATTGTTAGTTCTACGTGTTTCAAACTGTCAAACTTCCTTAACTAAAATCTTTATTTTTGTGACTTTCATTGCTATTAAGTTTTGCTTCCTCACTCTGTGCATTAATAAAAGAATAAATTTGGATGTTGGTACGTAGGACCTTCAACAGATTGCTTATATGTTGAGTACAAAAAAAAGGGTGATATTCAGTGGTAGGACGAATACATTCGTATAATCATTCACTAAAGATTAAATATTTGTGCAGTATATAACTTGAATGCATTTCCATATTATTTTAATGAGGTTCAATATTTTATGCAGGTACCATTGTCCGTAGGTGTAAGATATCTATAAGAGGTGTGGTTTGTGATAACCCGGGTTTTGGAATATTTGTAACTGATAAATTAACTAGATTTATTAATAGAAATACTGATTTATAAGGTAAATAAAATTTATGGTAATGGAAATATATATATGAATAAGTATTGGTTTGATAATACTTGTATATATATTATAGATAATCAATGATTTGGAAATTTTATATAAGTTTAAATTACAAATTGGCATATGGTTTTAATTCATTTAATAATCATAGTGATTTATAATCTCTTTTATAAATCATTTAAAATTGTTAAAATTATTATTTTCAAACCATATTAATAATGTATTATTTTCCATAAATATAAAATGAATTAAAATAAGAAAATGAAATTATCATTTTAAAATTTAATAAGTTGACTTTAATTTGGATTTCAAAAGTTTAATTTGAATTTGGTTTTTATTTCTTTTAAGATTATTTATACATATAAATACTAATTAGCTAATTCATTAAGCTTAATTATGTATTAATCTTTCATTAGCATTTAAAAATATAACTAATTAAATCATGAGATAAGTATTAACATATATATGCAAATATAAACAAAAGAATAATAATATAAATATCTATTTAAACCATATTCTCATGAAGAAAATACAAGTGTAAATCATTTACATACAAAGACAAGTGTGAGTGTTTTATTATGGAAATCAACAAGTGTAATGAATTTTAACAAGTGTCATTAGTTTTAAATTAATAGAAATCAGGTCATATAATTTCTATTCCCTCTCCCTCTCATTCTCTTTTAATCTGCACTCTCAAATTCAAAAAAATAAAATAAAAATAAAAGCAAGACAAATTAAAACCAAGATCTAGAGCAAACAAAGTAGATTCAGATCAGGGATCAAGTTTCAAGTAGCAGATAAATGAACAAGCCGATCTCTGTTTTCTTCTAACTGTTAAAAGCAGGAGCAACTCAACTTAGTTTCAGATCACCAAGCATTCAAGTTTTCAAAATAAAAACTGCTTCAAACTTTCTTTGTTCAACATATTCTTAGGTGAGTAAACTATTTCCTTTAAAACCCTTGATCTGTTTTAATAACCTGATGTATGTGATAAGTACTTGAAGTTTAGTTGTGGAAAAATGTTTTTATGAATATATAGTATGCTTGCATGTATAGATGTATGAAGATATATGTGTGCATGTCTATACATATGAATATACTACCTCTGTTCTAAGTCTACAGGTTCAAGAACATATCAAATAAAACCATATCTCTTCATATAAACAATATCTGGCCATGATCCTTAAAAGAAGTTTGTTTTTATCAACCAGATACTATTTTTAAAAATATATATATTTATAAGTATAATCAATAAGTTATTTTACTGGAAAAAATAAATTAAGTAAGAAACCTTGATTTTAAACCTGGAAAATGAAATGTTCTGTTACTCTGTTGATTGTAAATATTTAGTTCATTCCAGTATTCAAAATCTAAATCACTTCACCTAGTTCATATTGCATGTTGAGGTAAACTAAGAAAATGTCTATTTCTTAGTATAGTTTTAGTTAAAAATAGATTGTGAGGAAATTATACTGTGTAGTTCAATTTCGAAAAGTTTTACAGTGAACAATCATACTTTAGTGAAAATTTAATGTTTTTAATTTAAGGATTCGAGCATTAAATCGGGTTCCTTGTGTTGAAATATGAATTTTAGTGGTAAGACTATAATTTTTAGTGATCTATATCTCGAGAAATATATAGGTGAGTGGTTTTCGTTCAAAAAATCTTTTTCTGGCGATCTCTTCGCCGTGAGATAGTGCGGTCGGGTCTGGATGGGGCAGGTGGACCTAGGGAAAATATTGACCATGGCGGAATCGTTGATTTGGGTTTGGATTGGGAGATTGAGTCGATTTTAGGGTTTAAGGATAGAATCGGCTTTGGGTGGCATCGCGATGGTATGTGGGAAGAGGAGATGCGACCGGAGTTCAAATGGTTTGGCTCGGAGGTGGCTGCATGTGTGAGCTTTCGTCAGAGGTAGATGGCATACGAGATAGTGGTCGAAGGTGAGAGCAGTTCGTCGTGGTTGGGTTTCTGGGTTGTTCGACGTTTCATTTGAGGATCGATTTTACGATCAAGGAATTGTGGGGCATTGGCGTCTTGGTATGTGGGATCAGGAGATGTCGATGGTCTGGGCGGTGGTGGCGCTTCGGCGAGATGGTCAGTAAAGAGGGTGTGCACGTGCACGTTCGTCACCGTGCACAAGTGATCCGGGCAGAGCAGTTTTTTTTTTCTCTCTCGTGGTTTGGGTAGTGGTGTGACTCGAAGAATACTCGGGGAGGAAGCGTTGTGGCTCGAGTTGGGCTTCGAGACTTTCGCGTGTGTTTGTTTCCAGATTTTGAGTTAAACTAAATCTAAGTTAGAAAAAAAAAAAAAGAAGGAAGTTCTCGGGTCTGGGCTTGAGTATGAACCAGGTTGGTCTTGAGTAATATTATAACAGTTCTAAAAAGTTTTAAATAAAGTAAGTTTTAAAATTTAAAATAAATCAAGTTTAAACTATTTCTTAAATCAATATTCTTTGTATAATAAATGTTTTTATTAAATATTGGTTTAAGAAAAGCGGTATGATTTATTTAACTTAAATTTATTAAGTTAATTATTAAGTTTATTTTAAACTTAAATTTAATGTGTAATTAAGTAATTAATTATAAGAGTAAATGTTTTTAATTTATATGTTGATGATAATTATTCCCAAGGTTTATTAAATAAGATCTTAATGATGATTAAGTAATTAATCAAGAAAAGGGTTTATTTTAAAGTAATTAAGGTCTTGGATAATTAATGAGTAATTAAATTTATGAAATAATTAAAGGTGAATCAATTAATGATTAAAAGTTAATTAACTAATAATTAAAGAGTAATAAATTAATAAATATGATTAATTAATGATTTATTAATTAAGGTTAATTAATCAATGTAATTAATTAAGGAGTGGTTATAATTAATTAAAGTTAATTAAGCAGGATTAAAGGTAATTAATTTAATCTATATTAGGTGATTTAAATTAAATTAATTATTTGAGTATTAATCTTGCCTATAGATGATAACTTGAATCGAATACCTTAGTTTGTTGAATATCTCTGATGTTGAGTTGTGATGTATTGTAATATATGTTGGGTTAAACTGTGATATTAGGAGTTATCTATCGATAATTGATTTGTTGTGAGAATATGAGAACCTATGTTTAAAGCTAATTTGTATCCACTTAAAAACTGGAATTAAGATGATATTGAATTCGAAGAGACCGGGGTCGGATATTAGTAATATCCGAAACCACTTCGATTAGTGATATGCTATAATTCTTTGTAAAATTGATTATGGAATCAAATAGGCTGGAATGGAATAAATTAAGTAACATGACCATTTTAACTAAGTAACGGTACTTAGATATTATTGTGTGAAAATAAGTGTTGATTATATAAGTTGTTTACTTGTAGTAAAGTACGAGTTACCCTGGGTTTAAATAAGTTCTATGGGTTGAAATTTCATGTTAGATGAGTTTACTCACGCTGGTTTCCAGCCTGACCCGGGTGTTACTTTGATGTAATGCTCGGGTCAGACCGAGTATTACAGATTTCCAGGTAAGGACGTTCTGAAGCTCAGGAGGCGAGCTGGATGGCAGGAACGTATGGAGTTTACCGCTGTGTATTTGAGAGCTTATTGATAGTAGTCTGGGACAGGTTGATAACTGTCTAGTCTATTTGTGTATATGTTGTAACTCTGATGTATTGAATGTAAAGTAACAATTACAGCTTTTCTTTGTATAAATGCTATTATTTGTTATTATATTTAATCCGCTGCGAATGTGAGATGTCGTGTTTTCTTTCTTCTTTCTATTCTTCTTCTATCTCTTTTCTTTTTCTTCTAACTATCTGGAAATTTCGGGTTCGAAATTTCCGGGTCGTTACAGTTGGTATCAGAGCGAAGGTTAAGCGAGAACCTTGGCTCTGTTGGGATTACTCATTAAGGATAGGGTCAATGGTACCCTAAAATGAGTTGAGAGTATTATATATGAGAGCGTACTTGTTATTTTCTTATATAAAGATTTTAAAATAATTTTTAAATTGAATGATTTTAATATAAGTTTATCTTTGACATATAAAGCAATATTCTTTCTAATAAATATTAAGGTAATTGGTTGTTAAAATATTGGAATTAAATTAAGTGGTAATAGAATTACAACCAAATTAAAATTGAATAAAGATAAGTTTGAAATGGATCCAAACTGAAATTAAAATCTTGAATTTGTAGAAATAAAGATAATAATGAATTGGTTTCCAGATATGATAATTATCATACATGGTTGATAATGAAATGTTGTAAACGATTAAGTAAAATGAAATGTTTTAGGGAAGTAAACATTTAAGTGAGTATAACTTATAAATTGGAATTGAAGATAATTTAAAATTGTGAAATTTTAAATCTAAATCCAGAAAACATGAAAATTGTTTTAAAGAAGTTTGTTTTGAATTAAAACCAAGGGTGGTTTAAAAATTTAAAGTATAACCTAGTGTGTAAAGAAAATGTATATATGAGGAATATACATAATACCAATGATGATTTGAAATAAACACTTAGTGTTAAGTTTTAAATTGGAATGTGATGTGAAACCCAAAGTAAAGTAAGTTTTTAAACTTAAAAGGGGGAAAGACTATTAATCTGAAGTTTAAAATTTGAATGGGAATTCAAATTTTGTAGAGTTGACTGGATTAAGTAAATTTAATTTAACTTAAGGAAGTTAAATGAGTTTAGAATGAACAACTTGAATTGGAAATTTCAAGATGAAATTTAAATTTAACTTGGGTAGTTAAATGGTTAATTTAAATTGGAGTTATGAGTGATCTCAAAATGGGTTTGAGATCTGGAAATTGAAGTATTGAGTCAATTTAAATGGAAGTGGAAATTTAAATTGAATTAATGGGAAATTAATTGGAAATGGAGATTGGGAAATTAAACAGTTTGGCTCTGGATTATTTTCAAATTGTTTTAATACAAGTATATTTTTCCAAACTATTTACTATACAATCTTTCTTCTTAAACCCCAAACTATCTTATACTCATTTTACAATTATTTTGGAACTATTTAACTATTTTGAAACTGTCTTATAAACTAATTATTATTTTTCAGTTACTTATATCTAATCATTATTTTAAAAACTATTTTGCAATTACCTAACTATTTTATAATACTTAACTATTTTACAGCTATTTTACAAACTAATAACTATTTTTCAACTACTTATCTATTTTAAAACTTTTTCAAGCTATTTTTAAATTTAAATTGGTCAGAGTTCAAATTGTTTGTAATTAAAGTAATAACTCAATTGGAAATGGAAGCAATTGAGAATAAGTGAATGGAATTAAAGGAAATGTGAATAGAAAAGAGAATTGATTTGGCTAATAATCAATAAAGTTAAATACGTAGGATGTGCGTATATTATTCTATTCGCATAGTGATTTGATCCAGATTCGAACACAGAATTTCGAGATAATATTATCGATCCGAGTTGGGATTTTTCGCTCGATTTTCGACGGCGAACCTGGATATGGATTGTTGATTGGTTCTGGATATTCTCTATCATAGTTGTGACTATGCAAGGAGAATGACGGTTTCTGATCAGGAAACCAGATCTGAGTCCGCACTAGGAAGTCGGGAGGACGATACTAGTTCGGAAGAGAAATTGTGTGATCGAGTGAGCGATCAGATTGGTATTGCGTACGAATGATATGAGTACATCGTACGAGTTTGGATGAAATTGATATTGAAATTTGTGGATAAGGATTGTAAAATGGTCTTTGAAATGAAAAGTATATTTGTAAAATATAATGGAATTGGATATTTCTTTGGTTGAAATTTACTTTATGGAAGTAAGTAAATGGTAAATAACTTTATAAAGAAATCAAACTTGAATATTTGATTTGACAATAAATAAAGTTATATTTTGTAATATGATAAACTTCCCTTACTGAATATAGCCAGAATAAAAAGTGTTTTGAAATATTTAATGTATAAAAGAGGTTTTATACAAGTTTGAAGTGATCCAAAGATTTTCAAAGTTATATATATCTGTATCTATATATAAAGGATCTTATGAGAATGATTTTGGAAAAGGTTTTGGAAACCTATGAATTTGAAAAAGGCTTTTGATTTTTGGGAAAATCAATTTTGGATTTTGGAAAGCCTAGTTTGAGAATTATCGATTTTTGGTAATCGATTTTGTGTAAAGGAGATTTTGATAAATCATAAAAGGTATGATTTGAAGATACTATAAGTATATAGTATAAAATGTTTTGAGTATAGCTCTGGGGAAAAAGGCGCTCCCTTGAAATGAACTTCTCAGGAGTGCCACTGGGTGGTACTGCCTTGAACCCCAAGGGGGGATTCTAAAGTTGATCCTGTGAGGAGTCCGGACAAAACTAGTTCCTGAGGATTATTTGTGTAGCGAAAGTCGAGGGGCTGGTGCCCACAGAGGCATTTGAGTTATGTTGTGACAACAATTTAACTCAATGTCACTGCGATCTACTGCAGACCATAGCGGAAGTCATGTGTGCCGCTGAGAGCCAACTGTCTACGTTTGATTTTATATCGGTAGACTGTGACACTATGGTAACATAGCGAAAGTCGTTTGAGCCGCTGAGAGCCAACAGTCTGCGTTTGATTTTATATCGGTAGACTGCGACCTATGTGGAGGAGTTTCATTTTGACAGCGAAATCGTGTGTGCCGCTGAGAGCCAACAGTTACATGGACTTTTGCTGCGACGGCAACGTAACCCTGGAATGTAACTGCGATCTGTTGTGGGTTCCATGCTGTTATCAGTTACATGGACTTTTGCTGCGATGGCAACGTAACCCGTGATGTAACTGTGACCATGGATGGGGGTGATGATTTCCAGAGCATTCTCACCAAAGATATTTCCTCAATTTCAAAAATGTTTTCTATATTTTCAATAAATTATTTTCCAAGTATTTTCACTGGGTGTTGAAAACGGGTTTGCTAAGTCCTTATAGATTTTCAGTCCTACGCCTGATCAACGTATGACCGAATTTCTGTAAGAACGAGGATGGACTTGTTAAGACATCGAGTTATAAAAAAAAAAGTATTTTTATAAAACTATTTTGGTGATATTATATTGATTTTTGAAGTATTTTAAAAAAAAATTCTTAATTAAAGAGTTTATAGTTGAAAATACTCAAAGGATAATTTTAACTGGTAATAAGCTATTGTAATTAAAATTCTAGTTACTTTCCTTTTCGAGGACGAAAAGATTCAAAGGGGGGAGGAATGTGATAACCCGGGTTTTGGAATATTTGTAACTGATAAATTAACTAGATTTATTAATAGAAATACTGATTTATAAGGTAAATAAAATTTATGGTAATGGAAATATATATATGAATAAGTATTGGTTTGATAATACTTGTATATATATTATAGATAATCAATGATTTGGAAATTTTATATAAGTTTAAATTACAAATTGGCATATGGTTTTAATTCATTTAATAATCATAGTGATTTATAATCTCTTTTATAAATCATTTAAAATTGTTAAAATTATTATTTTCAAACCATATTAATAATGTATTATTTTCCATAAATATAAAATGAATTAAAATAAGAAAATGAAATTATCATTTTAAAATTTAATAAGTTGACTTTAATTTGGATTTCAAAAGTTTAATTTGAATTTGGTTTTTATTTCTTTTAAGATTATTTATACATATAAATACTAATTAGCTAATTCATTAAGCTTAATTATGTATTAATCTTTCATTAGCATTTAAAAATATAACTAATTAAATCATGAGATAAGTATTAACATATATATGCAAATATAAACAAAAGAATAATAATATAAATATCTATTTAAACCATATTCTCATGAAGAAAATACAAGTGTAAATCATTTACATACAAAGACAAGTGTGAGTGTTTTATTATGGAAATCAACAAGTGTAATGAATTTTAACAAGTGTCATTAGTTTTAAATTAATAGAAATCAGGTCATATAATTTCTATTCCCTCTCCCTCTCATTCTCTTTTAATCTGCACTCTCAAATTCAAAAAAATAAAATAAAAATAAAAGCAAGACAAATTAAAACCAAGATCTAGAGCAAACAAAGTAGATTCAGATCAGGGATCAAGTTTCAAGTAGCAGATAAATGAACAAGCCGATCTCTGTTTTCTTCTAACTGTTAAAAGCAGGAGCAACTCAACTTAGTTTCAGATCACCAAGCATTCAAGTTTTCAAAATAAAAACTGCTTCAAACTTTCTTTGTTCAACATATTCTTAGGTGAGTAAACTATTTCCTTTAAAACCCTTGATCTGTTTTAATAACCTGATGTATGTGATAAGTACTTGAAGTTTAGTTGTGGAAAAATGTTTTTATGAATATATAGTATGCTTGCATGTATAGATGTATGAAGATATATGTGTGCATGTCTATACATATGAATATACTACCTCTGTTCTAAGTCTACAGGTTCAAGAACATATCAAATAAAACCATATCTCTTCATATAAACAATATCTGGCCATGATCCTTAAAAGAAGTTTGTTTTTATCAACCAGATACTATTTTTAAAAATATATATATTTATAAGTATAATCAATAAGTTATTTTACTGGAAAAAATAAATTAAGTAAGAAACCTTGATTTTAAACCTGGAAAATGAAATGTTCTGTTACTCTGTTGATTGTAAATATTTAGTTCATTCCAGTATTCAAAATCTAAATCACTTCACCTAGTTCATATTGCATGTTGAGGTAAACTAAGAAAATGTCTATTTCTTAGTATAGTTTTAGTTAAAAATAGATTGTGAGGAAATTATACTGTGTAGTTCAATTTCGAAAAGTTTTACAGTGAACAATCATACTTTAGTGAAAATTTAATGTTTTTAATTTAAGGATTCGAGCATTAAATCGGGTTCCTTGTGTTGAAATATGAATTTTAGTGGTAAGACTATAATTTTTAGTGATCTATATCTCGAGAAATATATAGGTGAGTGGTTTTCGTTCAAAAAATCTTTTTCTGGCGATCTCTTCGCCGTGAGATAGTGCGGTCGGGTCTGGATGGGGCAGGTGGACCTAGGGAAAATATTGACCATGGCGGAATCGTTGATTTGGGTTTGGATTGGGAGATTGAGTCGATTTTAGGGTTTAAGGATAGAATCGGCTTTGGGTGGCATCGCGATGGTATGTGGGAAGAGGAGATGCGACCGGAGTTCAAATGGTTTGGCTCGGAGGTGGCTGCATGTGTGAGCTTTCGTCAGAGGTAGATGGCATACGAGATAGTGGTCGAAGGTGAGAGCAGTTCGTCGTGGTTGGGTTTCTGGGTTGTTCGACGTTTCATTTGAGGATCGATTTTACGATCAAGGAATTGTGGGGCATTGGCGTCTTGGTATGTGGGATCAGGAGATGTCGATGGTCTGGGCGGTGGTGGCGCTTCGGCGAGATGGTCAGTAAAGAGGGTGTGCACGTGCACGTTCGTCACCGTGCACAAGTGATCCGGGCAGAGCAGTTTTTTTTTTCTCTCTCGTGGTTTGGGTAGTGGTGTGACTCGAAGAATACTCGGGGAGGAAGCGTTGTGGCTCGAGTTGGGCTTCGAGACTTTCGCGTGTGTTTGTTTCCAGATTTTGAGTTAAACTAAATCTAAGTTAGAAAAAAAAAAAGAAGGAAGTTCTCGGGTCTGGGCTTGAGTATGAACCAGGTTGGTCTTGAGTAATATTATAACAGTTCTAAAAAGTTTTAAATAAAGTAAGTTTTAAAATTTAAAATAAATCAAGTTTAAACTATTTCTTAAATCAATATTCTTTGTATAATAAATGTTTTTATTAAATATTGGTTTAAGAAAAGCGGTATGATTTATTTAACTTAAATTTATTAAGTTAATTATTAAGTTTATTTTAAACTTAAATTTAATGTGTAATTAAGTAATTAATTATAAGAGTAAATGTTTTTAATTTATATGTTGATGATAATTATTCCCAAGGTTTATTAAATAAGATCTTAATGATGATTAAGTAATTAATCAAGAAAAGGGTTTATTTTAAAGTAATTAAGGTCTTGGATAATTAATGAGTAATTAAATTTATGAAATAATTAAAGGTGAATCAATTAATGATTAAAAGTTAATTAACTAATAATTAAAGAGTAATAAATTAATAAATATGATTAATTAATGATTTATTAATTAAGGTTAATTAATCAATGTAATTAATTAAGGAGTGGTTATAATTAATTAAAGTTAATTAAGCAGGATTAAAGGTAATTAATTTAATCTATATTAGGTGATTTAAATTAAATTAATTATTTGAGTATTAATCTTGCCTATAGATGATAACTTGAATCGAATACCTTAGTTTGTTGAATATCTCTGATGTTGAGTTGTGATGTATTGTAATATATGTTGGGTTAAACTGTGATATTAGGAGTTATCTATCGATAATTGATTTGTTGTGAGAATATGAGAACCTATGTTTAAAGCTAATTTGTATCCACTTAAAAACTGGAATTAAGATGATATTGAATTCGAAGAGACCGGGGTCGGATATTAGTAATATCCGAAACCACTTCGATTAGTGATATGCTATAATTCTTTGTAAAATTGATTATGGAATCAAATAGGCTGGAATGGAATAAATTAAGTAACATGACCATTTTAACTAAGTAACGGTACTTAGATATTATTGTGTGAAAATAAGTGTTGATTATATAAGTTGTTTACTTGTAGTAAAGTACGAGTTACCCTGGGTTTAAATAAGTTCTATGGGTTGAAATTTCATGTTAGATGAGTTTACTCACGCTGGTTTCCAGCCTGACCCGGGTGTTACTTTGATGTAATGCTCGGGTCAGACCGAGTATTACAGATTTCCAGGTAAGGACGTTCTGAAGCTCAGGAGGCGAGCTGGATGGCAGGAACGTATGGAGTTTACCGCTGTGTATTTGAGAGCTTATTGATAGTAGTCTGGGACAGTTTGATAACTGTCTAGTCTATTTGTGTATATGTTGTAACTCTGATGTATTGAATGTAAAGTAACAATTACAGCTTTTCTTTGTATAAATGCTATTATTTGTTATTATATTTAATCCGCTGCGAATGTGAGATGTCGTGTTTTCTTTCTTCTTTCTATTCTTCTTCTATCTCTTTTCTTTTTCTTCTAACTATCTGGAAATTTCGGGTTCGAAATTTCCGGGTCGTTACATGGTTGATGTCGATATAAATGGTTTTTATAATAGGAGCAAGTCTTCTGTTCCAAAAACTATGAAGTGAAGGGCTCAATTGATCACCAATTCTGGAAGAGACGTTTCTATTTTTGACGTCGGATTTGGGAACTATAAGAGGAGAAAAACTTCTATAAGAGGCGAAGCCATTGACTTCGGATTTGGGCACTACGGTTGTCGGAGTTGGTGGGACTAGCTCAAAGTAGGGTTTCGGCAAACATGGGTTTTGCGTTCAGGAATTGGGTATATGGTGGTAGCGTGGTGCATCAAAAAGGACATGGAGGTACTGGGAGGTTCGGTAGTGTGTGGTGGTCGCTTTGTTGTAGGTGTCGGTGGCCGAAGTGGGTCGAGGCGGTAGAGGTAGCTCCATTTCCGTGCGCGTATTGGTCCTGGGTGTTTCGAAAATGGGGATGGTGGTGTGGGATTTTGACTTGATTCATTAGAGGAGATGGCGATAGGGTATTTGAGTTGAGGAGGACGAGCGACGTTTGTAGACTAATGATAGGTTACTTACTCTAATTTTATGTATCTATACGAAAGTTCAGTTCTCTTTTTCAAAAGATCATTGGATTATTATATATTACTCGTCATTCTATTATGTCTTTTCTTTTTCTTTCATCACAATAATCTGTCTTTCCAGTACTTCGATGTTCGACACGTGAATATCATAGATGTATTAGTATAGAATTCTAAGGATCGAAAAGGCGGATTGTTACAACTCTTTATGATACAAAATCATGACATTTATCAGGTGTATATGCTCTATGATAAAATCATACATACCTTTGGTCTGAAGAATATACCCTGGAAGTTTTGATAGCTCAATAACTTATCCAGGTGGTAATTTCATGCTTTCATATGCACTACCCATGACTTTATGACAGTATGCATGGGAAAGTTAATCTACTAATTAGGAATTATCAAGATTACATTTTTTTACTTGGAATCCTTAATCACTTTTAATTTTTAATTTCGGTGAACTTTTATTAGAACATGCCAAGAGTTAATATTTGAAAACAGAAATCGAGACTGGGGAATTCTTACTTGGTAATAAGCTCGTTGATTTCATTGTTTTCACATCCATTGATTTTATATAGTGATCCACCAAGCCCTTGATCAAAATTCTTTCGAACGGTGCTTATTGTAAGACCTCCGAACACAATAATAAGCCTTATCATAATGCTAATATCACTATTAATCACTAGTTCATATCATTCTTTTGTCGGCTCTATCAATGGTTTTTCAAATTTTGATGTGAAAAGCTCCTTCAACTTGGTGTTATCAACGTACATACCAAAGGTGTAAATTTTCAAATTCAGTGGAAACAATTTCATTTTTCTCAATCCAAGAGAGTTGAGCTCTTTTCCATCATCCAATTTTAGAAGAAATGAAACTCCTGTTTTTGGTTCCGTCTTCATGTTCATATTTTCCTATACATTTGTGATTTGTTCTCAATGAAACTCCTGTTTTTGGTTCGGTTTTCATGTTCATATTTTTCTCTAAATTCATGATTTGTTCTACTATAACTGAAGTACACATAGCTCTGGTTTGTTGCACAGTGTTATATGCTTAAGGTTGTGGGTTTTAAAGGCAACTTATTGGCTATTTATATAGAAGCAAACACAAAGAAAGGATAGAATAAATGATTGTATCTATACTATTGACACATTAAATATGGGGTGGTTATCATCAATTTTAGTTTAGTTTAGTCTTCGGTAGTGAAATTAGGTGAATAGTTAAAGGTGGGTTTTGTTTTGAGTATCATGGTTGTTAGTGCCAAAATTGGTCACTAACCCCAAAATCCAGATGAAAGCACCAAATACCAATCACAGCTCAGAGATAGAATGTATGTAGAGAGTAATAATGTGAAGAACAGTTAAAACTGAAATGAAAGCAGTAAAGAACAACAGATTTTATAGTGGTTCGGCTAACTCCGGCCTACGTCCACTCCAGAAGTTTGCTTTTTATTGCTGTAATAATCGATTACAGTTACAAAATGGCAGAGTTGCCTTAGCCTTAGAAAAGAGAAAGTAAGGGAGCAGAAAGAAGATCCCCTTTGACTGTGCCCCTGCCTCTCTATTTATAGACAAAGATGGGTTGGACTTCCCTGGTGGGCCTGGTAGCCGAGTACCTCAGCCCAAATGGAGTGGTTTCCATATGCCGAACCATAGATGCCGAACGCTGAATGCCGAACAAGGTGTGAATGCCGAACGATCTCCTCATGCCGAACGTTGGGAGGTGCGAGGTACTGAGGTATGGAGGTGCGAGGTGCAATGCCGAGCGAGGTGAGGTATGCCGAACGACCCATCCAATGCCGAACGCTCCCTGATGCCGAGCGCTCCATCCAATGCCGAACGATCCTTAGTGTCGAACCTCCATCATGCCTAATGTCTCCAGATGCCGAACGATCCATCCAATGCCGAACGTCTCCAGATGTCGGACGATCCATCCAATGCCGAACGTCTCCAGATGTCGGACGATCCATCCAATGCCGAACGTCTCCAGATGCCGAACGATCTATCCAATGCCGAACGTCTCCAGATGCCGAGCGATCCATCCAATGCCGAACGTCTCCAGATGCCGAGCGATCCATCCAATGCCGAACGTCTCCAGATGCCGGACGATCCATCCAATGCCGAACGTCTCCAGATGTCGGACGATCCATCCAATGCCGAACGTCTCCAGATGCCGAACGATCTATCCAATGCCGAACGTCTCCAGATGCCGAGTACTCTTGAATGCTATTCGAACGTGAATAGTGAATGCCAGACGAACCATTTTTGCCGAACCATGTTTCCTAGACCCAAATTATAATTGATTCATCTTTATCCAATCATATTTCCATCTCCCAAGCACATTGCATCATTCATCCATCCAGTTGACTGTATCCATCGTACCCTAGCCTCGACGAACATGCAGTTGATTAAGTTAAACCCGTCTGTCCGCGACCTTGCCAAAAGGCGGGTTAACACTTGCCCCCCAAAACATGCCTTGCTTTGAAAGGTGTGTTTTGAATAGCCTCAAGTCCAGTATCCAAATTCCATGTTTCATCCGTATCCAATAACCAATAGGGGACTTTAGGACCTCTTCGGGTCGATATCCAAATCCATAACCTCTCCGGGCTCTTGCCAAGCGCAATCCACACCTGATGACCGTGGTCCAGTGTCCCTGGACGTTGAGATAACCTCTCCGGGTTCCTGCCAAGCGCAATCCACACTTGACGACCGTGGCCCAGTGTCCCTGGGCGTTGAGCTAACCTCTCCGGGTTCTTGCCAAGCGCAATCCACACTTGACGACCGTGGTCCAGTGTCCCTGGACGCAAGTATTGCCGTGGCTTAAGTCCTAAGCCGAATCCTGGTCGCTCCGGACCCTTGCCGAGCATAGTCCATACTCGACGACCTTTAAGCCAAAATCCAGAGAAAATCCAATCAAAATCCAATCCGAAAAACCAACATTCAAACCAGAATTCAAACCAGAAAAACGAGAAAAACAGGGAGTTCAAACCAAACTCCAAAACCAAACCAGAAAAAGCAAATGTCCAAGTCAAAGGAAAAAACAGATTTCACAAACCCGGGCGTTTCGGTAAGCCATCATCTCAGAGCATGCCTGAGGGTTATCTCCGACCCCGTACATGAGTAAGTGATTTAACCGTTTGCCCGGAGTTTGTTACTTATTCCAAACCATCAAGATTAGTTGATGACCAATCAATCACCATTCCTGGGCCTCGCGCCCTCGTCGTTCAAGGTAGGCGGAGGCTGTTCATGTTCCACCGCCGCATTCCGAGTTCCGACATACTGTCGCAACTGACCATTCCTTACATGCTCCTCGATTATATCCTTTAGATGTCGGCAGCTGTTAGTATCATGCCCGTCCAGGTCATGAAAGAGACAGTGCCTTCCTGATGCCATTTCACGTTCTGTGGGTTCCCTCCTTGATGGCCTTCGATAGGGAAGACGATCTCGAGTATCTAAGAAAATCCGCTCCAACGTTGCGTTCAATCCTGTGTAAGTGCAGAACTTTGGTTCTCCCCAGCGCTTCCTTTTCCCTTTATCCTTGTCCCCACCTGAGCTTTCGCCGAGTAATCTTCCATCCTTAGTCATGTTTACTTCCTGTGACCTCATGTCCAAACATGCATCCTCTTGTCGAAGAAATCTTTCAGCTTCATGAAAGAATTCACCAATATCCAACGGTGGGTCCCGTACCAACGATACTTTGAACTCCGAATTATCTCTGACTCCTGATACCGCAGCCATCAGAACCATTGATGGATCTGGCCGATCCACCGAAGCAACTGCTGCATTAAATCGAGTTAAGAATGTCCTGAGCGATTCATCTGCCCCCTGTTTGACTGATGTTAGTGTCATCACGTTCTTTGGCCTTTTTATGTGAACTCGAAATTGACTTAAGAACTTGTCCACCAGTTCTGTCCATGTTCCAATGGATCCATCCTCCAGCTGTCTGAACCACATAGCAGCAATTTCAGTCAAGTACAGGGGGAAACATCGGGCCATAACCTCCTCCGTTGCCCCCAGCACTTCCATATGCCTAGTGTATCTCATCAAGTGGTCGGTGGGATCCGTCTTCCCGTTGTATACTTCCAGAGTGGGTAGTTTGAAATCGGACGGATTCCTAGCTGTCCTGATGTTCCGGGTAAACGGACTTTTGTTAACTCCCTCTGAATCCCTATTTGTCAGACCTCCGCGAATAGTCCGCCTGATAATGTCAGCCAATCTAGCGTTTCCAACTAATCCAGACTGCCCCCCAAGTCCTCGAGGAAATTCTGGCACATATTCTTCATCACGTACTCCCGGTGGCGTGCCCCCGAGTCTAGGTCCATCTAGATTGTTAACTGTTTGTTGATTGGGAGCTGCCTCCTGTTGAATCACTCCATCTGTCCGCTGGTTGAGTCCCTCTGGTCCAGTTCCACGAACTTGAGCTCCTGCAGTTCTTGGTTGTTCAAATTGCCTGAGAAGAGCCTGCATCATCTCCTCTTGTCGTTTCATCATCTGCTCTTGTATAGAATTCATCATTGCCTGCATCTCATCCCGAGTTATGTAGATGGATGCATGATCCTCTCCAGCTCCAGAAGAGGCTGCTTGACTTCCTTCCTGATTGCTTCTTTCCACTGCTTGCTTCTTCGTTGGTGGTCTTGCCATTGCTTTCTAAGATCCAAGTTCCTAACTCCAAAATTCCTGAGTGTTTCAGTTCTCAGTGAAAGCACCAAAGTGTTAGTGCCAAAATTGGTCACTAACCCCAAAATCCAGATGAAAGCACCAAATACCAATCACAGCTCAGAGATAGAATGTATGTAGAGAGTAATAATGTGAAGAACAGTTAAAACTGAAATGAAAGCAGTAAAGAACAACAGATTTTATAGTGGTTTGGCTAACTCCGGCCTACGTCCACTCCAGAAGTTTGCTTTTTATTGCTGTAATAATCGATTACAGTTACAAAATGGCAGAGTTGCCTTAGCCTTAGAAAAGAGAAAGTAAGGGAGCAGAAAGAAGATCCCCTTTGACTGTGCCCCTGCCTCTCTATTTATAGACAAAGATGGGTTGGACTTCCCTGGTGGGCCTGGTAGCCGAGTACCTCAGCCCAAATGGAGTGGTTTCCATATGCCGAACCATAGATGCCGAACGCTGAATGCCGAACAAGGTGTGAATGCCGAACGATCTCCTCATGCCGAACGTTGGGAGGTGCGAGGTACTGAGGTATGGAGGTGCGAGGTGCAATGCCGAGCGAGGTGAGGTATGCCGAACGACCCATCCAATGCCGAACGCTCCCTGATGCCGAGCGCTCCATCCAATGCCGAACAATCCTTAGTGTCGAACCTCCATCATGCCTAACGTCTCCAGATGCCGAACGATCCATCCAATGCCGAACGTCTCCAGATGTCGGACGATCCATCCAATGCCGAACATCTCCAGATGTCGGACGATCCATCCAATGCCGAACGTCTCCAGATGCCGAACGATCTATCCAATGCCGAACGTCTCCAGATGCCGAGCGATCCATCCAATGCCGAACGTCTCCAGATGCCGGACGATCCATCCAATGCCGAACGTCTCCAGATGTCGGACGATCCATCCAATGCCGAACGTCTCCAGATGCCGAACGATCTATCTAATGCCGAACGTCTCCAGATGCCGAGTACTCTTGAATGCTATTCGAACGTGAATAGTGAATGCCAGACGAACCATTTTTGCCGAACCATGTTTCCTAGACCCAAATTATAGTTGATTCATCTTTATCCAATCATATTTCCATCTCCCAAGCACATTGCATCATTCATCCATCCAGTTGACTGTATCCATCGTACCCTAGCCTCGACGAACATGCAGTTGATTAAGTTAAACCCGTCTGTCCGCGACCTTGCCAAAAGGCGGGTTAACAATGGTAGTTGTTGCTTTTCTTAAAATCAAATGACTTTTTATAACAGGATCTGTTAACTGTATCCCATCCGATGGAAAAATTCAATTATGGCATACAATTTAATTAGTGGAAATTAGCCACAAGGGCCTCTTTATCAAGTGGAATTAGTTTCTAGGACACACAACTGAAATATTTACTTTTAAGGACAAATCGTAAAATAATTATTTTCTAGGGCCTAAAAACCTATGAAATTAGGTCCTTGAAAGTAATTGGACTATTGACCTTGTCCTTGAAAGTAATTATTCTGCTGACTTTGGCCTTGAAAGTAATTTCTTTGAATGTGTGTCCTAGAAACTAATTGGACTGCAAAGTTTGTCCTTCTGGTGAAATGCCCCATTTAATTATTGGATCATTAAGGATTTATGTATGTTAATTAAAATATAATACATACAGTTTTAGATTGTTTTGAAATTAACATGTATATATTTTAGAGTATGGATTTGCTACACCATCTTTTAGTACATTGCTACACCAAATTAACATACGTAATTACTGATTGTTATATGTTGTATATTTCCTTAAATGTCTTTACTTGTTGCCATCGATAATGCTAATAATTTTTTATCGAACATATTATCATTTTGCTTTTAGTTGATATTGAAAATTTGTAACAAATTTTTCTTCTTCTAAATTATACAATTAAACGATGAGATCCGTGCAATTGTGCCCATTGTACTAGTTGCATTACATAATTAAACCATTTATTCAGAATAAAAACAGAAATAAACACAAGCAAACAGTTATAAGCATATGACAAGCATAAATACTATAAAATTGTACAGATAATGAGCCAACATTTAGAAGTTTGTCGCTTTGTTAACAAGTGTCATGATGTATTCAGGTGATGTTCCCTCGATTCAATATCTACGATTTCTTATTTAACCCATTGTCGTAGAATCCCAACAAAATTTATTTCGATCACTAAATTAATCTTATTTAGATCATTGGATTAAACTGTTCTTATTTAGCATTCTTATGTTTTCTAATCGTAATTTTGACACATAAATAATAAATAAAATTTATTTAGACCATTAGATTAATCTAAATATATTTTTTAATAACAATAGGTTAAACCGACAACTAAAATGAATTTCTTTACGGCCCGATTATACCAGTTCTATTTTGAAACCAAACCAGACCAACCAAAATGGATTAGTTTGGTTGATTTATTTGGTTTTATCAAAGATCGCTCACTCTTATAAGTACCTTAGACGATTATACTACAGAATAAATTTTCAATGAACATCGAGAAATCTGGTATATACATCAATATTTTATTTATGGTAGATCATACGTACCTTTATGACAAAGTTATACATGTCGTCCATTCCTACTATTTAGAAGAACACAGTAACCTAATTTATTGATTAGATGAAGAAGAAAAGAGCTAATAAAAATATTTCATGTTAAAGTAAATTATATACCCACTAGATCTAGCTTAATGAAGTTAATTACTTATATATTAACTTGTTCTAGCTTTTTAGTTTAGAACTTAGTACATACCCTTTTGACGACATTAATTAATTTATATGGATTATATTGACAAATTTTAGCTTGTTGAAGTTAATTATATGTCGGTTAGCACTAGCATCAGTCCTTTCTACATAAACTTTGAGCTTAGCTAATTTATGTTGATGATTACATTCCTTATTCTTTATAAACAACATTTATGTCATTCAATCTAGCTGTTGTGTAACTTAAGGTTTGCATATGTTAATATTGTAAATATATGAAACTTAAATTTAGGACATATTATTGAAAATAAAACTGATAATGCATGTTAGAATGATTTCTTTTAAATACAATAAAATAAATGAGATATATAACTTATTACATTTGTTGTATGTATATAATTTTTTGATTTATATACTTTAAAATAATGTCATTTCTATTGGCATAAATGAGGTGAATGTGTGTAACATATTTGAATTTGTTGCTTTTTGGGATATAATACTCTCTTCATTGGATTAATGAATATTACTTAATTAAATTTGATTAATTAATTTTAAATTTAAGATTTATTAAAGAAAATTGAACCAACATTTATTTAATGAATTTTGAATTGAATATTTGATGTTTAATACATTTGATTTAATAAATGAAACATAGAATGAATTTTAAATATTTCTTTTGAGAATGATGAACATATTAGAATGAAAAAAAGAAATAATAACGAATTGGTATATTTTTATGCATATTTTTTTAACAAGAAATCTTAAAGTATTAGTATTAATCTGAATAAATGCATAATATAACATATTCAAACTAAATATTTAATGTAAATATGTTTAATTTTATAACACATTATTTTGTAGTTATATAATACTCCAGAAAAATATGTTTAATTTTGTAACACATTATTTTGTAGTTCAACTATTTTTCTTAGTGATATAACTTTTGAAAGTAACCAACAATTTATCCTTGAAATAAGAGAAACCAATCATAAATTTAACTTTTTTGTTAATTGTTTTACTGTATACAAGATAAATTATGTGAATTCCAAAACAAAAAAAAGAACGAAATATAAATAAACATATGATTTCATTTTTATGCTTGATTGTGAAACAATGTACCCTTAAATCTGAATAAATGGTTGACGCAGCGGATTAATCAAAACGATCTTCAATCGGTGAAAGTAGCAATAGATGGATTGCAGAATACTGGAATGCCCAAATTCGTTAATCCGAAGATACCGAACTCTAGCTATCTCGAACTCGTTGATCGCACACGATACCGGGTTCAAAGATCTTCAATTCTTCAAGCGTTGATCAAGCGCACTTGATTCCGCGAATCGGCTTCTACAATCGTTGAATCGAGCGCACTCGATTATCCGAAAGAGGAGATAGGAGATTACACTCAACTACCAATTTAAATTGAAAGCACAAAGCAATCAAAAAAGAATTTTATTCAAAAATCAACAACCTTTACAAATGAGACTCACGGCCTATTTATAGGCGAACAACTTTACAACAGAAATTTCACTAACTCCTAAGTCGTTTCCGACTTAACAAAGATTCCGACTCAACATAAGTCGTACACGACTTACGACTCAAAAGAAATGACTCAAAAGTAAACAACTCAAAACAGACGACTCACCATAAGTCGTTTACGACTTAGCAGATTACAACACAATCACCACGACTTACGACTTTAAACAAATGTGTTCTACGACTTACAAAAATATACAGACTTATTACAACACTCAGGTCGTAGATGACCTAACGACATAAGACTCATACGCTTTACGACTTAACAAACACCGGCAGAGATTAACTCGCAGAAGAATCAACGGCACCAGGCTTCAGCGACTTAAAAACAGGCGGCATCAACGACTTAAGGAAATCAATGGTTTAGATTAACTCGTAGAAGAATCAACGGCACCAGCTTCACGCGACTTACGACTTAAGAACTTCACGAGTTAAACTTCCGCGACTCACGAGTTAATTCTTCTAGGTCGTAACTCGCTTCCTCTTCATGCCTTTTGTTAAGTCGTGGACGACTTATACCTTCAGCTTCGTTAAGTCGTGGGCTTTCACTAGGTCGCTGCCGAGTTATACTAAGTCGCTGGGACAACTTAAAACCTTCATTAGGTCGCGAACTCGAGTTAACTCCTTCCCCTGGTTTCCAGTTAAGTCGTAGCTCCTGCTCCCATGCCTCCTTAGGTTGTAACTTGACACAGTCGACTCGTTCTTCATCATTAGGTCGTGACTCGTTCATCACTTCTACCTTGTTAGGTCGTGAACGACCTATAAATTCCTTAGGTCGTGAACGACTTATGCCTTCAACATTCTGCGCTGCATCATCCACCCTAGGTTGAGAAAAATTCGACCTCGAATTTGCACCCTCTTCTTCTACAATAGACTCATCCCCATGATATGGTATAAGATGTTTAACATTGAAAACGTCAGACGTATACACATCATCTGGCAGTTTCAATTTGTAAGCATTTTCATTAATTCGCTTCACAACTTCCACCGGACCGATTTTTCTATCTTTCAACTTGTTATAAGTGCCCACTGGAAAACGATCTTTTGTTAACACTGCATAAACCAAGTCTCCTTCATGAAATTTAACATTCCTTCGTTTCAAGTCTGCAGATCGTTTATATTTCTCATTTGCTTTCTCCAATCGTTCCTGAACGACTTTATGACATTCCGTCAACCCTTCAACAAAATCAGCAGCTTTCTTAACTGTCTTCTTTGATTGTGGCACTACCGTTAAATCCAACGGTCCCTTCGGTAAGCTCGAATAAACAATCTGGAATGGACTGAACCCAGTACTTCGATTCACAGCATGATTATGGGCAAACTCTGCCTGGCATAACTTCATATCCCAACTCTTCAGATTATCTTGAACAAGACACCTCAACAAGTTTCCCAACGATCTGTTCACAACCTCAGTCTGTCCATCCGTTTGCGGGTGATAAGCACTACTAAACTTCAGCTTCGTTCCCACCATTATCCACAAACTCAACCAAAAGTGACACAGAAACCGAGTATCTCTATCCGACACAATAGATTCTAGCAATCCATGAAGTCGATAGATCTCCTTGAAAAACAATTGAGCAACATGAACAGCATCCGCCGTCTTCTTACAAGCAATAAAATGTGCCATTTTCGAAAATCGATCAACCACCACATAAATGGAATCGTTACCACGCTGCGTTCTCGGCAACCCCAACACAAAGTCCATACTCACATCAACCTATGGTTTAATTGGTACAGGTAACGGCATATATAAACCAGCATTAGTCGCAGTTCCTTTCGAAACCTGACAAATATGACAACGCTCCACAAACCTTTCCACCTCTTTCCTCATTGATGGCCAAAAGTAAGACTGTGAAATCAACTGTAAAGTACGGTCTCTCCCAACATGTCCCTCTTCGTGTAACTCCTTGATAATCTTCATTCTCAGACTACCCTCCGGTATGCACAATCGATTTCCTTTAAAAAGAAAGCCATTAACCATCATAAACTCATCAGTCTTTCCCTCCTTGACTTTATCCACAAGCTTTGCAAAGTAAGGATCTTCGACAAATAGTTCCGGCAACATTTCAAACCCCATCACTTCAACTTTCAGTGTAGTCAACAAATGACTCCTCCTACTCAAAGCATCAGCCACTCGATTCGTCACCCCTGACTTGTGTTTAACAACGAAAGTAAACTGTTGTAGATATGCAATCCACGATGCATGTCTTGCTGAAATCTTGTCCTGCCCTTGTAAATGCTTCAACGCTTCATGATCAGTGTAAAGAACAAACTCCTTCTGAAATAGATAGTGTCTCCAGTGTTTGATAGATTGCACAACAGCATAAAATTCCACATCATATGTACTGTATCTCATCTTCGCTCCTGACAACTTCTCACTGAAATATGCAATTGGACGTCCCTTCTGACTCAACACTCCTCCGATCCCAACCTTGGATGCATCAGTGTGTAGTTCAAACACTAGTTGAAAATCAGGTAATACTAGAATTGGTGCAGATGTCAACAACTCCTTGATTCGTTCGAAAGCAACTCCTGCTTCCTCCATCCATGTAAATTGTTTACCCTTCAAACAATCAGTCACAGGTGCCATCACACTACTAAAGTGTGGAATAAACCTTCGATAAAATGAAGCCAACCCGTGGAAACTACGGACTTCCGTTATCGTCTTGGGTTGCGGCCAATCTCTAATTGCTTCGATTTTACTTTGGTCAACCTGTATACCCTTCTCTGAAACAACGTACCCCAAAAATAACACACTATGCGTCATGAACACGCATTTCTTCGTTGCAGTATAAAACTGTTCTTGTCGCAGTTCCATCAGCACTTCTCTAAGATGATTCAAGTGTTCCTCTGGACTCCCACTGTAAATCAGAATATCATCGAAATACACCACCACAAACTTCCCAATGTATGGTCTGAAAATTTGGTTCATCACCCTCATGAATGTACTTGGTGCATTTGATAGACCAAACGGCATTACCAGCCATTCATACAAGCCTTCCCTCGTCTTGAACGCTGTCTTCCATTCGTCCACTGGTCTAATGCGAATCTGATGATAATCGCTCTTCAAGTCAATCTTAGAAAAGATTACGGACCCACTGATTTGATCCAATAAATCATCAAGCCTTGGCATCGGAAATCTGTATCTGACTGTGATCTTATTCAATGCTCTACTATCTGTGCACATCCTCCACGTTCCATCCTTTTTTGGTACCAATAAAGCTGGTACAGCACAAGGACTTAAACTCTCCTTCACACGCCCCTGTTCAAGCAATTCTTCTACCTGCCTCCGCAACTCTTCATGTTCCTTCGGACTCATTCGATAATGTGGTCTGTGTGGCAAAACTGCTCTCGGAACAAGATCGATTTGGTGTTGTATGTCTCTCAAAGGCGGTAACTCCTTTGGTAACTCATCTGGGAATACATCGTCAAATTCTTTCAAAACTGGTTTAACTTCTTCTGGAATTTCAACCTCTTTTTTGCTCTCACGCCCAATCAATAAAAATACTTTAGGCTCTTTCTCAACCTCCTTAACAAACTCCTTCAAAGATAATAAAGTTTTCAGCTCTTCAATCTCTTCTGACTTACTTTCTCCTTGTGATCTCTTCTTCGGAACTAGGATAATTTTCGTGCCTTCAAACATAAAACTGTAGCTATTGGTCCGACCGTCATGTTGTACCGCTCGATCATACTGCCCTGGTCTTCCCAATAATAAGTGACAAACATCCATCTCTACTACATCACACCAGATTTCGTCTTTGTATTTCTTCCCGATAGAGAATGGAACACGAACTCGTCTATCCACTTTCACTTCTCCTCCCTTTCTCAACCATGCTAACTTGTATGGATTTGGATGTTTCTCTGTCTTCAATTTCAACTTTGTCACAGCTTCGGTTGAAACAATATTGTCACAGCTTCCTGCATCGATCACAAACTTACACACCTTTCCCAATGTAGTACATGTTGACTGAAAGATATTACTCCTCAACCAACTAGTTTCTTCCTGCTTCGGTGTCAAACATGATCTCCTCAGCATTAGATTACAACCTTCATCTCCTGACGCAATATCCTGCTCATCCTCCTCAACTGGACTAGAACAATCCCCATCACCATCCTCATCCTCAATTTCTGCAATCATGGTTCTCTTCTTTGGCTTTGGACACTCACTGCTTTTATGACCCAATTCCTGACAATTGTAACATTTGAAACCATTGTTAACCCTTGCCTTCTCAACCTCCTTCACCACTGGTCTACTGATAGGTTTAGCAACATTAGAACTTCCACTAACACCCTTCACTTGATTGTTAGAATTAGTAAACACACCACCTCCTCGTCTACCCTGTTTCTCCTAAGCCAACGCTTTCTGATGTGCTTCCGCTACAGATCTTGGATCGAACATATTAACCATATCCTGGATCTGCATTCTCAATCCCCCAATGAACCTAGATGTCAGCTGCTCTTCTGTTTCCATAATATCATTCCCTGCAATAAGTTAATAGAATTCATCAGCATAGTCATTCACAGATTTCATCCCTTGTCTCAAATTTTGCAAACGTTGATACATCAAAGATTGATAATTGTAAGGTAAGAACGTTGCTTTCATCAACTTCTTCATCTTCTCCCAAGATTCAACTTTTGACTTCCCCATTCGTTCACGTGTAAGTTTGGTTTGTTGCCACCATGCTAAAGCTCTACCCCTCAACCTTGTAGCAACCAACTTTACTCTACGATGTTCTGGAACTTCTTTGAAATCAAAAATTTCTTCAACGTTAGCCACCCAATCTAGAAACTCCTCCGCTTGCATACCACCCTTGAATTCAGGAATTTCTGTCTTCATCCCCGACTCCCATTTGTGATCATATTCAGAATAGTTTCTTCCTTGACCTCTTCCTTGAATACTACCACCATCATACTCCTCTTCAAAATCAGATGCATAACGATGTCAATTCTGACCACCAACATCTCTACTCCCTTCACGTCTACCACCATCCCTTCTATCTACATTCCTCCGTTCACGATCATTCACGTTCCTCCCACGTCCTTGATCATTTTCAACACTTCTGTCTCGATTGGAATGTGGCGAGACTCTACTACCCCCATGATTAGATTCAGGTGAAACCCTTCTCCGATTTTGGTTCATTTCCGTCATAAGCTTCTCTAACCGGCCAATTCCTTCGTTAAGCTTTTCACTAAAGTTCTCATTGATTCTTTGCTCAATCTCATCAGCTTCTTCTCTTCGATACAAAGTTTCTACGTTTTGGTGATGATTAGCTCTTGTGACGCCCCACCTCTATGCTCATAATAACAAAGAGTATTAAAAGAAATACTGTCTATTATTACGAAGAATAAGGCTGGATAGGAGCGACCTTCCGTAATTGGCCTTACACTAATATTGGTTATCTCGGTAGGAGTGGTATATACTTTTTATTTTTCATCTATTATTTATTTACTCCCATCGAAATATCCAATTATCAGTATAAAACAACTACAATAGTTCATAACAGTTTAGGACATTAGATATAACAATAACACGGATAATATAAATGCGGAACACATATAAAAACAAAAGTCTCATATATATATAACCGATGTCAGTTAATACATAGTTGACACAATACATATGATACAACTACAACTGTCGACTCAAGAAGTTATATATACAAGTACATTAACGAATAATATACATGAATACATATTGTTCTATACAATGACACGACTACTACAAAATGACACTAACAACTTCAGAAGATGTGAAAAGTCTTCATATCCTGAACAGCAACTCAAAGAAGAAAATCTACAACCTGAAATAACTCGGGTCTGACCCGAGTATTACATTCAAAAGAAAATAATACACGGGTCAGTCTAATTCAAACTCAGTTATTAGTGCATAGAAGCAATAATAATCTCAAATAGATGACAGTTACAGAAATCGCATATATCCAACTCTCGATACGAGAATTGGATAACGGCAGATATAACACTAAGCAGGGTTAAACGACAAATCAACAAACCAAACCAGAATACAACTCCAAACCATTTGAAATTAACCAACGA
Organism: Allium fistulosum; assembly: GCA_030737815.1. NCBI lineage: Eukaryota > Viridiplantae > Streptophyta > Magnoliopsida > Asparagales > Amaryllidaceae > Allium > Allium fistulosum. The sequence continues at coordinate 717,917,666 of CM060905.1, read as the reverse complement.
AACAGTTCAACAGATCGAAACATCAATTTAAAACTGTCAAATCTGATAGGGCTGCAGTCAAGGTTTTAAATCTCGGATTTCGGTCGCGTATCGTCTCGGAAATTTTACACACATTATCTCGTATCGGACGAGATCTCGGGTGAGATGAGTGTATCTCGGGTGTACATCTCGGATTGACATCTCGGAATTTAAAATCCATCTCGGGACTATCTCGGAGTAACTTAAGTCTAAATTTGATATTTTTAAGATTATTGTAATAACTGTTATCTATATATATAAAAGTTTTTAACATACATAATTTATATAAAATGATAATATTAGTTTTACATTTTAGATCAGAGTGATAACACGATTGATTTGGTATTAACTAAATAATTCTCTAATCATCTGAATATTAAAAGTTAAAAAATAAATAATAAGTTTTTTTGCTCATTCATTAAACGATAAAAGAAGAATTAGAGTGTAAGTAAAAAGTCATTAGAGTGCAATTTATTGTGCTCTCACATAAGAAGTAAAAAAAATGTAAGTAAAAAAACATACTTTCTATGGGAGCTTCTATTGAGATCTCACCACAAATTTCACTATCTTGGATGAGATGAGCGTCAAGTAATATATTTAAAAAAATTAATGTCTCGTTTCGCTAAATCTCGTCTCGCTCAAGTTTGAAAATGAGATCTCGAGCGAGATCTCGAACGAGATGAACGAGATCTGAAACAGTGGCTGCAGTACACGCACGCGTGTACTGCCTCGCCACTATCGCAGGAGATACACAAAAGCTCAGTGAAAGTCACAAATGATCACCAGGTCAAACCCCGAAGTACCGGATTCAACTCAAGTGAATTCGAAAACAATTCCCAACAGGCGGAAAATTGCAAATAAAAGTCAGAGAATCAATGCAATGAAACCCAACAAGGACAAAATCTCAACAATACAACACTGCAGCCACCACAAATGTTTAAGAGCAAGATTGCGACAGTGAATGAAACAGTGCATCCAGTAAAAGAGGCAGCAAGGGATGTACAATGAATACATCATTAGAACAAGATAGACTGTAAGTCAAGTGCCAGCGTATAAGACAGCAAATAGAAAGTTGGGGAGTAGTTCTAGTGCCTAAACACCTAACTCAAAGGAATGAAGCACTACTGGAAAATAAACTCAAGACTATAGAGGTGTAGACGACCAAACAGTAACATGAATCAAACAAGGCATCAGGTATGACAAAGTCAGGTACAAGTTAACAATGTCAACAACAATGCTGCAAAACCATATTCATGTATGCAGCAACCAAGCCAGAAGTACAAGTGTCAGTGCAACTGGACAGCAAACTCACATGCAACAAGCATCAACAACAAAGAAACCGACTACCATACCAAAGCATGGATGCAGACAACACCAACGAAGCAATCCCACAAGAACTCAAAATGCACAATTGACAGCAATGAGATGAGCAAGTGAACTAGAGTAGTTCAAGTTCAAACTACAGTGAATGCACCAGAAACTATCATGCAACATCATGAACAACAGAAGTTCAAGCAACATCACAGGTGATGAACAACAGGAATGGTATGAAGATCATAAGGCTCAGTGGTGAAACAATAAACTCGGCAAACAAAAGATAAGTTCGAAGTCACAGTGAATTCAATGGCGAAATCATATAACCAGGCGGCAAGTAAATATACAACATGAAGCATCAGATCAATCTGAAGGTCAAGAAAGTACTCAGGAATAAACAGAATCATGAACAAAGTCAAGTTAAATTCAAAAGGGGACTGTGGCCAACATGTATGTCACAAGTACAAAGCAACTTCGAAATTATTACCGAAAGCAATTGCAAAACTAACCTAATTAATTCAAGACAGTGACTATCAGGCACTGCAATTACTTGGACTAGATTTATCGAGTCAATTCACCCATATATGCATACACACAAACATATTTGTGTATATGCACACATAGGCAGAAACAGGTGACAGTGCAAGCCCAGCAAAAACATAAGACTCGAATACAAAGTAATGCTACTGGCGACCATGGAATGCAACAAGTCAGAGAATCGATCAAAAACAACACCAACAAAAACCCAATTTAAGTTCGAATAGCAAACAGAGGCTCAAGTGATCGATGAGAAAGACTACACAGTGAAAATGGTATGCAAACCATATGCCACAATGAAAAGTGAGTAAACACAATTATACATGTATGCTAGAACCCAACTCCTCAAATGACCGAGTAAAGTTCAAAGACAGCGAGCTACACCAACTACAAGCCCAATGTGACAGCAAACACGAATGAAATGCAACCACAAGGCATGGAACCATAGTGGAACAGGTCAAGCAACAACATGAAGCAGTGCAGACTACCCTAAATGAAGACTACCCGAGGACCACAAGTATCCAGACCGAAGTCAAAATGAAATCAAGATACAAGTTCAACAAAATCGAGTGGCCGAAGAATGGCCAAAGTCGACACCCAAAAATCATCAATATCAACTAAATCGAACTACCGAATAAAAATCATATCAACAGCAAAAATATACAATCGAGCCAAAGTCGCATAAGAGTTTCTCATTGCAACATCAATTTCCAACCGCGAACGAAAACAAATGGTCAACTCAATTCAGTTCGAACAATTATATACGAACAAAACAAAGGGCTCAAACCCAAATCTCGAAATGAAGGCATGAATTAGATGTGAGTAAGTACTCACCTTGCTTCGACAAGAAAGAGGCAGTCGCGAACGATCCAATTGATCAGAGAAAAAGCATCGACATCAATTTGACAGGGCGACGCCTTCGATTCACAAGCCCAGATTTTAGAGACGAACGAAAGACGAACAGCCTTAAATTTTTGAAGCCCTAAATCGCCAAAGGAACGAGGATACGAGACCGCCCCCATTTTTCTTTCTTAGACGTAGGGTTTTCCACGAGAAAATGGATTGGGTCGGGTATTCGAAAATGAAGGAGGGAGGAACGTTTTATCTCCTTAGATAAGGCAGCTAAAATATGGGCTTCTATAAATTTTAAAGCCCGAACTGCTTTACAACTTCTTCAAAAGAAACGCAATCAGTTAAAACTCCAGCTGAATTAAACAAACAATTTAAGCGTCACATTGACGATAGTTAATTGTTATAAAATCTTGGGTTGTTACAGACTCCCCTCCTTATAAAAATTACGTCCACGCAATCATAGGGAATAAATGGATAAAAGGTAACAACCAAAAGAGCATGGCAATGTCGAATGTATAAGCAAAGCAAGTGTCAGCGGGGAGGTATTAGATAAGAAATCAAAAGGTTCGACTGCTTCAAATCAAAAGAATCAACATCGTGGGAATCAGGGATCAAAATCAGACGACTAACAAAAGCAAGAACAATCGAGTTCCAGCAACTAAAAGAGTAGGAAAAACAGAGCAGAAATCCCATACAGAGCACGAATTGAATGTGAGTAAATCAAATTACTCACCTGAATCGCCAGAGAAAAAGACGAAGCTCAAATCTCAAAAGTCGCAAATATTCAATCATCAAAAACGATATTTGAATTTTCAAATCGCAAATATTTACTTATCTCAAACGATAATCAGAAGACAAATCAAATATCTGATTATCTAAAACGATAGTCAGAAAACAAATATTCAATTATCAAAAACGATAATCAAATTTCTCAAATCAACAAATATTCGATTATCACAAGCGATAATCAAATTTCTCAAATCAACAAATATTTAATTATCTAAAGCGATAATCAAATTTCAAAACAGAAAATATTTAATTACCTCAGGCGATAATTAAATTTTAAATCAACAACTATTTAATTATCTCAGACGATAATTAAATCTCAAATCAATAAATATTTAATTATCTCAAGCGATAATTAAATCTCAAAACAGCAAATATTTAATTATCAAAGACGATAATTAAATCTCGAATCAGCAAATATTTAATTATCTAATAGCGATAATTAAATCTAAAATCAACAAATATTTAATTATCTAACAGCGATAATTAAATCTAAAATCAACAAATATTTAATTATCAAAGACGATAATTAAATCTCGAATCAGCAAATATTTAATTATCAAAGACGATAATTAAATCTCGAATCAGCAAATATTTAATTATCAAAAGCGATAATTAAATCTCGAATCAGCAAATATTTAATTATCAAAAGCGATAATTAAATCTCGAATCAGCAAATATTTAATTATCTAAAGTGATAATTAAATCTCGAATCAGCAAATATTTAATTATCTAAAGCGATAATTAAATCTCAAATCAACAAATATTTAATTATCTAAAGCGATAATTAAATCTCAAATCAACAAATATTTAATTATCTAAAGTGATAATTAAAAGCAACAAATATCCGATTATCAAAAACGATAATCAGAACTCATATCAACAAATATCTAATTATCACAAGCGATAATTAGAAACAACAAATATCTGATTATCAAAAACGATAATCAGAACTCATATCAACAAATATATAATTATCACAAGCGATAATTAGAAACAACAAATATCTTATTATCAAAAACGATAATCAGAACTCATATCAACAAATATCTAATTATCACAAGCGATAATTAGAAACAACAAATATCTTATTATCAAAAACGATAATCAGAACTCATATCAACAAATATCTAATTATCACAAGCGATAATTAGAAACAACAAATATCTGATTATCAAAAATGATAATCAGAACTCATATCAACAAATATCTAATTATCACAAGCGATAATTAGAAACAACAAATATCTGATTATCAAAAACGATAATCAGAACTCATATCAACAAATATCCAATTACCTGCAGATAATTGGAAACAACAAATATCTAGAAATCAATTAAGAAGACTAGAAAATCAACATAAAAGCTTGGATCGATCCCATCAGATGGCGAGTTTTTTAATTCGCCGCACGTGCAACAACATATGGCCGAAGCCTACCAAGTACTCAACATAATTTTTGGCGCCCATCAGATTGACCCGAAGGTCCGCAGAGTGACCCGAAGGTCTAGTACTGGTATTTGACCCGAAGGTCCGCAGAGTGGCCCGAAAGCCCAACAAATGACCCGAAGGTCCAACAAATGACCCGAAGGTCCTCATAGTGGCTCGAAAGCACACGAAATCATCAAATATTTCAATTAACGAGTCCGGAATTAACCGAAATAGCAAACGCACATGTCCCATACCACGTGTTTTACTAAATCGTTTAATTCTCTTCATCGTTTCCTTGAAAGTGCAAAATTGTGTATTTTGTAAAAATACACTTTACATTCTCAAACGGACAAGTCCGGAATTAAACGAATCAGTAAAAGAAAGGGGTCATAATCCTCGATTTTGCTGAATCGTTTAAGTCACTTTCTCATTCTTTTGAAAACGCAAACTGTTAAAAATTTCTAAAAACAATTTTATTTATTTTATAAAAATAACAATTCACATTCTCAACTGGACAAGTCCGGAGTTAAGCGAAACAGTAAAAGAAAGGGGTCATAATCCTCGATTTTGCTGAATCGTTTAAGTCACTTTCTCATTCTTTTGAAAACGCAAACTGTTAAAAATTTATAAAACAAATTTCATTTTTATAATGATTTTCCAATCACGTGATTAAAACAGCAAATCAGTAACAATTTCGATAAGGAAACTGTACTTCTCAAAATACCGTAAAAATGGTCACAAATCAGTATTGCGGAATAACCGCTTGAAAATCCACTTTTAAAACTTGACGGTTACTGAAGCTAAAGCGACAGTAATTTTAAAACATCAAAATCACATCAAAACAATTTACATCAAAATGTAATATCAGTGAATTTTCATTCATCAAAATGCCACAAAACACCGTACTTCAAAATATAGCATTGGTGTAAAATTCCGTTGTAAAAATAACGGCAACAAAATACGTTTCATAACCAAGCATCGGTTCAACGTAAAATAAATGCAATAACGTGCAATTTAAATTTTTGCACGTACTACAAAATGAACAAAGAATCATTCAAATGTATCTTCAATGAAGATAATTTAAAACAGCAAAAAATTAATCAATAGATGATTAGTACAAAAGAAAGCCAGCGGAAATTTCAACAAAAATCACATATCTGCAATTTCTTCGAATCCTCAATTCGGATTCGAAGTTCTCAAAGAAACAAAATAATTACAGCTATGTAAACAACAAATGAAATTCATATCAATTTCGTATTTTGATTTTTAAATCAAAAAGATTATCAGTTGTACTCAGCGAAGACAGTTTCACTGTTTCCGCTGCGCACTCTGATAAACAGAACACAAATCAATCAAATCATCAGAACACAATTTCACTATTATTTTTAAATAAAGTTATTTAAAAATTTCATCCAGATTTCAAAACTTTAGTTTTGACTCAAGCACAAATAAAACATCGACCGATAGTTGTAACATATGTTCCTTCCGAGTTAAGTTTTATATTATGTCCATAAACCCCAAGCTCTGATACCAACTGTGACGCCCCACCTCTATGCTCATAATAACAAAGAGTATTAAAAGAAATACTGTCTATTATTACGAAGAATAAGGCTGGATAGGAGCGACCATCCGTAATTGGCCTTACACTAATATTGGTTATCTCGGTAGGAGTGGTATATACTTTTTATTTTTCATCTATTATTTATTTACTCCCATCGACATATCCAATTATCAGTATAAAACAACTACGATAGTTCATAATAGTTTAGGACATTAGATATAACAATAACACGGATAATATAAATGCGGAACACAGATAAAAACAAAAGTCTCATATATATATAACTGATGTCAGTTAATACATAGTTGACACAATACATATGATACAACTACAACTGTCGACTCAAGAAGTTATATATACAAGTACATTAACGAATAATATACATGAATACATATTGTTCTATACAATGACACGACTACTACAAAATGACACTGACAACTTCAGAAGATGTGAAAAGTCTTCATATCCTGAACAGCAACTCAAAGAAGAAAATCTACAACCTGAAATAACTCGGGTCTGACCCGAGTATTACATTCAAAAGAAAATAATACACGGGTCAGTCTAATTCAAACTCAGTTATTAGTGCATAGAAGCAATAATAATCTCAAATAGATGACAGTTACAGAAATCGCATATATCCAACTCTCGATACGAGAATTGGATAATGGCAGATATAACACTAAGCAGGGTTAAACGACAAATCAACAAACCAAACCAGAATACAACTCCAAACCATTTGAAATTAACCAACGAAACAGTTCAACAAATCGAAACATCAATTTAAAACTGTCAAATCTGATAGGGATGCAGTACACGCACGCGTGTACTGCCTCGCCACTATCGCAGGAGATACACAAAAGCTCAGTGAAAGTCACAAATGATCACCAGGTCAAACCCCAAAGTACCGGATTCAACTCAAGTGAATTCGAAAACAATTCCCAACAGGGGGAAAACTGCAAATAAAAGTCAGAGAATCAATGCAATGAAACCCAACAAGGACAAAATCTCAACAATACAACACTGCAGCCACCACAAATGTTTAAGAGCAAGATTGCGACAGTGAATGAAATAGTGCATCCAGTAAAAGAGGCAGCAAGGGATGTACAATGAATACATCATTAGAACAAGATAGACTGTAAGTCAAGTGCCAGCGTATAAGACAGCAAATAGAAAGTTGGGGAGTAGTTCTAGTGCCTGAACACCTAACTCAAAGGAATGAAGCACTACTGGAAAATAAACTCAAGACTATAGAGGTGCAGACGACCAAACAGTAACATGAATCAAACAAGGCATCAGGTATGACAAAGTCAAGTACAAGTTAACAATGTCAACAACAATGCTGCAAAACCATATTCATGTATGCAGCAACCAAGCCAGAAGTACAAGTGTCAGTGCAACTGGACAACAAACTCACATGCAACAAGCATCAACAACAAAGAAACCGACTACCATACCAAAGCATGGATGCAGACAACACCAACGAAGCAATCCCACAAGAACTCAAAATGCACAATTGACAGCAATGAGATGAGCAAGTGAACCAGAGTAGTTCAAGTTCAAACTACAGTGAATGCACCAGAAACTATCATGCAACATCATGAACAACAGAAGTTCAAGCAACATCACAGGTGATGAACAACAGGAATGGTATGAAGATCATAAGGCTCAGTGGTGAAACAATAAACTCGGCAAACAAAAGATAAGTTCGAAGTCACAGTGAATTCAATGGCGAAATCATATAACCAGGCGGCAAGTAAATATACAACATGAAGCATCAGATCAATCTGAAGGTCAAGAAAGTACTCAGGAATAAACAGAATCATGAACAAAGTCAAGTTAAATTCAAAAGGGAACTGTGGCCAACATGTATGTCACAAGTACAAAGCAACTTCGAAATTATTACCGAAAGCAATTGCAAAACTAACCTAATTAATTCAAGACAGTGACTATCAGGCACTGCAATTACTTGGACTAGATTTATCGAGTCAATCCACCCATATATGCATACACACAAACATATTTGTGTATATGCACACATAGGCAGAAACAGGTGACAGTGCAAGCCCAGCAAAAACATAAGACTCGAATACAAAGTAATGCTACTGGAGACCATGGAATGCAACAGGTCAGAGAATCGATCAAAAACAACACCAACAAAAACCCAATTTAAGTTCGAATAGCAAACAGAGGCTCAAGTGATCGATGAGAAAGACTACACAGTGAAAATGGTATGCAAACCATATGCCACAATGAAAAGTGAGTAAACACAATTATACATGTATGCTAGAACCCAACTCCTCAAATGACCGAGTAAAGTTCAAAGACAGCGAGCTACACCAACTACAAGCCCAATGTGACAGCAAACACGAATGAAATGCATCCACAAGGCATGGAACCATAGTGGAACAGGTCAAGCAACAACATGAAGCAGTGCAGACTACCCTAAATGAAGACTACCCGAGGACCACAAGTATCCAGACCGAAGTCAAAATGAAATCAAGATACAAGTTCAACAAAATCGAGTGGCCGAAGAATGGCCAAAGTCGACACCCAAAAATCATCAATATCAACTAAATCGAACTACCGAATAAAAATCATATCAACAGCAAAAATATACAATCGAGCCAAAGTCGCATAAGAGTTTCTCATTGCAACATCAATTTCCAACCGCGAACGAAAACAAATGGTCAACTCAATTCAGTTCGAACAATTATATACGAACAAAACAAAGGGCTCAAACCCAAATCTCAAAATGAAGGCATGAATTAGATGTGAGTAAGTACTCACCTTGCTTCGACAAGAAAGAGGCAGTCGCGAACGATCCAATTGATCAGAGAAAAAGCATCGACATCAATTTGACAGGGCGACGCCTTCGATTCACAAGCCCAGATTTTAGAGACGAACGAAAGACGAACAGCCTTAAATTTTTGAAGCCCTAAATCGCCAGAGGAACGAGGATACGAGACCGCCCCCATTTTTCTTTCTTAGACGTAGGGTTTTCCACGAGAAAATGGATTGGGTCGGGTATTCGAAAATGAAGGAGGGAGGAACGTTTTATCTCCTTAGATAAGGCAGCTAAAATATGGGCTTCTATAAATTTTAAAGCCCGAACTGCTTTACAACTTCTTCAAAAGAAACGCAATCAATTAAAACTCCAACTGAATTAAACAAACAATTTAAGCGTCACATTGACGATAGTTAATTGTTATAAAACCTCGGGTTGTTACAGCTCTCCTTGGCGGCATACTTGAAAACTTTACAAACTCTTCAACACTTCAAATTCAAACACTTTTCAGACTTTGATCCAAAATGAAACGGATCGAAAACTTCCACTTTGTAGCAAATCGCGATGAACACGATGGACAAAGTTTCGGCCTCCACTTCAAATTCGATCAAACAACTTCGAACAATGATGAACACTTCTTCCTCTCGGCCACGGCTCAAACTTCAAACTTCTCGGCCAAACAACTTCAAATTGAATAGGCTCCAAGTCTCGATCTAGCTATGATTGGCTAGAACAGGCTTCGATACCAAACTGACGCAGCGGATTAATCAAAACGATCTTCAATCGGTGAAAGTAGCAATAGATGGATTGCAGAATACTGGAATGCCCGAATTCGTTGATCCGAAGATACCGAACTCTAGCTATCTCGAACTCGTTGATCGCACACGATACCGGGTTCAAAGATCTTCAATTCTTCAAGCGTTGATAAAGCGCACTTGATTCCGCGAATCGGCTTCTACAATCGTTGAATCGAGCGCACTCGATTATCCAAAAGAGGAGATTGGAGATTACACTCAACTACCAATTTAAATTGAAAGCACAAAGCAATCAAAAGAGAATTTTATTCAAAAATCAACAACCTTTACAAATGAGACTCACGGCCTATTTATAGGCGAACAACTTTACAACAGAAATTTCACTAACTCCTAAGTCGTTTCCGACTTAACAAAGATTCCGACTCAACATAAGTCGTACACGACTTACGACTCAAAAGAAATGACTCAAAAGTAAACAACTCAAAACAGACGACTCACCATAAGTCGTTTACGACTTAGCAGATTACAACACAATCACCACGACTTACGACTTTAAACAAATGTGTTCTACGACTTACAAAAATATACAGACTTATTACAACACTCAGGTCGTAGACGACCTAACGACATAAGACTCATACGCTTTACGACTTAACAAACAACGGCAGAGATTAACTCGCAGAAGAATCAACGGCACCAGGCTTCAGCGACTTAAAAACAGGCGGCATCAACGACTTAAGGAAATCAATGGTTTAGATTAACTCGCAGAAGAATCAACGGCACCAGCTTCACGCGACTTACGACTTAAGAACTTCACGAGTTAAACTTCCGCGACTCACGAGTTAATTCTTCTAGGTCGTAACTCGCTTCCTCTTCATGCCTTTTGTTAAGTCGTGGACGACTTATACCTTCAGCTTCGTTAAGTCGTGGGCTTTCACTAGGTCGCTGCCGAGTTATACTAAGTCGCTGGGACGACTTAAAACCTTCGTTAGGTCGTGAACTCGAGTTAACTCCTTCCCCTGGTTTCCAGTTAAGTCGTAGCTCCTGCTCCCATGCCTCCTTAGGTCGTAACTTGACACAGTCGACTCGTTCTTCATCATTAGGACGTGACTCGTTCATCACTTCTACCTTGTTAGGTCGTGAACGACCTATAAATTCCTTAGGTCGTGAACGACTTATGCCTTCAACATTCTGCGCTGCATCAATGGTAGAGAGTAATTTGGATGAATTTCAAATAGTGAGAGAATTTAATGTGAAATAGACATTGATATTAAAGAAAAACCAAGCGAATTTTTCTGTTTTGTGCAAGGCCATTTCCACTCCGTTTTGAGCTCTAAATTATCTTACTTTTGACCGGTCATGCGTCGTGGATGCCCCTCGCAACAAACGGGTGGTGGAATGCTGATTAAAAGGAGAAAATATGAAGTAAGAGGAGACATATGATACCGAGTCTCTGTTCTGTTCATGGAGAATTCAAAAGAACTACTACCGTCTCATGCGAGTATTTGCCGATCAAAAACCTCGGTAGGATCGAGTGATGAATTCGGTGCTTATAGCGCTGCTATTATGTTTTACTTGTCAGGATGAAAAAAATAAAAATATGTTTATCAATCTCTGTAGTCTGTAGCAATATTTATGCCCTTATTTAAATACCTGCTGATCCTGCTGATCCTGAATCCAACAGTCCAGAATAATATCTCTATAACATGCCTTTCTGTTTTCACACTGAGTTGTTATTCATATAATTTATCTTAATGTATAATCAATGTCGTATTGCTAAATGAGCTAGTCGATAGTGACAGTTATTAATCCAGCAGTTCATGCTTTACTAACTCATTTGGATGTTTTGCTAGCTGCCAAATGGGCTAGTCCCTAATGTCAGGCTTGTAATTACACCATGGTAATTATATCACTAAATTTTGGTCAAATAATCCAAATTACTAGCCATAGTGCTGCACAATATCAGTATGGCAAAAGTTAAATTCGATGCACAAGTGAAAATGGTTCCTTTATGTTTCATTACTGCCAGTATTGATAACTCTCAACAACACAACTATGTTTTTAAGCAACAGTTTTCTTTTACTTGGAAAGCAACTAATCATTATTTGCAACACAAACAACAATCGGGAATCATCCATCAGCATAAATACTCCAATACACACGGCATATATTGAAATCCTTAGCTCGAATTTATTCATTTTATCATAGATAATTAAACTAACAGAAAACCATCTGTCTTCATCGGTGAATCAAAAAGAGAGAGATCAAAGATTTTCCAAACATTTCCTTAGCCTTTAGGTCAAAAGCATCATCTCCCAAATACATGTTTATGTATGCTCTACACAGAGGCTTACTCTCCACCGTGCTTACTATCTCCCCCTTCACTGTAATTTATTTTTAAGCACAGGTTATATAACTCTTTATAACGCAAAATCATGACATTTATCACGTGTATATGCTCTATGATAAAATCATGCATACCTTTGGTCTGAAGAATATATCCTGGAAGTCTTGATATCTCAATAACCGATCCAGGTGGCAATTTCATACTTCCTTCTGCACTAGCCATCACTCTGCACAGGAAAGTTAATAGGAATTATCAAGATTGCATTATTTGTACTTAGAATCCATAATCTTTTTTCGTTATATGCGTGGTGAAAGTTTATTAGAACATGCCATGATTTAATATTCTAAAAGAGAAATGGACAATGGAGAGCTCTTACTTGGTAATAAGCTCATCATTTTCATTGTTTTTGCCTCCATTGATTTTGTACAGTGATCCACCAAGCCCTTGATCAAAATTCTTTTGGACCATGCTCATTGTAAGTCCTCCGAACGCAATAACAAGCCTTACCATAACGGCAATATCACTATTAATCACCAGCTCATACAATTCTTTTGTAGGCTCTTTCAATGGTTTTTCAAATTTTGACGTGAAAAGCTCCTTCAACTTGGTGTTATCAGCATACATACCAAAGGCGTAAATTTTGAATTTCAGTGGAAACACTTTCTTTTTTCTCAATCCAAGAGAGTTGAGCTCTTTTCCATCATCCAGTTTTACAGGGAACGAAACTCCTGTTTTTGGTTCCGTCTTCGTGTTCACATTTTCCTCCACATTCATGATTTGTTCTCCTGCAACTGAAGTAGACATAGCTTTAATTTGTTGAATTGTGTATATGGTTAAGATTGTGGGATTTAGACGCAAGATATTAGCTATTTATAAAGAGGCAAATTCAAAGAAAGGATAAAATAAATAACTGTATCTATATTGTTGACTCATTAATTGAATGTATGATGGTTATCATCAATTTTAATTTTGTTAGCCTTTGGTAGTGAAATTAGGTAAAGAATTAAATGTGGTTGTATTTTGAGTATCAACTGATGCTTTTCTGAAAATTAAATGACTTTTTATAGCTGAACGAGTTAAATAATTAAATAAATCCACTTTAGTGAAAAATACGATTTAAAATTCTACATTGAACTTCAAACCAAAGTCTCTGTACTCTAATGAATTCTCAAAATAACAATGCAAAGATTCCAGTTTACGTTCATCAGCCAATGTGACTGTTAAGGATCTAAAATTCTTGTATGTTATTTTCAAAATATTTTGTTTATATATGTATTTCAGAAAATTGAAACGTTTATTACAACAAGTAAAAGATATTACTAAGAGATTGCCTTCCCAAATTAGTATAATATGGACATAACAAGAATACCCCAAAGAAAAATACTCATCCAGGAAGAGAATAAATATCTTTTACAAAGGTATCTTAAATCAATACAAAAGAAATAATACCAAGTTTGAAAAATGTAAATTAAGTGTGATACAACACACGACTAGGTCAAACACCTATAACATCCTTCTACAGCTTCAGTTTTGAAATGTCTGTATCTTGTAATACGTTGGTTAGTATCCTTCTCAATCATCATAACGTGTTAATTGATTGGTGCAATTGCAGGTCCCATAAAACCCTTAGGGCAAATTATATTCTTTTCTTCTTCCTTTTGTCCAAAGGTGTAAAATGGTGTCCGGTGTAAAATTCTGCATGCTCTATCGTAACTTTGAGTGCAAATTCACGTCATTGTTGGTTCTACATCCAAGTTATTGTTTGACTTCATTCCATTTTTGTTCCGGGTAATGGGATATCAATCATTTCAGCCCTGAATGTTTGGGCCTTTTCGACCATCAAAAGTCGACACTAATATATCCACGATATTCACGTGCCGAACATTCAAATACCAAAAAGTCATTTTGTTGGAGAGAGAGAAAGAAAAGACGGAATAGAATCTCGCATCGTAACGAGTAATATATAATATTCAAAATTATCTTTACAAAAGAAAACTTTAATATTCAAACAACATCAGAGTCTAACTATCATCAGCCTGAACAGTTACAATAGTCCATCCTTATAATTATTGATAAACACAAACAAGAAACACGGTGGAAATAGAATATGAAAATACGTCTTGGAGGCATACAGCTCGTCTTTTGAAGCTCAAAAGCATCCAAAGCTAATTTTGGAAAAATACTCGGGCCTAAACCGAGTATTATAAGAAAATAACATCTGGATCGGTCGGGTAAACTAGCGTGAGAAACTCAAATCAAATGGGTTGTTATATTTTATAAAATCTTTAAAAAATAAAGATATCTCGTAAGACCACGTCGCATATAAACACGGACGGGTTTTTACCTTACGATAACTAAATCAGTTGATAGAAAATTCAGTGATATTATAATAGTGTCTAGGGTTTAAAATAAAATTTGAATATAACTGGAATGCTTGCATCTCACGTTCTAACATATTCGGGCAAAACTAAGTCCCTACGGCGCTTATTGAATAATGAATTCCATACAATGATAAGGCAAGGCTACTGGAGTACCGCATGGCACAGTACACTTCTAGAAAATGTACCAAGGTCGAAACTCTCGACCCCTGCGAATCAGGACCGGTCTACCGCTTATTGGATAATACCGAATATCTCATCATCCCGGCTGCTTTGCAACCTTTTATCGTGAGCACACATGCACATACCAAATCCATAAATACCAACCTAGAAGGGTGATGACGATACTCTAATGGGTCCGATCCACATAGCCCTGAGGCATATCCCCTATTTTCATTATTTCCACGTATGAGGCTTGAGGCTACGTTTTACCTTTTTAGCAGATCTCACTTGGAATGCGACACTGCCCTCGAAGCAACAATGTAATGCCAGTATTCATGCATACAAGTTGTTCAAGATATGAACAAATCGAAGACACTACTTCTACTACATCATTTTTGGAATCACCCTAAGGATTAGTAGCAAACAGCCTTGCACTTTAAAGACATTCATCTTTGATCCCATCATCTTCAAGATGTCTTCAATTCGAATGCTTAAGTCGGTTCGAAGTGGTTTTCGAATAACTCACGTTTATCCGATCCTGGTCTCTCCGAACCGACAACCGATAGTTTTCGGTAAACACAATTCTGGTTCTTTTGGAAACAAATATACAGTACATAAGAGCGGAGATCATCTCTACCCATTTAAGTGGACATATTTCATTATTATTTGTCTTAGAAGAACACAACGAGTTTAAATGTATATGATAGCATCACCGATGATAACTATACCATATAATTTCCATGTCTCTATAAGATATTTCCAGAGTTAAAAATTAGTCCCGATTTAATAGTAGGTTATTTAACTATCAAATAAACAAATAATTAAACATAGATTTAATTTTATACGCAATCCACTAAGCCTCTTTAATTAATCTTCATTAATTAAATCTCTTTCACTTGTTTTCAAAATTTATTTATATACTTATCTCACTGGTAAAGTATATTCCCAAACCATTTTACTTTCTATACTTGGAAGACTTTACCATATACTTATACAATGGTATAAGAATATTAACAAAGCATTTGAAAAAGATTCCTTATTTCAAAATCATATTAAATGGATCAAAAACAAATATCAGTCAAAATATTGTTTACTATAAACCCAAACTACTTATCTTTCAATGTTAAATATGGAAAGAATGCTTCCATACCACCATAATTAAGAAAGATTATTTATTAATTTCATAAACTTAATTTTCCATAAGTGATCCAATTCGTGTACGGAAATAATACTTTATACACGAACATCAATCTTCGATTTCAAACTTAGACTTTCCTTCAGATAACAATAAAGTCGTTCAAGATGAGATATTATTACATCTCAAAATTTGACTTAATAACATTCTTGGCTTTAGGGTAGGTAGAAGTTTCCCTACCTCGAAGTTTAATGTCAAGTATATGATTTAAAAAATCTCTGTATACTATTCATTTAAAATCCAAATTTTTAAAACCGAACTGCCTTTAAAATTCCCTAGATCTCTTTCCAATTTATAAACTGTTTTATTAAATCCTTCATTTAAAAATAATTCTCTTTAATAAAACAATTTACTAATTTTAAACACCTTTTATGAAACAAACTTATTATTTAAAGCACATTTTTAAATTAATTAAATAAACTTTAATACCAGTATTAAATTAATTAATTAACTCAAAACACTATTAATAAAATGAATCATTAACTTTAAAATATCCCTATTAAAATAAATAATTAAGCTAAAATAACATTTTTAAAATAATTAATTAACCTTAAAATATCATTATTAAAATGACTAGTTAACTTTAGAATACGATTATTCAAATAATTAATTAACTCAACAATTTAAATATAGAAAAGACTATACTTCAAAATATTATAAAGTTGAATTAAATTTAAATCTATTTCCTTTCAAAATTTGGAAAGAGGCTTAGCGACCACAATGACACTTAAATAAGCTCCCATTTATTTTCAGTTCAATATTCCAAGTGATATCATTGGTATTTACATAAGCAATATATATGTAAATAAAATCCAAATTTATCAGTAAACGGATAACACATCACTTATCAAAATCAACTAGCATACAATTAAAAGTCCAAATTAATAAAATAGCATAATCTACTCAATTTAAATATAGTAGAACGGTGTTTTATTCTTCTAACGGAATGTCGGTGATAAAATATAATTATTTAACTACGTAATTGTAATTTAATCCAAAACTAATAACTTATCAATATTTATCACTTCGCTAAACTTATCAAATAATTGCACTAAAGTGTTCTACTAGTTAATGCGAATTAAGTGTTGAAATCCATGGGTTAAACGGATTCCGTGGGATGAGTTCTAGTTTTACAAAGTTTAATCAATTATTTACTAACTAATTAACTAAAAGATTTTTAAACTACACACTTGGCCCAACGCCCACTACCCAAACCCAAAACCAAAGCTTCTTCTCTCACCAAAAATTTCCTAAATCAAACTCCAAAATTAATTTTGCCAAATTCAAATTCCTAGAGCCAAACTCATGCACGGACATGCATGTGCACATGTAACTTGTACAACTATCTCTGTATATGTTCCATTTTTAGTAAACATATTTTCCATTCAAAGCAAAGAACAACAAAGATACGATTTTAAACAATATCATAACAAGCTTTCATATCAAATCAAACTTTCTAACAAATTCTCAACACTTATTATTTCATTAAAATACTAAACAAAGATTTAGTATCCCACATTCCACATGGTTTGAAATGCTTCAAGTTTTGATCTTTGAGTGAAGTAAAAATATTTTACCTAAAAGATGTGATTTTTTTCAAAATGTATAAAAACTAAAGAAAATGAAAAAGTTGATATCAAAAAGTATGAAGATAAATGAAATATAAAAATGATAAGAGTGTATATATAAGGTTAAACAAAAATAAAAATAAAAATAAAAGTAGAGGTGGCTAAGGAGCAAAATGGCCCTAAATCCATTTTTCAACTTTGCCATCATTCACAAACCATCAAAATGTCAACCATTTGAAGATATGTTGGATTTTATGTGGGTTGCGGAATTATGGATTTTAAGGCTAATTAAACACTAGAGGAAGGTGAATAGTGTTTTGTAATTGTTATGAATTTTTATAAAATTCTTTCAAGGTTATTATTAATCAACAAAGAATGAACAATCGCAGATGCTAACACATATAAGTATAAATGCCTAAAGTAAAAAGTAAAGATTAGAGAGATCACACAAGAGATTTTTATACTGGTTCTGAGTTATCCTACATCCAGTCTCGTACAATTGCTTGTACGGAATTCTTTTCAAATACCAATCTTTAAATGGACAGAAGGAAAACTCAACACAATTTTGATTTCAAGACTACGAGACACACCCTCCTAAATTTCCAGGCTTGGGGTATGTAACAACTCGCATATTTTACGATTTGTATATTTAAATATTTTATTTAAATATAGAATCGTTAATCGGATTGAAGTCCGAAAAGCTACTTTTTGTAAACGGTCGAATTGGGACTCGAGACCACCTCCATTGAGTCCAAAATGGTGTTTACAACTTTTGTGAGTATAAACATCGATATGTTGGGAGTCGAGTAAAAATTATGACTTTTCACTTTGGGCTTGGGTATGGGTTTCAGCCCATTAACCCTACAATTCAGCCCAACTCCACTCCATTCCTCTTCACTTTATTTCTATTTTCTTAAAAACCCAAGCACAACTGAAAATGGGGAGAGGAATGAGAAATTAGAAAACTCAAAGACCTAGTTTTCATTTGCAAAACCAAATTCTTGCTCCAAATTCAAAGAGAAGCTAAGGTAAGCATCCTCTTCTCCTTCTCCATCTATCTCTCTCTCCAATTTCAGAAAATTCCTAAACCCTAACTTAGGAAATACTTGTTTTGATCTTAGTTTGGAGCTAGTAGAGTTGAAGTGAAGAGTGGTTGATCTTCTCCTTGTGTTTGAGCTTCATATCATTCGTTTTTGAGTTTAAAAGGTGAGTTTTTGAACTCACATCTTTGTCTATTCTATTATTGTTGTTAGGTATGAATTCCTAGCGTCCATTCATGTTCATTTGCTTTTGATTTGAATTGATTTGGTGAACATTTCAATTTTTGGTGTTTTGAAGTCAAAACTTTGAAAATCCTAGCTTTGATTTGTGAACATGTTTTTTGGTGGTGTATCGGAGAGCCTATAGGGCTGGGTTGTCGATTGGCAAAAACCCCTAAAGCCCATTGCTCGACCGGTTGCAAATGGTGAAGAGTTTGCTCTTCATTTGATAGGCTGGAAAACAGTTTCAGCTCCAGCCAGTCGACTGGCCCTCTATAGTCAGTCGACTGACTACAGGGTCTAAAAACTCTCGGGTTCTGGATCAGTCGACTGACTGTAGAAGGCCAGTCGACTGACCTTCTTGTTTTTGCCTATTTTACTAATTTAGCTTGAGATTCCAATTTTTATCGATTCGTGAATATCCGATTTATTGTTATCATTTATTATTGACCTTGATGACTTATTTTTTGGGACTTTTGAGAATATCCATTTTGATGGATTCGGTATCGATTTCTTTGGATTTGATTCACGTCTTCGAATGTGGATTTTGGTGATTGATTGTTTCAACAATCATTTCTGTGATTTGTCACTTTAAAATATAAAGGTTTCCTATACTAGTAGTAAATATTCAAACTCTTTTGCAAAGATGATTTCAACTCTATTTTTAATACAAAGCTCGTTTATAAAACCGTTTTCTAATCTATTAGTATATACAAACCTTTACTTCATTCATATGAGAAAATATAATTAAATGGCTTAGCAAAACAAGTGGTATGAAACACTTGCGTTTACTTCGTCGGTTAATTCTTGGACTTGTTCGATTGAAATTCTTGTGACAATTTTCGAGTGGGAATCTATAATTTGTTCGTAAATATTTAAGTTAAGCTAGTGGTTATGGGACATGAAGCTAAACTCATATATTTACTAGCTTAGTGTAATCGACACTTTTATTGATCGATGATGATCATTTTGTGATTTAGACTAGCGATGTGCGATGTCTATTTGTTTGTTTGGGGATAAAAACCCCGTTTGTGGAACTTCGGTTCAATTTGGCGGGGGTAGCGACCCGTGGTCTTCGGGCCGTTTGTGGAGCTTCGGCTCAAAATTTATGGTTAGCGACCATGGAATAGCGTTCCGTTTGTGATACACATGTTGGTGAGTTTTCATGCTCCCGTTTGTGATAGGCCTTCCCCCTCCCTTTGTGATTTCTGGATTTCTAATTTGATGATTTCTAGAATTTGTGTTTCACCAACTTTTGCGATTGGCATTAATATGCTTGTCAATATTTGTAGTTTGGTGAATAAAATTAAGAATATGATATTCTTTTTGGTGCTTTGAGATTCTTGAGATATTGTATGATTTTGTTGTTGTTTAAATCATATTTGTCCTTGTATGACATTATTGTTATCATACGTTCTTAATATATCTCTGCTTATATCTCATTTCTTGAATGATAATTATAGCTAGACTGATCCGTTTATTATTTTCTTATTAAATAATACTCAGGTCAGACCGAGATGTTACAGGTGCTTCTGCTTGACTCCTTATCTGGGATAATCTTCTGACTTTTGTCTCACTACACAGTTTTGTAGTTTTTGTTATTATACATTAGAGATAGAGACTCCTTGATGTATAATTATTCTTTTGTCTAGCACTTGTATCTATTCTTTTGTGATATTGTGGATCTTGTTTGACCACTACTCTGATGTACACTTTTATGTGCTATATTCATATCTGTTTCCGCCTTTGAGATATGAACATCTGTGACTGATTTATGTTATGTTTATTTCTATATTCGTTTCCGAGGTCCACTTAGCCACTTTGTGGTAGCTTTGAGTTTGTATTTGATATGTCGGATTTCCTCTTGAAATGAAATGCATGTTATACTATCTGACATATCGGTCCTCGCACAAAGCAATTACACGGATGGTTGCTCCTCAACAGCCTTATTCTTCACGCTAGTTGACGACATTACTCCGTAATGTTCTTGACTAGCTTGAGCATAGAGGTGGGGCGTCACAGGGTACACCCACTGATTTGGATAGTGTAACGAACGGGATTTTCGACCTTCGAAAATCTACACTAATACGTCCACTGTTTTGTGTGCCGATCATTCAAGTGCCGGAGAAACCAATCATTAGGGGAAAAAGAAGAAAGAAGAGAAGAAGAAACTAAACAATCACAGAATCTAATAATGCAACTGAATAATATATAATATAACAATGTTCTTTACAAACGGAAAACTGTAATATACATACATCCATCAGAGTACAACTAGGAATCACTAATCATCAACCTGGATAGTTATAACAACCCGTCTTCACCAATACTGATAATTTCAAACAACCAATGCAATGGAAATAAGATAATAACTAGCTGTCGATGAAGCCTCCTGCTTCAAGCTCCTCCAAAATGCATCCGAATCTAATATATAAATATACTCGGTTTGAACCGAGCATTAAAAGGGAAGAACGTCTGGATTAGTCTGGTAAACTAGCGTGAGAAAACACATCCCAATTGGATTTTAATGCAATAAAACCTTTTGAAATAAAGGTATCTCATAAGACCATGCCGCACATAAACACTGGCGGGTTTTTACCTTACGATAACCAAAACATTTATATCAGTTCATTTGATATTATCTCAAATTACATTCTTTGAAAACCCTTTTCCAATAACATATCAAAATAGCCAAAATTATTACATTAATTAAATTCCAGCATACTAGGCTCTACAATAAAATCATAAAGGCACGTATTAGAGGATGGATCCCAACTATGACAAGGTAAGGGACTACCTTTCGACACTACATCTCTAGAGGAATGTACCGAGGCGCAGTCCCATTGCCCTCTACCAACACAGAACCGGCCTATCTCTACCATATATAGTACCGAATATGTCATCACCCAGGTCATTCCCGACCTATCGGTGGCCACAACATACACAACAAACCCGAAATATAAAGGATAATCTAGAAAGGTGATGAACATATCCTAATGGGTGTGACCCACTTTGCCCTGCCGCATCTACCCTGCTTTTGCCATTACCGATGTGTGAGACTTGAGGTAACATTTTACCTTTCACATGAAAAATCCCACTTTGAATGCCACATTGCCATTTTTGATGACACACTAATTGGTTTTCAAAAAATTACAACCCCCGAGTTCATACACCTCAGGGAACAGTGTTAAGTATAAGAGGGGTTACCTCCTACACTACCAACAGATGTACATTTGAAAAACCAATGTATGTGGTCTTAGAAATGCAACGTCAGACATTCATCCATCCAAGTTGTCCAGGAATATGACAAATTAAAGGTACTCCTACTACATCCTCTTTTGGAAATCACCCCTAGGATTAGTAGTGAGTGAGCAGTCCTTGCATTGAAGACTTCTAAATGAAGGCGCTACTACCCCCATATATATATATATATATATATATATGATTTGTTAATCAACCAAGAGGTTAGTGAAAAGCAGCCCAACAATATGAAGATCCCCGTCTTCCAAATCTTATCATCTTCAAGTAAATTTCACTTTCAAATTTATACGTTGGTTCGAAGTGGTTTTCAGATAAATCCGATCCAGGTCTCTTCGAACCAATAATCGATAAGAGGCCTAAGGAGCTAAAATACAATCTAGCACACAAGTAGTCACTGGGCCTATTTAGTTAACCTTTTATTAATTAAATCACTTTCCAAATATTTATCTCAAAGTATCTTTATGAAGATGTATTCTACAAACCATTTTTAAATCTTCGATATTTGGAAAACATTTCCATATACCTATCTCAACGGTATAAGTATATCACAAAATATTTCATTTTCAACATTTAGAAAATATCTATGTATACTTAAATCCGTAGTAAGTACATTTACAAAATTTGAGGAAAGCTTCATATTTTCCAAAACACGCTTTATTGGATCAAAACAAACGTTGCGTATAACATTGTTACGATAACCCAAAAACACTAGTATTGAGATTTGATTTATTATACTTAATATTAGTTTTCGATGTCAAACTTAAACTATTTATTTGTTAACAATGGAACCGATCAAGTTGGGGTATCATTATCTCTCAAACCTTGAATTGATGACATTCTTAATTCTGAAATAGATATAAGTTACCCACCTTGAATATTAACATAAAATATATGATATAAATAAATCTGGTATACTACATAAAATATCTCCTTTTAGAAATCACTTTCTATAACAATAGTGTTATAATCTATGTCTTCCTCGCTTTCTCGAAAACATTTATTACAACAAAAATGTTGAAATCAATGTCTTCCTTTCACTTAACACATTTAAATCACTTTTAAAACCATTAAACTCCATTTGCAAATATCACTTTCAAACATTCCTTTAAGAGATTAATTTACTTTTAAAACGAAATGTATCTCCCTTTATAAAAACCATCATCCACTTATCAAGATAAACCCTTTTATATTTATAAAACGATGTTTTATAATCTCCTTCCTATTTTATATAACTTCTTTTTATAAAAGCTCTTTATTTATAAAATTCCATTTATAAATCTATTCATTTTTAAATCTCATTTATTTATAAAATTCCATTTATAAATCCATTTACAAAATATCAATTACAAATCCATTTTTAATATTTATAAAACATTGTTTATAAATCTATTGCTTTATTTATAAAATATTGCTTATATAAATCATTTATATAAACCATTTCAGAAATATTTGTTTCAAACTATTTATATCTTCTTTAAAACTTAATTTCCTTTATAATAAAAGATGAACTTATCTATTAAGTTTTAAAACCTTTATAGTACAGTTCGAAAATATCTATTTATAAATACTTCACAAAATAGTTAAATTAATATTCCAAAAATCATATTTTTATTTCATTTCAGTAAACTCCTTCTTTTAGTAATTTATAAATAATTATTAAAACATGTGTTATTTCATGTATCACCTCTAAAATCATTTCAATTCAAAATTGTTATTTTATAGTATTTCAAAATACTAAAAATAAGGCCCAGTGCTACAATAGCATTAAATAAGTAAAATCATGTTCAATTTCTGATTCTGTTTGAAAGGAAGATATAAAAAAGTTAAAACTCGCATAAAATACAATTTCTGATTCTGTTTGACTATTTGTTTGGTTTTTTGCACTTGTCTTGAACTGTTATGATAAGGCTGAAACCCTAATCCTATCTCAACTGCTTACTTGATTAGGCTGAAATCATAATCATACCCATTGGTCGGCATTTCCTATCTCTATTGTGACACTGTGAGCCAATCTTGTTGGTCCCAAAGCAAAAGACACCTCTTAGCGCTTAGGATGCAGTAGAAAATTATTTACCCTAATCGATGTCGCACGCTTGACCATCATCGGTACACACTAATTGTCGCCCCCTATTTGGCCCTTTATTTACCCTAATCAGCATAAGCGTGCCTAGCCTCACCCACGTGTGAGACCATTAGTCCTCGACCGAAAAGGAAATGCTGCCGGCACTGGTCCTAAAAAACAAATTTTCTAACTTTGCGCCCTTTGCCCAAATCCCCAAATTTGAGCCTCTATTTATTGGCCACTTATTTACCCTAATCAGCATAAGTGTGCCTAGCCTCACCCACGTGTGAGACCATCAGTCCTAGACCTGAAAGAGAATGCTGCTAGTACGGGCCACTACTTCTATATTTGCTTATTAACTTAATCCAAGATCTAAGTTTTAAAATATGCCCCTTATGTTATTTCTTTCTTTCTAATTATAATCTACGTGTTAAAATTGTTCTTGCAACTGTTACTCTTCTATTTTCTCTTTTAAGTTATAACCACTTGTTATAATCATGCTTGCAAATATCTTAAATTTGCCTATTTCGGTCCATCTCTATTTTACTTCAGTTTTTCTCATTTTACGTCTGATTTTTGTGAATTTAGTGTTTTTCTATTTTAATCAATATTTGTTAATTCTTCTCTTTTTAATATTTTATTCGCGTCAAAAAGGATTAAATCTCTATAAAAAGATACTAACATTTATAGGCTAAATTCCAACTTAAAATAGATGTAAATAACTATAAATAACTGTAATTAATTGTAAATAAATGCAAATAACTGAATAAAATAGCTGAATAAAAATAGACCGAAAAGAACTTCTGAAATTTACTTAAAAACTAAATGTAAATAAATTTACATGAAAACTGTCTCAAAATTGTAGAAAAACTACAATTATTGAGAACCCTATTATTTTGAATTGCTTACAAATCTAAAATAATTACAAAACACTCACATGTGGTCCTTAGCTCTAATCGTGGATCCACTTCTTGGGTGTACAATATTTTTATTAAAAAGATTTCCTCCCCAGAAATATTTTCTACTTAGGGTTCTGCCTCAGGCAATGAACCCAATTGGGAGAAAATCTGAATGAGAAAAATAGCTAGGCTAGGGTTCTATTTATAGTGTGGCTTAGGGATCTCAGGCCGTCGGATTTGAAGATTTAATCTGGTGCAACCACGTCATAGGCTCACTAGGAACCATCGGATGTAGCTATGAACGCGCAGGATTTCACAAAAATCAAATTTTATGGTCATCGGCTCGTACCTGGATGAAAAATTGTCTAGGCACTAATGCGGGTCGACCTGGGCTATGTGCGGATCGACCTATGGGGTCGACCCGACCCTAGCAAGGGTCGACCCCTATGGGTCTTATTATTTTATTTTTCGTTTAATTGTAATATAATTCTGATTTCTTGTTTCTCTCGTAACTTCTCCATACTAGCTCGGATTTCGACAAATTACATATGGAAATTGATCGGGAAATTGCACGAACCCAATGGTGAAACTCTCGTAGCTAAATTCTTAAAATTCCCAAAATCCTTATTTTCATTGTTTAATAATTATTTTGGTTATTTAATTATCTAAAAATGCGGGGTGTTACATTCTCCCCTCCTTAAAGAATTTCGCCCCCGAAATCTCCAAGGACAGAAGAATGAAATAAAAAAAATTCATTCAAATTCCACAACCACATATTCCACCATCATCCATTACATCCATTGTCCTTAAGCTTTTTAATGCAATTTATTATTTATGCAATAGTGTGGTGTCAATGTCCCTAACTAATGCAAAAGATTAGGCGGTCTACTGATTCAGTTGACCTCCTTTTTATGCACTCATGTCCATGTCATGTATCTAAATGAATGCAAATTCCCTAATGACAACTGATAGTTCTATATGCGTGCTAAAATCTTCATCCAAATGCAACAATCATATGATAATCACCCATTCATAGCAACCATGAAATAAAAATGCAAGTGCACACACGTCCATATGCATATGCTTTAGTGACCTAGTTAGGCCGATCTCTAAGAGATAATAGTGCCTAGTGTGTGTGTATGCGTCCATTAGCATACACTTGCAAACACTTGCAACCACTTGTGTCCAACATACATAACTTGTTCTAGTAACATGTTTACATACAATCCTACCATCCATAGGTTAAATCCTAAGATCTACCCTCCCGAAGGATACTAAAGGAATGAACCTATTCAAAACTAAAGATGGAAATAGGAAATTCAAGATGTACCATCTAAGAGATGTAGATAAGAGATACACATTTTCTCCTCAGCCTCCCACGTAGCATCCTCAATACTATCTCCCTACTGCACCTTAACCAAATGGACTTCCTTATTCCTAAGCTTCTTGATATCATGTCTAACAATCTTGGTAGGAATGCGACGAACCAATGCTTCTCTCTCCACTTCAACTTCCTCAAGTTGGCTAGGTACCACTACCTCTGTTGAATCATGTAAGCACTTTCTCAAGTGCGAAACATGAAAAACATCATGAACTCCCACGAGCCTCTCCGGTAGCTTTATCTGATACGCCATCTTCCCTACCCTTTCCACAATGGGGAACGGTCCTACGAATCTGGGAGCAAGTTTCCCACTTGATCCAAACCTCAATACATTTCTCAGTGGAGACACCTTAATGAAAACCCAATCTCCTTCCTCGAACTCAATATCACTTCTCCGCTTATCTGCATAGGATTTCTGTCTATCTTGGGCCGTCTTCATTCTTCTTCTAATCAAATCAATCTTTTCCAAAGTCTCTTTAACCATGTCGGGACCAAGTAGCAATCTTTCTGTAGACTCCAACCAACACGAAGGCGACCTGCAAGGTCTTCCACAAAGGGATTCAAAAGGAGCCATCCTAATGCTAGCCTGAAAACTATTATTATAAGCAAATTCCACTAAAGGAAGGTGCTCCTCCTAAGTCCCTCCAAAATCAAGAATGCACATCCTTAACAAATCCTCAAGAACTCTATTAACTCTCTCCGTTTGGCCATCCACTTAAGGGTGATAGGTCGTACTCAGTCTAAGCTGTGTCCCTAAAGCCTCTTGCAAGCTCCTCCAAAACTCGCCGGTAAAGATAGGGTTTCTGTCGCTTACTATGCTAGAGGGAACTCCATGAAGTCGGACTATCTCGTGAACGTATATAGATGCCAAATAAGGTGCTATCATCTTACTCTTCACCGGAATGAAAGGCGCTCTTAGTCAAACGATCTACAATCACCCAAATACTGGTATTCCCCTTCCTAGATCGAGGTAAACCATCTATGAAGTCCATCGAAACACTATCCCACTTCCATTCGGGTACATCCAATGGTTGAAGCAATCCACCAGGCCTTTGCTGCTCTGCCTTAACCCTTTGGCACACAAGACACATAGCCACAAACTCTACTACATCCTTCTTCATGCCACTCCAATAAAACACTCTATTCATGTCCCTATACATATTATCACCACCCGGATGAATAATCATCCGAGAATGGTGTTCTTCTGCTAAAAATGCACTCATCAAATCCCCAATGCGGGGGATACAAAGTCTTCCATCTTTCCTTAGCCACCCTTTTCTATCGATGGAATAGCATTAGAAATATCTAGAGACCTCTCCTCTGCTAATCCTATCCAGAATATCCACAAGCTCTGAATCCTCTCGCTACCTTGAGCCAATCTGATCTATGAGGGTAGGCTTAACCTCAAGTGCTGCCAATAATCCTGGAGTAATGTCCGTAGAGGGCTTAAAATCAAAGGTGGAAATAAACTCTAGGCTTTTTCACTCCACGAACATTGGGCTAAGGGTTGTTCTCTTCCTACTTAATGCATCCGCAACCACATTCCCCTTGCCAGGGGTGTAAGCTATCTCAAAGTCATATGATGCCAGAAACTCCATCCAACGCTGCCGCCTCAAGTTTAAATCCTTTTGTGAGAACATGTACATCAATGATTTATGGTCAGTGAAAAGCTCGAACCTCTCTCCTAGCAAGTAATGTCCCCAAGACTTGAGCATGAAAACAATAGCAGCCCACTCCAAATCATGGGTGGGGTAGTTCTTTTCATGAGTTATCAACTATCTACTCCCATAGCATACTACCTTCCCTTCCTGCATCAATACTGCCCCAAGGCTAGTCCCACATGCATCAATGTATACTGTAAAAGGCTTAGCTCTGTTGGGTAAAACCAACACTGGTGCACTTGTAAGGGCGCTCTTTAGCATCATGAAGGAATCCTCACAATCCACGTCCCACACGAATGCGCATTATTCTTAGTGAGACAAGTAAGCGATGTTGAAATTTTAGCTAAATCTCCGTTAAACTTTCTATAATAACCAGGCAAACCTAGGAAGCTTCTAACTTCGGTGGCGTTCTTGGGGGCCTTCCAATCCAGTACCGCTGCTACTTTAGCGGGATCCACTGCTATACCCTCTCTTGAGACTACATGCCCTAAGAAACGCACCTCCTCACGCCCAAAGTGACACTTGGAGAATTTTGCTTTCAACTGATGAACACGAAGTGTACGAAGAACCTCCTCAAGATGAATAACATGCTCTTCCATACCCTTAGAAAACACAAGAATGTCGTCCACAAACACTACAACGAACTTATTTAGGACATCTCGAAAAACATGGCTCATCAGATCTACAAAATAGGCTGGGGCATTGGTCAGCCCAAACGGTATAACCAACCACTTAAATAATCCATCGGTTGTCCTAAATGCTATCTTATCGATGTTATCGTCAACGACCCTAAGTTGATGAAATCTAGTGGCTAAGTCAAGCTGAGAAAATACTGAAGAGCCAACCAACTGATCGAAAAGATCATATATCCTAGGAAGTGGGTAACGGTTCTTCTTCGTGAGCTTATTCAACTCTCTATAGTCTACACAAAATCAAAAGAAATCATCCGCCTTTGTAGCGAAGATGATTGGCGCCCTCACTCAGATATGCTCTGTCTGATGAAGCCTTTCTCTAGTAGCTCACCGATCTGCTTACTTAACTTTTTCCTCTCCCTAGAAGCCATATGTCTTACGGGAAATGCCACTGGCTTAGCATTGTCATTCAGATAGATCCTAAAGTCGATCTCTCTCTTAGGGGGTAGCCCCCTAACCTCTTCAAATATGTCTGGAAAATCTCTAACAACTGGAACTGAATCTAACTCTCCTAGTGATGAATCAAGGGAATAAAGGAAGCTCAACGTGACTGACCCCTGTGGGTCGCAAGAAACCTCGAAGGTCCATCCGCTACATGTCCCTAGCCTGATGACTCTCCTATCAGTCCAACATCGCACCATAAGTGGATAACCAGTCCATCCCCAAAATCATCCCATATCCCGAAAATCCCAGTACATGGGCATCACAATCAAACTCTACGCTTAGTATAAAAATTTTCAAACCCTTACAAATCATGGATAAATGTGTCGATCCTCCTATGGGGTTTGAAACAACTATAGGGTCTTCAACCAGAGAAATATCTAAGTGCAAACAATCAACCAAGGAACTAGAAATGAAAGAATGCAATGCTCCGGAGTTAAAAAGAGTCTGCATAGGAAAATCCGAAATAGAGATCAAACCTTCTACAAAGACTTTCTTACCTCGGTCCGGTCCACTACTAGAAGGTGCTGCATCCAAAGCCGATACTTGCACCGTAGGTGCGCCTGCTCTCTGCCACGTCCTCTGAGGACAAGCTCTACTAAGGTGTCCAAGCTTCCCCATAACTGTAACACCTCCCCTTCATCGTGTCCTTCTTACAGTCCTTTGAGTAATGCCCAACCAATCCACAATTATGACACTTCTTGCCCTTCTTGATTTGTCCCTTTTGAGGTCCTCCTCTTTTCTTCTTGTCCTTATCCTTCTTATTCTTCCACCACTGCTTCATAGAGTTTTCTGATTAAGGAACCTCCTTAACCTCTTCTTCCTTAGCAACATCTAATATGAGGGACATTTCCATAAGTGACTCATACGTCGCTCCCATAGGTACATGTGTCAATGCCAACCCTTAGAGGGGCTGGTTCAAACCCTTAGCAAACTTGGTGGCCTTCTTATATGGTGTATTAACAAGCTCCATCCCGAACTTCGATAACTCATTAAACTGATTTATATACTCTTTCACCGAAAGACTCCCCTACTTCAGACTAATGAACTTCTCCAACTGCATGCTTTCCTCGACTTGTGACAAGAACTTTCTCTCAAACCTTTCTCGAAATCTAACCCAACCAATGTCTCTCCCTCCATCTCTACAATCTCCCACCAGTAATAAGCCACTCCCTTCAGCTGCCAAGATGCAAGCTAAACTCTCTGTCGCTTCTCCAATCCTAAGAGCCCAAATATCCGCTCTGTATTGCTCAACCAAGTTCGTGCCTCTACGAAATCCTCCATGCTAGAAAATGTCTTGCCTCCTAGATTAGTGAAGTCCTTGCATAGCTTAGAAAAATTGGCTACTGTAGGTGGATTAACGGGACCTCCACCCGTCGGTGTTGGATTGGGCGCTTGCCCTTTCCCTTGCACCTCTGGTGACATAGCTTGGAGGTATCTACGGAACCAGCTAGGGACTTGGACACCCTCTGGAAGATTTGGGGCGTTTGCCATTCTATGCAAAGAAAAGAAAATTTAGGCTCGAAAGAATCGAAAGAAGGTTGAACTGGACTTTAAGAGGATTTTTATAAAACTCTTATACCTGAAAACTATTTCTATAATAAGAGTTTCTTCCTGAAAAATACTTTTAGTTTAAAGATATGTTACCTTTGAAAAATACTTTACTTTTTAAACAAGTTTTTAGGAGACATGTAACCATAGGCTCTAATACCCAATGAAACCCCCCACAACTCTTAGTATTCCCAAAAAGGGCACACCAAAGGATGTGGTGCGTTATAGGTATAGCTAAAGCATCACAAAGACTAAGATTCACGAGACAAATGTAACGACCCCGAATTTTATATGAATTTAAATTGATAATTTATTTAGTCTTTGAATAAAATCTGTAAAATCAATTGATTTTAGTGATGCGAGTTTCCCCGAATTTAAATAAAAATATATTTAAATCATTTTAAATTTAGAAATTGTATATATATATGTGAATCTATATATGTATATGTGCATATATGAGTAAATTTGAATTTGACTTTAGAATTTGAGTAAATGACTTAGAAAATGATTTGGGTTTAAAAATATTAATTATATAAATTAATTTATTGTTAGTTAGTTTTAAAAGCATAAAGATATATTAATATGAATTAAATATTTGATAGTTAAACTTTAAAACAAAGAAATAAAAGTAAGTATTTATACTAGAAATAGATATAAGTCTAAGAACAAACTCATTCCATATGTAGGCTAGGAATAGAAATAAAAACAATGTGTATGCAAACAAAAGAAAGTATATATATTAAAGTGTAAATAAACAAATGAAGCTTGTAAAAGAAGCACATCAAGTCATCTCATATTTTTGGTACAGTCGAAACTAAAGAAAAGAAGCAATATATGAATTTGTACAAGCCAAATATAAGTATGTAAACACAAAGCAAAAGAAGGTATGTATATAACCATATAAGTACATACGAAATATATAAAATAGGATAAGTAGAAACATAAAGTACCAAGGCAATTAATGCCACATCTATCAGCCGAGTTAAAGAATGTAAGGCTAGTAAATTATATAAGAATGTAGCTGTGAAATAGTATGTAGGCAAGTAGAAAAATAAACAAAATATCTTTTGTACAACTAAGATAAGTATAAAGACATAGGGTAAATATGCATTAAATATTTACATCTCTAAGTATATACAACATCATCAGCCTACATACGAAAATCTCTGGCTACAGATTTAAAAAATAAAAGCAAAGGAAAAAAAATCTTGTACTCATTGTACAAATATATAACCTGTAACTTCATATATAAACCTCCTCACTTCTGTTCGTTCCTTCAAGCTTGAGCAAAACTAAAATGAATACTATTTCAAAACTTAAACCAACTTCAATTTAAAACTTCAACTGGAACAACAATGCAATCAACTACAACCTGATAATCGAGATGAAGGCTTCAGTTTGAAATTACATAAGGCTGTTCAAATAAAAGCAAACTCTGTTCTTTCCTACCACGGTGAGCTAACTACCTTATTAATGCTTGAAAATCTGTTATATCTGGTTTACATATGAGTATTGCTTGAAAATGTGTTGTGAGGATGCTTGCATGCCTGTATATTTTGTGTGCATACAGGTATATATCTCTGTTCATTCTTCACAGGTTTTAAAACCTGTTCAAATTTTCAATTTCTCTCCCTCTAGCTTCTTATAATTCATGATATCTGAACAAAAATATATTTAAATGAACAAGGTCAAAAGTTTAAAAATATTCTTAATTAAAATTTGGAAATAGTTTAAACTGGAAGAAATTATACAGTGGAAAATCAATAAACATGATAAATTTGAATCTCAGAATTAATTGATTCATATACACTTTTGGGTTCGATTGGAAAATTCATGATTTTTAAAACAAAATTTAGAATTTTTAATTCACTAAATCATGAGAAAACGTGAGATGAACGAGATTGACATTTTCGTCAATCTCTGGTGATCAGCGTAACTAGAGGGTTCAAGGTCCCAGCCGAAGCAAGCTTGGAGATGGCCGGTGTTGGAAAAATGTTCAAAAAAATTTCCATTGAGGGAGAAGATGGGACGAAGCAATTTTAGGGTTTAACAACCCATTTTGGTCGGAGTTGCAAATGGGTCGATTTCGACGTCGAGAGGGAGCTGGAAGCGATCAGACCAAGGGGAGATTGTTCGTGGGTCATTGGCGATGATGTGGTCGGAGTTTCACAACCTCCGGTGATCTAAATTGTCGTCGGCGGGAAATTTTCTAGCATTGAGTTGTTCCAGGTTCGACTCTGGGTACTCAATTTTAATCGGAAGTTCGTAACGATGAGGTGGTGATTGGATTGGTTTGTTCCATCAATGCGTGATGTGCCGGAGAGTTTGTCAGAGATCGGAGGGCCTCCGATGAAGCGTGCACGTGCACGGCGACCATGGTATGTATCTGAGCTTTCTGGGTTTGGAGATGAAGACGTTGACTCAAAGTAGTTCGAGTTCCTCTCGTGCTCGACTCGGGTTTGTCTTGAGAAGTATTGAATTTTGTTTTGTTTTGCCTGATGGATTAACTATCCTATTTGATTACAGATTTTAAAATTTCGTATTAAGATTAACTATCTTATTTGATCTCTAATTTTCCAAATAAAAATGATTTCAAGTAATTAATTAGGATTAAATGATAAATTAATTGATAATAAATGATTAATTAAGTAATTAGTAATTAATAAATGGATAATTTAATCATTTAATTAATTAATGACTTAGATTAATAATTAAAGGTTTAAATCATAATTAAAGTAATTAATTTGAGAAGAATTTATTTATTAAAGGTTAATTAATTAATGAAAATGATTAAGAAATGATTTTAAGGATTAATCACTTGTTGAAATTAAGGTTGGATATTTTGATTAATTAAGGTTAATTAATTAAGTAATTGGTTAAAAGGTTGGTTTAATTAATATGATTAATTAATATAAGTAATTAAAGGTAATTAATTACGTGAAGATAATTACTTAATTAAAAGTAATTAAATGATAAAAAAAATTGATTAATAAATGATTAATCAAAATGATTGTAATTTATCGATGTTGATTAACCAGGACTAGTAATTCATAAGAAATTAATCTGATTTGAATTAATCAGACAATTAACTGACCATACTTATGAATGTTTGGATTCTATTGGATGTGAATTGTTTGATATCCCTGATATATGATGCTTTGTGATAAATTTTGATTTATGTTGTGATCTATAATTTATTTATCTGGGATGAATGTAATTAATTATCTGTGATATATATATCTGTGCTCTGTGAATGAACGATAAGCATTATAGTTAATACCGCTTATCAACTATATTTCTGTATTTTGATCTATGATGATTTATTGATGTTGCACTACTGTGTGAAACCCCTGGACCACACTTTTACACACACAAATATGGATTTCACGAGGAAATCAGTTAAGTCACAAATGATTTAAATTTTATGTTTTTGAATTTGAAATTTTAATTTCAATTGATTTTGAAATTGGAAATTTAGGGTTTAATATGAAAAGCTTTTGAAATGGAATTTCAAAGATAAAAGTTATTTTGAATAACTTAATCGAGTTTTGGAAATTTAAATAATTTGATTTAAATTTGA
Source organism: Allium fistulosum (assembly GCA_030737815.1). Lineage (NCBI taxonomy): Eukaryota > Viridiplantae > Streptophyta > Magnoliopsida > Asparagales > Amaryllidaceae > Allium > Allium fistulosum. Next base: position 717,883,193 of record CM060905.1, on the reverse strand, counting down.
ATTCAAGTTTGAAATTGAATTCTATGATTTGAAACTAGGGATTAAAGATGCTGTACAAGTTATATATGGGTTAAACCATTTTAAAGGTATTGATTTGGGAATTTGAATTTAATTCAAGGGTTTTAACTCGTGTAAATATAACTGGATTTTTCTGAAACGAAAACTACTTGTTTTCAAATAATAATAGCTTTCACATAAGGAATGAATTTCCAATTTGTGTCAATAGAATTTCAAGTTTGAAATGGAATTGAAATGTTTTGAAAACTATGAAATGAGTCTTTAATTCAAAGACCGAACGGGTTAATCCAAGTGAAATGGAAATTGTTTTGAAATCCATAATGAATCTTTGTGAACGGGGTGAACTTTGTGAATTGTCTTTTGGTTTAAAAGATTAAAAGTGTGGAAATTTTTTAAACCGGTGAAAGTTTTTGAATTGAATCTTTTTGTTTAAAAGATTGGAAATGGTAATTTGTTTTAACCATTCGAATGAAAAGTTTTGGGCTTTAAGCTGTGATTTAACTGAGACCCCAGTATCCATATGTTTTTAATTGCGCTCGTTATTCGGTTTAGCCGGGGAAGGACCTTTATGTCATATAACCCATTCCGAATTGTGATACGACGATATGGATAGCATTTGAAGACCGGTGGTGAAGACCGGGTATTTGTGAGAGCGATAGGATGACCTATTGATTTTCTCTGCATCATGGCTCCGGTATAGAGATTCCCTAAGTGATGGGAAGTCCGATCGAGATTGTGAATACCCGGATTTGCAAGGACTTCTTCGAAAGTGCCTTCGGTTCTGTTCGAACCCGGAACAGACTTGTATGGATGTGTGTCTGACATTACACTTTGAGATGTAAAGCTGGTTTCTATCAAATACATTTCTGTTGGTGGCAGAGAATTTATTCTCTTAGCTTAACACCTGTCTTTGAGACGTACGAGCTCAGAGGTTATGTAGTTGATGGTTACTAGTGATACATTCCTTATTTGGTAATGTGGCATACGAAGTGCTGATGATCATTTGTTGGTCAAAGCGTGCTTTGTGAAAAAGCGTTGCTTTGTGAAAAAGCGTTGCTTTGTGAAAAAGCGTTGCTTTGTGAAAAAGCGTTGCTTTGTGAAAAAGCGTGGCTTTGTGGAAGAGCGTAGCTTTGTGGACGAGACTTCGTCGAGCCTCATAACCCGGTAATGGTCGAAACAGGAATGTTGCGACAAAGGTTTGTAGGGGTAGCGCCCCTAGGGTATGTCATTTCCTTCTGGATAAAAGGTGATATCATGGTATGGAGCCCAGATATTTTACCTATGTTGATGCTGCAAATTTATTATACTTTGTGGTTGTTGCTTTGTGATTGAGGATCCTCGGATAAAGGTCGGTGACGACCGGGGAATGACATAGCTCGTGTGTTAGTTACCTAGTTACAGCTGTACAGCGTGAGGTAGCGTCAGTGTGTTAGTTACCTAGTTACAGCTGTACAGCGTGAGGTAGCGTTGGCCTTGTGTTTGCAGAGATCCGGTTAGGTTCTTGGGGCGTCTTTCTAGAGGCGTTTCTATTTCGGTGTAAGGAAGTTCCTTTGCCTGACCATTTGTTGGAAATCCAAAGAAACAATACGAACCTTGTATGATTTTAGTTGTATTACCTGCTATGGAATGTGGCGGTAACCTGCTATTGAACATAGTAGCTATAATAGGTATACAACAATGGTAGTATGTTGGCTAAGATTAATATTGTATTTTTGAACTGATTTTACACTATGCACTAGTAATAATATCAAAAGAGTTTTCTTTTGCGTAGTAAGCATGTTTGACAATCATAAGAAGAAATCTCTTCCAATTCTGTGATTGCATTGTGTGTGTGGCGGGAGGTCTTATGGTAGTTTCATTTTCCAAAAGCATTGCGGATTTCAATGTTAAACTTCTTTTGTTGCTTGTTTAAAGATAAACTGTTTTTGTTTGCTTATACCAGTCCCATGACTGATCCGGAGTTTATTGTTCCCTTCCTAAACTCTGGGTGCCCATAATTTTCCACACGGGCAGTCTAGAGTTGGGTTTTTCAGATAATCAGGTTTAGTAGATTATCTGGAGCTAGTTCTTTTCATCGGAGTGGATGACTGCACCTACTTATTTTGGTGCATTGGTTGTTGTTTCGAGCTTGATGCTGGAGAAGTTGGATTCATTCTCTTTTGAAGATGATTTGGAGTTATCACTTCTGTTATTTCCGCTGTATCATTATTTATCTCTGATATTGTTGTATCATATTGATATCATTGTTGTATATCATACTAGATATTGTATTCATTGGAGTTGTATATGATATCATTGTTTTCTTTCTTCCGCTGTGTTGTTATACTTACTGTGTTATAAGCTCCGGTGAACCAGATTCGGCATTTGAATCTATGGCATTTCGAGTACAAGTGAAGTACGGGTGCCGATTTTCGAAGGCCGATTTCAGGGTCATCACAACAAATAAGTAAAAGCAGCAGAAAACATTTAAATAATAACTTATCATTCAGAATTAGTCTTAATCTCAAAATAAGTTCATAAAAACATAACATGTCTCAAAAACTCAAAATCTCTCATGTCTTATGAATTTACATCTTAGTCTCACATAATCAGAGTAAAATTACAATAATAATAATCCCTCTCACAAGTGCCAATCCATCATAAGCCAAATGAAAAAGATGAAAAGTAGAAGAATACATCTGAAATGAGGAAACTCCAGAAATGAATCTCCAAGCAACCTGAATCAACTATCCTCAACTCTTCTGGCCTATTGGAGAAAAGGAAAGATAGAGGAGTGGGTTAGACAATAAGTCTGGTAAGTGAAAGTAATTACAAGCATTTCTAAGCAAGATAAAAATAATAGACTAAGAAATAGTTCTAGCATGAAAGGAAGATACTGAAAAGATAAAACTCGCATAAAATACTGTTTCTGATTTTGTTTGACTATTTGCTTCGATTGTTTGCACTTGTCTTAAACTGGTGTGATTAGGCTGAAACCCTAATCCTATCTCAACTGCTTACTTGATTAGGCTGAAATCTTAATCATACCCATTGATCGACCTTTCCTATCTCTGTTGTGCCACTGTGAACCAATCTTGTTGGTCCCACAGCAAAAGACACCTCTTAGCGCTTAGGATGCAATAGCAAATTATTTACCCTAATCGATGCCGCACGCTCGACCATCAGCATTAAACACTAACTGTCGCCCCTATTTGGCCCTTTATTTACCCTAATCAGCATAAGTGTGCCCAGCCTCACCCACGTGTGAGACTATTAGTCCTCGACCTGAAAGGGAATGCTGCTAGTACTAGTCCTAACAAACAATTCTTCTAACTTTGCGCCCCTTGCCCAAACAACCAAATTTGAGCCTCTATCTATTGGCCACTTATTTACCCTAATCAGCATAAGCGTGCCCAGCCTCATCCAAGTGTGAGACCATCAGTCCTAGACCTAAAAGGAAATGCTGCCAGTACGGGCCACTACTGCGATATTTGCTTATTAACTTAATCCAAGATCTAAGTTTTTAAATAAGCCCCTTTTGTTATTTCTTTCTTTCTAATTATAACCTACATGTTATATTTGATCTTGCAACTGTTACTCTTCTATTTTCTCTTTTTATTTATAACCACTTGTTATAGTCATGCTTGCAAATATCTTAAATTTGCCTATTTCAGCCATCTCTGTTTTATTTCAGTTTTTTCCATTTTACATCTGATTTCTGTAAATTTGGTGTTTTTCTATTTTAATCCATATTTGTAAATTCTTCTCTTTTTAATATTTTATTCGCGTCAAAAAGGATTAAATCTCTATAAAAGGAAACTAACATTTACAGGCTAAATTCCAATTTAAAAAAGATGTAAGTAACTGTAATTAACCGTAAATAACTGCAAATAACTGAATAAAATAGCTGAATAAAAATAGACTAAAAAGAACTTCTGAAATTTACTTAAAAACTTACTGTAAATAAATTTACATGAAAACTGTCTCAAAATTGTAGAAAAACTACGACTATTGAGAACCATATTATTTTAAATTGCTTACAAATCTAAAATAATTACAAAACACTCACTTGTGGTCCTTGCCTCTAATCCTGGTCTTTCTTGGATCCACTTCTAGGGTGTAGAATATATTTTTTAAAGATTTCCTCCCCAAAAAAAATTTCTATTTAGGGTTCATCCACAGGCAATAAACCCAATTGGGAGAAAATCTGAATGAGAAAAATAGCTAGGCCAAAGGTTCTATTTATAGTGTGGCTTAGGGATCTCAGGCCGTCGGATTTGAAGATTTAATCTGGTGCAACCACGTCATAGGCTCACTAGGAACCATCGGATGCAGCTACGAACGCGTAGGATTTCACAAAAATCAAATTTTATGGTCTTCGGCTCGTACCTGGACGAAAAATCGTCCAGGCACTAATGCGGATCGACCTGGGCTATGTGCGAGTCGACCTATGGGTCGACCCGACCCTAGAAAGGGTCGATCCCTATGGTTCTTATTTTTTTTCATTTAGTAGTAATATAATTCTGATTTCTTGTTTCTCTCGTAACTTCTCCATACTATCTTGGATTTCGACAAGTTATATATGGAAATTGATTAGAAAATTACCACGGACCCAATGGTGCAACTCCCGTAGCTAAATTCTGACAATTCCAAAAATGCTCATTTTAACTATTTAATAATTATTTTGGTTATTCAATTATCTAAAAATGCGAGGTGTTACATAAGGGGTTTCGACTCAGTCGGAAGGATTATTTCCATGAAGTCGGCACAGGTAGAACATAATCAAATCCAGTAGTAATCTCTAAACGGTTGCATAATCCAAAACATAAGAATCTCTTTTTCTATAACTAATGATGTACACAATGATCAATTTTCCAAATTCTATTCCCAAATTAGGGTTACAAGTTTACAATTGTAAGTAAGTATAAGAGTAGAGTGAATGAAATTCGGATCCCTAAAACCAAAACCCTTGGGTCTTATTTATAGATGCGGGTTGCCACCTTTCGACTTAGTGCTTTCGACCTGGTCGAAAGGTGGCTTCATATACCTTCTGTCTCCTTTGACCCTTGCGCATCCCTCTACAATTCTTTCAAATGGGTTTGAATGCCTCCGTCTTCATCGAAAGGGGTGGTTGTGCCTTTTCTCTTTGTGTTGTTTTGTTGTTGCAAGTGTGTAGGTTTAAGAGCTTTCGACTATGTCGACAAGTTGTTCTCTAGAGTTTCGAAGATGTTGAATTGCTTTGGGTTTTGACCCAAAAGGCAGCTTTCGAAGATATGCTTGCGGGTAGATGCGGAACCCTTCCTGATTGTTAAAGGCTTTGACCAGTTCAAAAGGCTTGATTATGCCTTCGCAAGGGTTGTTTTGATCAAGGCATCTTTCTATGTAGTTTGAATGAAGGTGAAACCATTGGTTTCGAAGGGTACTCCTCCTCTTATTCTAAATGTCTTCATGTAGGCGAAGGCATTTGTTTCGAAAGGTAGACATTAACGCGAAAGAGAGCTTTCATCCACATTCACCCCTTCGAAAGCTTGTAACACATCTGGCTTTTGGCTGTAGCATCCCTTCGACTCCTTCGAATGGTTTTGTTTGTGCCATCATCTCTTGTTCCTTTTTCCTTTTAATTATTTTTGTTTCGACGTGGTTGAAGTAGGAATTGGTGGTAACAGAAATAATCTACATATTTATTCCTATTGGTTTTCCTTAACTGTAGAATTTTTTTTTATTCACGTCCTTTATTATTTACATTCGTTTTTTCCTTAGTATATTTTCGTTGGTACTAATAACAATTAGGAACCCTTCCGTAAAATTTTACTTAAGTTTATAAACACTTACGAACATAACTTTGGTTTAATCAACCCTTTAAAACATGTGTTTCATAACCATTCACTTCATACTAAATCCTCTTACAACATTACTTAAGTGTACAAATACTTCATGACTTAAATCTATATTTGTATAATACACCTTTATATCCTAAGAGTATATATACTAATCCCAAATTTCAAATTGGTTTTACTTAAATCAGGGTGTTTCGCAAATTTAAAACTTTTTGTAATTTACTATCGCCTCAAATTCATAAGTTATAAAAATTATTTCTTACTTAATACTATTATTATTTTCTCAGCTTTGAAGAACAAATTTCAAAATCACAGGTATTTAAATCCTCAAATTCTAAGTTTCTAAATCCTTTTTATTTATAAATTATACTTATCTAATTTCATTTATTCAAGACATTTCACATTTGTTTATATTTTACCAAAAGTTTTTTATAAATTTCTTAGCTCTGAGTTAGGTGTGATTTAGAAATTTTTTGACTGTCCAAAATTGTCGGAAATCCCATTTTATCCTATCAATTTGTGATCCAAAATTATCTTTGGTTTAAACACTTATATAAAGATGTTTCTTTATTACTAATTAATTTATTAATTAGTGATTCTCATTATCTCTTTGACTTAAGAAAATTATACAGATCGAGTAACTCCAAAACGACACCAAGAAACTGAGTACTACCAATAGTATCATATATCTCCTTAACTAGAAGGGTAATACTTAAGAGAAGTGTTTACTATCCGAACACATCTCCTGCTCATTTTTAGTTGCTTCTGAACCACTCGAAGTAGTTATCCTAAGATACTTCTTTTTAAATCATTTACTTGAAATAATACTGTACATATCTTTCCAAGTTATTTACTATTACTTTTTTTATAAAAAACCCTATTTATAAATCCATTTCTTAAAATCATCATAACTTCCTTTTAAAATTTCAAAATTCTTTTCCAAAATACAAAGATTTAAATTCACAAAAAATACTCTCCACATTTAAAAAATCATTTTATTTGTAAAAAACGCGCTCATAAATTTATTTATCTTAAATTTCTTAACCTTAGACCAATTTTATTATCAAACACGTTATAGTCAAATCATGAAACTTAATTCACAAGTTGTTCATATTTAAACCTTTATATCAAACAATCAATCAATTAGTGATTATAAACGAGTATTATTATCCCTTAAAAACCAAATACTTAATATGTAGCTATATCATTTTGAAATTAGCTTTTATATCCAAAATAAAATCCTAGGTAAAACTATTTCATTTACCAATTTTTCTCAAAACAAAAATCATTTTATATATTAACAAATACACGCACATATAATACTCTCAACTCATTCTAGGGTGTCACTTACCCTATATCTAATGAGTTAGTCATCCTAGGGTATTACTAACCCTATCTCTGATGAGTCTTTACCCCTATCAGGCTCAAGTGTTTGCTCAACCTAAGCTCCGATACCGAATGTAAAGGTCTATTCTTTTCAACCATTGACAGTGACGACCGGTAGGCTTTTCAACCATCCCAGCACCACCGTGACATACACTGGTACCTCGAATCTGATTTTATGGCCAGCCTCACGACTAACAACCAACCCTTTATCACTAAGGACATGTAGGGGTAAGAGTCTCTTTCTTTCCACCAAACAGAAAGCGAGAACCCCATATCATGCTGCACACTCCAACTGATGGAGCATACCCAAACATGAAGGGTAGGTGCCAAATCAGATCTGATCCCGGTCTCTTCGAAGTCCAATCATCGATAAAAATGTGAATATGGGTATATAGGATTTGTTTGGCCTCTTTTCATTTTAACTTTTTACCGATAAATCAAAAGTCTTTTAACTTTGGAAATCTTTACGTCATTTACTTCTAATCAAATAAAATTCCATTTTTCAAACTCATGTCTTAACTAGGTCAAAAACAATGTTATTTAAGACATTGTTTACTGCAAATCCAAAACCTGTTATATTGAGTAAATGATTAGACTAATTTTACCCCAGATTAATTCCCGTATTCAACTCGTACTACTTATGGAATAATGGTAAAAAAATCATAAATCTACGCAAATTGTACAAATTTCCCTCTTCATAACTTAATACAGAGTTTGATTAGACCATTCTTTGTATTACTGAAAAACCTTGTTCAATCATTTTAATTTTGGAAAAACTTAAATATGATCTTTTCATTTAGAGCATCCGTCTTTCCCTTCGATCTATTCCACCCCTAGCCTAGAAAGAGAAAATAGAGGCCATGTAAATTCATGGCTCTGGTTGCTCCATTCTTAACCTTAGTTATACACCTTGTTTTATCTTTTCAGATCTCAAAGGCGGGACAAATGTACTAGTCATTTCCGCATACTCAGTTTGTTGTTACATTCAATACTTTTAAGGCAAAAATTATCGTTTAAGTGTTATAAACAATTTCTCTTAACCATTTATTTAAACTCTTATTAAAACCTCCAAATCATCTTTAAAATACTAAATTATTTATTTAAAGACATCTATAAATGGTTCGGAAAAGAATAGTTAAGTCTAATTCTTTATTTCTAAAGTTTAGTAAAACTACTATAGAAAAGTGCTACGAAAAGTGCTTTTAAAAGCTTATTTGATTAAAACAACTTTTCTACCATTTGGAAATCCATATTTATAATTCAAATCTCTGTTAAAACATTTCAAAATATTTATCAAATTTATTTCATATTTTTCAACATTTAAAATATTCATTTTAAAGAATTTTATACTTTGCTCACTTAACTACAAAAGCGCTTTTAGGACAACTGAAAATCTACAAGATGAAATCTTGGTTTTTCTTTTCCATTTGAAAACTAGGGTTATAAGGATCTAGAAAATTCTTATTTCAAAGGTTTTCGAGCTATATTCTACTTCATATACTCATTTGAATTCTTCGACGAGAAATCGCGAACTACCGTTGCACGACGTGTCTAATTTTGACTTGTTTTTCAATATTTGTCGCAAAACTTCCAAATAAGTTTTTATTTTCTTATAAACCATTTATAAACTATTTAAAATTAATAATTTATCATTTTGATTACTAATATTTGTTTTTCACTTATTTCAAAATAACTAATATTATATTATTATAATATTAAAATTGTAGTCTTTTAAACTTTTCAAACCATGTACTATTTATTTTTGAAACCGTAAACCTTTAAAATTCATTATCTTTAAAATCTCAAATATTAACTTCCATTTCCAAAATAATTTCAGTTATCTATATTTTTTAAAAACTTTTGGATTTCCAAATCAATTTCTATCTTTTTCCAAAATGAATTTCTTTCCCAAAATTGAATTTAAAAAGATGCTTACTATTGTAAATATACCATATAAATGGTCTTATTTAACAAAGGGAATGGTTAATAATTTCAAATAAGTAAACATAACCAATTTAGCTAAGATGCCAATAAATTATCATCAACAATTCATCCATTCAACCAAACTCATCTATATAACATCCAAACAATCATATTAACACTAAATGGTGTTAATTATCATAACATAATAACTACTTTTAATATTCATGCTAACCATTTTGTGATTAATTTAAAATTATAAGAAATATCTATTTAAATCGAGTTCTCACCATAATTTGAACCATTCTTCCTACCAACATTCATATCCAACAACACTTCACTAACTCACCACCTAAACACTCCTCCACCTCTACCATTGCTCACGGCCATAGACTCTCCCTCTCCTAGCTCACGGCCTAACCCTCCTACTTCAAACTCACGGCCTAAGGCCATTTTAAGAGAGAAGAGGAATAAGTGCATTTAGAAGTTGTTTAAGAAGAGTTTAGAGAGTAATAAGTGGATTGGTGCTTAAGCACTCCACTATTTTTAACCCTTCCAACTCTCGTAAAGAGAGAAGCCATTAAAATAGCTTAAATGAAGAAGAAGCAGAAGTGGGAAGTGTGAGAAAATGAGTGAATGGAAGGTGCTATTTATAGGAAAAGTAAAGAGTCGTAAATTACCAAATTAACCCCTAACCAAATTACCAAAATTTCCATACTTTATCTTACTTTTTCAACCCTTACCATCATCCATCACATCCTTGCTTTATGTCATAGTCATTTAAGGTTTAAGAAATGTAAAGTAAAGATTTTTGTTAGATTTGATTGGACATGTTTTGTTCTTTTGTGCTTACTTTTTGTTAATGATTTTCTAGAAATTTCCTAATCATAATTCGTTAAGGTAAACTAGTTTAGCTATTAAAATTTGTAATATATATATATATATATATTAAAACAAGCTAACAAAGGTGCAACAACGTTGTGACAACTTATATTGAACAAAACATTGATTTTCGACAAAATGTTTTTCGGTCATATTTTAACGTTTTTGTTAAACTATTTATTTGTGTAAAAAACTTGAAAATATGTTTCTTATAATCTTTAATTGATTAAAAAAAGTTTATTTAAGTTATAAAACCATATTAAATAATATTAAATTCCAATTATAAAATTACGAAGTTGATTTATCAACGTACGACGAAATTTGCCAATCATTATAAAACAAGTATATATGTTTATAAAATCATTATTAATCAAATTTATATTATTATTATATCATTATATAATCATTAAAAAGAGGTATTTTCCATTTACAACAATTATTCGAATGTATATTAAATTTTATCGAAAACTGACTTTTGTCATTTTTCGACGAAAATCCAAACTTCTTGATTTTGTAATCAAATTCTAGAAATAAGTTTATCATCTTATTTATCACATAAACATAATTATTAAGCTTGAAAATTCTATATATAAATATTTAAAATAAATTAAATATCTCATTTTCAAAGTGATAAAATTACGGGTCGTTACATTTATTTTATTTGATACTTTTCTATTTGGAGTTGAAAGATTTTGGAAATTGTATTTTTTGTTTTCTGCCGTGAAAAGTCAGGAGGAGAGAAAAAGAAAGAATGAATTGTACGTATAGAATAAAGTAGAGAACGTGTTTTATTTGAAAGAATGAAACTTTTCTCATTCTTTAATTAAAACTTCCCTAATTAATTCGCTTGATTTCTCTCTCTCCAACCATTTCTTTACACGTATGTTATCAAATGACATAAAATTTCCACAAATCTTGTCATCAAGTGACATAAAATTTCCACAAATCTTGTCATCAAATGAAATAAAATTTCCACAAATCATGTCATCAAATTTCAACAGCTCATGCCATCAAATGACATAAAATTTCCATAAATCATTTCATGCAATTATCTTTAAATTACATCGATATCGTATATCAATGCATGCAAATATAACTTTTATAAATGCATTAAAATAATTATAAAAAAAAATTCCGAACGTCAAATAAATAACAATTAATATTTCTCAAATTTCAATTAATTTAATCAATTTACAACATTTTATAAATTAATTAAATCATGCGGTGTTTCAGAGAATTCATCATTACGTTTGTGTGATTCAAAAGTGTAAATTCAGTCAGCGATTAATATTGAACTATTCGAATATTAACGTTCACGCGTCACTTAGAAGGTGGTGTGATATTTTGGCCGAATTTATCATTTACACATCTTTTAGTAGAATCCAATTTTACTTATTATAAGCGGTACCTAATAGTGACAATTATTTACACCATTCACTTTGTCAAAACTATAGAACTTTGGATTTATGGAATTTGGTAATGGTCAAAATTCCAATATCATCCACATTCAACTTTATAATCCAAACACAAAGTCCTTGGTTCAATAATAACAATTATTATTAACCAAAATGCACTGGTCAGAGAATTTGACTTTGAGTTGATTTCAGTTGACCGTGATACTAACCTCATATAATTGAGGAGACGCATCCTCTGTTGAATAGTGTTTTATTCTAATGCTTCCACTCGACCCAACTATAGTCATTCAATGCATGTCGTGCTATTATTTAGCTATAATCAAAGCGAAGCTTCCACGTTGAAGATCAACGGTATTATCAAGTCTAGAGATCTGTGTAAATTAGTCACATAGATATTCTATGCTTGACCTTAATTATATCAACCAATAGAAAACTATCAAGTGAGTCATTTCATAGTTATCTAATAATTATCAGTATGTAACCCCTTGGTGCCCCAGCATTCATGAGTAATACACCGCCCAATATTTGGAAAGCGTTACGTACTCCAGTCTCAACGAATACATCAATATCCAGTCTCGATGCATCTTGGCTAGAAACATTTAAAATGGTATACTTGTTTAATTTTGATATATTACTCACGGTTACAACACTTTGTTACTACTGTCACAAAACATACTATTTACAGATTTTCTATTAAATATACTTTTAATTAAATTAATTAATCAATATAACTACATTATATCAAGTATATAATAGAAAAAATACCTTTCTTTCAAACATGATTGGTCAACGAGATAGATATATGTATAAAATTACATAATTTCCACTAGGGCATACCCCGAACTCTATCAATCTCCTACTTGCACTTGGGGTCAATTATGGAATCTTATTCCAACTTATTCAATTAGTTTTCTGTAACGACCCTGAATTTTTGACATTTGAAATGTGAATATTTAATTGAGTTTAAATATTCGAATGATAGTTTAATTTGAAATTCAAATATCAGAATGAGTTTGGCAATTAAAATTATTGAATTTAATTTATTGCAAATGGGGCAAAAATTTGAATCTTCAATTTTAAGCCTGTTAAAAATATTTTCAAGGCTTAGAAAATTTGTATTGATGATACTGAAGATAATGGGACTTTCAGAATTGAATTTGAAACTGTTTTGTTCAGTTTTGAAAAAAAAATTTGTTTAAATTGAATTTAAAAATAGCTGTCCGAGGCACAGTCCCGGAATTTGATGAAACCAGTTCCATTGGATCCGTAATGTTGTATTATTATCAGATTTCAATTTTTGTAATGTTTGGAGTGAGCGTTTGGCCGTACGATAAGCAAACGCGCTGAAATTAAATCGAAAATTTAATATAATAACTGGGTCCAAAAAGCTATCTTCTCCATATGATCGAATTTGGACTCGAAACCTTTTCCATTGTATTCGGAATAAGCGTATAACATTACGAACGCCTAGCGGCACGCCTTGATAGGAAGTCGAAATTTTGACTTCGTTTTCGAGTTGATTCGAATTTGAATTTAAATTAAGATATATTTATATATCTAAAGTCAATATCTGAGATTCCTTTCAACTCACCATCCTGCTCCTGAGCAAGTCGACCTACTCTCTGCTTAATAACGTACTCTTGTCTCCCCATTTCTTTACAAAATTCACGCAACCTTTTCAAAACAAGGCAGAACGATTTTTCTGAAGAAAAGAATAAATAAAAATGGTGGTCGAGCTTCTCTTTAAAAACAGAAATGGAAATCAAATTTTTTAATGGTTGAACGAAGCGCGTCTCCCATCCTCCTTTCAATTTCATTCAAAAAGAAAAATTGAAACCCCACTTTTCTTTCAAAATCGAGGGCAACTCTAAATTGAATCCAACAGCAGCTTTGAGATCAATTCGTAGTCGAGCTATGCGTTAGGGTTATGGTCGATAAGACGAGGCGGCACATGGTCTCTGGAAGGAGGCCGGAGGTGGATGGCAACTACGCCGCGCTCAGGGATCGGGGAAGCTCGCAAGATTGGGTCGCGTTCGTGCGACGCTGGAAGGCTGGTCGGCATCACGAGATGGAGGCACGCGTGCGCTCATGTGGGGGTCGCGATGGCTTGAAGGTCAAGCTCGAGCATGGCGATGTCGTCGAAGGGTGTGTGTGTGCTCGGATCTGATCGTAGTAAGGTATTCGATCCATTTATTTCGATTAAACTTGTTTAAATATATATATATATATATATATAGATTGAAAAATAGATATAAAGTTAAAGCGGGAACTTTGTCTGGTTTGGAAAAATATAATTGCAATAATGCATATCAACATTAATTTTAAAATGTTGTATTTGAAAACAGAAACCTTCTGACAGTGAATATATATATAAAGATGCTGATTGTTTTGAAATAATATATATATACACAAATATTTAACTTACTGTTAAATTTTAAATAATGTATTAAGGTGTTTAATTTACTTAATCGATTTATTTAACAATTTTAGAGTTTGTTAAAAAGAATTTAGTTTAAAATTAAAAGTACTAGTTTAAAATAAAATCACGGGTTAATAAAATTTTATTAAATGGAAATGAATTATTCGATCATCTCGAATTTTAATAAATTGCATAAATAGTTTTATACAAGGTTAAAAGATCGTGAAAAACAAACTGGAATGGAAAATGGATTGCAAATGTAACGCCCCACCTCTATGCTCATAATAACAAAGAGTATTAAAGAAATACTGTCTATTATTACGAAGAATAAGGCTGGATAGGAGCGACCATCCGTAATTGGCCTTACACTAATATTGGTTATCTCGATAGGAGTGGTATATACTTTTTATTTTTCATCTATTATTTATTTACTCCCATCGACATATCCAATTATCAGTATAAAACAAACTACGATAGTTCATAATAGTTTAGGACATTAGATATAACAATAACACAGATAATATAAATGCGGAACACAAATTAACAAAAATCTCATATATATATAACCGATGTCAGTTACAATATAGTTGACACGATACATATGATACAACTACAACTGTCGACTCTAGAAGTTATATATACAAGTACATTATCGACTAATATACATGAATACATATCGTTCTATACAATGACACGACTACTACAAAATGACACTGACAACTTCAGAAGATGTGAAAAGTCTTCAAATCCCGAACAGCAACTCAAAGAAGGAAATCTACAACCTGAAATAACTCGGGTCTGACCCGAGTATTAAATTCAAAAGAAAATAATACACAGGTCAGTCTAATTCAAACTCAGTTATTAACGCACAGAAGCAATAATAATCAAATAGTCAAATAAACGACAGTCACAGAAACCTCGTATATCCGACTCCTTGATAAAAGAATCGGATAACGACAGATATAACACTAAACAGTGTTAAACAATAAATTAGCAATCCAGATCAATTTAAATAATTGAAACGTCAATTTAAAAAACAACAGTGCTGATTGGCTGCAGTACACGCTAACGTGTACTGCCTCGCCAATACAGTCTATCAAATACTCAGAAGATCAATGAATCCAAAAGCCAACAAATCCAACTCAAATCAAAATGAACCATTTCAAAATACGCTTAATAAAACAGAAACAGATGGCATCAAATTAAATTAAATCTCGATGTGGCTGCAGTACACGCACGCGTGCACTGCCTCGCCACTACCGTACGTCGAAACTGCAAAGGTCATACCCAAATATTGGGTTCAACTCAAGTGAAATTCGAAAAACAAATAAAATGCAAAGGTCAAACCCAAATATTGGGTTCAACTCAAGTCACGGGGCTTACTCGAATATACAAGCAGACAGCTCGAGACCATCAACCAGCCCAACAAAAAGAAACAAAGGAAATGGTACCAACTTACAATAAAAATGCAAAAGGTCAAGTTATTGACTCAACACAATTGCAAAGCACATAAAGGCACCCGTAATATGCAACACAGCGACCAAAGTCAGGCAGTAGCATTCATGAAACGAAAGTGCTAACTGACTCAAATGTCGCAAAACCCCGCAACCAAGATCAAGGCAACTTGACAATACAGTCTCAAGTGGAAGCAAAACTCATATATACAGCCTCAAACTAGAATAGCATGTGTATCAAACAAATGCAACAACCCAACAAATTAAAATGCAACTTGCATCTGAACAGTGCTCCAAAGATAAGGAGACAGGACAATACATGATACTAAGCAACAACAACGATCAGACTCAATGCATGATGACAGTAAGCAGTACCGCAGGACCACCAAGCGAAACAAGTCGATGTATACCTTCATGAACACACATATATGGGATGCAACTGCGAAACTGGGCAATGCAAGAATCACACTAAATGGAAATACTGAAATATGGTGAAGTAACAAAACCACACAGCAAGTGATAATGAGTGCACATATGAAAATCCAAGTGTAAGGCAACAGTGTATAAACATGTTGCAAGACCAGTGTATAGAAATGGTCGACTAATGGACGCTATTTATATAGATGAGTATTGAAGGCCAGTAACATTGAAATAGTTAGAACTGCAGCCAACATATGTATGTATATACTCTGTACAAACTCAAAATGAATGAAACTTCAATGAAATAGGCTACAGGCACAAGGCCGAACCCGCATACCAGTAATGACGACAATCACCACTAAGTGCACCTATAAAAAGTGACACGAAGAAACTGGGCAAACCAATAGACCAAATCGCAGCATATATCCAACTATAAAACTGGTCAGTGCAAAGATAAATGCATATATGGATGTAGACATG
This sequence comes from Allium fistulosum, assembly GCA_030737815.1. Lineage (NCBI taxonomy): Eukaryota > Viridiplantae > Streptophyta > Magnoliopsida > Asparagales > Amaryllidaceae > Allium > Allium fistulosum. The sequence goes on along the minus strand of CM060905.1, from coordinate 717,866,983 downwards.
TCAAAGTCCCCAAAATTCACGAAACAACAACTATAAAGCTAATAACCACAAAATATACTGATTCGAATGAATTCCAGAAATCATTTCAAATGGGCGAACTCACAAAAGAAATCAACAGCAGCAAGCTCAACCACGAAAGCCAAAATCAACACTTGAACAACATCACAAACTGAAGTTAAAAAGAATGGACTCAAACAGTTCCGAGTGGAAACCACGGTGACAAAAATCAAGAAATCGAACCACGTAAGAATTAAATGTGAGTGATATGAATGTCACTCAACAGCAAGTTCCAAAATGACTGAAGTCAAGTACTTAAAGCAATTGCGAAGTCAAAATACATTCACAAAATTTAGCTTGCAGTCGAAGACAACTGCGGGCGAATCAAGACCGGAGTCAGCAGTATCAAGTCAAGATCGAAGTCAAGGTTAAATAGCAGTTTCAAAATAATCTAACAGTAAATTTCAAAAATGGCCGAAGGCCAAATAGGTTCAAATCGAATATCAGGGAATTCAAAGCTACAGTTTCAACCCAAAATCAGAACCATAGCAATTAAGTGACAAAGAATTATATGAACTCGAACGTGATGTGAGTGGAAATCAAAATCACTCAAACGACAGTTCAAAATCAACTCGAGAAACAAGCATCAATAAATACAATATCGGCTTTGAAACGAAATCGAACAATCGAAATATAGCACTGGACTTGAATTAGAGTGTGAGTGAAAAATCACTCACCTTAGCATTCGGTCGAGACGATAAAATTGACGCCAGCAATCGCGAAAACACTCCCCCGGATCGCCGAAGCTAGCCACGAAATCGATCACTTGATCGAACAAATTGAAGGCAGCGGCAAAGCCCTAATTTTTGTTGAAGAGGGATGCACGAGATCGAAGCCGCCACCATTTTTATTTGAACGAGGCCGCCATAAATTTTCGTTTGTTTGATTTAATTTTTAGGGTTGCGAAATGAAAAGAAAATGAGTGAGGAGGAGGGAACGGGCATAGGCCTTAGTTAATAGTCACCGCAACCAAAAATATGTGGGTCGAGATTAACTTTAAAGCCCGCTTAACCCATAACGATTTTCAAAAGAATTTAAACTGGATTCGAAACTCTCAATAGCAGTAAGCCAACAGAATAAATCGCCAAATGATGATAATTTAACCGGTGCAAAACCCCCAGGTTGTTACAGACTCCCCTCCTTATAAAAATTGCGTCCCTGCAATTTTCATAATTATGGTTGTCAATAACAATAAATTTTCTAACCTAAACTGGTTAAGCTAGAAAAAAATAAAAGACGAGAATACAAACGCCAAAGAAATCTTTCAATTCCATAAAAGCAATTTTACAAATTCTCAACAAAGTCTGATTATCAGATAGATAATCAGAAAACAGCAGAACTGAAAAATACAATTATCAGCGCATTCAATTCAGTCAACGTAATCTAGAATAAATACGAAACTAGAAAACCGTATATCAATAAAATCAGCAAACATCTAATTATCCAAACGATAGCCAGAATCAATCAACAAATGTTTAATTACCACTAACGGTAATCAAATTTCAAATTCAACAAATATTCGATTATCACAAACGATAATCAAATTTCCAAATTCAATAAATATTTGATTATCTCAAGCGATAATCAAACTTCAAATTCAACAATTACTTGATTATCTCAAGCGATAATCAAATTCAAATCAACCAATATTTAATTATCTAAAGCGATAATTAAATTTCAAATCAGCAAATATTTAATTATCTCAAACGATAATTAAATCTAAAATCAACAAATATTTAATTATCTGAAGCGATAATTAAATCTCAAATCAACAAATATTTAATTATCTGAAGCGATAATTAAATCTCAAATCAACAAATATTTAATTATCTAAAGCGATAATTAAATTTCAAATCAGCAAATATTTAATTATCTCAAACGATAATTAAATATAAAATCAACAAATATTTAATTATCTGAAGCGATAATTAAATCTCAAATCAACAAATATTTAATTATCTGAAGCGATAATTAAATCTCAAATCAACAAATATTTAATTATCTCAAACGATAATTAAATCTAAAATCAACAAATATTTAATTATCTGAAACGATAATTAAATCTCAAATCAACAAATATTTAATTATCTGAAGCGATAATTAAATCTCAAATCAACAAATATTTAATTATCTAAAGCGATAATTAAATGTCAAATCAGCAAATATTTAATTATCTCAAACGATAATTAAATCTAAAATCAACAAATATTTAATTATCTGAAGCGATAATTAAATCTCAAATCAACAAATATTTAATTATCTGAAGCGATAATTAAATCTCAAATCAACAAATATTTAATTATCTCAAACGATAATTAAATCTAAAATCAACAAATATTTAATTATCTCAGGCGATAATTAAATCTCAAATCAACAAATATTTAATTATCTAAAGCGATAATTAAATCTCAAATCAACAAATATTTAATTATCTCAAGCGATAATTAAATCTAAAATCAACAAATATTTAATTATCTGAAGCGATAATTAAATCTCAAATCAACAATTATTTAATTATCTGAAGCGATAATTAAATCTCAAATCAACAAATATTTAATTATCTCAGGCGATAATTAAATCTCAAATCAACAATTATTTAATTATCTCAGGCGATAATTAAATCTCAAATCAACAAATATTTAATTATCTCAGGCGATAATTAAATCTCAAATCAACAAATATTTAATTATCTAAAGCGATAATTAAATCTCAAATCAACAAATATTTAATTATCTCAAGCGATAATTAAATCTAAAATCAACAAATATTTAATTATCTGAAGCGATAATTAAATCTCAAATCAACAATTATTTAATTATCTGAAGCGATAAATAAATCTCAAATCAACAAATATTTAATTATCTCAGGCGATAATTAAATCTCAAATCAACAATTATTTAATTATCTCAGGCGATAATTAAATCTCAAATCAACAATTATTTAATTATCTGAAGCGATAATTAAATCTCAAATCAACAAATATTTAATTATCAAAAACGATAATTAAAAGCAACAATTATCCGATTATCGAAAACGATAATCAGAACCCATATCAACAAATATCTAATTATCACAAGCGATAATTAGAAACAACAAATATCCGATTATCAAAAACGATAATCAGAACTCATATCAACAAATATCCAATTACCTGCAGATAATTGGAAACAACAAATATCTAGAAATCAATTAAGAAGACTAGAAAATCAACATAAAAGCTTGGATCGATCCCATCAGATGGCGAGTTTTTAATTCGCCGCACGTGCATCAACAAATGGCCGAAGCCTACCAAGTACTCAACATAATTTTTGGCGCCCAACAAATGACCCGAAGGTCCACAGAGTGACCCGAAGGTCTAGTACTGGTATTTGACCCGAAGGTCCAACAAATGACCCGAAGGTCCTCATAGTGGCTCGAAAGCACACGAAAGCATCAAAATATTTCAATTAACGAGTCCGGAATTAACCGAAATAGCAAACGCACATGTCCCATACCACGTGTTTTACTAAATCGTTTCATTCTCTTCATCGTTTCCTTGAAAGTGCAAAATTCATCAAAATCATCAAACAACAGATATTTCAATTAACGAGTCCGGAATTAACCGAAATAGTAAAAGTGTGGTTCCATACTCCGCACTTTTGCTAAATCGTTTAAATCTCTTCATCGTTTCCTTGAAAGTGCAAAATTGTGTATTTTGTAAAAATACACTTTACATTCTCAAACGGACAAGTCCGAAATTAAGCGAATCAGTAAAAGAAAGGGGTCATAGTCCTCGATTTTGCTGAAACGTTTAAATCGCTTTCTCATTCTTTTGAAATCACAAACTGTAAAATTTCTGAAAACAATTTTATTTATTTTGTAAAAATAACAATTCACATTCTCAACTGAACAAGTCCGGAGTTAAGCGAAACAATAAAAGAAAGGGGTCATAATCCTCGATTTTGCTGAATCGTTTAAGTCGCTTTCTCATTCTTTTGAAAACGCAAACTGCTAAAATTTTATAAAACAATTTTCATTTTAAAACGACTTTCCAATCACGTGATTAAAACAGCAAATCAGTAACAATTTTGGTAAGGAAATCGTACTTCTCAAAATACCGTAAATACGGTCACAAAAAAGCATTGCGGAATAACCGCTTGAAAATCCACTTTTAAAATTTGACGGTTACTGAAGCCAAAGCGACAGTAATTTTAAAACGTCAAAATCACATTAAAACAATTTACATCAAAATGTAATATCAGAGAATTTTCATTCATCAAAATGCCACAAAACACCGTGCTTCAAAAATTTAGCATTGGTGTAAAAATCCCGTTATAAAAATAACGGCAACAAAATACGTTTCATAACCTAGCATCGGTTCAACGTAAAATAAATGCAGTAACGTGCAATTCATTTGCTCGCACATTACAATATAAACAAGGAAATCATTAGAGTGTATCTTCAATGAAGACAACTCAAAACAGCAAAAGCTAATCAATAGATGATTAGTACAAAAGAAAGCCAGTGGAAATTTCAACAAAAATCACATATCTGCAATTTCTTCGAATCCTCAATTCGGATTCGAAACTCTCAAAGAAACAAAATAATTATAGCTATGTAAACAACAAATGAAATTCATATCAATTTCGTATTTCGATTTTTAAAACAAAAAGATTATCAGTTGTACTCAGCGAAGACAATTTCACTGTTTCCGCTACGCACTCTGATAAATAGAACACAAATCAATCAAATCATCGGAACACAATTTCATCAAAACAACAAAACACAATTCCACTTTTATTTTTAAATAAAGATATTTAAAAATTTCATCAAAATTTCAAAACTTTAGTTTTGACTCAAATCACAGATAAAACATCGACCAATAGTTGTAACATATGTTCCATCCAAGTTATGTTTTATATTATGTCCAAAAACCCCAAGCTCTGATACCAACTGTAACGCCCCACCTCTATGCTCATAATAACAAAGAGTATTAAAGAAATACTGTCTATTATTACGAAGAATAAGGCTGGATAGGAGCGACCATCCGTAATTGGCCTTACACTAATATTGGTTATCTCGATAGGAGTGGTATATACTTTTTATTTTTCATCTATTATTTATTTACTCCCATCGACATATCCAATTATCAGTATAAAACAAACTACGATAGTTCATAATAGTTTAGGACATTAGATATAACAATAACACAGATAATATAAATGCGGAACACAAATTAACAAAAATCTCATATATATATATAACCGATGTCAGTTACAATATAGTTGACACGATACATATGATACAACTACAACTGTCGACTCTAGAAGTTATATATACAAGTACATTATCGACTAATATACATGAATACATATCGTTCTATACAATGACACGACTACTACAAAATGACACTGACAACTTCAGAAGATGTGAAAAGTCTTCAAATCCCGAACAGCAACTCAAAGAAGGAAATCTACAACCTGAAATAACTCGGGTCTGACCCGAGTATTAAATTCAAAAGAAAATAATACACGGGTCAGTCTAATTCAAACTCAGTTATTAACGCACAGAAGTAATAATAATCAAATAGTCAAATAAACGACAGTCACAGAAACCTCGTATATCCGACTCCTTGATAAAAGAATCGGATAACGACAGATATAACACTAAACAGTGTTAAACAATAAATTAGCAATCCAGATCAATTTAAACAATTGAAACGTCAATTTAAAAAACAACAGTGCTGATTGGCTGCAGTACACGCTAACGTGTACTGCCTCGCCAATACAGTCTATCAAATACTCAGAAGATCAATGAATCCAAAAGCCAACAAATCCAACTCAAATCAAAATGAACCATTTCAAAATACGCTTAATAAAACAGAAACAGATGGCATCAAATTAAATTAAATCTCGATGTGGCTGCAGTACACGCACGCGTGCACTGCCTCGCCACTACCGTACGTCGAAACTGCAAAGGTCATACCCAAATATTGGGTTCAACTCAAGTGAAATTCGAAAAACAAATAAAATGCAAAGGTCAAACCCAAATATTGGGTTCAACTCAAGTCACGGGGCTTACTCGAATATACAAGCAGACAGCTCGAGACCATCAACCAGCCCAACAAAAAGAAACAAAGGAAATGGTACCAACTTACAATAAAAATGCAAAAGGTCAAGTTATTGACTCAACACAATTGCAAAGCACATAAAGGCACCCGTAATATGCAACACAGCGACCAAAGTCAGGCAGTAGCATTCATGAAACGAAAGTGCTAACTGACTCAAATGTCGCAAAACCCCGCAACCAAGATCAAGGCAACTTGACAATACAGTCTCAAGTGGAAGCAAAACTCATATATACAGCCTCAAACTAGAATAGCATGTGTATCAAACAAATGCAACAACCCAACAAATTAAAATGCAACTTGCATCTGAACAGTGCTCCAAAGATAAGGAGACAGGACAATACATGATACTAAGCAACAACAACGATCAGACTCAATGCATGATGACAGTAAGCAGTACCGCAGGACCACCAAGCGAAACAAGTCGATGTATACCTTCATGAACACACATATATGGGATGCAACTGCGAAACTGGGCAATGCAAGAATCACACTAAATGGAAATACTGAAATATGGTGAAGTAACCAAACCACACAGCAAGTGATAATGAGTGCACATATGAAAATCCAAGTGTAAGGCAATAGTGTATAAACATGTTGCAAGACCAGTGTATAGAAATGGTCGACTAATGGACGCTATTTATATAGATGAGTATTGAAGGCCAGTAACATTGAAATAGTTAGAACTGCAGCCAACATATGTATGTATATACTCTGTACAAACTCAAAATGAATGAAACTTCAATGAAATAGGCTACAGGCACAAGGCCGAACCCGCATACCAGTAATGACGACAATCACCACTAAGTGCACCTATAAAAAGTGACATGAAGAAACTGGGCAAACCAATAGACCAAATCGCAGCATATATCCAACTATAAAACTGGTCAGTGCAAAGATAAATGCATATATGGATGTAGACATGTCAAAGTCCCCAAAATTCACGAAACAACAACTATAAAGCTAATAACCACAAAATATACTGATTCGAATGAATTCCAGAAATCATTTCAAATGGGCGAACTCACAAAAGAAATCAACAGCAGCAAGCTCAACCACGAAAGCCAAAATCAACACTTGAACAACATCACAAACTGAAGTTAAAAAGAATGGACTCAAACAGTTCCGAGTGGAAACCACGGTGACAAAAATCAAGAAATCGAACCACGTAAGAATTAAATGTGAGTGATATGAATGTCACTCAACAGCAAGTTCCAAAATGACTGAAGTCAAGTACTTAAAGCAATTGCGAAGTCAAAATACATTCACAAAATTTAGCTTGTAGTCGAAGACAACTGCGGGCGAATCAAGACCGGAGTCAGCGGTATCAAGTCAAGATCGAAGTCAAGGTTAAATAACAGTTTCAAAATAATCTAACAGTAAATTTCAAAAATGGCCGAAGGCCAAATAGGTTCAAATCGAATATCAGGGAATTCAAAGCTACAGTTTCAACCCAAAATCAGAACCATAGCAATTAAGTGACAAAGAATTATATGAACTCGAACGTGATGTGAGTGGAAATCAAAATCACTCAAACGACAGTTCAAAATCAACTCGAGAAACAAGCATCAATAAATACGATATCGGCTTTGAAACGAAATCGAACAATCGAAATATAGCACTGAACTTGAATTAGAGTGTGAGTGAAAAATCACTCACCTTAGCATTCGGTCGAGACGATAAAATTGACGCCAGCAATCGTGAAAACACTCCCCCGGATCGCCGAAGCTAGCCACGAAATCGATCACTTGATCGAACAAATTGAAGGCAGCGGCAAAGCCCTAATTTTTGTTGAAGAGGGATGCACGAGATCGAAGCCGCCACCATTTTTATTTGAACGAGGCCGCCATAAATTTTTGTTTGTTTGATTTAATTTTTAGGGTTGCGAAATGAAAAGAAAATGAGTGAGGAGGAGGGAACGGGCATAGGCCTTAGTTAATAGTCACCGCAACCAAAAATATGTGGGTCGAGATTAACTTTAAAGCCCGCTTAACCCATAACGATTTTCAAAAGAATTTAAACTGGATTCGAAACTCTCAATAGCAGTAAGCCAACATAATAAATCGCCAAATGATGATAATTTAACCGGTGCAAAACCCCCGGGTTGTTATAGAAAATTTAAAGGTGAGATCTTCTCACTCAAAATGAAAATTTGATTTTGAAGTTGTTGATTGATTGACTGTTGTGATGTGATAGTATATATAGTAGTATATAGCAATATATATATATTGGAATATGTATATATTGGAGTTGTTGATTTCCCGCATTATATAGCGGATGAGACCCTATGCGCCGCGTAATAGCGGATGATATTTTATAAATCCCATATACCACGATATTCCACCTCGAAGTGGAATTGGTATTGTGCTAACATTTGTGGATGCAAGGAAACAGGTTGGAGGGATCTAACTGGATTCCTCAAAATTATATGAATTTGTTTCATATGTTGTATGAATTTGTTTCATATGTTGTATGAATTTGTTTCATATGCTGTGTGATAATTTATTGATAATCTGTGAATGATTATATTGACGATTGAATGTGTTGAAGGCAATAATTTAGCCGAATGTATTTTTGGTATCGTTGGATACCATAAATAAATAAAATTGGATTTTTGAAATTAAAGTTGGAAATTTTGAGTAAATTTCTTTGAAAGAATTGGTTGAATTTAAAAGAAGGAATTTAAAAGCATAAGGTTGATTTTTGAAATCTTATCGAATTTATTTTCAAAATATGGGAAAGGATATTAATAAATGGATTTTGAATAGTATTATTCGAAAGTTGAAGAATTTATTGAAAAATGGAATTTTAAATGGTTTGGAAGAGATAAAGGAATTTATTTTAAAAAGTGATAAATTTGTTTGAAATCCATTTGAAAATTGATTTAATGTTTGAAATAAATTTGGAAATAAATTTGTAAGTGATTTGGAAATTGAAATCAATTTGAAATCAATTTGTAATTGATTTGGTGTTTGAAAGTGAATATTTGGAAATTTAAATTCACAGTGGGAATTTATAAAGAAAAAGGGAAATGAATAATATCGGGAATTTTATTCCGCGGGTGAATATGATTTGAAATTTGTTTTCAAAGTGATGAAGTGTGAAAAAGTGATTTGAAATTTGTTTTCAAAGTGATGAAGTGTGAAAATGTGATTTGAAATTGGTTTTCAAATGTTGAAGTGTGGAAAATATATATCTTGTGAAGATATTTGAAAATTAAATAATTTGGGAAAATTATTTAAATTGGTTGATTGTTATGAATGTTGTTTGATAGTTAAATCACCGACTATCAATATTTGCCTTTGAAATGGCACTTGAATTTGTTTTAAAACAAGCGCTCATTATTAGGTTAAGCCGGGAGAGGACTTTGTGTCATATAACCCATTCCGAATAGTGATACGTCGTGAATGGACATTATTTGAAGACCGGTGTGAAGACCGGGTATTTTCGAAAATGAAAGGACAACCTGTCAAATGTCTCTGCACCGAGTTGCTCCGGTATAGAGATTTATATCACTCTTCTTGTGATGGGAAGTCCAGACGTGATTAGTGAATACCCGGATTACAAGGTCTTCTTTGGAAGTGCCTTCGGTTCTGTTCGAACCCGGAACAAACTTGTATGGTTGTATGTCTGACATTACACTTTGAGATATAAAGTTGATTTCTTTCAAATACATTTCTGTTGATGGCGGAGAATTTATTCTCTTATCTTAACACCCTTCTTTGAGACGTACGAGCTCAGAGGTTATGTAGTTGAAGGTTATCAGTGATATACTCCAAATTTGGTAGTGTGGCATGCTGAGTGTTGTTGTGTGTTGATGATCATTCGTTGATCATTTGTGATCAAAGCATGGCTTTGTGAAAAAGCGTAGCTTTGTGGACGAGACTTCGTCGAGCCTCACAACCCGGTAATGGTCAAAACAGGAATGTTGCGGCAAGGTTTTAGGGGTCGCGCCCCTAGGGTATGTCCATTTCCTTCTGGATAAGAGGTGATATCATGGTATGGAGCCCAGATATATTACCTATGTTGATGCTGCAAATTTATTATACTTTGTGGTTGTTGCTTTTTGGTTGAGGATCCTCGGATAAAAGTCGGTAACGACCGGGGGATGGCATACTTGTGTGTTAGTTACCTAGTTACAGCTGTACAGTGTGAGGTAGCGCCAGTGTGTTAGTTACCTAGTTACTGCTGTACAGCGTGAGGTAGCGTCGGCCTTGTGTTTGCAGAGATCCGGTTAGGTTCTCGAAGCGTCTTTCCAGAGGCGTTTCCATTTCGGTGTAAGGAAGTTCCTTTGCCTGTCCATTTGTTGGAAATCCAAAGGAACAATACGCGCCCTGTACGGTTTTAGTTGTATTACCTGCTATGGAATGTGGCGGTAACCTGCTATTGAACATAGCAGCTATAGTAGGCATAAGTGCGGAATGTCTATGCTGGCTAAGATTACTATTATACTTTCAAAACGTTTTCCACACTAGACATTAATAATAATATCAACTGATTTTTTGTAGTAAGCATCTTTGAATATCATAAGGAGAAATCTCCTCCAATTCTGTGTTTGCATTGTGTGTGTGGCGGGAGACCTTATGGTAGTTTCATTTTCCAAAAGCATTGCGAATTTGTTTTATTTTCTTTATGAAAATAACTGTTTTACGATCTCACACAAGTCACCATGACTGACCTGGAGTTTATTGTTCCCTTTCTAAACTCTGGGTGCCCATAATTTTCCACACGGGCAGCCTAGAGTTATGTTATCAGGATATTCTGGATATTCTGGAGCTTTGGAGATGAGCTGGATGGCGAGACGTACTCTCGTACTTGTTTATTTATTCTGCTGTGTATTCTGTATGAGGACAAGTTTATATAACTGTCCATTGTTGTATTGAGTTGTATATTGACTCTGATGATGTATGTATAAACTGATATAGTTCTTTGTTTAAAAGACTAGTGATTATCTATTATATATTGTTCCGCTGCGAATGTGAGATTCTGATATTGTTTCTGTTTCTGTTTTTCTGTTCTTTCTTTCCTTCTGTCTTCTTCTACCTCTTCTTTTAACCCTAATGGTTCGTTTTTCTGGCATTTGATTGCGCAGCATTTGATACAGTGGACGTATTAATGTCGACTTTCGAGCGTCGAAAAGTCGGAACGTTACATTTTCTCAAAACCAATTTTGTCAGTCCCTTTTTGAAAGGGTATTCTATTATGTTTTAATTATCTACTCTATCAATCAACCCTCTCTGACGGTGATAACTGCTTTATCATGTGGAATAATTCGGACTATGTCTCTCGACTTTTGGTGAGCTATAAGTTCTGTTACGAACTATATCGCAATATAGTTATTATATAACAATGTTATGAGATTCTCAACATTTGGAATCAGCTCAGTTATAAATTTGTGCATTTATATTTATATACATTTCTTTGTTGCTACCTATTCAAGGCGATGTACTTAATCTTTTCCATTGAATCTGCTATATTCTTTCAATTGGAACATTTTCAATTTAAAGATTCTTAACTTGAATTTATTATTGACATATTATACTCAATAACACTATGATGTTTAAGTCCGAACACTCGTTTATAAGGAGTTTTTGTTTCTATAAACAATTCTCTAGTATTTCATAAATAGACGAGAACACTTCAAATGACAATTTAGTGATATCAATTTGGATTTGATATTTGCTTAATGTATCAAATACATAAACAAATCACGATATCATAGACAATATAACATGTATGATAATTGCTATTGCCAATGCATAAGGAACTCATCTCACATGTTCTGTATTAAACAATTTAATAAGGTGTCTTTGCATGTCGATTTGGGACATTCCTAATATTTTTTATACTCATCATAAAGGACATCATTTACAATCCAAAGTTGAGTATTAAAACAACTAAGGTTGATTTTAACACAAGCACATCATTAAAATCAACAATGTGTTGTTTACTTATAGTTTAGAAATATCAATGTACCTTTTAGCGTTCTTTCTTGTAAACACATGCTTCCTCTACACTTTGATTGAAAATCAAACTATTTCATTTTTCTATCAAAATACTTATTCAGTCTTGATGCTTATAAAATGATACTTTCTATCATTTCTCGGATCATATCCAAATACTCAGAAACTCAATATCGCTCCCACTGACTTCGAGACATTTTTGGTTATTATGTGTAAATAGTTTACTCCAAATCATTATTTAGAATTTTCTATTTCAATACATATATACCAAACATAAAGTCCTACTAAGTGGTAATTTTGTGAGTAAATCTGAATTAACTTGAGCATATTGAATACCGAATCTATTATGCTTAACAATTGAAATTTGTGATATTATTCTTATCAACATTGCTTATTTATTTCCAACTTCATTAGTCTTGCTCATAAAGGCACAATCGTGGTGGATGGATAACATCCCTTTGGTTACGACTACCAAAATCATATTTTGATACCATACTTGGAATCATTTTCGATTTGCGCATCATACCATAGAGTCAACCCTCTTAGTGGTTTAATTAAACAACCGAGGATTATATATTTTCGACATTGATAAGAAACTTATAGTTTCTCGTCAATGTGCGAGAATACTTATTAGATACTCTAATGCATTGTGTTCATTTAGGTTTGTAAATTTCATTTCATTTCATCTAATCAGTTCGATTTATGGATCGTATCCAATTCCATTTTACTACTAGTAATTCCTCAAAGAAATTTCTTCACAATGAAGTTGGTATTTCTTGAAACAACAATTGTTTTTCAGTACAATAGAATAGGTATTCATAAACGTGTTATGAATTTCTTTATTTATAAAACTGATTTGTTTTTAGTTTACAAAACTTATGTTCAAAACATAAATATATCATCCAATGACAGTCTTTCAAAAACTCTTTTGGGGAGATTCATACAAGATCCCTTATGAACAATTATTATGTGCAATCTTTCTATTCGCACAACCTGCCAACTCCATGGCCTAGGATATGTTTAGGTTTCTTATAACCCTCATTTTCTATGATTTTGTAAACTGTTATTTAAATGAAATAATGTTAACCTTGTGTGCTACTCTTAAGTACTAAGCTCATAGAAAGAAACTAACTCAACCTCACTCACAATTAATCGCACATTGTCAAATTCGATTATTCCTTATCGATGTAGCATTATGTTTCACATGGGGGAGTCTGAACTTTGTCCAATATACTCACTCATTCGATCAAATTGAATCATTTCTATTGCATGTTATTTTATTTACATCTTTTATATACTCTATGAGTTTACCGTAGACATACTACATGTTTATCAAATACACATGTCTATGTCGGTGATAGCTCATTAGTGAATATGACGAAGTATGTGCAACCATTTTGGTATTAATAGACTTATGATTGCATACATCTATATGTATCAATCCGAAGAGTTCATCAACTCTTATGATGCTCCCACTAATTGGTGCATAACTCATCAATTATTTGACATATAATTAACCAGTTTCATATGATTCATAATCATATAATTAAAATTATTTCTTGAAACTACAATTTAGTCTATAATTCCAAAATAATTGTAAATAATTTTAGATACTTCTGTATTTTCAATGCATCACTTTTGTTGTGAAAACAAATACCACATTACAGTTTTACTTCATAATGAATATTCATAATGTTTACAATGAAAGATAACTATGTCTATTTTTAAGTCGGCACTAAAAAAATAGTCATTATTTCATAAATAATGTTCGGTGTGTTTTACGAAAAGAATGTTCATAATTTGGTACAATCAATAAGTGCAATATCGCATTCTCCCGTTATTTTTGTCATTGCTATAATAGCGTACTTAATTTGGAGGTCCATCATTCACTTAATATAGACTATTTATTTCATATACTACAACAAGTTTATAGTATAGAGTTCTTTGATCAACTATCTTGAATACATAGAAATAAATATCATTGAAAATAATTTTCAATACAAAAATACATTTCGGAATAGAAATCATGTAATTTCTTATTCCAATGTTAAGCATCTTTTATTATCATTACAATTCTTGTCTCCGATGTTTCTTTATGAAGCAAAAGTGATCATTCACTTTCTTCATCCCAACTATACCTTAAATCACATCTACTCTTGTACATTCGTTAATCTTTCTAAATGGTCAAACCATTCAAAAGGAAAACCCTTACTACAATATCATAATGAATTCTTTACAAAAGTGCATTCGATTATCGTTACTTTTAAAGACATCATATATGTTGCGCTTTGCACAAACTAATCAAATAAACATTTCAGTAATCGATTTCTTAGATTTATATTGTAGTTTTGGTCTAGTGTTACATTTTACATGATATGATCCTTTCGTAATCAATCAAATTGAATACTCGATCTCAAACACTAAGGTTTATTTGATTTATCGGATGAGCTATTTTCATGGAAACATTGTACATTGCAAATTTTGACCATTCACCGTATAACATTTATATGCGATTGTATATGGATCAGATATCCATAGTCTTGTATTGATTTTAGAGTTCAAAACTCATATAATGCAATACACGCGTAAGTGACCAAACTACAAATGTATTTAGTAGTTGTAAAATCAAGCACTTGCATGGGTGTTGAAATGTTTACATGCAATAAGCTTTTATTGATAAGTATATGTTATATTCCTATTTGTCAATTTTCAATTCTGCTCATTTGTACATATTAATTGATAAACATTTTATTAATCATATTATATTCCTAAATTTATCATTGTAGATAATTATAACATTATTTAGCGTATGTTCTTGCAGTATTAGAAAGGTTAAATGTTACCATTTCATTTTTCTAATAAGGTTCCCACTAGTCTTTTATGTTTCTCCAAACCCAAAGATAAAACATAGAAGTTTTTTGACTTCACTAATAGGTATTAGGACTCATTTGTCCTGGTATTCAAAGCTTGAGATTGCTCAACAAATCATAGCCCCACATATGATGGATAAATCCTTATCAGTTGTATCACATACAACTCCTATCATATGTTTCCTTGTCCTAATCTCATTTCAACCTTGAGTTTTCTCAATAAATTGAAAGAGATTATTCACTCATCCCTATCATATCATGACGGCCTAAGTATAGTATATGTACCTTGAGTTTGCTCAACAAATACATATAGTTATCTTACCTCGTCTTTTCCATATATTAATAATACTATATAACATCCCTAACTTGAGTTTGCTCAACAACTAAGGAGTATTAAAGTAATTTATTAATATATATATATATATATATATGGTAGAGGACAACATTATATTGAAGATTCATAATCTTCAATTGAAGTGACCCACTACTTATATTCATTTTATTGTAGAGAATTTTCTGCCTAGTTTTTTTTATATATGTGTATGTATATATATATATACATACTTCAAAGGACCACTTCTCTTAATTTAATTTCCCCCAAGATTCTTTATTTTACCAATATAAAAATACTAGTATATGTAATTAACTTAATTCATATATATATATATATATGATGATATATATATGACTCTTTGTCCATCAGAGTAATTTAAATTGACAAAGAAATTCAAGCACACCTTATTTCTCAAATTCTAGAGATGTGGTGTCACATAGCCTTTTCTGTTTATTTTTTTTTAAACTCAAGCTTGATTATAAAATCAATTAACTCCATTTTTCTTATTTTCTTGTTTTACTCCTCAGATTATTTGATCCCAGAATTTTACAAGCCAATTATTTAGATTATGGGATTTTGTAATTTGCCACTACTTGATTCTATGATACATATCAGGTAATTTAAGATAACTCACTCATTACAAATTAGCCCGGGATTCATAATTCATATTCAAACAATTTTGTGTCAGGTAAGGGAATTCATGTTCTGATTTATATGTTAAACAAGGATCCTATGAATGATCGGATGTTAAACTGGATTGAGGTTCAAGCAGAGGAAACAATGTATTCAGGCAGAACACATATGCAAGCACATATACTAATTTAGGACTTAGCATATGATTGAAGACAAGATAGTTAAAGCCATGTTACAAACCAAATTAACACAAAATTCTCAGGTGAACTTATCAAGTAGACAACTGAAGTATTCTAATCAATATGTGGTCGTGTCTAAAGAGTTGTGTGGTGATGGTCTTGTCTATTACAAATAGGACTGCAAGTCATTTTTAATAGTCTTAGGTTGATCGTGATCAAATGCACTCAGACTTGAGTCTTGTGTTTAGGTAATAAAATGTATAAAGCATGATGCTGTAAGACCTACAAATATTATCAAATTGTATAGGGATCTACTTCACAGAGCAAATGCAAACTTCTACTGCAATTTAAATGCCTAAACTAAAGTTATAAATTTCATTTTCAGGTTAGATATGTACATATATCAATTATAAGTCATATTCATGTATTTCTGGTTAGCCCAGTTTTGGTTCAACTCAACCTTTTCAAGATTCATTGATTGTTCAATATTCCTTTCTTCCTATGATTATTTCTACTTTACCATTTTAAGAGTTCATCAGACATTGCCAAGGGAGACATGATCACATATCAAATTATATGGCATGATCTCATATTTCATACTTTACCAGAGATTATCCAGATCAGTTATTTTGAAACAGAAACCTACAAATGCATGTATATAATTCTAAAATTATTGCATCTTCTCTACTCCGAAAAACAAACACATATCAATCCAGAAAATACTTAAAACATACTAAAATTTTTGCCTGGGCTAATTATTACAACATTTCTGCCAAATTCCTTAAGCATCCTAAATGCAAGTAAATCTTCAATTTTCCATGCATACAAGTTTCTTATGCTTCCTTTCCTGCAGCAACATCTAGAGCTGCCACAATAAAAATGAGACACCCAAGATGTTACAAAGCAACAAATAGGGTCAGAAATAAAATTCTAGTATGAGTGAAATCAAAATATAAGAACTTGTCATTTTTAAATTGTTGTGCAGAGTATTCATATGCTAAATGCACTTTGGATTTATGATGTAACTGGGTATATATACATCTAAGCTCCTACTACACTCATGCACACAAGCAACCATTCAATCATTCAATACAGTATACATGTACACATACTCTTATGGAATTAACTCATTTTAATTCCATAGTTCAGCTCTAAATCTTGATTTATCAATTTAATTTGGTCATATCTCTTTTGCCATTGAACACCATGTGTGCATTGCAAGGGACTCAATTCTGTTAACCCCTGCACAAAGGCCTATAGGACTTAAACAAGTCATGCACATACCCATCATACTCCTTATGATGAATATATCAAGGCTTCTCTCCTAGATTAGTTTTATAATCTAGTGACCAGTCTCATTTCTTATTTCAGAAAGATTTATTGACTCTTGAAATACTTTTACATTCTTTCTTTCTTTTTCCATGAATCGGAGAGAGTTAAACTCACTCAGGGATTTCAACTGACCATTTTTCATTCATGAAAATAATGCTCTAATTCATTTTTCCAGTTGTCTCATTCAAAATTTGTTTTATCACTTGCATATCTCCTATATTCAAGAATGTCATGATCTCTTAAACAAATCCAGTAGAATTCTATAAAAATTCTTATACATAATTCTATTGTGAACATGGGGTAAGGTTTTTAGAGAAAAACCCATAAAACATTTTAGCTTTAGATCTGAACAAATCAGCACATAAATAATTTATTGCATTGTTCATCTCCAATTTAAAACAATCTAGACATAAGCATGAACCTCCTTTGTTCATACTGCCTAGCTTATCTTCCAGTATTACCCTACTTCATAATAAAATGTATTTATCTTAATAAACATATTTACAAACTGATGGTTTAAGCTTCTGGATCCATATCAGAGATCATGGCATTATTCTTATCAAACAATCAAACAAACAAATCAAAGCATCAACCAAAGATTTATCAATACACCAACCATTCTCAGCATTCATGTATTCAGAGAAAAACAAATTGATCAAGCACAAAAATAAAATGGCTGCCCTTAACTTGGGTCTTAATGCCTTAGCCTCATGAGATTGATTGATCACTCACCTTTCCCTTCTTTTCCCCGAGATTGCCTAAGCTTGCAAACTGTGTGTGTTCTTTTTTTTCTCTCTTCTTTTCCTCAAAGAAAACCTCTGCTTTCTCTCTTGATTTAAATCATTTTACTAGGGTTTTACTAAAGGAAACACCCATTTTATCCTCACATTCCTCAGAGTAATTATGTGTGTGTTGTCATGGCTAAATGTGCCATTTTCCATTGGTTTCTATTTCTGGTAAAAGCAGTTATCCACTGCTTTTCCTATGTGCATGCAATTTGCATGATTCACTTGTATATTATTTTCATGTGGCTTATCTTTATTTGTTATTTTTTAATACCTTTCATTATGCTCGAGTTATTTTCCATTCCTAGCTATTATCTCAGCCTATTTGTTTACTCTTGACTTATTTCAAAATTGTACTTATGTACAACTAATATTAAACTGGTTTTTAGGCATTTTAATTTACCAAAGAATATATCATTTTCTCCTTATCTCTTAATTGTTGAAAACAATTTTCTCTTTACTAAATTATTTTATTTTCTTTATGTTAAACTGTAATGTATACATGTATATCCTTTTATCAATTAACCCCTTGTTAATATCTCAAGCTATCTATTTTCCCTTGATATATAAATGTATTCATATTTTTAATTACCCTGGTGTTCTTTCCTTATTACGTTATGTTTATTCTTTCTGTGTATATAAATACAACATATGGTAATGTATAATCCATATATACACTCAGTTATATTTCCTCTTCCCTCTGAAATACCATTTCCTTCTTATTATTTATATTCAAGATATATATACCCATATGAATATAAGACTTACTCATATTTAGTTATTATTTTATTTTTTTTGAAAATTTTCCTTTTTCTGATTTTATTAAAATTATTCTCGTCTCAATAATTTGGGTCTTCACATACTCTCCTCCTAAAAGGAATCGTGTCCCACAATTATTCTCTCATACATTTCCATCCAAATGTATACAAAGCTTAATTCCAATTAAATGAAATTTCAGGAACTCATTCATTCTAAATCAATCAAACATACATAAATAATTTTAAGGTCTCATCATAATTTTAAACATACCTTAAGCAGAAAACAGATTAGGATATTTATCCTTTATCCTCTCTTCAGCCTCCCAAGTGCAATCATTCCCATCCAAACTCCATTGGATCTTAACTAATTTAATTATTTTATTTCTCAGTTTCTTTTCTTCTCTAGCCACAATGCCCACTGGTTCCTTTTTATAAACCATATTTTCTTGAATTTCAACATGTGTAGGAGATTCAAGAATGGCCTCCTTATCATGCACCCATTTTCTCAATTGGGATACATGAAATACATCATGTATTTTGCTCAATTCCTCTGGTAACTTCAACCTATAAGCTAAAGTCCCTATTCTTTGAACAATTTCATATGGTACTATATACCTTGGTCACAGTTTCCCTACTTTGCCAAATCTCAATATTTTCCTCATTGGTGAAACTTTGAGAAACACATAGTCTCCCACCTCAAATTCTACTGGCCTTCTCCTTTTATCTGCATAGGCTTTCTGTCTCTCTTGAGCTACTCTCATTCTTTGCCTCACTAGTTCAATTCTTGCAGAAGTTTCTTTTACATGGTCTGGTCCAAGCAACACCCTTTCACCAGCCTCCATTTAACATGCAGGAGATAAACAAGGCTTTCCATACAAAGCCTCAAATGGAGCCATTCCTATGGTGGTGTGACGACCGCCCATGACCCCCGCACTGAACCTAGAGATAGTGCGCTGTAAAGTGTGCCAGGCAGCCATGGACGATTGTCAGGGTAAATTAAAATAGCAGAATCTATCGTATAACTCACAGCGCATGGACAAAATACAATAGAATATATATATAGTGAAGCTTCACAGAATAGAATGTCATCATATAAAACTTCATAATAGTTGAATACAAACATCTGAATGGTCAATACATCAAGCCTCACTACATATCACTCAGAGAATTATACAAGCAGCGGAACATCCAGTACATATAGTAAGAAAACAATATGCAATCCTCTAGCTCGTCTTCGTCACCAGCGTCGTGGAAAGCAAGAACAGCACCTGTCACCTGCTACCTAGTCTGCCCGTCCCAAAATGGACGAATAGCCCAAGGCAATAAGAGTTAAAACATAAAGCCTTGAGTCAGACAACAGTCTTAGTGAGCGGTAAATTAACTAACAACATACCAAAAGAGCATAAAGGAAAAAAGAATAGGAATCCAACCCTCCCACTCCACCTCTTTCTACAGTGATAGCCCCGGACACACACTAAGCAGAAACAAACATAGCAAAGCAAACATTTAAAGTAAAGCAATTATCACTCGAGTCAAGGGCGATGTTTTCCAAGTACAAATCCCCAGGGCCTAAACCAAGATCAGATAAGCACCCAGAAATTACCGCTCTTGAGACCGAATGACGATACAACCAAACATCCATGACTTTGGCTATCACTATTATCATTGCTTCGATATCATCGTTAATTGAATGACCGACACATTCTTTCAGCCGTCCATCAAGGGCTAATGGAAACCCCGGTTCTAGACATAACTCCGCACGTCGTCAAAACCCGTGCCTAGGACTATCGAATCTTCCTAGAGTACTTGACTACCAATCAGTAGTTTTTAGGGACTATCGAATCTGCCCAGCGTACTCTTGAATTGAGCATGCTAGAACCTTCAACAACGATGAAATCTCAGCCTTCTAGTCATCCTCCTCGACGACTATTCTCATACTAGCTCAAGCGCCTCTCGAGAAAACCATTATCCTCTAACTCGAACCATTTCATCAAGTTGTCAACATGCTTGGAATGATCCCGTCTGGATTAGACCAAGGCTATCTCATATCATGCCTCGCCTCGTCTCATCATAGCAAAGCTTCATCCCAACATCATCATCGAATCTATCCATATGAGCTTCATCATCCGCCACATATGCCACGAGCAGCTTTTCCAATTCAAGAGCCTTTCCCTTAGCTTTTGAATCATCTTCGACCATCTTGTCTAAATCAAATTATCAATCATCTAATTCATAACAATCAATCAAGTCAAACATTAATCCAAGTAATCAAACATTCAAATATGATCTAATAGACAATTATAGCAATAATGGCAATCTTGTAAATAAAGGGTCAAAATCTAACAAGCATGAAACATGAGTAATATCTCTATAACTTGATGAATGAACTTGCAAAGGTAAATCATGTAGTAAAAAGGATGTCAAATCATCATGAACAGTAGATCTATACTTAGGTTTAAGAAAATGCATGGAAATCACTATTTTAACACCGAATCAAGCCAACAATCTGATATACTCCTTTGGATCCGTGTGAGAGATAATCACCACTCACCAAATCACCTAAACACTTCAAAAACAACCCACTTCAGATCTGGACAACGAAGGATCTAACTCGATCTATCACAAATCCGTTTCAAACGATGAAATCTCTCTTCGATGGATTTAGATCTTCAATCTAAGCTCTTGGATCTTCGATTTGGATGGAAGGAATCACAAGATTAAATTGGAGAAAAGAAGTGAAGAAATGTAGAACTCGAGCTCTCAAAATGGCAGCACTTCATCACTTCAAAATCCGGATCCCAAAAATGAAGAAATGGACGTGTATTTATAGACTGGAATTCCCTAAGTCGTCCGCCTCCTTAAGTCGTCCATGACTTATAGAACATCGCGACTTACGACTTAAGAAATACCCCGACTTACGACTTAGTGAGACAACCCATCCTACGACTTAACAAATCCACCAGTCTACGACTTAACGACTCAACACAATAAGTCTTCTCGCGACCTAACAGCTCACGACCTGACACTTAGCGACCTAACAAACCATACGACTTAACCTTGCACGACTTAATATGCGCGACCTAACAAAAAATGCGCTTCCGCGACCTAACAATGCCACGACCTAAGACAATGCGCGACCTAACGACTCAATACCTACGCGATCTAACTGGGTTACGACCTAACACCTCACGACCTAATAATTAGCGACCTAACAATCTCGTTCACGACTTAACTCCCTTAGGTCGTAAAACTCACCCAACTCCTAGGTCGCTAACTCTTAAGTCGTCCACTACCTTAGGTCGCCAACTTCCTATAGGTTGCTCCAACCGACCTAACCTACCCCACGACCTAAGCCACCATACGACCCAACTCCTATACGACCTATCCCAAAATCCTTAGGTCGCCAATCCTATAAGTCGCTCCAACCCTTAAGTCGTCTATCCTCCTAAGTCGCCAACTCCTTAAGTCGCCACTCCTATAAGTCGTCTACTCCGACCTAACTACTATACGACCTAAGTCTTACCTCGTCCACGACTTAGACCCTGGACGACTTAACTCTGAACGACTTAGACTCTGGACGACTTATCAATATTGTGACCTAATGACAACTGTTTTTACTATGTTTCGATCCGTAAAAATACGGGTCGTTACATTCTCTCCCCCTTAGGAATTTCGCCCCCGAAATTCCAAACAAACAGAGCAATCAAAGACTATTCTGCATGCCTACCATCCACAGAAATCAACAAACCATGCATCCAATTCTAGCTTAGCATGCAGAATTTTAAAACTAGAACAAGTTACAATGTCGTTAGATGACACGACACCTTAGGGCCATACCTTGAAGAGTTCAGGATGAGCTGCCTTCATCCTCTCTTCCACCTCCCATGTATAGTCGTTATCATCATCACTCCATTGTATCTTGAGCAACCTAACTACCTTCCTCCTAAGCTGTTTCGTGTCAGTTTCCACAACACGAAGCGGCTTACGAGGTCTCTTATCGACTGGATCAACTTCGAAATCTTCATAGCTATCAGCAGAAACCACTGTATTCGAGTCGTGCACATACTTCCGTAGATATGATACATGAAAAACATTGTGCACACCTGCCATCTTTTCTGGTAACTCCAATCTGTAGGCGAGCTTTCCAATTCGCTCGATGATCGGGAATGGTCCAACAAACCTCGGAGTCAATTTTCCTTTCTTCCCGAATCGAATAACATTCTTCAGTGGAGAAATCTTTACAAAAACCATATTACCTACGTCGAATTCCAAATCCTTACGACGCTTATCGCCATAACTTTTCTAACGGTCTTGGGCTGCCTTCATTCGTTGCCGAATGATCTCTATACAATCCGAAGTCTGTCGAATCATCTTTGGACCAAGTATCAGCTTTTCTCCTGTTTCTAACCAACATGTCGGAGAGTTACACGGTCTTCCATACAATGCCTCATACGGTGCCATACCAATGCTTGACTGGTAACTGTTATTATACGAAAATTCCACCAAATGAAGGTGATCTTCCCATGATCCTCCGAAATCTAAAACACAAGCTCTTAGGAGATCTTCCAAAACTCGGTTGACTCTCTTGGTCTGACCATTTGTTTGAGGGTGATAAGCTATACTCAAACACAACTCGGTTCCCAAAACTTCCTGGAAGCTCTTCCAAAATCCACTAGTGAACAATGGATCTCGATCGCTCACTATACTCTTCGGAATACCATGGAATCAAACTATCCACTTAACATACAACTCAGCCAACTTTGATGCAGTCCTAGTCGATCGAACAGGAATGAATCTTGCACTCTTAGTCAGACGATCTACAATGACCCAAATTCCTTCATTTCCCGTTCTTGTTCTAGGTAACCCATCAATAAAATACATCGATATTTGCTCCCACTTCCATGTAGGAACTTCTAATGGCTGAAGCAATCCACTTGGCTTCTTCTGTTCGGGATTTACCAACTGGCAGTTCATGCACTCGGAAATAAAATTTCCAACATCCTTCTTCATACCTTCCCAGTAATAGGTTCTCTTCATATCCCGATACATCTTGTTTCCACCTGGATGAATTGTCAACTTCGAGTGATGACTTTCCTTCATAACTTCATTTCTCAATTCATCTATATCGGGAACAACTGGTCGTCATTGCTTCCGAAGCCAACCCTCTCGATCGACCTCAAATCCTTTATCCTTTTCTGGATCCAATCCAGATTCCAAATCACGGATAATCTTGACAAGCTTATCGTCTCGCTTTTGGCTCTCGCCAATCCTTTCCACAAGAGTCGGTCTTATCGATAAGTTTGCCAACATCTCAGGTTCCAATTCACATCTGGGCCTGAAGTGAAATCCAGCTAAATAATCGAGATTCTTCCATTCTAAAAACATGACTCCCAATCCTGCATGTCTTCGACTTAACGCATCTGCTACTGCGTTACCCTTTCCCGGAGTATAAGCTATACCAAAATCATATGATGCCAAAAACTCTAGCCATCGTTGCTGCCGAAGATTCAAATCCTTTTGGGAGAAAAGATACTTCAACGACTTGTGATCTGTAAACAACTCGAATCGAACTCCCAATAGATAATGTCTCCACATCTTCAGAGCAAATACAATCGCTGCCAACTCCAAATCATGAGTCGGATAATTCCTTTCATGCGGCTTCAGTTGTCGACTTGCATACGCAACAACTTTATCCTTCTGCATCAGCACTGCTCCAAGTCCAATACCACATGCGTCAGTGTAAACCACCATCTCATCATTCCCACTTGGAATAGTCAAAACAGGAGCACTTGTCAGTCGCTCTTTCAGGATTCTGAAAGCTTGCTCACACTTATCATCCCATCTGAACACTTGGTTCTTCTTCGTCAATCCTGTCAATGGTGCAACCACCTTGGAGAATTCTTTGATAAATCGACGATAATATCCTGCTAATCCAAGAAAACTTCTCACATCCGATGCATTCTTAGGTCTAACCCAATCCTGGATTGTTTCCACCTTAGCGGAATCAACCGCTATTCCATTTCCAGAAATAATATGGCCTAAGAACCTCACTTCACTCTTCCAGAAGTGACACTTCGAAACGTAGCCTTCAGTTGATGTTTCCGTAAGATTTCCAAAACAATACGCAAGTGCGTCTTGTGCTCTTCTTCGGTTCTGGAATAAATCAGAATATCATACACGAACACTAGTACGAACTTGCTCAACTGATCTCTGAACATTTTATTCATAAGATCCACAAAATATGCTGGCGCATTAGTCAATCCAAACGGCATTACCAGCCACTCAAAGAAACCGGATGGTGTCCTAAAAGCAGTCTTCGGCACACTATCCTTAGCCACTCTCAACTGGTGAAATCCCGTTGCCAAATCCATCTGAGAAAACACCTTAGCTTCGTGAAGCTGATCAAACAAGTCATCTATTCTCGGCAATGGATACTTGTTCTTCTTAGTCACCTTATTCAGCTCACGATAATCCACACACAACCTCAACGATCCATCTGCTTTGGTTGCAAACACAACTGGTGCACCCCATTCGGACACACTATGCCGAATGAATCCTTTCTGTAAAAGGTCATCAACCTGCACCTTCTCCTTCAACTAGATCTATACGAAACTCGATCTCTCTATGCGGCGGTAACCCTTTGACCTCGTCAAAGACATCCTCAAATCCATTAGCGATTGGCATAGATGACAGTCCATCCCGTGGAACAACCAGTGAATACATGAAGCTCATGAAGATGCCTTCTTCATGCTTACATCGTATCACAATCTTTCGCCCCTCCACATTCTCGACTGTCACCTCCAACCTTTCACAATCAACCTTTGCCGCATACTTCCTAAGCCAGTCCATACCCAAAATAATTCCGAACCCCGCAAAGTTCAGAACAAAACAATCACAAACAAAAGAGCAATCATGACTCGATACAATCAGACCACGGCATAACATACACAAACAAGACGAACCCCCAACTGGATTAGTCACAACCAATGGCCTATCAACAATATCCGGTTCTAAACCCAACCGGCCTACAAGTTCACTACAAACAAAAGAATGCGACGCCCCAGTATCAAATAGAACTCTAACTGGAACACCACATAAAGAAAGAGTACCTTGAACCACCACACTCTTTTCTTTCTCTTCAACGGTAGGAGCTTTCGAAGATGATGGAACAGCTCCTAAAGCATAAGCTTGCACAATCTGCTTGTCCTTCCGTGGTTTTGGACAATTCCTCTTAACATGCCCCAGCTTGTCACAGTTGTGGCACTTCACCGGCACCTTCGGATTCTTGCAATCCCTGGAGAAATGGCCCTTCTGCAGACAATTGTAGCAGGTCACTTCGCCCTTCGGTTTCTTCTGGCCATCCCTACCCTTTTGCTGCTACTTCCTCTTCTTGTTTCCACCCTGTTGTGGTTTAGATTCTTCCTTGGTCACAGCAACAACAGACCTTTCCTTAGGAAACAGATTCTCGTGCCTGAGAGCTTTCTCTACTAGCTTCTCAAATGGATCGTCCAAATGATCCACCAACTGCCTCCCAAGATAACTGTCCAAGCCTGTCACAAACTTCTCGTTCTTCTGGTACGCAGATTCAATATACGACCGGGCATACTTGGACAAAGCTTCAAACTCAGAAACATACTCAAGAACTGGTCTTCCACCTTGCTTGAGCTCCACAAACTTCTGAGCTGTAGAAATGAACTTAGCTTCAAATCTGTCTTGGAATTGCACCCAAGTAATTTCTTCCTCCGGAGTATCAATGGTGATAGAGTTCCACCAATCAGAAGCTCTTCCTTGAAGTTGTCTTGATGCTAACTTCCTCTTAGTTGCATCCTCAATTCCCAAATCACTAAAGATCCTTCTACAAGCATCTATCCACCTCTGGACTTCAATGGTTGGTTCTGTTCCCAAGAAAACCTTCCCTCCAAGAGCAGTATAGTCTTTACACAACTTAGCAAAATCCACTGGTTTTAGAGTTTGGACTTGAACTCCAACATCAACTGCTGTCCCCGGAACTGGTATCCTTCTCATGATCGAAGTCATCATAGCTTCGAACATAGCTGCATAATCAGCAGTCCCCTCAGCAGCACGGCCTTCCCTAGCAGCTGGTCTCCCTCTTCGACTCATCCTTAATATCTATAAAAAGGAATGATTAGCACACCTTGAGAAACAACTGCATAAAGGACTCAAACTCTACTAGGCTACTATATTATATATAGTAATCATCCATCAAAATACAATTACGTCTCTCATACGTAGTTACGTCAGCGAGCGTTGGGTAAAATCGATTAACCTCGCTCTGATACCAAATGTGACAACCGCCCATGACCCCCGCACTGAACCTAGAGATAGTGCGCTGTAAAGTGTGCCAGGCAGCCATGGACGATTGTCAGGGTAAATTAAAATAGCAGAATCTATCGTATAACTCACAGCGCATGGACAAAATATAATAGAATATATATAGTGAAGCTTCACAGAATAGAATGTCATCATATAAAACTTCATAATAGTTGAATACAAACATTTGAATGGTCAATACATCAAGCCTCACTACATATCACTCAGAGAATTATACAAGCAGCGGAACATCCAGTACATATAGTAAGAAAACAATATGCAATCCTCCAGCTCGTCTTCGTCATCAACGTCGTGGAAAGCAAGAACAGCACCTATCAACTGCTACCTAGTCTGCCCGTCCCAAAATGGACGAACAGCCCAAGGCAATAAGAGTTAAAACATAAAGCCTTGAGTCAGACAACAGTCTTAGTGAGCGGTAAATTAACTAACAACATACCAAAAGAGAATAAAGGAAAAAGGAATAAGAATCCAATCCTCCCACTCCACCTCTTTCTACAGTGATAGCCCCGGACACACACTAAGCAGAAACAAACATAGCAATGCAAACATTTAAAGAAAAGCAATTATCACTCGAGTCAAGGGCGATGTTTTCCAAGTACAAACCCCCAAGGCCTAAACCAAGATCAGATAAGCACCCAGAAAATACCGCTCTTGAGACCGAATGACGATACAACCAAACATCCATGACTCTGGCTATCACTATTATCATTGCTTCGATATCATCGTTAATTGAATGACCGGCACATTCTTTCAGCCGTCCATCAAGGGCTAATGGAAACCCCGGTTCTAGACATAACTCCGCACGTCGTCAAAACTCGTGCCTAGGACTATCGAATCTGCCTAGAGTACTTGACTACCAATCAGTAGTTTTTAGGGACTATCGAATCTGCCCAACGTACTCTTGAATTGAGCATGCTAGAACCTTCAACAACGATGAAATCTCAGCCTTCTAGTCATCCTCCTCGACGACTATTCTCATACTAGCTCAAGCGCCTCTCGAGAAAACCATTATCCTCTGACTCGAACCATTTCATCAAGTTGTCAACATGCTTGGAATGATCCCGTCTGGATTAGACCAAGGCTATCTCATATCATGCCTCGCCTCATCTCATCATAGCAAAGCTTCATCCCAACATCATCATCGAATCTATCCATATGAGCTTCATCATCCGCCACATATGCCACGAGCAGCTTTTCCAATTCAAGAGCCTTTCCCTTAGCTTTTGAATCATCTTCGACCATCTTGTCTAAATCAAATTATCAATCATCTAATTCATAACAATCAATCAAGTCAAACATTAATCCAAGTAATCAAACATTCAAATATGATCTAATAGACAATTATAGCAATAATGGCAATCTTGTAAATAAAGGGTCGAAATCTAACAAGCATGAAACATGAGTAATATCTCTATAACTTGATGAATGAACTTGCAAAGGTTAATCATGTAGTAAAAGGGATGTCAAATCATCATGAACAGTAGATCTATACTTAGGTTTAAGAAAATGCATGCAAATCACTATTTTAACACTGAATCAAGCCAACAATCCGATATACTCCTTTGGATCCGTGTGAGAGATAATCACCACTCACCAAATCACCTAAACACTTCAAAATCAACCCACTTAAGATCTGGACAGCGAAGGATCTAACTCGATCTATCACAAATCCGTTTCAAACGATGAAATCTCTCTTCGATGGATGTAGATCTTCAATCTATGCTCTTGGATCTTCGATTTGGATGGAAGGAATCACAAGATTAAAGTGGAGAAAAGAAGTGAAGAAGTGTAGAACTCGAGCTCTCAAAATGGCAGCACTTCGTCGCTTCAAAATCCAGATCCCAAAAATGAAGAAATGGACGTGTATTTATAGACTGGAATTCCCTAAGTCGTCCGCCTCCTTAAGTCGTCCACGACTTATAGAACATCACGACTTACGACTTAAGAAATACCCTGACTTACGACTTAGTGAGACAACCCATCCTACGACTTAACAAATCCACCAGTCTACGACTTAACGACTCAACACAATAAGTCTTCTCGCGACCTAACAGCTCACGACCTGACATTTAGCGACCTAACAAACCATACGACTTAACCTTGCGCGACTTAATATGCGCGACCTAACGAAAAATGCGCTTCCGCGACCTAACAATGCCACGACCTAAGACAATGCGCGACCTAACGACTCAATACCTACGCGACCTAATTGGGTTACGACCTAACACCTCACGACCTAATACTTAGCGACCTAACAATCTCGTTCACGACTTAACTCCCTTAGGTCGTAAAACTCACCCAACCCCTAGGTCGCTAACTCTTAAGTCGTCCACTACCTTAGGTCGCCAACTTCCTATAGGTCGCTCCAACCGACCTAACCTACCCCACGACCTAAGCCACCATACGACCCAACACCTATACGACCTATCCCAAAATCCTTAGGTCGCCAATCCTATAAGTCGCTCCAACCCTTAAGTCGTCTATCCTCCTAAGTCGCCAACTCCTTAAGTCGCCACTCCTATAAGTCGTCTACTCCGACCTAACTACTATACGACCTAAGTCTTACCTCGTCCACGACTTAGACCCTGGATGACTTAACTCTGAACGACTTAGACTCTGGACGACTTATCAACATTGTGACCTAATGACAACTGTTTTTACTATGTTTCGATCCGTAAAAATACGGGTCGTTGCAGGTGGACTGGTAGCTATTATTATAAGTAAACTCAGCTAAATAAATATGATCCTCCAAATTGCCTCGAAAATCAAGTATGCATGCTCTCAGCAAATCCTCTAAAACTTTATTAACAATCTCAGTTTGCCCATCTGTTTGTGGGTGGTAGGCTGTGCTTAGGCTTAGTTCTGTCCCCATAGCTTCTTGAAAGCTACTCCAAAACCTTGAAGTAAATAAAGTATCTCTATCACTAATGATAGTCTTGGGGATGCCATGCAATCTCACTATCTCCTTCATAAACAATTGAGCTAGCTTGTGAGCATTTCTGTTTGAACTTATTAGGATGAAGTGTGCTGTTTTTGTGAGTCTATCAACCACTACCCAAATACTATCATTGCCCCCTTCTTGTTCTTGGCAAACCATCCACAAAATCCATTGATATACTTTCCCATTTTCAAGTAGGCACTTCCAAAGGTTGCAATAAACCTGAGGGTCTTTGATAATCTGCCTTAACTTGTTGGCATGTTAAACAATTTGCCACATATCTTGCCACTGCTCCTTTCATTCCTAGCCACCAGTAATTTCTCTTAAGATCATGGTACATTTTTGTAACACCTGGATGGATAGTATATTTTGTTTTGTGATGCTCATCCATAACTTCTTGCTTCAGTTCCTCTACATTTGGTAGACAGAGCTTCCCTTTTTTCCTTAAGTATCCTTTATCATCTATTTCATAATTCTCTACTGTCATGCCTTGTGACATCATATCTTTCTTCTCTTTTAAATTTGTGTCTTGATCCTGCATTTGTCCTATTTTATCAACTAGAGTTGACCTTAAGGAAATGAGGCTTAGTTTACCATATTCAATCATATCACTGTGTGCCTTATCTACTACTCTACTTTCTGCTTTTATTTCTACTTCACTGAGAATTGTCAAATCCTTGAATTCACTCATCATTAAGCTTGCCACTTTTGCTTGATTCCTACTCAATGCATCTGCCACTTTATTAGCTTTCCCTGGGGTGTATAATATATCAAGATCATAGGCAGCTAGAAATTCTACCCACCTATGTTGCCTCATGTTCAAGTCTTTTTGGGAAAACAAATATTTATGTGACTTGTGATCTGTAAACAATTCAAACTTAGCACCTAATAAGTAATGTCTCCATAGTTTCAATGCATATACTACAGCAGCTAGTTCTAAGTCATGTGTAGCATACCTAGTTTCATTTGGCTTGAGTTGCCTTGATGCATATGCTATGACTCTACCATGTTGCATAAGCACTACCCCTAATCCAGATCCACTAGCATCTGTGTAAACCCTTAACTCTTCATTACCCTCTGGAACCTGTAAGACTGGAGCTTCCACCAGTGCCTTCTTTAGTGATGAAAAAGCTTGTTCACATTTCTCTGTCCACACATATGGTTGCTCCTTTTTAGTTAACTTGGTCAATGGGATGGCTATTCTTGCAAAGTCTTTTATAAACCTTGTATAATAGCCTGCCATTCCCTAAAATGATCTCACCTCAGTCACTGATTTGGGTCTACTCCAAGATTGCACTGCCATCACCTTATTTGGGTCTACACTAACCCCTTGTTGTGATACAATATGCCCCAAATATTTTACTTCATTCTGCCAAAATTACATTTAGAGAGTTTTGCCTTTAAATCATGTGCCCTCAGTCTAGACAAAACCAGATGCAAGTGTTTTGCATGATCTCCTTCTGATTTTGAATACACTACTATGTCATCAATAAAGACAACCACAAATTTGTCTAGGAAATCTCTAAATGTTCTATTCATTAAATCTACAAAATATGATGGTGCATTTATCAATCCAAAAGGCATCACCAAAAATTCATATAATCCATACCTTGTGTTGAAGGCAGTATACTTAATACTTTCTTCCTCTACCTTCATCTGATGAAACCCAAAGGCTAAATCTAGCCTTGAAAAGACCTTTGCTCCATTTAGTTGATCGAATAGATCATCAATTCTAGGGAGTGGGTATTTGTTTTTAATGGTGACTTTGTTTAATTACCTATAATCAATGCACATCCTCAAAGTACCATCATGCTTCTTCAAAAATACAACTAGAGAACCCCAGTTTGAACTACTAGGCCTTATGAAGCCTTTCTGCTCCAGTTCTTCCAACTGATGTTTCAACTCCACTAGTTCTTTAGGACCCATCCTAGTAGGCTTCTTGATGATTGGACTTGCTCTTGGGATTAGTCTTATTTGAAATTCTACTTGCCTATTTTTTGGAACACCTATCCTATGACTTCACCAAAGACATCTGGGTATTCATTTATAATTTTTATGTCTTCCAGTTCTAATTCTTTCTCAATCATGCTACATATTTGGTTACAATAATTAATTTTAGCAATTTCACTCATGACTATAATATTTTTACCATTTTCTGTTTTTAGAGAAATAGTAAATTTTCCAAATTCGAAATTGCTTTGAATTTGCTCAACCAATCTACCCCTAAAGTAATTCCTATTCCAGGGTATTTCAATACAAACAAATCAGATTTAAACACATTTCCTCCTATGTTTAATTCCACTCCTAAACATTTTAATCCTAGTAAACAAGAGCTACCTAGTGGGCTTTGAATAAACAAGGGATTATCAACTAAATAGCATGTGAGAGTCAATTTATTCACTATGTCTTGGGATATTAGTGAATGTGTTGCTCCAGTGTCATATATAACTGAGATGGGGTGATCTTTAATTAGAAGTATACCTTCCAATTGTCCAGAACTTCCCACTGCAGTTGCTTTTGCTTTGCCCTCCAGTGCTCCTACCTTTGCTCCCTTTTTGAATTCTAGGCAGTTTCTTTTAATATGACCTTCCTTCCCAAAATTATAGCAGCTAAATGGTGCCTTCTTGGCTGCTTGACACTTATTACTCATGTGTCCTTCTTTGCCACAATTATAACAAGTAACCTTCTTCTTAGCTTCCCCAGTGGCTGCTCCCTCCATTTTCTTTTCCACATTCATTTTGTCATAGGGATGTGCTCTATTTTTCCCCTTCTTTTGATTGTTAGCCCTCATGCTCCTAAATTTTTCCCTTGCATTGTCATGTTGTTCAAAAGAAAGAGCAAGGTCTATGACTTGATCAAATGTTTTATCCTTGTATGGTAACATTGCTCTACTCAGACCTGCATTTAATCCTTGGATAAATCTTGAATTCTTTGATTCTTCATCTCCTATGAGCATAGTTCCATACTTGGACAAGCTCTCAAATTTTTGAGTGTATTCAGTCACACTCATTAGTCCTTGCCTCAGCCTTATGAATTCCTCAAGCAATGTTGCCTTAGCTGTTGCTGGAACAAACCTTGCCTCAAGCATCTCCTTGAATTGATCCCATGTTATCTCATTTTCTGGCCTTCCTGTGATGATCACCTCCCACCAATCTAAGGCTGCTCCTTTGAGTCTCCTTGAAGCTATCTGCCTCTTCCTTTGGTCATTAATTTGCATATCTGCAAATATCCTTTCCAAAGTTCTCAACCATGTCTGCACTCCCATAACTCCCTCAGTGCCTTCAAAATCCTTGCCTCCTAAATTTGAAAATGTCTTCAATAGTTTGGCTAATTCCTCATGAGGATTATCTTCCCTATGCACTACTCCTTCTCTAAATGCCCTCACCAAATCTTGCAAGTTGACCATTGGTGTTGTATTGGAGGGTCCTGCTCCATGACTTGGTGGTCTTCCTACCATGATTCACTATTCAATTGCATAGCTAGTTAGTCATATTTCTAATTTAATTATTTTCTGCAATTTATTTCTATTGTGGATATTTATTTCTATCATTATTGTATATATTTATTTTTATTTTAGAATTTTATCCCTACAAGAAAATTGGATAATATATTTATGCTATGTTTTAACAACATAGCTCTAATACCAACTGAACTGACCCACTACTTATATTCATTTTATTGTAGAGAATTTTCTGTCTAGTTTTTTTTATATATGTGTATGTATATATATATACATACTTCAATGGACCACTTCTCTTAATTTAATTTCCCCCAAGATTCTTTATTTTACCAATATAAAAATACTAGTATATGTAATTAACTTAATTCATATATATATATATATGAAGATATATATATGACTCTTTGTCTATCAGAGTAATTTAAATTGACAAATAAATTCAAGCACACCTTATTTCTCAAATTCTAGAGATGTGGTGTCACATAGCCTATTCTGTTTATTTATTTTTTAAACTCAAGCTTGATTATAAAATCAATTAACTCCATTTTTCTTATTTTCTTGTTTTACTCCTCAGATTATTTGATCCCTGAATTTTACAAGCCAATTATTCAGATTCTGGGATTTTGTAATTTGCCACTACTTAATTCTATGATACATATCAGGGTATTTAAGATAACTCACTCATTACTGATTAGCCCGGGATTCATAATTCATATTCAAACAATTTTGTGTCAGGTAAGGGAATTCATATTCTGATTTATATGTTAAACAAGGATCCTATGAATGATCAGATGTTAAACTGGATTGAGGTTCAAGCAGAGGAAACAATGTATTCAGGCAAAACACATATGCAAGCACATATACTAATTTAGGACTTAGCATATGATTGAAGACATGATAGTTAAGCCATGTTACAAACCAAATTAACATAAAATTCTCAGGTGAACTTATCAAGTAGACAACTGAAGTATTCTAAACAATATGTGGTTGTGTCTAAAGAGTTGTGTGGTGATGGTCTTGTCTATTACAAACAGGGCTGTAAGTCATTTTTAATAGTCTCAGGTTGAACATGATCAAATGCACTCAAACTTGAGTCTTGTGTTTAGGTAATAAAATGTATAAAGCATGATGTTGTAAGACCTACAAATATTATCAAATTGTATAGGGATCTACTTCACAGAGCAAATGCAAACTTCTACTACAATTTAAATGCCTAAACTAAAGTTATAAATTTCATTTTCAGGTTAGATATGTACTTATATCAATTATAAGTCATATTCATGTATTTCTGGTTAGCCCAGTTTTAGTTCAACTCAACCTTTTCAAGATTCATTGATTGTTCTATATTCCTTTCTTCCTATGATTATTTCTACTTTACCATTTTAAGAGTTCATCAGACATTGCCAAGGGAGACATGATCACATATCAAATTATATGGCATGATCTCCTATTTCATACTTTACCAGAGATTATCCAGATCAGTTATTTTGAAACAGAAACCCACAAATGCATGTATATAATACTAAAATTCTTGCATCTTCTCTACTCAGAAAAACAAACACATATCAATCCAGAAAATACTTAAAACATACTAAAGTTTTTGCCTGGCCTAATTATTACAACATTTCTGCCAAATTCCTTAAGCATCCTAAATGCAAGTAAATCTTCAATTGTCCATGCATACAAGTTTCTTATGCTTCCTTTCCTGCAGCAACTTCTAGAGCTGCCTCAATAAAAATGAGACACCCCAGATGTTACAAAGCAACAAATAGGGTCAGAAATAAAATTCTGGTATGAGTGAAATCAAAATATAAGAACTTGTCATTTTTAAATTGTTATGCAGAGTATTCATATGCTAAATGCACTTTGGATTTATGATGTAACTAGGTATATATACATCTAAGCTCCTACTACACTCATGCACACAAGCAACCATTCAATCATTCAATATAGTATACATGTACACATACTCTTATGGAATTAACTCATTTTAATTCCATAGTTCAGCTCTAAATCTTGATTTATCAATTTAATTTGGTCATATCTCTTTGCCATTGAACACCATGTGTGCATTGCAAGGGACTCAATTCTGTTAACCCTTGCACAAAGGCCTATAGGACTTAAACAAGTCATGCACATACCCATCATACTCCTTATGATGAATAGATCAAGGCTTCTCTCCTAGATTAGTTTTATAATCTAGTGACCAGTCTCATTTCTTATTTCAGAAAGATTTATTAACTCTTGAAATGCTTTTACATTCTTTCTTTATTTTTCCATGAGTCAGAGAGAGTTAAACTCACTCAGGGATTTCAACTGACCATTTTTCATTCATGAAAATAATGCTCTAATTCATTTTTCCAGTTGTCTCATTCAAAATTTGTTTTATCACTTGCATATCTCCTATATTCAAGAATGTCATGATCTCTTAAACAAATCCAGTAGAATTCTATAAAAATTCTTATACATAATTCTATTGTGAACATGGGGTAAGGTTTTTAGAGAAAAACCCATAAAACATTTTAGCTTTAGATCTGAACAAATCAGCACATAAATAATTTATTGCATTGTTCATCTCCAATTTAAAACAATCTAGACATAAGCATGAACCTCCTTTGTTCATACTGCCTAGCTTATCTTCCAGTATTACGCTACTTCATAATAAAATGTATTTATCATAAAAACATATTTACAAACTGATGGTTTAAGGTTCTGGATCCATATAAGAGATTATGGCATTATTCTTATCAAACAATCAAACAACCAAATCAAAGCATCAACCAAAGATTTAACAATACACCAACCATTCTCAGCATTCATGTATTCAGAGAAAAACAAATTGATCAAGCACAAAAATAAAATGGCTGCCCTTAACTTGGTTCTTAATGCCTTAGCCTCATGAGATTGATTGATCACTCACCTTTCCCTTCTTTTCCCCGAGATTGCCTAAGCTTGCAAACAGTGTGTGTTCTTCTTCTTTTTTCTCTTCTTTTCCTCAGAGAAAACGTCTGCTTTCTCTCTTGATTTAAATCATTTTACTAGGGTTTTACTAAAGGAAAAACCCATTTTATCCTCACATTCCTTAGAGTAATTATGTGTGTGTTGTCATGGCTAAATGTGCCATTTTCCCTTGGTTTCTATTTCTTGTAAAAGCAGTTATCCACTGCTTTTCCTGTGTGCATGCAATTTGCATGTTTCACTTAGATATTATTTTCATGTGGCTTATCTTTTTTTTTAATACCTTTCATTATGCCCGAGTTATTTTCCATTCCTAGCTATTATCTCAGCCTATTTGTTTACTCTTGACTTATTTCAAAATTGTACTTATGTATAACTAATATTAAACTGGTTTTTAGGCATTTTTATTTACCAAAGAATATATCATTTTCTCCTTATCTCTTAATTGTTGAAAACAATTTTCTCTTTACTGAATTATTTTATTTTCTTTATGTTAAACTGTAATATATACATGTATATCCTTTTATCAATTAACGCCTTGTTAATATCTCAAGCTATCTGTTTTCTCTTGATATATAAATGTATTCATATTTTTAATTACCCTGGTGTTCTTTCCTTATTACTTTATGTTTATTCTTTCTGGGTATATAAATACAACATATGGTAATGTATAATCCATATATACACTCAGTTATATTTCCTCTTCCCTCTGAAATACCATTTCCTTCTTATTATTTATATTCAAGATATATATACACATATGAATATAAGACTTACTCATATTTAGTTTTTTTTTTAATTTTCCTTTTTCTGATTTTATTAAAATTATTCTCATCTCAATAATTTGGGTCTTCACATCAATATATTATATTGTGTGATATCTATTTATGGATTAATGTATTTCTCATGAAATACCCTCGTGATTCAAGTGTCAGGCAAACTAAAAAACACGATATACATACATTTACTAATGTATTTATTCCTTATGTCTATTTGAGTTTCTTTGATGTTCCACCTTTAGTTTATACATTCATATCCTATAAGTTTTATTATTATATAACTTTTATATTTCATATCACTTATATAATAGTCTTTTACATAATATTATATTAATTAAATATTAATTAACTAATTTTTTAATTAATTAACTCTTCAATTAATTTTAAATTAATATTCCAGTACAACTTTTATGGAATAATGTGTATTTTTATTTAATTAATTAACCTTTAATTAATTTATTTAATTAAACAATTTTAGATACATTATATTAATTTCAAAATTTTATCTTATATACTTACATGTACACTTATGTTATCTTAAACACTTTAAAATAACATAACACATATCAACATATATGATCCATGTGTATAAGTATAAACTCATTTAATTAATTTATTTTATTAATCTTATTAATTAATTTTAATTTCAAAATTAATATTTAAACAGTTTCAAACATTTTGAAATTCTCATTACCTTTTCAAACATTTTGAAAATTTATGTTATATTATAACCTTTTATAATAAACGTGCTTTTATTTTAAATTTAACTTTTAAATTTAAACTCTAGTCTTAATTTTCGATACTATTTTGAAAATTAGCCCAAGGCCCAATTTAAATTTGGCCTTTTCTATCCGGGGCAATCTTTGTGCTCACTTCACCTTTCAGGCCAAGCAGGTAACCTGTAACGACCTACCTTTTTGGACGGTTTAAATCGACAATAAACCACACATGTCAACTCAAACCATTCAAAAGGGAGGATTGTTAATGGGGTGAATAAGAAAATAAGAAAAAAGAAAGAAAAAAACACAGAATCTCACAGCGAAATGAGAAAATATAATAATCAACTAAACAGTTCATGAAGCTGTTTTACAAATAATATTTGATTACACTTTTACAATACAGATCAGAGTTATTACATAAAGCAGGAATAAACAAATAATGAGCAGAACAACATGATGCAGTGAAATATATATAATAAATAGTAGACTAATCTCCGTCTTTCATCCTCCGAATAGAATGGCCTTCGATACACTGAAAAAGCTAAGACTGACCCAAGCATAATGAAAAGACAAAACACTCGAGTCAGAACTATGATAAAATATTTACATACATAGTACAATACACTCGTGTCAGCATAATGAAAAGACAAAACACTCGAGTCAGCATAATGAAAAGACAAATCAACAGTGAATAAATATGAGTGTAAGGGCTTCAGAGATGTTTACGAGATTTTACATCTCCTATCAGTGTCTAACGTGCGTGCAATAACTTAAGAGATGTTCGGGATTCCATCTCCTAAGGATTCGTTAAAATATTTACATACATAGTACAATACGCTATTATAGTATGTCTACAGTAAAGTAAAGTATTAAAATAGTGTTAAGGCGTTACCCATATCCCCCTTAACACGTTTTTATAAATTCCATAGTCTATACAGTACTGTAACTCCACTGTAAACTGGTGGGCTATTAGGGAGCAATCCATGGGTACGACACAAACCAAACTCGTAGTGGGCCCGATAAGGCATATGACAAGGCATGCAAGGCAATGCCCAGGGTACGATACTACCGTTTTGCGGATCCGGACTAGTGGTAACGCATAGCAGCTACCACCGCCCACCTTGGAACACACTCCCAAAATCAAAATCGAGTGGTGGCCACCAAATTAATCGCAAAGTAATAAATATGGTATCGATGAAGCATGTCTGAACGGAGGTGCGACCTCACTTGGCCCGGCGTGGTTCCTGTTTTAGTCATATCAAGTTGACCCGAGGGGCTCAGGGCTGCGTTCATACCTCATACAGTAATGTTCGTCAAATCATCCTACTACGTTCTAGATTCCCCACCACGTGCATAGTTGTTAAAGTGGTTTTCGATACTGGCAGAGAGTATGACAATATCCGATCCCGGTCTCTTTAACAACCAAACACTTATTTCACACCGGTTGGTTCTTTTACATTTCAAACAGTTCATACTTCATATCAAAATATCATATTCATTTCAAAACCATATCACTTTTGAAACCATAATTACTTCAAAATCATAATCACTTTCAAATCATAATCATTTTGAAATCATATTCACTTTCGGAATCATTAGTAACCTTAAATCATATTCGTTCCAAAATCATAACTACAAAAAAAGGTAGAACTATCATATCAAAATATTTGCATTTAAATCAATTAAATCTAAATCATAACAGTTTCAACTTTGAACAGTTGAATATTGAAAGTAGTTTATATATTGGAATAGTTATACATTAAAATAGTTTATATATTTAAAATAGGTTATAGATTTAAAATAGTTATATATTAGAATAGTTTATATCTTAGAAATAGCTTATATTAAAATATAGTTATTAAAAGTTGTTTATAAATTTAAAATAAGATATATATTAAAATAGTTTATAATTTAAAAATAGGTTATAGATTAAAATAGTTTATGGATTTGAAATAGGTTATATTTTAAAATAGGATATATTAAAAATAGTTAATGTATTAAAAATTATTAATATATTAAAATGGTTTATATGAGAAAATAGTTTATATGTTAAAGATTTTGTATATTAAAACGGTTTATATCGAAAATAGTTTCAAATTAGAATTGTTTCCTCCAATTTCACAAATCAATCCAAATCGACTTTAGTTCCAAAAATTCAATTTAAATCTATCTCAGTTCAACGATTTCAATTCAAAAGGCTAAAGGTTTCCATTCAATTTCTCATTAAAACCATTTCAATTTATCTCGATTTCAAATCCATGTTTGAACTACAAATTTAAACCACTTCAAATTCAATAGGTTTCAAAGTTTAAATATTCAAATTTTTACAATAACACAATTTTGATAAATTTCATTTATATTTCAAAATTCAACTTTAAGATTTCAGTTTAAATCCATTAACAATTCATTTAAACCAATTTCAATTTCAACATTTAAAAGCTTAGAATTTTAAAACAATTCAGTTAATATAAATCAAATTTTATTTCAAAATATCATTTAACTGGATTCAAAAATTAAGGATTTAAAATCATTTAATTTAACCAATCCGGTTTCCATATATAATTTTCTACCCTATGGTCAAGTGATACAGATATATATCATTTCAACCCGCAATAAATTTAAATTTACAGGTATATATCATTTCAACCCGCAATCCCGAGAAAAATTCAAAATCCATAAAATCGCTCGAGTTTATCATTTCAACCCGTAACGATTTTTTTCCTAATCCATAAGTCCATTCGGGTATGTATCATTTCAACCCATAGATTTTTTCCTAACAGCAAACTAAGGAAACTTGCAGTGTGACAATAACATATAAATAAACATACATCCAATCGTCCAAAAATATCAACAAATAAGCATCCATCACGATCATCATTCAAATCAACCAATAAATCACAACAAATAAACTGGTTATCATTATCTGGTATTTAACTGGTAATTAAATGCAATATTAATTTAAATGGTAACTGAATTAAAATAAACTCAAAGTAAATTTAAATGACAATTTAAAATACCAAACATCAACCAATAAATTTCTAATCACATCATAAATTCAATTTAACCAACGTAGGATGATTTAGTATTTGTGAGCGGGTTAAATCACTCACCTTTGATTTGTCGTCGATTCGAAATCCAAAATTAGCCAAAAAAAATTAACAGTCTTAGAAAGTAGCCAAACTAGTTTCATAACGTCCATAATTTCGATACGATAGCAACGGAGAAAACCACGCGTGAATCTGAGCTTGTATGTAAAAGTTATTAACGTTAGAAGATTGGAAAATTTCGACTTCGAGTCTTACTTTGGTCCGCCGCCTCAAATACCCGGTGCTCGCTCTGAGTTTTTGCCAAAACAACCCGAGACCCGAGTCATTTGGTTCCTGACTTGAAGTCGCTGCAGGGTATTTGCCTCTTGAACCCGAAGCGCTACCCGAAGTCGATGCAGAGTTTAATTTTTTTTGTTATTGAAATTGAAATTAGGATTTTCAGCCCTTAAGAAGAAAGAGGAGATGAGTAGGAAGTGTACTTACAGACAATATAAAATGAAAAGGCTGCTATGGTTTATAACATCCTATATAGGCAAAGGTAGGTAAGAACAAATGGACCGATCGAATTGGGTCAAAGTGATAACGACGACCCAAAAAGTTCGTTTTGTTTCCGAAATGAAAATGGGTAATCCAATATATCGAAATATATGTTTTCGATATTTTAAAACTCAATGGAACTAGTTTCAAACCCTAATTCCATTGAATACAGAAGTTAGCTTTTAAAATCAGATTATATTTAAATCCTTTTAATTGATTTTACGCGTTTCGAGCCTGTAGGTTCAAACGATAAGTCTGATCGCTACGAAACCTGAATCCTACAATAATTCACTGTTACGGATACGATGAAACTGGTTTTGTTGAAATCCAAAACAGTGGTCAAAATGGCTAATTTTCACGTTAATTAAGTAAATTATTATTAAATTGGTTTAATCACTTTTAAATTCAAATTTACAAGTTAACCATTTTATCATTCTTGATTACAGAGAAATTTAATAATCTTTTTAAAATAAATTTTCTTTATTAAACCTAAGATTTAAATATTACACTAATTATAGCATTCAATTATAACGGTAATAAATTCATTAATTATAATTTTAAAATTCCAATAAATTCATTTATTTTGATTTCACTCTTATTATTTGATCAATTATTACCTTGTGAATATAATTAACGTTAGTTTACATTTTATTACATTCATATTTTACAGTTATCATCTTTTACCATATTAACTATAATAATTAATTTTCGGTGATTTTTCCAAATCAATTTCAACGGATTAAATAATAAGATAATAAATAAGCAATTGTTACTTTTACGTAATTTAATCACATTTATAAGTTTATTGTTTACAACAAGATTATAAATTTATGTACAAATAATTGATTTCACGTTATATACTAAAACCAATTAAATAAAATAACATATAATTTCATTATTAATACAACATTGAATTTATTTTCTTATTTACAATTATCACAACATTAACTTTACAATTAATTCAATTGATTGAAATTACATTAAAATATTTATTAATTACATTAAATCAACATTATTAAATTACATTCTAATTGTTTTCATCATTAAATCATAAATTTCTTATTTCACACAATATTAAATTTAATAGTTTTAATGATTAAAATTTACGGGTCGTTACATCACCAGGTAGGACAGGGTACTTAATTACCTAATTCCAATCCTAGACATCACCTCTCTAGACACCATACTAAGTGCGCAAGCTTAAGTAGTTAGCTCTAATATAACTAATTTGGAGCGCACAGGCTATTAGGCTCCGATACCATTGTTGGAACTAGGACAGCCCACAGCGGAAGAAATGGGTAAATTTCAAAAAATTTACCATTTTGGATCTTTAATGGACCTATGAAGTCTAAAGGTGTACAGATTCAATCTGATAAAGTTTTTAAATAAAATCTTATTTTATTTAAAAATTGATTAAAAGAAGTTTTTAATTAATTTAAACTTAAATATACAATGTATCAAATACACCCAATAATTACTCAAAAAGGTAATTAAAAGTAAGAACTTTTTGTTTCTTTCTCCAAAACTTATGTAATTTAGAGAAGGAAACCTTCTGTTAATTTTTCTAAAAGTTGTGAAATTAATCAAGGGCATAATATGCTTTATATGGAGAGAGAAAGCTTTTATTTCTCTCTCTTTTAATTAAATTGATTGATACATTAAATGCCATTAATTAGCAATTAATACATGACATAAAATGTAAGTTTTTCCAAATATATTCCAGTGTGAATAATGAATGTGCAACATTGTGGTGTTTATAAATGAAATGAATTTTCACATTTATTTATATATATGCATACTTATACAATTGATGGTTAGAATTGTGGTATAAAATGCCAAAATTTATAACCATCCATAAAATACTTGTAAATTAGATTGTAGTTTTAATTTTATGATATTAACACCAAATGAAGCAATCCTTGAATAAGTAATAATTGGAAGAAAATGATTATTTATATTCTACGAACTTGTAACAACCCAAAATTTTGGCCATTGAATTTTTAATACTTAATTTATTTTAAATATTAAATAATTTGATTTTGGAATTTGATAACTTATATTCAAATATAAGGATTGTTTAAATATTTGGATTTGTGAATTAAATATGGATTTAATAATTTTATTTAACTCCTTTGAATTAATAAATAATATTAGTGAATTCAATTTGTAAATTTATTAGTAACAATAAATAGATCAAATAAATATCAATAATGTGATTGAAGAATAAAAAATGATATTTTAATTTATGAAATAAGCATTATGTGGCATTGTCTCAGATTTTAACAAAACTAGTGCCATTGGAACCAGAATAATAAATTGTTGTACGCTGACAAGTTTCGTGACGATCGAATATACTGTGTGATCGAGCGAGCTCGAAAAGCGTAACGATTAATTTTAGAAAATTTAAATATTACAATTTGATTTAAAAAGCTAACTTCTGTATACGATAGAATTAGCTCTTGAAAATTGTTCCTTTGAGTTCGAAATAAGGGTATTTAGGTTGGATCGCCTGTGTGCACGTCTTGATTGGAGTTCGAGAAAATTCGAACGTGAAT
Organism: Allium fistulosum; assembly: GCA_030737815.1. Classification (NCBI taxonomy): domain Eukaryota; kingdom Viridiplantae; phylum Streptophyta; class Magnoliopsida; order Asparagales; family Amaryllidaceae; genus Allium; species Allium fistulosum. The sequence continues at coordinate 717,822,621 of CM060905.1, read as the reverse complement.
AGTATCGAGTGGGTTCTCTATATAAGCACCTTAACCTCATTATTTTGGCCCAAGCCCTAAATGAAAATGTTGGCCGCCATTTTCAATTTCTCCATCCAACAGCCCTCCTTCAACGAGGTGATGATGTTTTCTGGCGAAGTCGACAACTGCAAAAAGGACCCCCGTGAGGCGGGGGACATAGTGGATGATGTGATCGTCGAATGAGGTAGCATAGCGGTGGAAATCCCTTGATGATTGACGCAACGTTTCTTGTCGTTTTCTTGGCGACGGTGTGGAGTTAGAGCACGAATGGCGATGTGTCAAGGAAGGCTGGAGCATCATTTTGCCAAAGTATGGAGGCTCCTAGAGTGGCGAGGCGGCGGCAGCGGTTTTTGATGACGGAGACGTCAAGATTTGATCGTGTGCGGCCATCGAGATGTATAAGAGGGTGATTAAGTCATTAATTACGGTAATTGAGTGATGTAATTAATATTAATTATATTATTTAATTACAAAATCTTATTAAACACGTATATATTTCATACGACGTCCAAATCAAGCACGGTTAGTTGCTTTGTGCTCGTGGAGTTGATATAAACAATTTGGAATTGGATTATAGGAATTGGAGCTTATAGAATTTCAAGTTAAAATCAAACGCTATTCTACTTTAGATGGAACAAAAACGCTTGACAATAACTGGAATTCGGGTGAGTTAAACTCACATTTTTGGTTAATCGTATTTTATAGTAGATAAAAAAATTATTTATTGCCTACTTGGATGTTATTTTATATTGTTGTTTGATTGATTGTTTGGATTTGGTTCCCGTTTTAGAAATTCATATAACTATATATTATTGTTTGTTCCCTCCTAGTAGCGGATGGCGTAAATAACCATTTTGTTGCGGGTACAAAAACAAGAAGTCAGAGTGTTATCATAGAGAACAGGCCACTACGGAACACATCGAAAAATAAACATACATATATATGATTTATAGGGTATCTTTGTAGAGAGACCTAAAGGGGTTTCTTGCCATTATTTATTTATTTACTGTTATCTACATCTCATTTCTATTCTTTTATTGCTTATATTGATGTTTAGTTAAATAATTATGATAGTCTATTTGAATTGTTTAAGTGTCGTTATAGTGATTCTTTTGCTATATCGTCACTTATTGAATATCATCTCCCCAAACCCTTATGTGTTGAACTTGAGCTTGTATTTTTACAAAATGGATTTTTATAATTCATTAATCATTTTGATTAATGATATTTGAATTTAATCAATCGTTTTACTTAATAATGTTTCGATTTAATTAATCATTTTAGTTAATGATATTTGAGTTTAATTTATTATTTTAATTAATGATGTCTTAAATTTAATTAATCATTTTAATTAATGATGACTGAATTAATTAATCATTTTAATTGATGATATTTGAATTTAATTACTAATTGTAACTAATGATGCTTAAAATTAAGTTAATTATTTCAATTAATGGCATTTTAAAAGTTAATTAACTGATTTAATAAAAGAGTTTAAGGTAAATCAACCGAATTGATAAAAAGTGTTTAAAGTTACTTAATTGATTTAATAAAAATGTTTTAAAGTTAATTAATTAATTTGATAAAAGTGTTTAAAGATAATTGATTAATTTATTAAAATTTATAAAGGTATTTAAACTGATTTATTATCCTTTGGGATAACATGTGTTAGTTAAATTTATAAAGGCTGGTTTATAAATAGAAAAATCTTTTGATTGAAATTGTTTAAAAATAAAGCTAAGTGTAGAATGTTTTAGGTTTATAGTAAACCATGTTTTAATGGCATTTGTTTTTTACCATTGTTTTAATACACTTAGTATTATAATTTGCCCTTTTAAAAAGAATATTTCAAAGAGATTTTTTAATGTATTTTAGAAATATTTGAAAAGTGAAAATCAAGCCCAAGTGTAGATTAAATGCTGTAAAAGTTTGATTCATTTATTAGTGGAAAGCGTATGCGATTTAATTTCCATACACAAATCACTTTGTTATTTCTGATAGTTGATGTATCGATTATCGATTTCGATTCTGCTATATTATTTGTATTTCATCACTCTAAGACGAGGTGTTGCTTTATTTGAGCTTTGTTATCCTTTGTCAAAAATGACTAAAACCAAAGAGCAGGTAGGGGGGCACCCTCTTAGTCCTTGTTGTGCTTCATCATTCTAAGACGATTTATCGCTCATTTTAAGCATTGTCATCCAACACCGTGGAAAACTAAAACCAAAAAGCGAGTGGGAGCCAAGCCATGTGGGTCGCACCTATTATGGTATATTCACATTCATCTAGAGAAGTTGATAGCATGCATGCGTTGATATGAGTATATTCGGATGCTTGTGGATTTAACAGGATCCAGCTTGGAAGTTACCGAGAGTGTTGCGTGTTTGGCGTGGACTCTCAAGTACATTTTATCTAGAGGTATACTTTCGGTGTAGGGGAGAGCACCCTTCTAGTTATGTTGGATAAATTTATTTTTCTTGTTTTATCTTGAACCTTGGAATTGATCTTTTCATCTTTTGTGTTACGTCAATCCAAGACGATTTGTACTCATTCGAGTGTTGTTATCCTTTGCCGGAAATGTCTAAAACCAAAGATCGGGTAAGGGGGGCGCACCCTCCTAGTCATTTGTTGAAAACTTTCCCTTTACTTATTTAACTCAAATCTTTGAATTGTGTCTAGTAATTTTCTTCGAGAAGTGTCTGAAGCTCTTCTCAATGTCTAATTATATTTGTCCATTCTATAAGTTTGGATTTTTTTTATATCTATGTACATGCTTTCTTGTTTGGATTGTTGTTTGATCGTTTTCCATTTCTTTATATATGGATGTTGTTCTTGTTGGGGAAAACCCGTTCAGCTTTTAGCGACATGGTCCCACAAAATTATTCAACTTTAGCCTTATTACTTGAGTTTTCTCACGCTATTTTTTCAAACTAATTCGGGTGTTATTTTATTATAATGCTAGGGTCAGATCGAGTTTTTCCTAGGTTGGCTTTGGTGATATGGAGTTACTGGAGAAGAGCTAGATGTTTACCTAGCATAGTGTTTTATTTTCCACTTTATTATATTGTATACCTATAAGCAATTGTAAGGTAAGAATTTTATAACTATCCACTGATAAGGTTTATTTTTAACTATGATGTACTCTGTATTTTGGAGTAATAGTTTTTACTGTCTTTGTTATATTATTTGTTGTCGATTCCGCTGTGAGATTCTGATTTCCTTATTCTCTATTCTTTTCTTTTTATTTTACCATAACAATCTGCCTTTCCGGCAATTGGATGTTTGGCATTTGAATACCGTGAATGTATTTGGTGTTGACTTTCGATGGTGGGAAAGGCAGGTCGTTATAATACTTATGACCATAAATGAAAATTTTAAAATACACATAAAGACACTTTTAATGCACATTAAACACACTAAAATGCACTTTAAATTACAAAACAATTTTATAACTAAATAGATGTTTGCATATATGTATATGAATATAGAGATTAAGAAAAACATATGTATGTGTATATATATCTATATAACAAATTTTCTTTGTTTTAACAAAAAAGGCAAAGAATGGTCTGGATTTATTATTGTCGAACATATCAGATGGCTGCAATTCATCCATGTCAGCAAACAAATCATGTTTTCTTAACTCCATTAATCCTCATAATGCTAACACCTGTAAATAAAAAAACGGAGTTAAGATAACTACTAAAATCCAAATCTGTGACTACTTATACACAATTATCGTTACAACCATGTAACGACCCGTATTTTTCAACCATTTAAAAATATTAAATTTAATATAATTTTTAAATAAAATGGTTAGCAATAAAAATTTAAGATGTTAAAAAACAAATAAAAGTGAGCGAATGTGTAATAGGATAAAAGATAATAATAATATAAATAGAATAATAAATGTTTACATTTAATATGAAATTTATCGCATGTTTGTGTTGAAATGAAATAAATGTTTTAATGAAAATAAAAGAATATTTTGAGAAAAATAAAATATATGTTTTCATCCCAAAAGTAAGCGGAATTTTATAAAAAAAGAAATTTTGGGTACTAAGACAATATTTTACGGTCGTTGAAAAACAACCGTAATCTATATAGAATTTCTTTTAACGTGTAAACTCAAAATTTCAATAAACTGAAGTTGTATATTAAAATGTGTTTTTAATAAGTTTAAACTATGAATTCAGATTTCGCACTTTGTGAAAATTTATGTCGTTCAAATTTAAGTAGAAACCGATTAATAAATTTAAGGGTAAAATGTCATATTTCAACATGTAAATATTTTTACATAGAAAAGATATAAAAAATTCTAATTTGAATGGCTAAGTTTGTTCCATTCAATTCTGATCTTTCTAGCTCCGTCTATCGTGATTTACAATTACATACGTTTTGAATCGGTGTAATTGGCGACCGTAATGGATTTTTGACACGACTGTCGTAGCACAGATTTTATTACACCATTAAATGTCTCTCGTCACATTGATCTCCATGGTATATTTATTCTTGTATTTCGGTATCCGGTGCACAACGTTAAGTGGCTGAATTCTAGTACGTAACGGTACCCTATACCTCCACATCATCAATTCGCACTTTGTATATTTTTCCTTCCTCTTCATTCACGTAAGCAAGCCAGCCGGAAAAAATGAACGAAACCCCTTCTCCAATCTGACGATCCTCGAACAAAGGCACCAATCTGTTCTCTTTCTGCCAAAGTCACTAACTACAAAGTTGTAGAGCTTGACAAGATGAACATTCTCAACGGTCAAGATCGTCATTAGTGCGGCGGATCGACGGCAAAATCGTCACGACTGTCGAATCTAGTTCCATCAATTCCGATGACTACAGTCGTCAATAGGTGATGATGTCAACATGGAAGATGGAGAGGAAGGTGAGAAGAAGCCACAGCCAGGGTTTGGAGGGCTGGCATCAACTGAGGTGGCCGGAAATCGTGGATGACTGCAAATCTAAAATGACAAAATTCGTCGTCGTCGTTCATCGTTGGACGTTGGAGTCTAAAGGAAAGTTGAAGAGTTTGATGAGGGCTATGTGCTGCCCAAAATTGGTGATCGTCGGAGTAGTGTGGTGGCCGGAATTTCAACTGGAAGTCGCGGCATTTTTGGTCTTTGGGCGACGAACGACGGCGCTGGAATGGAGGGGACCACCGGCGATAGCAAGCTGAAGGTGGCGGTGTCCTAGGGTGATCGATTGGCGGAGGTCCGGCGTACTTTGGTGGCCTTATTATGGTAATTAAGTGATTTTCTTAATTTATTAATTGTTAAATAGAAATGACAGAATTTGAATGGTTATTAATTCACAACTGGTTCGTACGAGGTCGGATTCAAGTGCGATCAGTTGCGTTGGATTCGTATCGAAGTTATCTTCACGATGGAGTTGGATTTTTTGCTATTCACTTCGGTGAAATTTCGGACATATTTTTAAGGTGAGTGTTCAAATCACTCACACAATACTAAAATATTTTGATGTTAGTTAAATTAAAAATGAAGTGATTTAAATTTATTGATCAATGATTGGTAGTTTAAATTGACGTTTTAATTAACAAATAAATTGAATTGTTAGGAATTTGAATTGACAGTTAAATTTGAAATTGAAATTAAATTGGCTAGTTAAATACTTGATATTTGATAACTGTAACGACCCGTATTTTTAGCTATTTTAAATGGTGAAATTGAGTATGATTATTGAATAAAATGGTTAAAAATAAAATTTAATGAATTATTAGGGTAATTTATTTGAATATGAACTTGAACACAAATTTTGAAATAACCAATTTCGAAGATTTGGCGATAACGAGTTTTGAAATGAAATTCTATATATTGAATGTGTTTATAATCAATAATAGGAATTTAGTGATAAGTGTTGAATTATTTAGATGGAAATAAAATAATGTTGATAACTAAAATTTATTTGGAATTTAATGATCTAGTTATATTGATTTATTGGATAATTAAATTGTTTAAATTTAGTATTGGAATTATTTAAATAATTGAATCTTTAATTTATTTGAATGAAAATGGTATCGGAAATTGATTTAAATTTTATTTTAGTATGAATGAAGGTTGTTAATATTTAGAATTGGATTTAGAAGTGAATAATTAGAAATTGAAAATTTTATATTTTAATTGACAGGTGAAAATAGCCATTTTGGCCACTGTCTCGAATTTCAACGAAACCAGTTTCATCGGATCCGTAATAGTGAGTTATTACTGTAGGATTTCAATTTTCGTAGCGATCGGATTTGTCATTTGGCCGTGTGTGCTTGAAACACGTAGAAATCAATTTAAGGAATTCAATAAAATAATTTGACTTTGAAAAGCTATCTTCTGCATATGATCGAAATAGGCCTCGGGACTAGTTCCATTGCGTTCAGAATGGGGGCAAAACATTATGAACGTTTGGCGGCACGTTTCGATTCGATTTTGGGTTGTTTCGGACCCAGCTATATAAATACGGCACGCAAAACGAGAAATATTATTATTATATTCTGGAAACCCTAATCAAAAACATGGCCGCCGTTCTCTCTGTTTTAACGGCCAGAAATCTTCGAACTTCTTCCCCTCTGATCTCCTTCATCTTTCATCGAATTCAAAAACCTCCAACATGAAAGTCGTAGAGCTCGACGAGCTCTACACATCCAACGGTTGATTTGTTCTATTACGTCATGGATTCGACAAGATATGAGATTGAAGGCGTGCGGTTTTTCTCGAATTTCGTGAGAATGGAAGCAGCGGGGTCGATGAGACTTTAGGCGATGGTGGAGTTGGCCAGCGCGCTTCCGATGATATCCTCTGATCGATGTCCAATTGTACGTAGTGCGAGCGTGGATAAAGGATAGATCGCGTTCATGGGTTCGGTTGTTTTCACGATGGAGAGGATGGTATACGTGTCTTTCTTTATTTAATAATTAATTATTATGTATTGAAATTTCAAATGTTCTAACTCGAATAACTTTTGCATACGAGCTCGGATCAATGCGCGGTTTTCTCCATTGCATTCGTATCGAAATTCCAAACATTATGGAACTGGTTTGGCTACATTCTGAGACTGTTCAAATTTGGGCCTTTATTTGGATTTTAAATCGTCGATAAATATAAGGTGAATGTTTGTACGCTCACAAGTACTAAAATATATTTTTTATGTAGTTAAATTTATATCGTGAAGTGAGTTGAATTTATTGATTGTTGTTGATAAATTTAATTAACATTTAAATTGACATCTGAATTAATTGATAGGATTTGAATTGACAGTTAAATTGAATTAGAATTTAATTGCCCGTATAATACCCGATATTGATAATTATGAAATTGTTGTGAATTTTATTGATTGTTGGATAATTGGTTGTGATGGATGTTATTGGTTGATATTTTAGATGTTTATTTATTTTGATATATCATGTTACAATCCTGTATATTATTTACAGTATATAAACTGTAAATTGGATTATTTCGAATAAATTAAGAAATATGTTGAAATGATGTAACGCCCCACCTTTATGGTCATAATAACAAAGAGTATTAAAAGAAATACTGTCTATTATTACGAAGAATAAGGCTGGATAGGAGCGGCCATCCATAGTTGGCCTTACACTAATATTGGTTATCTCGATAGGAGTGGTATATGCTTTTTATTTTTCATCTATTATTTATTTACTCCCATCGACATATCCAATTATCAGTATAAAACAAACTACGATAGTTTATAATAGTTTAGGACATTAGATATAACAATAACACAGATAATATAATTGCGGAACACAGATTAACAAAAATCTCATATATATATAACCGATGTCAGTTACAATATAGTTGACACGATACATATGATACAACTACAACTGTCGACTCTAGAAGTTATATATACAAGTACATTATCGACTAATATACATGAATACATATCATTCTATATACTGACACGACTACTACAAAATGACACTGACAACTTCAGAAGAGGTGAAAAGTCTTCAAATCTCGAACAGCAACTCAAAGAAGGAAATCTACAACCTGAAATAACTCGGGTCTGACCCAAGTATTACATTCAAAAGAAAATAATACACGGGTCAGTCTAATTCAAACTCAGTTATTAGTGCATAAAAGCAATAATAATTTAAATAGACGACAGTCACAATAATTCCCGTTTATCCAACTCTTTGAACAAAGAAATCGGATAACAGTAAATAGAACACTTAACAGTGTTAAACAATAAATCGGCAGATTTAAAACATCAACAGAGATAGATAAAAAGATTACCAATGCAGATAATTTGGAAAACGATAGAATTGTCTAAACAGCAATTTACAACAAAATCCAATTATTAAATAAATAATCAGAAACTCCGAATCTAATTATCGAATAGATAATTAGACACAACAAAATAATCAAATCAAACTAAATAAAATACAACTTCAAAATATTAAATTGATCCAACGAAACAATTCACACGATCGAAATATCGATTAAAACAGTCAATTCTGGTAGGGCTGCAGTACACGCACGCGTGTACTGCCTCGCCACTACCCTGATGAAATACACGAGTGAGGGCACTAGAGGTATGGCACCATAGCACATAAATGCATGAGTAAGTGATACAACAAATCAGGGAACAAATAAACACAAAGGCTACTGGTTCGCAACCACCAGGCAGTGGCAACATAGAGTATACCAGTGAGAAAGAAATATCACTGCAACATGCACTAGTGAGGCAAGTTAACAGCAATCAACAGAATGATAGTGCCCAAAACGATTTCAATATGACAATCCAATATGCAACTACTTACATATACTCAAGCAACTCAAGTAGCCAAGTAGTTCAGGCTTGAAGCCATCAAGTGAACAAAGTATAAAATCGAATAAGTGAAGACACCACGGATACGGCCTCACAGTAACAATTCAAATGACAATGCCTCACGCCCTACTTCATATACATGAAATACAACTGAATCCAAGTGGATAAAACAGTGCAGACTTGACTGTCACAACTTGATGAGTCAAATGCAAGAAACAGTCAATGGTTAGACTGGTCAGGTAAGTTTTATATGCAACTGAACAAATGGGTGCAACAGGTCAGGAGCAAATATGTGTACCTAAGGTACCACATATATGCAACTGTAAGGCTGAAAAATGCAATCACCAGACTCGAATGCAAAAACTACAAACTCAAGTGTAGTGAAATCAATTATAAACTCAAGCATGAATGAACCCACAATGCAGCTTCGATTGAAAACAATATCACCGTTAAAACTAAACTCATATATATATGGTACTCAAAGCAACCAGCATATATAAGTGTAGTGGAGGCCAGTGATCAAGGAGCATTGCAACTTCATTCATGTACGTACGACTAAAATCACAAGGCCACTGGTCAAACTAAATTCCATGTCATGATCAGATAGGAGCCAAACCAGTGAACCAAACTCCAATGTGCAGGTAAATGAAGATGCAATGAAGTCAAAGCAAATATATGACAATACAGCAAGGCACAGCACAATTTCCAGTGAAGTCACAACGAAATCAAGACATCAAGTATGAACAAATTAATGCACCAATACAGTTCAGTGAACTGAAGTGAAGTCACAAGTGTAAAACTACACCAGACTAAGTGCCACCAAGTAAGCGAGACTCGACATAAACGATCAGGTAATAGGCATATAAACCAACAAGTTAGAGCATACAAGTGAATCATAAACTAAGTGTACCCAAAAATGCAACATATATTCGACTGTAAACTGGACAACACACCTATCTCGGTCAAGAACAAGGCACAGTGCCGAAGAAAAGGCAAAGGCCAGCAATATTTGAAATAGATCAAGCAAGAATCAAATGTCAACAAATCATAGTGACAGAAGTCAATCAAGGGTCAGAAAATCCACAAAACCATGGCGACAAAAAAACATCATCAAATCCTTTTAACAAACCCAAATGGTCGAGATAAATCATCCACATCAAAATGTACTCGAATGGCCGAGAATATCAAGTGCAATTATAAACAATAAAGCAACATAACACCATACTTCACTACGAACCAAAAAATAGGGGTTCAAACCCTACATAACAAATCATCGTAGGCTAAACGACTTCAAAACCAAAAACAACGAGAACAAAATCAATTCTCAGACGAACGAAGATTGACTTCAAAACCCAAATGAACCAAGAAATCACGAAATCACCAGCTCAAAAACGATAAAGTTCGAATTAAATGTGAGTGACAAATAATCACTCACCTTTTACAAAATGAGGCACCCGCTATCTTTGATCTCATTGATGCCCCAATTTTTTGAACGAGGCAGCCACCATTTGAAAACGAACGAACGAAGCAATCGCACGCAGATGCCATTTTTATTTTCTCGTTTGTAAATTTATTAGGGTTCGAAAGAAAATAAAGGGGGAACAGGTTTTTTAGTCTTGTAAAAATTTTCACGGCGTCAACTACATATGGTCCACGTTATTTTAATTTCTATAAAGCCCAATTAGCAATTTATAGAAGAGTTTTAACTCTAACAATCCAATTGAAATTTTAACTTGATTTAAAAATTTCAATTGCAATTGATAAACTATTTAAATCACCACTTGACGATATTCAACGGCTATAAAACACTAGGTTGTTACAGACTCCCCTCCTTATAAAAATTGCGTCCCCGCAATTTTCATAATTAAGGTCGTTATTACCAATAAATTTTCTAACATAAACTGGTTAAGCTAGCAATTAAAAGGTAGAGGATATAAACACCAAAGAAACCTTTTAATTTCATAAAAGAGATTCACAAATTCTCAAAAAAATCTAATTACCAAATGGATAATTAGAAAACAATCAAAACTGAATTCAAAACTGAATAAATACAATCATCAGCACTATTCAATTATCAACTAGACAATTAGAATTCAGAAATCACAAAACAGCAATATCTAATTATCGATACGATAATTAGAAAACAGCAAATCTAATCATCAACAAAGATAATTAGAAAACACAAAACACAAATCGCAAAATCGCAAATATCTCGTTATTCAACAAACAACTAGAAAATACGAACTTCATAATCAGCAAATTCAAAATATTAACAGAGATAGAGATAGATAGAAAACAGCGATTCAAATAAAATCAGCAAACATCAATTATCTAATTATCTCAAACGATAATCAGAAGACAAATCAGCACATATCTAATTACCACAACCGGTAATTTAAAAATTTCAAATCAACAAATATTCAATTATCAAAAACGATAATCAAATTTTAAATTTAACAAATATTCGATTATCAAAACGATAATCAAATTCCAAATTCAACAATTATTTGATTATCTCAAGCGATAATCAAATTCCAAATTCAACAATTATTTGATTGTCTCAAGCGATAATCAAATTCCAAATCAACAAATATTTAATTATCTAAAGCGATAATTAAATCTAAAATCAACAAATATTTAATTATCTAAAGCGATAATTAAATCTAAAATCAACAAATATTTAATTATCTCAAGCGATAATTAAATCTCAAATCAACAATTATTTAATTATCTCAAGCGATAATTAAATCTAAAATCAACAAATATTTAATTATCTCAAGCGATAATTAAATCTAAAATCAACAAATATTTAATTATCTCAAGCGATAATTAAATCTCAAATCAACAATTATTTAATTATCTCAAGCGATAATTAAATCTAAAATCAACAAATATTTAATTATCTCAAGCGATAATTAAATCTAAAATCAACAAATATTTAATTATCTCAAGCGATAATTAAATTTAAAATCAACAAATATTTAATTATCTCAAGCGATAATTAAATCTCAAATCAACAATTATTTAATTATCTCAAGCGATAATTAAATCTAAAATCAATAAATATTTAATTATCTCAAGCGATAATTAAATCTAAAATCAACAAATATTTAATTATCTCAAGCGATAATTAAATCTCAAATAAACATATATTTAATTATCTCAAGCGATAATTAAATCTAAAATCAACAAATATTTAATTATCTCAAGCGATAATTAAATCTCAAATCAACAATTATTTAATTATCTGAAGCGATAAGTAAATCTAAAATCAACAAATATTTAATTATCTCAAGCGATAATTAAATCTCAAATCAACAATTATTTAATTATCTGAAGCGATAATTAAAAGCAACAATTATCCGATTATCAAAAACGATAATCAGAACTCATATCAACAAATATCTAATTATCACAAGCGATAATTAGAAACAACAAATATCCGATTATCAAAAACGATAATCAAAACTCATATCAACAAATATCTAATTATCACAAGCGATAATTAGAAACAACAAATATCCGATTATCAAAAACGATAATCAGAACTCATATCAACAAATATCCAATTACCTGTAGATAATTGGAAACAACAAATATCTAGAAATCAATTAAGAAGACTAGAAAATCAACATAAAAGCTTGGATCGATCCCATCAGATGGCGAGTTTTTAATTCGCCGCACGTGCATCAACAAATGGCCGAAGCCTACCAAGTACTCAACATAATTTTGGCACCCAACAAATGACCCGAAGGTCCAATAAATGACCCGAAGGTCTAGTACTGGTATTTGACCCGAAGGTCCAACAAATGACCCAAAGGTCCTCATAGTGGCTCGAAAGCACACGAAAGCATCAAAATATTTCAATTAACAAGTCCGGAATTAACCGAAATAGCAAACGCACATGTCCCATACCACGTGTTTTACTAAATCGTTTGATTCTCTTCATCGTTTCCTTGAAAGTGCAAAATTCATCAAAATCATCAAAACAACAGATATTCAATTAACGAGTCCGGAATTAACCGAAATAGTAAAAGTGTGGTTCCATACTCCTCACTTTTGCTAAATAGTTTAAATCGCTTCATCGTTTCCTTGAAAGTGCAAAATTGTGTATTTTGTAAAAATACACTTTACATTCTCAAACGGACAAGTCCGGAATTAAGCGAATCAGTAAAAGAAAGGGGTCATAGTCCTCGATTTTGCTGAAACGTTTAAATCGCTGTCTCATTCTTTTGAAATCGCAAACTGTAAGATTTCTGAAAACAATTTTATTTATTTTGTAAAAATAACAATTCACATTCTCAACTGAACAAGTCCGGAGTTAAGCGAAACAGTAAAAGAAAGGGGTCATAATCCTCGATTTTGCTGAATCGTTTAAGTCGCTTTCTCATTCTTTTGAAAACGCAAACTGCTAAAATTTTATAAAACAATTTTCATTTTAAAACGATTTTCCAATCACGTGATTAAAGCAGCAAATCAGTAACAATTTCGATAAAGAAATTGTACTTCTCAAAATACCGAAAAATCGTATCTCAAACTCAACATTGCGGAATAACCGCTTGAAAATCCACCTTTAAAATTTGACGGTTACTGAAGCCAAAGCGACAGTAAATTTTAAAACGTCAAAATCACATCAAAACAATTTACCTCAAAATGCAATATCAGTGAATTTTCATTCATCAAAATGCCACAAAACACCGTGCTCCAAAAATTTAGCATTGGTGTAAAAATCCCGTTATAAAAATAACGGCAACAAAATACGTTTCATAACCTAGCATCGGTTCAACGTAAAATAAATGCAGTAACGTGCAATTCATTTGCACGCACATTACAATATAAACAAGGAAATCATTAGAGTGTATCTTCAATGAAGACAACTCAAAACAGCAAAAGCTAATCAATAGATGATTAGTACAAAAGGAAGCCAGCGGAAATTTCAACAAAAATCACATATCTGCAATTCCTTCGAATCCTCAATTCGGATTCGAAATTCTCAAAGAAACAAAATAATTACAGCTATGTAAACAACAAACAAAATTCATATCAATTTCGTATTTCGATTTTTAAATCAAAAAGATTATCAGTTGTACTCAGCTAAGACAGTTTCACTGTTTCCGCTGCGCACTCTGATAAATAGAACACGAATCAATCAAATCATCAGAACACAATTTCATCAAAACAACAAAACACAATTCCACTTTTATTTTTAAATAAAGATATTTAAAAATTTCATCAAAATTTCAAAACTTTAGTTTTGACTCAATTCACAAATAAAACATCGACCAATAGTTGTAACATATGTTCCATCCAAGTTATGTTTTATATTATGTCCATAAACCCCAAGCTCTGATACCAACTGTAACGCCCCACCTCTATGCTCATAATAACAAAGAGTATTAAAAGAAATACTTTCTATTATTATGAAGAATAAGGCTGGATAGGAGCGGCCATCCGTAGTTTACCTTACACTAATATTGGTTATCTCGATAGGAGTGGTATATGCTTTTTATTTTTCATCTATTATTTATTTACTCCCATCGACATATCCAATTATCAGTATAAAACAAACTACGATAGTTCATAATAGTTTAGGACATTAGATATAACAATAACACAGATAATATAATTGCGGAACACAGATTAACAAAAATCTCATATATATATAACTGATGTCAGTTACAATATAGTTGACACGATACATATGATACAACTACAACTGTCGACTCTAGAAGTTATATATATATAAGTACATTATCGACTAATATACATGAATACATATCATTCTATATACTGACACGACTACTACAAAATGACACTGACAACTTTAGAAGAGGTGAAAAGTCTTCAAATCTCGAACAGCAACTCAAAGAAGGAAATCTACAACCTGAAATAACTCGGGTCTGACCCGAGTATTACATTCAAAAGAAAATAATACACGGGTCAGTCTACTTCAAACTCAGTTATTAGTGCATAAAAGCAATAATAATTTAAATAGACGACAGTCACAATAATTCCCGTCTATCCGACTCTTTGAACAAAGAAATCGGATAACAGTAAATAGAACACTTAACAGTGTTAAACAATAAATCGGCAGATTTAAAACATCAACAGAGATAGATAAAAAGATTACCAATGCAGATAATTTGGAAAACGACAGAATTGTCTAACCAGCAATTTACAACAAAATCCAATTATTAAATAAATAATCAGAAACTCCGAGTCTAATTATCGAATAGATAATTAGACACAACAAAATAATCAAATCAAACCAAATAAAATACAACTTCAAAATATTAAATTGATCCAACGAAACAATTCACACAATCGAAATATCGATTAAAACAGTCAATTCTGGTAGGGCTGCAGTACACGCACGCGTGTACTGCCTCGCCACCACCCTGATGAAATACACGAGTGAGGGCACCAGAGGTATGGCACCACAACACATAAATGCATGAGTAAGTGATACAACAAATCAGGGAACAAATAAACACAAAGGCTACAGGTTCGCAACCACCAGGCAGTGGCAACATAGAGTATACAAGTGTGAAAGAAATATCACTGCAACATGCACCAGTGAGGCAAGTTAACAGCAATCAACAGAATGATAGTGCCCAAAACGATTTCAATATGACAATCCAATATGCAACTACTTACATATACTCAAGCAACTCAAGTAGCCAAGTAGTTCAGGCTTGAAGCCATCAAGTGAACAAAGTATAAAATCGAATAAGTGAAGACACCACGGATACGGCCTCACAGTAACAATTCAAATGACAATGCCTCACGCCCTACTTCATATACATGAAATACAACTGAATCCAAGTGGATAAAACAGTGAAGACTTGACTGTCACAACTTGATGAGTCAAATGCAAGAAACAGTCAATGGTTAGACTGGTCAGGTAAGTTTTATATGCAACTGAACAAATGGGTGCAACAGGTCAGGAGCAAATATGTGTACCTAAGGTACCACATATATGCAACTGTAAGGCTGAAAAATGCAATCACCAGACTCGAATGCAAAAACTACAAACTCAAGTGTAGTGAAATCAATTATAAACTCAAGCATGAATGAACCCACAATGCGGCTTCGATTGAAAACAATATCACCATTGAAACTAAACTCATATATACATGGTACTCAAAGCAACCAGCATATATAAATGTAGTGGAGGCCAGTGATCAAGGAGAATTGCAACTTCATTCATGTACGTACGACTAAAATCACAAGGCCACTGTTCAAACTAAATTCCATGTCATGATCAGATAGGAGCCAAACCAGTGAAACAGACTCCAATGTGCAGGTAAATGAAGATGCAATGAAGTCAAAGCAAACATATGACAATACAGCAAGGCACAGCACAATTTCCAGTGAAGTCACAACGAAATCAAGACATCAAGTATGAACAAATTAATGCACCAATACAGTTCAGTGAACTGAAGTGAAGTCACAAGTGTAAAACTACACCAGACTAAGTGCCATCAAGTAAGCGAGACTCGACATAAACGATCAGGTAATAGGCATATAAACCAACAAGTTAGAGCATACAAGTGAATCATAAACTAAGTGTACCCAAAAATGCAACATATATTCGACTGTAAACTGGACAACACACCTATCTCGGTCAAGAACAAGGCACAGTGCCGAAGAAAAGGCAAAGGCCAGCAATATTTGAAATAGATCAAGCAAGAATCAAATGTCAACAAATCATAGTGACCGAAGTCAACCAAGGGTCAGCAAATCCACAAAACCATGGCGACAAAAAAAACATCAAATCCTTTTAACAAACCCAAATGGCCGAGATAAATCATCCACATCAAAATGTACTCGAATGGCCGAGAATATCAAGTGCAATTATAAACAATAAAGCAACATAACACCATACTTCACTACGAACCAGAAAATAGGGGTTCAAACCCTACATAACAAATCATCGTAGGCTAAACGACTTCAAAACCAAAAACAACGAGAACAAAATCAATTCTCAGACGAACGAAGATTGACTTCAAAACCCAAATGAACCAAGAAATCACGAAATCACCAGCTCAAAAACGATAAAGTTCGAATTAAATGTGAGTGACAAATAATCACTCACCTTTTACAAAATGAGGCAGCCGCTATCTTTGATCTCATTGATGCCCCAATTTTTTGAACGAGGCAGTCACCATTTGAAAACGAACGAACGAAGCAATCGCACGCAGACGCCATTTTTATTTTCTCGTTTGTAAATTTATTAGGGTTCGAATGAAAATAAAGGGGGAACGGGTTTTTTAGTCTTGTAAAAATTTTCACGGCGTCAACTACATATGGGCCACGTTATTTTAATTTCTATAAAGCCCAATTAGCAATTTATAGAAGAGTTTTAACTCTAACAATCCAATTGAAATTTTAACTTGATTTAAAAATTTCAATTGCAATTGATAAACTATTTAAATCACCACTTGACGATATTCAACGGCTATAAAACACTGGGTTGTTACAAATGATATATACCTATGGCATTTATTTTGGAATGAAATAAGATATCCATCCCTGGATTAAATTGGAATAACTGATTCACTTGGCCATAGGATAGAAAATTATATACGGATACCGGATTGGTTAAATTAAATGATTTTCAAATTTTTGTTTTGAAATTTATTTAAATGATTTGATTTTAAGAAATAAAAAAATCGAATTTATGGAAATCGAATCATTTTCGAACTTGAGCTCGGAAAGTTGGAATTTAAAATTGATAACAGGGATTGTTTAAATAATCAAAATTGAGACTTTTAAATTATAATCGAAATATGATTTGAATTTCAGAAATTGATTTGTTTTAAAGGATTGGACTTTTATTCGAACTTTGAATATTGCTAAGTAAAAGTGATATAAAATGATATTTCGAAATTGAGCTCGGAATTGAATTATATTTGAAGATTTGGATTTTAAATTGGATATTGAAGGTAAATTTGATTTAAGTGTATAAATCGATATTTTGGAAATCGAACTCGGAACTGATATAAATCGAAATGGTTTAAATTTGAGAATTGAGTTGAAATTAATTTGGAATTGGAATTTAAATTAATTTAGAATTGTAATTTAAATTAGTTTGGAATTAGAATTGAAATTAATTTTGAATTGGAAGTGAAATTAATTTGGAATTGAAATTGAAATTAATTTGGAATCAAAGTAAAATTCGACTTGAAATCGGAATTGAATCGATTAAATCGAAATGGAAATTGGGATTGATTTGAATTGAGAAATTTGGAACTGAATCGGTTTGAATTTGAAACTATTTTCAAATAAATTATTTTAGTATAGCTGTTTAAAATCTATCTTCTTTAAATATTCAAATTATTTTGATTTTCCAAACTATTTTACTATATAAACCATTTTTAATACTCAAACTATTTTCTATTAAACTATTTTAACTATTTTAAAACTATTTAAACTATTTTCTAAAAATTCAAACTGGTCAAAAGGGTGGAATGTTTATATTTAAATCTTGGATTTTAATACGAATTAGGTTAAAGTGAAGTTATAACCAAAATCGTAATTAGAATCAAATTTTGAAGTGAAATCGATATATCGAACTTAATTGACATTTTGAAGTAAAATATGATTTTTGAAGCAAATATGATGATTTCGAAATGGATTTGATTTTGAAGCAAATATGATATTTTGATATCAAATATGAATCGTTTTCAGAATGTAAAAGAGCCAACCGGTGTGTAAAATTACGATTGGTTGTTAAAGAGACCAGGGCCTCTTATTGGCATACTCTTTGTCAAAATTGACACTTTGACAACTGTGTAAGCGGTGAATGATATCCAGAATGTAGTGGTTGAATTGGCGAACGTTTGCTGGAATGACGTAAGAGAACGATGATGGATAGCTTTGACACTCGTGCCATAATTAAAATGACTAAAACAGGAGCCTATGTTTGGCCACTGAGGTTAGCTACCTCTAGCGACGTTGATCCCTCGTATTACTATTGTGATTTCGTATTCGATGGGTGCACCATTTGTTTGGATTGATTGTCGAGGTCGGCCACGGGTGGGTTACGACGAGCAAGTAAAATTTTACATATTCATTTCACTTCTAAATTTTGAAAAATCAAGGTCGGCATCTATTAACAAGGAAAAGAGGAAAAAGGAAGAAGATAAACTAAGAGGAAGCTTAAGCAAATAAAACTATTCATATCTCAATCTCTTTAATCACAAAGGCTAAGGTGAATAATGTTTACATCTCATTTTTGATTGTGCTTTCGGTTTTAAGATGAATTCTGAATATTTTGCAATGATCTGCCATGGTTTTGAACGATGGAATGAATATATATACTTGTTGATGAATTATGGTTTTTCATATTTAATTTATGATATGTTTTAAGGTTAAAACCCAATTAAATGACATCTTTTTGCCTTGTGAATTTTTATGAAGATCAAAAATAATATTTTGGAGATGGGTTTCAATTTTCAGAAGTTTTGGAATTAATGTGGATTTTATATGAATTTTTTAAAGAAAATGATAATTTGGGTTATAAATTATTTACGGGTAAATAATACATGGTTTTGGTCTGAAATTTTTATATGTTAGAAAACATATTAAAAGAGATTTACTGAAATTTTTCCAGATTTTTCCTAAGAGTTTTGATAGGTATATAAAATTATTTAAGGTATGGGACTTAAATGTTTTATACATTTTAAAATGGAGAAGGGGCTTTTTGTAAATAATTGGAATTTGTTAATTCTGGACAATGGCACCACTTTTGAAAAATTAATATGGCAACCAATTAGATTTAGAAAAACAAGGCAGATAAGTACAAAAGAAAGAGTTTAAAAGTACAAATAAATAGGTTTTTCATTATTTCGCCTCGTTTGACACCAGGTTCCGCCTCCATACTATCGCTTTCGACACAGTCGAAAGCAATGCATATGGTATCGGGCAACTGGTACGTAATGAATTGGATGTGGGCGAAAGGTATAGGGTCGAAACCATAGGGTTCTGAAAGGGTTGAAGCTTTGCTTTGGTTTTAAAAAAAATGCACCTGCTTGCTTTCGACTAAGATGCTTTCGACTTGGTTGGGTTTCGACTAGGTCAAATGGTTTAAAAGGAAATGGTTTCGATTGGGTTGCATCTTTGTTTTAAATGAATGCTTTCGTCTAAGTTGAA
The DNA here is from genome assembly GCA_030737815.1 of Allium fistulosum. Taxonomy (NCBI): domain Eukaryota; kingdom Viridiplantae; phylum Streptophyta; class Magnoliopsida; order Asparagales; family Amaryllidaceae; genus Allium; species Allium fistulosum. The sequence goes on along the minus strand of CM060905.1, from coordinate 717,802,635 downwards.
ATACCTAGCTGCCGCCTTTTTACCTTTCGACCCAGTAGGTTTCGAAGGGGTTGTTTTTGTATTAGAAAATATGCCCATCTCTCCGATGCTTTCGAAGGGATGGTTTCGACACCATCACTTCATTACTTAGGAAATGGTTTCGAAGTAGTTTCTTTCGACTTAAATGTTTTAAAACCCTTCTTCTATAAGTAAAACCCAAATTGGTTTCGAAAGAGATGATTTGAATGATTTCAAAAGGAAGTGCTTTCGACTTTAATGGGGTTATGTCATTTTGCTCTACTTGAAGGCATAATCCAATGGTTTCGACCGAGACGTTTTCAAAGGGTTTCGAAGGAGTTAACTTTGAATGGTTTCGAAAGGTTTCCACATGTTTTAAATTGAACCTAAAAGCTTTCGAAAGGTTTAGGTTTAATGATTTCGAAAGGATTTAAAAGTGGTTTCGAAGCGGTGGTTCCCCAGAGGTTTCGAAGGAGTCAAAAGGTTTTGTTTTCTGATGGTTTTGAATGGTTTCAAAAGGAAAGGTTTTCTAATGGTTTCGAAAGGCAATGTTTAAAGGTTTTTAACAGAAAGATGTCAAAGGTTTTTAGAACTTTCGAAAGGGTCACATTCAATGGTTTCGAAGGGGTTACCTTCAAGGGTTTCGAAAGAGTGTTTAAAGGTTTTAAACAAAGGTTTCAAAAGTATTAAATAGGAAATGTAGCCTAAGTATTTTCAAGTTAAAAGGAGTTTTAACTTGTTTTGGAAGGATAGTTAATCATTATTAAATTCCATCAACATTATTTTGAGTAAAGTAAATATTATGGAAAAATGGCTTAGAGTAAAGCTAAAGATATATTTTCCTTGTATATATATATGATTTGAAGGATTAAATCATTTTGGAAAGGTTTTCAAGAAAAATTTAAAGGGTAGTTAACCCTAAGAAAAGAAGTCGGATAGTTATTCTATTTTGCATGCAGTTTGCCTAAATTTCGGACAGTTAGTCTATTTTAATCCGGGCAGTTAGTCCAATTTGCGGCAGTCGGTCCAGTTTTATGGATAGTTAGTCCATTCTAGCATAATGGACCTTGCTATTGTTTTTCGGACAAATAGTCCTTTTGTTAGCATAATGGACCTTGCTATTATGTTGTGGGCAAATAGCTCACATATTACCTATTTTACAGACAGATAGTCCGTTTATTAGCATAAAGGATATTGCTATTTTGATATAATCAGTTTGATTAACCAGTTTGGTTGCAAGAAAGGATTTGCAAAATTTATATGTTTTGAAAAGGATATTAGTGAGGGGAAACCCATTCCGCTAAGCGGCGTGGTCTCATTTAATATCAGTAAACCGAGATGTAACATAATTATTTACACCAGGCTTTATGTCTGACTTGAAGTTTTTGTTTCCCCTTAAACTCTCGGGTACTAAAAATTGATTTGAGTAGGCTGAGGGTTGAGGTTTTCGGGTTTTGTGTTTTGGCAAATAAAGCTTCTGAAGACAAGCAGGTGGCTAACGAATAGCTAATTAGGAATACAGATTGTTCTATTTATTTTTCCGATGTGTATATTAAGTCATATATGACAATATTTCTCTAATCAACTAAAGGGGCATCGTCGTATGTCGCTCTTGGCTTAATTTTGTAATGATATATTTAATCATTGCCTGGGAAATGTTAAGGGATTATGTAACATGGATATGAATTAGTGTTCTGAAATTTAATCAGCAAAATGTTGTTTTTTTGAAATTTGTGGTTTTTTTCATATTCATGTGCTTTTGATAATATGGATACCATTATCATTACAGTATTTTGTCACCAGAAGTTAATACTATGGATGACTGCAGCATTTGTAGCGCTTAGCTTTTGGCCTCTAGATACGGGATGTTACACTGTCGACTCGGGTTCCTCATGGTAGTGGGTTGAGCATTTCCATTAGTTGTGGTGCTTTGTAACAACCCGCATATTTTACGATTAAATATTTAAATATTTTATTTAAATATCGAATCGTTAATCGGATTAAAGTCCGAAAAGCTACTTTTTGTAAACAGTCGAATTGGGACTCGAGACCACCTCCATTGAGTCCAAAATGGCATTTACAACTTTTTTGAGTATAAACATCGATATGTTTGGAGTTGAGTAGAATTTGCTATTTTTCTACTAGAGCTTTAGGTTTGGGTTTCAGCCCACTAACCCATCTTAACACCCTAGCTCAGTCCACCTCTCCTCTTCACTTTATTCCTATTTTCCTAACATTCGAGCTTCAGTAAAAATGGGGAGAGGAATTGGAAATTAAAATTCAAAACCCTAGGTTCCTTTGCAAATACAAATTCTTGCTCCAAATTCAAAGAGAAGCTAAGGTAAGCATCTCCTTCTTCTTCTCCATCTCAATCTCTCTCCAATTTCAGAAACTTCCTATAACCTAATTTGGGAAATTATTGCTTGTAGACTTAGATTGGAATTTCTAGAGTTCAAGTGGAAGAGTAGTTGATCTCCCTTTGCTTTCAAGCTTCTCCTTCATTGTTTTTGGGTTTAAAGGTGAGATTTTTATCTCACATCTAAGTCTATATCTATCTTTGTTGTTAGGTATGAATTCCTAACATCTATTCCTTGTTTATTTGCTTTTGGATTGAATTGGTTTTATGAAGATTTCAATTTTTAGTGTTTTGAAGTCGAAACTTTAAAAATCCAATCTTTGATGTTTGAACACGTTAGTGGAGTGTTACGAAGGGCCATACAAGGCTGGGTTGTCGCTTGGCGTAAATCCCTAGTCGATGTTGCTCGTTCGCTCTCGTTCCGTGTAATTTATTTTGCCCATAAGGGGGCTAGGCTGAATATGCTTCAGAAGCAGGTTCAGTCGACTGAACCAGGAGGTCAGTCGACTAAACCAGAAGATGAAAAATGCTTAGAAGCAGGTTCAGTCGACTGGACCAGTGGGTTAGTCGACTGAACCAGGACCCAGGAATTTGCTTGGGTTTGTATCAGTCGACTGACCATCTGGGTCAGTCGACTGACCCTGGGGACACAAAATTCGTGTCCCCGTGTCAGTCGACTGACAACCTGGTTCAGTCAACTGACCTGCTTGTTTCAGTCTATTCTGCCTATTTTGCTTGAGGTTCCAATTTTTATCGTTTAGTGATTATCCGATTTGTTGTTATCATTTATTATCTACTTTGATGACTTCTTCTTCGAGATTTTTGAGGATATCCATTTTTGATGGATTCAGTATCGATTTCTTTGGATTTGATTCACGTCTTCGTATGTGAATTTTTGATGATTGATTGCTTCTACAATCATTTCTGTGATTTGTCACTTTAAAATATAAAGGTTTTCTATACTAGTAGTAAATAATCAAACTCTTTCGCAAGATGATTTCAACTCTATTTTTAATACAAAGCTCGTTTATAAAACCGTTTTCCAATCTATTAGTATATTCAAACCTTTACCTCAGTCATATGAGAAATCTAATTAAACGACTTAGTAAAACAACTGGTATGAAACGCTTGCGTTTACTTCGTCGGTTAATTCTTGGACTTGTTCGATTGAACTCTTGTGACAATTTTCGAGTGGAAATCTACAATTCGTTCGTAAATATTTTAGTTAAGCCAGTGGTTATGGGACATGAAGCTAAACTCTTATATTTACTGGCTTAGTGTAATTCACACTTTTTATTGATCGATGATGATCATTTTGTGATCTAGACTAGCGATGTGCGATGTCTATTTGTTTGTGTGGAGACTAAAAACCCCGTTTGTGGAGCTTCGGCTCAAATTTGGCGGGGTAGCGACCCATGGTCTTCGGGCCGTTTGTGGAGCTTCGGCTCAAAATTTATGGTTAGCGACCATGGAATAGCGTTCTGTTTGTGATACACGTGGTTGTGAGTTTTCATGCTCCCGTTTGTGATAGGCCTTTCCCCCTTTGTGATTTCTGGATTTCTAGTTGATGATTTCTAGAATTTGTGTTTCACCTCTTTTTGTGATTGGCAATGATATGTTTGTCAATATTTGGGGTTTGGTGAATAAAATAAAGAATATGACATTCTTTTTTATGCTTTGAGATTCTTGAGATATTGTATGATTTTGTTGTTGTTTAAAGTATACTTGTCACAGTTTGACATTATTGTTATCATACATTTTTGTTATATCTCTACTCTCATCTCATTCTATATGTGATATTTATAGCTAGACTGATCCGTTTGTTATTTTCTTATTAAATAATACTCGGGTCAGACCGAGATATTACAGGTGCTTCTGCTTGACTCCTTATCTGGGATCATCTTCTGACTTTTGTCTAACTACATTAGATTGGTATTTTTTATTGTTATACATTTGAGATAGAGACTCCCTGATGTATACATATTATTTTGTCTAGCACTTGTATCTATTCTTTTGTAAAGTAGTGGATCTTATATGGCTACTATTCTGATGTACACTTTTATGACCTATATTCATATCTGATTCCGCCTTTGTGATATGAATGTCTGTGACTGATTTGTGCTATGTTTATTTCTATATTTGTTTCTGAAGGCCTCTTAGCCACTGTGTGGTAGCTTCGGGTTTGTACTTGATGGATTTCCTCTTGAAATGAAATGTAAGTTATTTTATCTGACATATCGATACTCGCCCAAAGCAATTACACAGATGGTCGCTCCTCAACAGCCTTATTCTTCGCGCTAGTCGATGGCATTACTTAGTAGTGTTCTTGGCTAGCGTGAGCATAGAGGTGGGGCGTCACAGCTTGGTATCAGAGCCAAACTTTGGAATAATATAGAATAATCTAGCAAGGATCATTGTCCTAAGTCTTTCTTAGGAATCGTGCCATAGGATTTAATTCGAGTCTTCGTACCATTCTATCCTATTTCTTTTTATGATGCCTTGTTTTATCAATCAAGTTTGTTTGATATTCATTTTGAGATTAACCTTTTTTCTCTTTTCTTTCTTTCTTAAAGAAGAGAAATGGTTAGATCTGGCCGTCCCAGCACCGGTCAATCTAGTGCTACTCCCCAAGATGGAGTATTTATGTCTGCTCAGCAACTTCTAGATCTTGTAAGAAATGCTCAAGCTGTCGGACCCACTCCAGAGCCCACCCATCCTAAATCTGGGTTTGCACGCTTGTGCAGTGATTACACTAGTATGGGCGAAAAGCCATTCAAAGGTTCCGAGAGCATTATAGAAGCCAAGGCTTGGCTTCCAACATGTGACCGCATCATTTCTCGCATGAATCTTATTGGTCTCCATCGAGTCCAAGTGGCTTCTAGCATGCTCAAAGAAAGAGCATTAGACTGGTACGAGCTTTTGATCTCTGAAATTAGTGAAGCGGATCTTACTTGGGAGCAATTCCAGGAAAGATTCGAATTGAAGTTTGTGCCGGAGGCTGAAAAAGTAACATTAGCTCGGCGCTTTATCGACCTTGTTCAAGGTGAATCTTCCGTGACCAACTACGTCGCATCTTTTGAATCACTCTCTAAATATGGGGTCGAGTATATTAATACCCCATTGAAGAAAAATCAGAGATTTGTGTATGGCTTGAACAAGAGCCTCAAAAAGCCATTACTTCTGAAATTGGAAGTTTCTTTTGATCAGCTTGTTGATATTGCTCTTCGACTCGAAGAGGCTGATAAAGATAGTGATGTTGAGGTAAAACAAAACATCAACAAGAAGAGACCTTTTAAATTTAAGCCTAATCCCAATAAGAAGAGGAAGCAAGCAACACCGGTAGCAAATACTCCTACCTCTCGTTGTGGAGAATGTTACAATTGTGGTTCTAAGGACCACTATGCAAACAAGTGCTCGAAGTCTCTTTCTTGCCGCTATTGTAAGAGTTCGGGTTATACTATGTCTTTGTGTCCCAAACTTCAAGGCAAAAAGGAAGGCAAGCTAAACATTATGCAAGCCACTGCTAACACTTCTCGTGGTCAAGGTATTTCTCATTCTATCCTTGATGGCATTATTATATTTCGTGATCTTCCTATTCGAGTTCTTTTTGATACGGGTGCATCTCACTCTTTTATATCAAAAGAACTTGTTGATGCTTTGTCTTTGAATGTTATTGGCTTGATGACTTCATTGAGAATTGTGAATCCGGTTGGTGGATCCGCAACACTTAGTTTATTGTGTAAAGATGTCGAGATTATTTTATGTGGTTACTCTTTCCGTGCCGATTTGCATGTTATGCATTACCTAGGTTTCGGAATGATTTTGGGAATGGATTCGCTTAACCGTTATGAAGCCTATATCATATGTCCTGAGCGGACTATATATCTTCGACATCCTCAATCTGTTAAGCAGATTTCTTTTGTTCTGAAAGATTTAGATTCCAATTCGAAAGCATCCTTGTATTCTCTAAATCCTCATGATGACGATAATGATGATGAGGAAGATGTCATTTCTCTCATTCACATTGTTCGTGAATTTCCCGACATATTTGAGCCCGTTTTAGGATTACCACCTAAGCGAGCAATTGAGTTCATAATTAATCTAATCCCTAGAGCTCTTCCTATCACTCGTCCTCCTTATCGTATGTCCAATAAGGAAAATTAGGAGATGCGTAAAAAATTATCCGAATTGGAAGCGAAGCAATTTATTCAATCTAGTTCCTCTCCATGGGGAGCTTCGGCTATTTTTGTGAAGAAATCTGATGGTACACTTTGGCTTTGCGTTGACTACCGCAAACTTAATGATCTCACCATCAAGAATAAATATCCCTTACCGCAGATTGATGATTTATTCGATCAGCTTAGTGGTGCTAAAGTTTTTTCACAGTTAGACTTAGCAATCGGTTTTCATCAGCTCCGTATTGCAGAGGATAACATTCCTTTGACATCGCTCCGTACTCGTTATGGATCTTATGAATGGCTTGTTATGCCATTTGGTTTGACGAATGCTCCGGCTTATTTCGTTGACCTTATGAATCTAGTTTTCAAATACTTCCTCGACCGATTTGTTCTCATCTTCATCGATGATATTCTTGTTTATTCTAAAACCGAGGAGGAGCATGAAAATCATCTTCGGATTGTGTTGGAAACTCTTAGGAGCAACCAATTGAAAGCAAAATTTTCTAAATGCCACTTTTGGCAATCTCGTGTGAAATTTTTGGGACATATCATTTCTGAATCCAGAATTTCCGTGGATCCTTCAAAGATTGAAGCAATTCAAAATTGGAAGAGATCGGAGAGTGTGACGGAAATTCGTAGCTTTCTCGGATTGGCGGGCTATTACCGTCGGTTCATAAAAGGCTTTTCCAAGATTTCCGTACCTCTTACAAGTTTGACAAAGAAGGGAGTTAAATACATTTGGTCAGACAAATGTGAAGCTTCATTTAAAAAATTAAAAGAACTCCTTTCCGATGCTCCTATTCTTGTGATTCTCGATGGGAACCAAGATTTTATTGTTTATACTGATGCTAGTCGTGTTGGTTTGGGTGTCGTTCTCATGTAGCGGGAACGTGTTATCGCTTATGCTTCTAGGCAATTAAAGCCTGCCGAGACTAGATATGCCACTCATGATTTAGAGCTCGCGGCTATTGTTTTCGCCCTTAGAATTTGACGTCATTATCTTTTGGGAGAGAAATTTGTTCTCTACACCGATCATAAATCTTTGAAGTATTTATTTTCTCAAAAGGAACTTAATTTGCGTCAACAACGTTGGCTTGAGTTCCTTGCATCTTATGATCTTGATATTCTTTATACTCCCGGAAAGGGGAATCGTGTTGCCGATGCCCTTAGTCGTAAGCAACAAGCGGTTGTTTCCATGATGGTATCCGAATGGAATGATCTCGCGACTTTATCCTCTTGTGAGATTCGAGATAGTGAATCCAACTCATGTTCATCTCTTGTTTTATGTAGCCTTGAGGCTCATCTTTCTCTTTTAGACCGCATTCTTGAAGCTCAAAAGCATGATCCCGAATTGGTTCTTCTTAGCCAAAGTTGTAGGGATAAAATTGATATTGAAGGTTTGAAAGACTTTGATATTGATGTTCGTGTCGGTATTCGAAAATTTGGTAGACTTATTATACCAAATATCATTGATCTTCGTAAAGACATTTTAGAAGATTCTCATCGTTCTAAATTTACCATTCATCCCAGTAGTAGTAAAATGTACGCGGATATGAAGCGACTTTATTATTGGGATGGAATGAAATCTGATATTGCTAACTTTGTTAAGCGTTGCATGACTTGCCAACTCGTTAACGCCGAGCATCGAAGGCCCGGTGGGTTATTGCAACCTTTAGAAATTCCAATATGGAAGTGGGATCAAATTTCCATGGACTTTATTGACGGTCTTCCCCGTTCTCGTTCGGGTCATGATAGCCTATGGGTAATTATAGATAGACTTACAAAATCCACCCATTTTATTCCCGTTCGGTCCAATCGGACCGTACCTATTTTTGCTAAACTCTTTGTCAAGGAAATTGTTAAATTGCATGGGGTTCCTACTTCTATTGTTAGCGGTCGTGATCCATTGTTTACTAGTGGATTTTGGAAAGGTCTTCAAAGAGCTTTGGGAACGAAGCTTAATTTTAGCACCGCTTATCATCCTCAGTCTAATGGACAAATCGAGCGTGTGAATCAAACTCTTGAAGATCTTCTTCGTGCATGTGTTCTTGATTTTGGTGGAAGTTGGGAGGATCATATTTCTCTTGTTGAATTTTCCTATAATAATAGCTTCCAATCTAGTATTGGTATGGCACCTTTCGAGGCACTTTACGGAAGGCCATGTCGATCTCCTTCGTGTTGGCTTGATGTCGGTGAGAAACTGGTTTTAGGTCCATATTTTATTCGGGATGCCACAAAAAAGATTGACCTTATTCGTCATAGGATGAAAGAAGCTCAAAGTAGACAAAAATCCTATGCCGATAATCGAAGAAGGAAATTAGAATTTTCTGTGGGAGATTTTGTGTTTGTTCGTGTTTCACCTATGAAGGGTGTTGTGCGTTTCAGTCTATTGGGAAAATTAGCACCTCGACATATTAGCCCATTTCCCATCACTGAACGCATTGGTTCCACGACTTATCGCCTTTTATTACCGACTCAGTTTTCTGCTATTCATGACGTATTCCACATCTCTCAACTACGGAAATGCCTTCGAGATTTCGATTCTATTCTTGAGCCCGGTGTTATTGAAGAAATTGAAGTTTCGCTTAATTTGACTTATGAGCAACATCCTATTCGAATCATTGTTTTGAAGGTTAAACGCCTTCGAAATAAAGATGTTCCTCTTGTGAAAGTTCAATGGTCCTCAAATCCTAAGGATTGCTCTTGGGAATCCAGAGAATTCATCGAGCGAACACATCCGGACTTGCTCTCCCGTGCTCCTTAAGGTGAACTTCTGATTTCAAATTTCTTCCTTTTGTGTTGATATGCTTTTATTGTTGTTACTTCTTATTTATTTCTTAAAGATTGCGAGGACGCAATTTCTTTAAGGAGGGGAGTCTGTAACAACCCGCATATTTTATAATTGAATATTTAAATATTTTATTTAAATAAAGAATCGTTAATCGGATTAAAGTCCGAAAAGCTACTTTTTGTAAACAGTCGAATTGGGACTCGAGACCACCTCCATTGAGTCCAAAATGGCATTTACAACTTTTTTGAGTATAAACATCGATATGTTTGGAGTTGAGTAGAATTTGCTATTTTTCTACTAGGGCTTTGGGTTTGGGTTTCAGCCCACTAACCCATCTGAACACCCTAGCTCAGTCCACCTCTCCTCTTCACTTCATTCCTATTTTCCTAACATTCAAGCTTCAGTAAAAATGGGGAGAGGAATGGGAAATTAAAATTCAAAACCCTAGTTTCCTTTGCAAATACAAATTCTTGCTTCAAATTCAAAGAGAAGCTAAGGTAAGCATCTCCTTCTTCTTCTCCATCTCAATCGCTCTTCAATTTCAGAAATTTCATATAACCTAATTTGGGAAATTATTGCTTCTAGACTTAGATTGGAGTTTCTAGAGTTGAAGTGGAAGAGTAGTTGATCTCCCTTTGCTTTCAAGCTTCTCCTTCATCGTTTTTGCGTTTAAAGGTGAGATTTTTATCTCACATCTAAGTTTATATCTATCTTGTTGTTAGGTATGAATTCCTAACATCTATTCCTTGTTTATTTGCTTTTGGATTGAATTGGTTTTATGAAGATTCCAATTTTTAGTGTTTTGAAGTCGAAACAAATCCAATCTTTGATGTTTGAACACGTTAGTGGAGTGTTTCGAAGGGCCATAAAAGGCTGGGTTGTCGCTTGGCGTAAATCCCTAGTCGATGTTGCTCGCTCGTTCGCTCTCGTTCCGTGTAATTGATTTTGCCACACAAGGGGGCTAGGCTGAATATGCTTCTGAAGCAGGTTCAATCGACTGAACCAGGAGGTCAGTCGACTGAACCAGAAGATGAAAAATGCTTAGAAGTAGGTTTAGTCGACTGGACCAGTTTCCATTGATACCCTACCTTCCGCTACTTCTTAATACACTTTGTACCAATTTCCATTGATACCATGTGCCTTGGTTCCGACTATGTGCGCTTCGACAGTGATGGTTTCGACTTGGATGGAACATAGGTAAAGGAGTTGAAAGGTGTCTTTGAAATAGGCGGAACATCCTTTTTCCTGAAACGTTGTTTTATATCCAAAAATAGCAATTACTTTATAACTAGCCATTTGTAACACCTTGATTGACTACTTTAAAACTTTTCAAATACTTTACTAATAAAAATTGCCGCATTAATTAGATCTAATATTAAAAGATTTAAACATTAAAACCTTTCCATATAGCCAAAAACCAACATTTGCTAAAAAGCCCTTCTTTTAAAATAATTTATTTCCCCAAATAAATCAACTGGGAAAATTTCCAAAAATCATAGAAAATCGATTTCATCATGTAAACAAACATATTAAAATTTTAGACCCAATTTCTTTTTGAAATTCTCAAGATAAATTTTAAAGCCAATTATATCATGTCATGCATTAAAAATTCGAAATAAAATTTCCATAGCTTGAAAAATTCTGAAAATTAAAACTCATCTCCAAAATCATGTTATGCTTAATATAAAAATTTTCCATGGCAATATGAAATCATATGTTCTCGGTTTTATATCAAAACCATACTAATTCATAGGTGTACGAATTAAAGTAAATCAACTTAATAAAACTCAAGCGTATCATCATTCATTTTATCACAAAACCGAATTTAGGTCATAAATTCGAAACCATATAATCATAGAATAAAAATAGAGATGGTAGAAGATTATTATTCACCTTAAAATTTATAAGTAATTTGAGATTGTTGTTGATTAATCACCTAGTTTTTCCTTAGCTTTAGATTAAAATTTCTTCCGTTCTTCCTTGTTAATGGACGGCTTTAAATTAGGTTTTAGGTTTGTGTTTTTGATCATGAGAAATGAAACGTGAATGGACAAATATGAGAAGTTATAGCTGTGTATAATAAATTGGCTAATTTACTAATATGCCCATGTGTAGTTTAATTAACCAATAAACCGGTTTAAAGGCCATTCATCTTATTAATAAGCACGACCCTATATAATTTATTCAAATCTCAATTTCCTTATCATTACTATGTTATTTAATTTATCTAATTAAATCTCCTGAATAATGTTATCAAAAATTAGGGATGTTACAATAGCGGAAAATGAAAATACTACTATAAGTGACTCTTATCTCCCCTTCAAGACCTCCATAACACCATGGACAACCTGAAAAAATACTCGGTCTGACCGGAGCATTATATAAAATAACACCCGGATCAGTTTGGAAATATCAGTGTGAGATAACTCAAATAATAGGGAACATATATAATTTCTATGAGACCACGCTGCTAAGGTGGAACGGGTTTTTACCTTAAAAGAATAACATCCATACAGGCAAGAGAAGAAATAAATATCAAGAACAAATCAAAATATGAATGAGCATAAATAATATTAAACCAGACATGAAAGAATGGAAATAAATCGAGTAAAATCCAAACTGGACAGAATGGATAGAGCAAGGAAAATAGTCCAACTTGATAGAATAGACTAAGTAAGGTAACAATCCAAACTTGATAGAATGGACTAAATACTATAATAAAACATCGTGAAGGGTGGTTGACTCTTCCCATTGCAATTGCAGAAAAACCGATTCAAAGGTTCGAATCAAACCAGTAAAATGAATTTATACAACGTAACTAGGAGGATGCTTCCCCTTCCATGAAAGTATACCTCTAGATAAAATATAATTAAGAGCACACGCGTCACTCTCGGGAACTTTCAAGCTGGACCCCGCTTCACACGAGCATCCGAATATTTCACATCAATGCATTCATGCCGAAACCTCTCTAGATGATGTGAACATACTGTAGGATTGTTTTCACCCTAGAGGGGGGTGAATAGGGTGATAGTAACAATAATAAAAATTAATGCAGAAATAAAAATAATAACAGTAAATAATGCAGAAGAGATCACACACAGATTTACCCAGCTTCGACAAAACCCTGCCTACATGCTACCCCCAAGGTTTCTACTAAAAATTAAGTAGTCAGACGCTTACATACGTAAACTTGCGACACCCTCTAATGACTAACCTATCTCTACGCTCAAAACCCTGCCACAACTCAGCCACTGAGTTGCGAATTCTTGAACTACACCACCGTAGTTCGTAACCTAGTCACACGACTAGAGAGTTACATAATTTTAAAAGAAAATTACAAAAAAAACCCTAATTTATAAATAACTCAACCCAATACAAACAATAAAGCCGGTCCAATTGTAATTAAAAGAAGTCTTCCCCTTTTCTATTTTTGCTCGTGGCCGCCTCTTTTTCTCTATGAAATGACTTCGGCCGGTTCCTTCGTTCCTCTTTGAAAATTAGGGTTTTGATTAATTCAAGCTCTGCTTGGAAAATTGATCGATTGAGAGTATGCTTCCACTTGATTGGCTATGTCGATCGATCCCTTGGCTTTGATAATGTTGCGGCTGCTCCAATTGTCGAGCTCGAATGCAGTACGTGATTTTTTGATTTGATTGTGCTCGGGTTCGAGGTTTGAATATGTTATCTTATTTGTTCTAAGTATGATCACTGATTTTAGTCTCGAACTCGAATGATTTACTGCCGATGATGTAATTGGGTTATATAGGGATTGAAACCCTTAACTTTCGTTCGTATATTTCTCAATTGAATTCTTCATTATTTTTGCTTAGCCGTGATTTTTAAATCGAACGATGGTGTTATTTACTGACTTGTTCCATAATTGATGAATTTGAATTTCTTAAGTCGGTTCCATTATTTTCTCTGATGTATTTGAATTTTGGTTCCGTAGTTTTCTACTTTGACTTTGGCATCGTGAATTTTGAGATAAACTTGACTTCGACTTGTTCAATTCCTTTTTGCTCTGACTTGTTCATCATGTTAGTATACATACGAATTTGATTTCTGGAATTTGTGTTTCACCAATTTTTGTGATTTGCATTGATAAGCTTTATCAATATTTGTGATTTGGTGAATAAAATTAAAGAATATGATATTCTTTTTGGGTGTTTGAGAAAACTTGATATATTGTTTGATTTTTATTGTTATCATATATATTTGTCATATCTCTTATCATATCTCATCTTACATGATAATTATAGGTAGACTGATCCGTTTATTATTTTTCTTCTTAAATAATACTCGGGTCAGACCGAGTTGTTTCAGGTGCTCCCACTTGACTTCTTAGCAGGGACTAGCTTCTGACTTTTGACTAACTACTTTAGCTTAGTAGTTTTATCTTTCATGTATACGAGATAGAGACTCTTTGATGTATACATATTCTTTTGTGAAGTACATGTACCTATTCTTTTTGGGGTGTAGTGGATCTTGTATGACCACTACTATGATGTTCACTTCTATGTGTTATATTCATATCTGTTTCCACCTTAGTGATATGAATATTTATGATTGAATTTATGATTATGATTATTTTATATTGTTTCCGAAGGGCATTTACCCACTGTGTAGTAGCTTTGAGTTTGTATTGAATATGTCAGATTTCCTTTTGAAATGAAATGTGTGATATACTATCCGACATATCGGTACTCGCTCAAAGCAATTATACAGTTGGTCGCTTCTCAACAGCCTTATTCTTCGCGCTAATCGAAGGCATTACCCAGTAGTGTCCTTGGTTAGTGAGAGTATAGAGGTGGGGCATCACAGTCGAAGTAGTCATATAGTTTTCATTGAAACATGATTTTCGAAAGTCTTTGAAAGGTCCACACTTCAAAAATGCTGAAATGTTAATTGAAATACTAATTCACATTGTTTGTACACACATATTTCCATTTACTGTTCATCAATTTATCCCTATAGATTTCTGGACTTCATGTTATTATGTTGATGGATCATTTAGGGAAGAGTCAAATTTTAGATGGTAATTTATATTTTATGAGACCAAAAAGGAAAGAAAATTCATGGGCGTACACCAGATATTTGACTTTTCCCAACATAATTATAAAAAGTTATGATTGCATTAATGTGATATTATATGATATCAACTACTATCCTTGCGATATTTAATGCTAAATATTTGAAGTAACTGAAATTATGTTGCAATATAAATTAATTCGCCGTTTATGGGAGTAGGAGTCAAAACAGATAAAGACATAAATAAAGATTATTTATTTCTTTAAAAAAATAGTATACACTAAATGGTAAGTTTATTAGTATGGTAACTGAATTATATATTTCCTTAAGTTTTACATTTGACATGTGAACCATTAGCTGCAATAATGGTTATTTAAATCATCAAACAGAACATTTGGTAAAGCATTAGGTCTTATTAGAGATACATGTCAATTGAACCTTTTTTTTTGAATTTTAGATCTAAAAGACCTCATATAGGTTTGAGGTTTATTAAAATAGATCATCACTTAATGTTTTAACCATGAGGTAGTTGCTTGCAAACCATGCCTTGCTTTAACCAAATAGCCACTTGCACATATTTCAGAATGTGCCGAGTTGGGTGTTCCAAAATCAAATTCACCACTGTTGTCAACCTTTCCGCATTTGAAATGTAACTTGGTATTTGCTATAATCTGTCTCACATAATTCTTTTTTCCCTTCATGCTTGAGGCATAATCTGCCTCATATATTTCTTTTTTCCCTTCATGCTTGGTTATACATCTTTTAACTTTTAGGGGACAAATACTAAGAAGATTTTTAAATATGTCAACTGCGATAACTTTCATGCCATATAAAGAAAGTCCCATGATTCAGTTGAAATAGTGCTAAGGTAACCATTTGCAATACCTTTTGATCAACAATATTTTACCTTCAACTGTAGGACTGTATTTTCCATGTATATTAACAAATTAATTTTTCTCATATTTTGTTGCTATGAATTTGAATTATACGACTACTTACTAATATAGTGTTGTTTCTACAAGAAGAAGCTTTATATTGGAGTTGTGCTCTTAATGTGGAAGTCAAATCAGACAATGTTCCAAGTTATTAAGAAATAGTTTATTACTATGTTTTCTCCAAAATATTATCTCTGTGGTTTATAAGTTTTCTCCAAAATATTATCTCTATATTTTATAGTTCATTTTCTTTTGTTGATAACTTTTACTTGATTGGTATAAAAGAAGATATTGCATTCACAATTTTTTTTAAAAATTTATTGGCTACTGCAATGATCCCTTAGTCCTAATATTTCTATCTTACTTTGGTGATGCATGTTGGATTAGGTTAATATGTACCTACACAAAAGCAAGCATACATAGGGAAGGTTCTTTTTTAAAATTGCTATGATGTTCATAAGAATGTTCACACGAAAGATACCATTTTTTACCCAACATGTTTGATTTTTTATACCAGATTGAGAGGATTATGCATATGAAGAACAAGTTTCCAATTTTGATGTGCTTGTTGGTAATGAGGCTACAATTTCACATACAATAATTCGATTATGGCTACAGCTGACGGGTTGAGATTAACATGGGTTCTAGGTCAATATGTACCTGACATAAAAATTGTGGTTTCAAAGAGGTTAGATATATTTTGTTGTTTCTATTTATAAAGTTCATTCATGTGGTCTACCAAATGCAATATTTGGATTTGCGACAACATGTTATAACTATTATAGTATATTTTTGCTATCGAAGTCAAATACCCATTTTGGGTTAAATTGTTTTAATGGCGCACGCTAATTTAATGATAGATTAAAGAATGGGAAATTATGATTGACAGTTAATAACTTATTTAAGATTATACATAAAAGTGAAACATATTTTGAGTTATTTCCTCATATCTTCAACATTATAGTGAGTAAACAAAAGAAAATGAAAAAGGTGAACCAAAGACTATATTATTATGCTTTGGTAGTATAAGTAGTTGAATATTATACAGTATATCAACAGTATTCTGTACAAGGTCCTTTAATTTTATGCCAACTCGACCAATGTAAATTTATCAATGAAGGTTTACTAATTCCCTAACTTGATTTCTTCGAAATTACAATTGTTGTTTGTTGAGTATTTCAATTATTCTCTTCCGGTTACTTAACCAAATAATACTTGATATTTTTGCCTTTGCTATAATTTTCATATGCAATAACTTTTGGCTTCTTAAGTTAATCAGATTTACCCACAAAGTTAATCTGATATGAAGATTCATTATATATATATATTGATGATTTACAGTTTTACATGCTCACTGTGGCATTGTGTGCCCTTTGTCTTCTAATTTTATAACCAGCTTTTCGCATTCATGTAATTGATTTGTACTACATATCTAAGAGACAACATTTTCATATCCTCTTTTCATTGTATTCACAAAACCAAAAAAATCCCAACATGTTGATAAAATAAGCTTATGAGAATAGACTATGAACTTAGGAATGAAAACTTCAGACTTCGCTTTATGTTTCTATTTATACGTTTCAATTTTTGAAGATTGAATATTAATTTGTCACTAATTTTTTTAAAACTATAAATAAAATTATTAGTAATATAGTATAATATAGTTTCACAAAAAGGAATTACCGCTTAATTTTCTTTTCACATATTGCTAAAAATGGACGTTTGATATCTATCTCATAAATATGTTTATTTCTTTTTGTAGCTAGAAACATTGTTAGTTCTACGTGTTTCAAACTGTCAAACTTCCTTAACTAAAATCTTTATTTTTGTGACTTTCATTGCTATTAAGTTTTGCTTCCTCACTCTGTGCATTAATAAAAGAATAAATTTGGATGTTGGTACGTAGGACCTTCAACAGATTGCTTATATGTTGAGTACAAAAAAAAGGGTGATATTCAGTGGTAGGACGAATACATTCGTATAATCATTCACTAAAGATTAAATATTTGTGCAGTATATAACTTGAATGCATTTCCATATTATTTTAATGAGGTTCAATATTTTATGCAGGTACCATTGTCCGTAGGTGTAAGATATCTATAAGAGGTGTGGTTGATGTCGATATAAATGGTTTTTATAATAGGAGCAAGTCTTCTGTTCCAAAAACTATGAAGTGAAGGGCTCAATTGATCACCAATTCTGGAAGAGACGTTTCTATTTTTGACGTCGGATTTGGGCACTATAAGAGGAGAAAAACTTCTATAAGAGGCGAAGCCATTGACTTCGGATTTGGGCACTACGGTTGTCGGAGTTGGTGGGACTAGCTCAAAGTAGGGTTTCGGCAAACATGGGTTTTGCGTTCAGGAATTGGGTATATGGTGGTAGCGTGGTGCATCAAAAAGGACATGGAGGTACTGGGAGGTTCGGTAGTGTGTGGTGGTCGCTTTGTTGTAGGTGTCGGTGGCCGAAGTGGGTCGAGGCGGTAGAGGTAGCTCCATTTCCGTGCGCGTATTGGTCCTGGGTGTTTCGAAAATGGGGATGGTGGTGTGGGATTTTGACTTGATTCATTAGAGGAGATGGCGATAGGGTATTTGAGTTGAGGAGGACGAGCGACGTTTGTAGACTAATGATAGGTTACTTACTCTAATTTTATGTATCTATACGAAAGTTCAGTTCTCTTTTTCAAAAGATCATTGGATTATTATATATTACTCGTCATTCTATTATGTCTTTTCTTTTTCTTTCATCACAATAATCTGTCTTTCCAGTACTTCGATGTTCGACACGTGAATATCATAGATGTATTAGTATAGAATTCTAAGGATCGAAAAGGCGGATTGTTACAACTCTTTATGATACAAAATCATGACATTTATCAGGTGTATATGCTCTATGATAAAATCATACATACCTTTGGTCTGAAGAATATACCCTGGAAGTTTTGATAGCTCAATAACTTATCCAGGTGGTAATTTCATGCTTTCATATGCACTACCCATGACTTTATGACAGTATGCATGGGAAAGTTAATCTACTAATTAGGAATTATCAAGATTACATTTTTTTACTTGGAATCCTTAATCACTTTTAATTTTTAATTTCGGTGAACTTTTATTAGAACATGCCAAGAGTTAATATTTGAAAACAGAAATCGAGACTGGGGAATTCTTACTTGGTAATAAGCTCGTTGATTTCATTGTTTTCACATCCATTGATTTTATATAGTGATCCACCAAGCCCTTGATCAAAATTCATTCGAACGGTGCTTATTGTAAGACCTCCGAACACAATAATAAGCCTTATCATAATGCTAATATCACTATTAATCACTAGTTCATATCATTCTTTTGTCGGCTCTATCAATGGTTTTTCAAATTTTGATGTGAAAAGCTCCTTCAACTTGGTGTTATCAACGTACATACCAAAGGTGTAAATTTTCAAATTCAGTGGAAACAATTTCATTTTTCTCAATCCAAGAGAGTTGAGCTCTTTTCCATCATCCAATTTTAGAAGAAATGAAACTCCTGTTTTTGGTTCCGTCTTCATGTTCATATTTTCCTATACATTTGTGATTTGTTCTCAATGAAACTCCTGTTTTTGGTTCGGTTTTCATGTTCATATTTTTCTCTAAATTCATGATTTGTTCTACTATAACTGAAGTACACATAGCTCTGGTTTGTTGCACAGTGTTATATGCTTAAGGTTGTGGGTTTTAAAGGCAACTTATTGGCTATTTATATAGAAGCAAACACAAAGAAAGGATAGAATAAATGATTGTATCTATACTATTGACACATTAAATATGGGGTGGTTATCATCAATTTTAGTTTAGTTTAGTCTTCGGTAGTGAAATTAGGTGAATAGTTAAAGGTGGGTTTTGTTTTGAGTATCATGGTTGTTAGTGCCAAAATTGGTCACTAACCCCAAAATCCAGATGAAAGCACCAAATTCCAATCGCAGCTCAGAGATAGAATGTATGTAGAGAGTAATAATGTGAAGAACAGTTAAAACTGAAATAAAAGCAGTAAAGAACAACAGATTTTATAGTGGTTCGGCTAACTCCGGCCTACGTCCACTCCAGAAGTTTGCTTTTTATTGCTGTAATAATCGATTACAGTTACAAAATGGCAGAGTTGCCTTAGCCTTAGAAAAGAGAAAGTAAGGGAGCAGAAAGAAGATCCCCTTTGACTGTGCCCCTGCCTCTCTATTTATAGACAAAGATGGGTTGGACTTCCCTGGTGGGCCTGGTAGCCGAGTACCTCAGCCCAAATGGAGTGGTTTCCATATGCCGAACCATAGATGCCGAACGCTGAATGCCGAACAAGGTGTGAATGCCGAACGATCTCCTCATGCCGAACGTTGGGAGGTGCGAGGTACTGAGGTATGGAGGTGCGAGGTGCAATGCCGAGCGAGGTGAGGTATGCCGAACGACCCATCCAATGCCGAACGCTCCCTGATGCCGAGCGCTCCATCCAATGCCGAACGATCCTTAGTGTCGAACCTCCATCATGCCTAATGTCTCCAGATGCCGAACGATCCATCCAATGCCGAACGTCTCCAGATGTCGGACGATCCATCCAATGCCGAACGTCTCCAGATGTCGGACGATCCATCCAATGCCGAACGTCTCCAGATGCCGAACGATCTATCCAATGCCAAACGTCTCCAGATGCCGAGCGATCCATCCAATGCCGAACGTCTCCAGATGCCGGACGATCCATCCAATGCCGAACGTCTCCAGATGTCGGACGATCCATCCAATGCCGAACGTCTCCAGATGCCGAACGATCTATCCAATGCCGAACGTCTCCAGATGCCGAGTACTCTTGAATGCTATTCGAACGTGAATAGTGAATGCCAGACGAACCATTTTTGCCGAACCATGTTTCCTAGACCCAAATTATAATTGATTCATCTTTATCCAATCATATTTCCATCTCCCAAGCACATTGCATCATTCATCCATCCAGTTGACTGTATCCATCGTACCCTAGCCTCGACGAACATGCAGTTGATTAAGTTAAACCCGTCTGTCCGCGACCTTGCCAAAAGGCGGGTTAACACTTGCCCCCCAAAACATGCCTTGCTTTGAAAGGTGTGTTTTGAATAGCCTCAAGTCCAGTATCCAAATTCCATGTTTCATCCGTATCCAATAACCAATAGGGGACTTTAGGACCTCTTCGGGTCGATATCCAAATCCATAACCTCTCCGGGCTCTTGCCAAGCGCAATCCACACCTGATGACCGTGGTCCAGTGTCCCTGGACGTTGAGATAACCTCTCCGGGTTCCTGCCAAGCGCAATCCACACTTGACGACCGTGGCCCAGTGTCCCTGGGCGTTGAGCTAACCTCTCCGGGTTCTTGCCAAGCGCAATCCACACTTGACGACCGTGGTCCAGTGTCCCTGGACGCAAGTATTGCCGTGGCTTAAGTCCTAAGCCGAATCCTGGTCGCTCCGGACCCTTGCCGAGCATAGTCCATACTCGACGACCTTTAAGCCAAAATCCAGAGAAAATCCAATCAAAATCCAATCCGTAAAACCAACATTCAAACCAGAATTCAAACCAGAAAAACGAGAAAAACAGGGAGTTCAAACCAAACTCCAAAACCAAACCAGAAAAAGCAAATGTCCAAGTCAAAGGAAAAAACAGATTTCACAAACCCGGGCGTTTCGGTAAGCCATCATCTCAGAGCATGCCTGAGGGTTATCTCCGACCCCGTACATTAGTAAGTGATTTAACCGTTTGCCCGGAGTTTGTTACTTATTCCAAACCATCAAGATTAGTTGATGACCAATCGGTCACCATTCCTGGGCCTCGCGCCCTCGTCGTTCAAGGTAGGCGGAGGCTGTTCATGTTCCACCGCCGCATTCCGAGTTCCGACATACTGTCGCAACTGACCATTCCTTACATGCTCCTCGATTATATCCTTTAGATGTCGGCAGCTGTTAGTATCATGCCCGTCCAGGTCATGAAAGAGACAGTGCCTTCCTGATGCCATTTCACGTTCTGTGGGTTCCCTCCTTGATGGCCTTCGATAGGGAAGACGATCTCGAGTATCTAAGAAAATCCGCTCCAACGTTGCGTTCAATCCTGTGTAAGTGCAGAACTTTGGTTCTCCCCAGCGCTTCCTTTTCCCTTTATCCTTGTCCCCACCTGAGCTTTCGCCGAGTAATCTTCCATCCTTAGTCATGTTTACTTCATGTGACCTCATGTCCAAACATGCATCCTCTTGTCGAAGAAATCTTTCAACTTCATGAAAGAATTCACCAATATCCAACGGTGGGTCCCATACCAACGATACTTTGAACTCCGAATTATCTCTGACTCCTGATACCGCAGCCATCAGAACCATTGATGGATCTGGCCGATCCACCGAAGCAACTGCTGCATTAAATCGAGTTAAGAATGTCCTGAGCGATTCATCTGCCCCCTGTTTGACTGATGTTAGTGTCATCACGTTCTTTGGCCTTTTTATGTGAACTCGAAATTGACTTAAGAACTTGTCCACCAGTTCTGTCCATGTTCCAATGGATCCATCCTCCAGCTGTCTGAACCACATAGCAGCAATTTCAGTCAAGTACAGGGGGAAACATCGGGCCATAACCTCCTCCGTTGCCCCCAGCACTTCCATATGCCTAGTGTATCTCATCAAGTGGTCGGTGGGATCCGTCTTCCCGTTGTATACTTCCAGAGTGGGTAGTTTGAAATCGGACGGATTCCTAGCTGTCCTGATGTTCCGGGTAAACGGACTTTTGTTAACTCCCTCTGAATCCCTATTTGTCAGACCTCCGCGAATAGTCCGCCTGATAATGTCAGCCAATCTAGCGTTTCCAACTAATCCAGACTGCCCCCCAAGTCCTCGAGGAAATTCTGGCACATATTCTTCATCACGTACTCCCGGTGGCGTGCCCCCGAGTCTAGGTCCATCTAGATTGTTAACTGTTTGTTGATTGGGAGCTGCCTCCTGTTGAATCACTCCATCTGTCCGCTGGTTGAGTCCCTCTGGTCCAGTTCCACGAACTTGAGCTCCTGCAGTTCTTGGTTGTTCAAATTGCCTGAGAAGAGCCTGCATCATCTCCTCTTGTCGTTTCATCATCTGCTCTTGTATAGAATTCATCATTGCCTGCATCTCATCCCGAGTTATGTAGATGGATGCATGATCCTCTCCAGCTCCAGAAGAGGCTGCTTGACTTCCTTCCTGATTGCTTCTTTCCACTTCTTGCTTCTTCGTTGGTGGTCTTGCCATTGCTTTCTAAGATCCAAGTTCCTAACTCCAAAATTCCTGAGTGTTTCAGTTCTCAGTGAAAGCACCAAAGTGTTAGTGCCAAAATTGGTCACTAACCCCAAAATCCAGATGAAAGCACCAAATACCAATCACAGCTCAGAGATAGAATGTATGTAGAGAGTAATAATGTGAAGAACAGTTAAAACTGAAATGAAAGCAGTAAAGAACAACAGATTTTATAGTGGTTTGGCTAACTCCGGCCTACGTCCACTCCAGAAGTTTGCTTTTTATTGCTGTAATAATCGATTACAGTTACAAAATGGCAGAGTTGCCTTAGCCTTAGAAAAGAGAAAGTAAGGGAGCAGAAAGAAGATCCCCTTTGACTGTGCCCCTGCCTCTCTATTTATAGACAAAGATGGGTTGGACTTCCCTGGTGGGCCTGGTAGCCGAGTACCTCAGCCCAAATGGAGTGGTTTCCATATGCCGAACCATAGATGCCGAACGCTGAATGCCGAACAAGGTGTGAATGCCGAACGATCTCCTCATGCCGAACGTTGGGAGGTGCGAGGTACTGAGGTATGGAGGTGCGAGGTGCAATACCGAGCGAGGTGAGGTATTCCGAACGACCCATCCAATGCCGAACGCTCCCTGATGCCGAGCGCTCCATCCAATGCCGAACAATCCTTAGTGTCGAACCTCCATCATGCCTAACGTCTCCAGATGCCGAACGATCCATCCAATGCCGAACGTCTCCAGATGTCGGACGATCCATCCAATGCCGAACGTCTCCAGATGTCGGACGATCCATCCAATGCCGAACGTCTCCAGATGCCGAACGATCTATCCAATGCCGAACGTCTCCAGATGCCGAGCGATCCATCCAATGCCGAACGTCTCCAGATGCCGGACGATCCATCCAATGCCGAACGTCTCCAGATGTCGGACGATCCATCCAATGCCGAACGTCTCCAGATGCCGAACGATCTATCCAATGCCGAACGTCTCCAGATGCCGAGTACTCTTGAATGCTATTCGAACGTGAATAGTGAATGCCAGACGAACCATTTTTGCCGAACCATGTTTCCTAGACCCAAATTATAGTTGATTCATCTTTATCCAATCATATTTCCATCTCCCAAGCACATTGCATCATTCATCCATCCAGTTGACTGTATCCATCATACCCTAGCCTCGACGAACATGCAGTTGATTAAGTTAAACCCGTCTGTCCGCGACCTTGCCAAAAGGCGGGTTAACAATGGTAGTTGTTGCTTTTCTTAAAATCAAATGACTTTTTATAACAGGATCCGTTAACTATATCCCATCCGATGGAAAAATTCAATTATGGCATACAATTTAATTAGTGGAAATTAGCCACAAGGGCCTCTTTATCAAGTGGAATTAGTTTCTAGGACACACAACTGAAATATTTACTTTTAAGGACAAATCGTAAAATAATTATTTTCTAGGGCCTAAAAACCTATGAAATTAGGTCCTTGAAAGTAATTGGACTATTGACCTTGTCCTTGAAAGTAATTATTCTGCTGACTTTGGCCTTGAAAGTAATTTCTTTGAATGTGTGTCCTAGAAACTAATTGGACTGCAAAGTTTGTCCTTCTGGTGAAATGCCCCATTTAATTATTGGATCATTAAGGATTTATGTATGTTAATTAAAATATAATACATACAGTTTTAGATTGTTTTGAAATTAACATGTATATATTTTAGAGTATGGATTTGCTACACCATCTTTTAGTACATTGCTACACCAAATTAACATACGTAATTACTGATTGTTATATGTTGTATATTTCCTTAAATGTCTTTACTTGTTGCCATCGATAATGCTAATAATTTTTTATCGAACATATTATCATTTTGCTTTTAGTTGATATTGAAAATTTGTAACAAATTTTTCTTCTTCTAAATTATACAATTAAACGATGAGATCCGTGCAATTGTGCCCATTGTACTAGTTGCATTACATAATTAAACCATTTATTCAGAATAAAAACAGAAATAAACACAAGCAAACAGTTATAAGCATATGACAAGCATAAATACTATAAAATTGTACAGATAATGAGCCAACATTTAGAAGTTTGTCGCTTTGTTAACAAGTGTCATGATGTATTCAGGTGATGTTCCCTCGATTCAATATCTACGATTTCTTATTTAACCCATTGTCGTAGAATCCCAACAAAATTTATTTCGATCACTAAATTAATCTTATTTAGATCATTGGATTAAACTGTTCTTATTTAGCATTCTTATGTTTTCTAATCGTAATTTTGACACATAAATAATAAATAAAATTTATTTAGACCATTAGATTAATCTAAATATATTTTTTAATAACAATAGGTTAAACCGACAACTAAAATGAATTTCTTTACGGCCCGATTATACCAGTTCTATTTTGAAACCAAACCAGACCAACCAAAATGGATTAGTTTGGTTGATTTATTTGGTTTTATCAAAGATCGCTCACTCTTATAAGTACCTTAGACGATTATACTACAGAATAAATTTTCAATGAACATCGAGAAATCTGGTATATACATCAATATTTTATTTATGGTAGATCATACGTACCTTTATGACAAAGTTATACATGTCGTCCATTCCTACTATTTAGAAGAACACAGTAACCTAATTTATTGATTAGATTAAGAAGAAAAGAGCTAATAAAAATATTTCATGTTAAAGTAAATTATATACCCACTAGATCTAGCTTAATGAAGTTAATTACTTATATATTAACTTGTTCTAGCTTTTTAGTTTAGAACTTAGTACATACCCTTTTGACGACATTAATTAATTTATATGGATTATATTGACAAATTTTAGCTTGTTGAAGTTAATTATATGTCGGTTAGCACTAGCATCAGTCCTTTCTACATAAACTTTGAGCTTAGCTAATTTATGTTGATGATTACATTCCTTATTCTTTATAAACAACATTTATGTCATTCAATCTAGCTGTTGTGTAACTTAAGGTTTGCATATGTTAATATTGTAAATATATGAAACTTAAATTTAGGACATATTATTGAAAATAAAACTGATAATGCATGTTAGAATGATTTCTTTTAAATACAATAAAATAAATGAGATATATAACTTATTACATTTGTTGTATGTATATAATTTTTTGATTTATATACTTTAAAATAATGTCATTTCTATTGGCATAAATGAGGTGAATGTGTGTAACATATTTGAATTTGTTGCTTTTTGGGATATAATACTCTCTTCATTGGATTAATGAATATTACTTAATTAAATTTGATTAATTAATTTTAAATTTAAGATTTATTAAAGAAAATTGAACCAACATTTATTTAATGAATTTTGAATTGAATATTTGATGTTTAATACATTTGATTTAATAAATGAAACATAGAATGAATTTTAAATATTTCTTTTGAGAATGATGAACATATTAGAATGAAAAAAAGAAATAATAACGAATTGGTATATTTTTATGCATATTTTTTTAACAAGAAATCTTAAAGTATTAGTATTAATCTGAATAAATGCATAATATAACATATTCAAACTAAATATTTAATGTAAATATGTTTAATTTTATAACACATTATTTTGTAGTTATATAATACTCCAGAAAAATATGTTTAATTTTGTAACACATTATTTTGTAGTTCAACTATTTTTCTTAGTGATATAACTTTTGAAAGTAACCAACAATTTATCCTTGAAATAAGAGAAACCAATCATAAATTTAACTTTTTTGTTAATTGTTTTACTGTATACAAGATAAATTATGTGAATTCCAAAACAAAAAAAAGAACGAAATATAAATAAACATATGATTTCATTTTTATGCTTGATTGTGAAACAATGTACCCTTAAATCTGAATAAATGGTTGACGCAGCGGATTAATCAAAACGATCTTCAATCGGTGAAAGTAGCAATAGATGGATTGCAGAATACTGGAATGCCCGAATTCGTTAATCCGAAGATACCAAACTCTAGCTATCTCGAACTCGTTGATCGCACACGATACCGGGTTCAAAGATCTTCAATTCTTCAAGCGTTGATCAAGCGCACTTGATTCCGCGAATCGGCTTCTACAATCGTTGAATCGAGCGCACTCGATTATCCGAAAGAGGAGATAGGAGATTACACTCAACTACCAATTTAAATTGAAAGCACAAAGCAATCAAAAAAGAATTTTATTCAAAAATCAACAACCTTTACAAATGAGACTCACGGCCTATTTATAGGCGAACAACTTTACAACAGAAATTTCACTAACTCCTAAGTCGTTTCCGACTTAACAAAGATTCCGACTCAACATAAGTCGTACACGACTTACGACTCAAAAGAAATGACTCAAAAGTAAACAACTCAAAACAGACGACTCACCATAAGTCGTTTACGACTTAGCAGATTACAACACAATCACCACGACTTACGACTTTAAACAAATGTGTTCTACGACTTACAAAAATATACAGACTTATTACAACACTCAGGTCGTAGATGACCTAACGACATAAGACTCATACGCTTTACGACTTAACAAACACCGGCAGAGATTAACTCGCAGAAGAATCAACGGCACCAGGCTTCAGCGACTTAAAAACAGGCGGCATCAACGACTTAAGGAAATCAATGGTTTAGATTAACTCGTAGAAGAATCAACGGCACCAGCTTCACGCGACTTACGACTTAAGAACTTCACGAGTTAAACTTCCGCGACTCACGAGTTAATTCTTCTAGGTCGTAACTCGCTTCCTCTTCATGCCTTTTGTTAAGTCGTGGACGACTTATACCTTCAGCTTCGTTAAGTCGTGGGCTTTCACTAGGTCGCTGCCGAGTTATACTAAGTCGCTGGGACAACTTAAAACCTTCATTAGGTCGCGAACTCGAGTTAACTCCTTCCCCTGGTTTCCAGTTAAGTCGTAGCTCCTGCTCCCATGCCTCCTTAGGTTGTAACTTGACACAGTCGACTCGTTCTTCATCATTAGGTCGTGACTCGTTCATCACTTCTACCTTGTTAGGTCGTGAACGACCTATAAATTCCTTAGGTCGTGAACGACTTATGCCTTCAACATTCTGCGCTGCATCATCCACCCTAGGTTGAGAAAAATTCGACCTCGAATTTGCACCCTCTTCTTCTACAATAGACTCATCCCCATGATATGGTATAAGATGTTTAACATTGAAAACGTCAGACGTATACACATCATCTGGCAGTTTCAATTTGTAAGCATTTTCATTAATTCGCTTCACAACTTCCACCGGACCGATTTTTCTATCTTTCAACTTGTTATAAGTGCCCACTGGAAAACGATCTTTTGTTAACACTGCATAAACCAAGTCTCCTTCATGAAATTTAACATTCCTTCGTTTCAAGTCTGCAGATCGTTTATATTTCTCATTTGCTTTCTCCAATCGTTCCTGAACGACTTTATGACATTCCGTCAACCCTTCAACAAAATCAGCAGCTTTCTTAACTGTCTTCTTTGATTGTGGCACTACCGTTAAATCCAACGGTCCCTTCGGTAAGCTCGAATAAACAATCTGGAATGGACTGAACCCAGTACTTCGATTCACAGCATGATTATGGGCAAACTCTGCCTGGCATAACTTCATATCCCAACTCTTCAGATTATCTTGAACAAGACACCTCAACAAGTTTCCCAACGATCTGTTCACAACCTCAGTCTGTCCATCCGTTTGCGGGTGATAAGCACTACTAAACTTCAGCTTCGTTCCCACCATTATCCACAAACTCAACCAAAAGTGACACAGAAACCGAGTATCTCTATCCGACACAATAGATTCTAGCAATCCATGAAGTCGATAGATCTCCTTGAAAAACAATTGAGCAACATGAACAGCATCCGCCGTCTTCTTACAAGCAATAAAATGTGCCATTTTCGAAAATCGATCAACCACCACATAAATGGAATCGTTACCACGCTGCGTTCTCGGCAACCCCAACACAAAGTCCATACTCACATCAACCTATGGTTTAATTGGTACAGGTAACGGCATATATAAACCAGCATTAGTCGCAGTTCCTTTCGAAACCTGACAAATATGACAACGCTCCACAAACCTTTCCACCTCTTTCCTCATTGATGGCCAAAAGTAAGACTGTGAAATCAACTGTAAAGTACGGTCTCTCCCAACATGTCCCTCTTCGTGTAACTCCTTGATAATCTTCATTCTCAGACTACCCTCCGGTATGCACAATCGATTTCCTTTAAAAAGAAAGCCATTAACCATCATAAACTCATCAGTCTTTCCCTCCTTGACTTTATCCACAAGCTTTGCAAAGTAAGGATCTTCGACAAATAGTTTCGGCAACATTTCAAACCCCATCACTTCAACTTTCAGTGTAGTCAACAAATGACTCCTCCTACTCAAAGCATCAGCCACTCGATTCGTCACCCCTGACTTGTGTTTAACAACGAAAGTAAACTGTTGTAGATATGCAATCCACGATGCATGTCTTGCTGAAATCTTGTCCTGCCCTTGTAAATGCTTCAACGCTTCATGATCAGTGTAAAGAACAAACTCCTTCTGAAATAGATAGTGTCTCCAGTGTTTGATAGATTGCACAACAGCATAAAATTCCACATCATATGTACTGTATCTCATCTTCGCTCCTGACAACTTCTCACTGAAATATGCAATTGGACGTCCCTTCTGACTCAACACTCCTCCGATCCCAACCTTGGATGCATCAGTGTGTAGTTCAAACACTAGCTGAAAATCAGGTAATACTAGAATTGGTGCAGATGTCAACAACTCCTTGATTCGTTCGAAAGCAACTCCTGCTTCCTCCGTCCATGTAAATTGTTTACCCTTCAAACAATCAGTCACAGGTGCCATCACACTACTAAAGTGTGGAATAAACCTTCGATAAAATGAAGCCAACCCGTGGAAACTACGGACTTCCGTTATCGTCTTGGGTTGCGGCCAATCTCTAATTGCTTCGATTTTACTTTGGTCAACCTGTATACCCTTCTCTGAAACAACGTACCCCAAAAATAACACACTATGCGTCATGAACACGCATTTCTTCGTTGCAGCATAAAACTGTTCTTGTCGCAGTACCATCAGCACTTCTCTAAGATGATTCAAGTGTTCCTCTGGACTCCCACTGTAAATCAGAATATCATCGAAATACACCACCACAAACTTCCCAATGTATGGTCTGAAAATTTGGTTCATCACCCTCATGAATGTACTTGGTGCATTTGATAGACCAAACGGCATTACCAGCCATTCATACAAGCCTTCCCTCGTCTTGAACGTTGTCTTCCATTCGTCCACTGGTCTAATGCGAATCTGATGATAATCGCTCTTTAAGTCAATCTTAGAAAAGATTACGGACCCACTGATTTGATCCAATAAATCATCAAGCCTTGGCATCGGAAATCTGTATCTGACTGTGATCTTATTCAATGCTCTACTATCTGTGCACATCCTCCACGTTCCATCCTTTTTTGGTACCAATAAAGCTGGTACAGCACAAGGACTTAAACTCTCCTTCACACGCCCCTGTTCAAGCAATTCTTCTACCTGCCTCCGCAACTCTTCATGTTCCTTCGGACTCATTCGATAATGTGGTCTGTGTGGCAAAACTGCTCTCGGAACAAGATCGATTTGGTGTTGTATGTCTCTCAAAGGCGGTAACTCCTTTGGTAACTCATCTGGGAATACATCGTCAAATTCTTTCAAAACTGGTTTAACTTCTTCTGGAATTTCAACCTCTTTTTTGCTCTCACGCCCAATCAATAAAAATACTTCAGGCTCTTTCTCAACCTCCTTAACAAACTCCTTCAAAGATAATAAAGTTTTCAGCTCTTCAATCTCTTCTGACTTACTTTCTCCTTGTGATCTCTTCTTCGGAACTAGGATAATTTTCGTGCCTTCAAACATAAAACTGTAGCTATTGGTCCGACCGTCATGTTGTACCACTCGATCATACTGCCCTGGTCTTCCCAATAATAAGTGACAAACATCCATCTCTACTACATCACACCAGATTTCGTCTTTGTATTTCTTCCCGATAGAGAATGGAACACGAACTCGTCTATCCACTTTCACTTCTCCTCCCTTTCTCAACCATGCTAACTTGTATGGATTTGGATGTTTCTCTGTCTTCAATTTCAACTTTGTCACAGCTTCGGTTGAAACAATATTGTCACAGCTTCCTGCATCGATCACAAACTTACACACCTTTCCCAATATAGTACATGTTGACTGAAAGATATTACTCCTCAACCAACTAGTTTCTTCCTGCTTCGGTGTCAAACATGATCTCCTCAGCATTAGATTACAACCTTCATCTCCTGACGCAATATCCTGCTCATCCTCCTCAACTGGACTAGAACAATCCCCATCACCATCCTCATCCTCAATTTCTGCAATCATGGTTCTCTTCTTTGGCTTTGGACACTCACTGCTTTTATGACCCAATTCCTGACAATTGTAACATTTGAAACCATTGTTAACCCTTGCCTTCTCAACCTCCTTCACCACTGGTCTACTGATAGGTTTAGCAACATTAGAACTTCCACTAACACCCTTCACTTGATTGTTAGAATTAGTAAACACACCACCTCCTCGTCTACCCTGTTTCTCCCAAGCCAACGCTTTCTGATGTGCTTCCGCTACAGATCTTGGATCGAACATATTAACCATATCCTGGATCTGCATTCTCAATCCCCCAATGAACCTAGATGTCAGCTGCTCTTCTGTTTCCATAATATCATTCCCTGCAATAAGTTGATAGAATTCATCAGCATAGTCATTCACAGATTTCATCCCTTGTCTCAAATTTTGCAAACGTTGATACATCAAAGATTGATAATTGTAAGGTAAGAACGTTGCTTTCATCAACTTCTTCATCTTCTCCCAAGATTCAACTTTTGACTTCCCCATTCGTTCACGTGTAAGTTTGGTTTGTTGCCACCATGCTAAAGCTCTACCCCTCAACCTTGTAGCAACCAACTTTACTCTACGATGTTCTGGAACTTCTTTGAAATCAAAAATTTCTTCAACGTTAGCCACCCAATCTAGAAACTCCTCCGCTTGCATACCACCCTTGAATTCAGGAATTTCTGTCTTCATCCCCGACTCCCATTTGTGATCATATTCAGAATAGTTTCTTCCTTGACCTCTTCCTTGAATACTACCACCATCATACTCCTCTTCAAAATCAGATGCATAACGATGTCAATTCTGACCACCAACATCTCTACTCCCTTCACGTCTACCACCATCCCTTCTATCTACATTCCTCCGTTCACGATCATTCACGTTCCTCCCACGTCCTTGATCATTTTCAACACTTCTATCTCGATTGGAATGTGGCGAGACTCTACTACCCCCATGATTAGATTCAGGTGAAACCCTTCTCCGATTTTGATTCATTTCCGTCATAAGCTTCTCTAACCGGCCAATTCCTTCGTTAAGCTTTTCACTAAAGTTCTCATTGATTCTTTGCTCAATCTCATCAGCTTCTTCTCTTCGATACAAAGTTTCTACGTTTTGGTGATGATTAGCTCTTGTGACGCCCCACCTCTATGCTCATAATAACAAAGAGTATTAAAAGAAATACTGTCTATTATTACGAAGAATAAGGCTGGATAGGAGCGACCTTCCGTAATTGGCCTTACACTAATATTGGTTATCTCGGTAGGAGTGGTATATACTTTTTATTTTTCATCTATTATTTATTTACTCCCATCGAAATATCCAATTATCAGTATAAAACAACTACGATAGTTCATAATAGTTTAGGACATTAGATATAACAATAACACGGATAATATAAATGCGGAACACATATAAAAACAAAAGTCTCATATATATATAACCGATGTCAGTTAATACATAGTTGACACAATACATATGATACAACTACAACTGTCGACTCAAGAAGTTATATATACAAGTACATTAACGAATAATATACATGAATACATATTGTTCTATACAATGACACGACTACTACAAAATGACACTAACAACTTCAGAAGATGTGAAAAGTCTTCATATCCTGAACAGCAACTCAAAGAAGAAAATCTACAACCTGAAATAACTCGGGTCTGACCCGAGTATTACATTCAAAAGAAAATAATACACGGGTCAGTCTAATTCAAACTCAGTTATTAGTGCATAGAAGCAATAATAATCTCAAATAGATGACAGTTACAGAAATCGCATATATCCAACTCTCGATACGAGAATTGGATAACGGCAGATATAACACTAAGCAGGGTTAAACGACAAATCAACAAACCAAACCAGAATACAACTCCAAACCATTTGAAATTAACCAACGAAACAGTTCAACAAATCGAAACATCAATTTAAAACTGTCAAATCAGATAGGGCTGCAGTCAAGGTTTTAAATCTCGGATTTCGGTCGCGTATCGTCTCGGAAATTTTACACACATTATCTCGTATCGGACGAGATCTCGGGTGAGATGAGTGTATCTCGGGTGTACATCTCGGATTGACATCTCGGAATTTAAAATCCATCTCGGGACTATCTCGGAGTAACTTAAGTCTAAATTTGATATTTTTAAGATTATTGTAATAACTGTTATCTATATATATAAAAGTTTTTAACATACATAATTTATATAAAATGATAATATTAGTTTTACATTTTAGATCAGAGTGATAACACGATTGATTTGGTATTAACTAAATAATTCTCTAATCATCTGAATATTAAAAGTTAAAAAATAAATAATAAGTTTTTTTGCTCATTCATTAAACGATAAAAGAAGAATTAGAGTGTAAGTAAAAAGTCATTAGAGTGCAATTTATTGTGCTCTCACATAAGAAGTAAAAAAAATGTAAGTAAAAAAACATACTTTCTATGGGAGCTTCTATTGAGATCTCACCACAAATTTCACTATCTTGGATGAGATGAGCGTCAAGTAATATATTTAAAAAAATTAATGTCTCGTTTCGCTAAATCTCGTCTCGCTCAAGTTTGAAAATGAGATCTCGAGCGAGATCTCGAACGAGATGAACGAGATCTGAAACAGTGGCTGCAGTACACGCACGCGTGTACTGCCTCGCCACTATCGCAGGAGATACACAAAAGCTCAGTGAAAGT
Source organism: Allium fistulosum (assembly GCA_030737815.1). NCBI lineage: Eukaryota > Viridiplantae > Streptophyta > Magnoliopsida > Asparagales > Amaryllidaceae > Allium > Allium fistulosum. The sequence goes on along the minus strand of CM060905.1, from coordinate 717,768,997 downwards.
CACAAATGATCACCAGGTCAAACCCCGAAGTACCGGATTCAACTCAAGTGAATTCGAAAACAATTCCCAACAGGGGGAAAACTGCAAATAAAAGTCAGAGAATCAATGCAATGAAACCCAACAAGGACAAAATCTCAACAATACAACACTGCAGCCACCACAAATGTTTAAGAGCAAGATTGCGACAGTGAATGAAACAGTGCATCCAGTAAAAGAGGCAGCAAGGGATGTACAATGAATACATCATTAGAACAAGATAGACTGTAAGTCAAGTGCCAGCGTATAAGACAGCAAATAGAAAGTTGGGGAGTAGTTCTAGTGCCTGAACACCTAACTCAAAGGAATGAAGCACTACTGGAAAATAAACTCAAGACTATAGAGGTGTAGACGACCAAACAGTAACATGAATCAAACAAGGCATCAGGTATGACAAAGTCAGGTACAAGTTAACAATGTCAACAACAATGCTGCAAAACCATATTCATGTATGCAGCAACCAAGCCAGAAGTACAAGTGTCAGTGCAACTGGACAGCAAACTCACATGCAACAAGCATCAACAACAAAGAAACCGACTACCATACCAAAGCATGGATGCAGACAACACCAACGAAGCAATCCCACAAGAACTCAAAATGCACAATTGACAGCAATGAGATGAGCAAGTGAACCAGAGTAGTTCAAGTTCAAACTACAGTGAATGCACCAGAAACTATCATGCAACATCATGAACAACAGAAGTTCAAGCAACATCACAGGTGATGAACAACAGGAATGGTATGAAGATCATAAGGCTCAGTGGTGAAACAATAAACTCGGCAAACAAAAGATAAGTTCGAAGTCACAGTGAATTCAATGGCGAAATCATATAACCAGGCGGCAAGTAAATATACAACATGAAGCATCAGATCAATCTGAAGGTCAAGAAAGTACTCAGGAATAAACAGAATCATGAACAAAGTCAAGTTAAATTCAAAAGGGGACTGTGGCCAACATGTATGTCACAAGTACAAAGCAAATTCGAAATTATTACCGAAAGCAATTGCAAAACTAACCTAATTAATTCAAGACAGTGACTATCAGGCACTGCAATTACTTGGACTAGATTTATCGAGTCAATTCACCCATATATGTATACACACAAACATATTTGTGTATATGCACACATAGGCAGAAACAGGTGACAGTGCAAGCCCAGCAAAAACATAAGACTCGAATACAAAGTAATGCTACTGGCGACCATGGAATGCAACAAGTCAGAGAATCGATCAAAAACAACACCAACAAAAACCCAATTTAAGTTCGAATAGCAAACAGAGGCTCAAGTGATCGATGAGAAAGACTACACAGTGAAAATGGTATGCAAACCATATGCCACAATGAAAAGTGAGTAAACACAATTATACATGTATGCTAGAACCCAACTCCTCAAATGACCGAGTAAAGTTCAAAGACAGCGAGCTACACCAACTACAAGCCCAATGTGACAGCAAACACGAATGAAATGCAACCACAAGGCATGGAACCATAGTGGAACAGGTCAAGCAACAACATGAAGCAGTGCAGACTACCCTAAATGAAGACTACCCGAGGACCACAAGTATCCAGACCGAAGTCAAAATGAAATCAAGATACAAGTTCAACAAAATCGAGTGGCCGAAGAATGGCCAAAGTCGACACCCAAAAATCATCAATATCAACTAAATCGAACTACCGAATAAAAATCATATCAACAGCAAAAATATACAATCGAACCAAAGTCGCATAAGAGTTTCTCATTGCAACATCAATTTCCAACCGCGAACGAAAACAAATGGTCAACTCAATTCAGTTCGAACAATTATATACGAACAAAACAAAGGGCTCAAACCCAAATCTCGAAATGAAGGCATGAATTAGATGTGAGTAAGTACTCACCTTGCTTCGACAAGAAAGAGGCAGTCGCGAACGATCCAATTGATCAGAGAAAAAGCATCGACATCAATTTGACAGGGCGACGCCTTCGATTCACAAGCCCAGATTTTAGAGACGAACGAAAGACGAACAGCCTTAAATTTTTGAAGCCCTAAATCGCCAAAGGAACGAGGATACGAGACCGCCCCCATTTTTCTTTCTTAGACGTAGGGTTTTCCACGAGAAAATGGATTGGGTCGGGTATTCGAAAATGAAGGAGGGAGGAACGTTTTATCTCCTTAGATAAGGCAGCTAAAATATGGGCTTCTATAAATTTTAAAGCCCGAACTGCTTTACAACTTCTTCAAAAGAAACGCAATCAGTTAAAACTCCAGCTGAATTAAACAAACAATTTAAGCGTCACATTGACGATAGTTAATTGTTATAAAATCTTGGGTTGTTACAGACTCCCCTCCTTATAAAAATTACGTCCACGCAATCATAGGGAATAAATGGATAAAAGGTAACAACCAAAAGAGCATGGCAATGTCGAATGTATAAGCAAAGCAAGTGTCAGCGGGGAGGTATTAGATAAGAAATCAAAAGGTTCGACTGCTTCAAATCAAAAGAATCAACATCGTGGGAATCAGGGATCAAAATCAGACGACTAACAAAAGCAAGAACAATCGAGTTCCAGCAACTAAAAGAGTAGGAAAAACAGAGCAGAAATCCCATACAGAGCACGAATTGAATGTGAGTAAATCAAATTACTCACCTGAATCGCCAGAGAAAAAGACGAAGCTCAAATCTCAAAAGTCGCAAATATTCAATCATCAAAAACGATATTTGAATTTTCAAATCGCAAATATTTACTTATCTCAAACGATAATCAGAAGACAAATCAAATATCTGATTATCTAAAACGATAGTCAGAAAACAAATATTCAATTATCAAAAACGATAATCAAATTTCTCAAATCAACAAATATTCGATTATCACAAGCGATAATCAAATTTCTCAAATCAACAAATATTTAATTATCTAAAGCGATAATCAAATTTCAAAACAGAAAATATTTAATTACCTCAGGCGATAATTAAATTTTAAATCAACAACTATTTAATTATCTCAGACGATAATTAAATCTCAAATCAATAAATATTTAATTATCTCAAGCGATAATTAAATCTCAAAACAGCAAATATTTAATTATCAAAGACGATAATTAAATCTCGAATCAGCAAATATTTAATTATCTAATAGCGATAATTAAATCTAAAATCAACAAATATTTAATTATCTAACAGCGATAATTAAATCTAAAATCAACAAATATTTAATTATCAAAGACGATAATTAAATCTCGAATCAGCAAATATTTAATTATCAAAGACGATAATTAAATCTCGAATCAGCAAATATTTAATTATCAAAAGCGATAATTAAATCTCGAATCAGCAAATATTTAATTATCAAAAGCGATAATTAAATCTCGAATCAGCAAATATTTAATTATCTAAAGCGATAATTAAATCTCGAATCAGCAAATATTTAATTATCTAAAGCGATAATTAAATCTCAAATCAACAAATATTTAATTATCTAAAGCGATAATTAAATCTCAAATCAACAAATATTTAATTATCTAAAGTGATAATTAAAAGCAACAAATATCCGATTATCAAAAACGATAATCAGAACTCATATCAACAAATATCTAATTATCACAAGCGATAATTAGAAACAACAAATATCTGTCAAAAACGATAATCAGAACTCATATCAACAAATATCTAATTATCACAAGCGATAATTAGAAACAACAAATATCTTATTATCAAAAACGATAATCAGAACTCATATCAACAAATATCTAATTATCACAAGCGATAATTAGAAACAACAAATATCTGATTATCAAAAATGATAATCAGAACTCATATCAACAAATATCTAATTATCACAAGCGATAATTAGAAACAACAAATATCTGATTATCAAAAACGATAATCAGAACTCATATCAACAAATATCCAATTACCTGCAGATAATTGGAAACAACAAATATCTAGAAATCAATTAAGAAGACTAGAAAATCAACATAAAAGCTTGGATCGATCCCATCAGATGGCGAGTTTTTTAATTCGCCGCACGTGCAACAACATATGGCCGAAGCCTACCAAGTACTCAACATAATTTTTGGCGCCCATCAGATTGACCCGAAGGTCCGCAGAGTGACCCGAAGGTCTAGTACTGGTATTTGACCCGAAGGTCCGCAGAGTGGCCCGAAAGCCCAACAAATGACCCGAAGGTCCAACAAATGACCCGAAGGTCCTCATAGTGGCTCGAAAGCACACGAAATCATCAAATATTTCAATTAACGAGTCCGGAATTAACCGAAATAGCAAACGCACATGTCCCATACCACGTGTTTTACTAAATCGTTTAATTCTCTTCATCGTTTCCTTGAAAGTGCAAAATTGTGTATTTTGTAAAAATACACTTTACATTCTCAAACGGACAAGTCCGGAATTAAACGAATCAGTAAAAGAAAGGGGTCATAATCCTCGATTTTGCTGAATCGTTTAAGTCACTTTCTCATTCTTTTGAAAACGCAAACTGTTAAAAATTTCTAAAAACAATTTTATTTATTTTATAAAAATAACAATTCACATTCTCAACTGGACAAGTCCGGAGTTAAGCGAAACAGTAAAAGAAAGGGGTCATAATCCTCGATTTTGCTGAATCGTTTAAGTCACTTTCTCATTCTTTTGAAAACGCAAACTGTTAAAAATTTATAAAACAAATTTCATTTTTATAATGATTTTCCAATCACGTGATTAAAACAGCAAATCAGTAACAATTTCGATAAGGAAACTGTACTTCTCAAAATACCGTAAAAACGGTCACAAATCAGTATTGCGGAATAACCGCTTGAAAATCCACTTTTAAAACTTGACGGTTACTGAAGCTAAAGCGACAGTAATTTTAAAACATCAAAATCACATCAAAACAATTTACATCAAAATGTAATATCAGTGAATTTTCATTCATCAAAATGCCACAAAACACCGTACTTCAAAATATAGCATTGGTGTAAAATTCCGTTGTAAAAATAACGGCAACAAAATACGTTTCATAACCAAGCATCGGTTCAACGTAAAATAAATGCAATAACGTGCAATTTAAATTTTTGCACGTACTACAAAATGAACAAAGAATCATTCAAATGTATCTTCAATGAAGATAATTTAAAACAGCAAAAAATTAATCAATAGATGATTAGTACAAAAGAAAGCCAGCGGAAATTTCAACAAAAATCACATATCTGCAATTTCTTCGAATCCTCAATTCGGATTCGAAGTTCTCAAAGAAAAAAAATAATTACAGCTATGTAAACAACAAATGAAATTCATATCAATTTCGTATTTTGATTTTTAAATCAAAAAGATTATCAGTTGTACTCAGCGAAGACAGTTTCACTGTTTCCGCTGCGCACTCTGATAAACAGAACACAAATCAATCAAATCATCAGAACACAATTTCACTATTATTTTTAAATAAAGTTATTTAAAAATTTCATCCAGATTTCAAAACTTTAGTTTTGACTCAAGCACAAATAAAACATCGACCGATAGTTGTAACATATGTTCCTTCCGAGTTAAGTTTTATATTATGTCCATAAACCCCAAGCTCTGATACCAACTGTGACGCCCCACCTCTATGCTCATAATAACAAAGAGTATTAAAAGAAATACTGTCTATTATTACGAAGAATAAGGCTGGATAGGAGCGACCATCCGTAATTGGCCTTACACTAATATTGGTTATCTCGGTAGGAGTGGTATATACTTTTTATTTTTCATCTATTATTTATTTACTCCCATCGACATATCCAATTATCAGTATAAAACAACTACGATAGTTCATAATAGTTTAGGACATTAGATATAACAATAACACGGATAATATAAATGCGGAACACAGATAAAAACAAAAGTCTCATATATATATAACTGATGTCAGTTAATACATAGTTGACACAATACATATGATACAACTACAACTGTCGACTCAAGAAGTTATATATACAAGTACATTAACGAATAATATACATGAATACATATTGTTCTATACAATGACACGACTACTACAAAATGACACTGACAACTTCAGAAGATGTGAAAAGTCTTCATATCCTGAACAGCAACTCAAAGAAGAAAATCTACAACCTGAAATAACTCGGGTCTGACCCGAGTATTACATTCAAAAGAAAATAATACACGGGTCAGTCTAATTCAAACTCAGTTATTAGTGCATAGAAGCAATAATAATCTCAAATAGATGACAGTTACAGAAATCGCATATATCCAACTCTCGATACGAGAATTGGATAATGGCAGATATAACACTAAGCAGGGTTAAACGACAAATCAACAAACCAAACCAGAATACAACTCCAAACCATTTGAAATTAACCAACGAAACAGTTCAACAAATCGAAACATCAATTTAAAACTGTCAAATCTGATAGGGATGCAGTACACGCACGCGTGTACTGCCTCGCCACTATCGCAGGAGATACACAAAAGCTCAGTGAAAGTCACAAATGATCACCAGGTCAAACCCCAAAGTACCGGATTCAACTCAAGTGAATTCGAAAACAATTCCCAACAGGGGGAAAACTGCAAATAAAAGTCAGAGAATCAATGCAATGAAACCCAACAAGGACAAAATCTCAACAATACAACACTGCAGCCACCACAAATGTTTAAGAGCAAGATTGCGACAGTGAATGAAATAGTGCATCCAGTAAAAGAGGCAGCAAGGGATGTACAATGAATACATCATTAGAACAAGATAGACTGTAAGTCAAGTGCCAGCGTATAAGACAGCAAATAGAAAGTTGGGGAGTAGTTCTAGTGCCTGAACACCTAACTCAAAGGAATGAAGCACTACTGGAAAATAAACTCAAGACTATAGAGGTGCAGACGACCAAACAGTAACATGAATCAAACAAGGCATCAGGTATGACAAAGTCAGGTACAAGTTAACAATGTCAACAACAATGCTGCAAAACCATATTCATGTATGCAGCAACCAAGCCAGAAGTACAAGTGTCAGTGCAACTGGACAACAAACTCACATGCAACAAGCATCAACAACAAAGAAACCGACTACCATACCAAAGCATGGATGCAGACAACACCAACGAAGCAATCCCACAAGAACTCAAAATGCACAATTGACAGCAATGAGATGAGCAAGTGAACCAGAGTAGTTCAAGTTCAAACTACAGTGAATGCACCAGAAACTATCATGCAACATCATGAACAACAGAAGTTCAAGCAACATCACAGGTGATGAACAACAGGAATGGTATGAAGATCATAAGGCTCAGTGGTGAAACAATAAACTCGGCAAACAAAAGATAAGTTCGAAGTCACAGTGAATTCAATGGCGAAATCATATAACCAGGCGGCAAGTAAATATACAACATGAAGCATCAGATCAATCTGAAGGTCAAGAAAGTACTCAGGAATAAACAGAATCATGAACAAAGTCAAGTTAAATTCAAAAGGGAACTGTGGCCAACATGTATGTCACAAGTACAAAGCAACTTCGAAATTATTACCGAAAGCAATTGCAAAACTAACCTAATTAATTCAAGACAGTGACTATCAGGCACTGCAATTACTTGGACTAGATTTATCGAGTCAATCCACCCATATATGCATACACACAAACATATTTGTGTATATGCACACATAGGCAGAAACAGGTGACAGTGCAAGCCCAGCAAAAACATAAGACTCGAATACAAAGTAATGCTACTGGAGACCATGGAATGCAACAGGTCAGAGAATCGATCAAAAACAACACCAACAAAAACCCAATTTAAGTTCGAATAGCAAACAGAGGCTCAAGTGATCGATGAGAAAGACTACACAGTGAAAATGGTATGCAAACCATATGCCACAATGAAAAGTGAGTAAACACAATTATACATGTATGCTAGAACCCAACTCCTCAAATGACCGAGTAAAGTTCAAAGACAGCGAGCTACACCAACTACAAGCCCAATGTGACAGCAAACACGAATGAAATGCAACCACAAGGCATGGAACCATAGTGGAACAGGTCAAGCAACAACATGAAGCAGTGCAGACTACCCTAAATGAAGACTACCCGAGGACCACAAGTATCCAGACCGAAGTCAAAATGAAATCAAGATACAAGTTCAACAAAATCGAGTGGCCGAAGAATGGCCAAAGTCGACACCCAAAAATCATCAATATCAACTAAATCGAACTACCGAATAAAAATCATATCAACAGCAAAAATATACAATCGAGCCAAAGTCGCATAAGAGTTTCTCATTGCAACATCAATTTCCAACCGCGAACGAAAACAAATGGTCAACTCAATTCAGTTCGAACAATTATATACGAACAAAACAAAGGGCTCAAACCCAAATCTCAAAATGAAGGCATGAATTAGATGTGAGTAAGTACTCACCTTGCTTCGACAAGAAAGAGGCAGTCGCGAACGATCCAATTGATCAGAGAAAAAGCATCGACATCAATTTGACAGGGCGACGCCTTCGATTCACAAGCCCAGATTTTAGAGACGAACGAAAGACGAACAGCCTTAAATTTTTGAAGCCCTAAATCGCCAGAGGAACGAGGATACGAGACCGCCCCCATTTTTCTTTCTTAGACGTAGGGTTTTCCACGAGAAAATGGATTGGGTCGGGTATTCGAAAATGAAGGAGGGAGGAACGTTTTATCTCCTTAGATAAGGCAGCTAAAATATGGGCTTCTATAAATTTTAAAGCCCGAACTGCTTTACAACTTCTTCAAAAGAAACGCAATCAATTAAAACTCCAACTGAATTAAACAAACAATTTAAGCGTCACATTGACGATAGTTAATTGTTATAAAACCTCGGGTTGTTACAGCTCTCCTTGGCGGCATACTTGAAAACTTTACAAACTCTTCAACACTTCAAATTCAAACACTTTTCGGACTTTGATCCAAAATGAAACGGATCGAAAACTTCCACTTTGTAGCAAATCGCGATGAACACGATGGACAAAGTTTCGGCCTCCACTTCAAATTCGATCAAACAACTTCGAACAATGATGAACACTTCTTCCTCTCGGCCACGGCTCAAACTTCAAACTTCTCGGCCAAACAACTTCAAATTGAATAGGCTCCAAGTCTCGATCTAGCTATGATTGGCTAGAACAGGCTTCGATACCAAACTGACGCAGCGGATTAATCAAAACGATCTTCAATCGGTGAAAGTAGCAATAGATGGATTGCAGAATACTGGAATGCCCGAATTCGTTGATCCGAAGATACCGAACTCTAGCTATCTCGAACTCGTTGATCGCACACGATACCGGGTTCAAAGATCTTCAATTCTTCAAGCGTTGATAAAGCGCACTTGATTCCGCGAATCGGCTTCTACAATCGTTGAATCGAGCGCACTCGATTATCCAAAAGAGGAGATTGGAAATTACACTCAACTACCAATTTAAATTGAAAGCACAAAGCAATCAAAAGAGAATTTTATTCAAAAATCAACAACCTTTACAAATGAGACTCACGGCCTATTTATAGGCGAACAACTTTACAACAGAAATTTCACTAACTTCTAAGTCGTTTCCGACTTAACAAAGATTCCGACTCAACATAAGTCGTACACGACTTACGACTCAAAAGAAATGACTCAAAAGTAAACAACTCAAAACAGACGACTCACCATAAGTCGTTTACGACTTAGCAGATTACAACACAATCACCACGACTTACGACTTTAAACAAATGTGTTCTACGACTTACAAAAATATACAGACTTATTACAACACTCAGGTCGTAGACGACCTAACGACATAAGACTCATACGCTTTACGACTTAACAAACAACGGCAGAGATTAACTCGCAGAAGAATCAACGGCACCAGGCTTCAGCGACTTAAAAACAGGCGGCATCAACGACTTAAGGAAATCAATGGTTTAGATTAACTCGCAGAAGAATCAACGGCACCAGCTTCACGCGACTTACGACTTAAGAACTTCACGAGTTAAACTTCCGCGACTCACGAGTTAATTCTTCTAGGTCGTAACTCGCTTCCTCTTCATGCCTTTTGTTAAGTCGTGGACGACTTATACCTTCAGCTTCGTTAAGTCGTGGGCTTTCACTAGGTCGCTGCCGAGTTATACTAAGTCGCTGGGACGACTTAAAACCTTCGTTAGGTCGTGAACTCGAGTTAACTCCTTCCCCTGGTTTCCAGTTAAGTCGTAGCTCCTGCTCCCATGCCTCCTTAGGTCGTAACTTGACACAGTCGACTCGTTCTTCATCATTAGGTCGTGACTCGTTCATCACTTCTACCTTGTTAGGTCGTGAACGACCTATAAATTCCTTAGGTCGTGAACGACTTATGCCTTCAACATTCTGCGCTGCATCAATGGTAGAGAGTAATTTGGATGAATTTCAAATAGTGAGAGAATTTAATGTGAAATAGACATTGATATTAAAGAAAAACCAAGCGAATTTTTCTGTTTTGTGCAAGGCCATTTCCACTCCGTTTTGAGCTCTAAATTATCTTACTTTTGACCGGTCATGCGTCGTGGATGCCCCTCGCAACAAACGGGTGGTGGAATGCTGATTAAAAGGAGAAAATATGAAGTAAGAGGAGACATATGATACCGAGTCTCTGTTCTGTTCATGGAGAATTCAAAAGAACTACTACCGTCTCATGCGAGTATTTGCCGATCAAAAACCTCGGTAGGATCGAGTGATGAATTCGGTGCTTATAGCGCTGCTATTATGTTTTACTTGTCAGGATGAAAAAAATAAAAATATGTTTATCAATCTCTGTAGTCTGTAGCAATATTTATGCCCTTATTTAAATACCTGCTGATCCTGCTGATCCTGAATCCAACAGTCCAGAATAATATCTCTATAACATGCCTTTCTGTTTTCACACTGAGTTGTTATTCATATAATTTATCTTAATGTATAATCAATGTCGTATTGCTAAATGAGCTAGTCGATAGTGACAGTTATTAATCCAGCAGTTCATGCTTTACTAACTCATTTGGATGTTTTGCTAGCTGCCAAATGGGCTAGTCCCTAATGTCAGGCTTGTAATTACACCATGGTAATTATATCACTAAATTTTGGTCAAATAATCCAAATTACTAGCCATAGTGCTGCACAATATCAGTATGGCAAAAGTTAAATTCGATGCACAAGTGAAAATGGTTCCTTTATGTTTCATTACTGCCAGTATTGATAACTCTCAACAACACAACTATGTTTTTAAGCAACAGTTTTCTTTTACTTGGAAAGCAACTAATCATTATTTGCAACACAAACAACAATCGGGAATCATCCATCAGCATAAATACTCCAATACACACGGCATATATTGAAATCCTTAGCTCGAATTTATTCATTTTATCATAGATAATTAAACTAACAGAAAACCATCTGTCTTCATCGGTGAATCAAAAAGAGAGAGATCAAAGATTTTCCAAACATTTCCTTAGCCTTTAGGTCAAAAGCATCATCTCCCAAATACATGTTTATGTATGCTCTACACAGAGGCTTACTCTCCACCGTGCTTACTATCTCCCCCTTCACTGTAATTTATTTTTAAGCACAGGTTATATAACTCTTTATAACGCAAAATCATGACATTTATCACGTGTATATGCTCTATGATAAAATCATGCATACCTTTGGTCTGAAGAATATATCCTGGAAGTCTTGATATCTCAATAACCGATCCAGGTGGCAATTTCATACTTCCTTCTGCACTAGCCATCACTCTGCACAGGAAAGTTAATAGGAATTATCAAGATTGCATTATTTGTACTTAGAATCCATAATCTTTTTTCGTTATATGCGTGGTGAAAGTTTATTAGAACATGCCATGATTTAATATTCTAAAAGAGAAATGGACAATGGAGAGCTCTTACTTGGTAATAAGCTCATCATTTTCATTGTTTTTGCCTCCATTGATTTTGTACAGTGATCCACCAAGCCCTTGATCAAAATTCTTTTGGACCATGCTCATTGTAAGTCCTCCGAACGCAATAACAAGCCTTACCATAACGGCAATATCACTATTAATCACCAGCTCATACAATTCTTTTGTAGGCTCTTTCAATGGTTTTTCAAATTTTGACGTGAAAAGCTCCTTCAACTTGGTGTTATCAGCATACATACCAAAGGCGTAAATTTTGAATTTCAGTGGAAACACTTTCTTTTTTCTCAATCCAAGAGAGTTGAGCTCTTTTCCATCATCCAGTTTTACAGGGAACGAAACTCCTGTTTTTGGTTCCGTCTTCGTGTTCACATTTTCCTCCACATTCATGATTTGTTCTCCTGCAACTGAAGTAGACATAGCTTTAATTTGTTGAATTGTGTATATGGTTAAGATTGTGGGATTTAGACGCAAGATATTAGCTATTTATAAAGAGGCAAATTCAAAGAAAGGATAAAATAAATAACTGTATCTATATTGTTGACTCATTAATTGAATGTATGATGGTTATCATCAATTTTAATTTTGTTAGCCTTTGGTAGTGAAATTAGGTAAAGAATTAAATGTGGTTGTATTTTGAGTATCAACTGATGCTTTTCTGAAAATTAAATGACTTTTTATAGCTGAACGAGTTAAATAATTAAATAAATCCACTTTAGTGAAAAATACGATTTAAAATTCTACATTGAACTTCAAACCAAAGTCTCTGTACTCTAATGAATTCTCAAAATAACAATGCAAAGATTCCAGTTTACGTTCATCAGCCAATGTGACTGTTAAGGATCTAAAATTCTTGTATGTTATTTTCAAAATATTTTGTTTATATATGTATTTCAGAAAATTGAAACGTTTATTACAACAAGTAAAAGATATTACTAAGAGATTGCCTTCCCAAATTAGTATAATATGGACATAACAAGAATACCCCAAAGAAAAATACTCATCCAGGAAGAGAATAAATATCTTTTACAAAGGTATCTTAAATCAATACAAAAGAAATAATACCAAGTTTGAAAAATGTAAATTAAGTGTGATACAACACACGACTAGGTCAAACACCTATAACATCCTTCTACAGCTTCAGTTTTGAAATGTCTGTATCTTGTAATACGTTGGTTAGTATCCTTCTCAATCATCATAACGTGTTAATTGATTGGTGCAATTGCAGGTCCCATAAAACCCTTAGGGCAAATTATATTCTTTTCTTCTTCCTTTTGTCCAAAGGTGTAAAATGGTGTCCGGTGTAAAATTCTGCATGCTCTATCGTAACTTTGAGTGCAAATTCACGTCATTGTTGGTTCTACATCCAAGTTATTGTTTGACTTCATTCCATTTTTGTTCCGGGTAATGGGATATCAATCATTTCAGCCCTGAATGTTTGGGCCTTTTCGACCATCAAAAGTCGACACTAATATATCCACGATATTCACGTGCCGAACATTCAAATACCAAAAAGTCATTTTGTTGGAGAGAGAGAAAGAAAAGACGGAATAGAATCTCGCATCGTAACGAGTAATATATAATATTCAAAATTATCATTACAAAAGAAAACTTTAACATTCAAACAACATCAGAGTATAACTATCATCAGCCTGAACAGTTATAATAGTCCGTCCTTATAAATATTGATAAACACAAACAAGAAACACGGCGGAAATAAGAATATGAAAATATGTCTTGAAGGCATCCAGCTCGTTTCTTAAAGCTCAAAAGCATCCAAAGCTAATTTTGGAAAGTATTATATAAGAAAATAACATACGGATTGGTCTGGTAAACCAGCGCGAGAAACTCAAATCAAATGGGTTGTTATATTTTATAAAACCTTTAAAAAATAAAGGTATCTTGTAAGACCACGTCGCATATAAACACGGACGGGTTTTTACCTTACGATAACTAAATCATTTGATAGAAAATTCAGTGATATTATAATAGTGTCTAGGTTTAAAATAAAATTTGAATATAACTGGAATGCTTGCATCTCACGTTCTAACATATTCGGGCACAACTAAGTCCCTACGACGCTTATTGAAGAATGAATTCCATACAATGATAAGGCAAGGCTACTGGGGTACCGCTTGGCACAGTACACCTCTAGAAAATGTACCAAGGTCGAAACTATCCACCCCTGCGAATAAGGACCGGACTACCGCTTATTGGATAATTCTGAATATATCATCATCCGGCTGCTTTGCAAACTTTTATCGTGAGCTCACATGAACATACCAAATCCCTAAATACCAACCTAGAAGGGTGATGACGATACTCTAATGGGTCCGATCCACATAGCCTAGAGCTGTGCAATTAAAGCGCTCGGTGGATTCAATGCGGTAGAGGTGCAAAAAGTCATAGCGGGGATGTAGCGAAGATATAGCGGGATATATCGGATTACTCTAAAATAGCATATAAACCCCATACTTGTTGTTTTTACAAATATATAGATAATAATTATGTGAAAAATTAACATTCAATTGAATTATAATTAATACAAAAATAATTTTAAATAAAAATATGTGCAAATGTATTGTAAATGAACGTAAAACTGTCATATAACTTAATTTAATTTAGTAGAATATTAGAGTATTATCATTTCTAAACATATATCAAAAATTCAATGAAATTAATTAATTTCATAATTTTTATAGCGTATAAATATCATTTTTCAATCCAATTTTTTTATAGAAGATATAGCGGAAATAGCGGAATATAGCGGAAATAACGGGATGTAGCGGAAATAGCGGGGATTAAAGCGGAAAGGCTATATGTTGGGGATATGTGGAAAAATCGTAGCGGTAGGAATCCGCTATAAGATATATCAGAGTTATAGCAGGGATATAGCGGGGCATTAACTGTACAGGCCCAGAGGCATATCCACTATTTTCATCATTTCCAGGTATGAGGCTTAAGGCTACGTTTTACCTTTTTAGCAGATCTCACTTGGAATGCGACACTGCCTTTGAAGCAACAATGTAATGTCAGTATTCATGCATACAAGTTGTTCAAGATATGAACAAACCGAAGACACTACTTCTACTACATCCTTTTTGGAATCACCCTAAGTATTAGTAGCAAACAGCCTTGCACTTTAAAGACATTCAACTTTGATCCCATCATCTTCAAGATGTCTTCAATTCGAATGCTTAAGTCGGTTCGAAGTGGTTTTCGGATAACTCACGTTTATCCGATCCTGGTCTCTCCGAACCGACAACCGATAGTTTCCGGTAAACACAATTCCGGTTCTTTTGGAAATAAATATACAGTACATAAGAGCGGAGATCATCCCTACCCGTTTAAGTGGTTAGACTTCATTATTATTTATCTTAGAAGAACACAACGAGTTTAAATGTATAGTATAACATCATCGACGATAACTATACCATATAATTTTCATGTCTCTATAAGATATTTCCAGAGTTAAAAATTAGTCCAGATTTACTAGTAGGTTATTTAAATATCAAATAAACAAATAATTAAACATAGATTTAATTTTTTATGGAATCCACTAAGCCTCTTTAATTAATCTTCATTAATTAAATCTCCTTCACTTATTTTCAAAATTTATTTATATACTTTTCTCACTGGTAAATTATATTCCCAAACCATTTTACTTTCTATACTTGGAAGACTTTACCATATACTTACACAATGGTATAAGAATATTAACAAAGCATTTAAAAAATATTCCTTATTTCAAAATCATATTAAATGGATCAAAAACAAATATCAGTCAAAACATTGTTTACTATAAACCCAAACCACTTATTGTAACGACCCAGAATTTCGAACAAATTAAATTGAGAATATTTAATTAATTTTAAATATTTGAACGATGATTTAATTTGAATCCCCGATATAACTTTGAAATTGACGATTAAATTATAGAATTTAATCTATTGATTCTGGATAAAAATTTGAATCTTCAATTTTAAGCCGAAGAAAAATATTTCGGAAGCTTTTAAAATTCGTATTGATATTACTAAAGATAACAGAAGCTTCAGAATCGAATTTAAAACTGTTTTGTTCAGTTTTGAGAATTAAATCGTTTGAATCGAATTTAAAAATAGCCGTCCGAGGCACAGTCTCGGAATTCGACGAAACCAGTTCCATTGGGTCCGTAATATTGTATTATTACCGGATTTCAAATTCCGTATTTTTCGGAGTTGATATGTGACCGTATGGTTGCAAAACGCGTTGAAATGAAATTGAATTCAGTTTAATTTTAAAATTTAAAATTTATAAATATCCCACGTTTTCTCCCCGTTGTTCACGCCGAGAATCACGAACGAAAAATCGTGCCAACCATTCTTCTTCCAGTTTTAAAATATTTCGTCCCTTTCATTTCATTACGAACGAAATCGAATTCGTTCAAATTTATAATGGCCATCTCGTTTCCCCCCTTTCCAAAACCTTATCCACGAAACCGTTCAAATCAAATCGTTCGAACATCTTCGTTCAAAATAAAATGGCCGAAGCCTGTTAGACTTGAAAACGAGCCCTCCTTAAAATCGAATTGAAATCACCGCACGCCTCGAAGGAATCAAGCTAGGGTTCGAGCATCTCTGGCAGCGACGTTGGTCGCGACGCTTGGTATGACGAGGCTGAGAAGGTCTCGAGCAATATATGGTTTGGGTTCGTCATCTGGAAGGGAGGCGCGCGTGTTCGAGGGGGATTGCGTTTGGCATGGGGGCACTCGCGAGGCTGGGGATGATGGTCAGGCGCTCGCGATGCGTGAAGTCGAGGTAGCGAAGCTCGCGATGGAAGAATGGGGACCCCAGTTTGTCGCGATGGGCTGCGTGATGTCGAGCTGTGGATCAAAGTCTCGGTCGACTGATGGGGTTGTACGCTAGGCGGCGACGAGGCTCGTGAGTTCGAAGTGGGTGGTGCGTTGCTCTGAGCATCGATGGTGGTCGCGACTGTGGTAGGGCTGCAGTCATTCTGTTCCAGTAAGGTATTTTTGTTGATTTTGGGATTTTTATTTTAATTTAAATATATATATACTTATAAAGATAAACGAAAAAAATTAGTTACAGTGGAAGTATATGTGTATGTAGAAAAAAAATAAAAATTTATTTTAGGTAAATTTGTTTAAATCTGATTTCTCTTTTTCGACTAAATTAATTTGTTTAAAATCTAAAGGAATTAGTTGAATAAAAATCATTAATTTTGAATAAGTAATTTTAGAAGTTAATAAAAGGAGAATTTTATAAATCGAAGTTGTTAGAAAATATAAAGGTGAATTGGTAAGAGAAAATTTTGTTTAATAGAATCATTTGGATAATTTAATTTATCTAATAGGAAATTTATTTATTAAATTAGTTCAAATTAAAATTGTTAAACAATTTAATCCATTGAAAGGAAAAATTTGTTGGAATAAAATATTTTGTTAGAACAAATTTTGTTAAAAGAAAATTAATTTTTGAATTTAATTTTCTTATGAAATCAATTTATTAAAAAGAATAGTAATGAATTGTTCCGTCAATTTAAATAGTTAATAGAGAATTTGTTTAAAATAAATCATTTGATAAAAAAAAAATTAAAGAATTGGTTTAAAGAAAATTAACAGACGATAATTTATTGTCAATTTATTCGAATATTAATGAATTGTATAAATATTTATACAAGGGCTATAAATCAAGAAATCAAGCCGAGAATGGAAATGGATGGCAAATTAAAAGCTAAGGTGAGATCTTCTCACTTAGATTTAAGTTTGAATTACAGTTATTGATTGGTTTGTTTGAATGTGCTATTAGATATGATAGGATATATCTATATATATAGCAGTATATACATATTGGCATATGTATATATTGGATTGATTGATTTCCCGCCTCGTATAGCGGATGAGACCCTATTGCGCCGTTAGTAAGCGGATTTTTATAAAACCCATATACCGCGATAATTCCGTACTGGAGTGGAATTGGTATTGTGCTAACATCTTTGGATGCAGGGAAACAGGTTGGAGGGATCCAACTGGATTCCTCACCAGTAGTTATTTATTTACAGATATTGTGATGTATTCTGTTATCATATGTTGAGATATGATATTGACTGTTGTGATTGACTAATTGATGCGTTGCATCATTGGATTCAAATTTTGAAATTTAAAAATAACGATGTTGATTTTAAAAGTGAAATTTTAAAAGTGATCTTTGAAAATATACGTTTATTTAAATTGTTGAATTGATTTACTTTAAATAGATAAACGTTAAAACTTTAAAGTTATAAAAGTTAAGATTTTGTGAATTCTAACAAAAAAATTAATTTCTTTTGAAATAAAGAGTTAAGAAATTTATAAAATGGTTTAAGTTGAGATTTTTGAATTATTAAACCAATGTATATAAAAGATGTATCAAATTGATATTTATCAATTAAAGTTATTGGAATTTTAAAATGAGTTTTATACGAAGATATGAAATTTATAATTATAAAATGTGAAGATATGAAATTTATAATTATAAAATGTGAAGATATGAAATTTATAATTATAAAATGCGAAGATATGAAATGTATAGAATTATAAATTGTAAAGATATGAAATTTATAGATTTATGAAATATGAAGTTGTAGAATGAATGATTATAAGAAATTTACTTATAAACAGGATTTTTGCCTTTAAAGGGAATATTGATCGAAGTTAATAAAAAAAAAGAAGATTTTATAAGTCAAAGTTGTTATAAAATAGAAAGAGAATTTATAAACGTTGTTTTATAAATTCGAAAGCAATTAAATTTGGTAAATCAAATATAGGAGGTCATTAAAGGAAATATATTCGTGATTTTGGATAGCGAATTATCTTTGAAATAAATGTGTAGAAAAGATTGAAATTGGGTTAAGTGAAGTATATTCACGATTTTGGACAGTGAATATATTATTGAATAAAATGGATTCATTTTTTTTAAGAAGTGATATTAAAAATGAAGTTAAACATTTTAAAGATGTTTTAAAATGTATTGTGAATCGAAATCATAGATTTCAACATTCATTTTTGAAATAGACGTTTTCGAGAAATATAAGGAAATGATGGACTATAACACTGTTGTTATAGTAAATGATTTTCGAAAAGAAAATGTTTTATGTAGTATTGGGATTTTTTATATATCTACCTTAAAATTTCGAATCCCTATACTAATGATTTCGAGTCGTCGTAACGATGTTTTACGTAACATTCGTTTTGACTCAAATAAATGTTATAATAAATGATTTCCTTAAAGAATGAATATATACTTAATTTGATTTAAGTATATCGGATATTTTCCAAGTGTTGAAAATAAATGATTTGTGCAATGCTTATTAAATAAGTAGGGAAATGCATTTCCAAAAATGAAATGAAACGTTTTGAGATTTTATCTTCTTAAAGATAAAATGAAATTGAATATTTGAAATCGATTTGAGAATCGTATATCAGTAGATATTTTGAAGATATAAATTCACTATGGAATTTATAAATGGAATGGGAATTTGTCTTAAAAATAAACGTTGATTTATTTTTGAAAGTGTGGAAATTTTATATCTAGTAAATATATTTTTGAAGATAAATAAATTGGAAAATTTATTTGGAATCTGATGATGTTGCGCATCTTTATTGATAGTTAAATAACCGACTATCAATAATTACCTTGAGTAGGTATTTGTTGTGAATTGGATGAATTTGAATGCCACACTTATTTTTGAATAATCGCTCACTATTCGGGTTAACCGGGAAAGGACCATGGGGTCGTATAACCCATCCCGAATATGTGATACGTCGTTATGAATTGCATTCGAAGATCGGTGTTGAAGACCGGATATTTTTGAAAACGGAAGGATTACCGTCGAGTTACTCTACACCGACTGATCTTCGGTTTAGAGGTTTTATCACCCTTAGTGACGGGAAGTCCTGACGTGATTGAAAATTATCCGGAAATGCAAGGGCTTCGTGAGAAGTGCCTTCGGTTCTGTTCGATCCCGGAACAGACTTGTATGGATTGTGTGTCTGACGTTACAATTTGAGATATAAAGCTGATTTCTTTCAAATACATTTCTGTTGGTGGCGGAGAATTTATTCTCTTAGCTTAACACCCTTCTCTGAGACGTACGAGCTCAGAGGTTATGTAGTTGAAATTTATCAGCGATATATCCCAATTTGGTAACGTGGCATACTGAGTGTTGCTGTGAAATGATCAGTGTTTGATCATTTGTGATATGATCATTTGTTTGATCTTATATCTTTGTGATCATAGGTTGATCATTTTGTTTGACCCGAAGCAGGGCTTTTTGAGAAAGCGTAGCTTTGTGGACGAGACTTCGTCGAGCCTCACACCCCGGAAATGGTCGAAACAGGAAGGATGCAGCAAGGTTCTAGGGAGTAGCGCCCCTTAGTGTATGTCGTTCCTTCTGGATAAAGGTGGTATCATGGTATGGAGCCCAGATACTTAACCTCTGTGGTTACTGCATTATTATTATCTATGTGGTTTGTTGCGAATCGGGGATCCTCGGGAAGATCGGTGACGATCGGGGGATGGCATACGCATGTCAATAGTTACCTATTTTTGCAGAGGTAACCCGGCCTTGTGTTGACAGAGATCTAACCGTAATGTTAGGTTATTTCTCGGGTCGTCTATTCCAGGGACGTACCCATCGTGGAAAAGGAAGTTCCTTAGCCTGACCATTTGTTGGAAATCCAAAGAAACAATACGAGCCTTTACGATTTCAATTGTATAACCTGTCTCCTCAGGAGGCAGCTATAGCAGGCATAATATAATGGTACATATGCTGGCTAAGATTTATATTATACTTTCGAAATGTTTTCTACACTATGCACTAATAATAATATCAAAAATAATTTGATTTTCGCGTAGTAAGCATCTTTGACTATCATAAGAAGAAATCTCCTCCAAGTCTGCGTTTGCTTTGTGTGTGTGGCGGGAGGTCTTATGGTAGTTTCATTTTCCAAAATCATTGCGAATTGACTTTAAAATTCCCTGCTATTTATTTTAAAGATAAACTGTTTTACGATCTCACACCAGTCACCATGACTGACTCGGAGTTTATTGTTTCCCTTCTAAACTCTGGGTGCCCACCAATTTCCACACGGGCAGTCTAGAGTTAGATTATCAGGATATTCTGGATATTCTGGAGCTTGGAGATAAGCTGGATGACGAGACGTAGTATTTGTATCTGATAGTATTTATTCCGCTGTGTATTCTGTATGAGGACAAGTTATATAACTGTCCATTGTTGTATATTGTCTCTGATGATTGATGTATGTATAAACTGATATAGCTCTTTGTTTTAAAAGACTAGTAATTATCTATGGTATGTTATTCCGCTGCGATGTGTAAGATTCTGATATTGTTTTCTGTTCTGATGTTGTTCTGATATTCTTCTCTTCTTTCTTCTACCTTCTTCTTCTTCTGCCTTTTTCTTCTTTCTTAAACCCTCACTATTGGAGTTTCCGGCACTCGATTTCTCGGCAGTCGATAAAGTGAGTATCGATGTCGAATTTTCGAAAGTCGAAAATTCCGTTCGTGACAAAGTGGTATCAGAGCATATGGTTAAGCGACAACCCTGCTCTGTTGGGTGTTACTCATTAGAGATAGAGTCAGCAGTACTCTAGAATGAGTTTGAGTGTAATAATATATATGAGCGCGTATTTGTTAGTGAATATAAAATTGTTTTATATTGTGATGATTGGTTTATTGAGTGGTATATAGATTCTGGTCAATACGAGTAATTAACGATCATTGATAGGGATCTCTAAACACTCGAATAGAACAATTCGGCATAGTATTGTTTTAAAAATAGGGTGAATGAAATAATTTTACCCAAAACTATTTTTGTATATAAAAGAAATGATTTTCTGTAAATTATTACAGTATATGGTTGCATGGATGTTAGGAAAGTGATAATGTTGGAATGTTATCATTAAATTTGAAATTTAATAAGAAATTGAAATCGTAACTCCAAAGTTAAGAAATAAATCCATATACAAATGAAGTTTGAGATTATAAATTATAAATGTGACTTATAATTTAAAACGGAATTCCAGATAAGTTTTTGGAAATGTTTTGAAAAGAATTTGAAGTTTTGAGGATTCGAAAGTTAAATCATTTTTGGAGTTGAAAATGAATTTCAAAGGTTTTGAAAAGTATTTTGAGAGATGAAAGCTCTAAACTCTTTTTTAGGTCGCTGGAAAATAATCCTGATGATGGTGGCCACATCATTAGAATTCATTTTCGGGTTTCCAAAAGAGGAATTGCTGTCGATTGTTTCAATTGAAAGTTGTTTGGAAAATTTGGATTTTGTTTTTGAAAATTCAAAGGATAGTTTGAATTGTTTTCAAAAATGGTTTTGAAAAGGTTGAAAAGACTCTGGAGTTGAGGATTGAATTATGAAAATAAAATTGAGAATGAATGAATCAATTTGCAATTGCAAGTACATGAATGTAAATTGAATTCGAATTGAAATCCAGTTTAATACAAGTGGTTATAAACCAAAATAGTGAATTGTAAATAAATTTTGGGAGCGAACATAAATGAAGATAAAACTGGAATTGAAACTGAATGTTGAAGACAAATTTGAATAAGTGAATTAGAATCTGTGATAAATTAGTAATTGGAACTAATTTAAAATAATCAGTTGTGAATGAAAGAAAATTGATAAAAATTCAATATTCAGAATAGAAGACAAAATTGAATTCAAATTGAATTGAAATTGTGAATTAAATTCAAATGCAGTTTGAAATGTAAAGATTGAATGATAATGAATATGTAACTTCAACCGTGAAGTAAAAATGTATAAGAAGTATATGTTGAAAACTTTGTAATAGAATGTGCAAAATGATTGGAATATATGTAACTAGATATTATGGCTAGTAGGATATATAGGTGTATAAAGGGATTGGAAAATTTATTTCATAGATAATTCGAATTGCTCGAAAAAGGTATGTATTTGAATTATAATATGAGTTTTTGCTGATTTCTTGTCTAGCCGCTTGGCTGTTTCTTTTTCTTTTTGAAATCTGAGAGTTCGTAGGGACGTTTTGTAGTCGTACCGTATTAGCCGCGCAAAGGAGACGCTGGCGAAATTTTTCGAAAATTTCGAGTGTTAGAAAATTTTTGAGAAATTTTGAAGTTAAAATTTGAATTTAAACTTAAATTTGAATTATTAAGTAAACAATGTTGTTTGAAACTTAAAATTGAAGTTGGAAAATTTAGCTGAGATAATAACGAATCTTTAGTAGAAAGATTTGTTTCGATAATTTGATAAAACTATTGGACTGTGGAAAATAGTAGACGAGTTAAGGACATTTTTTCCTAACTTGTAATTTCGAGGACGAAATTCTTTTAAGGTGGGAAGTCTGTAACGACCCAGAATTTCGAACAAATTAAATTGAGAATATTTAATTAATTTTAAATATTTGAACGATGATTTAATTTGAATCCCCGATATAACTTTGAAATTGACGATTAAATTATAGAATTTAATCTATTGATTCTGGATAAAAATTTGAATCTTCAATTTTAAGCCGAAGAAAAATATTTCGGAAGCTTTTAAAATTCGTATTGATATTACTAAAGATAACAGAAGCTTCAGAATCGAATTTAAAACTGTTTTGTTCAGTTTTGAGAATTAAATCGTTCGAATCGAATTTAAAAATAGCCGTCCGAGGCACAGTCTCGGAATTCGACGAAACCAGTTCCATTGGGTCCGTAATATTGTATTATTACCGGATTTCAAATTCCGTATTTTTCGGAGTTGATATGTGACCGTATGGTTGCAAAACGCGTTGAAATGAAATTGAATTCAGTTTAATTTTAAAATTTAAAATTTATAAATATCCCACGTTTTCTCCCCGTTGTTCACGCCGAGAATCACGAACGAAAAATCGTGCCAACCATTCTTCTTCCAGTTTTAAAATATTTCGTCCCTTTCATTTCATTACGAACGAAATCGAATTCGTTCAAATTTATAATGGACATCTCGTTTCCCCCCTTTCCAAAACCTTATCCATGAAACCGTTCAAATCAAATCATTCGAACATCTTCGTTCAAAATAAAATGGCCGAAGCCTGTGAGACTTGAAAACGAGCCCTCCTTAAAAATCGAATTGAAATCACCGCACGCCTCGAAGGAATCGAGCTAGGGTTCGAGCATCTCTGGCAGCGACGTTGGTCGCGACGCTTGGTACGACGAGGCTGAGAAGGTCTCGAGCAATATATGGTTTGGGTTCGTCATCTGGAAGGGAGGCGCGCGTGTTCGAGGGGGATTGCGTTTGGCATGGGGGCACTCGCGAGGCTGGGGATGATGGTCAGGCGCTCGCGATGCGTGAAGTCGAGGTAGCGAAGCTCGCGATGGAAGAATGGGGACCCCAGTTTGTCGCGATGGGCTGTGTGATGTCGAGCTGTGGATCAAAGTCTCGGTCGACTGATGGGGTTGTACGCTAGGCGGCGACGAGGCTCGTGAGTTCGAAGTGGGTGGTGCGTTGCTCTGAGCATCGATGGTGGTCGCGACTGTGGTAGGGCTGCAGTCATTCTGTTCCAGTAAGGTATTTTTGTTGATTTTGGGATTTTTATTTTAATTTAAATATATATATATACTTATAAAGATAAACGAAAAAAATTAGTTACAGTGGAAGTATATGTGTATGTAGAAAAAAAATAAAAATTTATTTTAGGTAAATTTGTTTAAATCTGATTTCTCTTTTTCGGCTAAATTAATTTGTTTAAAATCTAAAGGAATTAGTTGAATAAAAATCATTAATTTTGAATAAGTAATTTTAGAATTTAATAAAAAGAGAATTTTATAAATCGAAGTTGTTAGAAAATATAAAGGTGAATTGGTAAGAGAAAATTTTGTTTAATAGAATCATTTGGATAATTTAATTTATCTAATAGGAAATTTATTTATTAAATTAGTTCAAATTAAAATTGTTAAACAATTTAATCCATTGAAAGGAAAATTTTGTTGGAATAAAATATTTTGTTAGAACAAATTTTGTTAAAAGAAAATTAATTTTTGAATTTAATTTTCTTATGAAATCAATTTATTAAAAAGAATAGTAATGAATTGTTCCGTCAATTTAAATAGTTAATAGAGAATTTGTTTAAAATAAATCATTTGATAAAAAAAATTAAAGAATTGGTTTAAAGAAAATTAACAGACGATAATTTATTGTCAATTTATTCGAATATTAATGAATTGTATAAATATTTATACAAGGGCTATAAATCAAGAAATCAAGCCGAGAATGGAAATGGATGGCAAATTAAAAGCTAAGGTGAGATCTTCTCACTCAGATTTAAGTTTGAATTGCAGTTATTGATTGGTTTGTTTGAATGTGCTATTAGATATGATAGGATATATCTATATATATAGCAGTATATACATATTGGCATATGTATATATTGGATTGATTGATTTCCCGCCTCGTATAGCGGATGAGACCCTATTGCGCCGTTAGTAAGCGGATTTTTATAAAACCCATATACCGCGATAATTCCATACTGGAGCGGAATTGGTATTGTGCTAACATCTTTGGATGCAGGGAAACAGGTTGGAGGGATCCAACTGGATTCCTCACCAGTAGTTATTTATTTACAGATATTGTGATGTATTCTGTTATCATATGTTGAGATATGATATTGACTGTTGTGATTGACTAATTGATGCGTTGCATCATTGGATTCAAATTTTGAAATTTAAAAATAACGATGTTGATTTTAAAAGTGAAATTTTAAAAGTGATCTTTGAAAATATACGTTTATTTAAATTGTTGAATTGATTTACTTTAAATAGATAAACGTTAAAACTTTAAAGTTATAAAAGTTAAGATTTTGTGAATTCTAACAAAAAAATTAATTTCTTTTGAAATAAAGAGTTAAGAAATTTATAAAATGGTTTAAGTTGAGATTTTTGAATTATTAAACCAATGTATATAAAAGATGTATCAAATTGATATTTATCAATTAAAGTTATTGGAATTTTAAAATAAGTTTTATACGAAGATATGAAATTTATAATTATAAAATGTGAAGATATGAAATTTATAATTATAAAATGTGAAGATATGAAATTTATAATTATAAAATGCGAAGATATGAAATGTATAGAATTATAAATTGTAAAGATATGAAATTTATAGATTTATGAAATATGAAGTTGTAGAATGAATGATTATAAGAAATTTACTTATAAACTGGATTTTTGCCTTTAAAGGGAATATTGATCGAAGTTAATAAAAAAAAAGAAGATTTTATAAGTCAAAGTTGTTATAAAATAGAAAGAGAATTTATAAACGTTGTTTTATAAATTCGAAAGCAATTAAATTTGGTAAATCAAATATAGGAGGTCATTAAAGGAAATATATTCGCGATTTTGGATAGCGAATTATCTTTGAAATAAATGTGTAGAAAAGATTGAAATTGGGTTAAGTGAAGTATATTCACGATTTTGGACAGTGAATATATTATTGAATAAAATGGATTCATTTTTTTTAAGAAGTGATATTAAAAATGAAGTTAAACATTTTAAAGATGTTTTAAAATGTATTGTGAATCGAAATCATAGATTTCAACATTCATTTTTGAAATAGACATTTTCGAGAAATATAAGGAAATGATGGACTATAACACTGTTGTTATAGTAAATGATTTTCGAAAAGAAAATGTTTTATGTAGTATTGGGATTTTTTATATATCTACCTTAAAATTTCGAATCCCTATACTAATGATTTCGAGTCGTCGTAACGATGTTTTACGTAACATTCGTTTTGACTCAAATAGATGTTATAATAAATGATTTCCTTAAAGAATGAATATATACTTAATTTGATTTAAGTATATCGGATATTTTCCAAGTGTTGAAAATAAATGATTTGTGAAATGCTTATTAAATAAGTAGGGAAATGCATTTCCAAAAATGAAATGAAACGTTTTGAGATTTTATCTTCTTAAAGATAAAATGAAATTGAATATTTGAAATCGATTTGAGAATCGTATATCAGTAGATATTTTGAAGATATAAATTCACTATGGAATTTATAAATGGAATGGGAATTTGTCTTAAAAATAAACGTTGATTTATTTTTGAAAGTGTGGAAATTTTATATCTAGTAAAGATATTTTTGAAGATAAATAAATTGGAAAATTTATTTGGAATCTGATGATGTTGCGCATCTTTATTGATAGTTAAATAACCGACTATCAATAATTACCTTGAGTAGGTATTTGTTGTGAATTGGATGAATTTGAATGCCACACTTATTTTTGAATAATCGCTCACTATTCGGGTTAACCGGGAAAGGACCATGGGGTCGTATAACCCATTCCGAATATGTGATACGTCATTATGAATTGCATTCGAAGATCGGTGTTGAAGACCGGATATTTTTGAAAACGGAAGAATTACCGTCGAGTTACTCTACACCGACTGATCTTCGGTTTAGAGGTTTTATCACCCTTAGTGATGGGAAGTCCTGACGTGATTGAAAATTATCCGGAAATGCAAGGGCTTCGTGAGAAGTGCCTTCGGTTCTGTTCGATCCCGGAACAGACTTGTATGGATTGTGTGTCTGACGTTACAATTTGAGATATAAAGCTGATTTCTTTCAAATACATTTCTGTTGGTGGCGGAGAATTTATTCTCTTAGCTTAACACCCTTCTCTGAGACGTACGAGCTCAGAGGTTATGTAGTTGAAATTTATCAGCGATATATCCCAATTTGGTAACGTGGCATACTGAGTGTTGCTGTGAAATGATCAGTGTTTGATCATTTGTGATATGATCATTTGTTTGATCTTATATCTTTGTGATCATAGGTTGATCATTTTGTTTGACCCGAAGCAGGGCTTTTTGAGAAAGCGTAGCTTTGTGGACGAGACTTCGTCGAGCCTCACACCCCGGAAATGGTCAAAACAGGAAGGATGCAGCAAGGTTCTAGGGAGTAGCGCCCCTTAGTGTATGTCATTCCTTCTGGATAAAGGTGGTATCATGGTATGGAGCCCAGATACTTAACCTCTGTGGTTACTGCATTATTATTATCTATGTGGTTTGTTGCGAATCGGGGATCCTCGGGAAGATCGGTGACGATCGGGGGATGGCATACGCGTGTCAGTAGTTACCTATTTTTGCAGAGGTAACCCGGCCTTGTGTTGGCAGAGATCTAACCGTAATGTTAGGTTATTTCTCGGGTCGTCTATTCCAGGGACGTACCCATCGTGGAAAAGGAAGTTCCTTAGCCTGACCATTTGTTGGAAATCCAAAGAAACAATACGAGCCTTTACGATTTCAATTGTATAACCTGTCTCCTCAGGAGGCAGCTATAGCAGGCATAATATAATGGTACCTATGCTAGCTAAGATTTATATTATACTTTCGAAATGTTTTCTACACTATGCACTAATAATAATATCAAAAATAATTTGATTTTCGCGTAGTAAGCATCTTTGACTATCATAAGAAGAAATCTCCTCCAAGTCTGCGTTTGCATTGTGTGTGTGGCGGGAGGTCTTATGGTAGTTTCATTTTCCAAAATCATTGCGAATTGACTTTAAAATTCCCTGCTATTTATTTTAAAGATAAACTGTTTTACGATCTCACACCAGTCACCATGACTGACTCGGAGTTTATTGTTTCCCTTCTAAACTCTGGGTGCCCACCAATTTCCACACGGGCAGTCTAGAGTTAGATTATCAGGATATTCTGGATATTCTGGAGCTTGGAGATAAGCTGGATGACGAGACGTAGTATTTGTATCTGATAGTATTTATTCCGCTGTGTATTCTGTATGAGGACAAGTTATATAACTGTCCATTGTTGTATATTGTCTCTGATGATTGATGTATGTATAAACTGATATAGCTCTTTGTTTTAAAAGACTAGTAATTATCTATGGTATGTTATTCCGCTGCGATGTGTAAGATTCTGATATTGTTTTCTGTTCTGATGTTGTTCTGATATTCTTCTCTTCTTTCTTCTACCTTCTTCTTCTTCTGCCTTTTTCTTCTTTCTTAAACCCTCACTATTGGAGTTTCCGGCACTCGATTTCTCGGCAGTCGACAAAGTGAGTATCGATGTCGAATTTTCGAAAGTCGAAAATTCCGTTCGTGACACTTATCTTTCAGTGTTAAATATGGAAAGAATGCTTCCATACCACCATAATTAAGAAAGATTATTTATTAATTTCATAAACTTAATTTTCCATAAGCGATCCAATTTGTGTACGGAAATAATACTTTATACACGAACATCAATCTTTGATTTCAAACTTAGACTATCCTTCAGATAACAATAAAGTCGTTCAAGATGAGATATTATTACATCTCAAAATTTGACTCAATGACATTCTTGCCTTTAGGGTAGGTAGAAGTTTCCCTACCTCGAAGTTTAATGTCAAATGTATGATTTAAAAAATCTCCGTATACTATTCATTTAAAATCCAAAATTTTCAAACCGAACTGCTTTCAAAATTCCCAAGATCTCTTTCCAATTTATAAACTATTTTATTAAATCCTTAATTTAAAAATAATTCTCTTTTATAAACAATTTACTAATTTTAAACACCTTTTATGAAACAAACTTATTATTTAAAGCACACTATTAAATTAATTAAATAAACTTTAATACCATTATTAAATAAATTAATTAACTCAAAACACTATTAATAAAATGATTAATTAATTTTAAAATATCCTTATTAAACTAATTAATTAAGCTAAAATAACAGTTTTAAAATAATTAATTAACCTTAAAATATCATTATTAAAATGACTAGTTAACTTTAGAATACTATTATTCAAATAATTAATTAACTCAACAATTTAAATATAGAAAAGACTATACTTCAAAATATTATAAAGTTAAATTAAATTTAAATCTATTTCCTTTCAAAATTTGGAAAGAGGCTTAGCGACCACAATGACACTTAAATAAGCTCCCATTTATTTTCAGTTCAATATTCCAAGTCATATCATTGGTATTTAAATATATATGTAAATAAAATCCAAATTTATCAATCAACGGATAACACATCACTTATCCAAATCAACTGGCATACAATTAAAAGTCAAAATTAATAAAATAGCATAATCCACTCAATTTAAATATAGTAGAACAGTGTTTTATTCTTCTAATGGAATGTTAGTGCTAAAATATAATTATTTAACTACGTAATTGTAATTTAATCCAAAACTAATAACTTATCAATATTTATCACTTCGCTAAAGTTATCAAATAATTGTACTGAAGTGTTCTACTGGTTAATGTGAATTAAGTGTTGAAATCCGTGGGTTAAACGGATTCTGTGTGGATGAGTTCTAGTTTTACAAAGTTTAATCAATTATTTACTGACTAATTAACTAAAAGATTTTTAAACTACACACTTGGCCCAACGCCCACTACCCAAACCCAAAACCAAAGCTTCTTCTCCCACCAAAAATTTCCCAAATCAAACTCCAAAATTAATTTTGCCAAATTCAAATTCCTAGAGCCAAACCCATGCACGGACGTGCATGTGTACACCGCCTCCGACCTTCGACCATTCGACAAGAAGAAAATGCAATTAGTAACTTGTACAACTATATCTCTGTATATGTTCCATTTTTAGTAAACATATTTTCCATTCAAAGCAAAGAACAACAAAGATATGATTTTAAAAAATATCATAAAAAGTTTTCATATCAAATCAAACTTTCTAACAAATTCACAACACTTATTATTTCATTAAAATACTAAACAAAGATTTAGTATCTCACCTTCCACATGGTTTGAAATGCTTCAAGTTTTGATCTTTGAGTGAAGTAAAAATATTTTACCTAAAAGATGTGATTTTTTTCAAAATGTATAAAAACTAAAGAAAATTAAAAAGATGATATCAAAAAGTATGAAGATAAATGAAATATAAAAATGATAAGAGTGTATATATAAGGTTAAATAAAAATAAAAATAAAAATAAAAGTAGAGGTGGCAAAGGAGGAAAATGGCCATTAATCCATTTTTCAACTTTGCCATCATTCAAAACCATCAAAATGTCAACCATTTGAAAATATGTTGGATTTTATGTGGGTTGCGGAATTATGAATTTTAAGCCTAATTAAACACTAGAGGGAGGTGAATAGTGTTTTCTAATTGTTATGAATCTTTTTAAAATTCTTTCAAGGTTATTATTAATCAACAAAGAATGAACAATCGCAGATGCCAATACATATAAGTATAAATGCCTAAAGTAAAAAGTAAAGAGTTAGAGAGATCACACCAGAGATTTTTATACTGGTTCGGAGTTATCCTACATCCAGTCTCGTACAATTGCTTGTATGGAATTCTTTTCAAATACCAATCTTTAAATGGACAGAAGGAAAATCCAGCACAATTTCGATTTCAAGACTACGAGACACACCCTCCTAATTTCCAGGCTCGGGTTACACCCACTATTTGGATAGTGTAATGAATGGGATTTCCAAGCTTCGAAAATCTACACTAATATGTCCATTGTATTGCATGTCGAGCATTCAAGTGCTGGAGAAACCGATCATTAGGGGAAAAAGAAGAAAATAGAGAAGAAGAAACTAAACAATCACAGAATCTAATAATGCAACGGAATAATATATAATATAACAACGTTCTTTACAAACGGAAAACTGTAATATACATACATGCATCAGAGTATAGCAAGGAATCACTAATCATCAACCTGGATAGTTATAACAACTTGTCCTCACCAATGCTGATAATTTCAAACAACCAATGCAATGGAAATAAGATAATAACTAGCTATCAATGAAGCCTCCTACTCCAAGCTCCTACAAAATGCATCCAAATCTAATTTATAAATATACTCGGTTTGACCTGAGCATTAAAAGGGAAGAACGCTTGGATCAGTCTGGTAAACTAGCGTGAGAAAACACATCTCAATTGGATTTTAATGCAATAAAACCTGTAACGACCCAGAATTTTGAACAAATTAAATTGAGAATATTTAATTAATTTTAAATATTTGAACGATGATTTAATTTGAATCCCCGATATAACTCTGAATTTGGCGATTAAATTATAAAATTTAATCTATTGAATGCTGAATAAAAATTTAAATCTTCAGTTTTAAGCCGAAGAAAAATATTTCAAAAGCTTTTAAAATTTATATTGATGATACCGAAGATAATAGAAGCTTCAGAATCGAGTTTGAAACTGTTTTTTTTAGTTTTGAAATTATATCGTTCGAATCAATAATTAAAAATAGCCGTCCGAGGCACAGTCTCGGAATGCGACGAAACTAGTTCCATTGGGTCCGTAATATTGAATTATTATCGGATTTCAAATTTCGTATTGATCGGAGTTGTTTTGTGACCGTAAGATTAGAAAACGTGTTGAAATTTTAAAGCGAATTCAATTTAAAAATCTAAATTTATATTATTTAACATTACCACGTATCTCCCCTAACTCACGCCTTAAATCACGTTGAAGATCACGAAATTTATCATGCAGACCATACTCCCTTCAACCTTAAATATCTCATCCCCTCCATCTTTAAAACGAAACCGAGCTCTCTCCAGTTCAAAAAGAAATTATGCCGAGCTTCTCCCTTCTATTTAAAATCAACGAAATCACTTCGTTCCAAATTTTTACAGAGAATTCAAAATCAAATAAAGGGGCCGTCTTTCAGTTCGAAACAAATGGGCAAACTCGAGCATAAAGTGTCAAAGCAAAATTCGCGGAGGCAAGCACTCGCAAGTGTTTGGGATGTCGCGAGTTATAAGTCATCGCGATTTGGGGTAGCATCGGCGACGAGGTCGCATTCCCAGTTTGTCGCGATGGGCTGTGTGATGTCGAGCTGTGGATCAAAGTCTCGGTCGACTGATGGGGTTGTACGCTAGGCGGCGACGAGGCTCGTGAGTTCGAAGTGGGTGGTGCGTTGCTCTGAGCATCGATGGTGGTCACGACTGTGGTAGGGCTGCAGTCATTCTGTTCCAGTAAGGTATTTTTGTTGATTTTGGGATTTTTATTTTAATTTAAATATATATATATACTTATAAAGATAAACGAAAAAAATTAGTTACAGTGGAAGTATATGTGTATGTAGAAAAAAAATAAAAATTTATTTTAGGTAAATTTGTTTAAATCTGATTTCTCTTTTTCGGCTAAATTAATTTGTTTAAAATCTAAAGGAATTAGTTGAATAAAAATCATTAATTTTGAATAAGTAATTTTAGAATTTAATAAAAAGAGAATTTTATAAATCGAAGTTGTTAGAAAATATAAAGGTGAATTGGTAAGAGAAAATTTTGTTTAATAGAATCATTTGGATAATTTAATTTATCTAATAGGAAATTTATTTATTAAATTAGTTCAAATTAAAATTGTTAAACAATTTAATCCATTGAAAGGAAAATTTTGTTGGAATAAAATATTTTGTTAGAACAAATTTTGTTAAAAGAAAATTAATTTTTGAATTTAATTTTCTTATGAAATCAATTTATTAAAAAGAATAGTAATGAATTGTTCCGTCAATTTAAATAGTTAATAGAGAATTTGTTTAAAATAAATCATTTGATAAAAAAAAATTAAAGAATTGGTTTAAAGAAAATTAACAGACGATAATTTATTGTCAATTTATTCGAATATTAATGAATTGTATAAATATTTATACAAGGGCTATAAATCAAGAAATCAAGCCGAGAATGGAAATGGATGGCAAATTAAAAGCTAAGGTGAGATCTTCTCACTCAGATTTAAGTTTGAATTGCAGTTATTGATTGGTTTGTTTGAATGTGCTATTAGATATGATAGGATATATCTATATATATAGCAGTATATACATATTGGCATATGTATATATTGGATTGATTGATTTCCCGCCTCGTATAGCGGATGAGACCCTATTGCGCCGTTAGTAAGCGGATTTTTATAAAACCCATATACCGCGATAATTCCATACTGGAGCGGAATTGGTATTGTGCTAACATCTTTGGATGCAGGGAAATAGGTTGGAGGGATCCAACTGGATTCCTCACCAGTAGTTATTTATTTACAGATATTGTGATGTATTCTGTTATCATATGTTGAGATATGATATTGACTGTTGTGATTGACTAATTGATGCGTTGCATCATTGGATTCAAATTTTGAAATTTAAAAATAACGATGTTGATTTTAAAAGTGAAATTTTAAAAGTGATCTTTGAAAATATACGTTTATTTAAATTGTTGAATTGATTTACTTTAAATAGATAAACGTTAAAACTTTAAAGTTATAAAAGTTAAGATTTTGTGAATTCTAACAAAAAAATTAATTTCTTTTGAAATAAAGAGTTAAGAAATTTATAAAATGGTTTAAGTTGAGATTTTTGAATTATTAAACCAATGTATATAAAAGATGTATCAAATTGATATTTATCAATTAAAGTTATTGGAATTTTAAAATAAGTTTTATACGAAGATATGAAATTTATAATTATAAAATGTGAAGATATGAAATTTATAATTATAAAATGTGAAGATATGAAATTTATAATTATAAAATGCGAAGATATGAAATGTATAGAATTATAAATTGTAAAGATATGAAATTTATAGATTTATGAAATATGAAGTTGTAGAATGAATGATTATAAGAAATTTACTTATAAACTGGATTTTTGCCTTTAAAGGGAATATTGATCGAAGTTAATAAAAAAAAGAAGATTTTATAAGTCAAAGTTGTTATAAAATAGAAAGAGAATTTATAAACGTTGTTTTATAAATTCGAAAGCAATTAAATTTGGTAAATCAAATATAGGAGGTCATTAAAGGAAATATATTCGCGATTTTGGATAGCGAATTATCTTTGAAATAAATGTGTAGAAAAGATTGAAATTGGGTTAAGTGAAGTATATTCACGATTTTGGACAGTGAATATATTATTGAATAAAATGGATTCATTTTTTTTAAGAAGTGATATTAAAAATGAAGTTAAACATTTTAAAGATGTTTTAAAATGTATTGTGAATCGAAATCATAGATTTCAACATTCATTTTTGAAATAGACGTTTTCGAGAAATATAAGGAAATGATGGACTATAACACTGTTGTTATAGTAAATGATTTTCGAAAAGAAAATGTTTTATGTAGTATTGGGATTTTTTATATATCTACCTTAAAATTTCGAATCCCTATACTAATGATTTCGAGTCGTCGTAACGATGTTTTACGTAACATTCGTTTTGACTCAAATAGATGTTATAATAAATGATTTCCTTAAAGAATGAATATATACTTAATTTGATTTAAGTATATCGGATATTTTCCAAGTGTTGAAAATAAATGATTTGTGAAATGCTTATTAAATAAGTAGGGAAATGCATTTCCAAAAATGAAATGAAACGTTTTGAGATTTTATCTTCTTAAAGATAAAATGAAATTGAATATTTGAAATCGATTTGAGAATCGTATATCAGTAGATATTTTGAAGATATAAATTCACTATGGAATTTATAAATGGAATGGGAATTTGTCTTAAAAATAAACGTTGATTTATTTTTGAAAGTGTGGAAATTTTATATCTAGTAAAGATATTTTTGAAGATAAATAAATTGGAAAATTTATTTGGAATCTGATGATGTTGCGCATCTTTATTGATAGTTAAATAACCGACTATCAATAATTACCTTGAGTAGGTATTTGTTGTGAATTGGATGAATTTGAATGCCACACTTATTTTTGAATAATCGCTCACTATTCGGGTTAACCGGGAAAGGACCATGGGGTCGTATAACCCATTCCGAATATGTGATACGTCGTTATGAATTGCATTCGAAGATCGGTGTTGAAGACCGGATATTTTTGAAAACGGAAGAATTACCGTCGAGTTACTCTACACCGACTGATCTTCGGTTTAGAGGTTTTATCACCCTTAGTGATGGGAAGTCCTGACGTGATTGAAAATTATCCGGAAATGCAAGGGCTTCGTGAGAAGTGCCTTCGGTTCTGTTCGATCCCGGAACAGACTTGTATGGATTGTGTGTCTGACGTTACAATTTGAGATATAAAGCTGATTTCTTTCAAATACATTTCTGTTGGTGGCGGAGAATTTATTCTCTTAGCTTAACACCCTTCTCTGAGACGTACGAGCTCAGAGGTTATGTAGTTGAAATTTATCAGCGATATATCCCAATTTGGTAACGTGGCATACTGAGTGTTGCTGTGAAATGATCAGTGTTTGATCATTTGTGATATGATCATTTGTTTGATCTTATATCTTTGTGATCATAGGTTGATCATTTTGTTTGACCCGAAGCAGGGCTTTTTGAGAAAGCGTAGCTTTGTGGACGAGACTTCGTCGAGCCTCACACCCCGGAAATGGTCAAAACAGGAAGGATGCAGCAAGGTTCTAGGGAGTAGCGCCCCTTAGTGTATGTCATTCCTTCTGGATAAAGGTGGTATCATGGTATGGAGCCCAGATACTTAACCTCTGTGGTTACTGCATTATTATTATCTATGTGGTTTGTTGCGAATCGGGGATCCTCGGGAAGATCGGTGACGATCGGGGGATGGCATACGCGTGTCAGTAGTTACCTATTTTTGCAGAGGTAACCCGGCCTTGTGTTGGCAGAGATCTAACCGTAATGTTAGGTTATTTCTCGGGTCGTCTATTCCAGGGACGTACCCATCGTGGAAAAGGAAGTTCCTTAGCCTGACCATTTGTTGGAAATCCAAAGAAACAATACGAGCCTTTACGATTTCAATTGTATAACCTGTCTCCTCAGGAGGCAGCTATAGCAGGCATAATATAATGGTACCTATGCTAGCTAAGATTTATATTATACTTTCGAAATGTTTTCTACACTATGCACTAATAATAATATCAAAAATAATTTGATTTTCGCGTAGTAAGCATCTTTGACTATCATAAGAAGAAATCTCCTCCAAGTCTGCGTTTGCATTGTGTGTGTGGCGGGAGGTCTTATGGTAGTTTCATTTTCCAAAATCATTGCGAATTGACTTTAAAATTCCCTGCTATTTATTTTAAAGATAAACTGTTTTACGATCTCACACCAGTCACCATGACTGACTCGGAGTTTATTGTTTCCCTTCTAAACTCTGGGTGCCCACCAATTTCCACACGGGCAGTCTAGAGTTAGATTATCAGGATATTCTGGATATTCTGGAGCTTGGAGATAAGCTGGATGACGAGACGTAGTATTTGTATCTGATAGTATTTATTCCGCTGTGTATTCTGTATGAGGACAAGTTATATAACTGTCCATTGTTGTATATTGTCTCTGATGATTGATGTATGTATAAACTGATATAGCTCTTTGTTTTAAAAGACTAGTAATTATCTATGGTATGTTATTCCGCTGCGATGTGTAAGATTCTGATATTGTTTTCTGTTCTGATGTTGTTCTGATATTCTTCTCTTCTTTCTTCTACCTTCTTCTTCTTCTGCCTTTTTCTTCTTTCTTAAACCCTCACTATTGGAGTTTCCGGCACTCGATTTCTCGGCAGTCGATAAAGTGAGTATCGATGTCGAATTTTCGAAAGTCGAAAATTCCGTTCGTGACACTTATCTTTCAGTGTTAAATATGGAAAGAATGCTTCCATACCACCATAATTAAAAAAGATTATTTATTAATTTCATAAACTTAATTTTCCATAAGCGATCCAATTTGTGTACGGAAATAATACTTTATACACGAACATCAATCTTTGATTTCAAACTTAGACTATCCTTCAGATAACAATAAAGTCGTTCAAGATGAGATATTATTACATCTCAAAATTTGACTCAATGACATTCTTGCCTTTAGGGTAGGTAGAAGTTTCCCTACCTCGAAGTTTAATGTCAAATGTATGATTTAAAAAATCTCCGTATACTATTCATTTAAAATCCAAAATTTTCAAACCGAACTGCTTTCAAAATTCCCAAGATCTCTTTCCAATTTATAAACTATTTTATTAAATCCTTAATTTAAAAATAATTCTCTTTTATAAACAATTTACTAATTTTAAACACCTTTTATGAAACAAACTTATTATTTAAAGCACACTATTAAATTAATTAAATAAACTTTAATACCATTATTAAATAAATTAATTAACTCAAAATACTATTAATAAAATGATTAATTAATTTTAAAATATCCTTATTAAACTAATTAATTAAGCTAAAATAACAGTTTTAAAATAATTAATTAACCTTAAAATATCATTATTAAAATGACTAGTTAACTTTAGAATACTATTATTCAAATAATTAATTAACTCAACAATTTAAATATAGAAAAGACTATACTTCAAAATATTATAAAGTTAAATTAAATTTAAATCTATTTCCTTTCAAAATTTGGAAAGAGGCTTAGCGACCACAATGACACTTAAATAAGCTCCCATTTATTTTCAGTTCAATATTCCAAGTCATATCATTGGTATTTAAATATATATGTAAATAAAATCCAAATTTATCAATCAATGGATAACACATCACTTATCCAAATCAACTGGCATACAATTAAAAGTCAAAATTAATAAAATAGCATAATCCACTCAATTTAAATATAGTAGAACAGTGTTTTATTCTTCTAATGGAATGTCAGTGCTAAAATATAATTATTTAACTACGTAATTGTAATTTAATCCAAAACTAATAACTTATCAATATTTATCACTTCGCTAAAGTTATCAAATAATTGTACTGAAGTGTTCTACTGGTTAATGTGAATTAAGTGTTGAAATCCGTGGGTTAAACGGATTCTGTGTGGATGAGTTCTAGTTTTACAAAGTTTAATCAATTATTTACTGACTAATTAACTAAAAGATTTTTAAACTACACACTTGGCCCAACGCCCACTACCCAAACCCAAAACCAAAGCTTCTTCTCCCACCAAAAATTTCCCAAATCAAACTCCAAAATTAATTTTGCCAAATTCAAATTCCTAGAGCCAAACCCATGCACGGACGTGCATGTGTACACCGCCTCCGACCTTCGACCATTCGACAAGAAGAAAATGCAATTAGTAACTTGTACAACTATATCTCTGTATATGTTCCATTTTTAGTAAACATATTTTCCATTCAAAGCAAAGAACAACAAAGATATGATTTTAAAAAATATCATAAAAAGTTTTCATATCAAATCAAACTTTCTAACAAATTCACAACACTTATTATTTCATTAAAATACTAAACAAAGATTTAGTATCTCACCTTCCACATGGTTTGAAATGCTTCAAGTTTTGATCTTTGAGTGAAGTAAAAATATTTTACCTAAAAGATGTGATTTTTTTCAAAATGTATAAAAACTAAAGAAAATTAAAAAGATGATATCAAAAAGTATGAAGATAAATGAAATATAAAAATGATAAGAGTGTATATATAAGGTTAAATAAAAATAAAAATAAAAATAAAAGTAGAGGTGGCAAAGGAGGAAAATGGCCATTAATCCATTTTTCAACTTTGCCATCATTCAAAACCATCAAAATGTCAACCATTTGAAAATATGTTGGATTTTATGTGGGTTGCGGAATTATGAATTTTAAGCCTAATTAAACACTAGAGGGAGGTGAATAGTGTTTTCTAATTGTTATGAATCTTTTTAAAATTCTTTCAAGGTTATTATTAATCAACAAAGAATGAACAATCGCAGATGCCAATACATATAAGTATAAATGCCTAAAGTAAAAAGTAAAGAGTTAGAGAGATCACACCAGAGATTTTTATACTGGTTCGGAGTTATCCTACATCCAGTCTCGTACAATTGCTTGTATGGAATTCTTTTCAAATACCAATCTTTAAATGGACAGAAGGAAAATCCAGCACAATTTCGATTTCAAGACTACGAGACACACCCTCCTAATTTCCAGGCTCGGGTTACACCCACTATTTGGATAGTGTAATGAATGGGATTTCCAAGCTTCGAAAATCTACACTAATATGTCCATTGTATTGCATGTCGAGCATTCAAGTGCTGGAGAAACCGATCATTAGGGGAAAAAGAAGAAAATAGAGAAGAAGAAACTAAACAATCACAGAATCTAATAATGCAACGGAATAATATATAATATAACAACGTTCTTTACAAACGGAAAACTGTAATATACATACATGCATCAGAGTATAGCAAGGAATCACTAATCATCAACCTGGATAGTTATAACAACTTGTCCTCACCAATGCTGATAATTTCAAACAACCAATGCAATGGAAATAAGATAATAACTAGCTATCAATGAAGCCTCCTACTCCAAGCTCCTACAAAATGCATCCAAATCTAATTTATAAATATACTCGGTTTGACCTGAGCATTAAAAGGGAAGAACGCTTGGATCAGTCTGGTAAACTAGCGTGAGAAAACACATCTCAATTGGATTTTAATGCAATAAAACCTGTAACGACCCAGAATTTTGAACAAATTAAATTGAGAATATTTAATTAATTTTAAATATTTGAACGATGATTTAATTTGAATCCCCGATATAACTCTGAATTTGGCGATTAAATTATAAAATTTAATCTATTGAATGCTGAATAAAAATTTAAATCTTCAGTTTTAAGCCGAAGAAAAATATTTCAAAAGCTTTTAAAATTTATATTGATGATACCGAAGATAATAGAAGCTTCAGAATCGAGTTTGAAACTGTTTTTTTTAGTTTTGAAATTATATCGTTCGAATCAATAATTAAAAATAGCCGTCCGAGGCACAGTCTCGGAATGCGACGAAACTAGTTCCATTGGGTCCGTAATATTGAATTATTATCGGATTTCAAATTTCGTATTGATCGGAGTTGTTTTGTGACCGTAAGATTAGAAAACGTGTTGAAATTTTAAAGCGAATTCAATTTAAAAATCTAAATTTATATTATTTAACATTACCACGTATCTCCCCTAACTCACGCCTTAAATCACGTTGAAGATCACGAAATTTATCATGCAGACCATACTCCCTTCAACCTTAAATATCTCATCCCCTCCATCTTTAAAACGAAACCGAGCTCTCTCCAGTTCAAAAAGAAATTATGCCGAGCTTCTCCCTTCTATTTAAAATCAACGAAATCACTTCGTTCCAAATTTTTACAGAGAATTCAAAATCAAATAAAGGGGCCGTCTTTCAGTTCGAAACAAATGGGCAAACTCGAGCATAAAGTGTCAAAGCAAAATTCGCGGAGGCAAGCACTCGCAAGTGTTTGGGATGTCGCGAGTTATAAGTCATCGCGATTTGGGGTAGCATCGGCGACGAGGTCGCATTCCCAGTTTGTCGCGATGGGCTGTGTGATGTCGAGCTGTGGATCAAAGTCTCGGTCGACTGATGGGGTTGTACGCTAGGCGGCGACGAGGCTCGTGAGTTCGAAGTGGGTGGTGCGTTGCTCTGAGCATCGATGGTGGTCACGACTGTGGTAGGGCTGCAGTCATTCTGTTCCAGTAAGGTATTTTTGTTGATTTTGGGATTTTTATTTTAATTTAAATATATATATATACTTATAAAGATAAACGAAAAAAATTAGTTACAGTGGAAGTATATGTGTATGTAGAAAAAAAATAAAAATTTATTTTAGGTAAATTTGTTTAAATCTGATTTCTCTTTTTCGGCTAAATTAATTTGTTTAAAATCTAAAGGAATTAGTTGAATAAAAATCATTAATTTTGAATAAGTAATTTTAGAATTTAATAAAAAGAGAATTTTATAAATCGAAGTTGTTAGAAAATATAAAGGTGAATTGGTAAGAGAAAATTTTGTTTAATAGAATCATTTGGATAATTTAATTTATCTAATAGGAAATTTATT
Organism: Allium fistulosum; assembly: GCA_030737815.1. Taxonomy (NCBI): domain Eukaryota; kingdom Viridiplantae; phylum Streptophyta; class Magnoliopsida; order Asparagales; family Amaryllidaceae; genus Allium; species Allium fistulosum. The sequence continues at coordinate 717,727,319 of CM060905.1, read as the reverse complement.
TATTAAATTAGTTCAAATTAAAATTGTTAAACAATTTAATCCATTGAAAGGAAAATTTTGTTGGAATAAAATATTTTGTTAGAACAAATTTTGTTAAAAGAAAATTAATTTTTGAATTTAATTTTCTTATGAAATCAATTTATTAAAAAGAATAGTAATGAATTGTTCCGTCAATTTAAATAGTTAATAGAGAATTTGTTTAAAATAAATCATTTGATAAAAAAAAATTAAAGAATTGGTTTAAAGAAAATTAACAGACGATAATTTATTGTCAATTTATTCGAATATTAATGAATTGTATAAATATTTATACAAGGGCTATAAATCAAGAAATCAAGCCGAGAATGGAAATGGATGGCAAATTAAAAGCTAAGGTGAGATCTTCTCACTCAGATTTAAGTTTGAATTGCAGTTATTGATTGGTTTGTTTGAATGTGCTATTAGATATGATAGGATATATCTATATATATAGCAGTATATACATATTGGCATATGTATATATTGGATTGATTGATTTCCCGCCTCGTATAGCGGATGAGACCCTATTGCGCCGTTAGTAAGCGGATTTTTATAAAACCCATATACCGCGATAATTCCATACTGGAGCGGAATTGGTATTGTGCTAACATCTTTGGATGCAGGGAAATAGGTTGGAGGGATCCAACTGGATTCCTCACCAGTAGTTATTTATTTACAGATATTGTGATGTATTCTGTTATCATATGTTGAGATATGATATTGACTGTTGTGATTGACTAATTGATGCGTTGCATCATTGGATTCAAATTTTGAAATTTAAAAATAACGATGTTGATTTTAAAAGTGAAATTTTAAAAGTGATCTTTGAAAATATACGTTTATTTAAATTGTTGAATTGATTTACTTTAAATAGATAAACGTTAAAACTTTAAAGTTATAAAAGTTAAGATTTTGTGAATTCTAACAAAAAAATTAATTTCTTTTGAAATAAAGAGTTAAGAAATTTATAAAATGGTTTAAGTTGAGATTTTTGAATTATTAAACCAATGTATATAAAAGATGTATCAAATTGATATTTATCAATTAAAGTTATTGGAATTTTAAAATAAGTTTTATACGAAGATATGAAATTTATAATTATAAAATGTGAAGATATGAAATTTATAATTATAAAATGTGAAGATATGAAATTTATAATTATAAAATGCGAAGATATGAAATGTATAGAATTATAAATTGTAAAGATATGAAATTTATAGATTTATGAAATATGAAGTTGTAGAATGAATGATTATAAGAAATTTACTTATAAACTGGATTTTTGCCTTTAAAGGGAATATTGATCGAAGTTAATAAAAAAAAAGAAGATTTTATAAGTCAAAGTTGTTATAAAATAGAAAGAGAATTTATAAACGTTGTTTTATAAATTCGAAAGCAATTAAATTTGGTAAATCAAATATAGGAGGTCATTAAAGGAAATATATTCGCGATTTTGGATAGCGAATTATCTTTGAAATAAATGTGTAGAAAAGATTGAAATTGGGTTAAGTGAAGTATATTCACGATTTTGGACAGTGAATATATTATTGAATAAAATGGATTCATTTTTTTTAAGAAGTGATATTAAAAATGAAGTTAAACATTTTAAAGATGTTTTAAAATGTATTGTGAATCGAAATCATAGATTTCAACATTAAGGGATATATGAGCATAAAGTGTCAAAGCAAAATTCGCGGAGGCAAGCACTCGCAAGTGTTTGGGATGTCGCGAGTTATAAGTCATCGCGATTTGGGGTAGCATCGGCGACGAGGTCGCATTCGTTGGCGCGAGCACGAGAGGCAAGTCGCAGCGACGAAGCTAGGGCTTCGTTCAGAGATTCGAGCTCGCGTGCTTGGGAAAACTCGATCGAGCTGTTGTGATGCTCGAGGCTGGAACGCGGCGGTGATGAGGCCAGTCGACGATTGGGTGGAGGGCATTGTCGAGCAGTAGACTGGATGAGGAACGATCGCTCGATGGCCAGAAAAACATTGGGTGGAGTCACGTTCTGGAGAGAGATGTCGTGAGGTATTCGATTTTTATTTCAATGTGAATTTGATTTAATAATTTGTATATACGTGTAGATGAGGATGGAAATATCTATATATACATATACATATATATATATATATATATATTAGAAAAAAAATGAAATGTTGATACAGTAAATGATAAAGGTAAGATTTTCAAAGTGGAAATTTTATATATATATATAAAGGGAGGTTTACGGTCACAGTTTAAGCTTGGAAAAAGAAACAATACTTTCATATTAAAATAAACAGTAAGGATTAAAACAGAGAAAAGTAATTTAATTTACAGTAAGGGATATATGTGTATTTATTTTTATAAATATATAAGTGAATATACAGAAAGGGTAATTTTATTTTAATCAAATAAATACCTACTTATAGGTGAAACAGTAAATGTACATATTTTAAATTTGCTAAGTTTATTTTTTATAATAGATTTGGTGATAAATTTATTCAGTTTACCTATTTAATCATTTTTAGATACTAAAAGACTTTTATAAGGAAAAAATATTAGTTTTAAATTTAATTTAAGTTTAAAATTAAATTTATTAAATGGTGAATTGAATTGTTCGAATTTATTTTGAATATTAATAAAATCATTAGCTAGGAAATTTGAACTAATTAGCCTAAATTAAGTTCTTAAACGAAAATTAAATTTTCCGAGTAGTTCAAAATATTTAATAAAGAAATTTTGAGTAATTTTGTTGAATAGTTGAAGAGATTAAATTAATTATTGGTTTAAATAAAACTATCAATTAATTTAACTATTAAAATGAAATCACCAATGAATCAAAATAGTCAAATGAAATTTATTATTCGATCTGTTCGAATATTAATATATCGTATAATTGCTTATACAAGGTCAAAAGATCGTGAAAACCAAATTGGAATCGAAGTGGGATTGCAAAATTAAAAGCTAAGGTGAGATTTTTCTCACTCAAAATATATTTGTATGGCAGTTATTGATGGATTGTTATTTGGATGTGATATAGTATATATAGTATTATATATAGCAATATATACATATTGGCATATGTATATATTGGATTGATTGATTTCCCGCCTCGTATAGCGGATGAGACCCTATTGCGCCGTTAGTAAGCGGATGATATTTTTATAAAACCTATATACCGCGATATTCCACCTTGAAGTGGAATTGGTATTGTGCTAACGTCTTTGGATGCAGGGAAACAGGTTGGAGGGATCCAACTGGACCCCTCATATTGATTGAATTTATTATATTATGATATGATAAAATCTGTGAATGATTATATTGATATGATTGATCATATTGAAGTTTGGAAATTGTTTGAAAGCTAAAATTTAGCTGAATGGATGTTTGATATCATTGGATTCCAAAAATAAACGAAATTGAATTTTTGAAATTCAAGTAGAAATTTTTAAGTGAATTAATTTTAGATATTGAATAAATTTGAAGAAAGAAGAATTTTAAACATAAAACGTTGATTTTTTTTAATCTTATCAAATTTATTTCCAGAATAAAGTGAAAATATTAAATAAATGGATTCGTAAAATAGTGATTATAAATTGAAGAATTTAATTTAGATTTGGATTTTTAAATAGATTGAAAGAGACAAAGAAATTTATTCTCTTTAAAAGGAATTTATTTAAAGATGAAATAAGTTGGAAGTCCAATTAGAAATTAAATTTATGAATTGAAATAACTTGGGAAATCAATGTAAAAATGATTTCAAATTGAAGAATTCTTTTAAAAAAAATAGAATATTGAATAAATTGGAAAGAATAAGGAAATTATTTAGAAATGATAAAATTTTGGAAATCAATCTGTAATTGATGCAGTATTTGGAAATGATGTTAAAATGGGTTTATAAAAGGATAGAATTTCCAGTTTGTAAAGTTTTAAAAGAATGATCTTTATAAATAAATGAAATTATAAGTATTTAACTTATAATATGGATTGTGGTATAAAAGTTGAATTGTGAATTGAATTGGTAAATAAAGAAGATTTATAAATTGAAGTTTTTATAAATAGAAATAGAATTTATAAACGTTGTTTTATAAATTCAAAAATCAATCGAATTTGATAAATTAAATATAGGAGATTATCAAAGAAGATATATTCGCGTTTTTGGATAGCGAATTTTTATTGAAATAAAATGTGTAGAGATTATTGAAAATGTGGTTAGTGAAGTATATTCACGATTTTGGACAGTGAATATATTATTAAATAAAATGGATTTATTTTTGAAGAAGTGATATTAAAAATGAAGTTAAACATTTTAAAGATGTTTTAAAATGTATTATGAATCGAAAGCATAGATTTCAACATTTATTGTTGAAATAGACGTTTTCGAAGAAATAAGGAAATGGTTGACTATAACAGTGTTGTTATAGTAAATGATTTCCGAAAGGAAATGTTTTTATCTAATATTGGGATTTACATATCTATCTTAATTTCGAATCCCTATACTAGTGATTTTGGGTCGTCGTAACGATGTTTTACGCAACATTCATTTTGACCCAAATAAATGTGTTAAGAGAATATTTTCCTTAAAGAATGAAATATATACTTAATATTGATTTAAGTATATCGAATATTTTCAAATGTTGAAAATAAATAGATTTGTGAATTTCTTATTATTCAATAAGTATGGAAATGTTTGTCCAATATGAAATAAACGTTTAAGAATTATCTTTCTAAAGATAAGTCGAAAGTGAATATTGAAATCGATTGAAAATCATATATCAGTAGATATTTTTGAAATATAAATTCACTATGGAATTTATAAAAGAAATGGAAATTCGTTTTAAATAAATATTGATTTATTTTTAAAGTGTGGAAATTTTATATCTAGTAAAGATATTTTGGAAAATAAATAATTTGGAAAATTATTTGGAATCTGATGATGTTGCGCATCTTTATTGATAGTTAAATAACCGACTATCAATAATTACCTTTAAATAGGTATTTGTTGTGAATTGGATGAATTTGAATGCCACACTTATTTTTGAATAAGCGCTCACTATTCGGGTTAGCCGGGAAAGGACCATGGGGTCGTATAACCCATTCCGAATATGTGATACGTCGTAATGAATCGCATTTGATGACCGGTGTTGAAGACCGGATATTTTTGAAAACGGAAGGATTACCGTCGAGTTACTCTACATCGACTGATCTTCGATTTAGAGGTTTTATCACCCTTAGTGACGGGAAGTCCAGACGTGATTGAAAATTATCCGGAATTGCAAGGGCTTCGTGAGAAGTGCCTTCGGTTCTGTTCGATCCCGGAACAGACTTGTATGGATTGTATGTCTGACGTTACAAATTGAGATATAAAGCTGATTTCTTTCAAATACATTTCTGTTGGTGGCGGAGAATTTATTCTCTTAGCTTAACACCCTTCTCTGAGACGTACGAGCTCAGAGGTTATGTAGTTGAAATTTATCAGCGATATACTCCCAATTTGGTAACGTGACATGCTGAGTGTTGCTGTGATGATCAATGTTTGATCATTTGTGATATGATCATTTGTTTGATCATTTATCTTTGTGATCATAGGTTGATCATTTGTTGACCCAAGGCATGGCTTTGTGAATAAAGCGTAGCTTTGTGGACGAGACTTCGTCGGACCTCACACCCCGGAAATGGTCAAAACAGGAAGGATGCAGCAAGGTTCTAGGAAGTAGCGCCCCTTAGTGTATGTCATTCCTTCTGGATAAAGGTGGTATCATGGTATGGAGCCCAGATACTTAACCTATGTTGTTGCTGCAAATTTATTACTTTGTGGTTGTTGCGAATCGAGGATCCTCGGGAAGATCGGTGACGATCGGGGGATGGCATACGCGTGTCAGTAGTTACCTATTTTTGCAGAGGTAACCCGGCCTTGTGTTGGCAGAGATCCGGTTAGGTTCTCGGGACGTCATTCCAGAGGCGTTTCCATGTGGCAATGGGAAGTTCCTTGGCCTGACCATTTGTTGGAAATCCAAAGAAACAATACGATCTTGTACGGTTTTAGTTGTAGAACCTATCATTCACTTATGGTGGCGCCCCACTGTTTGGATGGTAGCTATAGTAGGCATAACGTGAAATGCCTATGCTGGCTAAGATTCATATTATACTTTCGAAATGATTTTTCTACACTATGCACTAATAATAATATCAAAAAAATGATTTGATTTTGCGTATCAAGCATCTTTGACTATCATAAGGAGAAATCTCCTCCGATTCTGCGTTTGCATTGTGTGTGTGCGGGAGGCCTTATGGTAGTCTCATTTTCTAAAAGCATTGCGAAATTGACTTTAAAAATCTTCCTGTTGTTTATTTTAAAAATAACTGTTTTACGATCTCACACCAGTCACCATGACTGACTCGGAGTTTATTGTTTCCCTTCTAAACTCTGGGTGCCGACCAATTTCCACACGGGCAGTCTAGAGTTAGGTTATCAGGATATTCTGGATATTCTGGAGTTTTGGAAGCAAGCTGGATGGCGAGACGTAGTATTTGTATCTGATATATTTATTCTACTGTGTATTCTGTATGAGGACAAGTTATATAACTATCCATTGATGTGATGTATTGTATTGAGTTGTATATTGACTCTGATTGATGTATGTATAAAACTGATATAGTTCTTTGTTTAAAAGACTAGTGATTATCTATTATATTTTTGTTCCGCTGCGATATGTAAGATTCTGATATTGTCTCTATTCTGTATCTGTTGTTGTTCTATTGTTCTTCTTTCTTTTTATTCTATCTTTTCTTCCTTTTCTTTCTTTTAAACCCTAAGAATTCGGTTTTCCGGCACCCGTTTGCTTGGCAGTCGATACAGTGGACGTATTGATGTCGACATTCGGAAGTCGAATTTTCGGGTCCTTACAACGTGGTATCAGAGCATATGGTTAAGCGACAACCCTGCTTTGTTGGGTGTTACTCATTAGAGATAGAGTCAGTAGTACTCTAGAATGAGTGTGAGTGTAATAATAGATATGAGCGCGTATTTGTTATTGAATATAAAATTTGTTTTGTATTGTGTTGACTTATCGGTTGATTGTTTATAGATTCTGGTCAGTGCAGTCTAGCAAACTGTATTGATAGGGGTTTATAAACTCTTAATCAAGATAAACCGACACAGTATTGTTTTTGAATAGGGTGAATGAGATAATTTTGCCCAAACAATTTTATATAGAAAAAAAACGATTTACTGTAAATTATTACAGTATATGGTTGGATGGTTGTTGGAAGTGATAGTATTAAGTTATTATCATCGAAATTAAATAAGAAATTTAAATCATAACTCCAAAGTTAAGAAAAGTAAATTCACATACAAATGAAATTTAAGAATATAAATTTTAAAAGTGATTTGTAATTTGAAACGGAATTCCAGAGAAGTATTTGGAAATGTTTTGAAAAGAATTTGAAAATTTTGGAAAGTTTAAATTCCTTTTTGATTTGAAGATGAATTTCAAAGTTTTTGAAAAGTATTTTGGAGAGTTGAAAGCTCTAAACTCTTTTCGGTCACTGGAAAATAATTCCGATGATGACCATGGCATCATTGGTGTTCATTTTCGGGTTTCCAAAAGAGGAATTGCTGCCAAATTGTTTTAAATGGAAGTTGTTTGAAAAATTTAGGTTTTGTTTTGGAAATTCAAAGGATAATTTGAATTGTTTTCAAAATGATTTTTTGAAAAGTTGGTAAGACTCTGGAATACCATATAAGAATATTTATGAAATATTATGAAGTTGATAACTTGTAAAGTTTAAATAAAAATCTAACTTAAAAGAAATGAATTCATATATGAATAGAATTTGTGAATATGAAATATTAATGTGATATATAATTTGAAATAAAGTTCCAGAAAAATATTTGAAGATAAAATTCATAATGGAATGTGAACAAGTTAATAACTTATAACATATTTGAAATTTGATTGGAATTAAGTTAAATAAAATTAAATTGTGTTTGTGAATGAACCAATGAGATAACATTTGAAAATGAAATGAGATTCGAATCAAGTAGAATAAAATCCAAACCTGAGAAAAATAAAATGGATTGAATCCGAATAAACTTCTTTGATAATTAATTAATTCAGGAAATGGAAGCTGAATTAGTTAAATTGAAATTTGAATTGTGTGAAATAAAATGAAGTTTTAAGATTAGTTTGAAAGTATAAAATTGAATTCAGATGAATTTGAAATATTGATTGAATGACAATGAATATATGACTTCAATAGTAAGCTAAAAAAAATGTATAAGTAGTTTATATTGGAAATTTTGTAATAGAATGTGCAAAATTTGTTTGAATATTATGACTGGATATTATGGCTAGTAGGATATACAGGTGTTATAATGAAATTGGGATTTTGATTTCAAAGACAAATTTGAATTGCACGACAAAAGGTATGTATTTTAAATTTCAAGTATGAAATTTGTTGATTTCTTCTCTAGCCGCTTGGCTTTTTCTTTTCTTTTTGAAATCTGAGAGTCCGTAGGGACGTTTTGTATTCGTGCCGTATTAGCCGCGCAAAGGAGACGCTGGCGAAATTTTTCGAAAATTTCGGGCGTTAGAAAATTTTTGAGAAAATTTGAAAGTTAAAATTTGAATTTAAATTTGAATTGAGAAGTAAATCAATGTTGTTTTAAAACTTATAATTGGAATTGGAAAGTTAGTTGAATTAATAACGAATCTTTAGTAGAAAGATTTGATTTGTAATTTGATAAAACTATTGGATGTTGAAAAATAGTAGACGAGTTAAGGACCTTTCTTCCTAACCTGTAATTTCGGGACGAAATTCTTTTAAGGAGGGAAGTTTGTAACGACCCAGAATTTTGAACAAATTAAATTGAGAATATTTAATTAATTTTAAATATTTGAATGATGATTTAATTTGAATCCCCGATATAACTCTGAATTTGGCGATTAAATTATAAAATTTAATCTATTGAATGCTGAATAAAAATTTAAATCTTCAGTTTTAAGCCGAAGAAAAATATTTCAAAAGCTTTTAAAATTTATATTGATGATACTGAAGATAATTGAAGCTTCAGAATCGAGTTTGAAACTGTTTTGTTTAGTTTTGAAATTATATCGTTCGAATCAATAATTAAAAATAGCCGTCCGAGGCACAGTCTCGGAATGCGACGAAACTAGTTCCATTGGGTCCGTAATATTGAATTATTATCGGATTTCAAATTTCGTATTGATCGGAGTTGTTTTGTGACCGTACGGTTAGAAAACGTGTTGAAATTTTAAAGCGAATTCAATTTAAAAATCTAAATTTATATTATTTAACATTACCATGTATCTCCCCTAACTCACGCCTTAAATCACGCTGAAGATCACGAAATTTATCATGCAGACCATACTCCCTTCAACCTTAAATATCTCATCCCCTCCCTCTTTAAAACGAAATCGAGCTCTCTCCAGTTCAAAATGAAATTATGCCGAGCTTCTCCCTTCTATTTAAAATCAACGAAATCACTTCGTTCCAAATTTTTATAGAGAATTCAAAATCAAATAAAGGGGCCGTCTTTCAGTTCGAAACAAATGGGCAAACTCGAGCATAAAGTGTCAAAGCAAAATTCGCGGAGGCAAGCACTCGCAAGTGTTTGGGATGTCGCGAGTTACAAGTCATCACGATTTGGGGTAGCATCGGCGACGAGGTCGCATTCGTTGGCGCGAGCGCGAGAGGCAAGTCGCGGCGACGAAGCTAGGGCTTCGTTCAGAGATTCGAGCTCGTGTGCTTGGGAAAACTCGATCGAGCTGTTGTGATGCTCGAGGCTGGAACGCGGTGGTGATGAGGCCAGTCGACGATTGGGGGGAGGGAATTGTCGAGCAGTAGACTGGATGAGGAACGATCGCTCGATGACCAGAAAAACATTGGGTGGAGTCACGTTCTGGAGAGAGATGTCGTGAGGTATTCGATTTTTATTTCAATGTGAATTTGATTTAATAATTTGTATATACGTGTAGATGAGGATGGAAATATCTATATATACATATACATATATATATAGATTAGAAAAAAAAATGAAATGTTGATACAGTAAATGATAAAGGTAAGATTTTCAAAGTGGAAATTTTATATATATATAAAGGGAGGTTTACGGTCACAGTTTAAGCTTGGAAAAAGAAACAATACTTTCATATTAAAATAAACAGTAAGGATTAAAACCGAGAAAAGTAATTTAATTTACAGTAAGGGATATATGTCTATTTATTTTTATAAATATATAAGTGAATATACAGAAAGGGTAATTTTATTTTAATCAAATAAATACCTACTTATAGGTGAAACAGTAAATGTACATTTTAAATTTGCTAAGTTTATTTTTTTATAATAGATTTGGTGATAAATTTTTTCAGTTTACCTATTTAATCATTTTTAGATACTAAAAGACTTTTATAAGGAAAAAATATTAGTTTTAAATTTAATTTAAGTTTAAAATTAAATTTATTAAATAGTGAATTGAATTGTTCGAATTTATTTTGAATATTAATAAAATCATTAGCTACGAAATTTTAACTAATTAGCCTAAATTAAGTTCTTAAACGAAAATTAAATTTTCCGAGTAGTTCAAAATATTTAATAAAGAAATTTTGAGTAATTTTGTTGAATAGTTGAAGAGATTAAATTAATTATTGGTTTAAATAAAACTATCAATTAATTTAACTATTAAAATGAAATCACCGATGAATCAAAATAGTCAAATGAAATTTATTATTCGATCTGTTCGAATATTAATATATCGAATAATTGCTTATACAAGGTCAAAAGATCGTGAAAACCAAATTGGAATCGAAGTGGGATTGCAAAATTAAAAGCTAAGGTGAGATTTTTCTCACTCAAAATATATTTGTATGGCAATTATTGATGGATTGTTATTTGGATGTGATATAGTATATATAGTATTATATATAGCAATATATACATATTGGCATATGTATATATTGGATTGATTGATTTCCCGCCTCGTATAGCGGATGAGACCCTATTGCGCCGTTAGTAAGCGGATGATATTTTTATAAAACCTATATACCGCGATATTCCACCTTGAAGTGGAATTGGTATTGTGCTAACGTCTTTGGATGCAGGGAAACAGGTTGGAGGGATCCAACTGGACCCCTCATATTGATTGAATTTATTATATTATGATATGATAAAATCTGTGAATGATTATATTGATATGATTGATCATATTGAAGTTTGGAAATTGTTTGAAAGCTAAAATTTAGCTGAATGGATGTTTGATATCATTGGATTCCAAAAATAAACGAAATTGAATTTTTGAAATTCAAGTAGAAATTTTTAAGTGAATTAATTTTAGATATTGAATAAATTTGAAGAAAGAAGAATTTTAAACATAAAACGTTGATTTTTTTTAATCTTATCAAATTTATTTCCAGAATAAAGTGAAAATATTAAATAAATGGATTCGTAAAATAGTGATTATAAATTGAAGAATTTAATTTAGATTTGGATTTTTAAATAGATTGAAAGAGACAAAGAAATTTATTCTCTTTAAAAGGAATTTATTTAAAGATGAAATAAGTTGGAAGTCCAATTAGAAATTAAATTTATGAATTGAAATAACTTGGGAAATCAATGTAAAAATGATTTCAAATTGAAGAATTCTTTTAAAAAAAATAGAATATTGAATAAATTGGAAAGAATAAGGAAATTATTTAGAAATGATAAAATTTTGGAAATCAATCTGTAATTGATGCAGTATTTGGAAATGATGTTAAAATGGGTTTATAAAAGGATAGAATTTCCAGTTTGTAAAGTTTTAAAAGAATGATCTTTATAAATAAATGAAATTATAAGTATTTAACTTATAATATGGATTGTGGTATAAAAGTTGAATTGTGAATTGAATTGGTAAATAAAGAAGATTTATAAATTGAAGTTTTTATAAATAGAAATAGAATTTATAAACGTTGTTTTATAAATTCAAAAATCAATCGAATTTGATAAATTAAATATAGGAGATTATCAAAGAAGATATATTCGCGTTTTTGGATAGCGAATTTTTATTGAAATAAAATGTGTAGAGATTATTGAAAATGTGGTTAGTGAAGTATATTCACGATTTTGGACAGTGAATATATTATTAAATAAAATGGATTTATTTTTGAAGAAGTGATATTAAAAATGAAGTTAAACATTTTAAAGATGTTTTAAAATGTATTATGAATCGAAAGCATAGATTTCAACATTTATTGTTGAAATAGACGTTTTCGAAGAAATAAGGAAATGGTTGACTATAACAGTGTTGTTATAGTAAATGATTTCCGAAAGGAAATGTTTTTATCTAATATTGGGATTTACATATCTATCTTAATTTCGAATCCCTATACTAGTGATTTTGGGTCGTCGTAACGATGTTTTACGCAACATTCGTTTTGACCCAAATAAATGTGTTAAGAGAATATTTTCCTTAAAGAATGAAATATATACTTAATATTGATTTAAGTATATCGAATATTTTCAAATGTTGAAAATAAATAGATTTGTGAATTTCTTATTATTCAATAAGTATGGAAATGTTTGTCCAATATGAAATAAACGTTTAAGAATTATCTTTCTAAAGATAAGTCGAAAGTGAATATTGAAATCGATTGAAAATCGTATATCAGTAGATATTTTTGAAATATAAATTCACTATGGAATTTATAAAAGAAATGGAAATTCGTTTTAAATAAATATTGATTTATTTTTACAGTGTGGAAATTTTATATCTAGTAAAGATATTTTGGAAAATAAATAATTTGGAAAATTATTTGGAATCTGATGATGTTGCGCATCTTTATTGATAGTTAAATAACCGACTATCAATAATTACCTATAAATAGGTATTTGTTGTGAATTGGATGAATTTGAATGCCACACTTATTTTTGAATAAGCGCTCACTATTCGGGTTAGCCGGGAAAGGACCATGGGGTCGTATAACCCATTCCGAATATGTGATACGTCGTAATGAATCGCATTTGATGACCGGTGTTGAAGACCGGATATTTTTGAAAACGGAAGGATTACCGTCGAGTTACTCTACATCGACTGATCTTCGATTTAGAGGTTTTATCACCCTTAGTGACGGGAAGTCCAGACGTGATTGAAAATTATCCGGAATTGCAAGGGCTTCGTGAGAAGTGCCTTCGGTTCTGTTCGATCCCGAAACAGACTTGTATGGATTGTATGTCTGACGTTACAAATTGAGATATAAAGCTGATTTCTTTCAAATACATTTCTGTTGGTGGCGGAGAATTTATTCTCTTAGCTTAACACCCTTCTCTGAGACGTACGAGCTCAGAGGTTATGTAGTTGAAATTTATCAGCGATATACTCCCAATTTGGTAACGTGACATGCTGAGTGTTGCTGTGATGATCAATGTTTGATCATTTGTGATATGATCATTTCTTTGATCATTTATCTTTGTGATCATAGGTTGATCATTTGTTGACCCAAGGCATGGCTTTGTGAACAAAGCGTAGCTTTGTGGACGAGACTTCGTCGGACCTCACACCCCGGAAATGGTCAAAACAGGAAGGATGCAGCAAGGTTCTAGGGAGTAGCGCTCCTTAGTGTATGTCATTCCTTCTGGATAAAGGTGGTATCATGGTATGGAGCCCAGATACTTAACCTATGTTGTTGCTGCAAATTTATTACTTTGTGGTTGTTGCGAATCGAGGATCCTCGGGAAGATCGGTGACGATCGGGGGATTGCATACGCGTGTCAGTAGTTACCTATTTTTGCAGAGGTAACCCGGCCTTGTGTTGGCAGAGATCCGGTTAGGTTCTCGGGACGTCATTCCAGAGGCGTTTCCATGTGGCAATGGGAAGTTCCTTGGCCTGACCATTTGTTGGAAATCCAAAGAAACAATACGATCTTGTACGGTTTTAGTTGTAGAACCTATCATTCACTTATGGTGGCGCCCCACTGTTTGGATGGTAGCTATAGTAGGCATAACATGAAATGCCTATGCTGGCTAAGATTCATATTATACTTTCGAAATGATTTTTCTACACTATGCACTAATAATAATATCAAAAAAATGATTTGATTTTGCGTATCAAGCATCTTTGACTATCATAAGGAGAAATGTAACGACCCCGAAATTTAATTTTATTTAAATCGATAATTAAATTTATTTTTGAATAAAAATAGTAAAATAAATCGATAAAATGGAGCGAGTTTCCCCGAATTCAAGTATATTTTGTATAAATCGTTTACATTTAAAAATACTATAAATATATGTATATATTTGATTTGAATTTAAATCTTAAATATTTGGGTTAGAGATTGAAATAGAAATAGAGTTGTATGCTTAGCAGCTAAGTCAAACAAGTATAAACCTATTTTGTACACTTGAAAAAAAAGAATAAAGAAACTTAGCAAGTACATACAATATCATCTAAGCCGAAATTTTGTTTTATAAACAAAGAAGAGGAAAAGAATTTGTAGAACCAATTTCCTTATACCAGCCGAGCAAAACAAGTAAGCATATATTAGACATGAAGTACTCAAACATTAAATGCAGCCACCATTGATCACTTCAGCCTACAAAACAAAAGAAATTATCCCTGTCTTGTGTTGTACAAACCCAACATAAAATATATCACTTGTACAAGTAACATTATCACCTGTAAACCCATTTTCTTTTATCAACCTCCTCACATCAGTTCGTTCCATTAAAACTGAGTAAAATGAAAATTAAAGTGATATCATCCTCATTCAAAAACAATTATCAACTTAGAAACATCCACATAAACATCAAAACAAATCAGAAAATCAAAAGGGAGAGCAACTCAAAGCAAAGTTCAAACCTCATTCAAGTAGAAGGCTCTGTTCTTCTTCTTAATCACTGTGAGTAACTACACCTCTTTAAACTTAAGTATTAAGATTGTTGATTATTCTATCTGGAATGAATATGAGTATGATTCCCTGTGGATATATGTTGGTATTTGAATGAATGCATACCTGTACCATTTGATACCATGTTCCTGTTTATCTTTAGTCCCAGGTTTGCAAATAACTTTTGATTTCTTAATCTGATAACTATTATAACCTGCAATATAAACGGAAGTTGTTGCTTTGAATATAAGTTAAGTTTTAAAAATTCATTCCAGTCAAAATAATTTGTTGATTGTTCTGTAAACCAAAAGAACTGAGCAAAACTTTAAATGGGTCGAAATACAAGTTTCTTAATTCACGAATTCAGGTATGTAAGTCGAATCCTTATACTAAAACGTGATTTTTAAATCAAGAACCAAAATTTTTAGATGGGGGTTTAAAGAGCAGTATGGGTTTGTTCGAATTTCGAAATTTTGGCATTCTCTGGCGACCCACTGTCTCGTGATGGTTGAGGCTTAGGCTAGTAATGGAGGGACGAACGGTGGTTGCGGGAAAATTAGTGTGATGGTGGGTAGTTGATCGTGGAGGTGGCGGCGAGCAGTTTTCAGTTCGTAACCCTAGTTTGGTCGAGGCCGAGTATTTTGGTTCGTTTGCTTCCTACAGTTGATCGAGTGTTATGAGATTTTGGGGAATGATAGTTGGGTAGTAGATGAAGTCGAGGCCGGAGTGGCAGAACGTTAGGTGGTTGAATTTGTGCAAGCGTGGCGATGACAGGTTTTGGGGTGGTGACGCTCTTGCGTTTCCAGGCTTCGAATTTGTACTCGATTTTGATTTCGAGTCAGGGGATGAGTGATTTGATGTTCGAGTTTGTGTATGGGGATGTTAGACGATGAGGGAAGATCATCGATGATTATCGGAATCGATCAAAGTCACCGTGCATGTGCACGGTGAACATTCTGGTGATGTTCTATTGTTTTGAGCAGCAGTTTACACTCGCATTTTACTCGAGTAAATGGGAGTTTGGCTCAAAGTAGAGGGGGTTGTGCCTCGAAGCAGTTTTCAGTTTTCTCGGGTCAGTTATTGTTTCAGGTTTCTTTTGTAAAACCTGGCAGTAATTTGAAGTTTGAACAAATTAAATGAAAGTTAAAATTCTAAAAGTAGATTTAAACAAGGTTTAAATCCAGTTGAAGTATGAATTCAAATTTAAATCTTTGAATTCAAATCTGAAATGAAATAAAAGTTCTAAATTATTTAAAAGTAGTTTTCAGGCTTTAAATACCTGACAGTTTCAGATTTTTCAATTTAATTTAAAATTTTGAAAACCAGAACTTAAACAGTGGTTTAAATTCAAAGTTAGTGTTTAGATGCAAATAAACTTTTGAATCTTAAGGTTTTAAAATGTGAATTTGGATTTTTAAATTCAAGGTTTTAAAAGCAAGTTGAATCAAAGTTGTAAATCAAATGTTTAAATTAAGGTTAATTAATTTATATGATTTATAAATTAAGGAAATTGATTTGAGGATAATTAATAAATGATTAAAGGTTAATTAATAAAAAAAAATGGTTTATAATTAATTAATGGTTAATTAACCAAGAATTGTAGTTTATTCATAAGTAATTAATCTGGTATAAATTAATTAAAATCAGATATAAATTGACCTTACTTATGAATATTTGGATTCTATTGGATGACTTGATTATTTGATATCCCTGATATATGATGCTTTGTGATACATCCTGATTTATGTTGTGATCTGTAGTTTACTTATCTGTGACCTTTATATATCTATGATCTGTGAATGAACGATAAGCGTTGTTCTTATACCGCTTATCGAATTATATTTCTGTATTCTGATATGTGATGATTCATTTTGTTGCACTACTGTGTGAAACCCTGGACCACACTTTTACACACACAAATATGGATTTCACGTGGAAATCGGTTAAGTCACAGATAATGTAAATTTGATGTTTTTGAAATTGAAATTTTAATTTCAATTGATTTTGAAATTAGAAATTCGGGTTTAAAGTGAAAAGCTTTTGAAATGGAATTTCAAAGATAAAAGTTATTTTGAATAACTTAATCGAGTTATGAAAATTTAAATAATTTGATTTAAATTTGAATTCAAGTTTGGAATTGAATCCTATGATTTGAAACTAGGGATTAAAGATGATATAAATGTGTTTATATAAAGTTAAACCATTTAAAAGTATAATTTTGAGAATTTGAATTTAACCCAAGAACCTTAACTCGTATGAATAAATCAGATTTTCTAAAATGAAACTGTTTGTTTTAAAAGAATAAAAGCTTTCAGATAAGCAATGAAATTCCAGTTTAATTAAAGGAATTTCAATATTGAATTGAAAAATGGTTTTCCAAGTTATGAATGAATTGTTTTGAAAAGCTATGATTTGAATCTATTATCTTTAACAGATTTAAAATAATGATTGGTTTAAATCATTTGAAATGAGATTGTTTTGAAAGCTATAAGTTAAATCTTTGATTTGAAGATTTAACGAGTTAATCGAATTGAAAGGGAAATTAATTTGGAAAATCTGTGAATGAATCTTTTGTTTAAAAGATTAAAGTGTGGAAACTATTTAAACCATAAAGGTTGAATCTTTTTGTTTAAAAATTTGAAAATGGTAATTTGTTAAATCAGTTGAAAAGAAAGATTTTGGGTAATAAGTTGTGACTTAATTGAAATCTCATATCCATATGTTTTTAAATATTACGCTCACTATTCGGTTTAGCCGGGAGAGGACCTTTGGGTCGTATAACCCATTCCGAATATGTGATACGTCGTATATGGATAGCATTTGAAGACCGTTGTTGAAGACCGGATATTTTTGAAAATGGAAGGATTACCGTCGAGATACTCTGCATCGGCTGATCCCCGGTATAGAGGTTTTATCACCCTTAGTGACGGGAAGTCCGGACGTGATTGGAAATTATCCGGATTTGCAAGGGCTTCGTGAGAAGTGCCTTTGGTTCTGTTCGATCCCGGAACAGACTTGTATGGATTGTATGTCTGACATTACACTTTGAGATATAAAGCCGATTCCTTTCAAATACATATCTGTTTGGTGGCGGAGAATTTATTCTCTTAGCTTAACACCCTTCTCTGAGACGTACGAGCTCAGAGGTTATGTAGTTGAAATTTATCAGCGATATATTCCCAATTTGGTAATGTGGCATGCTGAGTGTAGCTGTGTGATGATCATCGTTTGATCATTTGTGATATGATCATTTGTTTGATCATTTATCTTTGTGATCATAGGTTGATCATCTGTTGACCCAAAGCGTGGCTTTTTGAAAAAGCGTAGCTTTGTGGACGAGACTTCGTCAGGGCCTCACAACCCGGAAATGGTCGAAACAGGAATGTTGCAGCAAGGTTATGAGGGTCGCGCCCTTTAGGGTATGTCATTTCCTTCTGGAAAAGGGGTGGTATCATGGTATGGAGCCCAGATACTTACTCATGTGGATACACTTTATTATGTGTGATGTTGGTTATCGAGGCCTCGGATAAAGGTCCCAAAGGACCGGGGGGTGGCATATTCGTGAGTTACCTGTTACAGGGGTAACCCGGCCTTGTTTGGCAGAGAGCAGTTTGTCTCTCGGGACGTCCCGCCAGAGGCGATCCCATGCGGCGGAAGGAAGTTCCTTAGCCTGACCATTTGTTGGAAATCCATTTCTCCAATACGGAACTTGTACGGTTTTAGTTGTAGAACCTGCCATTTACTTATGGTGGCGCCCCACTGTTTAAATGGTAGCTATAGTAGGCATAGTTCGAAATGTCTATGCTGGCTAAGATTAATATTATACTTTCGAAATGTTTTCTGCACTATGCACTAATAATAATAATTCAATGATTTTGCGTAGTAAGCATCTTTGACTATCATAAGAAGAAATCTCCTCCAATTCTGCGTTTGCATTGTGTGTGTGGCGGGAGGTCTTATGGTAGTTTCATTTTCCAAAAGCATTGCGGATTTCAATGTTTAAAACCTTTTGTGTTTGTTTAAAGATAAACTGTTTTTGTTGCTTACACCAGTCCCATGACTGATCCGGAGTTTATTGTTCCCTTCCTAAACTCTGGGTGCTCATAATTTTCCACACGAGCAGTCTAGAGTTGGGTTTCTCAGATATTCAGGTTTAGTAGATTATCTGGAGCTAGTTCATTCATCGGAGTTGCTTATCTTGGAGTTGTGGATTCATTCTTGTCTGAAGATCATTTTGGAGTTATCATTCCTATTGATATTGTTCCGCTGCTGGTGTTATCATTTTCTTTTCCGCTGCTATTTGTTGTATCATATCTCTGATGTATATTGATATTCATTGTATCACTCTGTTGTATCAGATAATATATATCAATGTATTATTCTTTTCTTCCGCTATGTTATTTACTTAATTGTGTTATAGCTCCGGCGAATCGGATTTGAACGGTCGAATCTGTGGCATTCTAGTACAATGTGAAGTACGGATGTTGATTTTCGAGCGGGCAAAACCCGATACGTTACATGTGGTATCAGAGCTAAGGTTGAACTTTAGCTCAGGAGTATAACACATTAAGTAGCTCATTAGAGATAGGGTGAAGTATACCCTAGAATGAGTAATTCTCAGATATCCGTTCGAATACCTCAGTAAATTCTCTTGCTATCCACTGATAGTGAGTATGAGTGCAAGAAGAGGACGAGATAGGGGACAGAGGAGTACGACTATTAATGGTCGATACTCTGTAACTATAGTGGAAACAATCTTTTCTCTATCAATCTCTTTTGTTCAACATCTTTTTTCTCAATTCTTCGATAATTTCTGGTAGATCCAGGAATAAATTCGATATATTAATATGGGACATAAACTCCGGATGGACCAAAATTGTTTGTATGGATGAATTGGTTGCTTTGATTGTTATGGTTGATAGGTATACTTTAGTTCTAAACTAAAAATTTTGAAATTGTATCCATATATCTATCTATTCTTTGGGTCCCAGTACATTCTATGAATGGTTAGTTATCCTTTCGAACTGACCGATGCCACTGCATACTTCGTAGATCTGGTTAACTCGAGTATTTTGTGAAGTGTTAAACAAATTCGTTCTTGTATCTGTTATTAATGTTCTGATTTGGTAAGCCAAATGCAGAACAGATGTTCAGTTGATTTGATAAATCCTGTTTCGTCTATCTTTTTGTCTCCTTGGCAATTTCGAGGACGAAATTCTTTTAAGGGGGGAAGTTTGTAACGACCCCGAAATTTAATTTTATTTAAATCGATAATTAAATTTATTTTTGAATAAAAATAGTAAAATAAATCGATAAAATGGAGCGAGTTTCCCCGAATTCAAGTATATTTTGTATAAATCGTTTACATTTAAAAATACTATAAATATATGTATATATTTGATTTGAATTTAAATCTTAAATATTTGGGTTAGAGATTGAAATAGAAATAGAGTTGTATGCTTAGCAGCTAAGTCAAACAAGTATAAACCTATTTTGTACACTTGAAAAAAAAGAATAAAGAAACTTAGCAAGTACATACAATATCATCTCAGCCGAAATTTTGTTTTATAAACAAAGAAGAGGAAAAGAATTTGTAGAACCAATTTCCTTATACCAGCCGAGCAAAACAAGTAAGCATATATTAGACATGAAGTACTCAAACATTAAATGCAGCCACCATTGATCACTTCAGCCTACAAAACAAAAGAAAATATCCCTGTCTTGTGTTGTACAAACCCAACATAAAATATATCACTTGTACAAGTAACATTATCACCTGTAAACCCATTTTCTTTTATCAACCTCCTCACATCAGTTCGTTCAATTAAAACTGAGTAAAATGAAAATTAAAGTGATATCATCCTCATTCAAAAACAATTATCAACTTAGAAACATCCACGTAAACATCAAAACAAATCAGAAAATCAAAAGGGAGGGCAACTCAAAGCAAAGTTCAAACCTCATTCAAGTAGAAGGCTCTGTTCTTCTTCTTAATCACTGTGAGTAACTACACCTCTTTAAACTTAAGTATTAAGATTGTTGATTATTCTATCTGGAATGAATATGAGTATGATTCCCTGTGGATATATGTTGGTATTTGAATGAATGCATACCTGTACCATTTGATACCATGTTCATGTTTATCTTTAGTCCCAGGTTTGCAAATAACTTTTGATTTCTTAATCTGATAACTATTATAACCTGCAATATAAACGGAAGTTGTTGCTTTGAATATAAGTTAAGTTTTAAAAATTCATTCCAGTCAAAATAATTTGTTGATTGTTCTGTAAACCAAAAGAACTGAGAAAAACTTTAAATGGGTTGAAATACAAGTTTCTTAATTCACGAATTCAGGTATGTAAGTCGAATCCTTATACTAAAACGTGATTTTTAAATCAAGAACCAAAATTTTTAGATGGGGGTTTAAAGAGCAGTATGGGTTTGTTCGAATTTCGAAATTTTGGCATTCTCTGGCGACCCACTGTCTCGTGATGGTTGAGGCTTAGGCTAGTAATGGAGGGACGAACGGTGGTTGCGGGAAAATTAGTGTGATGGTGGGTAGTTGATCGTGGAGGTGGCGACGAGCAGTTTTCAGTTCGTAACCCTAGTTTGGTCGAGGCCGAGTATTTTGGTTCGTTTGCTTCCTACAGTTGATCGAGTGTTATGAGATTTTGGGGAATGATAGTTGGGTAGTAGATGAAGTCGAGGCCGGAGTGGCAGAACGTCAGGTGGTTGAATTTGTGCAAGCGTGGCGATGATAGGTTTTGGGGTGGTGACGCTCTTGCGTTTCCAGGCTTCGAATTTGTACTCGATTTTGATTTCGAGTTAGGGGATGAGTGATTTGATGTTCGAGTTTGTGTATGGGGATGTTAGACGATGAGGGAAGATCATCGATGATTATCGAAATCGATCAAAGTCACCGTGCATGTGCACAGTGAACATTCTGGTGATGTTCTATTGTTTTGAGCAGCAGTTTACACTCGCATTTTACTCGAGTAAATGGGAGTTTGGCTCAAAGTAGAGGGGGTTGTGCCTCGAAGCAGTTTTCAGTTTTCTCGGGTCAGTTATTGTTTCAGGTTTCTTTTGTAAAACCTGGCAGTAATTTGAAGTTTGAACAAATTAAATGAAAGTTAAAATTCTGAAAGTAGATTTAAACAAGGTTTAAATCCAGTTGAAGTATGAATTCAAATTTAAATCTTTGAATTCAAATCTGAAATGAAATAAAAGTTCTAAATTATTTAAAAGTAGTTTTCAGGCTTTAAATACCTGCAGTTTCAGATTTTTCAATTTAATTTAAAATTTTGAAACCCAGAACTTAAACCGTGGTTTAAATTCAAAGTTAGTGTTTAGATGCAAATAAACTTTTGAATCTTAAGGTTTTAAAATGCGAATTTGGATTTTTAAATTCAAGGTTTTAAAAGCAAGTTGAATCAAAGTTGTAAATCAAATGTTTAAATTAAGGTTAATTAATTTATATGATTTATAAATTAAGGAAATTGATTTGAGGATAATTAATAAATGATTAAAGGTTAATTAATAAAAAAAATGGTTTATAATTAATTAATGGTTAATTAACCAAGAATTGTAGTTTATTCATAAGTAATTAATCTAGTATAAATTAATTAAAATCAGATATAAATTGACCTTACTTATGAATATTTGGATTCTATTGGATGACTTGATTATTTGATATCCCTGATATATGATGCTTTGTGATACATCCTGATTTATGTTGTGATCTGTAGTTTACTTATCTGTGACCTTTATATATCTATGATCTGTGAATGAACGATAAGCGTTGTTCTTATACCGCTTATCGAATTATATTTCTGTATTCTGATATGTGATGATTCATTTTGTTGCACTACTGTGTGAAACCCTGGACCACACTTTTACACACACAAATATGGATTTCACGTGGAAATCGGTTAAGTCACAGATAATGTAAATTTGATGTTTTTGAAATTGAAATTTTAATTTCAATTGATTTTGAAATTAGAAATTCGGGTTTAAAGTGAAAAGCTTTTGAAATGGAATTTCAAAGATAAAAGTTATTTTGAATAACTTAATCGAGTTATGAAAATTTAAATAATTTGATTTAAATTTGAATTCAAGTTTGGAATTGAATCCTATGATTTGAAACTAGGGATTAAAGATGATATAAATGTGTTTATATAAAGTTAAACCATTTAAAAGTATAATTTTGAGAATTTGAATTTAACCCAAGAACCTTAACTCGTATGAATAAATCAGATTTTCTAAAATGAAACTGTTTGTTTTAAAAGAATAAAAGCTTTCAGATAAGCAATGAAATTCCAGTTTAATTAAAGGAATTTCAATATTGAATTGAAAAATGGTTTTCCAAGTTATGAATGAATTGTTTTGAAAAGCTATGATTTGAATCTATTATCTTTAACAGATTTAAAATAATGATTGGTTTAAATCATTTGAAATGAGATTGTTTTGAAAGCTATAAGTTAAATCTTTGATTTGAAGATTTAACGAGTTAATCGAATTGAAAGGGAAATTAATTTGGAAAATCTGTGAATGAATCTTTTGTTTAAAAGATTAAAGTGTGGAAACTATTTAAACCATAAAGGTTGAATCTTTTTGTTTAAAAATTTGAAAATGGTAATTTGTTAAATCAGTTGAAAAGAAAGATTTTGGGTAATAAGTTGTGACTTAATTGAAATCTCATATCCATATGTTTTTAAATATTACGCTCACTATTCGGTTTAGCCGGGAGAGGACCTTTGGGTCGTATAACCCATTCCGAATATGTGATACGTCGTATATGGATAGCATTTGAAGACCGGTGTTGAAGACCGGATATTTTTGAAAACGGAAGGATTACCGTCGAGTTACTCTGCATCGGCTGATCCCCGGTATAGAGGTTTTATCACCCTTAGTGACGGGAAGTCCGGACGTGATTGGAAATTATCCGGATTTGCAAGGGCTTCATGAGAAGTGCCTTCGGTTCTGTTCGATCCCGAAACAGACTTGTATGGATTGTATGTCTGACATTACACTTTGAGATATAAAGCCGATTCCTTTCAAATACATATCTGTTTGGTGGCGGAGAATTTATTCTCTTAGCTTAACACCCTTCTCTGAGACGTACGAGCTCAGAGGTTATGTAGTTGAAATTTATCAGCGATATATTCCCAATTTGGTAATGTGGCATGCTGAGTGTAGCTGTGTGATGATCATCGTTTGATCATTTGTGATATGATCATTTGTTTGATCATTTATCTTTGTGATCATAGGTTGATCATCTGTTGACCCAAAGCGTGGCTTTTTGAAAAAGCGTAGCTTTGTGGACGAGACTTCGTCAGGGCCTCACAACCCGGAAATGGTCGAAACAGGAATGTTGCAGTAAGGTTATGAGGGTCGCGCCCTTTAGGGTATGTCATTTCCTTCTGGAAAAGGGGTGGTATCATGGTATGGAGCCCAGATACTTACTCATGTGGATACACTTTATTATGTGTGATGTTGTTTATCGAGGCCTCGGATAAAGGTCCCAAAGGACCGGGGGTGGCATATTCGTGAGTTACCTGTTACAGGGGTAACCCGGCCTTGTTTGGCAGAGAGCAGTTTGTCTCTCGGGACGTCCCGCCAGAGGCGATCCCATGCGGCGGAAGGAAGTTCCTTAGCCTGACCATTTGTTGGAAATCCATTTCTCCAATACGGAACTTGTACGGTTTTAGTTGTAGAACCTGCCATTTACTTATGGTGGCGCCCCACTGTTTAAATGGTAGCTATAGTAGGCATAGTTCGAAATGTCTATGCTGGCTAAGATTAATATTATACTTTCGAAATGTTTTCTGCACTATGCACTAATAATAATAATTCAATGATTTTGCGTAGTAAGCATCTTTGACTATCATAAGAAGAAATCTCCTCCAATTCTGCGTTTGCATTGTGTGTGTGGCGGGAGGTCTTATGGTAGTTTCATTTTCCAAAAGCATTGCGGATTTCAATGTTTAAAACCTTTTGTGTTCGTTTAAAGATAAACTGTTTTTGTTGCTCACACCAGTCCCATGACTGATCAGGAGTTTATTGTTCCCTTCCTAAACTCTGGGTGCTCATAATTTTCCACACGAGCAGTCTAGAGTTGGGTTTCTCAGATATTCAGGTTTAGAAGATTATCTGGAGCTAGTTCATTCAACGGAGTTGCTTATCTTGGAGTTGTTGATTCATTCTTGTCTGAAGATCATTTTGGAGTTATCATTCCTATTGATATTGTTCCGCTGCTGGTGTTATCATTTTCTTTTCCGCTGCTATTTGTTGTATCATATCTCTGATGTATATTGATATTCATTGTATCACTCTGTTGTATCAGATAATATATATCAATGTATTATTCTTTTCTTCCGCTGTGTTATTTACTTAATTGTGTTATAGCTCCGGCGAATCGGATTTGAACGGTCGAATCTGCGGCATTCTAGTACAATGTGAAATACGGATGTTGATTTTCGAGCGGGCAAAACCCGATACGTTACAAGAAATCTCCTTCGATTCTGCGTTTGCATTGTGTGTGTGCAGGAGGCCTTATGGTAGTCTCATTTTCCAAAAGCATTGCGAAATTGACTTTAAAAATCTTCCTGTTGTTTATTTTAAAAATAACTGTTTTACGATCTCACACCAGTCACCATGACTGACTCGGAGTTTATTGTTTCCCTTCTAAACTCTTGGTGCCCACCAATTTCCACACGGGCAGTCTAGAGTTAGGTTATCAGGATATTCTGGATATTCTGGAGTTTTGGAAGCAAGCTGGATGGCGAGACGTAGATTTGTATCTGATATATTTATTCCGCTGTGTATTCTGTATGAGGACAAGTTATATAACTATCCATTGATGTGATGTATTGTATTGAGTTGTATATTGACTCTGATTGATGTATGTATAAAACTGATATAGTTCTTTGTTTAAAAGACTAGTGATTATCTATTATATTTTTGTTCCGCTGCGATATGTGAGATTCTGATATTGTCTCTATTCTGTATCTGTTGTTGTTCTGTTGTTCTTCTTTCTTTTTATTCTATCTTTTCTTCCTTTTCTTTCTTTTAAACCCTAAGAATTCGGTTTTCCGGCACCCGTTTGCTTGGCAGTCGATACAGTGGACGTATTGATGTCGACATTCAGAAGTCGAAGAATCGGGTCCTTACAAAACCTTTTGAAATAAAGGTATCTCGTAAGACCATGCTGCACATAAACACTGACGAGTTTTTACCTTACGATAACCAAAACATTTATATTAGTTCATTTGATATTATCTCAAATTACATTCTTTGAAAACCCGTTTCCAATAACATATTAAAATAGCCGGAATTATTACATTAATTAAATTCCAGCATACTAGGCTCAATAATAAAATCATAAAGGCACGTATTAGAAGATGGATCCCAACTATGACAAGGTAAGGGACTACCTTTCGACACTACATCTCTAGAGGAATGTACCGAGGCGCTGTCCCATTGCCCTCTACCAACACAGAACCGGCCTATCTCTACCATAGAGTACCGAATATATCATCACCCAGGTCATTCCCAACCTATCGGTGGCCACAACATACACAACAAAACCGAAATATTGAGGATAATCTAGAAAGGTGATGAACATATCCTAATGGGTGTAACCCACTTTGCCCTGCCGCATCTACCCTGCTTTTGCCATTACCGATGTGTGAGGCTTGATGTAACATTTTACTTTTCACATGACAAATCCCACTTTGAATGCCACATTACCATTTTTGATGACACACTAATTGGTTTTCAAAAAAGTACAACTCCCGAGTTCATACACCTCAGGGAAGGGTGTTAAGTATAAGAGGGGTTACCTCCTACACTACCAACAGATGTACATTTGAAAACCAATGTACGTGGTCTTTGAAATGCAACGTCAGACATTCATCCATCCAAGTTTTCCAGGAATATGACAAACTGAAGGTACTCTTACTACATCCTCTTTTGGAAATCACCCCTAGGATTAGTAGCGAGTAGTCCTTGCATTGAAGATTTCTAAATGAAGGCGCTACTACCACTATATATATATGATTTGGTAATCAACCAAGAGGTTTGTGGAAAGTAGCCCAACAATATGAAGATCCGCGTCTTCCAAATCTTATCATCTTCAAGTAAATTTCACTTTCGAATGCGTACGTTGGTTCGAAGTGGTTTTCAGATAAATCTGATCCAGGTCTCTTCGAACCAACAATCGATAAGAGGCCTAAGGAGCTAAAATACAATCTAGCACACAAGTAGTCACTATGCCTGTTTAGTTAACTTTTTATTAATTAAATCACTTTCCAAATATTTATCTTAAAATATCTTTGTAAAGATGTATTCTACAATCCACTTTTAAATCTTCGATATTTGGAAAACATTTCCATATACCTATCCCAACGGTATAAGTATATCACAAAATATTTCATTTTCAACATTTATAAAATATCTCTATATACTTAAATCTGTAGTAAGTATATTTACAAAATTTGAGGAAAGCTTCATATTTTCCAAAACACACTTTATTAGATCAAAACAAACGTTGTGTAAAACATTGTTACGACAACCCAAAAACACTAGTATTGAGATTCGATTTATTATACTTAATATTAGTTTTTGATGTCGAACTTAAACAATTTATTTGTTAACAATGGAACCGATCAAGTTGGGGTATCATTATCTCTCAAACCTTGAATTGACGACATTCTTAATTCTGAAATAGATATAAGTTACCCACCTTGAATATTAACATAAAATATATGATATAAATAAATTTGGTATATTACATAAAATATCTCCTTTTAGAAATCACTTGCTATAACAATAGTGTTATAATCTATGTCTTGCTCCCTTTCTCGAAAACATTTATTACAACAAAAATGTTGAAATCTTCCTATCACTTAACACTTTAAATCACTTTTAAAACCATTAAACTCCATTTGCAAATATCACTTTCAAACATTCCTTTAAAAGATTAATTTACTTTTAAAACGAAATGTATCTCCCTTTATAAAAACCATCATCTACTTATCAAGATAAACCCTTTTATATTTATAAAACAATGTTTTATAATCTCCTTCCTATTTTATATAACTTCTTTTTTTAAAAGCTCTTTATTCATAAAATTCCATTTATAAATCTATTCATTTTTAAATCTCATTTATTTATAAAATTCCATTTATAAATCCATTTATAAAATATCAATTACAAATCCATTTTTAATATTTATAAAACATTGTTTATAAATCTATTGCTTTATTTATAAAATATTACTTATATAAATCTTTTATATAAACCATTTCAGAAGTATTTGTTTCAAACTATTTCTATCTTCTTTAAAACTTAATTTCCTTTATAATAAAAGATGAACTTATCTATTAAGTTTTAAAACCTTTATAGTATAGTTCGAAAATAGCTATTTAGTAATACTTCACAAAATAGTTTAATTAATATTCCAAAAATCATATTTTTATTTCATTTCAGTAAACTCCTTCGTTTAGTAATTTATAAATAATTATTAAAACATGTGTTATTTTATGTATCACCTCTAAAATAATTTCAATTCAAAATCGTTATTTTATAGTATTTCAACATACTAAAAATAAGGCCCAATGCTACAATAGCACTAAATAAGTAAAATCATGTTCATGTTATCAATTATGGCATCCAACAAATCATATATCATAATGAATGTAAAGTAAAATCAACAGTGTGAGGAATCATGTTGGATCCCTCCAACTTTTCTCCCTGCATCATAGTTCATATATATATATATATCAACACACATATATATGTAAATAAAATCAATAGTGGTGAGGAATCCTGTTGGATCCCTCCAACTTATCCCCTGCATCACATACAGTATATAATCATATAATATGGGTCATCTACTACTAGGCACGTACATAGAAAAGGTCATCTGCTCCAAGGGCGGGTGTAACGAACCGCCTTATTGACTCTTAAAAATCGACACTAATACATCCACAGTATTTACATGGCAAATATCCAAGTGCTGGAAGATAGATTGTTGGAGTGAAAGAAAGAAAAAAAGATTATAATCTAACATTGTGATGAGATAAATATATAATATACACAAGGTCTTTACAAAAAGAAATCATCTTGTATATATACATACATAACATAAATCAGAGCACACTAACCTATTTTAACCTAGACATTTATAACAATCTGTCCTCACAATTGCTGATGAATACATATAGAAGTCAAGAACAACAAAACAGTGGAAAATATAAGATACGGGATACGTCTTGGAGAATCCAGCTTGTCTCCTGAAAGCTCCAAAGTATCCAGCTAAATCTGGAAAATATGCTCGGGCTGACCTGAGCATTATAGGAAAACAACGCTCGGGTCAGTCTGGTAAAACCAGCGTGAGAAACTCAAATCACAAGGAATTTTATTTATTATAACTTGTAAAATACTTTAAAATCAAAGAAATCTTGTAAGACCACGCCACACATAAACACCGACGAGTTTTTATGTACGATAACCAAAACATTTATATCAGAAAATCCATTGATATTATAATAATGTCTAAAGATGAAAAAAAATCAAGTAACTGTGACGCTCGTGAGTGTACATCACAACAACACTAAGTATATAATCAAAAACTGCTAAGGCGCATTCGCTACTTGCGTAGGATTCCACGGAGGCGCTCTTGGGACTTTAAAAACGGTCCTCCTGCACAAGGAATAGAGATATCCTTTCGAAGCAGCATATATCCGTAGTGATGTACCATAGGAAAAACATAGCTAGTCTCACTATGACCGAGTGCATTGCTCCATGCAAGCATGACAATTGTAGGTAACTCTAGGTGGAGACGACTGCATCCTATGGGCTTGCCAATCCTACTGGCCAGGTCTCCTATCTCTGTTTTTAGTCAATACCACTGGTGAGGCTACGTCTGGCATTCCAGCTCATGCACCACTAAATGAACAAAACTCAAAACCACGCATGGATTCTCATACCTCAACAGGTCTCGGAATCACTTATGGATTCCAATATCCAAAATAGATCTCGGAATCACACATGATTCTCATACCCCAACGGGTCTCGGAATCATAAATTGATTCTAACATTTTAATATATCATGAAACTCTTCCATAGAACCGTATATGGTTTATGGAGTAGTTACGGTATGAGTCATCTTTGACGAGTACACTCCCCCAATTAATAGGCGCCCAAAAAACCAATCGTCGATTTTCCAGAATGCTCAATACTTGTTCTTTAGGAAATAATCAAACAATACATAAGAGCGGGGATCACCCCCTCACCGTTTAAGTGGACAGATCTCCTCATCATTTGTCCTAGAAAAACAAAGCGAGTTAATACATACCATATAGCGTCACCGACGGTAACTGTACCATATAATTCACGTGTTTCCCTAGATATTTCCAGAGTTAAAATCATTCAGTGTTAAGTAGGGAATATTTCCGTACCACCAAAATTAAGAAGGATTATGTAATGACCTGCCTTTTTGGATAGTTTAAATCAACGATAAACCACACACGTCAGACTCAAACCATTCAAAAGGGTAGATTGTTATGGGGTAAATAAGAAAAAGAAGAGAAAGAAATAAAACAAACACAAAATCTCACAACAGAATGACAAAATATAATAATCAAATAAACAGTTCATGAAGCTGTTTTACAAATAACATTTGATTACACATTTAAAATTTCAGAATCAGAGTTACATTCAACATAAATAAATAACAAATGTAGCGGAATAACATGATGCAATGGTACGAATATAATAAATAGCGATAGTACAAATCTTCGTCTTCATCCTCTAGAAAGCAGTCTTCGATACACTGAAAGGCTCAGACTGACCCGAGCGATTTGAAAGGACAAAACACTCGAGTCAGAACTAAAAGATCTTATGTAAGTTAAATCAGCAATAAATATGAGTGTAATAGCGTCGGAGATGTTTATGGGTTTTGACACCTCCTATCTAGTGTCAAACATGAGTGCAATAACTTAAGAGATGTTCGGGATTTACATCTCCTAAGGATCCGTTAAACTATCTACATACATAGTATAATACACTATTATAATAGTGTCTACATTAAAGTAAAGTATTAAAATAACGTTAAGGCGTTACCCATATCCCCCTTAACACATTTTATATATTCCTATAGTCTATACAGTACCGTAAACTCCTCCGTGAGGTTTACTCAGAGGGAACTCCATAGGTATGGTACAAACCAAACTCGTAGAAGGTGGGATAGGGCATGTGAACACGCACTCAAGGAAATGCCAGGGTAGGATTCTACCAATTGCGGATCCGGACTGGTGGTAATGCATAGCAGCTACTACCGCGCACCTCGGAACACACTCCCATAATCAAAATCAAGAGGTGGCCATCAAATCATCACAAAGTCATAATATGGTATCGAAGAAGCATGTCCAATAGATGGAATGACCTCACTTGGCCCGACATGGCTCTTGTTTTAGTCACATCTAAGCGGACTCACAAGTGTCAAGGTCACGTAAATACCTCATACAGAATCGTTCGCCAAACCATCCTACTTCATTCTGTAATCTCCACCACATACATAGTTGTTAAAGTGATTTTCGATATTGGCAGAGAGTATGACAATATCTGATCCCGATCTCTTTAACAACCAAACACTTATTACATACAGGATGGTTCTTTTACATTTCCAAAACCATTTCATATTGATATCAAAATATCATATTCAATTCAAACCATCACTTTCGAAATAATAATTTCAAAATAGGTTAAATCCTCATTTCAAAATCATCATATTTACTCAAAATATGTTATTCAAATCCAAACTTAGGTTATTACATACTTTAATTATATTTGCTTTTAAATCAGGGATTTAAATATAACCACTTCCACTTTATAATTTAGGATTTAGAAAATAGTATAGATAGTTACAATTAGTTTAAATAGGTTAGTATAGTTTGAAAATATAATTCAAATAGTTTGAAATACTTTAAAATAATTTAAAAAGTGGATTAAAATAGTTTAAATAGATTTAAAATAGTTTTAGTAGAATTAAAATAGATTAAATTGATTTAAAATAGATTTATTAGATTTAAAATAGATTAAATAGATTTAAATTGATTAACATAAATTAAAATAGTTTAAATTGATTGAATGGTTTAAAATAGATTAGCTTAGTTTAATAGTTTGAAAATCTTACTAATTAGAATTTAAAATAACATTTTCAACAGTTTATATTAAAATATTTGAAATTAACATCAAATTTAACTATTTCTTCCATTTGAACAAATCTAGACCATATCCAGATTTCAAATCAAACCAAATTTCAAATCTTGAGGTATTAATTTAAGCTATTCCAATTTCAATAGATTGCAAACGTCTTCAATAACTCAAATTCGATAAATTTCGTTTATACTTCAAATTCAACTTTAGAATTCCAATTTAAACCCTCTAAGAAATTTACTTAATACAATTGCAAATTTTCAAATTTAATCTTTTAAACAATTCAATTAAACAATTCAGTTTATATAAATCAAATTCTATTTCAAAATATCATTTATTTGAATTCAAAATTTAAAGATTTAAAATCATTTAATTTAACCAATCCGGTGTCTGTATATAATTTTCTACCCTATGGTCAAGTGATATAGATATTTATCATTTCAATCCACAAATATTTAAATTTACGGGTATATACCATTTCAACCCAAAATCCTGAATGAAAATAAAATCCATAAAATCGCTCGAGTCTATCATTTCAACCCATAACGATTTTTCCTAATCTATAAATCGTTCGAGTATGTATCATTTCAATCCACAGGGAGCTTGCAGTGTTTTAACAATACAAATATAACATCCAGTCATCCAATATCAAAAATCAAACCTCCACCATAGACATCATTCAAATCAACTAATAACATCAATAGATAACTGATTATCAATAACAGGTATAAACTGGCAGCTTAAAATTTAATAATAAACAAATGGCAATTTTATTCAATAAATTCAGATTTAACTGAAATGATGATTTAAACATATCAAACAAAAGTAAATCAACTTCCAATCACATCATAAATTTAATTTAACGAACACAAGATAATTTAGTAATTGTGAGTGGGTTAAAACACTCACTTATGGATTTGCCTTTTCTAGTTGGTATAACGACTCGGAATTTTTGTCTTTTATTTTAAACATTTAATTTATTTTAAATGTCGAATTTGAATTATTAATTGATTTTGAATATGGAAGAAATTCTGAAATGGTTTAAAATTCCAAATATAGCGATTTATTTGATTTGGTAAAATAGTAAATTGGTCTTTTAAATTGGGCAAATATGGGAATCTGGAGTTAAATGGGAATGGAAATGGTTTATAAGTTGATTTTAAACTCTATTTGAATTAGAGTGATGGTATTGGACTTTTGGATGGGATTAAAAAGTCGATAAGTTAAAATTTGAAATTTATATATTAATTTATTGGTGAAATTTAATATATGGTAATAGTGTAAATAATTGAATTTTGATTTAATATGAATCGAAGTGATTTCTAATATGGATATATTCTATTTGAAATATAAAGGAGTTAGTAAGTTTTTAAAATTTGAGATTTCAAGTAATTTTGTCAATTTTGGAAAATCGCTCGATTTAATCGACGAGTTAAAATAGCCTTGCAGGGCACAGTCTTGGAATTCAACGAAACTAGTTGCATTGGATCCGTAATAGTTTATTATTATCAGATTTCAAATTTCGTAGCGTTAGGAGTTACCATTTGGTCGTACGGGATGGAAATGCGTTGAAATAAATATCGAAAATTTAATAATTTAATTCGATTCGAAAAGCTATCTTCCACATACGATCGAATTAGGCCCCGAAACATATTCCATTGTATTCGAAATAGGTGTAAAACATTATAAATGCCAAGCGGCACGTTTCGTTTGGAATTCGTTTGAAAAAGCACGTTAAAATTGGAAATAATATTAAAATAATAAATGTATACATATATAAATACGTTGCACAGTGAAACACTAGCAATTCTATACACAACCGCCATTTGTATTTCAATGGCCGAAACTCTCCTATTTTCTTCCCTTAATCTCCACAAATCCACAAACTATCAGGTTTCGTTGTTAACTGGAAGATGAAGAGCTCGTTGAGCTCTACAGTTTGAACGGCTGCGATCGCCTAAAGTTCCTCGATGTGGCGGGGGTTTGGTTTTGAAGGCAGCACGTTCGTGCTCATTTTTCAAACTAGAGGAGGCGTCGAGCTTCAAGCGGCCATAGGCGATGGTGGGCATGGGGATGGCGGTTCTTTTGGCACTCTCCGATCATCGTCTCGATTACCAAAGGAGGAGCGACGATGGTTTATTCAAAGGCGGCTATGGGTTTCCAAACCCTGGAGGCGATCGTGAGGAAGAAGCAAGGGGAACGGCCAGATTTCATCAAGTCAGAACCAACGGCCACAATTTTTTAGAGGTTTAAAAAAAAGAAATTATTTATATAAATTTATATTCAAACTTTAAAAATCCATATCTTTGTCATACGAGGTCGGAATCGGACAAAACAAGTGGCGCCGGAACTGCAGCAACGGATACTACACGCTAGAGCATATCTGGAGATGTTTGGAGCGAGTGAAAATTTTAGGTTAAATCGAAAGTGTTCGATTTAATTTAAAATTGGAGCGTTTGGCGAATAAAAACTCAAGTTGAGTTAATCTCACTCAATTTTGGATTGCTGGCTTTAATTTTAAGTAGTTAAAATTAATAATGATTGATTGGTTGAGTTGATACATTTTTTATCAGTTGAATGTGATATTATTTATAGTAGTGTGTGTATGTGTGTGTATATATATATTGGAGTGATTGATATTCCCGCATAAAAGCGGATGAGACCCTATGCGCCCCGCATAATAGCGGATGACCCTATATACCACGATATTCCACCTCGAAGCGAAATTGGTATTTTTATGTTGTGCTAACATCTGTAGATGCAGGGAAACAGGTTGGAGGGATCCAACTAGATTCCTAAAAAATGTTGTGTTTAATTTCATATATAGTGATATATGTTTTGTTGGAATAATCTATGATAGATTAATGTGGGATTTATATTGATTGGATGCTATGGTTGTTTGGCCTTGATTCTTGGTATTTTAAAATACCAATAAAAATATGGTTTGAATTTGGAAGAATTTTAAAAAGGGTTTTGAAGTAAAATGGTTATAAAGAATTCTGGGTAAATCAATTGGATAAAATAAATGGTTTGAAAATTTGTACTTAACTATTTCGGGATATTGGGAACAAGAATTTTGGAATAAAGTGTATAAAAATGATTTTAAATAATAAATTCTTAAGTGGCACTTGTTTAAAAATAAAGGAGGTTTTAAAATCGAGATTTTGAATAAATCGGAAGAATAGAAGTGAATTCGGAAATAAGTATAAAATCGGTTATACTATAGTTCAAGTAAGGTTTCTAAATTTACGAAGTGAAATTTGAATCGAGAAATTGGACTGCTTTTAAAAAGAGGATTTTAATTATTAACCGGGTAATTTTAAAAGTGTTAAAAATATTCTGGAAATTAGTTATTTAATTATTTTGAATTGTTAAAGCATATTTAATTATTAATTAGTTAACTTATAATGAATGTTAAAGATTTATTATTATTTAAGAGATAATCGGCATTTTTGTTTTTAAAAGATAATTGTTAAATTTTAATATGGCTTTGTATAATAGCTTTTATTTAAGTATATTTGCCTAGATTAAACTTGAAATTTATTTTAGAATTTACAAGCATTATTTGAGATAATTTTTAAATAAAGTTTTCAGGAAGTAATGGTATACTCGCGTGGCGTAAATCAGAGGAAGTGAGTTGCCTGCAGTTAAGTTTTGGATTTCTCTGGGATAGAGACGTAACCATTGAGCTGTGATCCATGGTTTACCACAGTGGTACTTTCCACATTATTTTAAAGGGGTTTTCAAATATTTTTGAAAAGGATAATTTGTGAATATACTGAATTCGATAAGATAAGTACAAGACCTTTGATAAAGAGATTTAATTTACTTAAAATTTAAATTAAATAAGACTTGATGTTTTCCAGTGAAAATGAAGTATTTGGTTGAATTGATTGTTTATTTGATAGTTAAATAATCGACTATCAAATCTGGACCTAAATATAAATTTGGGAATATCTAGAAGAAGCATGGAAATTATATGGTACAGTTACCGTTCGAGGTGCTATAATGTATGTATAAACTCGTTTTCGTTCTTCTAGGACGTTGATAAGGAAATCTATCCACTAACAGTTAGGAGGTGATCTCCGATCTTACTTTTTCTGTTTATTTCCTAAAGAACCGAGGTTGAGTTTACCGGAAATAGCGAACGTTGTTTCGAAGAGACCGGGATCGGATTTGTTATCTGAAAACCACTTCAATCCAACGAGTATGTTTTCGAAATGAAGACAAGAGCATGGAGTCGAAGATGGAGCAGTGAAGTGCAAGGGCTAATCGTTACTAATCCTTAAGGTGATTCCAAATTGGATGTAGTAGGAATAGTGCCTTCGGTTCCGTTCGGACCCGGAACGGACTTGTATGGATGAATGCCATCAGTACATTGTAATTGGAGGACAATGAGCATTCTAAGTGAAATTCTTTAAAAAAGGTAATCATGGCCTCTAGCCTTATCAACCGGGAATGACTGAAAATCAGGGGAGATGTAGTAAGGCTAAGTGGGTCGCACCCAAGTTGGATATGTTTATCACCCTTCTAGATAACCTCGGATATTATTTTATTACTACGATGTATGGAAGGAGCTCGAAGAGGGTGGGAACACCCGGGGTGATAGCATATTCGGTCTATCCAGGTTAGGGATAGTCCGGTCTTGTGTTGTAGGGGATCTTGGTGTGGTCCTTGGTACGCTGTTTCTAGATGTGTACTGTGACAGGTGGTACCCCAGTGCCTATTCATTAGCGTGGAATCCATTCTCCAATATGTGCCTTTACGGTTTTGATTGTAGAGCCTAGTATGCTGGAATTTAATTAATGTAACAATTCCAGCTATTTGAATAAGTATTTGTACTTAGACACTATTATAATATCAGAAGATTTGATATGAAATGTATTGGTTATCGTAAGGTAAAAATCCATCATGTTTATTTGTGGCGTGGTCTTACGAGATACCTTTGATTTTCAAAGGATTTTGAAAACTTTAATATTTCAAGTTGGGTGTGTTTCTCACGCTGGTTTTCCATTCTGACTCGGGTGCTATTTTATTATAATGATCGGGTCAGACCGAGTATTACAGGTTCAGGTTAGGATGCTATGGAGCTCAGGAGACGAACTGGAGACTGAGACGTATTCTCGTATTTGTTTTATTCCACTGTAGTGTTTTGTTTGAAAATTACCAGCAAATTGTGAGGGCAGGTTGTTATAACTGTCCAGGGTGGTAATTATTGATTTGTCTACTCTGTTGTGGGATAAGTATATTACAGTTTTGATTTGTGTAAAGAACTATTCATATTATATGTTATTCAGCCCGCTATGAGATTCTGTTGTTTGGTTTCTTTTTCTTCTACCTACTTTCTTTCTCCTCAACAATCTGTCTTTTCGGCACTCAATCGTTCGGCATGTTATACAATGAGCGTATTTATGTAGATTTTCGAGGGTTGAAAGGTTGGGTCGTGACAGTTGGATTTGGATTCACTACTACTTCCTCCTTTTGATTTGTTTCCTTGTTATCTTAGTCTTCTATTTTTTTATAGAAAGTTTGGAAGAGACATAGAAGTTTGTATAGATCTTGATTTGAAGAAAAGGATTTGAAAAAGGAAGAATGTTTGCAAAAGAAGAAGAAAAATTAAAGAAGATGAAGAATTGAAAAAGAAAACGAAACTTTGAAAAAGAAGAAGAAGATTTGAAGAATAAAAATAAGAAAAGGGAAGCTTTGAAAAAAAAAGAAGGAGATTTGAGGAAGAAAAAAATGGAGGAGGAGGAAAATGAAGAGAGAGAGAAAAATGAGATGGAAGTTTGTTTGGAGGAATAAAGCTATAGAAGATGAGCTTTGAAAAATGAAATGAGGCTACATGGATGAAGATGGAAACAAATGAAAAGCTAATAAAGTATATGTAAACAAACTAGTAATTGAAATAAAGTAAGAACATGAACAGCCTTAAAATGGTAGTATTGAAAGAGGTAAAGTAAAGGAAAATATATATATGAATAATGATAAAATAAATCTTCCGTTCTTTAATATGAAGCTTTAAAAGAAAGAGTTGCTAATGAAAGGAAACTACAAGAATTAATAACACATGAACAAAATAAACTTCAGAAAAGGAGAATATTAAATGCTAATTAGATGGCATGAAAATTAATTTTGATGTTCACATTAAAAATGGATAAAGCAAAAGGAAAAAAAACTTCATGTAAAGCACTTGAAAGGAGAAAATGAACAAATGAGAAACAAATGAAAAGAATGAGGCAATTATTAATTAATAAGAAATGAATGAGTAGTCTAATAATTAAATGGATGCTCAAATGAAACCTACACGGAGAATTTGAAAATGAAAAGAAAGAGAATATGAATGTGATAATAAATGCAAAGTAAATGAAGGGACCACTTATATACTATAAACAAACCTTTGGGATCCAAATTCCATAACTTACTCCTATTAATTCACTTCAACAAACCCAAATATACACATATTTATCATTTAATTCTTTATTAAAACATTCATTTTACGTTGATATATGTGCACACTCCATTAGCGCAATCAATCAATTAACAATCAATTAATCAACCAATCAATCTATTCATTTATTTATGTTACTCAAACCAATTTTATTAATTAATGAATATATACCTATCTATGCATTATAAAATGATTTACTTTACTTTTTTAATTACTATAACGGTCACATTAATGCAACAAATTTACAAGTTTTAACCATATATGAAATGGAAAAATATATGTGAACATGTGTAATTAATGTACAATTGTTAATTAAAGGTAATTCTAATTGATTCCACAACATTTACACAACCATGAACCCTTTAATATATTTAAAAATTTGGATATTAATGTGTGTGTGTGTATTATCCAAAAATTCAATTTTTTTTCCAAAGTCATACTTATTCAAAATGAAAATTTTATTTTTATACGTCTCAAAACATGCAGTTATCTTAATTAAAATGTTCATTCCATATTGACACAAAATGCAAGTTTCTATATTAACTCATTCATTACAATTCCATTTATGTTTCCTTTTAATCAAAACGTTTCAATTAATCTAATTCCAATTCATTCCATTAATAACTTCAACAAATTCTAATTATAAGCATTGTTCTCTTTTCATTTATACCAATTCAAACATGTTTTATAAAATTCCATATACAACAAAATTTATACACTACTTACAAAGTAAATGTTTTTATCTTATTGAAAATCAACTTCTTCGGGATGCATTTTAAATAACAAATTATGTTATTCTTTCATTTAAACATTCACTCCATCCTTTATTCAAATTGAACATTTGTTATTCCGGTTAGAAGCAAACATACAATTTATTCTTTTCAAGTCAAAGCTTAAATTTCATTAAAATCTTTATCTTAATTTAATTTAAAATGTAAGTTCTTATGTTGAACTTATTAATTATAATGCACTTGTCTTTTCTTTTCGATTAAAGGATTCCAACAATTATTATTTCAGTTTATATTCAATATTAGATTTCAAACAAATTCTCATTATACCACAACAATTTACTGTTCATTTCATATTCTAACATTTATTTCTTAAATTATTCCATTCTTATATTAACATCTATTATTACAATCAATCATTACCATATGGGCATAATTAGCATTGGTTTATATCTATTACATTAATATTCTCCAATTTCATCTTAATTTACATTAACGTAATATTTAATTACATTTAGTTGCAATTTATTCCAAATTAAATTCAACAGATTGATTAAATAGGTAACATATAACAATTGTCACCTTTTCTTACTTTAATCACACTTATAAGTTTATTATCTTCAAATAAATGTTATAACTACTTACACCACCCTGTATAAGGAATTACATATTATTTCACCAATTAATTATAATATTTAATTTATCCCTTATTTAACATTTATAACTAATTAAATTTCAATCGATTAATTAACCATTGTTACAATTTGCTAATTCAAACACATGTCCAAGTATATTGTTAACTAACTGAACAAATAACTTCACATTGATTTTATCTTCTTATTTACAATTTCTAACCACTGTAACTTTACAATTTATTGCAGTTATTTGAGATTTCATTCAATTAATCATTTATTATATTAAATTTACAATATTAAACCCTATTTCTTTATTTACAACCTATAACCAATTTTAACTTTACAATCATTTATTAATTGGACATACATTAAAGTAGTTATCAATTGTCTTGAATTAACATTTTTAACATTACATTCTAGTTATTTCTTATTAATAAACCACAAATTTAATTTCTTCCAATATTAAATTACAAAATCTTATTGAATTCAATATTTTAATTATCGAAAATTATGGGTCGTTACAGATTACATATTTAGGGCCAAGATTTGATAATCACTTATTTAACCATCAAATAAACAAAAATTCAGAACAAAGATTACATTTCCTACGGAAACCACCAAGCCTCTTTGTGACGCCCCACCTCTATACCCACACTAGTCAAGAACACTACGGTGTAATGCTGTCGACTAGCACGGAGAATAAGGCTGTTGAGGAGCGACCCTCCGTGTAACTTCTTTGTGCGAGCAACGATATGTCAAATAGTATAGAATGCATATCATTTAAGGAGGAAATCCGACATACCGATACAAACTCAAAGCTATCACAAAGTGGCTATATAAAATCTTCAGAAACAAACATAGAAGTAATCATAACATAAATCAGTCACAGACATCCATATCACAAAGGCGGAAAAAGATATGAATATAAATATAACACATGAAAGTGTACATCAGAGTGGTGGTCAGAAAGATCCATGATAATACAAAAAGAATAGAAACATGTGCTATACAAAAGAATACATCAATGAGTCGATATCTCAAATGTGTACAACAAAAACTACTAATCTAAGTAGTTAGCCAAAAGTCAGAGTAGTAGATCCCTAGAGAGAAGTCAAGCAGAAGCACCTGAAACATCTCGGTCTGACCCGAGTATTATTCATAAGAAAATAATAAACGGATCAGTCTAGCTATAAATATCAGATGATATGGTATATAAAGTAAAAGACATGGCATGAACAGGTAATCACCACAACGGCATACTACTATAAGTATGTAATTGAAAATCAACAAGAGATTAATCAATATCACAAGAATCTTCTCAAAGATAAAATAGGGTATCATACCCTAAACTTGTATTCATAACAAGTCAATGACACACGAATTCACCAATGCACAAAAATGATAAACATACCAATGAAAATCATGAAAATTGGTGAAGCACAAATTCCAGAAATCAACACACGAAATCCAGAAATCACATAAAAAGGGGGGAGGCCTATCACAAGAACGGGAGCATAAAAACTCACCAACACGTGTAACACAAGAACGAGAAGCTATCTCATGGAAGCTATCCATTAAATTTTGACACACGAACGGCCCGAAGACCATGGGGCGCTATCCCACATATGTGACGGTGAAACATCACACAAACGGGGTTTAGTCTCCCTCGTAGACAAAAAGACATCGCACAGTTGCTAGTCTAAATCACAGAAATGATCATCATGATCATCAAGAAGTGTCAATCACACCAAGCTAGTAAATATATCAGTTTAGCTTCATGTCCCATAACCACTTGCTTAACTTAAATATTTACGAACAAGTTGTAGGTCTCCACTAGAAAATTGTCACAAAAGGGTTCAATCGAACAAGTCAAAGAATTAACCGACGAAGTAAACGCAAGTGTTTCATACCACTTATTTTGCTAAGCCGTTTAATTAGATTTCTCATCCGAGTGAGGTAAAGGCTTGTATATACTAATAGATTGGAAAACGGTTTTATAACGAGTTTGGTATTAAATATAGAGTTGAAAATGTTTTGATAAAAGAGTTTTGATATTTACTACTAGTATTGAAACCTTCATATCTTTAGAGTGACGAGTCACAAAACGATTGTTGAAACAAATCGAATCACATAAATTCACGTTCGAAGACGTGAGTAAAGTCCAAAGAAATCAGTCCCAAAACCATCAAAGTAGGAATATACTTGCGACCTAACGTGGTCGAATTAAAGTGCAATGGCTTCAAGTCAAATAGGTCGAACGACCTAAGGGTAGACTGCCGTGCGACCTAAAGTAATTGAGGTCTAACGACCTAAAGAAATCAAGGCCAAACGACCTAAGGGAGAGCAGGTCAACGACCTAATGGGTTGCGACTTAGGGGGTGAGCGACCTAAGCTCGCGACCTAAGGGATGGAGGCTGAGCGACCTATCAACACAAGCGACTCAGTGTGGCCGAGCGACCTATCAAGGCAATAGGGCTAACGACCTATAGGAAATGCGCGACCTAACTGGGTACGCGACCTAAAGTGGGCGCGACCTTACTGGGTACGCGACCTAACTGGGTACGCGACCTAAAGTGGGCGCG
The DNA here is from genome assembly GCA_030737815.1 of Allium fistulosum. Taxonomy (NCBI): domain Eukaryota; kingdom Viridiplantae; phylum Streptophyta; class Magnoliopsida; order Asparagales; family Amaryllidaceae; genus Allium; species Allium fistulosum. The sequence continues at coordinate 717,684,823 of CM060905.1, read as the reverse complement.
ACCTTACTGGGTACGCGACCTAACTGGGTACGCGACCTAACGTTGCCACAACCTAAGGTCTAAAACGAGGTCATGCGACCTAAAGGGGTGCGCGACCTAAGAAGGTACGCGAGCTAAGGGTGAGCGACCTAACAAGGTTGTGCGACCTAAGTGGTCATGCGATCTAAGTGGGATGGCCACGCGACCTAACGACCTAGGCAAGGTTATGCAACCTAAAGGTATAAGGACCTAACGGCCTAAAGGATATGGGATCATGCGACCTAAAGTGTTAAAGGTCTAATGACCTACTGGTCTTGCGACCTAAGTGCAGGAATTTTCCAAAAACGTTGAAAATTGGAGTTTTTTGCCAATCCAATCCAAACCAAATGCAAATGTGCATGCCGAAATGATAGGGAATCATTCCCAACAGATCAAGGTGGATATAGACAAGAATGTGAGATAAAAATCTCATCTTTTCACTAAAATGGATGAAGATAAAGCTTGAAAGCAAGGAGAAGCAATCCAAAGCTTGAATCCAATATCTTCTACTTGAATTTGGAGTTGAATGTTGGATTTGCAATTGAATTTGAGTTTGGAGTTTTAATTTCCATTCCCTCCTCCATTTTTGATGAAGCTTAGATGTTTTAGCAAAGAGTGAAGTTATGAAGGGAAGAGGGTTGGGCTGAGCTAAAGAAGGTGCAGTCCAACCAAAGTCAAAGGCGGGAAAAAGTGACGAAAATTCCACTTACTCCAAACATATTGAAATTTATACTTAAAAAGATCGCAAACGTCATTTTGAACTCAATGGGAGGGGTCTCGAGTCCTAATTTGACTATATGCAAAAAGTAGCTTTTCGGATTAATATCCGACTAACAATATAATATTTAAATAAAATATTTAAATATAAAATTGACAAATATGCGGGTTGTTACACTCTTAAATTAATCTTTCATTAATTTAAAATCACATTTCAAATATTTATTAAAATATTCATATACTTATCTAATCAGGATAAGTATATTCATAAAACATTCCTTTCAAAACAAATAGTATAGGTATATCACCAACATTTAGAGAGATTTTCTATTTCAAAATAATATTAAAATAATCAAACCTAAATGTCATTAAAACAGAGAATAAATAACCCAAACACCATTCATAAATCTTATTTCATAAATCATCTAAAAACCAAACTCCCTTTTTCGATCCTAAAACCATTAAAAACCAACTTCTTTCCAACTTCTGAAATCCATTCCTACATTTATAAATTCCTTTGATTAATTATTTTATTAATAACATCCTCTATATAAATCTTTCCTTTTAAAAATAATTTTCTTTTTAAATGAGAAGTTTATTATTTCTAAGCATCTTTCGTAAAAAAATTAATTTAAAAATATCTTTAAACAAACAGTTAATTCTCTTTAAACAACATTAGTGAAATAATGACTTTGAACAATCATTAATAATAAATTTTAAAGCAAATGATACTACAATAATAATCTAAGAACACTTAATATAGTATAATAAAAATAAAACACAATTAATAAAATATAATTTAATAACTTAAAACAATATTAATATATTAATATAATAACTTTTAAAACAATATTAACATAATAATAAAGAAACTTTTAAACAATATTAATATAATAATAATAAAGGTAAATAAACTTTAAAACAATATTATTATAGTAATAAACTTTTAAACAATATAATAATAATAATAAATAAACTTTTAAAATATTAATAATATAACAAATACCTTTGAAATAAAATAATTAATTTTAAATAATTAACTCTAAATAATAATTTAACTGTAATATAATAATTAATTTTGAAGTAATAATTTTCTTTAAAACAAATTATTATAAATAACTTTAAATAATATTTGAGAACAAACTTTCTCACTTATTGTAATTTCAAGAGGCTCCTTTCTCGATGAAAACTTGAGCGCTCAATTTCTAAAAATACTAGAGAACACTACGAACATCTTTCATGTTGGTCGTTATGGCTAATTGTGGACGGTTTGGACTGTAATGATTTTTGAAGGGAGGATGGTCTATATTTTCAAATGTTTGGAAACAATTAAATGAAGAACGGGAGCTTGAAGCAAAGAAGAATGTCTCTGTGGGTCTACCTCTGTATATATATACACAACAGTGTAAAAGGCAAGGGGACAAGGAAGCAAAGTGGCTACTATTAGTGAAATGGAACAAAGGAAAAAGGGAGACAATGGCAGAAAGTTTGGAAAAAAGGAGAACAAAAGTTAGCCACTATGTACTTGGGCAAACTGAATTTGAGTTTTTGAATAGAAAAGATTGTGGTATCCCGCTACACCATATTGTGTCCGCGTATAAGCCACGAACGACAATAAATAAAATACGATCGCGCACAACAATGTTGTAATAATCCACTTTTCCGTACCCCTTGAATTAACACTAATCTCCATCGATTAACTCAAGATGAACGGAAAATCGAATCATTAGGGTTTAATAAAGAAGAGGTAGAAGAAAAAGATAGAAGAGAAAGAAAGAAGAACAACAGAACAACATCAGAAACATAAACAATATCAGAATCTCACATTCGCAGCGGAACAACATATAATAGATAAATGAATAATCTTTAAATCAAAGAACTATATCATTTTATACATTACATCATCATCAGAGTTTACAACAACAATACAACATTGGACAGTTATATAAACTTGTCCTCATACAGAATACACAGCGGAATAAATAATATCATATACAAGTGGTACGTCTCGCCATCCAGCTCGCCACTAAGCTCCACAGCATCCCTTGAATCCAGAATGACCTGATAACCTAACTCTAGACTGCCCATGTGGAAATTGGTGGGCACCCAGAGTTTAGGAAGGAAACAATAAACTCCAGGTCAGTCATGGTGACTGGTGTGAGAACTTAAAACAGTTTATCTTTAAAATAAACAACAGGAAGATTTTTAAAGTCAATTTCGCAATGCTTTTGGAAAATGAAACTACCATAAGACCTCCCGCCACACACACAAAGCAAACACAGAATTGGAGGAGATTTCTTCATATGATAATCAAAGATGCTTACTACACAAAATCAAATCCTTTTTGATATTATTATTAGTGCATAGTGTAGAAAACATTTCGAAAGTAGAATATAAATCTTAGCCAACATAGGTACCATTATAGTATGCCTACTATAGCTACCATATTAAATGGTAGGTTCTACAACTAAAACCGTACAAGGCTCGTATTGTTTCTTTGGATTTCCAACAAATGGTCAGGCCAAGGAACTTCCCATTGCCACATAGGTACGCCTCTGGAAAGACGACCCGAGAAATAACCTAACATTACAGTTAGATCTCTGCCAACACAAGGCCGGGTTACCCCTAACAGGGTAACTACTGACACGAATATGTCATCCCCCGATCGTAACCGATCTTCCCGAGGATCCTCGATTTCCAACAATCACAAAGCAATAAATTTGCAGCAACAACATAGGTTAAATATCTGGGCTCCATACCATGATACCACCACTATCCAGAAGGAATGACATACACTAAGGGGGCGCGATCCTCTAATAACCTTGCTGCATCCTTCCTGTTTTGACCATTTCCGGGGTGTGAGGTCCGACGAAGTCTCGTCCACAAAGCTACGCTTTGGTACAAAGCCATGCCTTGGGTCAAACAAATGATCAAAGTAATGATCACAAAGATAATGATCAAACAAATGATCATATCACAAATGATCAAACAATGATCATTTCACAGCAACACTCAGCATTCCACTTTACCAAATTGGGAGTATATTGCTGATAACCTTCAACTACATAACCTCTGAGCTCGTACGTCTCAGAAAAGGGTGTTAAGCTAAGAAAATAAATTCTCCGCCACCAACAGATATGTATTTGAAAGAAATCAGCTTTATATCTCAATTTGTAATGTCAGACATACAATCCAAACAAGTCTGTACCGGGATCGAACAGAACCGAAGGCACTTCTCACGAAGCCCTTGCAAATCCGGATAATTTGTAATCACGTCCGGACTTCCCGTCACTAAGGGTGATAAAATCTCTATATCGGAGATCAGCCGATGCAGAGTAACTCGACGGTAATCCTTCCGTTTTCAAAAATATCCGGTCTTCAACACCGGTCATCAAATGCAATTCATTACGACATATCACATATTCGGAATGGGTTATACGACCCAAAGGTCCTTTCCCGGCTAAACCGAATAGTGAACGCTTATTCAAAAATAAATGTGGCATTCAAATTCATCCAATTCACAACAAATACCCATTCAAGGTAATTATTGATAGTCGGTTATTTAACTATCAATAAAGATGCGCAACATCATAAGATTACAAATAATTTTACAAAAATATCTTTACAAGATATATAATTTTGCACACTTAACCATTTGAAAACAAATTTCAATTATTCACTTTCAATTTATCTTTACAAAGATAAATTCTCAAAAATGTTTCATTTCACATTGGAAAAACATTTCCATACTTATTTAATAATAAGTAATTCACAAATCTTATTTATTTTCAACATTTGAAAATATTCAATATACTTAAATCAAAATTAAGTATATATTTCATTCTTTAAGGAAATCATTCTCTTTCACAAATTTTATTTGAGTCAAAACGAATGTTACGTAAAACATCGTTACGACAACTCAAAATCACTAGTATAGGGATTCGAAATTTAGATAGATATATAAATCCCAATACTATATAAAACATTTCCTTTCGGAAACCATTTACTATAACAACAGTGTTATAGTCCACCATTTCCTTATTTCTCGAAACGTCTATTTCAACAATAAATGTTGAAATCTATGTATTCGATACTTAACACGTTTTAAAACATCTTTTAAAACAATTACTTCATTTCGTAATATCACTTCTCCAAAACATATCCGTATTATTTAATAATAGATTCACTGTCCAAAATCATGAATTTACTTCGTTATCCCATTTCAACATTTTTACACATTTTATTTAAAAGATTAGCTACTGTCCAAAATCGTGAATATACTTCGTTTAACAAGCTATAATAATTCACTTATAAAAATAAGTCAAATTTCGGATTTATAAAACAACGTTTATAAATTCCATTTTTATTTTATAACAACTTCAAGTTATAAAAATCACTTTTATTAACCAAATCAATTTATAACTCAATTTTTATACCTAAGTCATTCTTTTAATAACTTTACAATATTTATAAATCTTACTTCTTGTAAAATTCCATTTTTCGATTTATAAAAATTCAATTTTTATAAATCTTATCTATAAACCATTTATAAATAAATTCAAAAATCTCCATTTATACTATTCCCAAAAATCAAATTTTTGTTTATATCACAAAATTCTTAATTTTTTTACCACATAAAAATTATAACATTTATTTATTTAAAATGAATCAATTCCAAAATTTAATAAAACGTATACTTTCGAAAATTCACTTTAAAATCCTTTATAAATCAACATCGTTATTTTTAAACTTCAAAAATGAATCCGATGATGCAACTGCACCAATCATCAATCACGACAATCAAACATCATATATCATCATATGATAATTAACAAATATCACAATATCTGTAATCAAATAAATATTGGTGAGGAATCCAATTGGATCCCTCCAACCTATTTCCCTGCATCCACAGATGTTAGCACAATACCAATTCCGCTCCAGTACTGTAACGACCCGCCATTTTAGGCCATTCGCGTCCATTATAAGTGAATAGGTAGACACTCATGCCGGAGTTGAATTGCTCAAAATACCGCGTTGTTAATTTAAATTGGCAAAACTGAACATATACAGTAAATAGATATAATCACAGATCACAGACACAAAGTAATAAATGCAGCGGAAATAAAAGAGATAGTAGTTCATGAAGCTACTATATGAATATATAAAATACATCAGAGTTTACAACAGCAGAGTAGTATGATACATCAGATACAAATCAGAATACATCACTGGAATCATCGAGTACTGAAAGCAGAATAGATGGCTGGATCTTCAAGCAAAGCTCCAACTCCAAAGGTGAGTCTCGAATACTGGTACACTCAGTCTGACCCGAGCGTAAAGCAAAACACAAGACACTCGAGTCAGGATTAACATTCTTATATTAATAAATCCAACTCAAGTGAAATAGCAATTGAAATACAAGTAACTCAAAGGATGTTTGGAATAACCATCCTTTAAGGATCCGTTAAACTATCAACTATGTAGTAATGTACGATAAGTAGATAATGTCTATCAGTAATATAAAGATATCAAAATAGCGTTAAGTCATGGCCCATTCCACCCTTAACACATTTTAATTCCCAAAAGCATATACAAGACCGTAGTTTCCCCAAAACCGGAAGTCACCAGAGGGCAATCCATATACTAAAGGTACAAATCAAAATCGTAGTGGTCGCGCATAGGATAATCAGTATGACAAGGTACATGAGGCGATACCAACTAGGATACTAGTAGTTGCCTGATCCGGACTGATGTTGGGCATAGCAGCTACTACCCCAACACCGCGAAACAACACTCCCATAATCGAGGGGTGCACCCAAATCGAATCACAAAAGTAATAGATATGGTATCGAAGAAGTGTGTCCGCTAGAGATGGCGATCCTCAATGGCCCGGCGCGGCTCCTGTTTTAGTCATGTCAGGGGTCATCCAAAATCGTTCTCTTTCTTCAGTCAACGCGTTCACCAAAATCATCCACTTCGTTCTGGATCAACACTCCGCGTATAGTTATTAAAGTGGTTTCGGTTCAGATAGAGAGTATATCCATTACCGATCCCGGTCTCTTTAATAACTTTCGTAATTATTACACCGATTGGTCGTTTATATATTTCAAAAACCAAATCAATTTCAATTTCAAATAGAATTCGTAAATCAACATTTCATTTGTCTTTCTAAAACAATTTCCAAATTTTCGTTTCAAAACTTCCAATTTTCCGTTTCAAAATCTTATAATTCAATTTCAATTTCTATTTAAAACAATTCAAATATTGATTCAAGTTCGTATATAAGTTTCATTCCGAAATCATTTAAATAAATTCTATTTAACATTCAAATCAATTTAAACTCATTTATCGATTTCATTCAATATTCGTTAAGTTACTTTATCATTCAAAACAATTTCTATTAAATTTCCAATTCATTTAATCAATTCTTAAGTTCAACTTCATTAAAACAAAACTTACAATTTTGAATTAAACTAAATTCGTCAAATCAATTCTCCAATTACAAGTCTTACATTAATTCCAAAAATATCACATTTCATTTTTGTTAAAGAAATCCAATTTCACTTATTTACTTCCTTAAATAATTTTCCAAAACTTAATTAATAAAGAAACTCAATTTCAATTCTTTACGAAGTAAAATTCACTTATTCAAAATTCAATTCAATTTAATCATTAAATAATTCAATCTTATTTAATTATTAAATAATTCAAAACTTAATTATTAAATAATTTCAAAGTTTAATAATTTCAGACTTAATTATAATTTCAAACTTAATTATAATTTCAAACTTAATTATAATTTTAAACTTAATTTTTAAAGCATTCAAAGTTTAATAATTTCAAACTTGATTAAAATTTCAAACTTAATTCAGTCATTTCTCAAATTAAACAACATTCTTTCATAAATTACATTGTTAATATTCTGTTTCAGATTATTAAATATTAACATTTTCCTTTCATTAAAAATTCAAATTTCACTTCATTTCAAAACCATATTATTTATTCAAATAAAATCCTTATTTTATTTCAAAATCAAGTTTTTGACCAATCGGATTTATTTAATTTTCTATCCTAGGTCAAAGTTCAATTTTGGGTATTTATCATTTCAACCCGATTCCAATTCAATTAAAAATCAAAGCATAACAGAGGGAACTTGCAGTGTGATAACTGGGATGGTGTCAAAGTAAATAAACAAGCAATAACAACAATCAATATCAATCCAATAATCAATTCAAATAATCCCGAAATAACCATATTAATTCGCATTGTTATTTGTACGAATTAATATAATTATTTCTAGAATCCACACTATCATTTCATGTAGATTAAAGATTATTACATTACGGTTTTCACTTGTCATCTATTTACAATTTCATACATCATCAGTTTAAGCAACATACAATTGATGGTTCAAGGTGTAGTTAACAATCCTACGTGTCAATAAATTTAACAGTTAAAGGGGTCATATTATACAAATGTCAGGTAATCAAATTTAACATTTTAATTATCCTATATCAAGTTCAATTTCATATTATTTATCAATTTACATTAACAGTTTAACGTCCAATATAAACATCCACAATCAATCAATTATCAGCCAAACAGTATTATCATTGCATAAATAATTAACAGGTAATGGTGTCAGATGTCATAGGTGAACTGATACAGGTAATAGCATATATAACAGTGTAATTAACTAACAGCAGTATATTTCAATTGTCGTTTCGATTGAAATCAAATTTAATAAATAAAAGAACGTTAATCGTGAGTGATTGCTCACCTTTCGAGGCTAGAGAGGATAGACACTGAAATTGAGTTACACATCCGAACACGAATCTCTAAACAAGGCAAGATTGAATTTGAGTCGACGAACGAAGCTGATAATAAGAAATTGACGAGATTCAAATTATAACTGGATCGATGGAGATAAATGATATAAGAAAATTTATATAACCCATATATAACTATATAAAATCATATTCAAACATATTTTAAATAATATATATATATAATTTCCAAAGTCATCGTTTAAAAAAAACATATATCACAACAACTTATCTACAATATATAACATAAAATCTGTATATATATAATGTCTTAAAAACATCATTTAACTAAAAATATATATTTAAAAAAACGTGCATATATATAATATTTATATTTAAAATTGAACAACATGCAAACCCTTCAACAATATATATACAACCCTTTTTATAAACAGTAGACCCATTACCTAAGAAACAAGTACCTACTAGTTACATCAAATAAACTACATACCACTTTACAGAACCAACATAAGTTTATGTATAAAATATTAGCAAAACTCAACCACTAACGTACATAACACAAAAATTTGAACAGACTTGTCAAGTCCATATGCAACATAACCATAAAGCTGGGATGCACATATAGACAATTTTATATACCAATATACGTATATAACCTTAGATAAAGACGCAACATCATTTCCAGTTATAGTAGAAATCTATATACATTAGAATAAACGTATAAAACATTATAAACTACTGTTATATATATAATCAACGTCCGTGTTATACATGTGTTCAGACCATACAAGTCCAACTATTAAAATAATAATATATAATACTTTTATATAAACTACTATGTATATATTCGCATAACTTGTATACACTAACATAGTTTACATATGTTAAAGAAACAGATGTCGACTTCTCCAAAACAGAACTATATTTTATAACATTCTTTATAACTATTATATATAAATATATGTATTAATATATAAACTCACCTAAGAAATGCAACAAAGGAAATAAGGTAGCCGAGCATGCTACAGGGAGGAGTGAACGAAGAGGGGAAGACTATGGCACGGAGATGGCTGGGTCGGTGACCCACGGTAGGAGCTTCGGCTGTCAAAGTGGATGGTGAGGCCGAGACAAGTGGATGGCGTGTTAGGCTAGCGGGATGATGAGGAGCAGATTTCGGGCTTCCGTGGTGGCCATGATGCGGCTGCTAGGAAACGAACAAAGAGGAGCAACACGAGCAAGAAGGGGAGGAGCAGTGAGTGGCGGTTGATGAGGATCAGAGGCCGCAAGGTGCTCGGTTGTGGAAGGCGTAGGGTGGACGAGGACTTGGTGGTTGGAAGTGCTGCCTACGCGAGGCGAGGAGGAGCGGAACACGGCGGGGCGAGCTGATGGTGGGGAGGGATTGGCATGGAGGTCGTTGGCGTGGCCATGGTGGGCGAGTTGTGGTGGAGATGGGGTGCTGAGTGTCGAGGTGTTCTCAGCCGATTGTGGGAGGGAGGAGAGCAAGGCTTGGGGTGTGAGGCTGTCATGGGTTAGGCAATGGAAAAGAAAATGAGAAAAATAGAAAAGAAAGACATATATGGCCGAGGGAAGAAGGTTGGATCCAAGGAGGATGTGCTGGCAATAAGAAGTATATACAAGCTTCATTACCCTTTATTTTACATTATTTCAATGAACAGATGAATGGAATACGTGTGGTTGGTAGGTTATGGAAAGTAAATAGGCTACATTAATATCAAAGAATGGCTTCTCATTTCCCTAACCTCCATTCATGCGAGTTATTTAAATTCCTGAAAATAGTAATAGCCCAACATTGTTGGTAACCGGAGACAAATGAAAACACACAAAATTTTGAAGAGCTAAAATTGATGAACAGTTGGCACCATAAAAGTCATGCATTGGAATTCGAAAAATAATAAATACCAGTGGCTATTGGGTTTAGCCCAGAAATCAAAAATTGAAATTTCGTAACCGATACAGCTATTTGTTTCATAGTTTTCGTCGAGTAACGATCACCAAAATACGGACACGAATATACTACGCGAATCAGCACGACGAGACGATCAAAATGACATATAGATATCATTGGTATGATTTGAGTTATAAAAGTTCGAATTTTCCCAACTGGCGGAAAATGCAAGAAAACGTTGAAAAATAAGATCGACGGAGCCAAAGATGTCCGAATTTGGAAAAACGACAAACTGACATCTTGCTCAGAAGATGGTTTAGAATTTTTCTATGTAAAAATATTTAGGTTCTGAAAACATTTTATTTTCATTACTTTTTAACTGATTGAATTGAAGTGAATTTACGCGCGAAATAAACTTTCATATTTTTGGACGAAAATTTACCAGTTGCTATGTTTAACTAGACGTATTCCAAATATAAATTTTTTTATTTCAAAATTTTATCGTTTAAAATTTCACAAAAATTCAACTAATTACGTTATTAAAACGGTTGAAATTTACGGGTCGTTACACTCTCCCCCACTCAAAACTTTTCGTCCCCGAAAAGGAACGAGGTAGGAGAATAGAAACAACCAGAAAGAAAACAGATTTGAAATACAAAATAACAATTAATTTAAACCATATAAATTCAAATTTAAATTAATTGATATTCAATAATTGATTTAATCCATTTGATTTTACTAAAATCAATCTCAACTATTTCTAAATTCATTATCTTATTATCCCATTTTCTTCAATTTACAATTTTCTAAAACCCTAGACTTGAATAGTCTTTTATTATAATCATATTTTTTTTCAGCAATTTAAATTCTTCTTTATTCCATATTATTGTTAAATTTATTCTACTTAACATACCTTATCACATATATCTAAACCATATAAATTAATTTAAACCATAAAAGTTTCGATTTAAATCAATTTATATTCACTAATTGCTTTTAAATTCAAGATATTTCATAAATTGATCAAATTTCAATTTATTAATTCTTTCAAAACAAATTTATTAATTCTTTCAAAACAATTTATTTCATTATTAACTGAGTTTTATTAATAATTCTATCTAACTCTAGTAACATCTTTATAATCAAAATTTTAGTGTATAACATTTATTATAAACACTCAAATTTTATTTATAAATTCAATTTATCTTATATATATTATCCAATTACATATTCAACTTCTGAATGATTTAGGTAAGTTGTATTAGAATGCAGTTGAACAATATACAAATAAAATTTTCTCAATTCAATAGTTCAAGTTTAAGTATTTATTCCAAATTTTGGTTTTATTTATAATTAAAATCATCCTTTAACAAAAATTTAAGAATTAGATTTCCTATTAACTTTAAACAACATAGAGATATATATAATATATTTATATCAAAATCAAATTAAATTTTAAAATAAGATACCCATACATATATATATATATATATAAATCAAATTATACTGAAGAAATTCAAATCAAAATATTTTTTCAAAACAAAACCGTAGCAAAGCTACAGAATGGTATCTCCACTTCGAAACTCGAAAATGAATGTCGATGATGCGGCCGCCATCACCGAAATTATTTTCCAGCGACAAAGAGAAGAGCACTGATTTCAACGTTTAAAAGTTCTTTGAAGACGATTTCTATTCGAAAATACTTTCAATAATATATACTTTAAAATTTTAAAACCAAAGTTCGAAATCACCGGAAACTAAATGCTCAAATTTCTGAATTAAATTCATTTCAAATTCCAAATCAATTTATAAACCGCATTTATAAATTTATTTAGAACAATAAATGATAATCAAATATTATCATTTCAAACAAACAATTTAATTAACCTATTAAATTCGAGAAAATTTTTTTTTTACTTATATTTTCACAATATAATCAAACAAATTTATTTCATTTTCCAAATTTGAAAAATAATATTGTGTCAGTTTCCTCTGTTCAAGTGGTTTGGAAATCCTATCGATAGCGTTGATCAGACGAATCGATCGAAAACCCAAATCAACATCAACAACTCAAACAACACAGCATATATTAAAACATTTATATATTAGTTTACAAATACATTTCTTTGCTCGACGATACAGGAATAAATTTTCAAAATAAGGATAGGGATTCAAATTTTTGTTGACTTAAATCAAGAGAATTTTGATTCGAAAATAAGTTTGAAACAGAAGATAAGATAATTCAATTACCACAATCGGAAGATGGATGAGTTTATTTAATTCACGGGCAACCTTAACCGGGTCGTCCGTAACTTCAAGAATAAGGTCGATGCTGAATTTCGAGGTAAATCAACACTCGATCTCAAGAAATGGAATTCATGTATAGCAGGTAATAGATAGCATCATAAACCGAGGATACAGAAATCTTTGGTAAATCGATGCCTAATATAAAGGAGTTTCTCCTTTACGAATCATTCGAATATTGGCGAGACCGTTGATCTATTATAGATATCATTCGAAATGGAGTTATGGGGTGCTCCAGAATTGAAAGAAGACGAATAGTGAAGGACACGAATGAATTTCGGAACCGAGGGGAACGTTCCAAAATTCAAAGGAATTGAGTCAAAGAAAGAGATTGAAACTCGAATGAGAGTGATTCTGTAAATACATTTACCCTATATGTTTAAGTTTTGCCTAGAGCTACCAAAGCTCTGATACCAACTGTAACGACCCGCCATTTTAGGCCATTCGCGTCCATTATAAGTGAATAGGTAGACACTCATGCCGGAGTTGAATTGCTCAAAATACCGCGTTGTTAATTTAAATTGGCAAAACTGAACATATACAGTAAATAGATATAATCACAGATCACAGACACAAAGTAATAAATGCAGCGGAAATAAAAGAGATAGTAGTTCATGAAGCTACTATATGAATATATAAAATACATCAGAGTTTACAACAGCAGAGTAGTATGATACATCAGATACAAATCAGAATACATCACTGGAATCATCGAGTACTGAAAGCAGAATAGATGGCTGGATCTTCAAGCAAAGCTCCAACTCCAAAGGTGAGTCTCGAATACTGGTACACTCAGTCTGACCCGAGCGTAAAGCAAAACACAAGACACTCGAGTCAGGATTAACATTCTTATATTAATAAATCCAACTCAAGTGAAATAGCAATTGAAATACAAGTAACTCAAAGGATGTTTGGAATAACCATCCTTTAAGGATCCGTTAAACTATCAACTATGTAGTAATGTACGATAAGTAGATAATGTCTATCAGTAATATAAAGATATCAAAATAGCGTTAAGTCATGGCCCATTCCACCCTTAACACATTTTAATTCCCAAAAGCATATACAAGACCGTAGTTTCCCCAAAACCGGAAGTCACCAGAGGGCAATCCATATACTAAAGGTACAAATCAAAATCGTAGTGGTCGCGCATAGGATAATCAGTATGACAAGGTACATGAGGCGATACCAACTAGGATACTAGTAGTTGCCTGATCCGGACTGATGTTGGGCATAGCAGCTACTACCCCAACACCGCGAAACAACACTCCCATAATCGAGGGGTGCACCCAAATCGAATCACAAAAGTAATAGATATGGTATCGAAGAAGTGTGTCCGCTAGAGATGGCGATCCTCAATGGCCCGGCGCGGCTCCTGTTTTAGTCATGTCAGGGGTCATCCAAAATCGTTCTCTTTCTTCAGTCAACGCGTTCACCAAAATCATCCACTTCGTTCTGGATCAACACTCCGCGTATAGTTATTAAAGTGGTTTCGGTTCAGATAGAGAGTATATCCATTACCGATCCCGGTCTCTTTAATAACTTTCGTAATTATTACACCGATTGGTCGTTTATATATTTCAAAAACCAAATCAATTTCAATTTCAAATAGAATTCGTAAATCAACATTTCATTTGTCTTTCTAAAACAATTTCCAAATTTTCGTTTCAAAACTTCCAATTTTCCGTTTCAAAATCTTATAATTCAATTTCAATTTCTATTTAAAACAATTCAAATATTGATTCAAGTTCGTATATAAGTTTCATTCCGAAATCATTTAAATAAATTCTATTTAACATTCAAATCAATTTAAACTCATTTATCGATTTCATTCAATATTCGTTAAGTTACTTTATCATTCAAAACAATTTCTATTAAATTTCCAATTCATTTAATCAATTCATAAGTTCAACTTCATTAAAACAAAACTTACAATTTTGAATTAAACTAAATTCGTCAAATCAATTCTCCAATTACAAGTCTTACATTAATTCCAAAAATATCACATTTCATTTTTGTTAAAGAAATCCAATTTCACTTATTTACTTCCTTAAATAATTTTCCAAAACTTAATTAATAAAGAAACTCAATTTCAATTCTTTACGAAGTAAAATTCACTTATTCAAAATTCAATTCAATTTAATCATTAAATAATTCAATCTTATTTAATTATTAAATAATTCAAAACTTAATTATTAAATAATTTCAAAGTTTAATAATTTCAGACTTAATTATAATTTCAAACTTAATTATAATTTTAAACTTAATTTTTAAAGCATTCAAAGTTTAATAATTTCAAACTTGATTAAAATTTCAAACTTAATTCAGTCATTTCTCAAATTAAACAACATTCTTTCATAAATTACATTGTTAATATTCTGTTTCAGATTATTAAATATTAACATTTTCCTTTCATTAAAAATTCAAATTTCACTTCATTTCAAAACCATATTATTTATTCAAATAAAATCCTTATTTTATTTCAAAATCAAGTTTTTGACCAATCGGATTTATTTAATTTTCTATCCTAGGTCAAAGTTCAATTTTGGGTATTTATCATTTCAACCCGATTCCAATTCAATTAAAAATCAAAGCATAACAGAGGGAACTTGCAGTGTGATAACTGGGATGGTGTCAAAGTAAATAAACAAGCAATAACAACAATCAATATCAATCCAATAATCAATTCAAATAATCCCGAAATAACCATATTAATTCGCATTGTTATTTGTACGAATTAATATAATTATTTCTAGAATCCACACTATCATTTCATGTAGATTAAAGATTATTACATTACGGTTTTCACTTGTCATCTATTTACAATTTCATACATCATCAGTTTAAGCAACATACAATTGATGGTTCAAGGTGTAGTTAACAATCCTACGTGTCAATAAATTTAACAGTTAAAGGGGTCATATTATACAAATGTCAGGTAATCAAATTTAACATTTTAATTATCCTATATCAAGTTCAATTTCATATTATTTATCAATTTACATTAACAGTTTAACGTCCAATATAAACATCCACAATCAATCAATTATCAGCCAAACAGTATTATCATTGCATAAATAATTAACAGGTAATGGTGTCAGATGTCATAGGTGAACTGATACAGGTAATAGCATATATAACAGTGTAATTAACTAACAGCAGTATATTTCAATTGTCGTTTCGATTGAAATCAAATTTAATAAATAAAAGAACGTTAATCGTGAGTGATTGCTCACCTTTCGAGGCTAGAGAGGATAGACACTGAAATTGAGTTACACAACCGAACACGAATCTCTAAACAAGGCAAGATTGAATTTGAGTCGACGAACGAAGCTGATAATAAGAAATTGACGAGATTCAAATTAGAACTGGATCGATGGAGATAAATGATATAAGCAAATTTATATAACCCATATATAACTATATAAAATCATATTCAAACATATTTTAAATAATATATATATAATTTCCAAAGTCATCGTTTAAAAAAAACATATATCACAACAACTTATCTACAATATATAACATAAAATCTGTATATATATAATGTCTTAAAAACATCATTTAACTAAAAATATATATTTAAAAAAACGTGCATATATATAATATTTATATTTAAAATTGAACAACATGCAAACCCTTCAACAATATATATACAACCCTTTTTATAAACAGTAGACCCATTACCTAAGAAACAAGTACCTACTAGTTACATCAAATAAACTACATACCACTTTATAGAACCAACATAAGTTTATGTATAAAATATTAGCAAAACTCAACCACTAACGTACATAACACAAAAATTTGAACAGACTTGTCAAGTCCATATGCAACATAACCATAAAGCTGGGATGCACATATAGACAATTTTATATTAATATACGTATATAACCTTAGATAAAGACGCAACATCATTTCCAGTTATAGTAGAAATCTATATACATTAGAATAAACGTATAAAACATTATAAACTACTGTTATATATATAATCAACGTCCGTGTTATACATGTGTTCAGACCATACAAGTCCAACTATTAAAATAATAATATATAATACTTTTATATAAACTACTATGTATATATTCGCATAACTTGTATACACTAACATAGTTTACATATGTTAAAGAAACAGATGTCGACTTCTCCAAAACAGAACTATATTTTATAACATTCTTTATAACTATTATATATAAATATATGTATTAATATATAAACTCACCTAAGAAATGCAACAAAGGAAATAAGGTAGCCGAGCATGCTACAGGGAGGAGTGAACGAAGAGGGGAAGACTATGGCACGGAGATGGCTGGGTCGGTGACCCACGGTAGGAGCTTCGGCTGTCAAAGTGGATGGTGAGGCCGAGACAAGTGGATGGCGTGTTAGGCTAGCGGGATGATGAGGAGCAGATTTCGGGCTTCCGTGGTGGCCATGATGCGGCTGCTAGGAAACGAACAAAGAGGAGCAACACGAGCAAGAAGGGGAGGAGCAGTGAGTGGCGGTTGATGAGGATCAGAGGCCGCAAGGTGCTCGGTTGTGGAAGGCGTAGGGTGGACGAGGACTTGGTGGTTGGAAGTGCTGCCTACGCGAGGTGAGGAGGAGCGGAACACGGCGGGGCGAGCTGATGGTGGGGAGGGATTGGCATGGAGGTCGTTGGCGTGGCCATGGTGGGCGAGTTGTGGTGGAGATGGGGTGCTGAGTGTCGAGGTGTTCTCAGCCGATTGTGGGAGGGAGGAGAGCAAGGCTTGGGGTGTGAGGCTGTCATGGGTTAGGCAATGGAAAAGAAAATGAGAAAAATAGAAAAGAAAGACATATATGGCCGAGGGAAGAAGGTTGGATCCAAGGAGGATGTGCTGGCAATAAGAAGTATATACAAGCTTCATTACCCTTTATTTTACATTATTTCAATGAACAGATGAATGGAATACGTGTGGTAGGTAGGTTATGGAAAGTAAATAGGCTACATTAATATCAAAGAATGGCTTCTCATTTCCCTAACCTCCATTCATGCGAGTTATTTAAATTCCCAAAAATAGTAATAGCCCAACGTTGTTGGTAACCGGAGACAAATGAAAACACACAAAATTTTGAAGAGCTAAAATTGATGAACAGTTGGTACCATAAAAGTCATGCATTGGAATTCGAAAAATAATAAATACCAGTGGCTATTGGGTTTAGCCCAGAAATCAAAAATTGAAATTTCGTAACCGATACAGCTATCTGTTTCATAGTTTTCGTCGAGTAACGATCACCAAAATACGGACACGAATATACTACGCGAATCAGCACGACGAGACGATCAAAATGACATATAGATATCAGTGGTATGATTTGAGTTATAAAAGTTCGAATTTTCCCAACTGGCGGAAAATGCAAGAAAACGTTGAAAAATAAGATCGACGGAGCCAAAGATGTCCGAATTTGGAAAAACGACAAACTGACATCTTGCTCAGAAGATGGTTTAGAATTTTTCTATGTAAAAATATTTAGGTTCTGAAAACATTTTATTTTCATTACTTTTTAACTGATTGAATTGAAGTGAATTTACGCGCGAAATAAACTTTCATATTTTCGGACGAAAATTTACCAGTTGCTATGTTTAACTAGACGTATTCCAAATATAAATTTTTTTATTTCAAAATTTTATCGTTTAAAATTTCACAAAAATTAAACTAATTACGTTATTAAAACGGTTGAAATTTACGGGTCGTTACAAGTACGGAATATCGCGGTATATGGGTTTAATAAATATTATCCGCTATTATGCGGCACAATAGGGTCTCGTCCGCTATATAATGCGGGAAATCAACTCCAATATATATATATATATTCCAATATATATATATATATATTGCTATATACATAAATAATACCAATTCCACTTTACAATGAAATATTCGCGGTATATGTTTTTAATAAATAACCTCCGCTTAATAACGGCGTATAATGTCTATTTTAACAATCAATAGATAGCAATCATCATTCAAACATACAATCAAGCAATTTTAAATCTAACTATTTAAAATTTAAATCAAAACTATTCGATTGAGTGAGAAGTTCTCACCTTGAATTTCTGATAATAGTTGTAGCTTTTTATTTCGAATAAAATTAAACGTGCGTTTAATTTTACCCAAAATTCTTACTGACTCCAATCGCTTCCAATCTAGTTTCATAGCGTAGAGCTCGTCGAAATGGTTCCAAGGCAAAAAATCTCGTCGAATTCCGACCTCGTATGATCAAATTACAGCGATTTAAAGTTTATACGATTTAATAAATAATATTTTCACCATTTTCATTTTAATTCCAAAACCCTACATCATAGCCGTTGATTTCCTTTGATGAGATCCAGGCCGACCGTGTCATTTTCTCCTCCCCCTTTTCCAGTTTTCATTCGAACGTGATATGGAACCCATGCCGCCCTAGGGTTTTAATTTTCGTGACCCAT
Source organism: Allium fistulosum (assembly GCA_030737815.1). Taxonomy (NCBI): domain Eukaryota; kingdom Viridiplantae; phylum Streptophyta; class Magnoliopsida; order Asparagales; family Amaryllidaceae; genus Allium; species Allium fistulosum. The sequence goes on along the minus strand of CM060905.1, from coordinate 717,665,643 downwards.
ACATCGACTTCCAGGACGATCAGCAACTACCATTAGAAGCGCCACTGCCAGCACCATACTCGGCTGCAACCCCTTGGAGCTCGGCCTCCATTATACCTTGTAATTCATGCATGAAAACAGCCCCTTCAAACTCGATTTGCCGACGATCTACCTCGTTTCAGACGATCTCCACCGTTGAGATCGTAGTTCTCATCTTCCTCTTCATCTTTGCAGTTGAACATTCTTTGTAATTGTCGATGGATTGGAAGAAAATGAGGGGGAAAGAAGAGTGTTTTCTGGCCATTGAAATTGAAAATGGCGGCCAGCCCTAGCTAGGGTTTTTATTTGCAAAAGTGAATTATAACGTCCTTATATAGAAAATTGACGAAAACACTATTCATCGAAAATTTTCCGAACTCCAAATCAAGCGTGTCGGCTGACGTTTCTAAGATTTACCCCACGTTCTGAACACAATGGAACATGTTTTGGGAGCTAATTCGGTCATCTGTGCGAGTTACGGAATTAAACGACCGATTTTAAATTAAACCGATTTAAAGCGATTTCGATGCATTTTTGCTTGCCCCGGACAAACGGTGCATCCGATTGACACGAAATTTTAAATCATACAATAATATCACATTACAGATCCGATGAAACTTGTTTCGTCGAAATCCGAGTCATTTTGAAAAACGACTATTTGAACTCGCCAAATTAATATTAAAATAATTTCGATGCGTTTCGAGCTGCCATGGTCAAACATCAACTCCGATTGCTACGAAAATTGAAATCTGATAATAACAAACTATTAAGGATCCAATGGAACTAGTTTCATCCAATTCTGAGATTGTTCAAAAAATGGCTAATTTCACTAGTCGATTAAATATTAAAATATTCAATTATCACAATTTAACTCTGAATTCAATTTTAAAAGTTCTATAACATCTCTATGACTTCAATATGATTTAATATAACATTATAAATCATTTTCAATCACATTAAACCCAATTTTCAATTAAGTCTGGAATTTCACTATTTAATTATCGATTTAAATTATCCAATTAAATTCAATTATTCGAAAAATAAATCATTCGACTTATTAATTCCACTTGTTAATATTTCAAATCAATTAAATATTCAAATTTTAATTAATATAAATTATGGGTCGTTACAAACTTCCCCCCTTAAAAGAATTTCGTCCTCGAAATTATCAAGTAAGAAAAATTCACAAAATCCATTAACTTTTCAAAACAAACCGTTCAAATTAGATTTACAAATCTCTTATGTGTTTAACTTTCCCAAAAATCCGTATTTAAACTTCTTACAACAACTTTACTAAGTTTTCAAAATTTTCAAATTTCTCAAAAATATTCTAATGCCTTAAATTTTCGAAAAATTTCGCCATAGCCTCCTTTGCGCGGCTCGATCCGAAAAAAAATGACAGTATATTTATATCACAAATATACATCTCATCAAGTGATGAGGCATCCCATAGGGAAAAAGTGTAAAAGTACGATATTTAATCCGAGATATGTACCTTATATATTATTAGCGAGCGTATACGGCTAATATAGCGCGAAAGCGAGATCCAAATGCGAAGCAAACGCCATCCGCACCTACTAAACACTCAATCAAACAAATGAGAACATGTATATAGAAAATAATATCAATATACATCATATAGCAACATAACAACTACATATGTCAATATAGCAAATGCAACAAACAACAAATGCAACCATCATCCAATAAACATTCAACAACTTCATAACCAAATCAATATACATTCACTTCTCATTAATATTCATTGAATTGGTTTTCAATTTTAAATCATATTTGATTCATTTACATTGGATTTTATCAACATTCATTTATTTAATTAGTTACATTCACTAATTCACATTTGTTCACTTTCAATTTGAATCAAATTCAATTTCTATTCAAATTTACATATTATCAATTTGAATTCAATTACTTTAGCTTCTAATTTCGCTAATTTACTCTCATTAACTCTTAATGAATTTATATACAATCAACTAACAATCATACAACAACCAATGTACATTCAACACAACCAAATTTATTCACTTTGCATTCAACATTCATATTCATTTACCTTCAATTTGGTTTAGCACCTTTAATTCAATTGGTTGATATTAAATTGACTTCCATTCAATTATTCAACTTCCAATTTCATTGGCTTTTAATGAATTAATACTTATATTCATTATTCCATATCAATTTTTTTTCATTAGGTTTATTAACATTCAATTTATTCATTAATTCAATTGCTAATTCATTTTATCAAATAAAGTTGAATTTCATTTATAACTCAAGTTCACATCCATTTAATAAATTCACTTTATTAATTTACTTTGATATCAAAAATCAACTTCATTCAACATCACTTAAGTTATATTCCATTTCAAACATCATTTGTTCAAATTAACTTAAGTTTCCACTTGGATTTTATTGATTCACTTATATTCATTCACTATATAAGTTATACAACGTATTTATTTAGCTTCCAAATCATATTATAAGTATAAACTTATTTCACTTACATTTATCAACTTCAACTTGGATTTTAAATCAAATCTGTTTATCACCACAAAACTTCAATTTCCAATTTACTATGGGTAGCAAATCAATCACACAAAAACTCAAAAATGATACTGATGATGCTGCAGTCATCACCGTACTATTTCCCAGCAACAATAGTGAATTCAGTGCTTTAAATTCTTTCAAAAATCTTCCTTGATTTATAAATCTCATTACAAATCTTTTACTTATATAATTTCACTTCTTATATATAAGATTTTTTTTACCATTGTAAATCATTTTAATTATAACTTCATACATTATAATTCATTTGCTTATACAATTTACTCTTTCACAATAGTTGTTTTATTTAACTTATTCAAACAACCAACCAATCAATTTATATATATTTTAATAATCTCTGAAAAATTATTCACTTTATATATAAAATATAATCAAGGTAAAATTATTTCATTTACCCAATTTAAACAATATCGTGCCGAATTGTTCTGAATAAGTGTTTAGAGATCCCTATCGATAGAGTTGTACGGACTATACCGACCGGAATCCATATACCACTCAACAAACCAATCATCACAATATAATACAATTTTATATTAACTAACAAATATGCGCTCGTATCTATTATTACACTCAACTCATTCTAGAGTACTACTGACTCTATCTCTAATGAGTAACACCCAACAGAGCAGGGTTGTCGCTTAACCATATGCTCTGATACCAAATGTAATAATCCACTTTTCCGTACCCCTTGAATTAACACTAATCTCCATCGATTAACTCAAGATGAACGGAAAACCGAACCATTAGGGTTTAATAAAGAAGTGGTAGAAGAAAAGATAGAAGAGAAAGAAAGAAGAACAACAGAACAACATCAAAAATAGAAACAATATCAGAATCTCACATTCGCAGCGGAACAACATATAATAGATAAATGAATAATCTTTAAATCTAAGAACTATAACATTTTATACATTACATCATTATTAGAGTTTACAACAACAATACAACATTGGACAGTTATATAATCTTGTTCTCATACAGAATACACAGCGGAATAAATAATATCATATACAAGTGGTACGTCTCGCCATCCAGCTCGCCACTAAGCTCCACAGCATCCCCTGAATCCAGAATGACCTGATAACCTAACTCTAGACTGCTCGTGTGGAAATTGGTGGGCACCCAGAGTTTAGAAAGGAAACAATAAACTCCAGGTCAGTCATGGTGACTGGTGTGAGAACTTAAAACAGTTTATCTTTAAAACAGACAATAGGAAGATTTTTAAAGTCAATTTCGCAATGCTTTTGGAAAATGAAACTACCATAAGACCTCCCGCCACACACACAATGCAAACGCAGAATTGGAGGAGATTTCTTCTTATGATAGTCAAAGATGCTTACTACGCAAAATCAAATCCTTTTTGATATTATTATTAGTGCATAGTGTAGAAAACATTTCGAAAGTAGAATATAAATCTTAGCCAGCATAGGTACCATTATAGTATGCCTACTATAGCTACCATATTAAATGGTAGGTTCTACAACTAAAACTGTACAAGGCTCGTATTGTTTCTTTGGATTTCCAACAAATGGTCAGGCCAAGGAACTTCCCATTGCCACATAGGTACGCCTCTGGAAAGACGACCCGAGAAATAACCTAACATTACGGTTAGATCTCTGCCAACACAAGGCCAGGTTACCCCTAAGTGGGTAATTACTGACACGAATATGTCATCCCCCGATCGTAACCGATCTTCCTGAGGATCCTCGATTTCCAACAACCACAAAGTAATAAATTTGCAGCAACAACATAGGTTAAATATCTGGGCTCCATACCATGATACCACCTCTATCCAGAAGGAATGACATACACTAAGGAGGCGTGATCCCCTAATAACCTTGCTGCATCCTTCTTGTTTTGACCATTTCCGGGATCTGAGGTCCGACGAAGTTCGTCCATAAAGCTACGCTTTGGTATAAAGTCATGCCTTGGGTCAAACAAATGATCAAAGTAATGATCACAAAGATAAATGATTAAACAAATGATCATATCACAAATGATCAAACAATGATTATTTCACAGCAACACTCAGCATGCCACGTTAACAAATTGGGAGTATATTGCTGATAACCTTCAACTACATAACCTCTGAGCTCGTACGTCTCAGAGAACGGTGTTAAGCTAAGAGAATAAATTCTCCACCACCAACAGATATGTATTTGAAAGTAATCAGCTTTATATCTCAATTTGTAATGTCAGACATACAATCCATACAAGCCTATTCCGGGATCGAACAGAACCGAAGACACTTCTCACGAAGCCCTTGCAAATCCGGATAATTTCCAATCACGTCCGGACTTCCCGTCACTAAGGGTGATAAAATCTCTATATCGGAGATCAGCCGATGCAGAGTAACTCGACGGTAATCCTTCCGTTTTAAAAAATGTATGGTCTTCAACACTGGTCATCAAATGCAATCCATTACGATGTATCACATATTCAGAATGGGTTATACGACCCAAAGGTCCTTTCTCGGCTAACTCGAATAGTGAGCGCTTATTCAAAAATAAGTGTGGCATTCAAATTCATCCAATTCACAACAAACACCCATTCAAGGTAATTATTGATAGTCGGTTATTTAACTATCAATAAAGATGCGCAACATCATCAGATTCCAAATAATTTTCCAAAAATATCTTTACAAGATATATAATTTTCCACACTTAACCATTTGAAAACAAATTTCAATTTTTCACTTTCAATTTATCTTTACAAAGATAAATTCTCAAAACGTTTCATTTCACGTTGGAAAAACATTTCCATACTTATTTAATAATAAGTAATTCACAAATCTTATTTATTTTCAACATTTGAAAATATTCAATATACTTAAATCAAAATTAAGTATATATTTCATTCTTTAAGGAAATCATTCTCTTTCACAAATTTTATTTGAGTCAAAACGAATGTTACGTAAAACATCGTTATGACAACTCAAAATCACTAGTATAGGGATTCGAAATTTAGACAGATATCTAAATCCCAAAACTATATAAAACATTTCCTTTCGGAAACCATTTACTATAACAACAGTGTTATAGTCCACCATTTCCTTATTTCTCGAAACGTCTATTTCAACAATAAATGTTGAAATCTATGTATTCGATACTTAACACATTTTAAAACATCTTTTAAAACAATTACTTCATTTCGTAATATCACTTCTCCAAAACATATCCATTTTATTTTATAATATATTCACTGTCCAAAATCGTGAATATACTTCGTTATCCAATTTCAACATTTCTACACATTTTATTTAAAAGATTATCCACTGTCCAAAATCGTGAATATACTTCATTTAACAAGCTATAATAATTCACTTATCAAAATAAGTCAAATTTCGGATTTATAAAACAACGTTTATAAATTCCATTTTTATTTTATAACAACTTCAAGTTATAAAAATCACTTTTATTAACCAAATCAATTTATAACTCAATTTTTATACCTAAGTCATTCTTTTAATAACTTTACAATATTTATAAATCTTACTTCTTGTAAAATTCCATTTTTCGATTTATAAAAATTCAATTTTTATAAATCTTATCTATAAACCATTTATAAATAAATTCAAAAATCTCCATTTATACTATTCCCAAAAATCAAACTTTTGTTTATATCACAAAATTCTTAATTTTTTTACCACATAAAAATTATAACATTTATTTATTTAAAATGAATCAATTCCAAAATTTAATAAAACGTATACTTTCGAAAATTCACTTTAAAATCCTTTATAAATCAACATCGTTATTTTTAAACTTCAAAAATGAATCCGATGATGCAACAACACCAATCATTAATCACGACAATCAAACATCATATATCATCATATGATAATTAACAAATATCACAATAACTGTAATCAAATAAATATTGGTGAGGAATCCAGCTGGATCCCTCCAACCTGTTTCCCTACATCCATAGATGTTAGCACAATACCAATTCCGCTCCAGTATGGAATATCACGGTATATGGGTTTAATAAATATTATCCGCTATTATGCGGCGCAATAGGGTCTCATCCATTATACAATGCAGGAAATCAACTCCAATATATATATATTCCAATATATATATATATATTGCTATATACATAAATAATACCAATTCCACTTTACAGTGAAATATTCGCGGTATATGTTTTTAATAAATAACCTCCGCTTAATAACGGCGTATAATGTCTATTTTAACAATCAATAGATAGCAATCATCATTCAAACATACAATCAAGCAATTTTAAATCTAACTATTTAAAATTTAAATCGAAACTGTTCGATTGAGTGAGAAGTTCTCACCTTGAATTTCCGATAATAGTTGTAGCGTTTTATTTCGAATAAAATTAAACGTGCGTTTAATTTTACCCGAAATTCTTACTGACTCCAATCGCTTCCAATCCAGTTTCATAGCGTAGATCTCATCGAAATGGTTCCAACGCAAAAAATCTCGTCGAATTCCGACCTCGTATGATCAAATTACAGCGATTTAAAGTTTATACGTTTTAATAAATAATAATTTCACCATTTTCATTTTAATTCCAAAACCCTACATCATAGCCGTTGATTTCCTTTGATGAGATCCAAGCCAACCGTGTCTTTTTCTCCTCCCCCTTTTCCAGTTTTCATTCGAACGTGATATGGAACGCATGCCGCCCCTAGGGTTTTAATTTTCGTGACCCATACATCGACTTCCAAGACGATCAGCTACCATTAGAAGCGCCATTGCCAGCACCATACTCGGCTGCAACCCCTTGGAGCTTGGCCTCCATTATGCCTCGTAATTCCTGCACGAAAACAGCCCCTTCAAGCTCGATTTGCCAATGATCTACCTCGTTTCAGACGATCTCCACCGTTGAGATCGTAGTTCTCATCTTCCTCTTCATCTTTGCAGTTGAAAATTCTTCGTAATTGTCGATGGATTGGAAGAAAATGAGGGGGAAAGAAGAGTGTTTTCTGGCCATTGAAATTGAAAATGGCGGCCAGCCCTAGCTAGGGTTTTTATTTGCAAAAGTGAATTATAACGTCCTTATATAGAAAATTGATGAAAACACTATTCATCGAAAATTTTCCGAACTCCAAATCAAGCATGCCGGCTGACGTTTCTAAGGTTTACCCCGCGTTCCGAACACAATGGAACATGTTTTGGGAGCTAATTCGGTCATCTGTGCGAGTTACGGAATTAAACGACCGATTTTAAATTAAACCGATTTAAAGCGATTTCGATGCGTTTTGGCTTGCCCCGGACAAACGGTACATCCGATTGACACGAAATTTGAAATCCTACAATAATATCACATTACGGATCCGATGAACCTAGTTTCGTCGAAATCCGATACTTTTTGAAAAATGACTATTTTAACTCGCCAAATTAATATTAAAACAATTTCGATGCGTTTCGAGCTGCCACGGTCAAACGACAACTCCGATTGCTACGAAAATTGAAATCCGATAATAAAAAACTATTACGGATCCAATGGAACTTGTTTCGTCCAATTCTGAGACTGTTCAAAAAATGGCTAATTTCACTAGTCGATTAAATATTAAAATATACAATTTTCACAATTTAACTCTAAATTCAATTTTAAAAGTTCTATAACATCTCTATAACTTCAATATGATTTAATATAACTTTATAAATCATTTTCAATCACATTAAACCCAATTTTCAATTAAGTCTGGAATTTCACTATTTAATTATCGATTTAAATTATCCAATTAAATTTAATTATTCAAAAAATAAATCATTCGACTTATTAATTCCACCTGTTAATATTTAAAATCAATTAAATATTCAAATTTTAATTAATATAAATTCTGGGTCGTTACAAATGTGACACGATCACAAAACAAAAATAAAAAAAACCGGTTACAAGTCCTGTTAAATTTTCAAAAACGCCAATGTTCGACGTAAAATACGTCAAACAAAAATTTAAATATTTTCCAAATTAAAAATTATGGAAAAAATCTATAAATTAAATTAAAAATGCGTCATTAAAAATTAAGCAGTTATTTGAAACACAGATTTTATTATATTTTATATAAAACCCCAAATCGAATATTTAAAACTAATTAAATATTCCAAAAATCAAAGTGATAAAATTCGGGTCGTTACACTCTCCCCTCTTAACAGAATTTCGTCCTCGAAATTTGCCATAATTCTAACCTAGAGACATTTAACACTACTCATCAGTTCGTATGATGCACATAGATCGTCCATGCACGAAATCTAATTCCATCACTTACTCAAATATGTAGCCTTTTCTTTTGATTTAGTATCGCTCATTCGATTTTCTAGTGTGGACTCTAAATAGGCTTCTTAAGAAGAAACCTTTGTTCTCTTTACATAGCCATATACTATGATAGAGAACTTTTGGTTCCATTAAGAACCCTCACCAAGTGTTCGCCATCAAAATCGAGTGATAGATTCTTATTCAAAATGGTGTGAAACACCTCAAGGCACGTATTCGGATCTTGGATTAAGAACTATATGAGGAAGGAAAACGATCCATGTACAACCTACATACTTATATCATTGGACCACACCAATACCAATTCAATTTCTGCAAAAATTATTTATGAAAACATTTCATAAAAATTCCAACTTAGGTTCAAACATTTTAGATGATACAATTTTATTTATGAAACCCTTCAAAAAGTCATTTTAATTTATTTACTTGTATAATATTCTCCTACATCCTAAGAGTATATTCAAAACATCAGATTTTTAATTCTATTCACTTTTAGCTATTCAGATGTAGGTCCACAATAATTTTTTGGGATTAAAACTGAGTCGACTAATACAACTTCTTTACCCGTTTGGTTTGGTAAGTTGCTAAGAAGAAAAGGATGCTAGTATCCAAGCTCTATCCTAGAATCTACCTTTTGAGACGAATGTGATTTTTGACCCTCGGAAATCGACACTAATACATCATTGGTGTTAACGCTAAAAATTGAACGCTAACACCCGATGTGTGTAATAGAGTTGTGAAAGCACCACCCGTGTGACGGGAACAAGAAGTAAGCAGTAAAATAGTGAAAAAGCGGTAAAAGACAACAGTTTATAGTGGTTCGGCTTGAGACCGAGCCTACGTCCACTTTGAATTCCTTTATTGCTGATTCTGATTACAAGATGATACAATATTCTTCAAAATACAATATATTTTGATTCCTAAACACTTTAGACTATTATCTCAAGCTTCGATGTCGAAGATCTCCTTGAATTCATGTTAGACGCGGTAGATTTCTCTCAAAGCTTGTTGTAATGTCTTGAGTGTTTGAAGTTCTTCGAATGTTGGATGAGTTGAGAATTCGGCAGAATAACAGCGCTTTAAGAAATGATCGGCCAAAAGTCCTTTTGCCGTTGGAGTTAGGGGGGTATTTATAGGAGTTGATTCTAGACATAAATTTTGCCCCAAGTCTTAGGTCGCGTACGACCTAAGTTAGGTCGTAGGTCGCGAGCGACCTAAGATAGGTCGTGGTCCTCTCACGACTTAGGAAGTTGGACTGATGGAGTTGCACTCGGTTTCTTCTGAAGTAGTAAGTCGTAAGCGACCTAAGATAGGTCGTGCCCCCTTTCTCTTCTTTTAACTCGTTAAGCTGCTTGGTGAAGTTAGGTCGTGAAGCTTTAAGTCGTCTCTGTAGTTAGGTCGCGAAGCTCCTTAACTCATTAGGTCGCTCTCTTCTTTCTGGAGTTAGGTCGTGAAACCATTTAGGTCGGTAGGTTGTAGAGTCTGCTAAGTTGTGAAGCTCTTAGGTCGTGACATTCCTTAGGTTGTTAGGTCATTCTGCCTCTTAAGTCGTTAGGTCCCTTAGGTCGTTAAGTCCCTTAGGTCGCTAACTTCCTTAGGTCGCTAAGTCCCTTAGGTCGCTAACTTCCTTAGGTCATTAAGTCCCTTAGGTCGTTAAGTCGTTCTGCCTCTTAAGTCGTTAGGTCCCTTAGGTCGTTAACTCCCTTAGGCCGCTAAGTCCCTTAGGTCGCTAACTTCCTTAGGTCGCTAAGTCCCTTAGGTCGCTAACTTCCTTAGGTCGTTAAGTCCCTTAGGTCGTTAAGTCCCTTAGGTCGCTAACTTCCATAGGTCGCTATGTCCCTTAGGTCGCTAACTTCCTTAGGTCGCTAAGTCCCTTAGGTCCTTAAGTCCCTTAGGTCGCTAAGTACCTTAGGTCGTTAAGTCCCTTAGGTCGTTAAGTCCCTTAGGCCGTTAAGTCCCTTAGGTCGTTAAGTCCCTTAGGTCGCTAACTTCCTTAGGTCGCGGAGTCTTGAGTCGCAGAGTTTTAGGTCGGCACAAAAATATGAGTTAACATTTGCCCCTCGAAGTGCAGGCTTATGTCATAGGTCGTGTGCTTCGACTTAACTTTGCTAGGTCGTGAACGACCTAAAACTCGTGATAACTCGTACGCCTATTCGCCTTCCTCTCTCAGCCTCATATAAATTAGTTAGGTCGTGAGCTTCTTCCTCACTTAATTACTTTGACTTCCCGCTCTGCCATTGAAGAATTTCTGAGTTTCCAAAGGCGAATTCAACCCATTCTAGTCACCGATTCATCCTCACCACTACATCTCGTAAGTGAATTTGATCTCCATCCCACCATAATCATCGTCGAATCTTGAATCCCCATTTTTTGACCTTAGCCCCATTCTATGAGTTGTGCTTCGTCTTGAGTGATTGTCGTAATCGACTTTTGATCGCTGCTTTGGCTGATTTATGAATGCACAGTAATGTGTTGAATCTACGATGGATTGGGGATGTTTTGAATTGCTTTTGGGGTGATTCGGTGATATGAAGGGATGAAGAAGACGATGGATTTATATGTGTAGTCGGTAACGGGTTATCGGGTCTGGTGGGTGGTGGCGTGGAGAAGAAGTTAGCAGCGTAGGGGTCTCAAGCCACTTAAGACAATTCACGACCTAAGGATTCTTACGACCTAAGGATAGCTACAACCTGTGCTAGGTCGCTGAACGACCTAAGAGTTGCTTGAACTAAAAACTGCACGACCTAAGAATCGCATGACCTAAAAACTGCACGACCTAACTTTCCTGCGACATAGGCTTTAAGTCGCGGCCGAGCTAGGACTTGAACAAATCTACATTGCTTTGAACCTTTTAACTTGCACTGTGCGACCTATGAAGATTCCAACCTATGCTAGATCGCTGAACGACCTAAAAATGCCTCGACCTATGATAGGTCGCTGGACGACCTAGGACTTGTGAAATTTGGCCAGAAGTTAACTGAACTTTGAATTTAAACTGTGTTGCATTTCTTTTCAGATTGTCTTGACTTTAATGCTAATAACCTGTTTAAAAACAACATTTGCAGAAAAACGGGACAAATATACTGCCATTGACTGCCCACATCGCATGACAGATTAGTTGACAAAGAACAATTAATTTAAATGAATTTTGTGAATGAAATGCTGTGAAACGACAAATTCAAGTGAAGTATTAAAGCAAAGCTGAAATAATCAACCTGAGCTGATTTGTTTGAATTAACACAACATTGTTCTTGAACTTAAAACGACAAGCCTTGAAACTTTATAATCGACAAATGTCACATATCTCAATTTCAGTTATACTTGCTTGTTATCGTTTTAGTTTTGCATAACACTTCACACTTTTAGGAAACGTGCACCTTCATATTTAAATATCCAGTTGATTGTGTAGAATGACATCTCAACAAGAAGACATAAAACAAGCTGGAGAAGCTTTCCCGATTGCTATCCCACTGATCGATCCTCTAGAAAGAACTCCGACCACTCTGAGCTACAAAGTTTTCAGACAACTGTGTATCCAGTTCGGTATTGCTAAATTAGATGCTGTATTCCCTAGAGCAAATGACACCGCTGATAGGCCACCTCTCGGTTTTGTCGCAGTGAATCGTCAGATGTGCCTAAGTGGAGCTATTCCACCTTTCAACGAATTTCTCCGAGAACTTTTTCTTCGATTAGCTATCGCGCCTTTTCAGCTACACCCTAACGGTTATGCCGTCTTGATGGGGCTGTGAGTTCTGTTTAGGAGGACCCTCAATCGTCTTCCAAGCTTTAATGAAACCTGTTATTTATGCACTTTTTCGAAGAACAAAGATCACCCTTCGATTGTGCTTGTAAGGGGCGCAAGAAATCGGAGATTGATTTTGGATTTACCCGATAGTGCTCACGGGTTTCTAAGTCAATTCTTCTTTGTCCGATGTCCACCGGGATTCTACGCCGTTTGGAGAGTTGGAAGTAAGATTGCCTTTCTTTGTTCTTCTCATGAGCTTTTTGAAACCCGAATTATCAAATGTTTATTTTCATTCTTTCCTTTTTTCAGCACTTCCTCCCCCGCTTAGAAATCCCAGCCTCAAGTCAATCTTCGAAACTTTAAATGCTGTGACCATGGAAGAAAGAAGCGCCAAATTCTTGTTGAAAGATGAACTTTTGCACCAGTTCGAACTTCTACATTCTTCCCGTTCCATCCAGCCTCATGAAATTCCTGATTCTCCGGCAACGACGCCAGATGCCCCTGTTCCTGCTAAAGAACTTTTACTGAAAGAACCCACCACTGAAACTCCACTGGTGAAGTGTTCTACTTCTACCGATGTCGTGGGGTCGTCTGGCAAGTTAACACTTTCGCCAGTTATTGAAGAGGAAGAAAATCCACAAATTTCTAAAAAGACAGCTAATGTGGAAGTTGAAAAAGAGAGTTCGGCTGGGCATCACGGCGATGATACTTTTGATGATTTGAGCGATATAATGATAACTACTCAGGAGCTTTTTAAAGACGACATTTCAAAAGCGATTTCTCCTATTGTTGAAGCGACTTCTTCTTTGCGACAAACTACAACTCCTCCTGCACAAGCTGTTACCATTCCTACACCACAGAGTGGTTTGTAGTTTGACGCGCGTAGCTTGCACACCACACACACTTAGGATGCTAAGCACTTATATGCATTTAACTTTTCTACTTCAAAAATATCTAAGACTTGTCTTTTCTTCAATCTCAGGTTCTTTAATGGGGTGAAGTGGCTCATATTACGACAACTTTCGGCGCTATGGAGGGCGCGATTCTTACGATTACGGACGCTATCTCCCCACTCGCAAAGAATCTGACGAAGAGCGAGCAGTTAGAAAAGCTCGAGAGAGGCAAGCCTACGAAGAGCAGTAGAGAAGAAGGGACGATGACTCCCACAAAAGAAAATATCATGACGATAAAGGGAAGAGCCATGCTACTGAAGACCCGAGAAAACGGGTTAGACTTGATGAAAAGGACGCGTCTGCAATTTCTGAAAAAACTGACGCTCCTATCTCTTCTAATATCCCGTCTGGCTCTCCTGCCTTAAAGAAGCCTGACATCCAGGCAATAATAAACAGGCCTCAATATCAAGTTAAAGATGGCCCTTCAACACTTCAAAGCCGATAAAAGGAGTGCGCTTTGACTTAGACTTGGTCCCTATCGATAAGCAGGCCATGCTGAGGAACCTTGATGCCATTAAGCTTGACATTGAGAGAATGTCTGGATGGCAGAAACTGGTTGATGAACTTCAAAGGGTCAACCGCATGAATCTTGAGGCCATGCTGACAATGGAAAATGATCACTCGGAGTGGAAGAAAATTGTCAAGCAACACGATGCAGAAATGTCGAGCATTGCCGACGATAATACAAGACTCGAGTCTCTAGTTAAGAAGCTCAAAGAGGATCTTGCTACATCTTCCGCTTCTCATTCCCAGAAAGAGGAAGTTTTTCAGAAACAAGTGCGGGATGCGCACGCTGCTCAAAGGGATGCGGAGATGAAACTTGCAGCTGAACAGCATATTACTGAGAAATATCGCAAAGAAAACGCTGAGCTGCGGGAAACAAATAATTCCCAGAACATGGAGATCGAAATGCTAAAGGCTAGGCTTCTTAAAGTTGAGAAGGAGCGCGATGACGTGGTTGCCGGACAAATTGCAGCCGAAGAGTCTCACGAGGCAACCAAAGCCAGCATCGACTCTACTTTATTTGACTTTTACATTCACAGCGTCTTGGGGCGCGGCAGTCTCTCGTTCTTGGGACCAAAATATGAAATCACCCTAGCTGAAGTATGGGAGGCTGCGATCGATACGCTCGGGGGAGCTGGCTACAACGAGAGGGATCTTGAGGCACTTTACCTTGATGATGATACTCGTGCCGCTCTTGCTAGAGGAAAAGAGCAACTCGCTGAAGCTAGAGCTGGAATAGTGGCAGAAGAACATCCAGAAAAGAAAATATCTTTAACTGCCCCTGTCCACACTTCGACTTTGACCGACGTTGATATCGTTGGTTCCAGCTCTCACTTTTCTCCTCCTGCAAAAGACGTTGAGGCTAAGCCCATCACTACCGAGTCTCCCCTTACCCAAATTGAGGAAAAGAGCCAAGAAGACTTTGAGGCTGAAAAATTTGAAATTGAAATGTCAAAACCGACTTCTCCAGGTAACTTCGATTCAGATCTGGCTCAAGTGGATTATTCATTTGATTCAATCGATCTTGATGAATTTCTCACTTATTACTTAAGTCCTGGTGATCCAATATCTTCTCTTTTTTTGGAGAATACAAATTTTGACTTCTCTTCTTCTGTAGCGGAAGCACCAAGCATTGTGCACTCTCCTCCTCTTCCAGCTGTTCCTCCTCCATCCCTTCAAGTTACTCCCACTTCTCAGCCAGGGTCGCAGGAAGAGCAGATAGCAGCCCTTCACGACTTAGAGGATCTACCTGCTTCCCAAGAGCATAAAGCGGAAGAGACGGAGGACAGTGAGAAGACTCCGGAGCAGTCATTTGATGATGAAACAAAACTTTCCACGTTGCTCTCTCCGGGAAGTGAGTCTTCTTCGAAGAGGAAGGGGAAGCGTGCGATAAGGAAGAAGAAGAAAAGCACTTCCGCCGGAGAAGACAAAGCAGAAGAAGATCCGACTACCCTTCCTTCTCCAACCCGTCCATGTTGGATTCCGAAACTAACCATCAAACCGGGTAAGAGCTCCAAAGGTGGCGGGAAGTAGGGATGACAAGCTGGATCTTTTCCTTCTCGTTTTGCTTTTTTGCATGTATTGACCGGAAATTGTGCGGGTACTGGTCCCCGTTTTTTTCTTGATATCTGCACATGTAAAGAATTTTCATAGTATTGAATAAAATAATTCCTTCACTTGTACAAATTCTTGTGTATGTGTGAATGCATTTATTTCTCATTTTAAGTGTAGAATAAACGATTCTTTTTACTTGTACAAACTTTTCGTCTGTGTGTTTGAGAATGCATTTATTCCATATTTTCTTTGCGTGATATTGTGATGAACATGTGGTATGATGCTTGTATATTACTTTCGTTAATGTAGCTACATTGTATAATATTGCCCACATACCATAAGTACATTGCAATATCTCTTGCTTTGACAAGACTGATACTCTTATTTCGGAGAATAACTATTCCACTTTTAAGGGAAGAATCATTCTGCTTTTAATAGAGCGTATCTCGTTTTTTGGAAGAGGTTTCATGCTTCAACCTTTGGAGATAGCCACTTCATATTTCTGAGAAGTGTAATTTTTTATGCAGTAAAGTATGCCTCCGAAGAGGGCTTTATGTAGCATTTCAACTTTTTAGGAAGAACTTTTTGAGATGAATAAGTTAACCTTCCTTTGAGAGTTGAAATGTGCTTCCGGAGAAGGCTTTTTTGTTCGAGCATTCTATTTTGGGACATGCCTCCGAAGAGGGCTTCTCTGAAGAGTTGTGCCTCAGAAGAGGGCTTGTGCCTCCGAAGAGGGCTTGTGGTGCCTCGGGAGAGGGCTTTTGCCTCCGAAGAGGGCATGTGCCTCCGAAGAGGGCTTGAGGTGCCTCGGGAGAGGGCTTTTGCCTCCGAAGAGGGCATGTGCCTCCGAAGAGGGCTTGCGGTGCCTCGGGAGAGGGCTTTTGCCTCCGAAGAGGGCATATGCCTTCGAAGAGGGCTTGTGCCTCCGAAGAGGTCTTGTGCCTCCGAAGAGGGCTTTTGGATTGCCTGGAAGTTACTTTCTCATGGTTGAATGGATCCACGGGGCGGACGAAAGTTGCTTGATTGGATGTTCGTTTGTACAAACGATCGCAATCAATTAACAAGGGCCCTGTTCCTTCAGCTTGGGAAGGTGCCCCTCCGGCGGTTCCACCAATCTTTTTTGATTGAGGAAAACACTTTCATTTTTGGCGTGCCTCATTGGAGGGCTTTGGTTGGTGTTCCAGGGAGGTTGCGTTTCTGTTTGCTTGCCCATGTTTTCTCATCGTCTGCTCATCAACGATCCTTTATTACCGTTTCCAAGCGCGTCTTCCTTCTCCTTTGCAAGCAAATTGCTTTATCCAAAGAAGTGGACTTCACTGTTGAATGACTTCACGGGACAAACGCAAGTTACCTAGTTGGATGTCTGTTTATACTGACGATCACAACCAGTTAACGAGGGATTGATACAGTGGAGTTGCCAACTTTTTATGTGAAGTTTTTCTTATATGGGATTTGAATCTGGAATTTTTGTTGCTTGGTATTTGCTTAATAAGTGACTTATAGGGGTCGCTTGGCTCTATGACGAGTAAGCCTTGTTTTAATGTCCTGCAATTTTGAATCGACATTTTAGCAATACATTTTAAAGTATTTACATATCGAAATGAAACAGGCATTATAAAATAGTAAAGAACACAAGATTTATAGTGGTTCGGCCAAGAATCGGGCCTACATCCACTTTATAGCTTTTATTAACTTGCGCTAATTTACAATGTCTTACAATACAACTGATACATCCATCACTATTTTACAATTTTGAGCAAAGCTATTGTTTAAGTAAAATAAGTACGTAAGTGGTTGCTGTTCCAGGCTCTTGGAATTGGATCTCCTTCAAAAGTTATGAGTTTGAAAGTGCCATCAAGAAGTTTATTGCCTATGACATATGGCCCTTCCCAGTTTGGCCAAACACCCCGGTTGCTATCATGATCCTTTTCAAGACTAAGTCTCCGACCTCAAAGCTGCGTTGGCGAACTTTAGAGTTGAAGTGCCTGGCTATCCTTTGTTGATAAGCTGAAACTCTGAGCCTAGCTTCTTCTCTTTTTTCATCAAGAAAATCAAGGGCTTCGAGTTGCAGTTTCTCATTTTCAATCTCGTTGAAATGAATTCTTCTGTGTGAAGGAACTTCTATTTCCACTGGAATCATTGCCTCTGATCCATATGCCAGTGAAAATGGAGTTTGCCCAGTCGCAGTTTTGTGAGTAGTTCTGTATGCCCATAGTGCTAGTGGCAGCTTATCGACCCAACCACCTTTTGCTTTTTCGAGTTGCTTTTAGATGGTTGACTTGATAATTTTGTTCACTGCTTCCACTTGCCCATTTGCCTACGGAGCCACTGTTGAGAAGCTTTTTCGAATTCTGAACCGTTTGCAAAAGTCCTGGAATTCTTCACTTTCAAATTGAGTACCGTTGTCTGTGATTATCTTCTGCGGCACACCATACCTGCAAATGATATTTTTAGTTACGAAATTTATCATCTTTTTAGAGGTAATAGTGGCCAAGGGTTCAGCTTCATCCCATTTAGTGAAATAATCAACAACAACAATAGCATATTTGATTCCAGATTTAGCGATTGGTAATGGTCCAATTAAGTCTATTCCCCAAATGGCGAACAGCCATGGACTGACCATTTGCGTGAGTTCGGTGGAAGGTGCTTTTGTGATTCTTGCAAATCTTTGGCACTTGTCGCACTTCCGGGAGTAAGTAGCAGCATCTCGATTAATGTCTGGCCAGAAATACCCATATCGGAGAACTTTCTTGGCTAGAGTTTGGCCACCTGAATGATCCCCACATTCTCCTCCGTGTACCTCAGCTAGAATCATCTTGGCTTCTTCCTTGGTTACACATCGGAGTAATGGCATTGAGAATCCCCGTCTGTATAATCGGCCATCTTGAATTATATATCTTGACGCTTTCCTCAACAGCTTTCGACGTTCTTTAGAATTTTCTAGCAGGGAACCATTGAGTAGATATTCTTTGATTGGAGTCATCCACGATTCATGCTCTTGAGATGCAGCCATAATCCAATCAATATCCATCTCATCAATGCTTGGAGCCGACAGAACTTCCACAGGGACTAATCCCAATAATTGAGCCTCTCCATAACTTGAGTACTTTGCTAGAGAATCCGCCTTCATGTTTTCTACTCGAGGAATGTGAATTATCGTGTAATGATCAAAATCTTCGAGAAGCTCACATGCCTTTGACAAGTATGCGGGCAGATTTCCGCCTTTAGCTTGAAACTCTTTCTTTACCTGGCACACAATAAGTTGGGAATCGCTGAAAATCTGTAACACTTTGATGTTCAGTTCCTTGGCAATTTTCAAACCGGCAATAAGAGCTTCATACTCTGCTTCATTATTTGTTGAAGGAAATTCCAGTCTCAGTGCATAACACAATGATCGTCCTTCAGGGGTTTCAAGCACAACCCCTGCCCTAGAACAATAATCATTTCTCGAACCGTCAACATACAACTTCCACTGGATTTGAACGCCATCAAATGTTTCTTTCTCACTGTCACCTTTGTCAGCAGATTCCGCAATGAAATCCGCTAAAGCTTGTCCGTTGATTGCTCTTCGGGGATGGTAAGTGATGTCATATTGGCTGAGTTCAATGTTCCATTTCAAAAGACGACCCGAAGTTTCAGGACGATACAGGACTTGCTTTAGAGGTTGATCAGTAAGGACCCTGATAGGATGAGATTGAAAATATGGCCTCAACTTCCTAGAAGCAATTAGCAAACAAAAAGCAAGCTTTTCTATTCTTGAATAATTCATCTCTGCCCCAGTAAACCGTTTGCTGACGTAATAGACTGGACGCTGTATTTTCATATCTTCCCGTACAAGTGCTGCACTGAGAGCATGAGATGAAATTGCTAAATAGATGAAAAGATCTTCACCATCACTAGGCTTGGAAAGAACTGGAGGCGTTTCCATATGACGAATTAGTTCATCGAAAGCATTCTGGCATTTGGGAGTCCATTCAAAAAATTTCTTTCCTTTCTTTAGAGCGTCAAAGAAGGGAATGCATTTGTCTGTGGCTTTGGAAATAAAACGACTCAGAGCAGCAACTTTTCCATTGAGGCTTTGTAGTTCTTTCTTTGTTTTAGGGGCTTTGACCTCTCTTAGAGCTGTGATTTGAGTAGGATTGGCCTCGATGCCCCTAGCGCTCACAATGAAACCGAAGAATTTTCCGGACTCTACCCCGAACGAACATTTCAATGGCTTGAGCTTCATTCCGTACTTTCGAAGAATTGTAAACATTTCCGCCAAGTGATCCATGTGGTCTATTGCTTTCTTTGACTTTACCAACATATCATCAACATAAACTTCCATAGTTCTGCCGATTTGAGGTTTGAACATAGCATTGACGAGTCTTTGGTAGGTTGCCTCAGTCTTCAGTCCGAAAGGCATAACTTTGTAGCAGTAGAGACCCACATCTATGATAAAGCTTGTGTCTTCCTGATCAAACTCATGCATCATAATCTGATTGTATCCGGAGTAAGCATCAATAAAAGATAACAACTCATGCCCAGCTGTTCCATCCACTAATTGATCGATTCTAGGCAATAGGAAGCAGTCTTTAGGGCAAGCTTTGTTCAGATCTGAAAAGTCGATGCATACTCTCCACTTTCCATTTGCCTTCTTAACCAGTACTGGATTTGAAACCTAATTTGGATAAGTGGATTCTTTGATGAAATCGTTCTCCATGAGCCGATCTACTTCTTCCTTTAGAGCTGCTAACCTTTCTGGACCTTGGGTTCTTTTCTGTTTAACTGGTATGAATTTTGGATCGATATTCATAGTATGCACAGCAATTTCTGGAGAGATCCCACACATATCAGCATGACACCAAGCGAACACATCTAGATTTGCTTTTAAAAATGATATCAGCGTGTTTTGAACTGTTATGCTTAGTTGTGAACCCACATTGAGTACTTTGTTTGGGTCTTTCGAATCGACGGGTATTGGTACCGTTACTTCCACGGGTACCACTCTATTTTCCCCTGTACTGGCTTTTATGGGATCCATTTCTTTCCTTGCATTGCTGTGTTCGCTAGTACAGGGGCCACCCCGTAGTTGCTACAAGGTTGGTTCCTTGATGCGGAGCGGAGCTGCCGCATCTTTTCCCATTTCTCTTTTCCTGGCCTCTCGGAGTTCAACAAGATAACATTCTCATACCGCGTTTTGATCTCCCTTAATGACAGCAACCCCATTATCAGTAGGAAATTTCATTGTTAGGCACCACGGGGCGAGGACGGCCTTGAAAGCAGCAAGAGTAGGCCGACCCAAGAAGGCATTATAGGCGGAGAATCCATCAACAATTATAAAAGTTTGTTTCCGAACCACCTTCTTATGTCCTTCTCCCAATTCAACAAACAAGTCCACTGTTCCAATTGGCTATTTCGGCTCCACTGTAAATCTGGCAATCTTCTGAGATGAAGCTTGTACGTCTCCCATTGGGATTTTCATTTGGTCAAATGTCTTCTTAAAGAGTATGTTGCATGAGGCACCGCTATCAACCAGCACCCTCCTTACAATAGCCGGTCCAATACCGACAGAAACAACCAAAGGGTCCTCAGTAGGAGCCTCCACACCAACAGAATCCCTGGTTCTGAATATGATATCATCATGAAAAGTCTTTTGCTGCTTCAGGGGTGCAGCATCTTCCAAGACCAAGACACTTTCTTCAGCTGGGGCATATTTCAAAGCTCTAGCATACCTTTCCATCTCACCCCAACTCCTGCCAACTGGATGGGGTCCTCCTGTGATCACATTGATTACAGGTCTTTCTGTTTCTTGTGCAGCAGGCTTCTCTCCTGAACCAGATGAATGAGCAGAAGTTGCTGCTTCTGGTTAGATGAAGACGGGTCCTTTCTATTCCTTTTCACGTACTGCTGCAACTTATTCTCTCTTAACAATTCTTCAATCAAGCTTTTCAAGTGACGGCACTCATTAGTATCATGGCCTAGTTGGTTATGAAATTGGCAAAACCTCCCACTTTGAACAGCATTTTTTCCAACTTTTACTGCCGGTGGCTTCGGATATTCAACAGCATCTTTAGTGGCGATGAAAATATTCTCCGGTGTATCAGTTAGAGGGGTAAAATCTGAGGGCTTGAGAAAGCGGGGCTTTTTGAGGTCCTTCTGCTTCTTTCCACCATTACTCTCCCTCTTCTGATTTGCAGATTCCTTTTTGTTCTGAGCAGTGGCATTATTCTCCACCACTGTTGTCACAACTTTAGCTGACGCGGAGAGATTTTCTAGGCACATGAACTCATCAGCCTTTTTGTAGAATTTTTCGAGCGAATTTGGTTCCTTCATTTTCAACCATTTTCCAAATTCGCTTGTCTTGTCAATAGCCCGCATTAGGTAGGTCAAAACCATTCGCGGTTCTGCGTTATCAACTTCAGCTAGGGCTATATTAAAGGGATTCAGGAAGGATTTGATGGGTTCTCCAGGGTTCTGTTCTAGACTTGAAAGAGACATTATATCCTTTGCTCTTGAAGTGTATAACCTGAATTGTTCCTTGAATTTCTGAGTTAGATCGGAAAATTGATCAACAGATCGTACGGGAAGCTTGGTAAACCAAAGTAGCGCCACTCCTTCCAAGTATACTGGGAAATATCGGCATTTAATCTCATCAGTCGCTCTGGCGCCAGTCATGTGCCAATCATACTTGTACAGGAATTGATTCGGGTCACTTGTTCCTCGATACGTAGGAATGGTAGGAGGAATGAATTTTCTAGGAAACTCAGCTTTCAGAATCCTTTCAGTAAATGGAGTTTTACTCGGAGCAAATCCCCAATCACTCTCGTCTTCATTTCTCTGCATGCTTTCCTTCATTATCTGCCGAATCATGCCAGAGAGATACTCCTCATTGTTTAGCGACTTTGCAGAGTAGGCTTCGGCCATTTTCTCAGAAGTTTGTCCGGGCAAACGTTCGGGGAGAACTGGCGATGGCTTGGATCCTTTAGCTTGGGGAGGTGCCCCTTCAGCGGCACCAGATCTTCCTCGAGGAATATTTCTCCCTTCGGAGTTGGGAATGGCATCAAAAAAGTTTTCTTCGTTGTTTACTGGTCTTTGATTAGCCCCGAGCAGAGCATTCAGCTTTTCCATCATCAGATTATTCTGTGTTTCAATCTACTGATACAATCCAGACACAGCTGCATCTAATTCCTCTCGCGTCACCCCGACGCTTGGAGCTGCTTGACTTGGAGAAAGAGAAGTGGCAGTATTGTCGCGGTCATCATTAGATCTGATAGACTTACGTTTTCTTCCAGGAGCCATTATGTCTGATAGACTTCTGATTTTGAAAGAAACTTTTTCAACAAACTTCCATGAAGCAATGGTGAATGATCGCCTGAGTTGGGTTCTCAGTGAAAGCACCAAAATGTTAACGCTAAAATTGAACGCTAACACCCGGTGTGTGTAATAGAGTTGTGAAAGCACCACCCGTGTGACGGGAACAAGAAGTAAGCAGTAAAATAGTGAAAAAGCGGTAAAAGACAGTAGTTTATAGTGGTTCGGCTTGAGACCGAGTCTACGTCCACTTTGAATTCCTTTATTGCTGATTCTGATTACAAGATGATACAATATTCTTCAAAATACAATATATTTCGATTCCTAAACACTTTAGACTATTATCTCAAGCTTCGATGTCGAAGATCTCCTTGAATTCATGTTAGACGCGGTAGATTTCTCTCAGAGCTTGTTGTAATGTCTTGAGTGTTTGAAGTTCTTTGAATGTTGGATGAGTTGAGAATTCAGCAGAATAACAGCGCTTCAAGAAATGATCGACCAAAAGTCCTTTTGCCGTTGGAGTTAGAGGGATATTTATAGGAGTTGATTCTGGACAGAAATTTTGCCCCAAGTCTTAGGTCGCGTACGACCTAAGTTAGGTCGTAGGTCGCGAGCGACCTAAGATAGGTCGTGGTCCTCTCACGACTTAGGAAGTTGGACTGATGGAGTTGCACTCGGTTTCTTCTGAAGTGGTAAGTCGTAAGCGACCTAAGATAGGTCGTGAGCGACCTAAGATAGGTCGTTCCCCCTTTCTCTTCTTTTAGCTCGTTAAGCTGCTTGGTGAAGTTAGGTCGTGAAGCTTTAAGTCGTCTCTGTAGTTAGGTCGCGAAGCTTCTTAACTCATTAGGTCGCTCTCTTCTTTCTGGAGTTAGGTCGTGAACCCATTTAGGTCGGTAGGTCGTAGAGTCTGCTAAGTTGTGAAGCTCTTAGGTCATGACATTCCTTAGGTCGTGACATTCCTTAGGTCGTTAGGTCGTTCTGCCTCTTAAGTCATTTGGTCCCTTAGGTCGTTAAGTCCCTTAGGTCGCCAAGTCCCTTAGGTCGCTAACTTCCTTAGGTCGCTAAGTCCCTTAGGTCGCTAACTTCCTTAGGTCGCTAAGTCCCTTAGGTCGCTAACTTCCTTAGGTCGTTAAGTCCCTTAGGTCGTTAAGTCGTTCTGCCTCTTAAGTCGTTAGGTCCCTTAGGTCGCTAACTTCCTTAGGTCGCTAAGTCCCTTAGGTCGATAACTTCCTTAGGTCGTTAAGTCCCTTAGGTCGTTAAGTCCCTTAGGTCGCTAACTTCCTTAGGTCGCTAAGTCCCTTAGGTCGCTAACTTCCTTAGGTCGCTAAGTCCCTTAGGTCGTTAAGTCCCTTAGGTCGCTAAGTCCCTTAGGTCGTTAAGTCCCTTAGGTCGTTAAGTCCCTTAGGTCGTGGAGTCTTGAGTCGCAGAGTTTTAGGTCGGCACAAAAATATGAGTTAACAATTGGTATTCACGTGCCGCAAATTCAAGTGCCGGAAAACCCGATCGTTAAGGGAAAGAAGAAAATAAAGACAGAACAAAATCTTACACGAATGGAATAACATATATTATTTCAATATACATACATATATATATATATATATATTTACAGCAGAAATTTTAAATACATATACCAGAGTTTGTCTTATAAATCGACCTGGATAGCTATAAATCTCTGTCCTTATAAATGTTGGATACAATCAGTAAACTAATGCAGCAGAAACGGAAATGGAGAACTATCTATAGGAACATCTTTAGCACCAGACTTCAAGCTCCATCAAAGTGCTCCAAGTTGAACCTAACTACTTGGCTACTCAGAAAAATAGGGCACCTAGTCTTTAAACGAAAAGAAAATAAACTCCGAGTCAGTCATGGGACTGATGTGAGAAACTCAAAATATGGATATTTGAAAACAAAGAGTATCTCATAAGAGCGCGTCGCACATAAACACGGAATGATTTTTTACCTTTTGATAACCAAAAATTTTACTATGCAAAATTTGGTAATATTATTTTTAATGACATTCTTTTGAAAACACTTTTCAAGTAAACTTATATAATCTTAGCTGAAATTGTTACGTTTTTAAATTACAGGATACTAGGTTCTACAACCAAGTCTGAAGGCACTTATTGGAGAATGGATTTCCATACAATGACAAGTTAAGGGACTACCTTCCAGTAGTACAACTCTAGAAAAATGCACCGAGGCACCAACAGATGGTCCTCTACCAACACAGAATCGGCCTACCTTTACCTTAGATAGTACCAAATATGACATCACCTGGGCCGTTCCCGACCTATCAGAGAGCACTCATAGCATACATAACATACCCGATATATAGACGGTGATCTAGAAAAGTGATCCCCATATCCTAATGGGTGCAACCCACATAGCCCTGCCGCATCTACCCTATTTTTGTCATTCCCAGGTGATGAGGCTCGAGGTAATGATTACCTTTCACATAGCACATTTCACTTTGAATTCTACATTGCCAATTCCATCACACACTAATGATTTCCACAAATGTCCAACCTCTAAGCTCGTATGTCTTAGAAAAGGGTGTTAAGTATAGGAGAGTTACCTCCTACACCACCAAACAGATGTACGTTTGTAAAAATCAATGTACGTGCATTTTAGAAATGCAATGTCGAACATTCGTCCATACAAGTTGTCCAGGAATAGGACAAACCGAAGGAACTCTTCTACTACATTCTATCGGGAATCATCCCTAGGATTAGTAGCAAGCAGCCCTTGCATCGAAGATCAAATGTAGATACAACTGCCATATATATATAATATAGGAAATTTCCCCCGAGGGTTAGTGACAAGCAGCCCTTCATTCTATTAATTATCATTCCATGTCTTAACTTTCGAATGTACATTGGTTTGAAGTGGTTTTCAGATAGGGATTACCCAGATCCAACCTGGTTCCTCCGAACCAATCATCGATGAAAATATGTTAAGTTTAAGGGTGATAATCATTTCATTCATTAATATCTTTTGTCAAATAAAATATCTCTTTTAGCGACATAAATGAAATCATATTCTTTTCCAGTATATACAGAATAATTAAACCTCTCTTTAACTTTGGAAATACCAAATCAAAATCATTTCTCATAAACCATACTGTAAAACCTTATTAAGTAAAAAGAGTCGATAGAAATTATACTAGTTCTACTCAACATCAATTTCCATATTCAACCTTTATTATCCGTCGAATAATGGTGAAATCACCTTTTAAGTTCACATGGATAGTATGGGTTTCCTCCTTGAAATTTAATACCAAGTATAAGAAGATTATTTCTATACAATCCAAGTTGTATTAAATTTGTAAATTTGAATCCTTTATACTTTTCGCATTTCCGACATTTCGACCTTATCTATTCCTTGCCCAAGAAAAAGGCCAGGCGAACCTCGGCACTAGATTAAGCACCTCACATTCGGATCTCACGAATAGAAAAATCAAGTCTACTCATTAACTTTTAGAGCCAAGATTAAATCACTTAATTATAACATCTTTTCTTTAAATCATTTATTTAAACTTTATAAAATAAATTATAAAACCTCTAAATAATCTTTAAAATACTTAATTATTTATTGAAAAACATTTATAAAAGATTTGGTAAAGAATACTTAAGTTTAAAGCAATATTTCAAAAGTTATTAAAAGTGCCGCGAATAGTGTTTTTAAGGCTTATTTGACCAAGACGACTTTTCTATCATTTATAATTCTATTTTTATAACTCAAATATGTTATAAAATATTTTATAAAATCTAGAGAATTTATTTTATATTTTTAAAGATTTAAAAATATCCATTTTAAAGAATTTATCGCTTTGGTTTTCGAACTGCCGAAGCGCGACTATTTTGAAAACTTGATTTGCTCATATTTAAAGATATACTAAACGAAACCTCAATCCTTTTCTTTTGTTTGAAAACTATGATTATAAGAGTTCGAAAAATTCTTATTCTAAAGAATTCCGACCTCGAATCCATCGTTATAAATGGATTTAACTTTCTACAGCATAAAATTGCGAACTACCGTTACGCGACGCGTCTATTTTTGACTCAACTTTCATAACTTATCCAACATTTACCAGATAGGATTTTAGTGTTTATAAAATATTTATAAATCATTTTAAAGAGGTTTAAAAATGTCATACACACAATTTCATTTATTAAAGGAAAGTGATTTCCTTTATGATATTCAACATGTATTAAACGTGAATTGTTTACACAACCAAACAAACATATTATCATATCCATGGTTCACAATCATCACAACCAACCATAACCAAACATATATCATCCAATATATCATAATGTAAATAGAGTTTCTCACCTTCATTTGTTTCTACCTTTACAAAAATTCGCTATAGCTTCGCTACGATCGAATCAAAGCTTATGGAATCGAGACTTGGACATTTGGATGGGCTTGGCCTAAGCTTGCAAGTGGAAGTGGGCGCAGCCTTGGTGGAAGGAGGTGGTGGCAGTGAGGTTAGAAAGTGGAGAGGAGGTGTTTGACTTGGTTTTGGAGGTGGATTGACATAGTATATACATGTGTATATATTTTACTTTATTTTGGAATATTTTGCCATAGCTTTGCTAAATTATTTTCTATGAACTAGAAGCCGTTAATGAGCTTCAAGAAGAGAAAGAAGAAGAAGATAATTATATGAACGAATGTGTGAATGTAGGTGGGTATTTATAGGAATTTCAAGGCTTAATCCTTAAGCAACGTGGAAAATATTCCCAACATCATCATGCACCCTTTCCCATCACCTCTAGCCGTGGCTTCCCCTTCCATCCATTACTCCATCACTCCCTCCATGAGACCCCATGTGTGTGTAAGGTGAGGTGATGTTTTCCTTTGACTTTGGTAAAATATCTTAGATCTTTTGTAATATATGTGTGCGTGTGTGTATATACATATATATATATAAGTGTATGCATATATTTGTATGTATATATGTGTTCATGTATATGTTAAGATGTGCATGTGTATGTTATATATGTGCACAAGGCATATAAACAAGGTTGCAACAACTTTGAACAACCTCCGTTCGTTAAACCATTGAAAATCGGAAAGCCGATACTCGGTCACTTTTTCACTTATAAATTAATTTACATATAAATGTAAACAAATTTTGAAAACTAGTTTCTTATCATCTTTAACTAATTAAAATGGTAATATTTGATTTATAAAACCATATAAATTAATATTTAAGAACTGTTTACAAAAAGTGCTGTTATATCGATAAAGCGATACGAATTTTCTTATATTTTCATATCAGGTATATATCTTTATAAAACTATTATAAATGATTTATTATCACTTCATAAATAATTAAAATTAATTATTATCATTTAAAAATTATTATTTAAATTATTATAATAATTTTTAAATCATTAAATCTCAATTTAAATTCATAAATCAATTATTAAATATGATGTCATTATTGATGATGTCGTAAATACATTTTATTTCCCAAAATAAAATAAATAATTTTATTTCATATTCTTGTTTACATGGATAAATAAGTTTATGTATCAAGCTCCGTGTGTGACTTCTGATAATTATAAAGTTGTTTATTGATAAAATGGTTTTCGACCATTTTATCGATATTTTTCCAAAGTATATATTTTTGTAAATACTTATTCAAAAAAAAGAATACCATTATTCTTGTTTAGAACATCATAATCTATGTTTTAAAAAAGATTATATTTGATATTCAAAAATAAACATAATTTATCAAATTGAAAAATTTGCGGGTCGTTACATACTTCACCCCTAAAAGAATTTCGTCCTCAACATTACAACGCAAAACCTAAAGGTGTTTGACCAAAATATTTTTTTAACTTACACCCATACGATGTATATAGATCATCCATATGCAATATCTGATTCCATCTACTATTCGAATACATAATTTTACTTAATATTAATTCCCGATGTCGTACTTAAACTATTAGTTAACAACAAAGCCGATCAAGTTGGGGTATTATTACCTTTTAGACCTTGATTGGACGACATTCTTAACTTAAAAATGGATAAAAAGTTACCCACCCCTAATCTTTATATCAAATATAGGATATGAATAAATCCCGTATATTATATAAAACATCTCCTTTCGGAAATCACTTACTATAACAACAATTTTATAGTCTATGCCTTTCTTACTTTCCTAAAAACATTTATTACAACAATAAATGTTGAAATCTATGTTTTCATCACTTAGTACATTTTAAATCATGTTTTGAAGTCATTAATCTTTATTTGAAAAATATCACTTTCAAAACATTCGTTTAGAAGATCATTTTAACTTTTAAAACGTGAATGTATTTTCTCTATAAAATCCATACTTAAATCTTAACACAAATCATTTCCATATTTTTAAAACTATGTTTATAAATTTCCTTTCTATATTATAAAACTTCTTCTTATAAAATATCTTTATTTATAAAATTCTACTCTATTATAAGTCTATTACTTTATTTACAAAATATCACATTCATAAATTTTTCTCTTAATATATATATATATATATATCACTTTATATAAAATGTTTAATTACTTTATATTAGATGGCTTTTCTCCAATTTCTTTAAGCTTTGCCAAAAAATTTCAAACCACCAGGATTTAAATTCTCAAAATCCCTTTTATAAGACATATCTTCCAAATCATCATTTACAAAACAATTTTCTTATGAAACACACTTTTATACAACATTCTCATTTATTATCTTAAATATTAATTGAGCTTAACCTAATATTATTATCAAACACCTTATAGTCAAATCATTAAACTTAATCCACAAGGTGTTTGTATTTAAACTTTTAAATCAAACAACTAATCACTATACCAATAACTATATCATTTGAAAGATATTTCTTTATATTCAAAATATAATCCTAAGTAAAATTATTTCATTTACAAACTTTTCAAAACCAAAATCATTTATATATAGCATTAACAAATACGCGCTCTTATATAATACTCTCAAACTCATTCTAAGGTGTTACTAACCATATCTCTAATGAGATACTCATCCCAAGGTACTAATAATCCTACCTCTGATGAGACTTTACCCCTATTAGGCTCAGGTGTTTGCTCAACTTAAGCTCTAATGACAAATGTGACAAACGAGATTTTCGACCCTCGAAAATCAACACTAATTCATCCTCAGTATTTGCTTGCCGCAAATTCAAGTACCAGGAAATGCGATTGTTAAGGGAAAGAAGAACATAATGATAGAACAGAATCTTACACGGATGGAATAACATATATTATTTCAATATATATATATATATATCTTTATAGTGGAAATTTTAATTGCATTTATCAGAGTCTATCTTATAAATCAGCCTAGACAGTTATAAATCTTTGTCCTTATAAATGTTGGATACAATCAGTAAACTAATGCAGCGGGAATGAAAATAGAGAACTATCTATAGGAACATCTTCAGCTCCAGACTTCAAGCTCCATCACAATGCTCCATGTTAAACTTGACTACTTGGCTGCTTGGAAAAAGAGGGCACCCAGAGTTTAAGGGAAAATAAAATAAACTCCGGGTCAGTCATGGGACTGGTGTAAGAAACTCAAAATACATATATTTGAAAACAAAGGGTATTTCATAGGACCACGCCGCACATAAACAGGGAATGAGTTTTTACCTTATGATAACCAAAAATTTTACTACGCAAAATCTAGTAATATTATTTTTAATGACATTCTTTTGAAAACACTTTTCAAGTAAACTGATATAATCTTAGCCGATATTGTTACATTATTAAATTCCAACATACTAGGTTCTACATCAAGTTTGAAGGCACTTACTGGAGAATGGATTTTCATATAGTGACAAGGTAAGGTACTACTTTCCGATATTACATCTCTAGAAAAATGCATCGAGGCACCAACTAATGGTCCTCTACCAACATAGAACTGACCTACCTTTACCATAGATAGTCTCGAATATGACGACACCCCAGCCGTTCCTGACCTATCTGTGAGCTCTCACAACATACACAACATACCTAATATATATAAAGGGTGACCTAGAAAGGTGATGACCATATCCTAATAGGTCTTACCCACATAGCCCTGCCAATCTACCATGTTTTTTTCATTCCTGAGTGAAAAGGTTCGAGGTAACGATTACCTTTTACATAGCGCATTCATGTAACGGCCTGTAAATTTATCACTTCGATAAATTATATTTATTTTTAAAACATTCAAATATAAGATATATTAACATAGATTATGATGTCTAGAAATATAAATAGTAATGGTAATCTTATTTTGAATAAGTATTTACCAAAATATATACTTCGGGAAAATATTGATAATGATCGAAAACCGTTTTATCGATAAACAACTCTATATAATCTTCAAAACGTCGCACATAGAGCTGGATACATACGGTTATTTTTGTAATTGAACAAAAGTATGAAATAAAATTTAATTATTTTATTTTTGGAAATTAAATGTATCTATGACATCATTAGTGATGCCATTATATTAATAATTGATTTAAATTTAAATTGTGATTTAATGATTTAATAATTTTTATAATTATTCAAATAATTGTTTTAAATGATAATAATTCATTTTAGTCGGTTATATGGTGATAATAAATAATTTATAATAGTTTTATAAAGAGATATATTTGATTTCAAAATATAAATAAAATTGATATCGCTTTATCGATATAACATCACCTTTTGTAAACAATTGTTTAATATTGCTTTATATGGTTTTGAAATTCAATTATGATCCTTTCAATCATTTAATAATAATAGGAATATTATTATTAAACTTTGTTTACAAATATATATATATATATATATTAATGAAAAAGTAAAAATATGACCAGAAATCGAAATCGGAATTCGTAACAATTCAACCTGTTGAAGTTGTACAACGTTGTGGATTATATGTGACATACATATGCATATATATATATACACACATACATGAAAACATATCCACATCCATATAAACTCACACATATATACACATATAAATATATATATATATATTCTCAAAAATATCCAAGATATTTCCTACTTCCTTACCTCTTAACCAACCACAAAGTCAAACAAGGACATGCACTTAAGTATGCACATGGAAGGGAGGTCATTTCGGCCATAAAGGTGATGGGAGGGTGATGGGAAGGTATAATGATGATGTACGGAAGATATTTTGCAAAACTTTCCCTATAAATACACATCCCACCTTTTTCAATTTTACTCCAACTTCAACCGGCTATTATTCTCTCCAAACTCCACCAAATCAAGAAATTCATTTTTTCAAATTGAAGAGAATTGAGTTGGCTTCTACTTTTCTTTACATTACTTCTTCCAAATCAGAGAGTTACTGTGTCAAAATTTCAATTCTTTCATACTCATTTTTAGGCCCAAATTTCCGCACCCGAGAACACCTCTTCTTCTCTTAGCCATAACTTCCTCAAAATAGATCCAAATCAAGAATTGTTTTTAAAACCGTAGAGAAAATAATTTCCAAGAACTTCCATATTGACCACCTTTTCAAATCCAGAGAGTAAAATGGTCAAAATCTCAAGAGAAAATGACCAATTTTCAGGTCTAGTTTTATGAATTCGATGATGATCCAAAGCCACCTTCCTGCATGCAACTCACGGCCACACTCCATCACCTTGCTTGGTTGAGCCTCCTCCACTTTGTAGCCTCGGCTGTGACTTCCCTAGGCTCCAAGGCTTGATTCCATAAAGCTTTGGTCTGTCGTAGCTGAGCTATAGTCGTTTTAAAGTTAGTTCGTTTGAATCTAAGGTGAGAAAATCATATTTATAACATATTTTTGGATGATGATACGATGTTTGCAATGGATGTTTACTATGTTTTGATCATCATGTTTGGTTGGTTAATATTGTTGTTTAAATGTATTAACAAGTAATGTTTAATACACGTCGAAAATCATAAAGGAAACAACTTTCATTTTATTAATAAAATATTGTATATGGAATGTTTAGACCTCTTAAAAGTGGTTTATATGGTTTTAAAATGGTTTATATGGTTTAGAAATGTTTTATAAACATTTAAAAGTGTTTTTATAAAGTTTGAATGAATATGGAGAATAAAGTCAAAAATAGGTGTGTCGCGTAACGGTAGTTCCCGATTTCGCGTCTTAAAAGTAAAATCCATTTATAGAATGGATTCGGAGTCGGAATTCTTTGTAATAAGAATTTTATGAACTCTTATAATCATAGTTTACAAACAAAAGAAAAGGATTGAATTTTTTTAGTAGAGTTTAAAGTATATGAGCAAATCAGGTTTTATATAAAATCGCGCTTTGGCAGTTCGGAAGCCAAAGCGACAAATGTTTTAAAATTGATACTTTTAATTCTTTAAAAATATGAAATAAATCTTATTAATCTATTAAATTGTTTTTAAAGTGATTTAAGTTATAAAAATGAATTTCTAAACAATACAAAAGTTGTTTAAATCAAATAAGCTTTTAAAACACTATTTGCAGCACTTTTCGTAGCACTTTTTACTAACTTTTGAAATATAGCTTTAAACTTAACTATTCTTTCCCAAAAAAAAATTTCTGCATGTTTTCTAATAAATAAATAAGTGTTTTAATAATGATTTAAAGGTATTATAATTTATTTACAATAAGTTTAAATAAGTGATTAAAAGAAAAGCTGTTATAAGCAAATGTTTTAATCTTAGCTCTAAAAACTGACGAGTACACCAGATTTTTTATTCGTGAGATACAGATGTGGGGTGCCTAAACTAAGGAGATATTTAGGAGTAACCAGTGCCCTGGCTCAACTGGCCTCTTTTCCTTAGCGAGGGATAGATAAGGTCGAAATGTAGGAAACGAGTTAAGTATAAAAAGGTTAAATTTTCCAAATTTAAATTAAATACATCTTTCAATTTATAGAGATGATCTTGTTATACTTGGTGTTAAATTTGGAGGAAGGTACTCATACTATTCGTAGAATTTAAAAGGTGATTTCGCTGTTATTCCGTTTATAGTACTTGTTGAATACGGGAATTGATAGTGGGTTGAATTAGATGATTTCTATAGATTCTTCTCATTTAATATTTACTGGTTTTAGATTAACATCCTAGGTAACATGGTTTCAACTCAATCAAAATTTTGATTTGAAATTAAGAAATTTTTGTTAAGATTTAAATAAACAGTTTTCCAAAGATAAAGAGAGGTTTAATGATTCTATATATACGGGAAAGAAATGATTTAAAGTTATATATCTCTAAAGATATTTTTGATAAAAAGGAATAAGTAAATCAAATGATATTCACCCATATACTTGACCTCATTTTTTTAAATCGATGATTGGTCTGAAGGAACCAGAGTCGGATTTGGGTAATTCTTATCCGAAGACCACTTCGAACTAATTTACGTGTTCGGAAGAAATGACCTGGAATGATATGATTTTGAAGATGGAATGTAGGGCTGCTTGTCACAGACCCTCAGGGGAAATTTCCCATATCACTTATATGTGTCAGTAGTTCTTCATTTGAGATCTTCGATGCAAGGACTTCTCGCTAACAATTCTAGGGGTAATCTCCGACATGATATGGTAGGAGAGTGCCTTCAGTTTGTCCTGTTCCTAAACAACTTGTGTGGACGAATGTCTGACGTTGCATTTTTAGATCACATTGATTGATCTCTATAAACATAACATATGTTTGGTGGTAGAGATGGCAACATCTCTTAGCTTAACACCCTTTCTTGAGACATACAAGCTCAGGAGTTATACGTTTGTAGAAATCATTTATGTGATTATGGAATGCCAATGTGGCATTCAAAGTGGAATGTGCTATGTAAAAGGTAAAACGTTACCTCAAGCCTCATCAAATGGAAATGGCAAAAACAGAGTAGATGTGGCAGAGCTATGTAGGTCGCTCCCATTAGGATATGGTCATCACCTTTCTAGATAACCCTTTATATATATGGTATGTTGTGTATGCTATGAGACGCCTCGGATAGGTCGGGAATGACCAAGGTGATGTCATATTCGGTACTATCCAGCGAAGGGGTAGGCCGTTTCTGTGTTAGTATAGGCGTTCAGTAACTCGGCCCTAGGTACATCCCTCTAAAGGTGTACTCTCGAAAGGTAGTTCCTTACCTTGTCATTTGTATGGAAGCCATTCTCCAATAAAAGCCTCTAAAGATTTGGATTGTAGAACCTACTTTGTAGCTAGTATGCTATAATTTAATAGTGCAACAATTTCGGCTAAGATACATAAGTTTATTTGCAAATGTTTTCAAAAGAATGCCAATAAAATTAATATCAAAGGATTCTACATAGAAAATTTCAAAAAGCTAAATGAAGAAGATAAGAAAATAGTAAAATCGCTAATCGTCGCCTCAAGTAGGATTGGAAACAGATTAACCCTGTTGAACCACTCCAATTTACAAAAGCATTCCCTCCTGCCAGCTGGTCAGAGAGTACTTGGCCAACCACCTCTCGTCCAATATACATCTCAAAGCAAGCGCTTCCTTTCTTAGGGTGATCCAAAGAATTTCTCCCCGATGTCTCCAATTTGTCCCGATCACTCTGGTAGGCTTAAATGTAGTACTTGTAGTTTATTGTTGCGCTACTTCTCAAATTACTTTACTGACTTATAATTTGTTTGAATTTTCTACAGCATCTCGTCAAATTGAACAACCTACAAGTGATCCGGCTCTCCCTTCTTCTACTTCTCGTGTGCCATCTTTGTTCCAGGTCATTGCTAGGTCGAAGATGGCTGCCAAAAGAAAACTGGAAAGTGGCTATGGTGGATCCATCCCCAAGAAAGCCAAGATTGTAGAAGTTCCTGATTCGCCGCCACACGAAGAGTTTGTAGACATTGATAAATCCTTGGAGAGTCCAGCTATCGAATTTCCTCTTGATCAATCTAAGAAGACTCCCTCAAAGGTTGATCCCCTCTCTCCGATTGTCATCTCAAGCTCTCCTAGTGTGATTGAGCAGATGCTGAAATATTTGAGGACTTCGACCCCTTCCCAAGAGCTGAATCCTTCTAGACCATCATCTCCAACGCCCTCAAGCGATTTTGAAAAGATAGTCCACTCTATCTTGAATTCTTCATCTTTTGCCTCTATTCACCCGCCTTCCTCTGTTTTTGATCCGGCGGGTCATTACTGGTCCCTTATAGAACAACAACTCTTGGTATGTTTCACTTCACTAAACTTTATTGCTACTGTTTTTCCTTAAGTTATTGACTTATGTTATACTTTTCCTTTTAGATTTCCAAGTGTTGGCTCTCCTTGCAAGATAGGCATTAAAATCTTTCGTAGAGACATCAAGGCTTCGAGTAGAAATTTCACACTTAAACAGTCAGGTTTCCTCTTTGTCCGCAGAGATAAATGAGGCTATGATAGAATTAGAACGATTGAGGGCTTCTCTTGCCTAATCAGAATGTATTATTTCTGAGGAGAGGAAAGCTCATCAACTCCTCGCTGACGAAAATTTGGCCTTGAAAATGGCCCTTAAATAATCTAAGGACGAAAAAGCTAGGATGGTAGTAGAACAATCTTCTTAAAAGAAAAAGCTGAACAGGAATAAAGATTCTCTAAAATTGGCTATCAACACTATATATGATGCAAAGCAACGGGTGTTTCAATTCCTCGATACTTCTTTTGAAGACATCATTTTCAGTTCTTTTAAAGACGCTATGATGCTCGCTTATGCCGAAATGTCGATAAATGCCTAGAATTGAGCTTTCCCTCGCCCGACCTTGCTCTTTTCAATAGAGTTATGGACAAAATTAAAAAGACAGAGCAGGAGGTTGAAGTCGTTGAAAGAGAGGAGATCGATGCCTCTACATTCTATCTTTCGAAGTCACTTCCTTTGAAGTAGACTCCAACTCCGAGGATGAAGATGTCAAAGATGAAGTTGCCGAGGAAGAGGTCGGTAATGATGATGATGATGACGACGACTACGATGACAATGATGATGACAACAAAGATGGAGGTCAAGGATCAAGTGGCGCTAGGGGTGGTCACACTGATGCTCCTGAAAAACATGGCGATGAAAACACAAGGTCTTCTGAAAAGGTCAATCTTGATCCATCTTTTCATGATGCAAGCCCATCTGAACCACATGCGCCTTCTAGCCCTTAAGAGGAGCCTGCTTACATTAGTGTGGAAGAATTAAGGGAGAAAAAGCAGGTCTCTCAAGCGTCTATTCCCGTCTCTCGGGTATGGGATTCTTTATTTAAACGGCTTTCACTTTCAAGATAATAATATCTTAAATCCTTTATTTTAGATAAGGTGGAAACATGTTCACCCTTATAAAACCAAGCTTGAAAGAAAACAAGCGGAAATAAACAGTTTGTATAGGGAGTTAGATAAACAGCTGAAAGAACATAATATTCTTTCCGATAAATATCATAGACTTAACAGAAGGCAGCAATGTTAGCATCCTTCAAACATCAAGAAGCTGCCCTACGACTGAGGAGGGCGCGCCTTTGGTATGATGGTCTTTTAAAAGAGAATCGGGAGTTGATCACGCACTTTTGAATGTTGATTGACGAGAGAAATGTTTTGGTAGACTTCTTATACAAAGCTTATTGCAGACATCCAAATGTAGATTTCTCATACTTAGGTTATTTTAGTGGGGGTCTACTTAGGCGTTTACATAAGAGATACTTGAATGAATTTGGATCTGACCCGCATCCTAGAGCATGTTGGAACTTACCATGAGTCAGATCGATTCCCCAAGAACTACCTCCTGATAAACTCAAATACTATAAGGACAAGTTTATTTCAGAATTATTTACAAAGTCAATTTTGTACGAATCAGATGAACAGTCATAATTATGTAATAATATTGATTCGTGAGTTTTTGCTTTAATCTTCCTTTTATACTTAGCTGTATTTTATTACATCATCAAAGAATAAATGTCCCTCACGCCACTTTGTCTCTAAAGATTATCTAAGCTAGTATGTTAAACTAAGAAGAGATTGTCTAGAAATGGCATCAATTTTGAAATCTTCAAAATTAGCCAGATATTGCTTTCTTAGAGATTTGTAAAAAATTTATATGGAGCGTCCTCGTCTCCATTTCAATTTTCTCGTGGAAGAAAAATAAAAGATACTTGGGGAAATCCAGACATATCATACCAAGTTAATATGTAGTCATGATAGTCCTCTTGTCGGGAAATGGGACTATGACAGATATCCTCCGGTTATTACTCCAGAGGGACTTAATGTTCCTTTTGACTCAAAAGTTATTCTTTCTGCTAGTTCATTGAATAAAGTTAGAAATACAGTTTTCCAACTTTAGATGTAAAAGAAATGTCTAATTGTACTTTTTAGTTTCATTTTTACTTAACTTGTAATCTTCTATTGTTATAATAAAGAGATGGATTATTCAAGTCTTGACTTTATTCTCTTTTTCTTTGTTTTCTTAAATAGAAGTTACAGCTATCTACAATGCCACTCTCATTAGATTCAACATCACGCTTTATCAATATTAAAGATAGGTTGTTAGCAGATTTTGAAAAGAGGAAGCTCCTTGACGATCCTTTATCCACTCGTTTCTAGGGTAACATTGAAGCACTAAAATGGCATAGGATATTTTTGCTTTAGAAAATAGTTGTTAGAAATCTTAACGATCTGATCATCAATTTAGAGGCGGACGTTTAAAGCAAGAATGAAACAATTTCCTCATTAAAGCATCAAATTAAATCAAATCCTTCAATTGATTTTGACCATAAGATATTTGAGCTCCTCCAGCAAATTAGTGATTTGGAGATTAAGTTAAAGGATAGTCAAGCTCAACGTGAATCACTAGAATTTATTATGGGGGATAATATCTCAAATATTGATTTACCAATTTCTCTTGCTATTTCATCAGTCGCAAAATCAATAAGGTCTACTTCCCTTTCCATCTATAAGTTCTCTACTACTAATAACCCTCCTTCGGGTTTAGACGAGAAGGTAGTAGGAGAATGGTGCAGGAAAGTTAAATTTGAAATGATGAAGTATTTCGATGAACAGCAAAAAGTAAGATACTCACAACGCATAAATGAATATGCAGCTAGGATTCAAAAGCTTGAACGCGAAAAGTATCTCCTCTTGAAGCGCATCATTGATTTGGAAGGGGGAATAAAACTCTTAAAGGCGTAGAAAAAGCTTTTAATCGTGCTTGGAAGACCAACATTGAGGCTATTGATGATGAAGACAAGATGAGGAAAAAAGAGAAGAAACTTAAAGAAGTTCTTCGTATTGCTATTCACCACATTATGGATCCTTTAATTGTTGAGAATCTGAATAACGCTGTTCAAGACTCATGAACAATTTATATTAATGAAATGCATGTATTTGTTCAGTATACTTGTAATTAATTTCATAAATTATGTAAATTATGAAAATTTTGTAAATATCACCTGGTTTGTAATCCTTTCTTGTAATGTTGTTTTTGAATCATCTCTTTGATAGCTTTTACTATGATCTCTGTATTTGCTGGATCTTTCAGTCCTTTTTATTGTTCTGCTTTCCTTGAAAAGCATGAAGTAATCAATATTTCTTATCATTAGCTTGATATCTATATAGAAATATATTCATGTCATTTGAAGAAGTTAGCCAAATCATTTTGTCAACGTATGAAAGTGATCCCATAATTGAATATGATTAAATGTCTTGCAACCCATCTTTGGCAATGATGAGAGATAGCCAACAATCCAACTTCAATTATATTGTGAGATTATCAAAAGTTCGATGGTAGAAAATCATAGATTCAACCAAAATTCAATTATGGATGTTTATAAATCCAACTTTTGGAGATAACCAATAGAAAATCGATAATCATCATGTAATAGAAGTCCATCGTCCCAGATTCGAGAATTAATGAATGAAATTTAAAAGTTAGAAGATCCAAAATCCAGATTCAGGTATTTGGCGATGACAACCAGAAGTCCATAATAATAATCTTCTTAATAGATATCTTTTGCCCAGATTCAGGCATTAATGAGTGAAGTTTAGTCATTAATTGGTATAGTTCTGAAACCCAGATTCGGGTATGACGAAGACTATAAATTAGAAGACCCGAAACCTAGATTCCGATACTAATAAGAGAAATCCCGAACTCAATAATAAATGACCCGAAACCCAAATTCAGGTATTAATAAATGAAGTTTGGAAATTATTCTTTGATGATAAGTTGGAGGTTGTAGATTCTAATTTAAGCCTTGTATGTAGTTGCTATTTGATCAGTTACTTCTTGAGCTTAGACGTCTTAGTTCTCATTTGATATGCCGCTTATTGGGCTCGGACATCTTAGTCCATTGTTTGGTATGCCGCTTCTTGGGCTCGGACATCATAGTCGGTTGTTTGATATGCCGCTTCTTGGGCTTGGACATCTTAGTTCGTTGTTTGATAAATCGCTTCTTGGGCTTGGTCAT
Source organism: Allium fistulosum (assembly GCA_030737815.1). NCBI lineage: Eukaryota > Viridiplantae > Streptophyta > Magnoliopsida > Asparagales > Amaryllidaceae > Allium > Allium fistulosum. Next base: position 717,625,326 of record CM060905.1, on the reverse strand, counting down.
CTTAGTCCATTATTACCTGGTGTGCTTGGTTAGCTTATTCACAAGCTGGAACGAAGGACTTACCCAACTTCCCTCCAGAAGGCGCCTTGACCTGGCCATAGCGTGGCGCGACCAAGGGCTTGTCGATGCTTTAAACTAGCTATAGCATGGCATGGATAAAGGCTTACTCTAACCTCCCTCCAGGAGGCTCCTTGACCTGGCCATAGCATGGCGCGGCCATGGGCTTATCGATGCTTTAACCTGGCCATAGCATGGCACGAATAAAGGCTTACTCTAACCTCCCTCCAGGAGGTGCCTTGACCTGGCCATAGCGTGGTGCGAACAAGGGCTTGTTAATGCTTTATCCTGACCATAGTGTGGCGTGGATAAAGGCTTACACTCCTACCTCCAGAGGTGCTTTGCCCTGGCCAACTCAGCACGGACAAAGGCTTTGACTGTTTAAGATAATGTCCAAGTGCAAGGAGTATTTCACTCCCAACCATGTAGATTCTCCTTAGTAAAGTAGTTCTTTATTGATTCCATTTAGGATCTCTTTACAAACCCATTAAGTTTGCCCTGTATGAAAAGTTAATTATCATTCCTTCGAGCGCTCTGCAGTGATTTGTTTCATGACCATTCACCATATGGTAGTGGCAATAGGATCCTCCCAAGTTTCTTTCATATTTAGGTATTTTATTTGGGATGGCCAATAATTGAATTCATCCTTGGTTAGAAAGTAGACATTCTCTATAGATGTTGTTAAGTTGCATTCTTTTGGAAGTCTTGACTTGAAGCTTATTTCTCAACGATGATTTCTATTTCTTTTATTACTTGACTCTTGAGTTCCACTTTTGACAACTGGTTTTCTTTTTAAAACTCTATGGAGGTCCGGTGTAGGTAGTGTTCCACTTGTTGCTTGACCACATTTGCATGCAAAGGCGCTGAAATTAGCCATTATTCCTTCTTCAAAGATTGTGCCTTTGGTATAATGTTGAATTGTTTTCCTTATTTGATCAAACACGTTATCACTCCCATTTCTCTTTTCTCCTATGGCAAAGGTTGGGGTGGCGCCAATATGAAAATGGTTTAAACTCCAATTAAGTGGATCATAGGCTTCAACTTTCTTTTTCCTTATGATCCTTAAAGCCTTCATCCTTAACAGTTGTTCTTCTTGTAGATTCCTATCATTAATTGTTTAGTGGGAGAATCCAATCAGATGCAGCTCCGAGGAACCTTGTTCAGATCTTCTGATTTTGCCAATCATGATGAAGTAAAGTCCAAAATGTGTAAGCTCGAAATAGAATTAGGTTAGAGGAAAATGGTGTGGAATTTTAAAAAGATCGGAGGTTCGAACCCTCCTTCTAGTGCCTAAATGTTAACAAGAAATCTTGTCAACACCCCAAAGTAGAATTTTAGATATAGATGTTCCAATTAAACCATATTTTGACCAGTTAAGAATAGTTTGCACCTTTCTATTTCTTTTTGTCTACCTTTCGAATGGGTTGTAGTGGTTGGAATTTCTTAATTGTGACCTTTCGACGTTGTCGAAACACTACAATCCTCTTTTCAACACCTTCCAAAGTAGGTGAATTGATTTAAGGTCTTATCGAAACCTCCCTTTCGAAAGGGTTGCGGTAACTCAAAGGTTACCTTTAATGTTTAAGGATGTGGGTTGAATGGATGGGTTTCGACTTTATCAAAAGCTTGTTTCCATAATAACTTTGGCTTGGATTGTTAATCCTTGAGATTTGGCCAAATTTATGGTTTCGATTCACAAGAAAGATAAGCTTTTGGAGATTTGTGGTTTGGAGCTAGATCATAAGTGTTTTGGGCTAAGTAAGGTGAAACACCATACACCCCTTAGTATCCCAAAAAGGGCAAACCAAAGGATATGGTGCGTTATAGGTGTAGCTAAAGCATCATAGACACTAAGATTCACCAGACAAATAAGTAAAAGCAGCGAAAAACATTTGAATAATAACTTATCATTCAGATTTAAACTTCATCTCAAAATAAGTTCATAAAACATAACATGTCTCAAAAACTCGAAATCTCTCATGTCTTATGGAAATACATCTTAGTCTCACATAATCAGAGTAAAAGTAACAATAATAATAATCCCACTCACATGTGCCAATCCATTAAAAGGCAAATGAAAAGGATGAAAAGCAGAAGAATACATCTGAAATGAGGAAACTTAGGAAATGAATCTCCAAGCAAGCTGAATCAACTATCCTCAACTGTGCTGAAATATTGGGGGAAAAGGAAAGATAAGGGAGTGGGTCAGACAATAAGTCTGGTGAGTGAAAGTAATTACAAGCATTTCTAAGCAAGATAAAGATAATAGACTAAGCAATAGTTCAAGCATGAAAGGAAGATACAGAAAAGATAAAACTCGCATAAAATACAATTTCTGATTTTTTTGACTATTTGCTTTGATTGTTTGCACTTGTCTTGAACTGCTATTATTAGGCTGAAACCCTAATCCTATCTCAACTGCTTACTTGATTAGGCTGAAATCCTAATCCTACCCATTGATCGGCCTTTCCTATCTCTATTGTGCCACTGTGAGCCAATCTTGTTGGTCCCACAGCAAAAGACACCTCTTAGCGCTTAGGATGCAGTAGCAAATTATTTACCCTAATCGATGTCGCACGCTCTACCATCATCGGTACAGACTAACTGTCGCCTCCTATTTGGCCCTTTATTTACCCTAATCAGCATAAGTGTGGCCAGCCTCACCCACGTGTGAGACCATTAGTCCTCGACCTGAAAGGGAATGCTGCCGGTACTAGTCCTAAAAAACAAATCTTCTAACTTTGCGCCCTTTGCCCAAATCCCCAAATTTGAGCCTCTATTTATTGGCCACTTATTTACCCTAATTAGCATAAGCGTGTCCAGCCTCACCCACGTGTGAGACCATCAGTCCTAGACCTAAAAGAGAATGCTGCTGGTATGGGCCACTACTACTATATTTGCTTATTAACTTAATCCAAGATCTAAGTTTTAAAATAAGCCCCTTCTGTTATTTCTTTCTTTCTAATTATAACCTACGTGTTATAATTGTTCTTGCAACTGTTACTCTTCTATTTTCTCTTTTTAGTTATAACCACTTGTTATAATCATGCTTGCAAATATCTTAAATTTGCCTATTTTGGTCCATCTCTATTTTACTTCAGTTTTCTCATTTTACATCTGATTTCTGTGAATTTAGTGTTTTTCTATTTTAATCCATATTTGCGAATTCTTCTCTTTTTAATATTTTATTCGCATCAAAAAGGATTAAATCTCTATAAAAAGATACTAACATTTACAGGCTAAATTCCAACTTAAAACAGATGTAAATAACTATAAATAACTGTAAATAACTGCAAATAACTGAATAAAATAGCTGAATAAAAATAGACTAAAAGGAACTTCTGAAATTTACTTAAAAACTAACTGTAAATAAATTTACATGAAAACTATCTCAAAATTGTAGAAAAACTACAACTATTGAGTACCCTATTATTTTAAATTGCTTACAAATCTAAAATAATCACAAAACACTCACATGTGTTCCTCAGCTCTAATCCTGGATCCACTTCTTGGGTGTACAATATTTTTATTAAAAAGATTTCCTCCCCAGAAAAATTTTCTATTTAGGGTTCTACCTCAGGCAATGAACCCAATTGGGAGAAAATATGAATGAGAAAAATAGCTAGGCTAGGGTTCTATTTATAGTGTGGCTTAGGGATCTCAAGCCGTCGGATTTGAAGATTTAATCTGGTGCAACCACGTCATAGGCTCACTAGGAACCATCAGATGCAACTACAAACACGCAGGATTTAACAAAAATCAAATTTTATGGTCTTCGGCTCATACCTGGATGAAAAATCGTCCAGGCACTAATGCCGGTCGACCTGGGCTATGTGCGGATAGACCTATGGGTCGACCCGACCCTACCAAGGGTTGACCCCTATAGGTCTAATTATTTTATTTTTCGTTTAATTGTAATATAATTCTGATTTCTTGTTTCTCTCGTAACTTCTCCATACTAGCTAGGATTTCAACAAATTATATATGGAAATTGATTAGGAAATTGAACGGACCCAATGGTGCAACTCTCGTAGCTAAATTCTTAAAATTTCCAAAATCCTTATTTTCACTGTTTAATAATTATTTTTGTTATTTAATTATCTAAAAATGCGGGGTGTTACATTCTCCCATCCTTAAAGAATTTCGCTCCCGAAATCTCCAAGGACAGAAGAATGAAATAAATATTTTCATTCAAATTCCACAACCACGTATTCCACCATCATCCATTGTCCTTAAGCTTTCTAATGCAATTTATTATATATGCAATAGCGTAGTGTCAATGACCTTAACTAATGCAAAAGATTAGGCGGTCTACTGATTCAGTTGACCTCCTTTTTATGCACTCATGTTCATGCCATGTATCCAAATGAATGCAAATTCCATAATGACAACTGATAGTTCTATATGCGTGCTACAATCATCATTCAAATGCAACAATCATATGATAATCACCCATTCATAGCAACCATGAAATAAAAATGCAAGTACACACACGTCCATATGCATATGCTTTAGTGACCTAGTTAGGCCGATCTCTATGAGATAATAGTGCCTAGTGTGTGTACATGCATCCATTAGCATACACTTGCAAACACTTGCAACCATTCGCGTCCAACATACATAACTTATTCTAGTAACATGTTTACATACAGTCCTACCATCCATAGGTTAAATCCTAAGATCTACCCTCCCGAAGGATAGTAAAGGAATGAACCTATTAAAAACTAAAAATGGAAATAGGAAATTCAAGATGTACCATCTAAGAGATGTAGATAAGAGATACGTATTTTCTCCTCAGCCTCCCATGTAGCATCCTCAATACTATCTCCCTACCACACCTTATCCAAAGAGACTTCCTTATTCCTAAGCTTCTTGATATCATGTCCAACAATCTTGGTAGGAATGCGACGAACCAATGCTTCTCTCTCCACTTCAACTTCCTCAAGTTGGCTAGGTTCCACTACCTCTGCCGAATCATGTAAGCACTTTCTCAAGTGCGAAACATGAAAAACATCATGAACTCCTGCGAGCCTCTCCGGTAGCTTTATCTAATACGCCATCTTCCCTACCCTTTCCACAATGGGGAACGGTTCTACGAATCTGGGAGCAAGTTTCCAACTTGATCCAAACCTCAATACCTTTCTCGGCGGAGACACCTTAATGAAAACCAAATCTCCTACCTCGAACTCAATATCACTTCTCCGCTTATCTGCATAGGATTTCTGTCTATCTTGGGCCGTCTTCATTCTTCTTCTAATCAAATCAATCTTTTCCGAAGTCTCTCTAACCATATCGGGACCAAATAGCAATATTTTTATAGCCTCCAACCAACACAAAGGCGACCTACAAGGTCTTCCACAAAGGGATTCAAAAGGAGCCCTCCTAATGCTAGCCTGAAAACTATTATTATAAGCCTAAAGGAAGGTGTTCCTCCTAAGTCCCTCCAAAATCAAGAATGCACATCCTCAACAAATCCTCAAGAACTCTATTAACTCTCTCTGTTTGGCCATCCGTTTGGGGGTGATAGGCCGTACTCAGTCTAAGCCGTGTCCCTAAAGCCTCTTGCAAGCTTCTCCAAAACTCGCCAGTAAAGATAGGGTTTCTGTCACTTACTATGCTAGAGGGAACTCCATGAAGTCGGACTATCTCACGAACATATACAAATGCCAAATAAGGTGCTATCCTCTTACTCTTAACCAAAATGAAGTGGGCGCTCTTACTCAAACGATCTACAATCACCCAAATACTGGTATTCCCCTTCCTAGATCGGGGTAAACCATCTATGAAGTCCATCGAAACACTATCCCACTTCCATTCGGGTACATCTAATGGTTGAAGCAAACCACCAGGCCTCTGCTACTCTGCCTTAACCCTTTGGCACACAAGACACATAGCCACAAACTCTGTTACATCCTTCTTCATGCCACTCCAATAAAACACTCTCGTCATGTCCCTATACATCTTATCACCACCCGGATGAATAGTGATCCGAGAATGGTGTGCTTCTGTTAAAACTGCACTCATCAAATCTCCAGTGTGGGGGACACAAAGTCTTCCATCTCTCCTTAGCCACCATTTTCTATCGATGGAATAGCGTTAGAGATGTCTAGAGACCTCTCCTCTGCTAATCCTATCCAGAATATCCACAAGCTCTGAATCCTCTCGCTGCCTTGAGCCAATCTGATCATGAGGGTAGGCTTAACCTCAAGTGCTGCCAATAATCCAGGAGTAATGTCCGTGGAGGGCTTAAAATCAAAGATGGAAATAAACTCTAGGCTTTTTCACTCCATGAACATTAGGCTAAGGGTTGTTCTCTTCCTACTTAATGCATCTGCAACCACGTTCCCCTTGCCAGCGGTGTAAGCTATCTCAAAGTCATATGATGCCAGAAACTCCATCCAACGCTGCTGCCTTAAGTTTAAATCCTTTTGTGAGAACAGGTGCATCAATGATTTATGGTCACTGAAAAGCTCGAACCTCTTTCCTAGCAAGTAATGTCCCCAAGACTTGAGCACGAAAACAATAGCAGCCCGCTCCAAATCATTGGTGGGGTAGTTCTTTTTGTGAGTTATCAACTGTCTACTCCCATAGCATACTACCTTCCCTTCCTGTAGCAATACTGCCCCAAGGCCAGTCCCATATGCATCAGTGTATACTATAAAAGGCTTAGCTTCGTCGAGTAAAACTAACACTGGTGCACTTGTAAGGGCGCTCTTTAGCATCGTGAAGGAATCCTCACAATCCACATCCCACACGAATGCGCATTTTCTTAGTGAGGCAAGTAAGCAGTGTTGAAATTTAAGCTAAATCTCTGTTAAACTTCCTATAATAACCAGCCAAACCTAGGAAGCTTCTAACTTCGGTGGCGTTCTTGGGGGCCTTCCAATCCTGTACCACTGCTACTTTAGCGGGATCCACTGCTATACCCTCTCTTGAGACTACATGCCCTAAGAAACGCACCTCCTCACGCCTAAAGTGACACTTTGAGAATTTTGCTTTCAACTAATGAACACGAAGTTTATGAAGAACCTCCTCAAGATGAATAGCATGCTCTTCCATACCCTTAGAAAACACCAGAATGTCGTCCGCAAACACTACAATGAACTTATTTAGGACATCTCGAAAAACACGGCTCATCAGATCTACAAAATAGGCTGGGGCATTGGTCAGCCCAAACGGCATAACCAACCACTTAAATAATCCATCGGGTGTCCTAAATGATATCTTATCGATGCTATCGTCAACGACCCTAAGTTGATGAAATCCAATGGCTAAGTCAAGCTGAGAAAATACTGAAGAGGCAACCAACTGATCGAAAAGATCATCTATCCTAGGAAGTGGGTAACGGTTCTTCTTCGTGAGCTTATTCAACTCTCTATAGTCTACGCAAAATCGAAGGTAACCATCCGCCTTTGTAGAGAAGAGGACTGGCGCCCCCACTCAGATATGCTCCGTTTGATGAAGCCTTTCTCTAGTAGCTCACAGATCTGCTTACTTAACTCCTTCCTCTCCCTAGGATCCATATGTTTCACGGGCAATGCCACTGGCTTAGCATTATCATTCAGATAGATCCTAAAGTCAATCTATCTCTTAGGGGGTAGCCCCCTAACCTCTTTAAATACGTCTGGGAAATCTATAACAACTGGAAATGAATTTAACTCTCCTAGTGATGAATCAAGGGAATAAAGGAAGCTCAACGTGATTGACCCCTGTGGGTCGCAAGAAACCTCGAGGGTCCATCCGCTACATGTCCCTAGCCTGATGACTCTCCTATCAGTCCAACATCGCACCATAAGTAGATAACCAGTCCATGCCCAAATATCCCATATCCCAAAAATTGAGCCTCTCAAATTTCAGATAGATCCCTAGTCTGAACCGTTTGCAGATAGATCCCTAGGAATTCTTCACTTTCAAATTGAGTACCGTTGTCTGTGATTATCTTCTGCGGCACACCATACCTGCAAATGATATTTTTAGTTACGAAATTTATCATCTTTTTAGAGGTAATAGTGGCCAAGGGTTCAGCTTCATCCCATTTAGTGAAATAATCAACAACAACAATAGCATATTTGATTCCAGATTTAGCGATTGGTAATGGTCCAATTAAGTCTATTCCCCAAATGGCGAACAGCCATGGACTGACCATTTGCGTGAGTTCGGTGGAAGGTGCTTTTGTGATTCTTGCAAATCTTTGGCACTTGTCGCACTTCCGGGAGTAAGTAGCAGCATCTCGATTAATGTCTGGCCAGAAATACCCATATCGGAGAACTTTCTTGGCTAGAGTTTGGCCACCTGAATGATCCCCACATTCTCCTCCGTGTACCTCAGCTAGAATCATCTTGGCTTCTTCCTTGGTTACACATCGGAGTAATGGCATTGAGAATCCCCGTCTGTATAATCGGCCATCTTGAATTATATATCTTGACGCTTTCCTCAACAGCTTTCGACGTTCTTTAGAATTTTCTAGCAGGGAACCATTGAGTAGATATTCTTTGATTGGAGTCATCCACGATTCATGCTCTTGAGATGCAGCCATAATCCAATCAATATCCATCTCATCAATGCTTGGAGCCGACAGAACTTCCACAGGGACTAATCCCAATAATTGAGCCTCTCCATAACTTGAGTACTTTGCTAGAGAATCCGCCTTCATGTTTTCTACTCGAGGAATGTGAATTATCGTGTAATGATCAAAATCTTCGAGAAGCTCACATGCCTTTGACAAGTATGCGGGCAGATTTCCGCCTTTAGCTTGAAACTCTTTCTTTACCTGGCACACAATAAGTTGGGAATCGCTGAAAATCTGTAACACTTTGATGTTCAGTTCCTTGGCAATTTTCAAACCGGCAATAAGAGCTTCATACTCTGCTTCATTATTTGTTGAAGGAAATTCCAGTCTCAGTGCATAACACAATGATCGTCCTTCAGGGGTTTCAAGCACAACCCCTGCCCTAGAACAATAATCATTTCTCGAACCGTCAACATACAACTTCCACTGGATTTGAACGCCATCAAATGTTTCTTTCTCACTGTCACCTTTGTCAGCAGATTCCGCAATGAAATCCGCTAAAGCTTGTCCGTTGATTGCTCTTCGGGGATGGTAAGTGATGTCATATTGGCTGAGTTCAATGTTCCATTTCAAAAGATGACCCGAAGTTTCAGGACGATACAGGACTTGCTTTAGAGGTTGATCAGTAAGGACCCTGATAGGATGAGATTGAAAATATGGCCTCAACTTCCTAGAAGCAATTAGCAAACAAAAAGCAAGCTTTTCTATTCTTGAATAATTCATCTCTGCCCCAGTAAACCGTTTGCTGACGTAATAGACTGGACGCTGTATTTTCATATCTTCCCGTACAAGTGCTGCACTGAGAGCATGAGATGAAATTGCTAAATAGATGAAAAGATCTTCACCATCACTAGGCTTGGAAAGAACTGGAGGCGTTTCCATATGACGAATTAGTTCATCGAAAGCATTCTGGCATTTGGGAGTCCATTCAAAAAATTTCTTTCCTTTCTTTAGAGCGTCAAAGAAGGGAATGCATTTGTCTGTGGCTTTGGAAATAAAACGACTCAGAGCAGCAACTTTTCCATTGAGGCTTTGTAGTTCTTTCTTTGTTTTAGGGGCTTTGACCTCTCTTAGAGCTGTGATTTGAGTAGGATTGGCCTCGATGCCCCTAGCGCTCACAATGAAACCGAAGAATTTTCCGGACTCTACCCCGAACGAACATTTCAATGGCTTGAGCTTCATTCCGTACTTTCGAAGAATTGTAAACATTTCCGCCAAGTGATCCATGTGGTCTATTGCTTTCTTTGACTTTACCAACATATCATCAACATAAACTTCCATAGTTCTGCCGATTTGAGGTTTGAACATAGCATTGACGAGTCTTTGGTAGGTTGCCTCAGTCTTCAGTCCGAAAGGCATAACTTTGTAGCAGTAGAGACCCACATCTATGATAAAGCTTGTGTCTTCCTGATCAAACTCATGCATCATAATCTGATTGTATCCGGAGTAAGCATCAATAAAAGATAACAACTCATGCCCAGCTGTTCCATCCACTAATTGATCGATTCTAGGCAATAGGAAGCAGTCTTTAGGGCAAGCTTTGTTCAGATCTGAAAAGTCGATGCATACTCTCCACTTTCCATTTGCCTTCTTAACCAGTACTGGATTTGAAACCTAATTTGGATAAGTGGATTCTTTGATGAAATCGTTCTCCATGAGCCGATCTACTTCTTCCTTTAGAGCTGCTAACCTTTCTGGACCTTGGGTTCTTTTCTGTTTAACTGGTATGAATTTTGGATCGATATTCATAGTATGCACAGCAATTTCTGGAGAGATCCCACACATATCAGCATGACACCAAGCGAACACATCTAGATTTGCTTTTAAAAATGATATCAGCGTGTTTTGAACTGTTATGCTTAGTTGTGAACCCACATTGAGTACTTTGTTTGGGTCTTTCGAATCGACGGGTATTGGTACCGTTACTTCCACGGGTACCACTCTATTTTCCCCTGTACTGGCTTTTATGGGATCCATTTCTTTCCTTGCATTGCTGTGTTCGCTAGTACAGGGGCCACCCCGTAGTTGCTACAAGGTTGGTTCCTTGATGCGGAGCGGAGCTGCCGCATCTTTTCCCATTTCTCTTTTCCTGGCCTCTCGGAGTTCAACAAGATAACATTCTCATACCGCGTTTTGATCTCCCTTAATGACAGCAACCCCATTATCATTAGGAAATTTCATTGTTAGGCACCACGGGGCGAGGACGGCCTTGAAAGCAGCAAGAGTAGGCCGACCCAAGAAGGCATTATAGGCGGAGAATCCATCAACAATTATAAAAGTTTGTTTCCGAACCACCTTCTTATGTCCTTCTCCCAATTCAACAAACAAGTCCACTGTTCCAATTGGCTATTTCGGCTCCACTGTAAATCCGGCAATCTTCTGAGATGAAGCTTGTACGTCTCCCATTGGGATTTTCATTTGGTCAAATGTCTTCTTAAAGAGTATGTTGCATGAGGCACCGCTATCAACCAGCACCCTCCTTACAATAGCCGGTCCAATACCGACAGAAACAACCAAAGGGTCCTCAGTAGGAGCCTCCACACCAACAGAATCCCTGGTTCTGAATATGATATCATCATGAAAAGTCTTTTGCTGCTTCAGGGGTGCAGCATCTTCCAAGACCAAGACACTTTCTTCAGCTGGGGCATATTTCAAAGCTCTAGCGTACCTTTCCATCTCACCCCAACTCCTGCCAACTGGATGGGGTCCTCCTGTGATCACATTGATTACAGGTCTTTCTGTTTCTTGTGCAGCAGGCTTCTCTCCTGAACCAGATGAATGAGCAGAAGTTGCTGCTTCTGGTTAGATGAAGACGGGTCCTTTCTATTCCTTTTCACGTACTGCTGCAACTTATTCTCTCTTAACAATTCTTCAATCAAGCTTTTCAAGTGACGGCACTCATTAGTATCATGGCCTAGTTGGTTATGAAATTGGCAAAACCTCCCACTTTGAACAGCATTTTTTCCAACTTTTACTGCCGGTGGCTTCGGATATTCAACAGCATCTTTAGTGGCGATGAAAATATTCTCCGGTGTATCAGTTAGAGGGGTAAAATCTGAGGGCTTGAGAAAGCGGGGCTTTTTGAGGTCCTTCTGCTTCTTTCCACCATTACTCTCCCTCTTCTGATTTGCAGATTCCTTTTTGTTCTGAGCAGTGGCATTATTCTCCACCACTGTTGTCACAACTTTAGCTGACGCGGAGAGATTTTCTAGGCACATGAACTCATCAGCCTTTTTGTAGAATTTTTCGAGCGAATTTGGTTCCTTCATTTTCAACCATTTTCCAAATTCGCTTGTCTTGTCAATAGCCCGCATTAGGTAGGTCAAAACCATTCGCGGTTCTGCGTTATCAACTTCAGCTAGGGCTATATTAAAGGGATTCAGGAAGGATTTGATGGGTTCTCCAGGGTTCTGTTCTAGACTTGAAAGAGACATTATATCCTTTGCTCTTGAAGTGTATAACCTGAATTGTTCCTTGAATTTCTGAGTTAGATCGGAAAATTGATCAACAGATCGTACGGGAAGCTTGGTAAACCAAAGTAGCGCCACTCCTTCCAAGTATACTGGGAAATATCGGCATTTAATCTCATCAGTCGCTCTGGCGCCAGTCATGTGCCAATCATACTTGTACAGGAATTGATTCGGGTCACTTGTTCCTCGATACGTAGGAATGGTAGGAGGAATGAATTTTCTAGGAAACTCAGCTTTCAGAATCCTTTCAGTAAATGGAGTTTTACTCGGAGCAAATCCCCAATCACTCTCGTCTTCATTTCTCTGCATGCTTTCCTTCATTATCTGCCGAATCATGCCAGAGAGATACTCCTCATTGTTTAGCGACTTTGCAGAGTAGGCTTCGGCCATTTTCTCAGAAGTTTGTCCGGGCAAACGTTCGGGGAGAACTGGCGATGGCTTGGATCCTTTAGCTTGGGGAGGTGCCCCTTCAGCGGCACCAGATCTTCCTCGAGGAATATTTCTCCCTTCGGAGTTGGGAATGGCATCAAAAAAGTTTTCTTCGTTGTTTACTGGTCTTTGATTAGCCCCGAGAAGAGCATTCAGCTTTTCCATCATCAGATTATTCTGTGTTTCAATCTACTGATACAATCCAGACACAGCTGCATCTAATTCCTCTCGCGTCACCCCGACGCTTGGAGCTGCTTGACTTGGAGAAAGAGAAGTGGCAGTATTGTCGCGGTCATCATTAGATCTGATAGACTTACGTTTTCTTCCAGGAGCCATTATGTCTGATAGACTTCTGATTTTGAAAGAAACTTTTTCAACAAACTTCCATGAAGCAATGGTGAATGATCGCCTGAGTTGGGTTCTCAGTGAAAGCACCAAAATGTTAACGCTAAAATTGAACGCTAACACCCGGTGTGTGTAATAGAGTTGTGAAAGCACCACCCGTGTGACGGGAACAAGAAGTAAGCAGTAAAATAGTGAAAAAGCGGTAAAAGACAGTAGTTTATAGTGGTTCGGCTTGAGACCGAGTCTACGTCCACTTTGAATTCCTTTATTGCTGATTCTGATTACAAGATGATACAATATTCTTCAAAATACAATATATTTCGATTCCTAAACACTTTAGACTATTATCTCAAGCTTCGATGTCGAAGATCTCCTTGAATTCATGTTAGACGCGGTAGATTTCTCTCAGAGCTTGTTGTAATGTCTTGAGTGTTTGAAGTTCTTTGAATGTTGGATGAGTTGAGAATTCAGCAGAATAACAGCGCTTCAAGAAATGATCGACCAAAAGTCCTTTTGCCGTTGGAGTTAGAGGGATATTTATAGGAGTTGATTCTGGACAGAAATTTTGCCCCAAGTCTTAGGTCGCGTACGACCTAAGTTAGGTCGTAGGTCGCGAGCGACCTAAGATAGGTCGTGGTCCTCTCACGACTTAGGAAGTTGGACTGATGGAGTTGCACTCGGTTTCTTCTGAAGTGGTAAGTCGTAAGCGACCTAAGATAGGTCGTGAGCGACCTAAGATAGGTCGTTCCCCCTTTCTCTTCTTTTAGCTCGTTAAGCTGCTTGGTGAAGTTAGGTCGTGAAGCTTTAAGTCGTCTCTGTAGTTAGGTCGCGAAGCTTCTTAACTCATTAGGTCGCTCTCTTCTTTCTGGAGTTAGGTCGTGAACCCATTTAGGTCGGTAGGTCGTAGAGTCTGCTAAGTTGTGAAGCTCTTAGGTCATGACATTCCTTAGGTCGTGACATTCCTTAGGTCGTTAGGTCGTTCTGCCTCTTAAGTCATTTGGTCCCTTAGGTCGTTAAGTCCCTTAGGTCGCCAAGTCCCTTAGGTCGCTAACTTCCTTAGGTCGCTAAGTCCCTTAGGTCGCTAACTTCCTTAGGTCGCTAAGTCCCTTAGGTCGCTAACTTCCTTAGGTCGTTAAGTCCCTTAGGTCGTTAAGTCGTTCTGCCTCTTAAGTCGTTAGGTCCCTTAGGTCGCTAACTTCCTTAGGTCGCTAAGTCCCTTAGGTCGATAACTTCCTTAGGTCGTTAAGTCCCTTAGGTCGTTAAGTCCCTTAGGTCGCTAACTTCCTTAGGTCGCTAAGTCCCTTAGGTCGCTAACTTCCTTAGGTCGCTAAGTCCCTTAGGTCGTTAAGTCCCTTAGGTCGCTAAGTCCCTTAGGTCGTTAAGTCCCTTAGGTCGTTAAGTCCCTTAGGTCGCGGAGTCTTGAGTCGCAGAGTTTTAGGTCGGCACAAAAATATGAGTTAACAATTGGTATTCACGTGCCGCAAATTCAAGTGCCGGAAAACCCGATCGTTAAGGGAAAGAAGAAAATAAAGACAGAACAAAATCTTACACGAATGGAATAACATATATTATTTCAATATACATACATATATATATATATTTACAGCAGAAATTTTAAATACATATACCAGAGTTTGTCTTATAAATCGACCTGGATAGCTATAAATCTCTGTCCTTATAAATGCTGGATACAATCAGTAAACTAATGCAGCAGAAACGGAAATGGAGAACTATCTATAGGAACATCTTTAGCACCAGACTTCAAGCTCCATCAAAGTGCTCCAAGTTGAACCTAACTACTTGGCTACTCAGAAAAATAGGGCACCTAGTCTTTAAACGAAAAGAAAATAAACTCCGAGTCAGTCATGGGACTGATGTGAGAAACTCAAAATATGGATATTTGAAAACAAAGAGTATCTCATAAGAGCGCGTCGCACATAAACACGGAATGATTTTTTACCTTTTGATAACCAAAAATTTTACTATGCAAAATTTGGTAATATTATTTTTAATGACATTCTTTTGAAAACACTTTTCAAGTAAACTTATATAATCTTAGCTGAAATTGTTACGTTTTTAAATTACAGGATACTAGGTTCTACAACCAAGTCTGAAGGCACTTATTGGAGAATGGATTTCCATACAATGACAAGTTAAGGGACTACCTTCCAGTAGTACAACTCTAGAAAAATGCACCGAGGCACCAACAGATGGTCCTCTACCAACACAGAATCGGCCTACCTTTACCTTAGATAGTACCAAATATGACATCACCTGGGCCGTTCCCGACCTATCAGAGAGCACTCATAGCATACATAACATACCCGATATATAGACGGTGATCTAGAAAAGTGATCCCCATATCCTAATGGGTGCAACCCACATAGCCCTGCCGCATCTACCCTATTTTTGTCATTCCCAGGTGATGAGGCTCGAGGTAATGATTACCTTTCACATAGCACATTTCACTTTGAATTCTACATTGCCAATTCCATCACACACTAATGATTTCCACAAATGTCCAACCTCTAAGCTCGTATGTCTTAGAAAAGGGTGTTAAGTATAGGAGAGTTACCTCCTACACCACCAAACAGATGTACGTTTGTAAAAATCAATGTACGTGCATTTTAGAAATGCAATGTCGAACATTCGTCCATACAAGTTGTCCAGGAATAGGACAAACCGAAGGAACTCTTCTACTACATTCTATCGGGAATCATCCCTAGGATTAGTAGCAAGCAGCCCTTGCATCGAAGATCAAATGTAGATACAACTGCCATATATATATAATATAGGAAATTTCCCCCGAGGGTTAGTGACAAGCAGCCCTTCATTCTATTAATTATCATTCCATGTCTTAACTTTCGAATGTACATTGGTTTGAAGTGGTTTTCAGATAGGGATTACCCAGATCCAACCTGGTTCCTCCGAACCAATCATCGATGAAAATATGTTAAGTTTAAGGGTGATAATCATTTCATTCATTAATATCTTTTGTCAAATAAAATATCTCTTTTAGCGACATAAATGAAATCATATTCTTTTCCAGTATATACAGAATAATTAAACCTCTCTTTAACTTTGGAAATACCAAATCAAAATCATTTCTCATAAACCATACTGTAAAACCTTATTAAGTAAAAAGAGTCGATAGAAATTATACTAGTTCTACTCAACATCAATTTCCATATTCAACCTTTATTATCCGTCGAATAATGGTGAAATCACCTTTTAAGTTCACATGGATAGTATGGGTTTCCTCCTTGAAATTTAATACCAAGTATAAGAAGATTATTTCTATACAATCCAAGTTGTATTAAATTTGTAAATTTGAATCCTTTATACTTTTCGCATTTCCGACATTTCGACCTTATCTATTCCTTGCCCAAGAAAAAGGCCAGGCGAACCTCGGCACTAGATTAAGCACCTCACATTCGGATCTCACGAATAGAAAAATCAAGTCTACTCATTAACTTTTAGAGCCAAGATTAAATCACTTAATTATAACATCTTTTCTTTAAATCATTTATTTAAACTTTATAAAATAAATTATAAAACCTCTAAATAATCTTTAAAATACTTAATTATTTATTGAAAAACATTTATAAAAGATTTGGTAAAGAATACTTAAGTTTAAAGCAATATTTCAAAAGTTATTAAAAGTGCCGCGAATAGTGTTTTTAAGGCTTATTTGACCAAGACGACTTTTCTATCATTTATAATTCTATTTTTATAACTCAAATATGTTATAAAATATTTTATAAAATCTAGAGAATTTATTTTATATTTTTAAAGATTTAAAAATATCCATTTTAAAGAATTTATCGCTTTGGTTTTCGAACTGCCGAAGCGCGACTATTTTGAAAACTTGATTTGCTCATATTTAAAGATATACTAAACGAAACCTCAATCCTTTTCTTTTGTTTGAAAACTATGATTATAAGAGTTCGAAAAATTCTTATTCTAAAGAATTCCGACCTCGAATCCATCGTTATAAATGGATTTAACTTTCTACAGCATAAAATTGCGAACTACCGTTACGCGACGCGTCTATTTTTGACTCAACTTTCATAACTTATCCAACATTTACCAGATAGGATTTTAGTGTTTATAAAATATTTATAAATCATTTTAAAGAGGTTTAAAAATCTCATACACACAATTTCATTTATTAAAGGAAAGTGATTTCCTTTATGATATTCAACATGTATTAAACGTGAATTGTTTACACAACCAAACAAACATATTATCATATCCATGGTTCACAATCATCACAACCAACCATAACCAAACATATATCATCCAATATATCATAATGTAAATAGAGTTTCTCACCTTCATTTGTTTCTACCTTTACAAAAATTCGCTATAGCTTCGCTACGATCGAATCAAAGCTTATGGAATCGAGACTTGGACATTTGGATGGGCTTGGCCTAAGCTTGCAAGTGGAAGTGGGCGCAGCCTTGGTGGAAGGAGGTGGTGGCAGTGAGGTTAGAAAGTGGAGAGGAGGTGTTTGACTTGGTTTTGGAGGTGGATTGACATAGTATATACATGTGTATATATTTTACTTTATTTTGGAATATTTTGCCATAGCTTTGCTAAATTATTTTCTATGAACTAGAAGCCGTTAATGAGCTTCAAGAAGAGAAAGAAGAAGAAGATAATTATATGAACGAATGTGTGAATGTAGGTGGGTATTTATAGGAATTTCAAGGCTTAATCCTTAAGCAACGTGGAAAATATTCCCAACATCATCATGCACCCTTTCCCATCACCTCTAGCCGTGGCTTCCCCTTCCATCCATTACTCCATCACTCCCTCCATGAGACCCCATGTGTGTGTAAGGTGAGGTGATGTTTTCCTTTGACTTTGGTAAAATATCTTAGATCTTTTGTAATATATGTGTGCGTGTGTGTATATACATATATATATATAAGTGTATGCATATATTTGTATGTATATATGTGTTCATGTATATGTTAAGATGTGCATGTGTATGTTATATATGTGCACAAGGCATATAAACAAGGTTGCAACAACTTTGAACAACCTCCGTTCGTTAAACCATTGAAAATCGGAAAGCCGATACTCGGTCACTTTTTCACTTATAAATTAATTTACATATAAATGTAAACAAATTTTGAAAACTAGTTTCTTATCATCTTTAACTAATTAAAATGGTAATATTTGATTTATAAAACCATATAAATTAATATTTAAGAACTGTTTACAAAAAGTGCTGTTATATCGATAAAGCGATACGAATTTTCTTATATTTTCATATCAGGTATATATCTTTATAAAACTATTATAAATGATTTATTATCACTTCATAAATAATTAAAATTAATTATTATCATTTAAAAATTATTATTTAAATTATTATAATAATTTTTAAATCATTAAATCTCAATTTAAATTCATAAATCAATTATTAAATATGATGTCATTATTGATGATGTCGTAAATACATTTTATTTCCCAAAATAAAATAAATAATTTTATTTCATATTCTTGTTTACATGGATAAATAAGTTTATGTATCAAGCTCCGTGTGTGACTTCTGATAATTATAAAGTTGTTTATTGATAAAATGGTTTTCGACCATTTTATCGATATTTTTCCAAAGTATATATTTTTGTAAATACTTATTCAAAAAAAAGAATACCATTATTCTTGTTTAGAACATCATAATCTATGTTTTAAAAAAGATTATATTTGATATTCAAAAATAAACATAATTTATCAAATTGAAAAATTTGCGGGTCGTTACATACTTCACCCCTAAAAGAATTTCGTCCTCAACATTACAACGCAAAACCTAAAGGTGTTTGACCAAAATATTTTTTTAACTTACACCCATACGATGTATATAGATCATCCATATGCAATATCTGATTCCATCTACTATTCGAATACATAATTTTACTTAATATTAATTCCCGATGTCGTACTTAAACTATTAGTTAACAACAAAGCCGATCAAGTTGGGGTATTATTACCTTTTAGACCTTGATTGGACGACATTCTTAACTTAAAAATGGATAAAAAGTTACCCACCCCTAATCTTTATATCAAATATAGGATATGAATAAATCCCGTATATTATATAAAACATCTCCTTTCGGAAATCACTTACTATAACAACAATTTTATAGTCTATGTCTTTCTTACTTTCCTAAAAACATTTATTACAACAATAAATGTTGAAATCTATGTTTTCATCACTTAGTACATTTTAAATCATGTTTTGAAGTCATTAATCTTTATTTGAAAAATATCACTTTCAAAACATTCGTTTAGAAGATCATTTTAACTTTTAAAACGTGAATGTATTTTCTCTATAAAATCCATACTTAAATCTTAACACAAATCATTTCCATATTTTTAAAACTATGTTTATAAATTTCCTTTCTATATTATAAAACTTCTTCTTATAAAATATCTTTATTTATAAAATTCTACTCTATTATAAGTCTATTACTTTATTTACAAAATATCACATTCATAAATTTTTCTCTTAATATATATATATATATATATATCACTTTATATAAAATGTTTAATTACTTTATATTAGATGGCTTTTCTCCAATTTCTTTAAGCTTTGCCAAAAAATTTCAAACCACCAGGATTTAAATTCTCAAAATCCCTTTTATAAGACATATCTTCCAAATCATCATTTACAAAACAATTTTCTTATGAAACACACTTTTATACAACATTCTCATTTATTATCTTAAATATTAATTGAGCTTAACCTAATATTATTATCAAACACCTTATAGTCAAATCATTAAACTTAATCCACAAGGTGTTTGTATTTAAACTTTTAAATCAAACAACTAATCACTATACCAATAACTATATCATTTGAAAGATATTTCTTTATATTCAAAATATAATCCTAAGTAAAATTATTTCATTTACAAACTTTTCAAAACCAAAATCATTTATATATAGCATTAACAAATACGCGCTCTTATATAATACTCTCAAACTCATTCTAAGGTGTTACTAACCATATCTCTAATGAGATACTCATCCCAAGGTACTAATAATCCTACCTCTGATGAGACTTTACCCCTATTAGGCTCAGGTGTTTGCTCAACTTAAGCTCTAATGACAAATGTGACAAACGAGATTTTCGACCCTCGAAAATCAACACTAATTCATCCTCAGTATTTGCTTGCCGCAAATTCAAGTACCAGGAAATGCGATTGTTAAGGGAAAGAAGAACATAATGATAGAACAGAATCTTACACGGATGGAATAACATATATTATTTCAATATATATATATATATATATATATCTTTATAGTGGAAATTTTAATTGCATTTATCAGAGTCTATCTTATAAATCAGCCTAGACAGTTATAAATCTTTGTCCTTATAAATGTTGGATACAATCAGTAAACTAATGCAGCGGGAATGAAAATAGAGAACTATCTATAGGAACATCTTCAGCTCCAGACTTCAAGCTCCATCACAATGCTCCATGTTAAACTTGACTACTTGGCTGCTTGGAAAAAGAGGGCACCCAGAGTTTAAGGGAAAATAAAATAAACTCCGGGTCAGTCATGGGACTGGTGTAAGAAACTCAAAATACATATATTTGAAAACAAAGGGTATTTCATAGGACCACGCCGCACATAAACAGGGAATGAGTTTTTACCTTATGATAACCAAAAATTTTACTACGCAAAATCTAGTAATATTATTTTTAATGACATTCTTTTGAAAACACTTTTCAAGTAAACTGATATAATCTTAGCCGATATTGTTACATTATTAAATTCCAACATACTAGGTTCTACATCAAGTTTGAAGGCACTTACTGGAGAATGGATTTTCATATAGTGACAAGGTAAGGTACTACTTTCCGATATTACATCTCTAGAAAAATGCATCGAGGCACCAACTAATGGTCCTCTACCAACATAGAACTGACCTACCTTTACCATAGATAGTCTCGAATATGACGACACCCCAGCCGTTCCTGACCTATCTGTGAGCTCTCACAACATACACAACATACCTAATATATATAAAGGGTGACCTAGAAAGGTGATGACCATATCCTAATAGGTCTTACCCACATAGCCCTGCCAATCTACCATGTTTTTTTCATTCCTGAGTGAAAAGGTTCGAGGTAACGATTACCTTTTACATAGCGCATTCATGTAACGACCTGTAAATTTATCACTTCGATAAATTATATTTATTTTTAAAACATTCAAATATAAGATATATTAACATAGATTATGATGTCTAGAAATATAAATAGTAATGGTAATCTTATTTTGAATAAGTATTTACCAAAATATATACTTCGGGAAAATATTGATAATGATCGAAAACCGTTTTATCGATAAACAACTCTATATAATCTTCAAAACGTCGCACATAGAGCTGGATACATACGGTTATTTTTGTAATTGAACAAAAGTATGAAATAAAATTTAATTATTTTATTTTTGGAAATTAAATGTATCTATGACATCATTAGTGATGCCATTATATTAATAATTGATTTAAATTTAAATTGTGATTTAATGATTTAATAATTTTTATAATTATTCAAATAATTGTTTTAAATGATAATAATTCATTTTAGTCGGTTATATGGTGATAATAAATAATTTATAATAGTTTTATAAAGAGATATATTTGATTTCAAAATATAAATAAAATTGATATCGCTTTATCGATATAACATCACCTTTTGTAAACAATTGTTTAATATTGCTTTATATGGTTTTGAAATTCAATTATGATCCTTTCAATCATTTAATAATAATAGGAATATTATTATTAAACTTTGTTTACAAATATATATATATATATATATTAATGAAAAAGTAAAAATATGACCAGAAATCGAAATCGGAATTCGTAACAATTCAACCTGTTGAAGTTGTACAACGTTGTGGATTATATGTGACATACATATGCATATATATATATACACACATACATGAAAACATATCCACATCCATATAAACTCACACATATATACACATATAAATATATATATATATATTCTCAAAAATATCCAAGATATTTCCTACTTCCTTACCTCTTAACCAACCACAAAGTCAAACAAGGACATGCACTTAAGTATGCACATGGAAGGGAGGTCATTTCGGCCATAAAGGTGATGGGAGGGTGATGGGAAGGTATAATGATGATGTACGGAAGATATTTTGCAAAACTTTCCCTATAAATACACATCCCACCTTTTTCAATTTTACTCCAACTTCAACCGGCTATTATTCTCTCCAAACTCCACCAAATCAAGAAATTCATTTTTTCAAATTGAAGAGAATTGAGTTGGCTTCTACTTTTCTTTACATTACTTCTTCCAAATCAGAGAGTTACTGTGTCAAAATTTCAATTCTTTCATACTCATTTTTAGGCCCAAATTTCCGCACCCGAGAACACCTCTTCTTCTCTTAGCCATAACTTCCTCAAAATAGATCCAAATCAAGAATTGTTTTTAAAACCGTAGAGAAAATAATTTCCAAGAACTTCCATATTGACCACCTTTTCAAATCCAGAGAGTAAAATGGTCAAAATCTCAAGAGAAAATGACCAATTTTCAGGTCTAGTTTTATGAATTCGATGATGATCCAAAGCCACCTTCCTGCATGCAACTCACGGCCACACTCCATCACCTTGCTTGGTTGAGCCTCCTCCACTTTGTAGCCTCGGCTGTGACTTCCCTAGGCTCCAAGGCTTGATTCCATAAAGCTTTGGTCTGTCGTAGCTGAGCTATAGTCGTTTTAAAGTTAGTTCGTTTGAATCTAAGGTGAGAAAATCATATTTATAACATATTTTTGGATGATGATACGATGTTTGCAATGGATGTTTACTATGTTTTGATCATCATGTTTGGTTGGTTAATATTGTTGTTTAAATGTATTAACAAGTAATGTTTAATACACGTCGAAAATCATAAAGGAAACAACTTTCATTTTATTAATAAAATATTGTATATGGAATGTTTAGACCTCTTAAAAGTGGTTTATATGGTTTTAAAATGGTTTATATGGTTTAGAAATGTTTTATAAACATTTAAAAGTGTTTTTATAAAGTTTGAATGAATATGGAGAATAAAGTCAAAAATAGGTGTGTCGCGTAACGGTAGTTCCCGATTTCGCGTCTTAAAAGTAAAATCCATTTATAGAATGGATTCGGAGTCGGAATTCTTTGTAATAAGAATTTTATGAACTCTTATAATCATAGTTTACAAACAAAAGAAAAGGATTGAATTTTTTTAGTAGAGTTTAAAGTATATGAGCAAATCAGGTTTTATATAAAATCGCGCTTTGGCAGTTCGGAAGCCAAAGCGACAAATGTTTTAAAATTGATACTTTTAATTCTTTAAAAATATGAAATAAATCTTATTAATCTATTAAATTGTTTTTAAAGTGATTTAAGTTATAAAAATGAATTTCTAAACAATACAAAAGTTGTTTAAATCAAATAAGCTTTTAAAACACTATTTGCAGCACTTTTCGTAGCACTTTTTACTAACTTTTGAAATATAGCTTTAAACTTAACTATTCTTTCCCAAAAAAAAATTTCTGCATGTTTTCTAATAAATAAATAAGTGTTTTAATAATGATTTAAAGGTATTATAATTTATTTACAATAAGTTTAAATAAGTGATTAAAAGAAAAGCTGTTATAAGCAAATGTTTTAATCTTAGCTCTAAAAACTGACGAGTACACCAGATTTTTTATTCGTGAGATACAGATGTGGGGTGCCTAAACTAAGGAGATATTTAGGAGTAACCAGTGCCCTGGCTCAACTGGCCTCTTTTCCTTAGCGAGGGATAGATAAGGTCGAAATGTAGGAAACGAGTTAAGTATAAAAAGGTTAAATTTTCCAAATTTAAATTAAATACATCTTTCAATTTATAGAGATGATCTTGTTATACTTGGTGTTAAATTTGGAGGAAGGTACTCATACTATTCGTAGAATTTAAAAGGTGATTTCGCTGTTATTCCGTTTATAGTACTTGTTGAATACGGGAATTGATAGTGGGTTGAATTAGATGATTTCTATAGATTCTTCTCATTTAATATTTACTGGTTTTAGATTAACATCCTAGGTAACATGGTTTCAACTCAATCAAAATTTTGATTTGAAATTAAGAAATTTTTGTTAAGATTTAAATAAACAGTTTTCCAAAGATAAAGAGAGGTTTAATGATTCTATATATACGGGAAAGAAATGATTTAAAGTTATATATCTCTAAAGATATTTTTGATAAAAAGGAATAAGTAAATCAAATGATATTCACCCATATACTTGACCTCGTTTTTTTAAATCGATGATTGGTCTGAAGGAACCAGAGTCGGATTTGGGTAATTCTTATCCGAAGACCACTTCGAACTAATTTACGTGTTCGGAAGAAATGACCTGGAATGATATGATTTTGAAGATGGAATGTAGGGCTGCTTGTCACAGACCCTCAGGGGAAATTTCCCATATCACTTATATGTGTCAGTAGTTCTTCATTTGAGATCTTCGATGCAAGGACTTCTCGCTAACAATTCTAGGGGTAATCTCCGACATGATATGGTAGGAGAGTGCCTTCAGTTTGTCCTGTTCCTAAACAACTTGTGTGGACGAATGTCTGACGTTGCATTTTTAGATCACATTGATTGATCTCTATAAACATAACATATGTTTGGTGGTAGAGATGGCAACATCTCTTAGCTTAACACCCTTTCTTGAGACATACAAGCTCAGGAGTTATACGTTTGTAGAAATCATTTATGTGATTATGGAATGCCAATGTGGCATTCAAAGTGGAATGTGCTATGTAAAAGGTAAAACGTTACCTCAAGCCTCATCAAATGGAAATGGCAAAAACAGAGTAGATGTGGCAGAGCTATGTAGGTCGCTCCCATTAGGATATGGTCATCACCTTTCTAGATAACCCTTTATATATATGGTATGTTGTGTATGCTATGAGACGCCTCGGATAGGTCGGGAATGACCAAGGTGATGTCATATTCGGTACTATCCAGCGAAGGGGTAGGCCGTTTCTGTGTTAGTATAGGCGTTCAGTAACTCGGCCCTAGGTACATCCCTCTAAAGGTGTACTCTCGAAAGGTAGTTCCTTACCTTGTCATTTGTATGGAAGCCATTCTCCAATAAAAGCCTCTAAAGATTTGGATTGTAGAACCTACTTTGTAGCTAGTATGCTATAATTTAATAGTGCAACAATTTCGGCTAAGATACATAAGTTTATTTGCAAATGTTTTCAAAAGAATGCCAATAAAATTAATATCAAAGGATTCTACATAGAAAATTTCAAAAAGCTAAATGAAGAAGATAAGAAAATAGTAAAATCGCTAATCGTCGCCTCAAGTAGGATTGGAAACAGATTAACCCTGTTGAACCACTCCAATTTACAAAAGCATTCCCTCCTGCCAGCTGGTCAGAGAGTACTTGGCCAACCACCTCTCGTCCAATATACATCTCAAAGCAAGCGCTTCCTTTCTTAGGGTGATCCAAAGAATTTCTCCCCGATGTCTCCAATTTGTCCCGATCACTCTGGTAGGCTTAAATGTAGTACTTGTAGTTTATTGTTGCGCTACTTCTCAAATTACTTTACTGACTTATAATTTGTTTGAATTTTCTACAGCATCTCGTCAAATTGAACAACCTACAAGTGATCCGGCTCTCCCTTCTTCTACTTCTCGTGTGCCATCTTTGTTCCAGGTCATTGCTAGGTCGAAGATGGCTGCCAAAAGAAAACTGGAAAGTGGCTATGGTGGATCCATCCCCAAGAAAGCCAAGATTGTAGAAGTTCCTGATTCGCCGCCACACGAAGAGTTTGTAGACATTGATAAATCCTTGGAGAGTCCAGCTATCGAATTTCCTCTTGATCAATCTAAGAAGACTCCCTCAAAGGTTGATCCCCTCTCTCCGATTGTCATCTCAAGCTCTCCTAGTGTGATTGAGCAGATGCTGAAATATTTGAGGACTTCGACCCCTTCCCAAGAGCTGAATCCTTCTAGACCATCATCTCCAACGCCCTCAAGCGATTTTGAAAAGATAGTCCACTCTATCTTGAATTCTTCATCTTTTGCCTCTATTCACCCGCCTTCCTCTGTTTTTGATCCGGCGGGTCATTACTGGTCCCTTATAGAACAACAACTCTTGGTATGTTTCACTTCACTAAACTTTATTGCTACTGTTTTTCCTTAAGTTATTGACTTATGTTATACTTTTCCTTTTAGATTTCCAAGTGTTGGCTCTCCTTGCAAGATAGGCATTAAAATCTTTCGTAGAGACATCAAGGCTTCGAGTAGAAATTTCACACTTAAACAGTCAGGTTTCCTCTTTGTCCGCAGAGATAAATGAGGCTATGATAGAATTAGAACGATTGAGGGCTTCTCTTGCCTAATCAGAATGTATTATTTCTGAGGAGAGGAAAGCTCATCAACTCCTCGCTGACGAAAATTTGGCCTTGAAAATGGCCCTTAAATAATCTAAGGACGAAAAAGCTAGGATGGTAGTAGAACAATCTTCTTAAAAGAAAAAGCTGAACAGGAATAAAGATTCTCTAAAATTGGCTATCAACACTATATATGATGCAAAGCAACGGGTGTTTCAATTCCTCGATACTTCTTTTGAAGACATCATTTTCAGTTCTTTTAAAGACGCTATGATGCTCGCTTATGCCGAAATGTCGATAAATGCCTAGAATTGAGCTTTCCCTCGCCCGACCTTGCTCTTTTCAATAGAGTTATGGACAAAATTAAAAAGACAGAGCAGGAGGTTGAAGTCGTTGAAAGAGAGGAGATCGATGCCTCTACATTCTATCTTTCGAAGTCACTTCCTTTGAAGTAGACTCCAACTCCGAGGATGAAGATGTCAAAGATGAAGTTGCCGAGGAAGAGGTCGGTAATGATGATGATGATGACGACGACTACGATGACAATGATGATGACAACAAAGATGGAGGTCAAGGATCAAGTGGCGCTAGGGGTGGTCACACTGATGCTCCTGAAAAACATGGCGATGAAAACACAAGGTCTTCTGAAAAGGTCAATCTTGATCCATCTTTTCATGATGCAAGCCCATCTGAACCACATGCGCCTTCTAGCCCTTAAGAGGAGCCTGCTTACATTAGTGTGGAAGAATTAAGGGAGAAAAAGCAGGTCTCTCAAGCGTCTATTCCCGTCTCTCGGGTATGGGATTCTTTATTTAAACGGCTTTCACTTTCAAGATAATAATATCTTAAATCCTTTATTTTAGATAAGGTGGAAACATGTTCACCCTTATAAAACCAAGCTTGAAAGAAAACAAGCGGAAATAAACAGTTTGTATAGGGAGTTAGATAAACAGCTGAAAGAACATAATATTCTTTCCGATAAATATCATAGACTTAACAGAAGGCAGCAATGTTAGCATCCTTCAAACATCAAGAAGCTGCCCTACGACTGAGGAGGGCGCGCCTTTGGTATGATGGTCTTTTAAAAGAGAATCGGGAGTTGATCACGCACTTTTGAATGTTGATTGAGGAGAGAAATGTTTTGGTAGACTTCTTATACAAAGCTTATTGCAGACATCCAAATGTAGATTTCTCATACTTAGGTTATTTTAGTGGGGGTCTACTTAGGCGTTTACATAAGAGATACTTGAATGAATTTGGATCTGACCCGCATCCTAGAGCATGTTGGAACTTACCATGAGTCAGATCGATTCCCCAAGAACTACCTCCTGATAAACTCAAATACTATAAGGACAAGTTTATTTCAGAATTATTTACAAAGTCAATTTTGTACGAATCAGATGAACAGTCATAATTATGTAATAATATTGATTCGTGAGTTTTTGCTTTAATCTTCCTTTTATACTTAGCTGTATTTTATTACATCATCAAAGAATAAATGTCCCTCACGCCACTTTGTCTCTAAAGATTATCTAAGCTAGTATGTTAAACTAAGAAGAGATTGTCTAGAAATGGCATCAATTTTGAAATCTTCAAAATTAGCCAGATATTGCTTTCTTAGAGATTTGTAAAAAATTTATATGGAGCGTCCTCGTCTCCATTTCAATTTTCTCGTGGAAGAAAAATAAAAGATACTTGGGGAAATCCAGACATATCATACCAAGTTAATATGTAGTCATGATAGTCCTCTTGTCGGGAAATGGGACTATGACAGATATCCTCCGGTTATTACTCCAGAGGGACTTAATGTTCCTTTTGACTCAAAAGTTATTCTTTCTGCTAGTTCATTGAATAAAGTTAGAAATACAGTTTTCCAACTTTAGATGTAAAAGAAATGTCTAATTGTACTTTTTAGTTTCATTTTTACTTAACTTGTAATCTTCTATTGTTATAATAAAGAGATGGATTATTCAAGTCTTGACTTTATTCTCTTTTTCTTTGTTTTCTTAAATAGAAGTTACAGCTATCTACAATGCCACTCTCATTAGATTCAACATCACGCTTTATCAATATTAAAGATAGGTTGTTAGCAGATTTTGAAAAGAGGAAGCTCCTTGACGATCCTTTATCCACTCGTTTCTAGGGTAACATTGAAGCACTAAAATGGCATAGGATATTTTTGCTTTAGAAAATAGTTGTTAGAAATCTTAACGATCTGATCATCAATTTAGAGGCGGACGTTTAAAGCAAGAATGAAACAATTTCCTCATTAAAGCATCAAATTAAATCAAATCCTTCAATTGATTTTGACCATAAGATATTTGAGCTCCTCCAGCAAATTAGTGATTTGGAGATTAAGTTAAAGGATAGTCAAGCTCAACGTGAATCACTAGAATTTATTATGGGGGATAATATCTCAAATATTGATTTACCAATTTCTCTTGCTATTTCATCAGTCGCAAAATCAATAAGGTCTACTTCCCTTTCCATCTATAAGTTCTCTACTACTAATAACCCTCCTTCGGGTTTAGACGAGAAGGTAGTAGGAGAATGGTGCAGGAAAGTTAAATTTGAAATGATGAAGTATTTCGATGAACAGCAAAAAGTAAGATACTCACAACGCATAAATGAATATGCAGCTAGGATTCAAAAGCTTGAACGCGAAAAGTATCTCCTCTTGAAGCGCATCATTGATTTGGAAGGGGGAATAAAACTCTTAAAGGCGTAGAAAAAGCTTTTAATCGTGCTTGGAAGACCAACATTGAGGCTATTGATGATGAAGACAAGATGAGGAAAAAAGAGAAGAAACTTAAAGAAGTTCTTCGTATTGCTATTCACCACATTATGGATCCTTTAATTGTTGAGAATCTGAATAACGCTGTTCAAGACTCATGAACAATTTATATTAATGAAATGCATGTATTTGTTCAGTATACTTGTAATTAATTTCATAAATTATGTAAATTATGAAAATTTTGTAAATATCACCTGGTTTGTAATCCTTTCTTGTAATGTTGTTTTTGAATCATCTCTTTGATAGCTTTTACTATGATCTCTGTATTTGCTGGATCTTTCAGTCCTTTTTATTGTTCTGCTTTCCTTGAAAAGCATGAAGTAATCAATATTTCTTATCATTAGCTTGATATCTATATAGAAATATATTCATGTCATTTGAAGAAGTTAGCCAAATCATTTTGTCAACGTATGAAAGTGATCCCATAATTGAATATGATTAAATGTCTTGCAACCCATCTTTGGCAATGATGAGAGATAGCCAACAATCCAACTTCAATTATATTGTGAGATTATCAAAAGTTCGATGGTAGAAAATCATAGATTCAACCAAAATTCAATTATGGATGTTTATAAATCCAACTTTTGGAGATAACCAATAGAAAATCGATAATCATCATGTAATAGAAGTCCATCGTCCCAGATTCGAGAATTAATGAATGAAATTTAAAAGTTAGAAGATCCAAAATCCAGATTCAGGTATTTGGCGATGACAACCAGAAGTCCATAATAATAATCTTCTTAATAGATATCTTTTGCCCAGATTCAGGCATTAATGAGTGAAGTTTAGTCATTAATTGGTATAGTTCTGAAACCCAGATTCGGGTATGACGAAGACTATAAATTAGAAGACCCGAAACCTAGATTCCGATACTAATAAGAGAAATCCCGAACTCAATAATAAATGACCCGAAACCCAAATTCAGGTATTAATAAATGAAGTTTGGAAATTATTCTTTGATGATAAGTTGGAGGTTGTAGATTCTAATTTAAGCCTTGTATGTAGTTGCTATTTGATCAGTTACTTCTTGAGCTTAGACGTCTTAGTTCTCATTTGATATGCCGCTTATTGGGCTCGGACATCTTAGTCCATTGTTTGGTATGCCGCTTCTTGGGCTCGGACATCATAGTCGGTTGTTTGATATGCCGCTTCTTGGGCTTGGACATCTTAGTTCGTTGTTTGATAAATCGCTTCTTGGGCTTGGTCATCTTAGTCCATTATTACCTGGTGTGCTTGGTTAGCTTATTCACAAGCTGGAACGAAGGACTTACCCAACTTCCCTCCAGAAGGCGCCTTGACCTGGCCATAGCGTGGCGCGACCAAGGGCTTGTCGATGCTTTAAACTAGCTATAGCATGGCATGGATAAAGGCTTACTCTAACCTCCCTCCAGGAGGCTCCTTGACCTGGCCATAGCATGGCGCGGCCATGGGCTTATCGATGCTTTAACCTGGCCATAGCATGGCACGAATAAAGGCTTACTCTAACCTCCCTCCAGGAGGTGCCTTGACCTGGCCATAGCGTGGTGCGAACAAGGGCTTGTTAATGCTTTATCCTGACCATAGTGTGGCGTGGACAAAGGCTTACACTCCTACCTCCAGAGGTGCTTTGCCCTGGCCAACTCAGCACGGACAAAGGCTTTGACTGTTTAAGATAATGTCCAAGTGCAAGGAGTATTTCACTCCCAACCATGTAGATTCTCCTTAGTAAAGTAGTTCTTTATTGATTCCATTTAGGATCTCTTTACAAACCCATTAAGTTTGCCCTGTATGAAAAGTTAATTATCATTCCTTCGAGCGCTCTGCAGTGATTTGTTTCATGACCATTCACCATATGGTAGTGGCAATAGGATCCTCCCAAGTTTCTTTCATATTTAGGTATTTTATTTGGGATGGCCAATAATTGAATTCATCCTTGGTTAGAAAGTAGACATTCTCTATAGATGTTGTTAAGTTGCATTCTTTTGGAAGTCTTGACTTGAAGCTTATTTCTCAACGATGATTTCTATTTCTTTTATTACTTGACTCTTGAGTTCCACTTTTGACAACTGGTTTTCTTTTTAAAACTCTATGGAGGTCCGGTGTAGGTAGTGTTCCACTTGTTGCTTGACCACATTTGCATGCAAAGGCGCTGAAATTAGCCATTATTCCTTCTTCAAAGATTGTGCCTTTGGTATAATGTTGAATTGTTTTCCTTATTTGATCAAACACGTTATCACTCCCATTTCTCTTTTCTCCTATGGCAAAGGTTGGGGTGGCGCCAATATGAAAATGGTTTAAACTCCAATTAAGTGGATCATAGGCTTCAACTTTCTTTTTCCTTATGATCCTTAAAGCCTTCATCCTTAACAGTTGTTCTTCTTGTAGATTCCTATCATTAATTGTTTAGTGGGAGAATCCAATCAGATGCAGCTCC
Organism: Allium fistulosum; assembly: GCA_030737815.1. Classification (NCBI taxonomy): domain Eukaryota; kingdom Viridiplantae; phylum Streptophyta; class Magnoliopsida; order Asparagales; family Amaryllidaceae; genus Allium; species Allium fistulosum. The sequence continues at coordinate 717,593,828 of CM060905.1, read as the reverse complement.
GAGGAACCTTGTTCAGATCTTCTGATTTTGCCAATCATGATGAAGTAAAGTCCAAAATGTGTAAGCTCGAAATAGAATTAGGTTAGAGGAAAATGGTGTGGAATTTTAAAAAGATCGGAGGTTCGAACCCTCCTTCTAGTGCCTAAATGTTAACAAGAAATCTTGTCAACACCCCAAAGTAGAATTTTAGATATAGATGTTCCAATTAAACCATATTTTGACCAGTTAAGAATAGTTTGCACCTTTCTATTTCTTTTTGTCTACCTTTCGAATGGGTTGTAGTGGTTGGAATTTCTTAATTGTGACCTTTCGACGTTGTCGAAACACTACAATCCTCTTTTCAACACCTTCCAAAGTAGGTGAATTGATTTAAGGTCTTATCGAAACCTCCCTTTCGAAAGGGTTGCGGTAACTCAAAGGTTACCTTTAATGTTTAAGGATGTGGGTTGAATGGATGGGTTTCGACTTTATCAAAAGCTTGTTTCCATAATAACTTTGGCTTGGATTGTTAATCCTTGAGATTTGGCCAAATTTATGGTTTCGATTCACAAGAAAGATAAGCTTTTGGAGATTTGTGGTTTGGAGCTAGATCATAAGTGTTTTGGGCTAAGTAAGGTGAAACACCATACACCCCTTAGTATCCCAAAAAGGGCAAACCAAAGGATATGGTGCGTTATAGGTGTAGCTAAAGCATCATAGACACTAAGATTCACCAGACAAATAAGTAAAAGCAGCGAAAAACATTTGAATAATAACTTATCATTCAGATTTAAACTTCATCTCAAAATAAGTTCATAAAACATAACATGTCTCAAAAACTCGAAATCTCTCATGTCTTATGGAAATACATCTTAGTCTCACATAATCAGAGTAAAAGTAACAATAATAATAATCCCACTCACATGTGCCAATCCATTAAAAGGCAAATGAAAAGGATGAAAAGCAGAAGAATACATCTGAAATGAGGAAACTTAGGAAATGAATCTCCAAGCAAGCTGAATCAACTATCCTCAACTGTGCTGAAATATTGGGGGAAAAGGAAAGATAAGGGAGTGGGTCAGACAATAAGTCTGGTGAGTGAAAGTAATTACAAGCATTTCTAAGCAAGATAAAGATAATAGACTAAGCAATAGTTCAAGCATGAAAGGAAGATACAGAAAAGATAAAACTCGCATAAAATACAATTTCTGATTTTTTTGACTATTTGCTTTGATTGTTTGCACTTGTCTTGAACTGCTATTATTAGGCTGAAACCCTAATCCTATCTCAACTGCTTACTTGATTAGGCTGAAATCCTAATCCTACCCATTGATCGGCCTTTCCTATCTCTATTGTGCCACTGTGAGCCAATCTTGTTGGTCCCACAGCAAAAGACACCTCTTAGCGCTTAGGATGCAGTAGCAAATTATTTACCCTAATCGATGTCGCACGCTCTACCATCATCGGTACAGACTAACTGTCGCCTCCTATTTGGCCCTTTATTTACCCTAATCAGCATAAGTGTGGCCAGCCTCACCCACGTGTGAGACCATTAGTCCTCGACCTGAAAGGGAATGCTGCCGGTACTAGTCCTAAAAAACAAATCTTCTAACTTTGCGCCCTTTGCCCAAATCCCCAAATTTGAGCCTCTATTTATTGGCCACTTATTTACCCTAATTAGCATAAGCGTGTCCAGCCTCACCCACGTGTGAGACCATCAGTCCTAGACCTAAAAGAGAATGCTGCTGGTATGGGCCACTACTACTATATTTGCTTATTAACTTAATCCAAGATCTAAGTTTTAAAATAAGCCCCTTCTGTTATTTCTTTCTTTCTAATTATAACCTACGTGTTATAATTGTTCTTGCAACTGTTACTCTTCTATTTTCTCTTTTTAGTTATAACCACTTGTTATAATCATGCTTGCAAATATCTTAAATTTGCCTATTTTGGTCCATCTCTATTTTACTTCAGTTTTCTCATTTTACATCTGATTTCTGTGAATTTAGTGTTTTTCTATTTTAATCCATATTTGCGAATTCTTCTCTTTTTAATATTTTATTCGCATCAAAAAGGATTAAATCTCTATAAAAAGATACTAACATTTACAGGCTAAATTCCAACTTAAAACAGATGTAAATAACTATAAATAACTGTAAATAACTGCAAATAACTGAATAAAATAGCTGAATAAAAATAGACTAAAAGGAACTTCTGAAATTTACTTAAAAACTAACTGTAAATAAATTTACATGAAAACTATCTCAAAATTGTAGAAAAACTACAACTATTGAGTACCCTATTATTTTAAATTGCTTACAAATCTAAAATAATCACAAAACACTCACATGTGTTCCTCAGCTCTAATCCTGGATCCACTTCTTGGGTGTACAATATTTTTATTAAAAAGATTTCCTCCCCAGAAAAATTTTCTATTTAGGGTTCTACCTCAGGCAATGAACCCAATTGGGAGAAAATATGAATGAGAAAAATAGCTAGGCTAGGGTTCTATTTATAGTGTGGCTTAGGGATCTCAAGCCGTCGGATTTGAAGATTTAATCTGGTGCAACCACGTCATAGGCTCACTAGGAACCATCAGATGCAACTACAAACACGCAGGATTTAACAAAAATCAAATTTTATGGTCTTCGGCTCATACCTGGATGAAAAATCGTCCAGGCACTAATGCCGGTCGACCTGGGCTATGTGCGGATAGACCTATGGGTCGACCCGACCCTACCAAGGGTTGACCCCTATAGGTCTAATTATTTTATTTTTCGTTTAATTGTAATATAATTCTGATTTCTTGTTTCTCTCGTAACTTCTCCATACTAGCTAGGATTTCAACAAATTATATATGGAAATTGATTAGGAAATTGAACGGACCCAATGGTGCAACTCTCGTAGCTAAATTCTTAAAATTTCCAAAATCCTTATTTTCACTGTTTAATAATTATTTTTGTTATTTAATTATCTAAAAATGCGGGGTGTTACATTCTCCCATCCTTAAAGAATTTCGCTCCCGAAATCTCCAAGGACAGAAGAATGAAATAAATATTTTCATTCAAATTCCACAACCACGTATTCCACCATCATCCATTGTCCTTAAGCTTTCTAATGCAATTTATTATATATGCAATAGCGTAGTGTCAATGACCTTAACTAATGCAAAAGATTAGGCGGTCTACTGATTCAGTTGACCTCCTTTTTATGCACTCATGTTCATGCCATGTATCCAAATGAATGCAAATTCCATAATGACAACTGATAGTTCTATATGCGTGCTACAATCATCATTCAAATGCAACAATCATATGATAATCACCCATTCATAGCAACCATGAAATAAAAATGCAAGTACACACACGTCCATATGCATATGCTTTAGTGACCTAGTTAGGCCGATCTCTATGAGATAATAGTGCCTAGTGTGTGTACATGCATCCATTAGCATACACTTGCAAACACTTGCAACCATTCGCGTCCAACATACATAACTTATTCTAGTAACATGTTTACATACAGTCCTACCATCCATAGGTTAAATCCTAAGATCTACCCTCCCGAAGGATAGTAAAGGAATGAACCTATTAAAAACTAAAAATGGAAATAGGAAATTCAAGATGTACCATCTAAGAGATGTAGATAAGAGATACATATTTTCTCCTCAGCCTCCCATGTAGCATCCTCAATACTATCTCCCTACCACACCTTATCCAAAGAGACTTCCTTATTCCTAAGCTTCTTGATATCATGTCCAACAATCTTGGTAGGAATGCGACGAACCAATGCTTCTCTCTCCACTTCAACTTCCTCAAGTTGGCTAGGTTCCACTACCTCTGCCGAATCATGTAAGCACTTTCTCAAGTGCGAAACATGAAAAACATCATGAACTCCTGCGAGCCTCTCCGGTAGCTTTATCTAATACGCCATCTTCCCTACCCTTTCCACAATGGGGAACGGTTCTACGAATCTGGGAGCAAGTTTCCAACTTGATCCAAACCTCAATACCTTTCTCGGCGGAGACACCTTAATGAAAACCAAATCTCCTACCTCGAACTCAATATCACTTCTCCGCTTATCTGCATAGGATTTCTGTCTATCTTGGGCCGTCTTCATTCTTCTTCTAATCAAATCAATCTTTTCCGAAGTCTCTCTAACCATATCGGGACCAAATAGCAATATTTTTATAGCCTCCAACCAACACAAAGGCGACCTACAAGGTCTTCCACAAAGGGATTCAAAAGGAGCCCTCCTAATGCTAGCCTGAAAACTATTATTATAAGCCTAAAGGAAGGTGTTCCTCCTAAGTCCCTCCAAAATCAAGAATGCACATCCTCAACAAATCCTCAAGAACTCTATTAACTCTCTCTGTTTGGCCATCCGTTTGGGGGTGATAGGCCGTACTCAGTCTAAGCCGTGTCCCTAAAGCCTCTTGCAAGCTTCTCCAAAACTCGCCAGTAAAGATAGGGTTTCTGTCACTTACTATGCTAGAGGGAACTCCATGAAGTCGGACTATCTCACGAACATATACAAATGCCAAATAAGGTGCTATCCTCTTACTCTTAACCAAAATGAAGTGGGCGCTCTTACTCAAACGATCTACAATCACCCAAATACTGGTATTCCCCTTCCTAGATCGGGGTAAACCATCTATGAAGTCCATCGAAACACTATCCCACTTCCATTCGGGTACATCTAATGGTTGAAGCAAACCACCAGGCCTCTGCTACTCTGCCTTAACCCTTTGGCACACAAGACACATAGCCACAAACTCTGTTACATCCTTCTTCATGCCACTCCAATAAAACACTCTCGTCATGTCCCTATACATCTTATCACCACCCGGATGAATAGTGATCCGAGAATGGTGTGCTTCTGTTAAAACTGCACTCATCAAATCTCCAGTGTGGGGGACACAAAGTCTTCCATCTCTCCTTAGCCACCATTTTCTATCGATGGAATAGCGTTAGAGATGTCTAGAGACCTCTCCTCTGCTAATCCTATCCAGAATATCCACAAGCTCTGAATCCTCTCGCTGCCTTGAGCCAATCTGATCATGAGGGTAGGCTTAACCTCAAGTGCTGCCAATAATCCAGGAGTAATGTCCGTGGAGGGCTTAAAATCAAAGATGGAAATAAACTCTAGGCTTTTTCACTCCACGAACATTAGGCTAAGGGTTGTTCTCTTCCTACTTAATGCATCTGCAACCACGTTCCCCTTGCCAGCGGTGTAAGCTATCTCAAAGTCATATGATGCCAGAAACTCCATCCAACGCTGCTGCCTTAAGTTTAAATCCTTTTGTGAGAACAGGTGCATCAATGATTTATGGTCACTGAAAAGCTCGAACCTCTTTCCTAGCAAGTAATGTCCCCAAGACTTGAGCACGAAAACAATAGCAGCCCGCTCCAAATCATTGGTGGGGTAGTTCTTTTTGTGAGTTATCAACTGTCTACTCCCATAGCATACTACCTTCCCTTCCTGTAGCAATACTGCCCCAAGGCCAGTCCCATATGCATCAGTGTATACTATAAAAGGCTTAGCTTCGTCGAGTAAAACTAACACTGGTGCACTTGTAAGGGCGCTCTTTAGCATCGTGAAGGAATCCTCACAATCCACATCCCACACGAATGCGCATTTTCTTAGTGAGGCAAGTAAGCGGTGTTGAAATTTAAGCTAAATCTCTGTTAAACTTCCTATAATAACCAGCCAAACCTAGGAAGCTTCTAACTTCGGTGGCGTTCTTGGGGGCCTTCCAATCCTGTACCACTGCTACTTTAGCGGGATCCACTGCTATACCCTCTCTTGAGACTACATGCCCTAAGAAACGCACCTCCTCACGCCTAAAGTGACACTTTGAGAATTTTGCTTTCAACTAATGAACACGAAGTTTATGAAGAACCTCCTCAAGATGAATAGCATGCTCTTCCATACCCTTAGAAAACACCAGAATGTCGTCCGCAAACACTACAATGAACTTATTTAGGACATCTCGAAAAACACGGCTCATCAGATCTACAAAATAGGCTGGGGCATTGGTCAGCCCAAACGGCATAACCAACCACTTAAATAATCCATCGGGTGTCCTAAATGATATCTTATCGATGCTATCGTCAACGACCCTAAGTTGATGAAATCCAATGGCTAAGTCAAGCTGAGAAAATACTGAAGAGGCAACCAACTGATCGAAAAGATCATCTATCCTAGGAAGTGGGTAACGGTTCTTCTTCGTGAGCTTATTCAACTCTCTATAGTCTACGCAAAATCGAAGGTAACCATCCGCCTTTGTAGAGAAGAGGACTGGCGCCCCCACTCAGATATGCTCCGTTTGATGAAGCCTTTCTCTAGTAGCTCACAGATCTGCTTACTTAACTCCTTCCTCTCCCTAGGATCCATATGTTTCACGGGCAATGCCACTGGCTTAGCATTATCATTCAGATAGATCCTAAAGTCAATCTATCTCTTAGGGGGTAGCCCCCTAACCTCTTTAAATACGTCTGGGAAATCTATAACAACTGGAAATGAATTTAACTCTCCTAGTGATGAATCAAGGGAATAAAGGAAGCTCAACGTGATTGACCCCTGTGGGTCGCAAGAAACCTCGAGGGTCCATCCGCTACATGTCCCTAGCCTGATGACTCTCCTATCAGTCCAACATCGCACCATAAGTAGATAACCAGTCCATGCCCAAATATCCCATATCCCAAAAATCTTAGTACATGGGCATCACAATCAAACTCTACGCTTAGTATAAAAATTTTCGAACCCCTACAAATCATGGATAAATGTGTCGATCCTCCTATGGGCTTTGAAACAACTATAGGGTCTTCAACTAGAGAAATATCTAAGTGTAAACAATCAACCAAGGAACTAGAAATGAAAGAATGCGATGCTCCGAAGTCAAAAAGATTCCGAATAGGAAAATCTGAAATAGAGATCAAACCTTCTACATAGACTTTCTTACCTCGGTCTGGTCTACTATTATAAGGTGCTGCATCTAAAGCCGATACTTGCACCGTAGGTGCACCTGCTCTCTGCCCCATCCTCTGAGGACAAGCTCTACTAAGGTGTCCAAGCTTCCCCATAGCTGTATCACCTCCCCTTCATCGTGTCCTTCTTACAATCCTTTGAGTAATTCCCAACCAATCCACAATTATGACACTTCTCGCCCTTCTTGATTTGTCCCTTTTGAGGTCCTCCTCCTTTCTTCTTGTCCTTATCCTTCTTATTCTTCCACCACTGCTTCTTAGAGTTTTCTGATTTAGGAACCTCCTTAACCTCTTCTTCCTTAGCAACATCTAATATGAGGGCCATTTCCACAAGTGACTCATATGTCACTCCCATAGGTACATGTGTCAATGCCAACCCTTGGAGGGGCTGGTTCAAACCCTCAGCAAACTTCATGGCCTTCTTATGCGGTGTATTAACAAACTCTATCCCGAACTTCGATAACTCATTAAACTGATTTATATACTCTTTCACCGAAAGACTCCCTTGCTTTAGACTAATGAACTTCTCCAACTGCATGCTTTCCTTGGCTTGCGATAAGAACTTTCTCTAAAACCTTTCCCAAAATCTAACCTAACCAATGTCTCTCCCTCCATCTCTACAATCTCCCACCAGTAATAAACCTCTCCCTTCAGCTGCCAAGATGCAAGCTAAACTCTCTATCTGTTCTCCAAACCTAAGAGCCCAAATATCCGCTCTGTATTGCTAAACCAAGTTCGTGCCTCTATGAAATCCTCCATGCTAGAAAACGTCTTGCCTTCTAGATTAGCGAAGTCCTTGCATAGCTTAGAAAAATTGGCTGGTGCAGGTGGATTAACGATACCTCCACCTGCCAGTGCTGCATTGGGCGCTTGCCCTTGACCTTGCACCTCTGGTGCCGTAGCTTGGAGGTATCTACGGAACTGGCCAGGGACTCGGACACCCTCTGGAAGGTTTGGGGAATCTGCCATTCTATGAAAAGAAAAGAAAATTTAGGCTCGAAAGAATTGAAAGAAGGTTGAACTGGACTTTAAGGGGATTTTTATAAAACTCTCTTATACTTGAAAACTATTTCTATAATAAGAGTTTCTTCCTGAAAAATACTTTTTGTTTAAAGATATGTTACCTTTGAAAAATACTTTACTTTTCAAACAAGTTTTTAGGAGACATGTAACCATAGGCTCTGATACCAAATGAAACACCCCACAACTCTTAGTATACCCAAAAAGGGCACACCAAAGGATGTGGTGCATTATAGGTATAGCTAAAGCATCACAGGACTAAGATTCACAAGACAAATAAGTAAAAGCAGCAGAAAACATTTAAATAATAACTTATCATTCAGAATTAATCTTCATCTCAAAATAAGTTCATAAAAACATAACATGTCTCAAAAACTCAAAATCTCTCATGTCTTATGAAAATACATCTTAGTCTCACATAATCAGAGTAAAAGTAACAATAATAATAATCCCTCTCACAAGTGCCAATCCATCATAAGCCAAATGAAAAAGATGAAAAGTAGAAGAATACATTTGAAATGAGGAAACTCTAGAAATGAATCTCCAAGCAACCTGAATCAACTATCCTCAACTCTTCTGGCCTATTGGAGGAAAAGGAAAGATAGAGGAGTGGGTTAGACAATAAGTCTGGTGAGTGAAAGTAATTACAAGCATTTCTAAGCAAGGTAAAAATAATAGACTAAGCAATAGTTCTAGCACGAAAGGAAGATACAAAAAAGATAAAACTCACATAAAATACTGTTTCTGATTCTGTTTGACTGTTAGCTTTTATTGTTTGCACTTGTCTTGAACTGCTATGATTAGGCTGAAACCCTAATCCTATCTCAACTGCTTACTTGATTAGGTTGAAATCCTAATCCTACAAATTGATCGGCCTTTCATATCTCTGTTGTGCTACTGTGAGCCAATCCTGTTGGTCCCACAGCAAAAGACACCTCTTAGCGCTTAGGATGTAATAGCAAATTATTTACCCTAATCGATGTCGCATGCTCGACCTTCATCGGTACACACTAACTGTCGCCCCTATATTGCCCTTTATTTACCCTAATCAGCATAAGCGTGCCCAGCCTCACCCACGTGTGAGACCATTAGTCCTCGACCTGAAAGGGAATGTTGCTGGTACTAGTCCTAACAAACAAATCTTATAACTTTGTGCCCCTTGCCCAAATCGCCAAATTTGAGCCTCTATCTATTGGCCACTTATTTACCCTAATCAACATAAGCGTGCACAGCCTCACCCAAGTGTGAGACCATCAGTCCTAGACCTGAAAGGGAATGCTGCCGTTACAGGCCACTACTGTGATATTTGCTTATCTACTTAATCCAAGATCTAAGTTTTAAAATAAGCCCCTTTTGTTATTTCTTTCTTTCTAATTATAACCTAGGTGTTATAATTGTTCTTGCAACTGTTACTCTTCAATTTCTCTTTTTATTTATAACCACTTATTATAGTCATGCTTGCAAATATCTTAAATTTGCCTATTTCATCCATCTCTATTTTATTTCAGTTTTTCTCATTTTACATCTGATTTCTGTAAATTTGGTGTTTTTCTATTTTAATCCATATTTGCGAATTCTTCTCTTTTTAATATTTTATTCGCATAAAAAAGGATTAAATCTCTATAAATGGAAACTAACATTTACAGGCTAAATTCCAATTTAAAAAAGATGTAAATAACTGTAATTAACTGTAAATAACTACAAATAACTGAATAAAATAGCTAAATAAAAATAGACTAAAAAGAACTTCTGAAATTTACTTAAAAACTTACTGTAAATAAATTTACATGAAAACTTTCTCAAAATTGTAGAAAAACTACAACTATTGAGAACCCTATTATTTTAAATTGCTTACAAATCTAAAATAATTACAAAACACTCACCTGTAGTCCTTACCTCTAATCCTGGTCTTTCTTGGATCCACTTCTAGGGTGTAGAATATATTTTTTAAAAGATTTCCTCCCTAATTTTTTTTTTCTATTTAGGGTTCAGCCTTAGGCAATAAACCCAATTGGGAGAAAATCTAAATGAGAAAAACAGCTAGGCCTAAGGTTCTATTTATAATGTGGCTTAGGGATCTTAGGCCGTCGGATTTGAAGATTTTATCTGGTGCAACCACGTCATAGGCTCACTAGAAACCATCGGATGCAACTACGAACGTGTAGGATTTCACAAAAATCAAATTTTATGGTATTCGGCTCGTACCTGGATGAAAAATCATCCAAGCACTAATGCGGATCGACCTGGGCTATGTGCAAGTCGACCTATGGGTCGACCCGACCCTAGCAAGGGTCGTCCTTATGGGTCTTATTTTTTTTCATTTAGTTGTAATATAATTCTGATTTCCTATTTCTCTCGTAACTTCTCCATACTAGCTTGGATTTTGACAAGTTATATATGGAAATTGATCAGAAAATTACCACGGACCCAATGGTGCAACTCCCGTAGCTAAATTCTGACAATTCCAAAAATGCTCATTTTCACTATTTAATAATTATTTTGGTTATTTAATTATCTAAAAATGCGAGGTGTTACATAAGGGGTTTCGACTTAGTCGGAAGGATCATTTCGACGAAGTCAGCACAGGTAGAACATAATCAAATCCAGTAGTAATCTCTAAACGGTTGCATAATCAAAAACATAAGAATCTCTTTTCTTTAACTAATGATGTACACAATGATCAATTTTCGAAATTCTATTCCCAAATTAGGGTTACAAGTTTACAATTGTAAGAAAGTATAAGATTAGAGTGAATGAAATTTGGATCCCCAAAACCAAAACCCTTGGGTCTTATTTATAGATGTGGGTTGCCACCTTTCGACTTAGTGCTTTCGACCTGGTCGAAAGGTGGCTTTATATACCTTCCATCTCCTTTGACCCTTGCGCATCCATCTACAATTCTTTCAAATGGGTTTGAATGCCTCCTTCTTCGTCGAAAGGGGTGGTTGTGCCTTTTCTCTTTGTGTTGTTTTGTTGTTGCAAGTGTTCAGGTTTAAGAGCTTTCGACTATGTCCATTGGTTGTTCTCTAGAGTTTCGAAGATGTTGAATTGCTTTGGGTTTCGAGCCAAAAGGCAGCTTTCGAAGATATGCTTGTTGGTAGATGCGGAACCCTTCCTGATTATTAAAGGCTTTGACCAGTTCAAAAGGCTTGATTATGCCTTCGCAAGGGTTGTTTTGATCAAGCATCTTTCTAATTAGTTTGAATGAAGGTGAAACCATTGGTTTCGAAGGGTACTCCTCCTCTTATTTGAATGTCTTCATGTAGGCGAAGGCATTTGCTTTGAAAGTTAGACATTGACACGAAATGGAGCTTTCGTCCATATTGACCCCTTCGAAAGCTTGTAACACATCTGGCTTTTGGCTGTAGCATCCCTTCGACTCCTTCGAATGGTTTTGTTGGTGCCATCATCTCTTGTTCCTTTTTCCTTTTAATTATTTTTCTATTGACGTGGTTGAAGTAGGAATTGGTGGTAACAGAAATGATCTACCTACAACTTACATATTTATTCCTATTGGTTTTCCTTAACTATAGCGAATTCTTTTTATTCACATCCTTTATTATTTACATTCATTTTTTCCTTAGTATATTTTCGTTGGTACTAATAACAATTAGGAATCCTTTCGTAAAATTTTACTTAAGTTTATAAACACCTACAAACATAACTTTGGTTTAATCAACCCTTTAAAACTTGTGTTTCATAACCATTCACTTCATACTAAATCCTCTTACAACATTACTTAAGTGTACATATACTTCATGACTTAAATCTATATTTGTATAATACACCTTTATATCCTAAGAGTATATATACAAATCCCAAATTTCAAATTGGTTTTACTTAAATCAGGGTGTTTTACAAATTTAAAACTACTTGTAATTTACTATCGTCTCAAATTCATAAGTTATAAAAATTATTTCTTACTTAATACTATTATTATTTTCTCAGCTTTGAAGAACAAATTTCAAAATCACAGGTATTTAAATCCTCAAATTCTAAGTTTCTAAATCCTTTTTATTTATAAATTATACTTATCTAATTTCATTTACTCAAGACATTTCACATATTTTTATATTTTACCAAAAGTTTTTTTATAAATTTCTTAGCTCTGAGTTAGGTGTGATTCAAAAAATTTTTGACTGTCCAAAATCTTCGTAAATCCCATTTTATCCTATCAATTTGTGATCCAAAATTATCTTTGGTTTAAACACTTTTATAAAGGTGTTTATTTATTACTAATAAATTTATTAATTAGTGATTCTCATTATCTCTTTGACTTAAAAAAATTATACAGATCGAGTAACTCCAAAATGACACCAAGAAACTGGGTACTACCAATAGTATCATATATCTCCTTAACTAGAAGGGTAATACTTAAGAAAAGTGTTTACCATCTGAACACATCTCCTGCTCATTTTTAGTTGCTTCTGAACCACTCGAAGTAGTTATCCTAAGATACTTCTTTTTAAATCATTTACTTGAAATAATACTGTACATATCTTTCCAAGTTATTCACTATTACTTTTTATATAAAAAACCCTATTTATAAATCCATTTCTTAAAATCATCATAACTTCCTTTTAAACTTTCAAAATTCTTTTCCAAAATACAAAGATTTAAATTCACAAAAAATACTCTCCACATTTACCATTTAAAAAATCGTTTTATCTGTAAAAAACGCGCTCGTAAATTTATTTATCTTAAATTTCTTAACCTTAGACCAATTTTATTATTAAACACCTTATAGTCAAATCATGAAACTTAATTCACAAGGTGTTCATATTTAAACCTTTATATCAAACAATCAATCAATTAGTGATTATAAACGAGTATTATTATCCCTTAAAAACCAAATACTTAATATGTAGCTATATCATTTTGAAAATATCTTTTATATCCAAAATAAAATCCTAGGTAAAACTATTTCATTTACCAATTTTTCTCAAAAAAAAAATCATTTTATATATTAAAAAATACATGCACATATAATACTCTCAACTCATTCTAGGGTGTCACTTACCCTATCTCTAATGAGTTAGGCATCCTAGGGTATTACTAACCCTATCTCTAATGAGTGTTTACCCCTATCGGGCTCAAGTGTTCGCTCAACCTAAGCTCCGATACCAAATGTAAAGGTCTATTCTTTTCAACCATCGACAGTGACGACCGGTAGGCTTTTCAACCATCCCAGCACTACCGTGACATACACTGGTACCTCGAATCTGATTTTACGGCCAGCCTCACGACTAACAACCAACCCTTTATCACTAGGGACATGTATGGGTAAGAGTCTCTTGCTTTCCACTAAAAAGAAAGCGAGAATCCCCTATCCTGCTGCACACTCCAACTAATGGAGCATAACCAAACATGAAGGGTAGGTGCCAGATCTGATCTGATCCCGGTCTCTTCAAAGTCCACTCATCGAAAAAAATGTGAATATGGGTGTACAGGATTTGTTAGGCCTCTTTTCATTTTAACTTTTTACCGATAAATCAAAATTCTTTTAACTTTGGAAATCTTTACGTCATTTACTTTCTAATCAAATAAAATCCCATTTTTCAAACTCATGTCTTAACTGGGTCAAAAACAATGTTATTTAAGACATTGTTTACTGCAAATCCAAAACATATTATATTGAGTAAATGATTAGACAAATTTTACCCTAGATTAATTCCCGTATTCAACTCGTACTACTTATGGAATAATGGTAAAAAATCTTAAATCTACGCGGATTGTACAAATTTCCCTCTTCATAACTTAATACAGAGTTTGACTAGATCATTCTTGGTATTACTGAAAAACCTTGTTCAACCATTTTTATTTTGGAAAAACTTAAATATGATCTTTTCATTTAGAGCATTCGGCTTTCCCTTCGATCTGTTCCACCCCTAGCCTAGAAAGAGAAAATAGAGGCCAGGTAAGTTCATGGCACTGGTTGCTCCATTCTTAACCTTAGTTATACACCTTGTTTTATCTTTCTAGATCTCATAGGTGGGACAAATGTACTAGTCATTTCCGCATACTCAGTTTGTTGTTACATTCAATACTTTTAAGGAAAAAATTATCGTTTAAGTGTTATAAACAATTTCTCTTAACCATTTATTTAAACTCTTATTAAAACCTCAAAATCATCTTTATAATACTAAATTATTTATTTAAAGACATCTATAAAAGGTTCGGAAAAGAATAGTTAATTTTAATTCTTTATTTCTAAAGTTTAGTAAAACTGCTGTAGAAAAGTGCTACGAAAAGTGCTTTTAAAAGCTTATTTGATTAAAACAATTTTTATACCATTTGGAAAACAATATTTATAATTCAAATCTCTTTTAAAACATTTTAACATATTTATCAAATTTATTTCATATTATTCAACATTTAAAATATTCATTTTAAAGAATTTTATACTTTGCTCACTTAATTGCAAAGACACTTTTAGGACATAACTGAAAATCTACAAGATGAAACCTTGGTTTTTCTTTTCCATTTGAAAACTAGGGTTATAAGGATCTAGAAAATTCTTATTTCAAAGGTTTTCGTGCTATATTCTACTTCATATACTCATTTGAATTCTTCGGCGCGAAATCGCGAACTACCGATGCACGACGCATCTAATTTTAACTTGTTTTTCAATATTTGTCGCAACACTTCCAAGTAAGTTTTGATTTTCTTATAAACCATTTATAAACTGTTTAAAATCAATAATTTATCATTTTAATTATTAATATTTGTTTTTCACTTATTTCAAAATAACTAATATTATATTATTATAATATTAAAATTGTAGTCTTTTAAACTTTTCAAACTATGTACTATTTATTTTTGAAACCGTAAACTTTTAAAATTCATTATCTTTAAAATCTCAAATATTAATTTCCATTTCCAAAATAATTTCAATTATCTATATTTTTTAAAAACTTTTGGATTTCCAAATCAATTTCTATCTTTTTCCAAAATGATTTTCTTTCCCAAAATTGAATTTAGAAAGAGGCTTACTATTCTAAACATACAATATAAATGGTCTTATTTAACAAAGGAATGATTAATAATTTCAAATAAGTAAACATAACCAATTTAGCTAAGATGCCAATAAATTATCATCAACAATTCATTCATTCAACCAAACATCCAAGTGCAATCAAACAACCAATGATCGTATATAATAAACAAACAATGGCTTCCAGATCTAGATCTGGAGATTAGGGTTTCCCTCATTTCTCCTTTTTCTTTCGTTTCTTCCTATTTTTCTTATTTTTCTTTTCTGTTTTCCGATCTTCACTTCTATCTCCACAAAACTTGTAACGACCCGTAAAATTTCAACTGTTTAATAACGTAATTAGTCGAAATTTTGTGAAATTTTAAACGATAAAATTTTGAAATAAAAATTTAATATTTGGAATACGTTTAGTTAAACATAGCAACTGGTAAATTTTCGTCCGAAAATATGAAAGTTTATTTCGCGCGTAAATTCACTTCAATTTAATCAGTTAAAAAACGATGAAAATAAAATGTTTCCAAAACCTAAATATTTTTACATAGAAAAATTCTAAACCATCTTCTGAGCAAGATGTCAGTTTGTCGTTTTTCCAAATTCGGACATCTTTGGCTCCGTCGATCTTATTTTTCAGCGTTTTTCTTGCATTTTCCGCTGGTTTAAAAAATTCGAATTTTTATAATTCAATCAAACCACTGATATCTTTATACCGTTTTGATCGTCTCGTCTTGCTGATCGCTGCGGTATATTCGTTTGTTTATTTCGGCATCCGGTTCACGACGATATCTGCGAGACGACTAAACGTATCGGTATTCAAATTTTAAACATTTAGTCTTCCGTGTCCCTTTATTATCCTCGTGTGAATAAATAGCCTTCATTGTTTCATTAAATTCGAACGAACACGACTTTACATTTCCTACTGTTTCAAGAAATATTAACTCGGGTATGATTATTCACTTCGTTTCTTCTTCCATTCTTTTTCTGTTCATTCATGTTCAATGACTTTGGAAGAATGGCTGCCACCTCTATATTTTTTTTACCCAAAAGCCTCTCAGCAATCACCCGTTGTCTCTCCATCAACCTCCAAGTCCACCCACCTCTTCACCATTCTTCCCATCACCGAGTTATTCTGCAGCCTCCTCCTTCATTCAAAAAAAAAAAGTAAACCATATCTAAAGTTATATAAGTTTGCATGGAAGCTTGTTATCTTCACCCACGCAAGCCACTGTAACCATCATCCTACCAGCTCATTCCCCTTGCCGCATCACCTACCATTCTCCACGCATCCACAACATTCAAACCCAACAGCCCAGAAACCATCACCGTGTACGCATCGCCACCACTACCCAAGCCCACTGCCTCCGCCTTCACCAGATACACGTGCCACATCTCCACTCCAACATGCCACGTCAGCACACCTGTATCACCATACCATCCCAATCGGCCACCATCCATCTCGCTCCCTTCTCGACTTGCCGAGCACGTCTGTGAACTTTCCCTTCCAGCTGCTCGTGTGAATCATGTGCGCATATATATATAAGGTATTTTATGTATTATACATTAGTATATTAGTTGATATATATGCTAAACAGTGATATATATGTATACGTTTATAAAAGTTTGTACAGCAAGTATATGTGGATAGATGAGTTGTTTTTAAACATTGTTGTTCTGATTTCGTCTAGGGGTATATATATATAACACGTGAGCTATGTCTACCGTCTGCATTTATAATTCTTTTTATTTAAGTCTGCATCCGATCTATATTGAGTCACCTATTTGTTTTGTATAATGATTTATAAATATAGCGTGTTACTTATTTATATATAAACGATAGTTATACTCAATGATCTGTTCTATGATATATAGTTTATTATAAAGTAAGTTTTTGTCATATATAAGTATGTCTGGACAGTTCGAATTATATATACAAGATCTGTTGTATATATGTTGTTGTGATTCTTTTTACTTTATATATTGTGATCTATTTGGTACAGTCGTATATATATAATATTATTTTATTGTCAGGGTACTATATATATTTTGACTATTTGTTTAAACTAGATTCTTGCCTTGTTTGTTTTATAATAACCTATATTACGTTAAATAAATAATGCTGTTTTACAACCTTGTTTCCAAAAAAAAAAGGTAAAGAAAAATATTTACCGCATATATGAACTAATGGGCTGAAAGTAATATATATTGGTTATTAAATGTTTTGTTTTAGAGGTATATGTAAGCATATATTAGCTTATTAAGTATATATATGAATGTATATTTTTCTTCCTGTATGTACTATTATATACGAATATATATATATTACTTATGTGTTTTAATGACCAATACATATTGCCTTGAAGGGTTTAAGTGTTGTGTCTGTTTCTCTTGTTCGCATATTATAGTTTTATACAAGATACAAGTACTTTGAATAGCTTGCATACATTGTTTACACTTATACATACATACGGTCTGCATTTTTCATCTATGTAATATGTTTAGGTGTAACATTTATGCGGTTACATATATATAGCTAGTTATATACTAGACTACCCATGTGCATAAGTTTTGTATTAGTTTGAATATGTAGAAATGGTTGTTTAAAGACACGTTTATATTACATATAGTATACATTAATATATTTAGTTATATATATTTTTTTTTAAAAGATTTTTTTTTTAATGAAAACAAGGGTTTTTGAATTTCAATATGTGTATGAAACTTAAGAATATGATCCTATATAAATAGTTATATATAGTTATGCATATAGGCTCATTTATATCATTTATCTTCATCGATACCGTTCTGATTTGACTTCATTAATTCATATTTATCAGCTTTGTCCGTCGTGTCTGTTCTTCATCGAATCGTGTCCATCTAACTTTGCTTTGGGATTCTTAACTCGTTCGTCGAATATCTCTAGCCTCGAAAGGTGAGCACTCACTCACGATTAACGTTCTTTTATTTATTAAATTTGATTTCAATTAAAACGACAATTGAAATATGCTGCTGTTAGTTAATTACACTGTTATATATGCTATCACCTATATCAGTTCACCTGTGACATCTGACACCTTTATCTGTTAATTATTTATGCGATGATAATACAGTTTGGCTGATAATTGATTGATTGTTGATGTTTATATTGGACGTTAAATTGTTAATGTTAAAATGATAAATAGCATGCAATTGAACTTGATATAGGATAATTAAATGTTAAATGTGATTAACTGACACTTGTATAATATGACCCCTTTAACTGTTAAATTTATTGACACGTAGGATTTGTTTAATTACACTTTGAACCACTGAATGTATGTTGTTAAACTGATGATGTATGAAATTGTAATAGATGACAAGTGAAAACCGTAATGTAATAATCTTTAATCTACATGAAATGATAGTGTAGATTCTAGAAATAATTATATTAATTCGTACAAATAACAATGCGAATTAATACGGTTATTTCGGGATTATTTGAATTGATTATTGGATTGATATTGATTGTTGTTATTGCTTGTTTATTTACTTTGACACCATCCCAGTTATCACACTGCAAGTTCCCTTTGATATGTTTTGATTTTGAATTGAATTGGAATCGGGTTGAAATGATAAATACCCAAATTGAATTTTTACCTAGGATAGGAAATTAAATAAAACCCGATTGGTCAATAATTTGATTTAAAAATAAAATGAAGATTTTATTTGAATAAATAATATGGTTTTGAAATGAAGTTGAAATTTGAATTTTAATGAAAGGAAAATGTAATATTTTATAATCTGAAACAAAATATTAACAATGTAATTGATGAAAGAATGTTGTTTAATTTGAGAAATGATTGAATTAAGTTTGAAATTATTAAACTTTGAAATGATTTAATAATTAAGTTTGAAATTATAATTAAGTTGAAATTATTAAACTTTGAAATTATTTAATAATTAAGTTTTGAATTATTTAATAATTAAATAAGATTGAATTATTTAATGATTGAATTGAATTGAAATTCTTTAATAAGAAAAATTGAACTTTCGAATAAGTGAATTCTACTTCGTAAATAATTGAAATTGAGTTTTCTTTATTAATTAAGTTTTGGAAAATTATTTAAGAAAGTAAATAAGTGAAATTGAATTTCTGTAACAAGAAATGAAAATGTGATATTTTTGGAATTAATGTAAGACTTGTAATTGAAAGAATTGATTTGACGAATTTAGTTTAATTCAAAATTGTAAATTTTGATTTAATGAAGTTGAACTTAAGAATTGATTTAATGAATTGGAAATTTAATAGAAATTGTTTTGAATGATAAAGTAACTTAACGAATATTGAATGAAATCGATAAATGAGTTTAAATTGATTTGAATGTTAAATAAAATTTATTTAAATGATTTCGGGATGAAACTTATATACGAACTTGAATCAATATTTGAATCGTTTTAAATAAATTTGAAATTGTATTATGAGATTTTGAAATGGTAATTTGGAAGTTTTGAAACGTAAATTATGGAAATTGATTTAGAAAGACAAACGAAATGTTGATTTATAAACTCTGATTGAAATTGAAATTGATTTGTTTTGAAATTTATTAAACGACCAATCGGTGTAATAATTACGGAAGTTATTAAAGAGACCAGAATCGGTTATGGATATACTCTCTATCTAAACCGAAACCCACTTTAATAACTATACGCGGAGTGATGATCCAGAATGAAGTGGTTGGAATGATGTACGTGTTGACTGAAGAAAGAGAACGATAATGGATAGCCTTGACACTTGTGTCAAATTGGAAATGACTAAAACAGGAGCTGTGCCGGGCCAATGGAGGATTGATACCTCAAGTGGACACACTTCTTCGAACTACTTATACTTGTTGTCGATTGGTGCACCCTTGATTTTGGGAGTGTTGTCTCACGGTGTTGCGGGCGCTGCGGCGTTGCGTTCTCACCAGCCCGGATCAGGCGAACGGTAGTATCACTACCTTGGGTATAGCCTCATGTGCCTTGTCATACTTGTATTCCATTTATGGCGACCACTACGATTTTGATTTGTACCTTGAGTATATGGATTGCCCTCTGGTGACTTCCGGTTTTGGGGAAACTACGGTCTTGTATATGCTTGTGGGAATAAAAATGTGTTAAGGGTGGAATGGGCCATGACTTAACGCTATTTTGATATCTTTTTATATTACTGATAGACATTATCTACTTATCGTACATTACTACATAGTAGATAGTTTAACGGATCCTTAAAGGATGGTTATTCCAACATCCTTTGAGTTACTTGTATTTCAATTGCTATTTCACTTGAGTTGGATTTATTAATATAAGAATGTTAATCCTGACTCGAGTGTCTTGTGTTTTGCTTTACGCTCGGGTCAGACTGAGTAGTTCAGCTTTCGAGACTCACCTTTGGAGTTGGAGCTTCGCTTGGAGATCCAGCTATCTATCCAGCTTGCAGATATTCGATGATTCCAGCGATGTATTCGGATTTGTATCTGATGTATCATATTACTCTTCTGTTGTATCTGGTTTAACTCTGATGTATCGTATTACTCTTCTGTTGTAAAATCTGATGTATTTTATATATTCATATAGTAGCTTCATGAACTACTATCTCTTTTATTTCCGCTGCATTTATTACTCTGTGTCTGTGATCTGTGATTATATCTATTTACTGTAAATGTTCAGTTTTGCCAAATTTAAATTAACAACGCGGTATTTTGAGCAATTCAACTCCGGCATGAGTGTCTACCTATACACTTATAATGGATGCGAATGGTCCAAAATGGCGGGTCGTTACAGTTGGTATCAGAGCTTTGGTAGCTCTAGGCAAAACTCAACATATAGAGTAAATGTATTTACAGAATCACTCTCATTCGAGTTTCAATCTCTTCCATTTTGATTCGATTCCTTCGAATTTTGGAACGTTCCCTACGGTTTCAAAATTCATTCGTGTCCCTCACTATTCGTCTTCTTTCAATTCTGGAGCACCCCATAACTCCATTTTGAATGATATCTATAATAGATCGGCGGTCTCGCCAATCTTCGAATGATTCGTAAAGGAGCAAAACTCCTTTATAATGGACATCGATCTACCGGAGATTTCTGTATCCTCGGTTTACGATGCTATCTTTTCCCTGCTATACCTGAATCCCATCTCTAGAGATTGAGTGTTGATTTACCTCGGGACTCAGCATCGATCTTATTCTTGAAGTTACGGACGACCCGGTTAAGGTTGCCCGTGAATTAAATAAACTCATCCATCTCCCGATTGTGGTAATTGAATTATCTTACCTTCTGTTTCAAACTTATTTTTCGAATCAAAATTCTCTTTGATTTGAGTCCATCAAATTTGAATCTCTATATTTGCTTTGAAATCTATTCTTATATAGTCGAGCGAGGAAGTGTATTTGTAAATTAATATTTAAAATGTTTAAAATATATTGTGTTGTTTGGGTTGTTGATGATGATTTGGGTTTCCGATCGATTCGTCTGATCAACGCTATCGATAGGATTTTCAAAACACTTGAACAGAGCAAACTGACACAATATCGTTTTCAAATTTGATAAATAAAATAGAAGTTTTGTATGATTATCTTATATATAAATATAAGTTTTCTGAAATTAAATTGTTAATGAATTTGTTGTCTGAAAATAATAATATTTGATTTTCATTTGTTGTGTTGTAAACCATAGGCTATTGCATAATATAAATAAATGAATTTATAAACTTGGTTATAAATTAATTTGGAATTTGAAATGAATTTAACTCAGAAATTTGAGAATTTAGTTTCCGGTGATTTCGAACTTTGGTTTTAAAATTTTAAAGTATATTATTGGAAGTATTTTCGAATATAAATCGTTTTCAAAGAATTTTAAAAATGTTGAACCAGTGCTCTTCTCTTTGTCGCTGGAAAATAATTTCGGTGATGGCGGCCGCATCATCGACGTTCATTTTCGAGTTTCGAAGTGGAGATACCATTCTGTAGCTTTGCTACGGTTTTGTTTTGAAAAAAATATTTGATTTGAATTTCTTCAATATATTTTGATTTACATATATATATATATATAGGTATCTTATTTTAAAATTTAATTTGATTTGATATAAATATATTGTATATATCCCTAAATTGTTTAAAGTTAATCGGAAATCTAATTCTTAATTTTTTTTTAAAAAAAAAGGATGATTTTAATTATAAATAAAACCAAAATTTGAAATAAATATCTAAACTTGAATAATTGAATTGGGAAAATTTTATTTGTATATTGTTCAACTGCATTCTAAAACAACTTACCTAAATCGTTCAGAAGTTGAATATGTAATTGGATAATATATAAGATAAATCGAATTTATAAATAAAATTTGAGTGTTTATAATAAATATTATACACTAAATTTGGATTATAAAGATGTTAATAGAGTTAGATAAGATAATAAGTAAACTCAGTTAATAATGAAATTAATTTGTTTTGGAAGAATTAATAAATTTGTTTTGAAAGAATTAATAAATTGAAATTTGATCAACATATAAAAATACCTTGAATTTAAAAGAAATTAATAGATGTAAATTAATTTAAATCGAAACTTTTATGTTTTAAATTAATTTATATAGGTTAAATATACGTGATTAGATATATTAAGTAGAATAAAATTAACAGTAATTTGGAATGAAGAAGAATTTAAAATTGTTGAAGAAAATATGATTATAATAAAAGACTATTCAAAATTTATGGTTTAGAAATTGTAAATTTGAGATAATTAGATAATAAGATAATGAATTTAGAAATAGTTGAGATTGATTTTAGTGAAATCAAATGGATTAATTAATCAATTATTGAATATCAATTAATTCAAATTTAAATTTATATGGTTTAAATTAATTGTTATTTTGTATTTTAAGTCTGTTTTTCTTTTTGGTAGTTTCTATTCTCCTACCTCGTTCCTTTTCGGGGACGAAAAGTTTTGAGGGGGGGAGAGTGTAACGACCCGTAAAATTTCAACTGTTTAATAACGTAATTAGTCGAAATTTTGTGAAATTTTAAACGATAAAATTTTGAAATAAAAATTTAATATTTGGAATACGTTTAGTTAAACATAGCAACTGGTAAATTTTCGTCCGAAAATATGAAAGTTTATTTCGTGCGTAAATTCACTTCAATTTAATCAGTTAAAAAACGATGAAAATAAAATGTTTCCAAAACCTAAATATTTTTACATAGAAAAATTCTAAACCATCTTCTGAGCAAGATGTCAGTTTGTCGTTTTTCCAAATTCGGACATCTTTGGCTCCGTCGATCTTATTTTTCAGCGTTTTTCTTGCATTTTCCGCTGGTTTAAAAAATTCGAATTTTTATAATTCAATCAAACCACTGATATCTTTATACCGTTTTGATCGTCTCGTCTTGCTGATCGCTGCGGTATATTCGTTTGTTTATTTCGGCATCCGGTTCACGACGATATCTGCGAGACGACTAAACGTATCGGTATTCAAATTTTAAACATTTAGTCTTCCGTGTCCCTTTATTATCCTCGTGTGAATAAATAGCCTTCATTGTTTCATTAAATTCGAACGAACACGACTTTACATTTCCTACTGTTTCAAGAAATATTAACTCGGGTATGATTATTCACTTCGTTTCTTCTTCCATTCTTTTTCTGTTCATTCATGTTCAATGACTTTGGAAGAATGGCTGCCACCTCTATATTTTTTTTTACCCAAAAGCCTCTCAGCAATCACCCGTTGTCTCTCCATCAACCTCCAAGTCCACCCACCTCTTCACCATTCTTCCCATCACCGAGTTATTCTGCAGCCTCCTCCTTCATTCAAAAAAAAAAAGTAAACCATATCTAAAGCTATATAAGTTTGCATGGAAGCTTGTTATCTTCACCCACGCAAGCCACTGTAACCATCATCCTACCAGCTCATTCCCCTTGCCGCATCACCTACCATTCTCCACGCATCCACAACATTCAAACCCAACAGCCCAGAAACCATCACCGTGTACGCATCGCCACCACTACCCAAGCCCACTGCCTCCGCCTTCACCAGATACACGTGCCACATCTCCACTCCAACATGCCACGTCAGCACACCTGTATCACCATACCATCCCAATCGGCCACCATCCATCTCGCTCCCTTCTCGACTTGCCGAGCACGTCTGTGAACTTTCCCTTCCAGCTGCTCGTGTGAATCATGTGCGCATATATATATAAGGTATTTTATGTATTATACATTAGTATATTAGTTGATATATATGCTAAACAGTGATATATATGTATACGTTTATAAAAGTTTGTACAGCAAGTATATGTGGATAGATGAGTTGTTTTTAAACATTGTTGTTCTGATTTCGTCTAGGGGTATATATATATAACACGTGAGCTATGTCTACCGTCTGCATTTATAATTCTTTTTATTTAAGTCTGCATCCGATCTATATTGAGTCACCTATTTGTTTTGTATAATGATTTATAAATATAGCGTGTTACTTATTTATATATAAACGATAGTTATACTCAATGATCTGTTCTATGATATATAGTTTATTATAAAGTAAGTTTTTGTCATATATAAGTATGTCTGGACAGTTCGAATTATATATACAAGATCTGTTGTATATATGTTGTTGTGATTCTTTTTACTTTATATATTGTGATCTATTTGGTACAGTCGTATATATATAATATTATTTTATTGTCAGGGTACTATATATATTTTGACTATTTGTTTAAACTAGATTCTTGCCTTGTTTGTTTTATAATAACCTATATTACGTTAAATAAATAATGCTGTTTTACAACCTTGTTTCCAAAAAAAAAAGGTAAAGAAAAATATTTACCGCATATATGAACTAATGGGCTGAAAGTAATATATATTGGTTATTAAATGTTTTGTTTTAGAGGTATATGTAAGCATATATTAGCTTATTAAGTATATATATGAATGTATATTTTTCTTCCTGTATGTACTATTATATACGAATATATATATATTACTTATGTGTTTTAATGACCAATACATATTGCCTTGAAGGGTTTAAGTGTTGTGTCTGTTTCTCTTGTTCGCATATTATAGTTTTATACAAGATACAAGTACTTTGAATAGCTTGCATACATTGTTTACACTTATACATACATACGGTCTGCATTTTTCATCTATGTAATATGTTTAGGTGTAACATTTATGCGGTTACATATATATAGCTAGTTATATACTAGACTACCCATGTGCATAAGTTTTGTATTAGTTTGAATATGTAGAAATGGTTGTTTAAAGACACGTTTATATTACATATAGTATACATTAATATATTTAGTTATATATATTTTTTTTTTAAAGATTTTTTTTTTAATGAAAACAAGGGTTTTTGAATTTCAATATGTGTATGAAACTTAAGAATATGATCCTATATAAATAGTTATATATAGTTATGCATATAGGCTCATTTATATCATTTATCTTCATCGATACCGTTCTGATTTGACTTCATTAATTCATATTTATCAGCTTTGTCCGTCGTGTCTGTTCTTCATCGAATCGTGTCCATCTAACTTTGCTTTGGGATTCTTAACTCGTTCGTCGAATATCTCTAGCCTCGAAAGGTGAGCACTCACTCACGATTAACGTTCTTTTATTTATTAAATTTGATTTCAATTAAAACGACAATTGAAATATGCTGCTGTTAGTTAATTACACTGTTATATATGCTATCACCTATATCAGTTCACCTGTGACATCTGACACCTTTATCTGTTAATTATTTATGCGATGATAATACAGTTTGGCTGATAATTGATTGATTGTTGATGTTTATATTGGACGTTAAATTGTTAATGTTAAAATGATAAATAGCATGCAATTGAACTTGATATAGGATAATTAAATGTTAAATGTGATTAACTGACACTTGTATAATATGACCCCTTTAACTGTTAAATTTATTGACACGTAGGATTTGTTTAATTACACTTTGAACCACTGAATGTATGTTGTTAAACTGATGATGTATGAAATTGTAATAGATGACAAGTGAAAACCGTAATGTAATAATCTTTAATCTACATGAAATGATAGTGTAGATTCTAGAAATAATTATATTAATTCGTACAAATAACAATGCGAATTAATACGGTTATTTCGGGATTATTTGAATTGATTATTGGATTGATATTGATTGTTGTTATTGCTTGTTTATTTACTTTGACACCATCCCAGTTATCACACTGCAAGTTCCCTTTGATATGTTTTGATTTTGAATTGAATTGGAATCGGGTTGAAATGATAAATACCCAAATTGAATTTTTACCTAGGATAGGAAATTAAATAAAACCCGATTGGTCAATAATTTGATTTAAAAATAAAATGAAGATTTTATTTGAATAAATAATATGGTTTTGAAATGAAGTTGAAATTTGAATTTTAATGAAAGGAAAATGTAATATTTTATAATCTGAAACAAAATATTAACAATGTAATTGATGAAAGAATGTTGTTTAATTTGAGAAATGATTGAATTAAGTTTGAAATTATTAAACTTTGAAATGATTTAATAATTAAGTTTGAAATTATAATTAAGTTGAAATTATTAAACTTTGAAATTATTTAATAATTAAGTTTTGAATTATTTAATAATTAAATAAGATTGAATTATTTAATGATTGAATTGAATTGAAATTCTTTAATAAGAAAAATTGAACTTTCGAATAAGTGAATTCTACTTCGTAAATAATTGAAATTGAGTTTTCTTTATTAATTAAGTTTTGGAAAATTATTTAAGAAAGTAAATAAGTGAAATTGAATTTTGTAACAAGAAATGAAAATGTGATATTTTTGGAATTAATGTAAGACTTGTAATTGAAAGAATTGATTTGACGAATTTAGTTTAATTCAAAATTGTAAATTTTGATTTAATGAAGTTGAACTTAAGAATTGATTTAATGAATTGGAAATTTAATAGAAATTGTTTTGAATGATAAAGTAACTTAACGAATATTGAATGAAATCGATAAATGAGTTTAAATTGATTTGAATGTTAAATAAAATTTATTTAAATGATTTCGGGATGAAACTTATATACGAACTTGAATCAATATTTGAATCGTTTTAAATAAATTTGAAATTGTATTATGAGATTTTGAAATGGTAATTTGGAAGTTTTGAAACGTAAATTATGGAAATTGATTTAGAAAGACAAACGAAATGTTGATTTATAAACTCTGATTGAAATTGAAATTGATTTGTTTTGAAATTTATTAAACGACCAATCGGTGTAATAATTACGGAAGTTATTAAAGAGACCAGAATCGGTTATGGATATACTCTCTATCTAAACCGAAACCCACTTTAATAACTATACGCGGAGTGATGATCCAGAATGAAGTGGTTGGAATGATGTACGTGTTGACTGAAGAAAGAGAACGATAATGGATAGCCTTGACACTTGTGTCAAATTGGAAATGACTAAAACAGGAGCTGTGCCGGGCCAATGGAGGATTGATACCTCAAGTGGACACACTTCTTCGAACTACTTATACTTGTTGTCGATTGGTGCACCCTTGATTTTGGGAGTGTTGTCTCACGGTGTTGCGGGCGCTGCGGCGTTGCGTTCTCACCAGCCCGGATCAGGCGAACGGTAGTATCACTACCTTGGGTATAGCCTCATGTGCCTTGTCATACTTGTATTCCATTTATGGCGACCACTACGATTTTGATTTGTACCTTGAGTATATGGATTGCCCTCTGGTGACTTCCGGTTTTGGGGAAACTACGGTCTTGTATATGCTTGTGGGAATAAAAATGTGTTAAGGGTGGAATGGGCCATGACTTAACGCTATTTTGATATCTTTTTATATTACTGATAGACATTATCTACTTATCGTACATTACTACATAGTAGATAGTTTAACGGATCCTTAAAGGATGGTTATTCCAACATCCTTTGAGTTACTTGTATTTCAATTGCTATTTCACTTGAGTTGGATTTATTAATATAAGAATGTTAATCCTGACTCGAGTGTCTTGTGTTTTGCTTTACGCTCGGGTCAGACTGAGTAGTTCAGCTTTCGAGACTCACCTTTGGAGTTGGAGCTTCGCTTGGAGATCCAGCTATCTATCCAGCTTGCAGATATTCGATGATTCCAGCGATGTATTCGGATTTGTATCTGATGTATCATATTACTCTTCTGTTGTATCTGGTTTAACTCTGATGTATCGTATTACTCTTCTGTTGTAAAATCTGATGTATTTTATATATTCATATAGTAGCTTCATGAACTACTATCTCTTTTATTTCCGCTGCATTTATTACTCTGTGTCTGTGATCTGTGATTATATCTATTTACTGTAAATGTTCAGTTTTGCCAAATTTAAATTAACAACGCGGTATTTTGAGCAATTCAACTCCGGCATGAGTGTCTACCTATACACTTATAATGGATGCGAATGGTCCAAAATGGCGGGTCGTTACAAAACTGGAACCATGGGATCTCTGCGGGATGATGAAGGTTGGGAGGAGGTGAGAAGGAAAAAGGGCAAGGCACCAGTCCCTTCGGGTCTTGATCAGAGGATTAACCTGGGAGGTCAAAGAACGAGTAGAATAGAAAGAATCTCGGGTAGGAGGGTGCTTCCGGATTACGCTGGGCGGACAGTTCCTAAACAATCTAAATTTCCTAAGCAGAAAGTTCCGCTGTCAGGAGGTAATCCAAAAATTATTTTCACTATTTCGGAGAATGCAAAGAAATTTTCATACAGTGAGGCAGTGAAAGAAGGAGCGGTTGGTGATTTAGGTAACCTGGATCTGGAGTTTATAGAGCCTAAGGTAGCGGATGGTAAAAGGATAGGTTCCCTTTCTTCTGAAGCGATTAGAGAAGCGGAGGGAGGTTGGGATTTATGCATTTTATTGTATGTGGTTGGGTATAAACCATGGCTCAGAACTTTCGAGGGATATGCCAACAGGGTCTGGGCAACTAAGAAGCCGTTCTCTGTCCACTCTAGGAATAATGGTTTTTTTGTAGTGAGATTTGGTTTGGAGGAGGACTGTAATAAGATTCTAAAATCAGGTCCTTGGTTTATGGACCGGAACTTGGTCATTATGAAGAGATTGTCCCCAAATATGAGAACTGATAGAGATCTGCTTACATCTTTGCCTATGTGGGTAAGACTTCCTGGTTTAAGTTTTAAATTATGGGGTAATAAGGCTATTAGCGCTCTAACCAGTACCATAGGAGTACCTATAAAGATGGATGAGGCCACGAAAAATAAATCTAGATTAGCTTACGCCAGAGTTTTGGTTGAGGTTAATGTTAACTATGGAATGCCTAACTCCATTGAAGGTAGGGACGAGAATGGGAGAAGTTTCATTCAGGAAGTAGAATATGAAAACCCTCCTCCCATCTGTGGCAAGTGTGTGTGTTTCGGACATGTATCTGCTGAATGTCCAATGACTAAGTCTTGGGTCCCTAAAGAGACCCAAGGTGTCAACTCAAATAAGCTCGGTCTAGTTGAATGTTCGGATTCAGTAAGGGAGGAAGGAGAAATTGAGATTTCCAATATTCCCGAAAAAGAGATGATTGCTGGAGGTCCCACTGTTATCGGTAGTACTGATAACGGAGTCATTAGCGACGTAGGGACGGAAGTCCCATGTGATGATCCTTTGGCTGGTATCGTGCAGTCTCAAGTGCATCAAGAAAATCAAAATTTATCTGATGTGTGTCCTCCAACTGATGGAACACAGGATAGGTCACAGAAAGTCCCTTTCGAGCTGGTCCTAGAAGCTAGGGAAAAATCTACAAATGTAAAAGAAACTTCACCCCAGGACCAGAATTTGGGAAAAGTTGCATCCTCAGTAGAGCGGGGTGAGGGGGCAATCTCAGAAGTGTCAGAGCCAGAACATGCTACTACTACCGAAATAGGAGTCAGTGAAGATTGCTTCAATGTTCCTCTGGCCAGGTCGGAAGTTCCTCCTGATCAAGGAGTCAGGGAGCCATTCATTCCTGCATCTCCAACTACCCCGGGAGCCATAGATCTGAGAACATCTCCTCCGAAATCACCATCGACTCACATATCAATTCTTAAACGCCCTTCGTCATCATTGGATCACAATTCTCTTCCTATATCCTTATCTTCTAATGATTTAGTTATTGATGACTCTATATATAATAATGTTAATTTTAGGAGAGGTACTGATCCTTGTATTTTCTTACAGGTACGAGATAATCTGGATCAGGATATAGGAACGACTAAAGTGGCAGAGGAACATAATACTTATGATAATGTTGACACAGTTCAGAAGGAGATGGAGGAACAGATTCTTCCGAAGCCTCAAGATATAGAGTTGGACAATATTCAGAAGGATAAGCTTGTCCGTAAGAATCCCAAGTGGGTTTAGATGTTAGGTATTCCTTCAGAAGACAATGGGGAGTCTTCTAGTAATAGGTCTTTGAGGACCCGAAACAACAAGGTTTTATAATGTCAGTAGCCTGTTGGAACGTTAGAGGGTTTCATAACCCTAACAGAATGGGAGAAGTGAGAAAAATTATTAATAAGTATAAAATAAGCTGTTTTGGTATCCTGGAAAACAAGTTGTTGTTTTCAGAGATTTTGAAGTTGGAAAAAGCGCTGGAAGACGGATGGATATTAATAAGTAATGTATCATGTTATTTTAAATGCAGGATTATGGTTCTTATTGACGGAAATGTTTGGGATTTCAATTTTATCAGTATGAGTGATCAACACATTACCATTGAACTGATCAATTCCTCGAAATTCAAATGTAATATGACCTTTGTCTATGCCCAAAATTTTGTTGAATTAAGGAAAAGATTATGGAAGAACCTACAAGAGGATGCTATAAATATTTATAGGCCATGGATGGTCCTTGGGGATTTCAATTGCATTCGTAGACCCTCAGAAAGACAGGGAGGTAACCCAGTATCTTTTGATAATTTGTTTGAATTAGATGAAATGTCTTTATATACTGGTCTTAATGAGATTAATATTAAAGGTTATGAATTTTCTTGGTGGTCGGGTCCGTGTCGAAACATATTCTCTAAAATTGACAGAGTGTTTGCAAATCTAGACTGGATTAACTTATTTCCAGATTTATCGGTTGAATTTTTACCTCCTTCGGTGAGTGATCACAATGCGATTCTCGTTTCGTTTACCTCTAACCCTAGGATTAAGAATAGTCCTTTCAGATATATGAATCATTGGTCTTTATGCGATCAATACTTTCCGACAATCGAGAAACTTTGGGTTACTAATCACATGGATAGACCTTTGTATCAAGTTATTAACATTCTCAAAAATATTAAGGGAGAACTTAAGAGATGGAGTGCTAATTCTCGTAATATCAAACAAGAGGTGAATGTTCTGAGAGAGAAATGTTCTAGACTACAGAAACTTTTGGAAAATTCTCAGGATCTCAACTTATCTTTGGAATTTCAAAATGCCAAGATAAATTTGGATTTAGCACTCAAGAAAGAATTTCTGGCTGCCAAACAAAAGGCTAAATGTGATTGGCTGATGATGGGTGATGAGGGATCTTCTTTTTCTACGCTAAAATGTCTAACATAAGAAGTAGAAAGCGTTTGACAAATTTAATTGTTGACGGTAAGGTGGTTTCGGAAGATAAGTTTGTTGAGTCGGCTATTGATTTTTTCAAACAAACGTATAATCAGCCCTTATGTGACCATTATCCTGATGTTATTTGCAGAATGGTTATTTCTGAGTTTGGGGCTAACTTTTTAAATGAGAGTTTCTCTTTAGAAGAAATTAAATATGCCTTGTGGGATATCAGCGATTCTGTTTCTCCAGGACCGGACGGTTTCAACTCGTTGTTTTTTAAGACCCATTGGAATCTTTCAAAAGATATTATTTATAAAGCTCTGAATGATATTTTTCAAAAGGGTTTAATCATTAAAGAATGGAATCACACGTTTATTCACTTGATTCCAAAAAAAGAACATTCCTCCTGTATTCAAGATTTCAGACCTATTGCCTGTTGTAACACTTTATATAAAGTTTTCTCTAAAATCCTATGTAATAGATTGGGTCCTTTTTTGGATAAGTTGGTGTCCCAAAATCAGACGGCATTTATCAAAGGAAGATCGATAGGGGATGGAATTTTGTTAGCTCATGAACTAATTAGAGGTCTCGGAAGAAAGAATAACGAATACATGTGTATTAAAGTTGATTTAAAGAAAGCTTATGATTCGATTAATAGAGATTTTGTTATTCATATGTTAAGAAGCTTGGGTTTCCCAGATAAATGGATGAAAATTATTGAAAACTTAATTAAGACTCCAGTTTTTTCTATCATTGTTAATGGAGAAGCGCACGGTTACTTTAAGAGTTCTAATGGGCTCAGACAAGGAGACCCGCTTTCCCCTATCCTTTTTACCCTGGTTATGGAATAATTTACGCTACTAATGGAGGAAAAAGTTAGGGGAGGTCTGATATCTCCTGTAACAGACTTTGGTAATAATTTGACTCATCTGATTTACGCTGACGACATCATTCTTTTTACTAAAGCCAATGTGCAAACTGCGATTGCTATTAATGATGTTTTTAAAACCATGAAAAGGGTTACTGGTTTGGAGTTAAGCGTTGAGAAGTCTAACATCTTCTTTGGGAAAGGGGTGGAATGCTGCACCGACATTTGTACGATCCTCAACATTCAACAATCAACCCTTCCTATTAGGTATTTGGGTATTCCTCTCTTTAGTGCTAATTTAAGGGATAAGGATTGTTCTCCTTTAATAGAGAAGATCAAAGTTAGGATTGGCAGATGGGAAACAAAAATGTTGAGCTTAGCTGGGAGACTGGAACTTATTAAATCTACCATTTATCCTATAATACAATTTTGGATGCAATGTTTCTGTCTTCCAGTTGCTACTATTCAAAAAATTAAACACTTGATTATAAATTTTCTTTGGAAAAGCCGCAGTAGTAAGATTCCTTGGGAGGTCTTATGTAGACAAAAAGAGGAAGGAGGTATGGGACTGAGAAACTTAGAGGAGATGAATAGAGCGCTATATATCAAATTAATATGGAAAGTAATCAATTCAGAAGGTATTTGGGCGGTCTTTATGCAAGGTAAATATATAGGGCTTAAAAGTTTCTGGGATATTAACCAGCGTTCGGATGACTCCGGAGTGTGGAAATTCATTTTGAAGAATAGACATGAAGCTTTGAATTGCCTTTCCCTTAACATTGTAGACGGCAAAACTACTTCGTTATGGTATGATCCATGGTTAAATGGGAGTTCTATTATGGAACGCATTGGTAGGGATACAGCTTTTAGAACAGGTACAGAAAATTTGACACTCGGTAGGATTTTAAGAAATGGTGAGTGGAAGTGGGATTTGTATAGCTTTTTATTTCAAATTCATTCAGAAATTGAAGATGTCAAGATTCACAACAATAAGGAGAGGGATTTCTGGTCCTGGAAGTGCTCTAAGGATGGACAATATCAGTTTAAACAAGTTTGGAATTCGGTTCGTACCAGGTTTGATACTAAGTTTTGGGCGTCTATGGTCTGGAATAAAATTCACGTTCCTAAAATGGCGTTATGCCTTTCTAAAGCCATAAATGATTTTCTCCTGACTAAAGAAAGATTAATTCAGAAGCAGATAGTAGTGGATCATAACTGTGTTTTCTGTAATAGTCACATTGAATATATAGATCATCTATTTTTTCAATGCGAGTTTACAGAAAATATTTGGCTTTGGAGCTGTAAAAAAAATTTCGTCACGCCGAAGAGTCTATTTTCTTTCATTTTGAAGGAAGATTTACGGAAAATTGTTTCTATCTCTAGCTCTAAAAACTTCAATTCAGATTTGTTTCAACTTTCACTTTCAGTTTGCGTCTGGCATATTTGGAAAGAAAGAAATGAAAGGATTTTCCAGAAACGTTTTACTGATAAGTCGAAGATTTGTTTAAAAATTTTCCCGACTATGAATATCAGAATGGGAAAATCAAAATATTTCATGAACATCACTGGCATGAATACAGATATAGCATTGAAATGGGGTTTTACCTCCCAACGCTGAATTGGGGATTCAATCATAATTTCTGTTCCCCTGCCATATTTCTGTTCCTATGTCTTCTGGCTTCAGGTTTCGAGTACCTGTTTTAATTTACAATGCTTTCTTTTTCTCTCTCACTAAATTACATTATAATTTCTATCGTCTATAACTATTAAATTATCATATAAGTTTATAGATCTGCAGGTTGCTCAAAGTGAATGTGATGTCGTCCTGGTCAAATAAGACAATGATTCAAAATGCGGTCAGATTAGAAGTTTCAAAGGAACTAACTCTTCTAAGGACAAAAGAAGCTGTATTTTTTTGGGTTATTAAAGACTTAACTTGCTTAGTGATGTCTTGAGGAAGTGTTGCTGTCCCATTGTCTTGTAAAAATCTCAGATTTGCGTTGAAGCTCAGATCTGATTTCGAGCATCAGTGAATGTTGAAGGTTGATAAGAATTTTACTATTTCCCTGTCCTGGACTCATAAACATCGTTAGTCTGAAGTTCAGAGAACTAAGTAGAAGACAAATTCAGATTTTAAACTTACTTCTTGGTTTCTGGATGGATTGTAGTCCTTCTTTTAACTGTTTCCTTTCGAGAGGTAGCTGCTGTTCGTCTCTTCGAAAGTAAAGGGAGAAGTTTTCTCCTTGATGGCCGCCATTTTCGTTCTTTTTAGGTTGTTTCGGAAAGAGATGAGTTATGAAGTAACTGAAGGTGTTGTATTGCCTTCTTTTACTATGAGAAGAGTCTGGAACAATCTGGAGGCTTATAGTCTTGATGAGTTTTGGGCTGTCTTAGTTTGGGCCTGTCTAGTATTTTCTTGTATTTATGTTTACTTTGTCTTTGGGCCTACAAGGCTATTGTTCTTTAGTTTTTTGGACTTGGTTTATTGTTTTAATAGAAAAGTTTGAACCCTTTTTAAAAAAAAAACATCCAAACATTCATATTAACACTAAAAGGTGTTAATTATCATAACATCGTAACTACTTTTAATATTCATGCTAACCATTTTGTAATTAATTTCAAATTATTAGAAATATGTATTTAAATCGAGTTCTCACCATAATTTGAACCATTCTGCCTACCAACATTCATATCCAACAACAATCCACTAACTTACCACCTAAACACTCCTCCACCTCTACCATTGCTCATGGCCATAGACTCCCCCTCTCCCAGCTCACGGCCTAACCCTCCTACCTCAAACTCATGGACTAAGGCCATTTTAAGAGAGAAGAGGAATAAGTGCATTTAGAAGTTGTTTAAGAAGAGTTTAGAGAGTAATAAGTGGATTGGTGCTTAAGCACTCCACTATTTTTAACCCTTCTAACTCTCGTAAAGAGAGAAGCTATTAAAATAGCTTAAATGAAGAAGCGGAAGTGGGAAGTGTGAGAAAATGAGTGAATGGAAGGTGCTATTTATAGGAAAAGTAAAGAGTGGTAAATTACCAAATTAACCCCTAACCAAATTACCAAAATTTCCATACCTTATCTTACTTTTTCAACCCTTACCATCATCCATCACATCCTTGCTTTATTTCTTAGTCATTTAAGGTTTAAGAAATGTAAAGTAAAGATTTTTGTTGGATTTGATTGGACATGTTTTGTCCTTTTGTGCTTACTTTTTGTTAATGATTTTCTAGAAATTTCCTAATCATAATTTGTAAAAGTAAACTAGTTTATCTATTAAAATGTGTAATATATATGTTAAAACATGCTAACAAAGGTGCAACAACGTTGCGACAACTTATATTGAATAAAACATTGATTTTCGACAAAAATTTTTACGATCATATTTTAATGTTTTTGTTAAACTATTTATTTTTGTAAACAAAAACTGAAAATAATTTTCTTATCATCTTTAATTAAAACAAGTTTATTTAAGTTATAAAACCATATTAAATAATATTAAATTCCAATTATAAAAATACGAAGTTGATTTGTCAACGTACGTTGAAATTTGTCAATCATTATAAAACAAGTATATATGTTAATAAAATCATTATAAATCCAATTTATATTATTATTATATCATTATATAATTACTAAAAAGAGGTATTTACCATTTACAACAATTATTCGAATGTATATTAAATTTTATCAAAAACTGACTTTTGTCACTTTTCAACGAAAATCCAAACTTCTTGATTTTGTAATCAAATTCTAGAAATAAGTTTATCATTATTATTTATCACATAAAACATAATTATTAAGTTTGAAAATTCTATATCTAAATATTTAAAATAAATTAAATATCTCATTTTCAAAGTGATAAAATTACGGGTCGTTACATTTATTTTATTTGATACTTTTCTATTTGGAGTTGAAAGATTACGGAAATTGTATTTTTCGTTTTCTGCCGTGAAAAGTTAGGAGGAGAGAAAAAGAATGAATTGTATGTATAGAATAAAGTAGAGAACATGTTTTATTTGAAAGAATGAAACTTTTCTCATTCTTTAATTAAAACTTCCCTAATTAATTCGCTTGATTTCTCTCTCTCCAACCATTTCTTTACACGTATGTTATCAAATGACATAAAATTTCCACAAATCTTATCATCAAATGAAATAAAATTTCCACAAATCATGTCATCAAATTTCCATAGCTCATGCCATCAAATGACATAAAATTTCCATAAATCATTTCATGCAATTATCTTTAAATTACATCGATATCGTATATCAATGCATGCAAATATAACTTTTATAAATGCATTAAAATAATTATAAAAAAATCCCGAACGTTAAATAAATAACAATTAATATTTCTCAAATTTCAATTAATTTAATCAATTTACAACATTTTATAAATTAATTAAATCATGCACTGTTTCAGAGAATTCATCATTATGCTTGTGAGATTCAAAAGTGTAAATTCAGTCAGCGATTAATATTGAACTATTCGAATATTAACGTTCACACGTCACTTAGCAGGTGGTGTGATATTTTGGCCGAATTTATCGCTTACACATCTTTTAGTAGAATCCAATTTTGCTTATTATAAGCGGTACCTAATAGTGACAATTATTTACACCATTCTCTTTGTTAAAAGTATATAACTATGGATTTATGGAATTTGGTAATGGTCAAAATTCCAATATCATCAACATTCAACTTTATAATCCAAACACAAAGTCCTTGGTTCAATAATTACAATTATTATTAACCAAAATGCACTGGTCAAAGAATTTGACTTTGAGTTGATTTCAGTTGACTGTGATACTAACCTCATATAATTGAGGAGACGCATCCTCTGTTGAATAGTGTTTTATTCTAATGCTTCCACTCGACCCAACTATAGTCATTCAATGCATGTCGTACTATTATTTAGCTTTAATCAAAGCGAAGCTTCGACATTGAAGATCAACGGTATTCTCAAGTCGAGAGATCTATGTAAATTAGTCACATCGATATTCTATGCTTGACCTTAGTTATATCAACCAAAAGAAAACTATCAAGTGAGTCATTCCATAGTTATCCAATAATTATCAATACGTAACCCCTTGGTGCCCCCAGCATTCATGAGTAATACACTGCCTAATATTTGGAAAGCGTACGTACTCTAGTCTCAACGAATACATCGATATCCAGTCTCGATGCATCTTGGCTAGAAACATTTAAAATGGTATATTTGTTTAATTTTGATATATTACTCACGGTTACAACACTTTGTAACTACTGTCACAAAACATGCTATTTATGGATTTTCTATTAAATATACTTTAAATTAAATTAATTAATTAATATAACTACATTTTATCAAGTATATAATATAAAAAATACCTTTATTTCGAACATGATTGGTCAACGAGTTAGATATATGTATAAAATTACATAATTGCCACTAGGGCATACCCCGATCAATCTCCTACTTGCACTTGGGGTCAATTAAGGAATCTTATTCCAACTTATCCAATTTGTTTTCTCAAAACAAATTGGGTCAGTCCCTTTTGGAATGGATATTCTATTATGTTTTAATTATCTACTCTGTCAATCAACCCTCTTCGACGGTGATAACTGCTTTATCATGTGGAATAATTCGGACTATGTCTCTCGACTTTTGGTGAGCTATAAGTTCTATTTCGAACTATATCATGATATAGTTATTATATAACAATGTTATGAGATTCTCAACATTTAGAATCAACTCAGTTATAAATTTGTACATTTATATTTATATACATTTCTTTATTGCTACCTATTCAAGGCGATGTACTTAATCTTTACCATTGAATCGGCTATATTCTTTCAATTGGAACATTTTCAATTTAAAGATTCTTAACTTGAATTTATTATTGACATATTATACTCAATAACACTTATGATGTTTAAGTCCGAACACTCGTTTATAAGGAGTTTTTGTTTTTGTAAACAATTCTCTAATATTTCATAAATAGACGAGAACACTTCAAATGACAATTTAGTCATATCAATTTGGATTTGATATTTGCATCATGTATCAAATACATAAACAAATCACGATATCATAGACAATATAACATGTATGATAATTGCTATTTCCAATGCATAAGGAACTCATCTCACATGTTCTGTATTAAACAATTTAATAAGGTGTCTTTGCATATCGATTGGGGACATTCGTAATATTTTTTGTACTCACTATAAAGGACATCATTTACAATCCAAAGTTGAGTATTAAAACAACTAAGGTTGATTTTAACACAAGCACATCATTAAAATCAACAATGTGTTGTTTACTTATAGTTTAGAAATATCAATGTACCTTTTAGCGTTCTTTCTTATAAACACACGCTTCCTCTACACTTCGATTGAAAATCAAAATATTTCATTTTTCTATCAAAATACTTATTCAATCTTGATGCTTATAAAATGATACTTTCTATCATTTCTTGGATCATATCCAAATACTCATAAACTCAATATCGCTCCCACTAACTTCGAGACATTTTTTGTTATTGTGTGTAAACAGTTTACTCCAAATCATTATTTAGAATTTTCTGTTTCAATACATATATACCAAACATAAAGTCCAACTAAGTGGTAATTTTGTGAGTAAATCTGAATTAACTTGAGCATATTGAATATCGAATCTATTATGCTTAACAATTGAAATTTGTGATATTATTCTTATCAACATTGCTTATTTATTTCCAACTTCATTAGTCTTGCTCATAAAGACACAATCGTGGTCGATGGATAACATCCCTTCGGTTATGACTACCAAAATCATATTTTGATAGCATACTTGGAATTCTTTTCGATTTGCGCATCATACCATAGATTCAACCCTCTTAGTGGTTTAATTAAACAACCGAGGATTATATATTTTCGACATTGATAACAAACTTACAGTTTCTCTTCGATGTGCGAGAATACTTATTAGATACTCTAATGCATTGTGTTCATTTAGGTTTGTAAATTTCATTTCATCTAATCAGTTCTACTTATGGATCGTATCCAATTCCATTTTACTAATAGTAATTTCTCAAAGAAATTTCTTCACAATGAAGTTGGTATTTCTTGAAACAATAATTGTTTCTCAGTACAACAGAATAGGTATTCATAAACGTGTTATGAATTTCTTTATTTATAAAACTGATTTGGTTTTAGTTTACAAAACTTATGTTCGAAACATAAATATATCATCCAATAACAGTCTTTCAAATACTCTTTTGGGGAGATTCATACAAGATCCCTTAGGAACAACTATTATGTACAATCTTTCTATTCGAACAACCTGCCAACTCCATGGCCTAGGATATATTTGGGTTTCTTATAACCCTCATTTTCTGTGATTTTCTAAACCGTTATTTAAATGAAATAATGTTAACCTTGTGTGCTACTCTTAAGTACTAACCTCATAGAAAGAAACTAACTCAACCTCACTCACAATTAATCGCACATTGTCCAACAAATTCGGTTATCCCTTATCGAAGCAGCATTATGTATCACATGGGGGAGTCAGTACTTTATCCAATATACTTACTCATTCAATCAAATTGAATCATTTCTATTACATGTTATTTTATTTACATCTTTTATATACTCTATGAGTTTACCGTAGACATACTACATGTTTATCAAATACACATGTCTATGCCGGTGATAACTCATTGGTGAATATGACGAAGTACGTGCAACTGTTTTGGTATTAATAGACTTATGATTGCATACATCTATATGTATCAACCTGAAGAGTTCATCAACTCTTATGATGCTCCCACTAATTGGGTGCATAACTCTTCAATTATTTGACATATAATTAACCAGTGTCATATGGTTCATAATCATATAATTAAAATTATTTCTCGAAACTACGATTTAGTCTATAATTCCAAAATAATTGTAAATAATTTTAGATAATTCTATATTTTCAATGCATCACTTTTGTTGTGAAAACAAATACCAAATTACAGTTTTACTTCATAATGAATATTCATAATGTTTACAATGAAAGATAACTATGTCTATTTCTAATTCGGCACTAAAAAATAGTCATTATTTCAAAAATAATGCTCGGTGTGTTTTACGAAAACAATGTTCATATTTTGGTGCAATCAATAAGTGCAATATCGCATTCTCCCACTATTTTCGCCATTGCTATAATGGCATACTTAATTTGGAGGTCCATCATTCACTTAATATGGACTATTTATTTCATATACTACAACAAGTTTATAGTAGAGAGTTATTTGATCAACTATCTTGAACACAAAGAAATAAATATCATTTAAAATAATTTTCTATAAAAATATACATTTCGGAATAGAAATCATATAATTTCTTATTCCAATGTTAAGCATCTTTTATTATCATTACAATCCTTGTCTCCGATGTTTCTTTATGAAGAAAAAGTGATCATTCACTTTCTTCATCCCAACTATACCTTAAATCACATCTACTCTTGTACATTCATTAATCTTTCTAAATGGTCAAACCATTCAAAAGAAAACCCTTACTACAATATCATAATGAATTCTTTACAAAAGTGCATTCGATTATCGTTACTTTTAAAGACATCATATATGTTGCGCTTTGCACAAACTAATCAAATAAACATTTCAGTAATCGATTTCTTAGATTTATATTGTAGTTTTGGTCTAGTGTTACATTTCACATGATGTGATCCTTTCGTAATCAATCCAATTGAATACTCGATCTCAAACACTAAGGTTTATTTGATTTTTCGGATGAACTATTTTCATCGAAACATTGTACATTGCAAATTTTGACCATTCACCATATAACATTTATATGCGATTGTATATGGGTCAAATATCCATAGTCTTATATTGATTTTAGAGTTCAAAACTCATATAATGCAATACACAACCTTGACCAAATAAACATGTAAGTGACCAAACTACAAATGTATTAGTAGTTGTAAAATCAAGCACTTGCATGGGTGTTGAAATGTTTACGTGCAATAAGCTTTTATTTATAAGTATATGTTATATTTCTATTTGTCAATTTTCAATTCTGCTCATTTGTACATATTAATTGATAAACATTTTATTAATCATATTATATGCCTAAATTTATCATTGTAGATAATTATAACATTATTTAGCGTATGTTCTGGCAATATTAGAAAGGTTAAATGTTACAATTTCATTTTTCTAATAAGGTTCCCACTAGTCTTTTATGTTTCTCC
Source organism: Allium fistulosum (assembly GCA_030737815.1). Classification (NCBI taxonomy): domain Eukaryota; kingdom Viridiplantae; phylum Streptophyta; class Magnoliopsida; order Asparagales; family Amaryllidaceae; genus Allium; species Allium fistulosum. The sequence goes on along the minus strand of CM060905.1, from coordinate 717,552,191 downwards.
AAACCCTAAGATAAAACATAGAAGTTTTTCGACTTCACTAATAGGTGTTAGGACTCATCTGTCCTGGTATTCTGAGCTTGAGTTTGCTCAAAAAATAATAGCCCCACATATGATGGATAAATCCTTATCAGTTGTATCACATACAACTCCTATCATATGTTTCCTTGTCCTAATCTCATTTCAACCTTGAGTTTTCTCAACAAATTGAAAGAGATTATTCACTCATCCCTATCATATCATGACAGCCTAAGTATAGTATATGTACCTTTAGTTTGCTCAACAAATACATATAGTTATCTTACCTCGTCTTTTTAGTATATTAATAATACTACGTAACATCCCTAACTTGAGTTTGCTCAACAACTATGGAGTATGAAAGTAATTTATTAATATATATATGGTAGAGGACAACATTATATTGAAGATTCATAATCTTCAATATATTATATTGAGTGATATCTATTTATGGATTAATGTATTTCTCATGAAATACCCTCGTGATTCAAGTGTCAAGCAAATTAGGAAACATGATATACATACATTTACTAATGTATTTATTCCTTATGTCTATTTGAGTTTCTTTGATGTTCCACCTTTAGTTTATACATTCATATCATATAAGTTTTATTATTATATAACTTTTATATTTCATATCACTTATATAATAGTCTTTTACATAATATTATATTAATTAAATCTTAATTAACTAATTTTTTAATTAATTAACTCTTTAATTAATTTTAAATTAATATTCCAGTACAAATTTTATGGAATAATGTGTATTTTTATTTAATTAATTAACCTTTAATTAATTTATTTAATTAAATAATTTTAGTTACATTATATTAATTTCAAAATTTTCTTATATACTTACATGTATACTTATGTTATCTTAAACACTTTAAAATAACATAACACATATCGACATATATGATACATGCGTATAAGTATTAACTCATTTAATTAATTTATTTTATTAATCTTATTAATTAATTTTAAATTTCAAAATTAATATCTAAACAGTTTCAAACATTTTGAAATTCTCATTACCTTTTCAAACATTTTGAAAATTTAGGTTATATTATAACCTTTTATAATAAACGTTCTTTTATTTTAAATTTAACTTTTAAATTTAAACTCTAGTCTTAATTTTCAATACTATTTTGAAAATTAGCCCAAGACCCAATTTAAATTTGGCCTTTTCTATCTGGGGCAATCTTTATGCTCACTTCACCTTTCAAGCCAAGCAGGTAACCTGTAACGACCTATCTTTTTGGACGGTTTAAATCGATAATAAACCACACATGTCAACTCAAACCATTCAAAAGGGAGGATTGTTAATGGGGTGAATAAGAAAAAAGAAAGAAAAAAAACACAGAATCTCACAACGAAATGAGAAAATATAATAATCAAATAAACAGTTCATGAAGCTGTTTTACAAATAATATTTGATTACACTTTTACAATATAGATCAGAGTTATACATAAAGCAGGAATAAACAAATAATGCAGCGGTATAGCATGATGCAGTGAAATATATATAATAAATAGTAGACTAATCTCCGTCTTTCATCCTCCGAATAGAATGGTCATCGATACACTGAAAAAGCTAAAATTGACCTGAGCGTAATGAAAAGACAAAACACTCGAGTCAAAACTAAAAGATCATAGGTAAGTTAAATCAACAGTAAATAAATATGAGTGTAACGGCTTCAGAGATGTTTATGTAGGATCTAGATTAACCCTAGAGGGGAGGGGGGGTGGTGAATAGGGTTATAGCAAATTTTCTCGAATTAAACACGTAATCAAACTGCAGATAAATAAATATGCTGAAAAGTAAATCACACACAAAATTTACCTAGCTTCGGCAACCCCTGCCTACAGCTGCATTCCCAGATTTCTATTAGAATTAAACAGTATCCCGCTTACAAACACTCTAACAGACTCGCACACCCTGCTACCGCCTATAGAGTTTTGTAAACTCGCACACCCTGCTCACTGAACTAATTCTAACTAGACAATCTGACACTACCTAAACCCTAGGTGGTGATTTACCCTGACTTGATTCAAAAAATTACAAATTTTAAAACAGAAAATAAGAAAAACAAGGGCAAATTTTAAATTGAGAACTTTAAATCAATTTTGCCCTAAAGTTAACCCAGCCAAAAATAAAACTAGAGAATTAAAAACTAAAGCCTTAATAATTTTAATAAGGCCGACCCCTTATAATATTATTGCCCACTCCTTTTGTTTGAGATAATGGCGACTTCGATTGTTCTTCTGGAATTCAGAAATTAGGGCTACGGCTCGATGCTTTGTTGCTTTGAATTAGGGCTTCGACTCGATTTGTGTTTATCAATTGATGGTCGCCTTGCTCTGACAATCGATATCTCTCTTAGAAGCTGGCTTCGATTGCTATGACTTCATCGTTCGTTGCTCGGCTTCGGTATGTGATTTCTGCTCTAAGATTTCTTTAATTGCTTGAATTGATTATTCTTGCTTGCTCTCTGTCAGTGATGATTTGGGTTTTTCTTTTCTCTGCATCCCACACTGTCAATGATGATATCGAGAGTGTTTATATAGGGTTTTCAAAACCCTAATACTTGCCTAATTTAATTTTCGTGATCTCCACGCTGTTAAAACTTTCCCTTTTTATTGCGGTGATATTTTGAGAAATTACTTTGAATCCACGACTTTAATTTTGTGACATTCGATCCTTTTTCTTGATCGATACAGTCAAAACTTTCCTAATTTAATTTTGACTTTGACTCTCTTAATTTGTTAACTCTTGATTAAAACACACACTTTTGATTTTGTGATATTCTTTGGTTTTCTGGCTTCCTGTTCCTCTCGGCTTCGACTTGAATTGATTATGATATTGCTTTACTTCGTCTCTAACTTGTTCGATGTTTCTGGTCATCTTCTCTGACCATTTGTTTTTTGTGATCGAGCTCTTTACCCACTGATGCATTCAGTAGCATTCATGCTTCATTTTTATCTGGTAGCTCTAGAGTCTTGTTCATGTCATCACTGCATTGCTGTGTTGCCATATTGATTCCTCTATTTGCTTTGGCTTCACTACTGTGTGTATATATATATATGTAATACTTTTGTAGACTTGAACATAGTTCATCATCTTGTCTTCAACACGCAATTTCATTGAGGCATGTTTTCTAGCCACTGTTTTGACTATAGCTTGACTTGGATATGCATTAGTGTAGTCTGGTATCACCTGTGACTTGAGTTCATTGCTATGTCATTTTAAGTTGCATCTTCATGTAGTCTAGTTCATGTGCATACTGCCTATACATGCTTGGTTCTTGATTTCTGGATTGATGTGCATGTGTTCACTAGATCATGGTTTCATTTTGATAGCTTCACTGTTATATGTGCATTGATGATCTTGTTTTCCTGTTGCATTTATACTTGATACCATTCCCGTTGGTTTCACTTGAGTCTGGTCTCATGATGCATGTGTGCACTGTGATGATGAGCTAGTGTAGTGCTTGTTGACATTTGAACTTGTTATTCTGGTTTGAGTTTTGCTTCCTTGACCTTGAGCTACTGTAGTGCACTACATTCTTAAAACTATTTTGTATTCAGTTACATTGCACTGTCCATGCATGATGATCATCACTTTTGTACTTTGAGTTGTTGTATGCATTTGAGTTCATCCTTATTTGCATTGTTGTAGTTGCTTTTCTTCATACATGAACTGGTCTTGAGTTGCAGACTTGAGTTTGTTTGTTCATGTGCACCACTTGTACACCATCTGGAGCTTGTTGTATTCATCTAGTCTGGTAGCTTCATGCATGTTCTACTGATGTGTATTTGCATTGACTTTTGTCCACTGTACTTCGAGTCATGTTGTCATGATTCCTGTATGTTGTCACTGCACACTGGTCTTGATTTCATTGGTGTCATTGTGTGCATTGTTGTACTCTGTTCACTTTTCACCTTTGGTCTCTGATGCATGCATTGCTGTTGAGTTCATGTGTACATTTTGATTTTGGTCGAGACCATTTGCACTTGGGTTGAATATGATTTGGATTTGACCTTGTTTTTGGTTGACTGTGTGCACGAGTTGGTGAGGCAGTGCACACGTGTATGAATGTACACGTGTGTGTTGCAGCCACTCAAGATTATCTGTCCCTGATATAAATACTGATATGCATAGATATTACACAATCAAAGATGATGACAATAACCCATATATCTGAGACAACTATAAAAACAAATTTTATATTTTCTCAAATTAAAATTTGTTTCTTTTCAGATTACTGCTGTAGATGTTAATTATACAGGTACACAGGAGACAGGACAAATACTGGAGCTGGACAATACAGATAGACGCAGATGTGCAGAAGACTAAGTGTATGAGTGATGTAGTGAGGACAAAACTGTAATTATGAAATGTATGTATGAAATCATGAAATGTATGAACTCAGTGTATGAGCTGAAAACATTGTACTGTATAAAATATTATATTGAATAAAAAATACTGATAGAATTTGTTAAATTCTGTGCAATAGTATTATTATTCAATACGAATATTTATTCCTATATGTGTATAGTACAAACTGCAAACACATCTATATATTGATATATATTTTGTTATCATCAAACAATAAACACACATCAAACAATCTCCCCCTTTTTATGATTACAAACATATATATTAAAGATTTTGAAATTCTGATAAATGTGTTTGAGCATGAAATTTTTAGCTCCCCCTATATGAATGCTCCCCCTACAACTGAGACCACTCCCTATTTAGAAGATTTAGGAAATTACTAATGAATAAAAGAACTATAGAAAATTAACTAACAACATTTAACAAATTTGGTAAAATATTCCAGAAATACTTATTTCCTTATCAAAATCTCGTTCTTCTCCCCCTTTTGTTATCATCAAAAGACTGACAAAAAAATAATGGAACAGTAGGGGAAAAACAAATGTAAACCCAAGAAAAACCATAATATATCATAACAAGATAACAATTTCCACATTTTAGAGAATGGATTGATGATTTGGTTTTTATATAATGAGAAGAGAGATGTTTTATTTTATTTTTTCTTTAAAAATAATTTGAACATTTAAGCACAAAAATAAGCACTTACTAACCACGCATAACCATAAGGACTTTTAAATGGGATTAGCAGTTACTCATTAGCTATCAAGCTCCATCCATGCATAACCATAAGGACTTTTAAATGAGAATGGAGTGATGATAAACTAAAATTCGCATGATCCATCCATACATAACCATAAGGACTTTTAAATGAGAATGGATGCATGAGAAATATTTAAAAAAAATTCTTTATTTTTCATTTTAATTTAAAAAGTAATTCACTCTTCTCATTTTTTAAAACCATTATGAGTGATAGAAAGATGATAGAAATAGAAATGGTCGTGGAATAAGTTACCAAATTAATCATATTATGAAATTTCTTAAGATAGAACAAACATATTTCTACTGCTGAATACCATATTTGAATCAATCTTTGAATGATATCCAAAACAGGTTTGAATCCTAGAAATTGAAGTTGAAAATAAATATCCAAGAATATTTCAACCAAAAATTGAAAAATGATTAGTCAATTTCCATAATCCCCAAATCCAAACGTAATCTGGAAAATCTGTCTTTGGGGAGAGGTTTTGTGAAAATATCAGCACGTTGATCCTCAGTTGAAATGAATTCAATGCAAATGTCTTCCCTAGCAATGTGATCTCTAAGAAAGTGGTGTCTCACATCAATGTGTTTTGTGCGTGAATGATGAACATGATTATTAGACAAGTCTATTGCACTTTTACTATCACATTTTAATGAAACTAGTTTATAAACTAAGCCAAAATCAGAAAGAGTTTGCATCATCCATAAAATTTGAGCACAACAACTTCCTAATGCAATATATTCTGCTTTAGTGGTGGATAATGCAACACAATTTTGTTTTCAACTTGACCATGACACTAATGAATGTCCTAGCATGAAACATGTCCCACTAGTGCTTTTCCTATCAACCAATGAACCCGCATAATCAGCATCAGAATAACCAACTAAATCAAAATTTTCACAAGAAGGATACCATAGTCCAAATTTTTGTGTGTGTGAAAGATATGTTAAAATTCGTTTAGTGGCTTTCAAATGAGATTCTTTAGGGTTAGATTGAAAACGTGCACACAAACACACATAAAACATAATATCAGGTCTAGAAGCAGTAAGATAGAGAAGTGAACCGATTATCCCTCGATATTTCTTCTGATCAACAGCAACTCCTTTCTCGTCTTTGTTCAACTTCGTTGATGGGCTCATAGGAGTTTTCATTGGTTTGGAGTTTTCTACTCCAAATTTCTTCAACAGTTCCAACACATACTTGGATTGTGAAATGAAAATACCATCACTACTTTGCTTGATTTGAAATCCAAGAAAATATTTCAATTCTCCAACCAAGCTCATCTCGAATTTAGCCTGCATGACTTGTTCAAATTTCTCACACAAGAGTTCATTAGTAGCATCATAAATTATATTATCCACATAAATCTGAACAATCAAAAAATTACTTTCCTTATGTAATAGAAACAGTGTCATGTCAGCACTTCCCTTTTTAAAGCCATTTTCCAAAAGATATGTACAAAGACAGTCATACCAAGCTTTAGGAGCTTGCTTAAGACCATATAATGCTTTTTTTTAGCTTATACACATGATTTGGAAAATCGTGATTTTCAAAACTAGGGGGTTGTTCAACAAAAACTTCTTCTTTTAAATCACCATTTAGAAAGGCACTCTTCACATCCATTTGTTTAAGTTTGAAACCTTTATAACATGCAAAACTTAGCAAAATCCTAATGGCTTCTAACCTAGCAACTGGAGCAATGTTTCATCAAAATCTATGCCTTGCTAAAACCCAACTTTCATCATTAAGAGCCATTTCAACAGAACCAGGTTCAATGTCAGAAATAATTTTCAACAACTTTTAAATGAAATGATTTTAAATTGAAGTCGTGTTAATCATCAAACAAATATCATAGTGTAAGATTTAGAAACCGTAGGATCAACAGTCATTAAAACATCATCATTATTTCAAAATAGTTTCTTGAAGTTTCACCAATAGAGCTCCAACAGTTTTAACAATTTCTAAAAATACTTTTTATAGCATGAGTAATCAGTAATCAATCAGCATCCAAACAGATTAAGTTCAATGATGAAAAAAATGGTTGGTCAAACTTTTAAGTACAAATCAAAGTCATAGATAAATATAAGTCATGTAAGATCATATCAAGTAAGTTAGAATCTGTTAACCATCATAATTACTTTGAGTAAATAGAAAATCAGAATTAACATCATCAATCATTTCACATAATTGGCTGATTTAATTCAGATTATGGTGCAGATTTTCACATGTTATCTATCGTTTGAAAACAAATTTAATTACCTGTTTTACTTGTACGATAATCTTTCGTTGTTTGCCCATTGTGAATCTGTTACCTTTATACTAGGCTAAGGAACGTTGTTTTGTCGCTTGTTGTGTGTCTGGAGCAGCCAGAATCCAGATAACACTAATGTTGTTCCTTAGCCTGCCACCACACCTACACGGTAAAAGGTTTTTGTGACCTATTTGTTTTTATAGGTCCATGGTTGTTAGTGGCAGAATAATTTGATGAATATGTTTGAGTAGACCCAAAACTATTAATATATGTTTCTTTTGGCACCCAAACTTGTTTTTTTCTTTCATTGTTGTTCCAATAGATATGAAACTTGTTTATAGAGTTTTTAGGAACCCAAACTTATATAAATTTCGTGTTCTTGTTCCTATGACTACAATTTTCAACACGATGTCCAATTATTTCACATCCAGTAAAGACACTCTTACCTTTTGCACTATCATCAGCTTGTGTTTTCCTAAAACCTAGTCTTTTTCTGTTGTTAGCAAAAAGTTGATTTCCCAATAACATGTTGAATGATTTTTCTCCTCTTGAAAAGTTATTCAGTGATTTCTCAAGATTTTGGACTTTGGTTTTTAGTGTTGTGTTTTCAGTCATAAGTGAGGTGCATCTATTTATGAAATCCTTTTTCCTAGTGTCAATTGTTTCCCTAAGATTCAAGTTTTCTTTTTCAAGATTCTCAAAGCTATTCTTCAGTTTTGATAATTCAGAATCTAAAATTTTACATTTTTTACAGTCTAGGTTTTGAATATTTTCAAGTTTAGTTTCTAACCTAAAATTTTCATGGGCAAGTACTTTTCTATCAGATTTCAGTTTTTCAATTTTAGATTCAAGAGCATCAACTATTTTAGTAAGATCAAGGCACATAAAAACAAGATCTTTATAAGAATAGTCACCTACCTCACTAGATTCCTCTGAGCTTGCTTCTGAATCTGATTTTGCCATAAGACCCAAGTTAGCCTCCTCTGAGCTATCATCCGAGACTTCCTCTCCTTCTTCATCATCCCAGGTTGTTGCGAAGACCTTTTTCTTCTTTTTCTTTCCTTTGGTGTTTTTGAGAAGTGGGCAATTTTGTTTGAAGTGACCAGGCTTGTTGCAGTTATAGCAATTTAATTCATTTTTGGAATTGTCAGAATCTTTTGACCTATTACCACTCGTTTTCTTCTTGCGTGGCCTGAATCTCGACGATTTTCTAAGATTATTGACAGCCATTGCAAGTTCGTCAATTGGAACTTCTTCTTCTTCATCGCTCTCTTCTTTGCTCTTTAAGGCAATAGTCTTCTTCTTTGATTCGGAGTTGTTGCGTTCCTCCTTTGCTTTTAGCTCGAGCTCATATGTCATCAAGTTTCCAATCAAATCTTCCATGCTCAGTTTACTCAGATCTTTGGATTCTTGTATTGCTATGACTTTTGCCTCAAAGTTCATCGGTAAGACTCGTAGTATCTTCCTCACTAGCTCTACCTCAGTGAATACCTTCCCAAGTGCTTTAGCATTGTACACCAAGGTTGAGAAGTGTCAAAACATATCCTTTATGCTCTCGCCTTTGTCCATCACGAAGTTCTCGTATTCATTGCTGAACAGGGCTAGACGAGACTCCTTGACTTGAGAAGTTCCTTCATGTGTCACCTCCAAGGTATGCCAAATTTCCTGTGCTGCTTTACAGTGAGAAATTCTATTAAATTCAGTCTTATCAAGGGTACAGATCAAAGCATTCATAGCTTTAGCATTTGTAGTTTTTAATTTCTTATCATTAGCATCCCACCTACCCTTTGGTTTAGGAATCTCAGTATCACCAACAGTTATAGTGGGAGATTTATAGCCAGATTCAATAATATCCCAAAAATCATAATCAATAGAACTAAGATAAATACCCATCCTAACTTTCCAGTAAGCATAATCATTCCCATTAAACATAGGTGGCCTAACAATAGATTGCCCCTTAGAAAAAGCATTATTTGATGAATTCATGACTCTAGAGTTAAAGTAAAAATTACCAGGCTCTGATACCACTTGTAGGATCATGATTAACCCTAGAGGGGGGGTGAATAGGGTTGTAGCAAGTTTTCTCGAATTAAACACGTAATCAAACTGCAGATAAATAAATATGCTGAAAAGTAAATCACATACAAAATTTACCCAGCTTCGGCAACCCCTGCCTACTGCTGCATTCCCAGATTTCTATTAGAATTAAACAGTATCCCTCTTACAAACACTCTAACAGACTCGCACACCCTGCTACCGCCTATAGAGTTTTGTAAACTCGCACACCCTGCTCATTGAACTAATTCTAACTAGACAATCTGACACTACCTAAACCCTAGGTGGTGATTTACCCTGACTTGATTCAAAAAATTACAAATTTTAAAACAGAAAATAAGAAAAACAAGGGCAAATTTTAAATTGAGAACTTTAAATCAATTTTTCCCTAAAGTTAACCCGGCCCAAAATAAAACTAGAGAATTAAAAACTAAAGCCTTATTAATTTTAATAAGGTCGGCCCTATAATATTATCGCCCGCTCCTTTTGTTTGAGATAATGGCGACTTCGATTTTTCTTCTGGAATTCAGAAATTAGGGCTATGGCTCGATGCTTTGTTGCTCTGAATTAGGGCTTCGACTCGATTTTTGTTTATCAATTGATGGTCGCTTGCTCTGACAATAGATATCTCTCTTAGAAGCTGGCTTCGATTGCTATGACTTCATCGTTCGTTGCTCGGCTTCGGTATGTGATTTTTGCTCTGAGATTTCTTTAATTGCTTGAATTGATTATTCTTGCTTGCTCTCTGTCAGTGATGATTTGGGTATTTCTTTTCTTTGCATCCCACACTGTCAATGATGATATAGGGAGTGTTTATATAGGGTTTTCAAAACCCTAATACTTGCCTAATTTAATTTTCGTAATCTCCACGCTGTTAAAACTTTCCCTTTTTATTGCGGTGATATTTTGAGAAATTACTTTGAATCCACGGCTTTAATTTTGTGACGTTCGATCCTTTTTCTTGATCGATACAGTCAAAACTTTCCTAATTTAATTTTGACTTTGACTCTCTTAATTTGTTAACTCTTGATTAAAACACACAGTTTTGATTTTGTGATATTCTTTGGTTTTCTGGCTTCCTGTTCCTCTCGGCTTCGACTTGAATTGATTATGATATTGCTTTACTTCGTCTCTGACTTGTTCGCTGTTTCTGGTCATCTTCTCTGACCATTTGTTTTTTGTGATCGAGTTCTTTACCCATTGATGCATTCAGTAGCATTCATGCTTCATTTTTATCTAGTAGCTCTAGAGTCTTGTTCATGTCATCACTGCATAGCTGTGTTGCCATATTGATTCCTCTATTTGCTTTGGCTTCACTACTGTGTATATATATATATATATATAATACTGTTGTAGACTTGAACATAGTTCATCATCTTGTCTTCAACATGCAGTTTCATTGAGGCATGTTTTCTAGCCACTATTTTGACGATAGCTTGACTTGGATATGCATTAGTGTAGTCTGGTATCACCTGTGACTTGAGTTCATTGCTATGTCATTTTAAGTTACATCTTCATGTAGTCTAGTTCATGTGCATACTGCCTATACATGCTTGGTTCTTGATTTCTGGATTGATGTGCATGTGTTCACTTGATCATGGTTTCATTTTGATAGCTTCACTGTTATATGTGCATTGATGATCTTGTTTTCCTGTTGCATTTGTACTTGATACCATTCCCGTTGGTTTCACTTGAGTCTGGTCTTATGATGCATGTGTGCACTGTAATGATGAGCTAGTGTAGTGCTTATTGACATTTGAACTTGTTATTCTGGTTTGAGTTTTTCTTCCTTGACCTTGAGCTACTGTAGTGCACTACATTCTTGAAACTGTTTTGTATTCAGTTACATTGCACTGTCCATGCATGATGATCATCACTTTTGCACTTTGAGTTGTTGTATGCATTTGAGTTCATCCTTATTTGCATTGTTGTAGTTGCTTTTCTTCATACCTGAACTGGTTTTGAGTTGCAGACTTGAGTTTGTTTGTTCATGTGCACTACTTGTACACCATCTAGAGCTTGTTGTATTCATCTAGTCTGGTAGCTTCATGCATGTTGTACTAATGTGTATTTGCATTGACTTTTGTCCACTGTACTTCGAGTCATGTTGTCATGATTCTTGTATGTTGTCACTGCACACTGGTCTTGATTTCATTGGTGTCATTGTGTGCATTGTTGTACTCTGTTCACTTTTCACCTTTGGTCTCTGATGCATGCATTGTTGTTGAGTTCATGTGTACATTTTGATTTTGGTCGAGACCATTTGCACTTATGAATCTGATTTGGATTTGACCTTGTTTTTGGTTGACTGTGTGCACGAGTTGGCGAGGCAGTGCACACATGTATGAATGTACACGTGTGTATCGCAGCCACTCAAGATTATCTGTCCCTGATATAAATACTGATATGCACAGATATTACACAATCAAAGATGATGACAATAACCCATATATCTGAGACAACTATAAAAACAAATTTTATATTTTCTCAAATTAAAATTTGTTTCTTTTCAGATTACTGCTGTAGATGTTAATTATACAGGTACACAGGAGACATGACAAATACTGGAGCTGGACAATGCAGATAGACGTAGATGTGCAGAAGACTAAGTGTATGAGTGATGTAGTGAGGACAAAACTGTAATTATGAAATGTATGTATGAAATCATGAAATGTATGAACTCAGTGTATGAGCTGAAAACATTGTACTGTATAAAATATTATATTGAATAAAAAATACTAATTGAATTTGTTAAATTCTGTTCAATAGTATTATTATTCAATACGAATATTTATTCCTATATGTGTATAGTACAAACTGCAAACATATCTATATATTGATATATATTTTGTTATCATCAAACAATAAACACACATCAAACAGTTTACGATATTTTACATCTCCTATCAGTGTCTAACGTGTGTGCAATAACTTAAGAGATGTTCAGGATTCCATCTCCTAAGGATTCGTTAAAATATTTACATACATAGTACAATACGCTATTATAGTATGTCTACAGTAAAGTAAAGTATTAAAATAGCGTTAAGGCGTTACCCATATCCCCCTTAACACGTTTTTATAAATGCCATAGTCTATATAGTACTGTAAGCTGGTGGGCTATTAGGGAGCACTCCATAGGTACGACACAAACCAAACTTGTAGTGGGCCCGATAATGCATAAGACAAGGCACGCGAGGCAATGCCTAGGGTAGGATACTACCATTTTGCGGATTTGGACTCGTTGTAATGCATAGCAGCTACTACCGTCCACCTTGGAACACACTCCCATAATCAAAATCGAGGGGTGGCCACCAAATCAATCGCAAAGTAATAAATATGGTATCGATGAAGCATGTCCGATCGGAGGTGCGACCTCCCTTGGCCTGGCATGGTTCCTGTTTTAGTCATATCAAGTTGACCCGAGGGGCTCAGGGTTGCATTCATACCTCATGCAGTAATGTTCGCCAAATCATCCTACTACGTTCTAGATTCTCCACCATGTGCATAGTTGTTAAAGTGGTTTTCGGTACTAGTAGAGAGTATGACAATATCTGATCCCGGTCTCTTTAACAACCAAACGCTTATTTCACACTTGTTGGTTCTTTTACATTTCAAACAGTTCATACTTCATATCAAAATATCATATTCATTTCAAAACCATATCACTTTCGAAACCATAATTTACTTCAAAATCATAATCACTTTCAAATCATAATCATTTTGAAATCATATTCACTTTTTAAATCATTATTAACCTTAAATCATATTCATTCCAAAATCATAACTACAAAAAAAGGTAGAACTATCATATCAAAATATTTGCATTTAAATCAATTAAATCTAAATCATAAAAGTTTCAACTTTGAAAAGTTGAATATTGAATGTAGTTTATATATTGGAATAGTTATACATTAAAATAGTTTATATATTTAAAATAGGTTATAGATTTAAAATAGTTATATATTAGAATAGTTTATATCTTAGAAAAAGTTTATATTAAAATATAGTTATTAAAAGTTGTTTATAAATTTAAAATAAAATATTTTATAATTTAAAAATAGGTTATAGATTAAAATAGTTTATGGATTAGAAATAGGTTATATTTTAAAATAGGATATATTATAAATAGTTAATGTATTAAAAATTATTAATATATTAAAATGGTTTATATGAGAAAATAGTTTTATATGTTAAAGAGTTTGTAAATTAAAACAGTTTATATCGAAAATAGTTTCAAATTAGAATTGTTTCCTCCAATTTCACAAATCAATCCAAATCAACTTTAGTTCCAAAAATTCAATTTAAATCTATCTCAGTTCAACGATTTCAATTCAAAAGGCTAAAGGTTTCCATTCAATTTCTCATTAAAATCATTTCAATTTATCTTGATTTCAAATCCATGTTTGAACTACAAATTTAAACCACTTCAAATTCATTAGGTTTCAAAGTTTAAATATTCAAATGTTTACAATAACTCAATTTTTATAAATTTCATTTACATTTCAAAATTCAACTTTAAGATTTCAATTTAAATCCTTTAACAATTCATTTAAACAAATTTCAATTTCAACGTTTAAAATCTTAGAATTTTAAAACAATTCAGTTCATATAAATCAAATTTTATTTCAAAATATCATTTAACTGGATTCAAAAATTAAGGATTTAAAATCATTTAATTTAACCAATCCGGTATTCGTATATAATTTTCTACCCTATGGTCAAGTGATACGGATATATATCATTTCAACCCGTAATAAATTTAAATTTACGGGTATATATCATTTCAACCCGCGATCCCGAGAAAAATTCAAAATCCATAAAATCGCTCGAGTTTATCATTTCAACCCATAACGATTTTTTTCCTAATCTATAAGTCCATTCGGGTATGTATCATTTCAACCCATAGATTTTTTTCCTAACAGCAAACTAAGGGAACTTGTAGTGTGACAATAACATATAAATAAACATACATTCAATCATCCAAAAATATCAACAAATAAGCATCCATCACGATCATCATTCAAATCAACCAATAAATCACAACAAATAAACTGGTTATCATTATCTGGTATTTAACTAGTAATTAAATGCAATATTAATTTAAATGGTAATTGAATTAAAATAAACTCAAAGTAAATTTAAATGAAAATTTAAAATACCAAACAGTAACCAATAAATTTCTAATCACATCATAAATTCAATTTAACCAACATAGGATGATTTAGTATTTGTGAGTGGGTTAAATCACTCACTTTTGATTTGTCCTCGATTTAAAATCCAAAATTAGCCAAAAATTTAACAGTCTTAGAAAGTAGCCAAACCAATTCCATAACGTCTAGAATTTTGATACGATAGCAACAGAGAAAACCACACGTGAATCTGAGCTCGTATGCAAAATTGATTAATGTTAGAAGATTGGAAAATTTCGACTTCGGGTCTTACATTGGTCCACCGCCTCAAATACCAGGTGCTCGCTCTGAGTTTTTGCCAAAACAACTCGAGTCCCGAGTCATTTGGTTCCAGGCTTGAAGTCGCTGTAGGGTTTTTGCCTCTTGAACCCGAAGCGCGACCCGAAGTCGATGCAGAGTTTAATTTTTTTTGTTATTGAAATTGAAATTAGGGTTTTCAGCCCTTAAGAAGAAAGAGGAGATGAGTAGGAAGTGTATGTACAAACAATATAAAATGAAAAGGCTGCCAGGGTTTATAACAGCCTATATATAGGCAAAGGTAGGTAAGAACAAATGGACAGATCGAATTGGGTCAAAGCGATAACGACGACCCGAAAAGCTCGTTTCGTTTCCAAAATGAAAATGGGTCACCCAATATATCAAAATATATGTTTTTGATATTTTAAAACTCAATGGAACTAGTTTCAAACTCTAATTCCATTGTATACAAAAGTTAGCTTTTAAAATCAGATTATATTCATTTAAATCCTTTTAATTGATTTCTACGCGTTTCGAGCCTGCACGTTCAAACGATAAGTCTGATCGCTACGAAAATTTAAATCCTACAATAATTCACTGTTACGGATACGATGAAACTAGTTTTTTTAAATCCAAGACAGTGGCCAAAATGGCTAATTTTCACGTTAATAAAATAAATTATTATTAAATTGGTTTAATCACTTTTAAATTCAAATTTACAAGTTAACCATTTTATCATTCTTGATTACTAAAAATTTAATAATTTTTTTTAAAATAAATTTTCTTTATTAAACCTAAGATTTATTGCAACGACCCTAGATTTTAATTTAATTTAAATTTATAATTTAATGAATTTTTGAATAAAAAATTGTATAACTTATTTTAAATTGAAGCGAGTTTCCCCGATCGTAATAAAATTCTAAATTAAATCATTCAAATTTAAGAATTTGTATATATGTGAATATATATGTATATAGATATATATGAGTAAATTTGAATATATATGTGTATATTGGATTTGAAATATAATCTTAAATAATTGGTTTAATGATAATAATTAGAATTGATGGTTAATAATGGTTCGAGTTTATAAAATAATATAAACAAATTCACTTATAAAATAAATAAGAAATATATACATATATATATATATAGAAACATACAAAATTATAAATATGAATAAACATATTAACTAAAGATCTAACAACACATTGACATAGAAATTTATTTATATTGCAAAGTAAGAAAATATATAAGAAGTAAGAACTTAAATAAAGTATAAATATAAAAAACAAGACAAACAACTTTAATGCAAACCATCACTATATCATCTATCAGCCGAGTAAAGTAATGCAAGGCAAAGAAAATAAAGCAAAACAACACTTACATATTTATTAACATGCAAATCAAGACAAGCAATTGATGCTATGTCCTTAGCACACAACAAAATAGTACTCATAAAATCAAAACAACACTTTGCTGTAAGTCACACTACATGCTTTCATTAAGTGCAAGATATCAGCTATGCTTTCATTGATTGCTTTCAAACATACCCACACACAAAGTACAACCAAAAAGTTTTGCTTCAATACCTTAATAAAAATAGTACACTTCTTCTTTACATACATTCAAGTATCAGCTCGTTCAACACATAACTGACTAAATAAAAGTAAAAGGAGGTCAAAGTATTATCTTCAACTAAGGAAAAAAAACAAAAGAAAAAGTAATAAGACAGATTGAATCTCAGACTTTCAAAAGAAGGAAGAAAACTGCAGTTTTCAATACAAAGCTCTCTGTTTTCAAATATTTGCAAAGGTGAGTAAACCTGCCCTTCCTAAATTGAAATCCAAGTATTTAGTTATGGAATTTGTGCTTTGCTATGTGAAGAAATAAAAATATATAGTTCTGTATGTTTTCTTTCTGTGATACTGGGAATTGATTTGTCCCTTTAAACTTTGGTTTCAGAAAAAAAAAAGTTAATGTGGAGTATTTAATAAATCTTCATGCAAATGTTATAAATTTCAGATTTTTAAATAAAACAAGTTGTTTAAAATTGAGTCACGGTTAAAAATTTGTTTCAAGTTTGAACATCAAGTATTTGTCTCTGTAACTTGAGAATTTACAGTTAAAACAAAATCTTGTAATAAACTCAAGTAGATTAAATCATTGTTTTGATTTTATAACCTGAATAAACACACAAGGAGATGATTTTTAAAGCAAATATGATAAATTTTCATTTAGTATTTCCAGTGAAATTCACGTTTGAACAAAACTTGCATTTCTACAAATATCTCACAATCGAATAAATAATAAAAGTTGAAATTTGATTTGAAGCTAATATAAACATCTGTGGTGTTGAGAAAATTTTTGAATAATTTTTCAAATGCATGAATTTGTTGAACGAATCAAATTTAGGGTTTAACCCTGAGTTTTACAGTGAGTTGGAAGAATGGTGATTTCGTCACCATAGAGCGATCGAGCTGCACGCAATTTTGGGTGAAGGAAGTATGGTGAGTAGCGAAGCCTTTGCCGAAAGTGTAGAGATTCAGGTGGTAGGAGCTTCGAAGACGTGGCAGTTTCCGGTGGATGTGGTTGATTTCAGTTTTGACCTGAGGACTAAATTTTGAATTGAGATGGAATCGTGATATCTGGATGGTCGTGGATGATGTCAAGGTTGTTTTCGACTTGTCGGAGACCAGAAGAATGGCTGGAGGAGGATGGCACATCGGTGCACGTGCATGGCCTTGCGATGTGTCAGGAGGTGTTCAGGTGTGAATAACTCAAGTTGATTCTCGAGTAAGAATGATGATTTCCTCGGGGTCATACTCGAGTACGCGGGCTCCTGATGCTTTCGTTTAGTTTGAAAACTTAAATTTAACTTAACTCAACTGGGAAAAAAACAAAAGAAAAAAAAAGAAGAGAGAAGAAGAAGTGTTACGGGAATGGCTCGGGTGATTTTGGAGGGTAACTCGAAACCTTTGTCGAACAAATCATGGGAAGTCTCGGGTTTTGGACAAACTGCAGTATTGCAGTAATGTAGAAGTTGAGTAAATTTGTTTTTTTTTTCAAATTTGTCTAAAACATTGTGAGCTTAGAAAATGTTTAATAGTTAAGCTAAGTTTTTGTTCAAGTTTTAATTATTTTAGTCAAAAGCTTAACGATGTTCTTAAACACTTAAATTATTTTAGTTAAGAAATTATTTTAGGTTAAGTGTAGAGTTAATTAACTCTTAAGTTTGTAGTTAATAATAAAGTGATTCGACATTTAAAGAGGACTTTTAAGGGTTAACTACATGGAGTAATTAAAATTAAAAGAATCATTTCTAAAAAGTAATTAAGAATAACTACTTTATAATTTAAATTAAGGATAATTAAATCATTAATTAAAGGAAAATATATAATTATTTAATTATGTGATAGATTGATTATAATCACACTACTAATTCATCTAATTGTTAGATGATTGATTATTATTGAAATGCTTTGAGCAGTCTGATATCCCTGTTTGTAATTGTGATGCTTTGTGATATGAATTACTTTATGCTGAACTGTGATTTGTAGTTTGTTTCTATATATCTGTGAAAACCCTTGGCCGTAAAAAGGCACTTGAATTTCGATGCGACAGGGAGTCGGATTTCCAGTTGGTTATCCGAAACCCACATCGAATTGTAATAGTGAATCTTTGTTGACTGATAAATTTATTTTATCTATGTATCTGTGAATGAAGATAAGCGATATCGATTATACTACTTATCGATATATCTATGATGATTGATGTTGCACTATTGTGTGTAAAACCCCTGGACCACACTGTTACACACACAAATATGGATTCCACGTGGAAATCGGTTAAGTCACAGATAATTTAAATTTGATGTTTTTGTAATTGAAATTTTAATTTCAATTAATTTTGGAAATGAATTTGGGTTAAATATTAAAGCTTTTGAAATGGAGTTTTTAAGATAAAAGTTATTTTAAATAACTTAATCAAATTTCCAATTTAAATAATTTAATTTGAAATTTGATTTCAAAATAATTTGGAAATTGAATTCCATGTTTGTAAATTACGGTTAAAAATGTTATAAATGTGTTTATATGAAGTTAAACTATTTTAAAATATTTGTTTGAGAATTTGAATTTAAATCCAAGGATTTTAACTCGTATAAATGAATCAGATTTTCTGAAATGAAACTGGTTGTTTTCAAATGATAGAAGCTTTCAAATAAGAAAAGAAATTCCAGTTTAATTAAAGGAATTTCAAGATTGAATTGAAAATGTTTTTTCCAAGTTATGAATGAATCTTTTTGAAAGCAATGAATTGAATCTGTTTATTTTTAACAGATTTAAAATGATGATTTATTTAAACCATTCGAAATGAAATTGTTTTGAAAGCTATAAGTTAAATCTTTGATTTAAAGATTTAACGAGTTAAATTGAAATGGAAACTGATTTGGAAAATCTATGAATGAATCTTTTGTTTAAAAGATAAAAATGTGGAAATTGTTTAAACCGTTGTAGGTTGTTAAAATGAATCTTTTTGTTTAAAGATTTGAAAATGGTAATTTGTTAGACCATTTGAAAAGAGAAGTTTGGGTAATAAGTTGTGACTTAATTGAAATCCCAATATCCATATATTTTTAAATATTTCGCTCACTATTTGGGTTAGCCGGGAAAGGGCCTTTGGGTCGTATAACCCATTCCGAATATGTGATACGTCGTATATGGATAACATTTGAAGATTGGTGGTGAAGACTGGATATTCACGAGAACGAAAGGATAACTCGTCGATTGTCTCTGCACCGAGTAGCGCCCGGTATAAAGATTCCCTAAGTGATGGGAAATCCGGACGGGATTGTGGATACCCGGATTTGCAAGGGCTTCGTAAGAAGTGCCTTCGGTTCTGTTCGAACCCAGAATAGACTTGTATCGTTACATGTCTGACATTACGCTTTGAGATATAAAGCCGATTCCTTTCAAATACATTTCTGTTGGTGGCAGAGAATTTATTCTCTTAGCTTAACACCCTTCTCTGAGATGTACAAGCTCAGAGGTTATGTAGTTGAAATTTATCAGCGATATATCCCAATTTGGTAATGTGGCATGTTGAGTGTTGCTGTGTGATGATCAGTGTTTGATCATTTGTGATATGATCATTTGTTTGATCATTTATCTTTGTGATCATAGGTTGATCATCTATTGACCCAAAGCATGGCTTTGTGACAAAGCGTAGCTTTGTGGACGAGACTTCGTCGAACCTCACAACCCGGTAATGGTTGAAACAGGAATTGTGCGGCAAGGTTTTCAGGGGTAGCTCCACTAGGGTATGACCATTCCTTCTGGAAAAGGGTAGTATCATGGTGTGGAGCCCAGATACTTACTCATGTGGATACACTTTATTTATGATGTGTGATGTTGGTTTCGAGGCGCCTCGGATAAAGGTCCCAAAGGACCGGGGGTGGCATATCTCAGGTTTTGTATACTCCCTTGGGAAAAGGGGTAGCCGGCCTTGTTTGGCAGAGAACGGTTTGGTTCTCGGAGCGTCCCGCCAGAGGCGTTTCTTTCGTGGAATAGGAAGTTCCTTAGCCTGACCATTTGTTGGAAATCCATCTTCCAAATACGAGACCTGTACGGTTTTAGTTGTAGAACCTGCCGTCTACTTATGGTGGCGCCCCACTGTTTGGATGGTAGCTATAGTAGGCATACGATACTGGTCGTATGTTGGCTAAGATTGATATTCTATTTTCGAAATGTTTTCTACACTATGCACTAATAATAATATCAAAAAATGATTTGATTTTGCGTAGTAAGCATCTTTGACTATCATAAGGAGAAATCTTCTCCAATTCTGCGTTTGCACTGTGTGTGTGGCGGGAGGCCTTATGGTAGTTTCATTTTTCAAAAGCATTGCGAATTGACTTTAAAATTCTCTTGTTGTTCATTTTTAAAGATAAACTGTTTTTGTTGCTCACACCAGTCCCATGACTGATCCGGAGTTTATTGTTTCCTTCCTAAACTATGGATGCTAAATTTTTTCTACATGAGCAGTCTAGAGTTGGGTTTTTTTTAGATAGTCAGGATTAGTAGATTTTCTGGAGCTAGTTCAGTCTTTGGATATGGACTGCACTTGCTTATCTTTGTGCATCGTTATTGGGAGTTCGAGCCATTTCTAGATTAGTGCTTCGAAGATGGAGATTATCCGCTGCTGATGTGATCGTTTTCTTTTCCGCTGCTATTTGTTGTATCATATCTCTGATGTATATAGATATTCATTGTATCATCATTGTATCTGGATATTTTATCAGATGTTGTATATCAATGTATTATTCATTTCTTCCGCTGTGTTATTTACTTAACTGTGTTATAAGCTCCGGAGAACCAGATTTGGCATTTGAATCTACCGCATTTTGAGTACAAGTGGAGTACGGGTGCCGATTTTCGAAGGCTGACTTTTGGGTCTTTACATTTGGTATCAGAGCTAAGGTTAAACTTTAGCTCAGGAGTATAACACGTTAAGTAGCTCATTAGAGATAGGGTGAAGTATCCCTAGAATGAGTATATCCTTATGATATCTGTCTGAACATCTCAGTAAATTCTCTTACTATCCACTGATAGTGAGTATGAGTACAAGAAGAGGACGAGATAGGGGACAAGGGAATACGACTATAAATGGTCAATACCCTACAACAGTGGAAACAACTTTCTTATCAATCTCCTTTGATTCGTTTTCAAATTCTTTTCATTTCTTCGTACCAGCTACAAGAAGAAGTTTTGGTATGGTCATGGCTCTACGAATCATTATAGAAAATTCTTACTTCGTATCTTCATCAGCTTTTTGATTTAAATCTTAATGGATTTGAAATTGGAAATTTTAATTTGAGGTAAATTGATTAAATAAATATGAAAGCTAAATTTGAATTGTATTAATAAAACGATTTCGTTCAAAACCAAAATTGAAATTTAGTTGTAATTTCTTTTGAATACCAAAGTCCGAAGAGGGACAAATTGGTATGTATTCTGAGATATTCCGACTTGAATTCGGAACCCGTATCTTATGTTTGAGGAGTTATAGGAGATCAAATCTGTCTATCTATCTCTGTTGTTTTCGTGCCTGCGAATTTCGAGGATGAAATTCTTTTAAGGGGGGAAGTTTGTAACGACCCTAGATTTTAATTTAATTTAAATTTATAATTTAATGAATTTTTGAATAAAAAATTGTATAACTTATTTTAAATTAAAGCGAGTTTCCCCGATCGTAATAAAATTCTAAATTAAATCATTCAAATTTAAGAATTTGTATATATGTGAATATATATGTATATAGATATATATGAGTAAATTTGAATATATATGTGTATATTGGATTTGAAATATAAACTTAAATAATTGGTTTAATGATAATAATTAGAATTGATGGTTAATAATGGTTCGAGTTTATAAAATAATATAAACAAATGCACTTATAAAATAAATAAGAAATATATATATATATATATAGAAACATACAAAATTATAAATATGAATAAACATATTAACTAAAGATCTAACAACACATTGACATAGAAATTTATTTATATTGCAAAGTAAGAAAATATATAAGAAGTAAGAACTTAAATAAAGTATAAATATAAAAAACAAGACAAACAACATTAATGCAAACCATCACTATATCATCTATCAGTCGAGTAAAGTAATGCAAGGCAAAGAAAATAAAGCAAAACAACACTTACATATTTATTAACATGCAAATCAAGACAAGCAATTGATGCTATGTCCTTAGCACACAAAAAAATAGTACTTATAAAATCAAAACAACACTTTGCTATAAGTCACACTACATGCTTTCATTAAATGCAAGATATCAACTATGCTTTCATTGATTGCTTTCAAACATACCCATACACAAAGTACAACCAAAAAGTTTTGCTTCAATACCTTAATAAAAACAGTACACTTCTTCTTTACATACATTCAAGTATCAGCTCGTTCAACACATAACTGAGTAAATAAAAGTAAAAGGAGGTCAAAGTATTATCTTCAACTAAGGAAAAAAAACAAAAGAAAAAGTAATAAGACAGATTGAATCTCAGACTTTCAAAAGAAGGAAGAAAACTGCAGTTTTCAATACAAAGCTCTCTGTTTTCAAATATTTGCAAAGGTGAGTAAACCTGCCCTTCCTAAATTGAAATCCAAGTATTTAGTTATGGAATTTGTGCTTTGCTATGTGAAGATATAAAAATATATAGTTCCGTATGTTTTCTTTCTGTGATACTGGGAATTGATTTGTCCCTTTAAACTTTGGTTTCAGAAAAAAAAAAGTTAATGTGAAGTATTTAATAAATCTTCATGCAAATGTTATAAATTTCAGATTTTTAAATAAAACAAGTGGTTTAAACTTGAGTCACAGTTAAAAATTTGTTTCAAGTTTGAACATCAAGTATTTGTCTCTGTAAGTTGAGAATTTACAGTTAAAACAAAATCTTGTGATAAACTCAAGTAGATTAAATCATTGTTTTGATTTTATAACATGAATAAACACACAAGGAGATGATTTTTAAAGCAAATATGATAAATTTTCATTTAGTATTTCCAATGAAATTCACGTTTGAACAAAACTTGCATTTCTACAAATATCTCACAATCGAATCAATAATAAAAGTTGAAATTTGATTTGAAGCTAATATAAACATCTATGGTGTTGAGAAAATTTTTGAATAATTTTTCAAATGCACGAATTTGTTGAACGAATCAAATTTAGGGTTTAACCCTGAGTTTTACAGTGAGTAGGAAGAATGGTGATTTCGTCACCTTAGAGCGATCGAGCTGCACGCAATTTTGGGTGAAGGAAGTATGGTGAGTAGCGAAGCCTTTGCCGGAAGTGTAGAGGTTTAGGTGGTAGGAGCTTCGAAGACGTGGCAGTTTCCGGTGGATGTGGTTGATTTCAGTTTCGACCTAAGGACTAAATTTTGAATCGAGATGGAATCGTGATATCTGGATGGTCGTGGATGATGTCGAGGTTGTTTTCGACTTGTTGGAGACCAGAAGAATGGCCGGAGGAGGATGGCGCATCGGTGCACATGCACAGCCTTGCGATGTGTCAAGAGGTGTTCAGGTGTGAATAACTCGAGTTGATTCTCGAGTAAGAATGATGATTTCCTCGGGGTTATACTCGAGTACGCGAGCTCCTGATGCTTTTGTTTAGTTTGAAAACTTAAATTTAACTTAACTCAACTGGAAAAAAAAAGAAAAAAAAAGAAGAGAGAAGAAGAAGTGTTACTGAAAGGGCTCGGGTGATTTTGGGGGGTAACTCGAAGCCTTTGTCGAACAAATCATGGGAAGTCTCGGGTTTTGGACAAACTGCAGTATTGCAGTAATGTAGAAGTTGAGTAAATTTGTTTTTTTTTCAAATTTGTCTAAAACATTGTGAGCTTAGAAAATGTTTAACAGTTAAGCTAAGTTTTTGTTCAAGTTTTAATTATTTTAGTCAAAAGCTTAACGATGTTCTTAAACACTTAAATTATTTTAGTTAAGAAATTATTTTAGGTTAAGTGTAGAGTTAATTAACTCTTAAGTTTGTAGTTAATAATAAAGTGATTCGACATTTAAAGAGGACTTTTAAGGGTTAACTACATGGAGTAATTAAAATTAAAAGAATCATTTCTAAAAAGTAATTAAGAATAACTACTTTATAATTTAAATTAAGGATAATTAAATCATTAATTAAAGGAAAATATATAATTATTTAATTATGTGATAGATTGATTATAATCACACTACTAATTCATCTAATTGTTAGATGATTGATTATTATTGAAATGCTTTGAGCAGTCTGATATCCCTGTTTGTAATTGTGATGCTTTGTGATATGAATTACTTTATGCTGAACTGTGACTTGTAGTTTGTTTCTGTATATCTGTGAAAACCCTTGGCCGTAAAACGGCACTTGAATTTCGATGCGACAAGGAGTCGGATTTCCAGTTGGTTATCTGAAACCCACATCGAATTGTAATAGTGAATCTTTGTTGACTGATAAATTTATTTTATCTATGAATCTGTGAATGAAGATAAGCGATATCGATTATACTGCTTATCGATATATTTGTGAGGATTGATGTTGCACTATTGTGTGTAAAACCCCTGGACCACAATGTTACACACACAAATATGGATTTCACGTGAAAATCGGTTAAGTCACAGATAATTTAAATTTGATGTTTTTGAAATTGAAATTTTAATTTCAATTAATTTTGGAAATGAATTTGGGTTAAATATTAAAGCTTTTGAAATGGAGTTTTTAAGATAAAAGTTATTTTAAATAACTTAATCAAATTTCCAATTTAAATAATTTAATTTGAAATTTGATTTCAAAATAATTTGGAAATTGAATTCCATGTTTGGAAATTACGGTTAAAAATGTTAAAAATGTGTTTATACGAAGTTAAACCATTTTAAAATATTTGTTTGAGAATTTGAATTTAAATCCAAGGATTTTAACTCGTATAAATGAATCAGATTTTCTGAAATGAAACTGGTTGTTTTCAAATGATAGAAGCTTTCAAATAAGAAAAGAAATTCCAGTTTATTTAAAGGAATTTCAAGATTGAATTGAAAATGATTTTTCCAGGTTATGAATGAATCTTTTTGAAAGCTATGAATGGAATCTGTTTATTTTTAACAGATTTAAAATGATGATTTATTTAAACCATTCGAAATGAAATTGTTTTGAAAGCTATAAGTTAAATCTTTGATTTAAAGATTTAACGAGTTAAATTGAAATGGAAACTGATTTGGAAAATCTGTGAATGAATCTTTTGTTTAAAAGATAAAAATGTGGAAATTGTTTAAACCGTTGTAGGTTGTTAAAATGAATCTTTTTGTTTAAAGATTTGAAAATGGTAATTTGTTAGACCATTTGAAAAGAGAAGTTTGGGTAATAAGTTGTGACTTAATTGAAATCCCAATATCCATATATTTTTAAATATTTCGCTCACTATTCGGGTTAGCCGGGAAAGGACCTTTGGGTCGTATAACCCATTCCGAATATGTGATACGTCGTATATGGATCGCATTTGAAGATCGGTGGTGAAGACCGGATATTCACGAGAACGAAAGGATAACTCGTCGATTGTCTCTGCACCGAGTAGCGCCCGGTATAGAGATTCCCTAAGTGATGGGAAATTCGGACGGGATTGTGGATACCCGGATTTGCAAGGGCTTCGTAAGAAGTGCCTTCGGTTCTGTTCGAACCCGGAAAAGACTTGTATGGTTACATGTCTAACATTACGCTTTGAGATATAAAGCCGATTCCTTTCAAATACATTTCTGTTGGTGGCGGAGAATTTATTCTCTTAGCTTAACACCCTTCTTTGAGACGTACGAGCTCAGATGTTATGTAGTTGAAATTTATCAGCGATATATCCCAATTTGGTAATGTGGCATGTTGAGTGTTACTGTGTGATGATCAGTGTTTGGTCATTTGTGATATGATCATTTGTTTGATCATTTATCTTTATGATCATAGGTTGATCATCTGTTGAACCAAAGCATGGCTTTGTGACAAAGCGTAGCTTTGTGGACGAGACTTCATCGAACCTCACAACCCGGTAATGGTCAAAACAGGAATTGTGCGGCAAGGTTTTCAGGAGTAGCTCCCCTAGGGTATGACCATTCCTTCTGGAAAAGGGTAGTATCATGGTATGGAGCCCAGATACTTACTCATGTGGATACACTTTATTTATGATGTGTGATGTTAGTTTCGAGGCGCCTCGGATAAAGTTCCCAAAGGACCGGGGGTGGCATATCTCAGGTTTTGTATACTCCCTTAGGAAAAGGGGTAGCTGGCATTGTTTGGCAGAGAACGGTTTGGTTCTCGGAGCGTCTCGCCAGAGGCGTTTCTTTCATAGAATAGGAAGTTCCTTAGCCTGACCATTTGTTGGAAATCCATCTTCCAAATACGAGACTTGTACGGTTTTAGTCATAGAACCTGCCGTCTACTTATGGTGGCGCCCTACTGTTTGGATGGTAGCTATAGTAGGCATACGATACTGGTCGTATGTTGGCTAAGATTGATATTCTATTTTCGAAATGTTTTCTACACTATGCACTAATAATAATATCAAAAAATGATTTGATTTTGCGTAGTAAGCATCTTTGACTATCATAAGGAGAAATCTTCTCCAATTCTGCGTTTGCATTGTGTGTGTGGCGGGAGGCCTTATGGTAGTTTCATTTTCCAAAAGCATTGCGAATTGACTTTAAAATTCTCTTGTTGTTCGTTTTTAAAGATAAACTGTTTTTGTTGCTCACACCAGTCCCATGACTGATCCAGAGTTTATTGTTTCCTTCCTAAACTCTAGATGCTCAAAATTTTTCTACACGAGCAGTCTAGAGTTGGGTTTTTTTTCAGATAATCAGGATTAGTAGATTTTCTGGAGCTAGTTCAGTCTTTGGATATGGACTGCACTTGCTTATCTTTGTGCATCTTTATTGGGAGTTCAAGCCATTTCTAGATTAGTGCTTTGAAGATGGAGATTATCCGCTGCTGATGTGATCGTTTTCTTTTCCACTGCTATTTGTTGTATCATATCTCTGATGTATATAGATATTCACTGTATCTTCATTGTATCTGGATATTGTATCAGATGTTGTATATCAATGTATTATTCATTTCTTCCGCTGTGTTATTTACTTAACTGTGTTATAAGCACCGGAGAACCAGATTTGGCATTTGAATCTACGGCATTTTGAGTACAAGTAGAGTACGGGTGCCGATTTTCGAAGGCCGACTTTTTGGTCTTCACATTTATATATTACACGAATTACAGCATTCAATTATAATGGTAATAAATTCATTAATTATAATTTTAAAATTCCAATAAATTCATTTATTTTGATTTCACTCTTATTATTTAATCAATTATTACCTTATGAATATAATTAATGTTGGTTTATATTTTATTACATTCATATTTTATAGTTATCATCTTTTACCATATTAACTGTAATAATTAATTACATTAATTTTCGATGATTTCCAAATCAATTTCAACAGATTAAATAATAAGATAATAAATAAGCAATTGTTACTTTTACGTAATTTAATCACATTTATGAGTTTATTGTTTACAACAAAATTATAAATTTATGTACAAATAATTGATTTCATGTTATATACTAAAACCAATAAATAAAATAACATACAATTTCATTATTAATACAACATTGAACTTATTTTCTTGTTTACATTTATCACAACATTAACTTTACAATTAATTCAATTGATTGAAATTACATTAAAATATTTATTAATTACATTAAATCAACATTATTAAATTACATTCTAAATGATTTCATCAATAAATCATAAATTTTTTATTTCACACAATATTAAATTTCTAAAATCTTATTACATTTAATAGTTTTAATTATCAAAATTTACGGGTCATTACATAACCAGGTAGGACAGGGTACTTAATTACCTAATTTCAATCTTAAACATCACCTCTCTAGTCACCATACTAAGTGCGCAAGCTTAAGTAGTTAGCTCTAATATAACTAATTTGGACCGCACAGGCTATTAGGCTCCGATACAATTGTTGAACTGGGACAGCCCACAGCAGAAGAAATGGGTAAATTTCAAAAAATTTACCATTTTGGATCTTTAATGGACCTATGAAGTCTAAAGGTGTATAGATTCAATCTAATAAAGTTTTTAAATAAAATCTTATTTTATTTAAAAATTGATTAAAAGAAGTTTTTAATTCTTAAATATACAATGTATCAAATACACCCAATAATTACTCAAAAAGGTAATTAAGAGTAAGAACTTTTCGCTCTTTCTCCAAAACTTGTGTAATTTAGAGAAGGAAACCTTCTGTTTATTTTTATAAAAGTTATGAAATTAATCAAGGGCATAATATGCTTTATATGGAGAGAGAAACCTTTTATTTCTCTCTTTTTTAATTAAATTGATTGATACATTAAATGCCATTAATTAGCAATTAATAAATGACATAAAATGTAAGTTTTTCCAAATATATTCTAGTGTGAATAATGAATGTGCAACATTGTGGTGTTTATAAATGAAATGAATTTTCACATTTATTTACATATATGCGTATTTATACAATTGATGGTTACAATTGTGGTATAATATGCCAA
This sequence comes from Allium fistulosum, assembly GCA_030737815.1. NCBI lineage: Eukaryota > Viridiplantae > Streptophyta > Magnoliopsida > Asparagales > Amaryllidaceae > Allium > Allium fistulosum. Next base: position 717,523,129 of record CM060905.1, on the reverse strand, counting down.
AATTTATAACCATCCATACAATACTTGTAAATTAGATTGTAGTTTTAATTTTATGATACTAACACCAAATGAAGCAATACTTGAATAAGTAATAATTGGAAGCAAATGATTATTTATATTCTACGAACTTGTAACAACCCAAAATTTTGGCCATTGAATTTTTAATACTTAATTTATTTTCAATATTAAATAATTTGATTTTGGAATTTGATAACTTATATTCAAATATAAGGATTGTTTAAATATTCGGATTTTTGAATTAAATATGAATTTAATAATTTTATTTAACTCCTTTTAATTAATAAATAGTATTAGTGAATTCAATTTGTAAATTTATTAGTAACAATAAATAGATCAGATAAATATCAATAATGTGATTGAAGAATAAAAAATGGTATTTTAATTTGTGAAATTAACATTCTATGGCATTGTCTCTCTTTAACAAAACTAGTGCCATTGGAACCAGAATAATAAATTATTGTACGCCGACAAGTTTCGTGACGATCGGATGTACTGTGTGATCGAGTGAGCTCGAAAAGCGTAATGATTAATTTTAGAAAATTTAAATATTACAATTTGATTTAAAAATATAACTTCTGTATACGATAGAATTAGCTCTTGAAAATAGTTCCTTTGAGTTTGGAATAAGGGTATTTAGGTAGGATCGCCTATGTGCACGTCTCGATTGGAGTTCGAGAAAATTCGAACGTGAATAGTATCGAGTGGGTTCTCTATATAAGGACCTTAACTTCATTATTTTGGCCCAAACCCTAAATGAAAACGTTGGCAACCATTTTCAATTTCTCCATCCAGCAGCCCTCCTCCAATGAGGTGATGATGTTTTCTGGCGAAGTCGACAACTGCAAAAAGGACCGCCGTGAGGTGGGGGACATAGTGGATAATGGGATCGTCGAATGAGGTAGCATAGCGGTGGAAATCCCTTGATGATCGGCGCAACACTTCTTATCGTTTTCTTGGCGACGATGTGGAGTTGGAGCACGATTGGCGATGTGTCAAGGAAGGCTGGGCATCATTTTGCCGAAGTATGGAGGCGCCTAGAGAGGTGAGGCGGTGGCAGCGGTTGTTGATGACGGAGACGTCAACATTTGATCGTGTGCGGCCATCGAGATGTATAAGAGGGTGATTAAGTCATTAATTAGGTTAATTAAGTGATGTAATTAATATTAATTATATTATTTAATTACAAAATCTTATTAAACACGTATCTATTTCATACGACGTCCAAATAAAAACGGTCAGTTGCTTTGTACTCGTGGAGTGATATATACAATTTGGAATTGGATTATAGGAATTGGAGCTTATAGAATTTCAAGTTAAAATCAAACGCTATTCTACTTTAGATGGAACAAAAATGCTTGACAATAACTGGAATTCCGGTAAGTTAAACTCACATTTTTGGTTAATCATATTTTATAGTAGATAAAAAAATTATTTATTGCCTACTTGGATGTTGGTTTATATTGTTGTTTGATTGATTGTTTGGATTTGATTCCCGTTTTAGAAATTCATATAACTATATATTATTGTTTGTTCCCTCCTAGTAGCGGATGACATAAATAACCATTTTGTTACAGGGGACAAAAAGAAGAAGTCAAAGTGTTATCGTAGAGAACGGGCCGCTACGGAACACATCGAAAAATAAACATACATATATATGATTTATAGGGTATCTTTGTAGAGGGACCCAAAGGGGTTTCTCGCCATTATTTATTTATTTACTGTTATCTACATCTCATTTCTATTCTTTTATTGCTTATATTGATGTTTAGTTAAATAATTATGACAGTCTATTTGAATTGTTTAAGTGTCGTTATAGCGATTTTTTTGCTATATCATCACTTATTGAATATCGTCTCCCGAAACCCTTATGTCTTGAACTTGAGCTTGTATTTTTACAAAATGGATTTTTATAATTCATTAATCATTTTGATTAATGATATTTGAATTTAATCAATCGTTTTACTTAATAATGTTTCGATTTAATTGATCATTTTAATTAATGATATTTGAGTTTAATTAATTATTTTAATTAATGATGTCTTAAATTTAATTAATCATTTTAATTAATGATGACTGAATCAATTAATCGTTTTAATTGATGTTATTTGAATTTAATTACTAATTGTAATTAATGATGTTTAAAATTAAGTTAATTATTTCAATCAATGGCATTTTAAAAGTTAATTAACCGATTTAATAAAAGAGTTTAAGGTAAATCAACTGAATTAATAAAAAGGGCATTTCACCAAAAGGACAAACTTTGCAGTTCAATTAGTTTCTAGGACACACATCCACATAAATTAATTTCAAGGTCAAAATCAGCAGAATAATTACTTTTAAGGACAAAGTCAGCAGTCCAATTACTTTCAAGAACATAATTTCATAAATTTTTAGCCCTTAAAAACTAATTATTTTGCATTTTGTCCTTAAAAGTAATTATTTCAATTGTGTGTCCTAAAAATTAATTGCGTTTTCTAAAGAAGCCCTTATGGCTAATTTCCACTTAATAAAAAGTGTTTAAAGTTACTTAATTGATTTAATAAAAATGTTCTAAAGTTAATGAATTAATTTGATAAAAGTGTTTAAAGATAATTGATTAATTTATAAAAATTTATAAAGGTATTTAAACTGATTTATTATCCTTTGGGATAACATGTGTTAGTTAAATTTATAAAGGCTGGTTTATAAATAGAAAAATCTTTTGATTGAAATTGTTTAAAATAAAGCTAAGTGTAGAATGTTTTGGGTTTATAGTAAACCATGTTTTAACGGCATTTTTTTACCATTGTTTTAATACACTTAGTATTATAATTTTCCATTTAAAAATAATATTTCAAAGAGATTTTTACTGTATTTTAGAAATATTTGAAAAGTGAAAATCAAGCCCAAGTGTAGATTAAATGCTGTAAAAGTTTGATTCATTTATTAGTGGAAAGCGTATGCGATTTAATTTCCATACACAAATCACTTTGTTATTTCTGATAGTTGATGTATCGATTATCGATTTCGATTCCGCTATATTATTTGTATTTCATCACTCTAAGACGATGTGTTGCTTTATTTGATCTTTGTTATCCTTTGTCGAAAATGACTAAAACCAAAGAGTATGTAAGGGGGGCACCCTCCTAGTCATTGTTGTGCTTCATCATTCTAAGACGATTTATCGCTCATTTTAAGCATTGTCATCCAACACCGTGAAAAACTAAAACCAAAAAGCGAGTGGGAGCCAAGCCATGTGGGTCGCACCTATTAGGGTATATTCACATTCATCTAGAGAAGTCGATAGCATGCATGTGTTGATATGAGTATATTCAGATGCCTGTGGATGTTATAGGGTCCAGCTTGGAAGTTACCGAGAGTGTTGTGTGTTTGGCGTGGACTCTCAAGTATATTTTATCTAGAGTTATACTTTCGATGTAGGAGGGAGCACCCTTCTAGTTATGTTGGATAAATTTATTTATCTTATTTTATCTTGAACCTTGGAATTGATCTTTTCATCTTTTGTGTTACGTCAATCCAAGATGATTTGTACTTATTCAAGTATTACTATCCTTTGCCGGAAATGTCTAAAACCAAAGATCGGGTAAGGGGGGGCGCACCCTCCTTGTCATTTGTTGAAAAATTTCCCTTTACTTATTTAACTCAAATCTTTGAATTATGTCTGGTAATTTTCTTCGAGAAGTGTCTGAAGCTCTTCTCAATGTCTAATTATATTTGTCCATTCTATAAGTTTTGATTTTTTTGATACCTATGTACATGCTTTCTTGTTTGGATTATTGTTTGATCGTTTTCCATTTCTTTATATATGGATGTTGTTCTTGTGGGGGAAAACCCGTTCAGCTTTTAGCGGCATGGTCTCACAGAATTATTCAACTTTAGCCTTATTACTTGAGTTTTCTCATGCTAGTTTTGCAAACTGATTCGGGTGTTATTTTATTATAATGCTAGGGTTAGATCGAGTTTTTCCTAGGTTGGCTTTAGTGATATGGAGTTACTGGAGAAGAGCTGGATGTTTACCTAGCATAGTGTTTTATTTTCCACTGTATTATATTGTATACCTATAAGCAATTGTAAGGTAAGAATTTTATAACTATCCACTGATAAGGTTTATTTTTAACTATGATGTACTCTGTATTTTGGAGTAATAGTTTTTACTGTCTTTGTTATATTATTTGTTGTCGATTCCGTTGTGAGATTCTGATTTCCCTATTCTCTATTCTTTTCTTTTTATTTTACTATAACAATCCGCCTTTTTGGCAATTGGATGTTTGGCATTTGAATACTGTGAATGTATTTGGTGTTGACTTTCAATGGTAGGAAAGGCAGGTCGTTATAATACTTATGACCATAAATGAAAATTTTAAAATACACATAAAGACACTTTTAATGCACATTAAACACACTAAAATGCACTTTAAATTACAGAACAATTTTATAACTAAATAGATGTTTGCATATATATATATATATATATATATATATGAATATAGAGATTAAGAAAAACATGTGTATGTGTATATATATCTATATAACAATTTTTCTTTGTTTTAACGAAAAAGACAAAGAATGGTCCGGATTTATTATTGTCGAACATATCAGATGGCTGGAATTCATCCATGTCAGCAAACAAATCATGTTTTCTTAACTCCGTTAATTCTCATAATGCTAACACCTGTTAATAAAAAAAAGGAGTTACGATAACTACTAAAAATCCAAATCTGTGACTACTTATACTCCATTATCGTTACAACCATGTAACGACCCATATTTTTCAACCATTTAAAAATATTAAATTTAATATAATTTTTGAAAAAAAATGGTTAAGAACAAAAATATAAGATGTTAAAAAACAATTAAAGTGAGCGAATGTGTAATAGGATAAAAGATGATAATAATATAAATATAATAATAAAAGTTTACATTTAATATGAAATTTATCGCGCGTTTGTGTTGAAATGAAATAAATGTTTTAATGAAAATAAAAGAATATTTTGAGAAAAATAAAATACACGTTTTCATCCTAAAAGTAAGTAGAATTTTATCAAAAAAGAAATTTTGGGTTTGGAGACAATATTTTACGGTCGTTGAAAAATAACCGTAGTCTATATAGAATTTATTTTGATGTGTAAACTCAAAATTTCAATAAACTCAAGTTGTATAATTAAAATATGTTTTTAATAAGTTTAAACTATGAACTCAGATTTCACATTTTGTGAAAATTTATGTCGTTTAAATTTAAGTAGAAACCGATTAATAAATTTAAGGGTAAAATGTCATATTTCAACAGGTAAATATTTTTACATAGAAAAGATAAAAAAATTCTGATTTGAATGACGAAGTTTGTTCCGTCCAATTCTGATCTTTCTAGCTCCGTCTATCGTGATTTACAATTACATACGTTTTGAATCGGTGTAATTGGTGACCGTAATGGATTTTTGACATGACTGTCGTAGCACAGATTTTATTACACCATTAAATTTCTCTCGTCACGTTGATCTCCATGGTATATTTATTCTTGTATTTCGGTATCCGGTGCACAACGTTAAGTGGCCAAATTCTAATACGTAACGGTACCCTGTACCGCCACGTCATCAATTCGCACTTTATATATTTTTCCTTCCTCTTCATTCAATTAAGCAAGCCAGCCGAAAAAAATGAACGAAACCCCTTCTCTAATCCGCCGATCCTCGAACAAAGGCACCAATCCATTCACTTTCTGCCAAAGTCACCAACTACAAAGTTGTAGAGCTTGACAAGATGAACATTATCAACGGTCAAGGTCGTCATCAGTGTGGCGGATCGATGGCAAAATCGCCGCAACTATCGAATCTAGTTTCGTCGATAGGTGATGGTGTCAACATGGAAGATGGAGAGGAAGGTGAGAAGAAGCCACGGCCGGAGTTTGGAGGGCTGGCATCAACTGAGGCGGCCGGAAATCACAGACGACCGCAAATATAAAACGGAAAAATTCGTCATCGTCGTTAATCGTTGGACGTCGGAGTCTAAAGGAAAGTTGAAGAGTTTGATGAAGGCTACGCGTTGACCAAAATTGGTGATCGTCGGAGTAGTGTGGTAGCCAAAATTTCACCTGGAAGTCGCTGCATTTTTTGGTCTTTGGGCGACGAACGCGACACTGGAACGGAGGGGACCACCGGCGATAGCAAGCTGGAGGTGGCGGCGTCCTAGGGTGATCGATTGGCTGAGGTCCGACGTACTTTGGTGGCCTTAGTATGGTAATTAAGTGATTTGCTTAATTTATTAATTGTTAAATAGAAATGACATAATTTGAATGGTTATTAATTCATAACTGGTTCGTACGAGGACGGATTCAAGTGCGGTCAGTTGCGTTGGATTCGTATCGACGTTATCTTCGTGATGGAGTTGGATTTTTCGCTATTCGCTTTGGTGAAATTTCGGACATATTTTTAAGGTGAGTGTTCAAATCACTCACACAATACTAAAATATTTTGATGTTAGTTAAATTAAAATCATGAAGTAATTTAAATTTATTGATCAATGATTGGTAGTTTAAATTGACGTTTTAATTGACAAATAAATTGAATTGTTAGGAATTCGAATTGACGGTTAAATTTGAAATTGAAATTAAATTGGCTAGTTAAATACTCGACATTTGATAATTGTAACGATCCGTATTTTTAGCTATTTTAAATGGTGAAATTGAGTATGATTATTGAATAAAATGGTTAAAAATAAATTTAATGAATTGTTAGGGTAATTTATTTGAATATGTACTTGAACACAAATTTTGAAATAACCAATTTCGAAGATTTGGCGATAACGAGTTTTGAAATGAAATTCTATATATTGAATGTGTTTATAATCAATAATAGGTATTTAGTGATAAGTGTTGAATTATTTATATGGAAATAAAATAATGTTGATAAGTAAAATTTAATTGGAATTTAATGATATAGTTATATAGATTTATTGGATAATTAAATTGTTTAATTTAATATTGGGATTATTTAAATAATTGAATCTTTAATTTATGTGAATGAAAATGGTATCGGAAATTGATTTAAATTTTATTTAAGTATGAATGAAGGTTGTTAATATTTAGAATTGGATTTAGAAGTGAATAATTAGAAATTGAAAATTTTATATTTTAATTGACAAGTGAAAATAGCCATTTGGCCACTGTCTCGAATTTCAATGAAACCTGTTTCATCAGATCTGTAATAGTGAGTTATTGTAGGATTTCAAGTTTCGTAGTGATCGGATTTGTCGTTTGCCCGTGCGTGCTTGAAACGCGTAGAAATCAATTTAAGGAATTCAATAAAATAATTTGACTTTGAAAAGCTATCTTCTGCGTATGATCGAAATAGGCCTCGGGACTAGTTCCATTGCGTTCAGAATGGGGGCAAAACATTATGAACGTCTGGCGGCACGTTTCGATTGGAATTCGGGTTGTTTCAGACCTAGCTATATAAATACGGCACGCAAAACGAGAAATATTATTATTATATTCTAGAAACCCTAATCAAAAACATGGTCGCCGTTCTCTTTGTTTTAACAGCCAGAAATCTTTGAACTTCTTCCCCTCCGATCTCCTTCATCTTTCATCGAATTCAAAAACCTCCAACATGAAAGTCGTAGAGCTCGACGAGCTCTACACATCCAACGGTTGATTTGTTCTATTATGTCATGGATTTGACAAGATCTGAGATTGAAGGCGTGTGGTTTTTCTCAAATTTCATGAGAATGGAAGCAGCGGCGTCGATGAGACTTTAGGCGATGGTGGAGTTGGCCAGCGCGCTTCCGATGATATCCTCTGATCGATGTCCAGTTGTACGTGATGCGAGCATGGATGAAGGATAGATCGCGTTCATGGGTTCGACTGTTTTCACGATGGAGAGGATGGTATACGTGTCTTTCTTTTATTCAATAATTAATTATATGTATTGAAATTTCAATTGTTCTAACTCGAATAACTTTTGCATACGAGCTCGGATCAATGCGTGGTTTTCTCCGTTGCATTCGTATCGAAATTCCAGACATTATGGAACTGGTTTGGCTGCATTTTGAGACTATTCAAATTTGGGTCTTTATTTGGATTTTAAATCGTCGATAAATATAAGGTGAGTGTTTGTACGCTCATAAGTACTAAAATATATTTTCTATGTAGTTAAATTTATATTGTGAAGTGAGTTGAATTTATTGATTGTTGTTGATAAATTTAATTGACATTTAAATTGACATTTGAATTAATTGATAAGATTTGAATTGACAGTTAAATTGAATTAGAATTTAATTGCCCGTAAAATACCCGATATTAATAATTATGAAATTGTTGTTAATTTTATTAACGGTTGGATGATTGGTTGTGATGGATGTTACTGGTTGATATTTTGGATGTTTATTTATTTTGATATATCATGTTACCATCCTGTATATTATTTACAGTATATAAACTGTAAATTGAATTATTTCGAATAAATTAAGAAATAGATTGAAATGATATATACCTATGGCATTTATTTTGGAATGAAATAAGATATATCAATCCCTGGATTAAATTGGAATAACTTATTCACATGGCTATAGGATAGAAAATTATATACGGACACTGGATTGGTTAAATTAAATGATTTTCAAATTTTTGTTTTGAAATTTATCTAAATGATTTGATTTTAAGAAATAAAAAAATCAAATTTATGGAAATCGAATTATTTTCGAACTTGAGCTCGGAAAGTAGGAATTTAAAATTGATCACAGGAATTGTTTAAATAATTGAAGTTGAGAATTTTAAATTATAATCGAAATATGATTTGAATTTCAGAAATTGATTTGTTTTAAAGGATTGGACTTTTATTCGAACTTTGAATATTGCTAAGTGAAAGTGATATAAATTGATATTTCGAAATTGAGCTCGGAATTGAATTATATTTGAAGATTTGGATTTTAAATTGGATGTTGAAGGTAAATTTGATTTAATTGTATAAATTGATATTTTGGAAATCGAACATGGAACTGATATAAATCGAAATGGTTTAAATTTGAGAATTGAGTTGAAATTAATTTGGAATTGGAATTTAAATTAATTTGGAATTGGAATTGAAATTAATTTGGAATTGGAAGTGAAATTAATTTGAATTGAAATTGAAATTAATTTGGAATCAAAGTAAAATTCGACTTGAAATCGGAATTCAATCGATTAAATCGAATGGAAATTGGGATTGATTTGAATTGGGAAATTTGAAACTGAATCGGTTTGACTTTGAAACTATTTTCAAATAAATTATTTTAGTATAACTGTTTAAAATCTATTTTCTTTAAATATTCAAATTATTTTGATTTTCCAAACAATTTCACTATATAAACCATTTTTAATACTCAAACTATTTCTATTAAACTATTTTAACTATTTTAAAACTATTTAAACTATTTTCTAAAAATTCAAACTGGTCAAAACGGTGGAATGTTTATATTTAAATCTTGGATTTAAATAGAATTTGGTTAAAGTGAAGTTATAACCAAAATTGTAATTAGAATCAAATTTTGAAGTGAAATTGATATATCGAACTTAATTGACATTTTGAAGTAAAATATGATTTTTGAAGCAAATATGATGATTTCGAAATGGATTTGATTTTGAAGCAAATATGATATTTTGATATCAAATATGAATCGTTTTCGGAATGTAAAAGAACCAACCGGTGTGTAAAATGACAATTGGTTGTTAAAGAGACCGGGGCCTCTTATTGGCATACTCTTTGTCAATATTGAAACCACTTTGACAACTGTGTACGCGGTGAATGATATCTAGACTGTAGTGGTTGAATTGGCGAACGTTTACTGGAATGAAGTAAGAGAACGATGATGGATAGCTTTGACACTCGTGCCATAATTAAATGACTAAAACAGGAGCCTATGTCTAACCACTGAGGTTAGCTACCTCTAACGACATTGATCCATTGTATTACTATTGTGATTTTGTATTCGATGGGTGCACCTTTTGTTTGGATTTATTGTCGAGGTCGGCCATGGGTGGGTTACGACCAGCTAGTAAAATTTTACATATTCATTTCACTTCTAAATTTTGAAAACTCAAGGTCGGCCACTATTAAAAAGGAAAATGGGAAAAAGGAAGAAGATAAAATAAGAGGAAGCTTAAGCAAATCTAATCTATTTATATCTCAATCTCTTTAATCACAAAGGCTAAGGTGAATAATGTTTACATCTCATTTTTGATTGTGCTTTCGGTTTTAAGATGAACTCCGAATATTTTGCAATGATCTGCCATGACTTTGAACGATGGAATGAATATATATACTTGTTGATGAATTATGATTTTTCATATTTAATTTATGATATGTTTTAAGGTTAAAACCCTATTAAATGACATCTTTTTGCCTTGTGAATTTTTATGAAGATCAAAAATAATATTTTGGAGATGGGTTTCAATTTTCAGAAGTTTGGGAATTAATGTGGATTTTATATGAATTTTTTAGTAAAGAAAATGATAATTTGGGTTATAAATTATTTACGGGTAAATAATACATGGTTTGGGTCTGAAATTTTTATATGTTAGAAAACATATTAAAAGAGATTTACTGAAATTTTTCCAGATTTTTCCTAAGAGTTTTGATAGGTATATAAAATTATTTAAGGTATCGGAGTTAAATGTTTTATACATGTTAAAATGGAGAAGGTGGTTTTTGTAAATAATTTGAATTTGTTAATTCTGGACAATGGCACCACTTTTGAAAAATTAATATGGCAACCAATTAGATTTAGACAAACAAGGCAGATAAGTACAAAAGAAATAGTTTAAAAGTACAAATAAATGGATTTTTTTACTATTTCGCCTCATTCGACACCAGGTCCCGCCTCCATACTATCGCTTCCGACACAGTCAAAACCAATGCATATGGTATCAAGCAACTGGTACGTAATTAATTGGATGTGGGTGAAATGTATAGGGTCGAAACCATAGGGTTCCGAAAGGGTTGAAGCTTAGCTTTGGTTTTAAAGAAAAATGCGCCTGCTTGCTTTTAACTAAGATGCTTTCGACTTGTTTGGGTTTCGACTAGGTAAAATGGTTTAAAAGGAAATGGTTTCGATTGGGTTGCATCTTTGTTTTTGTAACAACCCGAGAGTTTGTAAAAGTTAGTTATCATCGTTAGACGATTAAAATTGCTACCAGACTGATATTGGAATTTTAATCGAATTGAAATTCTTTTAAAATTGGAGAATGATATGTGGACTTTATAAAAAAAATTGTATTGGGCCACATTTTCATTTGTATATTTTTACCGTGATAATTATCTAAGGCAACACAGTTTCCCCTCAATTCATTTCCGTTCAAAACCCTAATCTAAACGAAAGAAAAGAAATGGCGGCCTCGTTTATTCTCGTTCGTCTCCAAATTAGGGCTTCTGCCGATTTCATTCACTCGCCTTCGTGATGCCACATCATCAACTCCGCCAAGTATCGTTGCTCACGGCTGCCTCGTCGAAGAAGGTGAGTGATTTCTCTTCACTCATATCTAATTCCTCGTCTGCTTATTTGTTTTGTTGCCTTCGAGTTCGACTTTGATTTCGGCATGTAACATACTCCTTTTGCTTTGCTGATTTTGGCTTGTTTGAACTCAATCAGATTTGAGTAGTTGATTTTTGTTCTCTGTTTAGCTTGGACTCGAATTGATACTCTTGTCGATGATGTATATTAGGGTTTATATATGATTCTAGTTCCTATAATTTTGTTCGTGTATATAATACAAATTCGTTTGATGATTTGTTGAATTTGTCAAGCAATTTATCTTGGCCACTTAATTTTGATTTTCGTATAGATGTTAGAGATGATTCCTGACTTTAGTGATTTTGCTTACTTTGTGACTTGATTCCCAGTCATTTAACTGATGCTTAATTCTTTGTTGGCTTTTGAAACTACTACCTCTATTGTTGTTCGATTTTAGTCTTGGTAATTGATTTTGACTTCTGTGTCATCGGCACCGCCACTGTTTCGACTTGATGCCGCTGACTTCAGTTACGATGATTTTGCCATTGATTTTGTGAAGATGTTTTCGAACTGTACCATATTTACTTGAGTTTGATTTTCTTGACTTGAAACCACATTCACCTGCACACTTGTTTATGCTTCAGATATATTGTTGTCGTGACTTTGTCTCGTTCGACATGTCTGCATTTCACTATTCACTGTTCCTTGAGTGTTGTAGTTTGGTTTTGCATGTTTACGACTTGGTTGAGGTTGTTGGTTCGGTTCATACTGTACTTCGACTCGTGTATGCTCCTGATTTGTATATGACATTTCAATTTGTGCATGCATTGTGTACTCGAGTCTGATTCATATATTAAAATTATTGTCACCTTCACTTGTGTACATTGCAGTCTTGGTCGACCATTTCGATTCACTGGTCTTTGGCTTGTGAACTTTCTGGTTGTCTATTTGTGACTTCAGCATTGCTTTGTCTTCGATATTTCCTTTTCATGAGTGATAAGTTGCTGCTATGTACATGAGTTGGGTGTGTTTGTTTCACTAGTCTGGTTGGTCTTGAGACTGTAGCATGCATTGTTCATGTCATTCCTTTGGGCAGTTTGTTTTGCATCTCCATTTGTTGTACACGAGTTATTTGGTTCATGTGCATTGTTAACCACTTGGAGCTCTGTCTTGTTCAACTTGCTGAGTTAAGCCTTCGACTTTGAATAGTTTGCATATGGGCTGATATATGTTTGAGTATATAGTTTGTGATTCACTATTGCACTTGCAAGTCCTTGTTGTCTCCATTGTTTTGTGATATTGTATCCGATTATGTTTTCTCATACTTTATCCTTATGTATTTCTTTTTGTACCAATGCCTTTGTGTACTTGGTCATCCGAGCCTTTGTGATTTGTATTATGTTGAATTTGGGTTGTCTTCGAGTTTCAGACCGAGTTATTACAGGTTGTAGATATACTGCTTTGGGTTGCTACTTGAGCTATGAAGTCTTTTCATATCTTTTGAAGTAGTCTTCGTCATTTTGTAGTAGTCAGTGTATATGATTTAGGTTGATACGTATTCATGTATATTAGTCGATAATGTACTTGTATATGTAACTTCCAGATTCGACAGTTGTAGTTGTATCATATGTATTGTGTCAAATGTATTGTAACTGACATCAGTTATATATATATATATATATATATATGAGACTTTTGTTATCTGTGTTCCGCATTTTTAGTATCTGTGTTATTATTATATATATTGTCCTAAACTATTATGAACCATCGTAGTTCGTTTTATACTGGAATTGGGTATGTCGATGGGGGTAAATAAATAGAGATGAAAAATGAAAAATATATACCACTCCTATCGAGGTAACCAATACTAGTGTAAGGCCAACTACGGATGGCCGCTCCTATCCAGCCTTATTCTTCGTAATAACAGACAGTATTTCTTTTAATACTCTTTGTTATTGTGAGCATAGAGGTGGGGCGTCACAGTTGGTATCAGAGCTTGGGGTTTTTGGACATAATATAAAACATAACTTAGATGGAACATGTGTTACAACTATTGGTCGATGTTTTTATTTGTGCTTTGAGTCAAAACTAAAGTTTTGAAATTATGATGAAATTTTTAAATATCTTTATTTAAAAATAAAAGTGAAACTGTGTTTTGATGATTTGATTGATTTGGGTACTGTTTATCAAAGTGCGCAGCGGAAGTAGTGACACTGTCTTCGCTGAGTACAGCTGATAACTTTTTTGATTTAAAAATCAAAGTATGAAAATTGAAATAAAATTTCATTTGTTGTTTACATAGCTGGGTTATTTTGTTTCTTTGAGAATTTCGAATCCGATTTGGGGATTCGAAGCGATTGCAGTTATGCGATTTTTGTTTAGATTTTTGCTGTTTTGAATTATCTTCATTGAAGATACATTCGAATGATTTCTTTGTTCATTTTGTAGTATACGTGCAAATTTGAGTTGCACGTTACTGCATTGTTTTTACATTGAATCGATGTTTGGTTTGAACGTATTTTGTTGCCGTTATTTTTATAACGGGATTTTTACACTAGTGCTATATTTTGAAGCACGATGTTTGGTAGACATTTTTGAATGAAAATTCACTGGTATTACATTTTGATGTGAATTATTTTGATGAGATTTTGACATATAAAAATTACTGTCGCTTTGGCTTCAGTAACCGTCAATTTTAAAGTGGACTTTCAAGCGGTTATTCCGCAATGCTGATTTTGAGATTCATTTTACGATGTTTTGGGAAGTGCAATTTCCTTTTCGAAATTGCTACTGAGGTTGCTACTTTAATCACGTGTTTTGAAAATTGTTTTAAAATTCTTTACAGTTTGCGCTTTCAAAGGAATGAGGAAGCGATTTAAACGATTCAGCAAAATTGAGGACTATGAACCCTTTCTTTTACTGATTCGCTTAATTCCGGACTTGTCCGTTTGAGAACGTAAAATGTTATTTATTTAAATACAATTTTTTTAACAGTTTGCGCTTTTCAAAAGAATGAGGAAGCGACTTAAACGATTCAGCAAAATCGAGGACTATGAACCCTTTCTTTTACTGATTCGCTTAATTCCGGACTTGTCCGTTTGAGAATGTAAAATGTATTTTTACAAAATACACAATTTTGCACTTTCAAGGAAACGATGAAGAGAATCAAACGATTTTGTAAAACTCGTGGTTTAGGACATGTGCGTTTGCTATTTCGGTTAATTCTAGACTCGTTAATTGAAATATTTGATGTTTTGATGATTTTGTGTGCTTCCGAGCCACTATGATGGACCTTCGGGTCATATGTTGGACCTTCGGGTCATATGATGGACCTTCGGGTCAAATACCAGTACTAGACCTTCAAGTCATTTGTTGGGTGCCAAAAATTATAATGACAGTACTTGGTAGGCTTCGGCCATATGTTGATGCACGTGCGGCATAGCTTAGACTCGCCATATGATGGGATCGATCCACCTTTTATGTTGATTTTCTGGTCATCTTAATTGATTTCTAGATATTTGTTGTTTCCAATTATCTGCAGGTAATTGGATATTTGTGATTTCTGATTATCGTTTTTGATAATCGGATATTTGTTGTTTCTGATTATCGTTTTTGATAATCGGATATTTGATGTTTCTGATTATCGTTTTTGATAATCGGATATTTGATGTTTCTGATTATCGTTTTTGATAATCAGATATTTGTTGTTTCTGATTATTATTTTTGATAATCGGATATTTGTTGTTTCTGATTATCGTTTGAGATAATTAGATATTTGTTGATTTGAGAATTCTGATTATCGTTTGAGATAATTAGATATTTGTTGATTTGATTTCTGATTATCATTTGAGATAATTAGATATTTATTGATTTGAGACTTTTGATTATCGTTTGAGATAATTAGATATTTGTTGATTTGAGATTTCTGATTTTCATTTGAGATAATTAGATATTTGAGATTTATGATTATCGTTTTTGATAATTAGATATTTGTTGATTTGAGATTTCTGATTATCATTTGAGATAATTAGATATTTGTTGATTCGATTTCTGATTATCGTTTTTAATATTTAGATATTTGATGTTTTCTAATTATCGTTTTTGATAATCGGATATTTGTTGTTTTTTATTATCATTTTTGATAATAGGATATTTGTTGTTTCTAATTATCGTTTTTGATAATCGGATATTTGTTGTTTCTGATTATCGTTTTTGATAATCGGATATTTGATGTTTCTGATTATCGTTTTTGATAATCGGATATTTGTTGTTTCTGATTATCGTTTTTGATAATCGGATATTTGATGTTTCTGATTATCGTTTTTGATAATCGGATATTTGTTGTTTCTGATTATCGTTTTTGATAATCAGATATTTGATGTTTCTGATTATCCTTTTTGATAATCGGATATTTATTTTTTCTGATTATCGTTTTTGATAATCGGATATTTGTTGTTTCTGATTATCGTTTTTGATAATTAGATATTTGTTGACTTGAGACTTCTGATTATCGTTTGAGATAATTAGATATTTGTTGATTTGAGATTTCTGATTTTCGTTTGAGATAATTAGATAATTGAGATTTCTAATTATCGTTTTTGATAATTAGATATTTGTTGATTTGAGATTTCTGATTATCATTTGAGATAATTAGATATTTGTTGATTTGATTTTTGATTATCATTTGGGATAATTAGATATTTGCTGATTTGAGAATTCTGATTATCGTTTGAGATAATTAGATATTTGTTGATTTGATTACTGATTATCGTTTGAGATAATTAGATATTTGTTGATTTGAGAATTCTGATTAGCGTTTGAGATAATTAGATATTTGTTGATTTGATTTCTGATTATCGTTTGAGATAATTAGATATTTGTTGATTTGAGACTTCTGATTATCGTTTGAGATAATTAGATATTTGTTGATTTGAGATTTCTGATTTTCGTTTGAGATAATTAGATATTTGAGATTTATGATTATCGTTTTTGATAATTAGATATTTTTTGATTTGAGATTTCTGATTATCGTTTGAGATAATTAGATATTTGTTGATTCGATTTCTGATTATCATATTTAATATTTAGATATTTGATGTTTTCTGATTATCGTTTTGATAATTGGATATTTGCTGATTTTGTTGATTATGAGATTTTCTAGTCTCTAATTGATTCTAGATTATGTTGATTTTATTGAATTGCTATTTTCTATCTATCTCCGTTGATAGTTAGAGTTTGCTGAAATGAAGTTCGTGTTTTCTAGTTATTTGTTGGATAACTGGATATTTACGGTTTTGCGATTTATGATTAGTGTTTTCTAATTGTCTTTGTTGGTAATTAGATTTTTGCTGTTTTCTAATTATCGTATCGATAATTAGATATTGCTATTTTGTGATTTCTACGTTCTAATTATCTAATTGATAATTGAGTATTGTTGATAATTGTATTTATTCAGTTCTGCTATTTTCTGATTATCTATTTGATAATTAGATTTTGTTGAGAATTTGTGAATTTATTTTATGAAATTAAAAGATTTCCTTGGCGTTTGTGTTCTTGATCTTTATTTTTCTAACTTAACCAGTTTATGTTAGAAAAATAATTGTTATAGACAACTTCAATTATGAAAATTGCGGGGATGCAATTTTTATAAGGAAGGGAGTCTGTAACAACCCGAGAGTTTGTAAAAGTTAGTTATCATCGTTAGACGATTAAAATTGCTAACAGATTGATATTGGAATTTTAATCGAATTGAAATTCTTTTAAAATTGGTGAATGATATGTGGACTTTATAAAAAAAATTGTATTGGGCCACATTTTCATTTGTATATTTTTGCCGTGATAATTATCTAAGGCAACATAGTTTCCCCTCAATTCATTTTCATTCAAAACCCTAATCTAAACGAAAGAAAAGAAATGGCGGCCTCGTTTATTCTCGTTCGTCTCCTAATTAGGGCTTCTGCCGATTTCATTCGCTCGTCTTCGTAATGCCACAACGTCGACTCCACCAAGTGTCGTTGCTCACGGCTGCCTCGTCGAAGAAGGTGAGTGATTTCTCTTCACTCACATCTAATTCCTCGTCTGCTTATTTGTTTTGTTGCCTTCGAGTTCGACTTTGATTTCAGTATGTAACTTACTCCTCTTGCTTTGCTAGTTTTGGCTTGTTTGAACTCGATCAGATTCGAGTAGTTGATTTTTGTTCTCTGTTTAGCTTGGACTCGAATTGATACTCTTGCCGATGATGTATATTAGGGTTTATATATAATTCTAGTTCCTATAATTTTGTTCGTGTATATAATACAAATTCGTCTGATGATTTGTTGAATTTGTTAAGCAATTTATCTTGGCCACTTAATTTTGTTTTTCATATAGATGTTAGAGATGATTCCTGACTTTGGTGATTTTGCTTACTTTGTGACTTGATTCCCAATCATTTAACTGATTCTTAATTCTCTGTTGGCTTTTGAAACTACTACCTCTATTGTTGTTCGATTTTAGTCTTGGTAATTGATTTTGACTTCTGTGTCATCGGCACCGCCATTGTTTCGACTTGATGCCGCTGACTTCAGTTACGATGATTTTGCCATTGATTTTGTGAAGATGTTTTCAAACTGTACCATATTTACTTGAGTTCGATTTTCTTGACTTGAAACCACATTCACCTGTACACTTGTTTATGCTTCAGATATATTGTTGTCGTGACTTTGTCTCGTTCGACAAGTCTGCATTTCACTATTCACTGTTCCTTGAGTGTTGCAGTTTGGTTTTGCATGTTTACGACTTGGTTTAAGTTGTTGGTTCAGTTCATACTGTACTTCGACTCGTGTATGCTTCTGATTTGTATATGACATTTCAGTTTGTGTCTGCACTGTGTACTCGAGTCTGATTCATATATTAAAATTATTTTCACCTTCACTTGTGTACATTGCTGTCTTGGTCGACCATTTCGATTCACTGGTATTTGGCTTGTGAACTTTCTGGTTGTCTATTTGTGACTTCAGCATTGCTTTGTCTTCGATATTTCCTTTTCATGAGTGACAAGTTGCTGCCATGTACATGAGTTGGGTGTGTTTGTTTCACTAGTCTGGTTGGTCTTGAGACTGTAGCATGCATTGTTCATGTCATTCCTTTGGGCAGTTTGTTTTGCATCTCCATTTGTTATACACGAGTTATTTGGTTCATGTGCATTGTTAACCACTTGGAGTTCTGTCTTGTTCAACTTGCTGAGTTAAGCCTTAGACTTTGAACAGTTTTCATATGGGCTGATATTTGTTTGAGTATATAGTTTGTGATTCACTATTGCACTTGCAAGTCCTTGTTGTCTCCATTGTTTTGTGATATTGTATCCGATTATGTTTTCTGGTACTTTATCCTTATGTATTTATGTTTGTACCAATGCTTTTGTGTACTTGGTCATCCGAGCCTTTGTGATTTGTATTAAGTTGAATTTGGGTTGTCTTTGAGTTTCAGACCGAGTTATTACAGGTTGAAAATATCCTGCTTTGGGTTGCTGCTTGAGCTATGAAGTCTTTTCATATCTTTTGAAGTAGTCTTCGTCATTTTGTAGTAGTTAGTGTATATGATTTAGGTTGATATGTATTCATGTATATTAGTCGATAATGTACTTGTATATGTAACTTCCAGAGTCGACAGTTGTAGTTGTATCATATGTATTGTGTCAAATGTATTGTAACTGACATCAGTTATATATATATATATATATATGAGACTTTTGTTATCTGTGTTCCACATTTTTAGTATCTGCGTTATTATTATATTACTGTCCTAAACTATTTTGAACCATCGTAGTTCGTTTTATACCGGAATTGGGTATGTCGATGGGGGTAAATAAATAGAGATGAAAAATGAAAAATATATACCACTCCTATCGAGGTAACCAATACTAGTGTAAGGCCAACTACAGATGGCTACTCCTATCCAGCCTTATTCTTCGTAATAACAGACAGTATTTCTTTTAATACTCTTTGTTATTGTGAGCATAGAGGTGGGGCATCACAGTTTTAAAAGAATACTTTCGTCTAAGTCGAAATACCTAGCTGCCGCCTTTTTACCTTTCGACCCAGCAGGTTTTGAAGGGGTTGTTTTTGTATTAGAAAATATGCACATCTCTCCAATGCTTTCGAATGGATGGTTTCGACACCATCACTTCATTACTAAGGAAATGGTTTCGAAGCAGTTGCTTTCGACTTAAATGTTTTAAGACCCTTTTTCTATAAGTAAAGTAAAACCTAAATTGGTTTCGAAAGAGATGATTTGAATGATTTCAAAAGGAAGTGCTTTCGACTTTAATGGGGTTATGTCATTTTGCTCTACTCGAAGGCATAATCCAATGGTTTCGACCGAGTCGTTTTCAAAGGGTTTCGAAGGAGTTAACTTTGAATGGTTCCGAATGGTTTCCACATGTTTTAAATTGAACCCAAAAGCTTTCGAAAGGTTTAGCTTTAATGATTTCAAAAGGATTTAAAAGAGGTTTCGAAGGGGTGGTTCCCCCGAGGTTTCGAAGGAGTCAAAAGGTTTTATTTTCTGATGGTTTTGAATGGTTTCAAAAGGAAAGGTTTTCCAATGGTTTCAGAAGGCAATGTTTAAAGATTTTTAATAGAAAGATGTCAAAGGTTTTTAGAACTTTCGAAAGGGTCACATTCAATGGTTTCGAAGGGGTTACCTTCAAGGGTTTCGAAAGAGTGTTTAAAGGTTTTAAACAAAGGTTTCAAAAGTATTAAATAGGCAATGTAGCCTAAGTATTTTCAAGTTAAAAAGGGTTTTAACTTGTTTTGGAAGGATAGTTAATCATTATTAAATTCCATCAACATTATTTTGAGTAAAGTATATATTATGGAAAAATGGCTTGGAGTAAAGCTAAAGATATATTTTATTGTATATATATATGATTTAAAGGACTAAATCATTTTGGAAAGGTTTTCAAGAAAAATTTAAAGGGTAGTTAACCCTAAGAAAAGAAGTCGGACAGTTATTCTATTTTGCAGGCAGTTTGCCTAGATTTCGGACAGTTAGTCCATTTTAATCCATGCAGTTAGTCCAGTTTGCGGTAGTCGGTCCAGTTTTATGGACAGTTAGTCCATTCTAGCATAAGACCTTGCTATTGTTTTTCGGACAGATAGTGCTTTTGTTAGCATAATGGACCTTGCTATTTTGTTGTGGGCAGATAACTCACATATTACCTATTTTACGGACAGATAGTCTGTTTATTAGCATAAAGGATATTGCTATTTTGATATAATCAGTTTGATTAACCAGTTTGGTTGCAAGAAAGGATTTGCAAA
The DNA here is from genome assembly GCA_030737815.1 of Allium fistulosum. Taxonomy (NCBI): domain Eukaryota; kingdom Viridiplantae; phylum Streptophyta; class Magnoliopsida; order Asparagales; family Amaryllidaceae; genus Allium; species Allium fistulosum. The sequence continues at coordinate 717,502,328 of CM060905.1, read as the reverse complement.
ATTTATATGTTTTTAAAAGGATATTAGTGAGCGGAAACCCTTTCCGCTAAGCGGCGTGGTCTCGTTTAATATCAGTAAACCGAGATGTAACATAATTATTCACACCAGGCTTTATGTCTGACTCGAAGTTTTTGTTTCCCCTTAAACTCTCAGGTACTCAAAATTGATTTGAGTGGGTTGAGGGTTGAGGTTTTCGGGTTTTTGTGTTTTGGCGAATAAAGCTTTCGAAGACAAGCAGGTGCCTAACGGATAGCTAATTAGGAATACAAATTGTTCTATTTATTTTTCCGTTGAGTATATTAAGTCAGATATGACAATATTTCCCTAATCAACTAAAGGGGCATCGTCATATGTCGCTCTTGGCGTAATTTTGTAATGATATATTTAATCATTGCCTGGGAAATGTTAAGGGATTATGTAACATGGATATGAATTATGGTTTTGAAATTTAATCAGCAAAATGTTATTATTTTGAAATTTGTGGTTTTGTTCATATTCATGTGCTTCTGATAATATGGATACCATTATCATTACCATATTTTGTCACCAGAAGTTAATACTATGGATGACTGCAGCATTTGTAGCGCTTAGCTTTTGGCCTCTAGATATGGGATGTTAAACTGTCGACCCGGGTTCATCCTGGTAGTGGGTCAAGCATTTCCATTAGTTGTGGTGCTTCCTCCATTGAGATTTCCTCTTTCGTTTCCTGCTTCCATATCTCCTTTCTCGTAAACCTACATATGAGCCTTAGTAAGATACAGAAGAACGGTCTAAGAGAGCAGGGAATACGCTCTTATATATACATATAACTATATATAGCAAATACCAGTACGTTACTATAACGTTAACCCAAACCCCAATCTTATTATCCGATTCATTGGATTATGTTTGGAAAATCTTCTAGGTTTAAGTTTGATGCAGCAGCGGAATAACAGAAATGAATGTGATGATGAAAGTAGCAATCGATGAAATAGAAGATACTGAAATGCCCAAATTCGTTGATCCGAAGATACCGAATTCTAGCTATCCCAAACACGTTGATCGCGCACGATACCGTGTTTAAAGATCTATGATTCTTCGCACGTTGATCTAGCGCACTAGATTCCGTGAATCCGCTTCAGCAGTCGTTGAATCGAGCGCACTCGATTAACCAAAAGTGGAGATAGGAGATTACACTCAACTACCAATTTAATGAAATCACAAAGCTAACAAACAAAAGTTTTACTCAAAATCAACTTGTTTCAAAGTTACAACTCACCCACTATTTATAGCCTTTACAACATAACACACTAGGTCGTTAACGCGACCTACGACCTAACTTAGGTCGGCAGCGACCTATCAACCGCGTCAATGACTTAACAAACAGAACACAACACGATACAGGTCATTTACGACCTAACAAGACCGACCTACGACCTATATTACAACGACTTACCCAGTTACAACTCACACGACCTAAGCAACAAACAGTACAAACGACCTTACAACAATGCGACTCAACCTATATACAACACAACACATAGGTCGGCATCGACCTAACAATACAACCCACGCGACTTATCAGTAAATGCGACCTAAACAAACACGACCCAAAACTGTAGCGACCTAGTACATAAGCTTCAGCATCCAGCAGCGACTTAAGAAGTTAACTTCTGGAATTCTTCACCCGACCTAATTCTCCCCGCGACCTAACTTAGGTCGTAACTCGTTCACGCGACCTAACTTAGGTCGTAGCTCGAGACAGTCTTCACTCGAAATATCGGAGCGACCTAAAGGAATGAGAACTTCATTAGGTCGTTCGTGCGCCTTTTCCTTTAACTCGTTAGCTCGTTCGCATCCCTTCACACTGATTCCATTGACTCATGATCGACCTTCCCTAGGTCGTGAGCGACCTATAGATTCATTAGGTCGTGGGCGTCATAAAATTTCACTAGGTCGTGAGCGACCTAAAAACCTTGAACAATTCAAATCAGATGCGCCAGTAGATCGCGCTGCATCATCCTCCCCTTGTTGACAAGAATTCATCCTCGAATTTGCACCGTCCTCTTCCACAACAAGCTCATCCCCGTGATACGGAATCAAATATTTGACATTGAAAACATCAGAAGTATGAACATTATCAGGCAATTTCAACTGATATGCATTCTCATTGATTTTCTTCAAAATTTCCACTGGACCGATTTTTCGAGCTTTCAACTTATTATATGTTCCCACTGAAAAACGATCTTTTGTCAACGCGGTGTAAACCAAATCACCTTCTCTGAAATTCACACATCTTCGCTTTTTATCTGCCAGTTGTTTATACTTCTCATTTGATGCAAGCAATCGTTCATGAACAGTTTTGTGGCATTCCTGCAACTCAGTCACAAAATCACCAGCTCGCTTAACAACTCCCTTCTGATATGGCACTGTTGACAAATCCAGCAGTCCCTTTGGCAAGCTTGAATATACAACCTGAAATGGACTGAATCCAGTACTTCGATTGACTGCATGATTATGTGCAAACTCTGCCTGACATAGCTTCATATCCCAGCTTTTCAAGTTATCTTTCATGAGACATCTCAACAAGTTCCCCAACGATATGTTAACCACCTCTGTTTTCCCATCAGATTGCGGATGGTAAACGCTACTAAAGTTCAGCTTTGTTCCGACCATCTTCCACAAACTCAACCAAAAATGGCTTAGAAATCTAGTATCTTAATCTGAAACAATCGAGTCAGATAGCCCATGCAATCGATACACTTCTTTAAAGTATAATTGAGCAACTCGGACGGCATCCGCTGTCTTCTTACATGCTATGAAATGTGCCATTTTCGAAAACCGCTCAACCACAACAAATATAGAATCATTTCTCCTTTGAGTTCTAGGCAAACCCAACACAAAATCCATGCTCACATCCACCCACGGTCTAGTAGGCACAGGTAACGGCATATATAATCTTGCATTTGTAGCGATTCCCTTCGACACTTGACAGACATGACATCTCTCCACAAATCTCTCCACTTCTTTTCTCATTGACGGCCAAAAGTAAGATTGAGAAATCACCTGGAATGTACGATCTCTACCTACATGGCCTTCTTCATGTAACTCCTTTACAATTTTCATCCGTAAACTGCAATCTGGTACACATAATCGATTTCCTTTAAACAGAAAACCATCCACCAATACAAACTCATCCGTCTTTCCCTCCTTGACTTCATCTACAAACTTTGCAAAGTAAGGATCTTCAACACACAACTCTGGAAGTACTTCGAATCCCATCACTTCAACTTTCATTGTAGTTAATAAATGATTTCTTCTGCTCAACGCATCCGCCACACGGTTTGTAACTCTAGATTTGTGTTTCACAACAAATGTAAACTGCTGCAGATATGCAATCCACGATGCATGCCTTGCTGAAATTTTCTCCTGTCCTTGCAGATGTTTCAAAGCCTCATGATCAGTGTATAGCACAAACTCCTTGTGAAATAAGTAATGTCTCCAATGTTTAATGGCTTGCACAATAGCATAAAGTTCCACATCATACGTACTATATCTCATCTTCGCTCCTGATAACTTCTCACTGAAATATGCAATAGAACGTCCCCTCTGACTCAACACCCCTCCAATGCCAACCTTGGATGCATCAGTATGTAGCTCAAACAATAACTGAAAATCCAGTAATGCTAAAACTGGGGCAGACGTCAAAAGTTCTTTGATTCGTTCAAAAGCAACCCCCGCTTCCTCTGACCATAAAAATTGTTTCCCCTTCATACAATCAGTAACTGGTGCCATCACGCTACTGAAGTGTGGAATAAATCTTCGGTAGAATGACGCTAAACCATGAAAACTTCTAACTTCTGTTATCATCCTGGGTTGTGGCCAATTTCTGATTGCTTCAACTTTATTCTGATCCACCTGTATACCTCCTCCCGATATAACATACCGCGTCATGAACACACATTTCTTTGTTGTAGCATAAAATTGTTCCTATCGCAGTACCATCAACACTTCTCTCAGATGTTGCAAGTGTTCTTCTGCGCTTCCACTATATATCAGTATATCATCAAAATACACCACCACAAACTTCCCAATGAATGGTCCATCACCCGCATAAATGTATTCAGTGCATTCGAAAGACCAAACGGCATCACTAGCCATTCGTACAACCCCTCACGTCTCTTGAACGCTGTTTTCCATTCATCACCTGGTCTGATTCGAATTTGATAATAACCACTCTTCAAATCGATCTTCAAAAATATAGTAGCTCCACTAAGTTGATCCAACAAGTCATCCAATCTAGGCATAGGAAATCTGTATCTCACTGTAATCTTGTTCAATGCTCGACTATCAGTGCACATCCTCCACGTTCCATCCTTCTTTAGTACTAACAATGCTGGTACAGCACATGGACTTAAATTTTCCTACACACGCCCCTGTTCAAGTAATTCTTCCACCTACCTTCACAACTCCTCGTGCTCCTTTGGATTCATTCTGTAGTGTGGTCTGTGAGGTAACACAGCTCCTGGAACAAGATGAATTTGATGTTGAATGTCCCTCAACGGCGGTAACTCTATTGGAAACTCCTCTGGAAATACATCTTCAAATTCCTCCAGCACTGGCTTTACTTCTTCAGGAATTTCAACCACTTCATGACTCTCACGTCCAATCAACAAAAATACTTCAGGCTCCTCTTCAACTTCCTTCACAAACTCCTTCAAAGATAGCAAAGTTTTGAGCTCTTCAATCTCCTCCAACTTGCTTTCTTCTTGTTGTCGTTTCTTTGGAACTAAAGTAATTTTGGTGCCTTCAAACATGAAACTATAATTGTTGGTACGCCCTTCATGTTGCACAGCTCTATCATACTGCCATGGTCTCCCCAGCAACAAATGACAGACATCCATGTCAACCACATCACACCAAATTTCATCTTTGTATCTCTTCCCAATTGAAAATTTTACACAAGCTCATCGTCCAACTTTCACCTCCCCACCTTTCCTCAACCAAGCTAACTTGCAAGGTTTTGGATGCTTCTCTGTCTTCAATGCTAACTTCTTCACAGCTTCTGTAGAGATAATATTATCACAGCTTCCCGCATCAATAACAAATTTGCAAACCCTTCCCAAGGTAGTGCATGTAGACTGAAAGATGTTACTTCTCAACAAGCTAGTCTCTTCCTCCTACTTCGGTGTCAAGCAATTCCTCCTCATCGTTAATGTATATCCATCATCTCCTAACAATAATTCTTCCTCCTCAACCGGTAATGAATTAGAACATTCAGCCTCCTCATCCTCATCCTCAACCTCAGCTATCATTGCTCGTTTCTTTGGCTTCAGACATTCATTGCTTTTGTGACCAACCTTTTGACAATTGAAACATTTGATACCACTATTGACTCTAGTCTTAGTAACTTCACTAACAATCGGTTTTGCAACAGCCTTGGAAACATTCATATTGCTACTAGCCCCTTTTACTTGATTATTGGAATTCGTAAACACACCACTACCTCTTCTGCCTTGTTTCTCCCAAGCTAGAGCTTTTTGATGTGCTTCAGCAACAGATCTGGGATCAAACATATTCACCATATCTTGGATCTGCATTCTCAACCCTCCAACAAACCTAGCTGTCAGTTGCTCCTCCGCCTCCATGATATCATTTCTGGCAATAAGTTGATAAAATTCATCCGCATAATCATTCACAGTCTTTGTTCCTTGCCTCAAGTTTTGCAAACGTTGATACATCAGAGATTGATAATTATATGGCAAGAATGTAGCTTTCATTAACTTCTTCATCTTTTCCCATGATTCAACCTTTGACATTCCCATCCGTTCACGTGTAAGTTTGGTTTGCTGCCACCACGCCAAAGCTCTACCCCTCAACCTTGTAGCAACCAACTTCACTCTACGATGTTCTGGAACCTCCTTAAAGTCAAAAATCTCTTCAACATTAGACATCCAATCCAAAAACTCCTCAGCTTGCATACCACCCTTGAATTCGGGAATTTCAATCTTCATTCCCGATTCCCACTTGTGATCATACTCTAAATAATTTCTTCCTTGACCTTGTCCTTGTCCACGAACACTACCACCATCAAACTCCTCTTTAAAATCTGATGTATATCGATGTCGATCCTGACCACCAACATCTCTACTACAATCCTTTCTTCCACCAACATCCCTTCGATCTACATTCCTCCGATCATGATCATTCACATTCTGATCACGACTTCGATCATCCACATTTCTATAACAATCTCGACCCATACTTCTATGATCACTATCAACACTTCTCTCTCGATTGGAATGTGGTGAAACTCTACTTCCCCCATGGTTAGATTCAGGTGAAACCCTTCTCTGATTTTGATTCATCTCTAACATCATCTTCTCTATTCGACCAATCCCTTCATTAAGCTTCTCATTAAAGCTTTCGTTAATTCTTTGCTCCATCTCATCGGCCTCTTCTCTTCTATACAATGCTTCAATATTCTGATGGCGATTAGCTCTTCTCGATGGCATTTTCAAACTTCAATTCTCAGCCTTAATTCTCAAAGTGATGCACGGCTTCAACTTCAAATGAAAAAACTATGCACGGCTCAAATACTTCACTTAGCTCGGCTTCGCTTGATGTAGCTCGGCTTCACTAACTCCTCAAACTCTTCGATATGAATTGGCTCCAAGACTCGGCTTAGCTATGATTGGCTAAGTCTAGCTCTGATACCAAATGACGCAGCAGTGGAATAACAGAAATGAATGTGATGATGAAAGTAGCAATCGATGAAATAGAAGATACCGAAATGCCCAAATTCGTTGATCCGAAGATACCGAATTCTAGCTATCCCAAACACGTTGATCGCGCACGATACTATGTTTAAAGATCTACGATTCTTCACACGTTGATCTAGCGCACTAGATTCCGTGAATCGGCTTCAGCGGTCGTTGAATCGAGCGCACTCGATTAATCGAAAGTGGAGATAGGAGATTACACTCAACTACCAATTTAATGAAAGCGCAAAGCAAAGAAACAAAAGTTTTACTCAAAATCAACTTGTTTCAAAGTTACAACTCACCCACTATTTATAGCCTTTACAACACAACACACTAGGTCGTTAACGCGACCTACGACCTAACTTAGGTCGGCAGCGACCTATCAACCAGCATCAACGACTTAACAAATAGAACACGACACGATACAGGTCGTTTACGACCTAAGAAGACCGACCTACGACCTATATTACAACGACTTACCCAGTTACAACTCACACGACCTAAGCAACAAACAGTACAAACGACCTTACAACAATGCGACTTAACATATATACAACACAACACATAGGTCGGCAGCGACCTAATAATACAACCCACGTGACTTATCAGTAAATGCGACCTAAACAAACACGACCCAAAACTGTAGCGACCTAGTACATAAGCTTCAGCATCCAACAGCGACCTAAGAAGTTAACTTCTGGAATTCTTCACACGACCTAATTCTCCCCGTGACCTAACTTAGGTCGTAACTCGTTCATGCGACCTAACTTAGGTCGTAGCTCGAGACAGTCTTCACTCGAAATATCAGAGTGACCTAAAGGAATGAGAACTTCGTTAGGTCGTTCGTGCGCCTTTTCCTTTAACTCGTTAGCTCGTTCGCATCCCTTCACACTGATTCTGTTGACTCGTGATCGACCTTCCCTAGGTCGTGAGCGACCTATAGATTCATTAGGTCGTGAGCATCCTAAAATTTCACTAGGTCGTGAGCGACCTAAAAACCTTGAACAATTCAAATCAGATGCGCAAGTAGATCGCGCTGCATCAAAGTTTCTTTTAAAGTTTCATAAACCTATGCTCTGATACCAACTTGTAACATCCCCCTACTTGGAGGCCCAAAACTAACGGCTATGGTTATTGCAGTCATCCATTGTTATTAATCCTCGACGACTAAAAACGGCTATAGTAGATCCATTGATACATAGACAAATAAGAATATGGAAAAGTTCACCAAACAAATTCCACATTCCATTTCAAAATATTCCAAATTGATTACATAATCCCAATTTGTAGACCACGTTCAGATAACATATAATTATTATAAAATACGCCAAGAGCGACATATGAAGATGCCCCCTTGGTTGATCAGAGTATATAAATAGGCAAGAAAACAAATTTGCCTTTACAAACTGTTGACAAGAAAACTTGTCAACGCTTCAAATATCAAGTTCGGATATGGGCAATGCTTTCGAAACCTCCCTTCGTATGGGTGGGGACCGCTAAAGCTCTTTAGATAGGCAAAAGTTATTGAAAAATTGTCTTTGGTACCTTTCGACACATTCGATAAGGTAGTTCCCGTCTTGGAAAATCCTTTCGAATGTGTTGATTGAGAACTCTGTCGAAACAGCCTTTCGACACAGACGTGAGTGTTTAGGTAGAAATTTAAGATCTCTAGAAATAGCGGAGTTGGGAAGGTTTCGACACTATCGAAAGGGATAACACTTGCAATCTAATAGATTCTAGCTAAGGCTTCTAGGAACCAAGAAAGCATTGGGTTTTGACTTGATCGAAAGGGCTCCTTTCGATTGACTCAACCATAAGTTGACATATCCATGCAAGATAAGGAAATCTGTGTAGATAAGAAAATGCGATTATAATAATCTTCTTTTATTGAACTAAATTGTACAAATTGACAAAATCCCCAATCTGATTTGAGAAATAGGGTTTTCTAGTTTTATAAGAATACAAGCGAGAAGTAAAGAAATCCAATCACCAAAATAGGACCCCTGGGGTCATATTTATAAGTGCGGGTCAGCACCTTTCGATTCCATGCTTTTGACATGGTCGAAAAGTAAAAAAATTCTTTCCGCGCATATTGCTTGACTTACAGCTTTCGACCTAGTCGAAAGGGTTACACGGCCACTTTTATGCTAATGCCAAAGAGGAACTTTAAATGATGCTTTGATGAATGTCCATTGAGCCATACCTTTCGACCTAGTTGAAAGGGTTTTAGTCATCCTTCAGTTATTGCTTGGGATTAGGCCTCTCTCTTTTGCTTTGTTTCCTCTCAACCTTGTCGAAATAGGTTGCTTGATAGCCTTTCGACCTTGTCGAAAGGTCTATTGTTGTGCTTTTTGGCTTGAATGTTGATGTACTAAAGAAGTTATCCTGGGTCCTAGCCTTCGACATTGTAGAAACGTGCCTTGTCTTTGGCTTCAAGTGAGTTGAAACACCCAAAATGGCTTTGTGGTAAATGGTCTCCGTCGAAAGCCTCTGCACCAACTAATTCGGAACCTCATGCCTTTATTGTAATGGTCATGTAGTTCTTTCTTTGGTGAGAGTGGCCCTAACCATTTCGAAAGGCTGCATATGCTTTCAAAAGGGTTGAGTTGGCTGAATACTTTTATAGTGGAAGTGATAAAGGCGAAACCAAGACATTTCGAATGGTTTGGTGCAAAATGTAGAGCGTCAGTTATCCATTATCTTCAAGAGGTGTCCTTTTGAGTGATTTGTATGCTGTTATCATGCTTGCTATCGCCTTCAAAAGGTAGCCTCTGACCTTGTCGAAAGCACTTATTTGATACAGTCGAAACATCCCTCTGTCCTACTCGAAAGGTGCTGGTGGTGCTGCTATATTCTTGTTGGAAGCTATGTTTAACTAGACTATCTTGGTGCTTTCTAATTCTTATCGACACTCTTGTGTTCCTTCTTTCATACTTTTATTCCTGGTTATATATTGTGGATAAAATTTAGCACCCTCATGTATGAAAGAAGCTTTTGTTCTTTAGGATAAAAACTCCAAGAATTTTCTTTCTTCATTTCCTGCGAAATAAATAATAACCTCTATTAAGATTGTGACCTTGTTTTCAGACCTTAATGAGTAATCTTAAACTTATGAAATCAATTTTTAAGATGCTAATTGGTAATATTTCAAACTAAGATGCTCTGAAATGTTCATAAGTAAACTTCTTTAAGAATGTGGAATAATATCACCTGATTTGTTGACATTGGCCCAAATAAATGGACCTTTGGAGAAAGTCTATTATGTACTTTAGATATTCATGCCTTGAGTTCAACTTTCTTCAACCTGTAGATATCCATCTTGAACCTCCGGTGACCTTAATTCATCCCTTTAAGCTAACCTGGTTTTCATCCTTTTGCCATTGGTTAGAAATTCTCATTTAATGATAAAGTAGCAAGTAACTTAGTATTGATTTTATTTGGTGATATAAACATCTTGCATTGAAACCAAATTTTAAATTCGATGAAGAATTTACAAGTCATCATAAAATTCGATAATAGAATATAGGATTCTCAAAGTTAGGAGTCTAATAAGAGTCCCATAAGGAAATCAGAAGTTGGAAATCTATAAATTACTATCAAAATCCACAAGGAATTCTACGTTTCATAAAATTTGGAAACTAACAAGAAATTTTCCAATATTCAATAAGGAAATCATGCGCATGAAATCCATAAATCATCATGAAACTCATGAGGAAATTTTGAAACTCGCTAAACTAGAAATTTAATAAGTATTCATCATAAAATTTGAATTCAAAAATTGGGAATATGAAATTAACGAATTGTCATGAAAATGAAATAGGAAAGTCAAGACTCATAATACCATAAAACTTCATTAAAATACATAAGGTAGTGAAAGGTTCATTAAATCAGAAAACGAGCATTTGATCATCAAAATTCTAACAAGAAAATCAAGAACATAAAATTCATCAGCAATTATAAAAGCCAACAAGATAGTTCAAAATTCATTATACAAGAAATCCAATAGGAGATCATCTCAAATCCATTGAGGAATGTAAGCATACAAAATTCACAAATCATCATAAAGATCAACAAGGAAATTTGGAATTCACTAAATCAAGAATCTCATAAGGGATTATCAAACACCTAATAAAGAAAGCAGAAATTCACTAACCACCATGAAAATCAACACGTAACTTCAGAATTCGTCAAGTCGAAAGTTCAATAACGGATCATTAAAAATCCAAATAAGGAAATCAAAAATGTGGAATTTATCAATCACCGTAAGAATCATCAAGGTAACATGTAATCCATTAAACCGAGAGATTATTATAAAAAGGGAACTCAAAAATCCAAGAATCCAAAAATATGATTAGAAATCTGTCCATTCAAACTCAAAATCAGTAAATCAATGGAAAATCCATAAATTGTCATGTAAACTTAATAAAGGGAACCAAAAATCATGAACTCATAAAACAAGTGATCAATTGGAAATCATCAAGAAAATTCAATGGGGAATTGCAACATGTAAAATCCCTAAATAGGCATAAAGGCCAATGAAGAAATTAAAAATTCACGAAACCAATAACTTAATAAGAAATCATTATGGAAATTCTTCAATGGAATTACGTAATCGGGAATTCAACCAAAATCTCGTTAGGATATCATCTGACAAATAGATTATTAGAAATTCATCCAATACCGAAATTAAAAATTTACTTGGCCATATAAATTCAGTAAATCCGAATAATAAATTCCTAGACCTATGGGTTAGTAAAGCTTTTGCTATATTGGAGTTGGGTTGTATCCATAAAACTTTGTATCCATTTGGGATATTGGTTTCACATCTTATATATTGTTTCTTTTATCCTACAGGATATCCCTACTTCCGAGGAATCAAGAGTGGTGTATCCAACCCATTCCTCAAATGAGATCACTTTTATCATTGTACCAAAATTTGCTATATATTCCATCCCTTTAGATATTGTATAGATCCTTGCTTTAACATCATGTTATGGATCCCTTTTACCCATTCTTTTATCTTTTGTCTTCTCTTTAGGATACATGTTTCTTAGTCCTTTGATGTAGAACTTACTTCTCAAACATTGGATGTTCTTAGATTTGTTATCCCAAACTTTGTCCCCTCTAAATATGATTTTGGATTCTTTATCCGTTCCAGATTTCGGGCGTTGGATACCTTTATCCCTTTTTCCTTTGTTCACTTCCCTCTTTTGGGTTTCATCATTATTTCATATGATAGGTAGATTACTTTCCTTACTCTTTTATTCTTTTGCGTTTAGACTTTTTGTTTTAAGTTTTAGACATCTTTGTCTTTCTTCTTTTGTTTGGTGCCTCCTCTGGGCTTGGACATCTTAGTCCACTATTTGATGAGCCTCTTCTTGGGCTTGGGCATCTTAGTCCACTATTTGATGAGCCTCCTCTTAGGCTTCCCTTGTCCCAAATGGATATTGTTCTTGCTGAGCTGACCTTCCTCCAGAAGGTTGCTGATGGTTACTATCCTGCCCATTCCCTAAGCAGTGGTTTTGATGTTAAAGGTTCTATCTCTCCCTCTAGGAGATGCTACGGAATAGCATCGTAGGTTTATGTCCCTCCCTCTAAGAGGTGCCACGGAATAGCGTTGTGGGCTTATGTCCCTCCCTCTAGGAGGTGCTACGTAATAACATTGTAGGCTTGAGTATTTGTATATAAAAATAATTTTTGGCCAATTAAAATGGAGTCTCCTTTGAGAAAAAGAATTTTATAATTAATCCCTCTTAGTATATTGAGGGGTTACCTTTTGAAAAATAGTTTGGACTCATGAATCCCTTTAATAAAAGAATTTTTCTCGATATGGTCTCTTACAAGAACTTTCTTGTTGTTCTATTAATAGAGACACGAATCTCAAATAGGAGACTAGGAGGTCATGATTCATGAACCAATAGTCTTTTAGTTGAGAATAGGATTCTCTAATCTGAGTGTCAATAAACTTTTGACGGTTTCTAAATCTTTCTCGAAAAAGAATGAATAGGCTTTTCTCTACCTATAATTTTTAGAAAAATTTGAAATATTGAAACTGATCGGTTTGAAATTTTTGGGATGCATTCACTAATGCTATATAATATCTCAAATAGGTTGCATAAATCAGCTTTCAGGACAAATAGGTATTTCTTTTCTCCCAGGTCGTGAGGTAATTGAAAATAGTTTTCTTAAGAAGATATGTTTGAGAAATTTCTTTTAAAATTATTTTCTAAAAATAGAGTTCGTATATATGGACATTCCCTTAAATTGATATTGGATTTTACGGTGATCTACTATTTCTTGGAGGGTAGCCTTTGTAACATGTTGACTGAAATATTGATAATTACCTCATATTTGACATTTGAGCTGTCCTTTTCAAGTAGCCAGGAGTGTACTGTTCTCTAAGAATATGTTGGATGTTTTGGTCTGATTTTGTTTTACCTGCAATATCACTCAATTTGTAATCAGTATATGGTCAATACACTACACAAATCTAAGTATGCATGAAAATACAAATTGAGTTAAAAAGATATGAAAAGGGAAAGAGAAAGTTCATAGTTGAGCTAATGCCACGAGTCCTCATGACTTGATAGAGATATGCATTTAGAATTTGCTGAGATGCTTTCTTCTCAGCTTGATCAAGATATCCTTCAAGTTTCTTTAACAAACTCTGGAAATAACACTGCCCTTATCATGCCATGAATTTTCTCTGATAGGACACGACATTCATCGGTTTCATGTCCATTTGCTTTATGGTACTCGTAGTAACTTCCTCCTTTATTTGGCTCAGGGGCTCTCCGAACCTTATGAGATGCAGTAAAATTCTCATTTCCTTTTATCTTGGCGAATATAGGAGAGGGGTTTATTTAAGACTGCATAATTTGTTTTGGAATTCTTTCTTTGACTTCCTTTCGGGTTTTCACTTCCGCTTGATCCCTTTTCCAAACGCCTAAAATCGGATTTCTCTTCTATTGATTCTCGATTGAATTCTTTATTAGCATGGTGCATCTCATCCAGTTGAATAAATTTCTCAGCCCGGAGAAAGAAATATTGTAGATCTTTGCATCCATTGATATAAAGGTCTTTTCAGAATGGAGTTTGTTCGATTAGTCCTGATTGAACCGCCATAAGCTTTTCTCTATCGTTGTACTTTTTGCCCTTAGTGCTTCTGCTCTGAATCTGTTTAAATATTCACCAAGTAGTTCCCTTTGCTTTTGTATGATGGTTGCTAGCAAGCTAAAGTCCATAGTTGTATCTCTGAATATAGAAAATTGGGCTATGAAGTCGCAAGTAAATTGTTCCCAAAAATAGTTGGTTTCCATTCGGTAACTCCTATACCATTTGATAGCTGCTCCTTGAAAACTAATGGGAAAAAGTTTACACCAAACTGCCTTTAGAGCATTGTATAAGTGCATCCAATTTTCAAAGATGACAAGATGGTCATCTGGATCGGTTGTTCCATCATATTTTAGTGAAGGAATTTGGATGTGTGGGGGGAATTTTTGTTTCCATTATTTCTTCGGAAAAGGGAGCTTTTTGTAGGATAACATATTCTTCTGGATTAAAAATTTCCTTTTCTCTAAGCGTATTCATCATTATTTGGTGTTGGACGTTTTCTTGGTCTGTTTTATTCCTATGACAACTCATGTCGTTTCCTTGGATTGAGCTATTCGATCACTCGAGGGACCCTTTTATTTGACTTTCTCGGTTTAACTCTTGATCCTCTATCTCATTTGGAAGTCGTGCTTCATCCTCTATTTCCATAATTCTTATTGATTCCTAAGATGGAGCTCTTTCAGGATATTCTTGTATTGCTACCATTTGTGGCCATTGATTCTGGACCTTGATCACATTGCTTTCCGATTTTGTTAGGGTCGAGGGTTGCCCAACTCCTATATTCCCTAAGTTAGAGTTTCAAACCATGTGATCATTCAAATTTGACTGTGAAGTGGCCTCTTCGCCTGGATTGATGTATTACTCCTTGCTCTTACCATTTTTCTTCTTTCAAATGACTGACTTTATGCAATTAATCTGAGAAGAAAATTGTCAGGGATCGAAGGTTCGAGCCCTCCTTATAGGGTCAAAAATGTTGACAAGAAAACTTGTTAACACCTTAAATTTCAAGTTTGGATATGGGCAATGCTTTTGAAACCTCCCTTCGTATGAGTAGGGACCGTTAAAGCTTTTCAGATAGGCAAAAGTTATTGAAAAATTGTCTTTGGTACCTTTCGACACAGTCGATAGGGTAGTTCCCGTCTTGGAAAATCCTTTTGAATGTGTTGATTGAGAACTCTATTGAAATAGCCTTTCGACACAAACGTGAGTGTTTGGGTAGAAATTTAAGGATCTCTGGAAATAGCGGAGTTAGGAAGGTTTCGACACTGTCGAAAGAGATAACACTTGCAATCTAATAGATTCTAGCTAAGGCTTCTAGGAACCAAGAAAGCGTTGGGTTTCGACTTGATCGAAAAGGCTCCTTTCAATCGACTCAACCGTAAATTAACATATCTGAGCAAGATAAAGAAATCTGTGTAGATAAGAAAACACGATTATAATAATCTTCTTTTATTGAATTCAATTGTACAAATTGACCAAATCCCCAATCTGATTTGAGAAATAAGGTTTTCTAGTTCTATAAGAATACAGGTGAGAAGTAATGAAATCCAATCCCCAAAACATGACCCCGGGGTCATATTAATAGGTGCGATTTGGCACCTATCGACTCCATGCTTTCGACATGGTCGAAAGGTAAACTTTCTTCTTTTCATGCATATTGCTTGACTTATAGCTTTCAACCTAGTCAAAAGGGTTACACGGCCACTTTTCTACTACTGCCAAAGAGGAACTTTGTATGTTGCTTTCATGAATGTCCATTGAGTTATACCTTTCGACCTAATCGAAAGGGTTTTAGTCATCCTTCAGTTGCTACTTGGGACTAGGCCTTTCTCTTTTGCTTTGTTTCCTCTAAACCTTGTCAAAAGGGGTTACTTGATAGCCTTTCGACCTTGTCAAAAGGTCAGTTGTTGCACTTTTTTTCTTGAATGCTGATGTACCGAAGAAGTTATCCAGGGTCCTAGCCTTTTACATTATCGAAACATGCCTTCTCTTTGGCTTCAAGTGAGTCGAAACACCCAAAATGGCTTTGTTGTAAATGGTCTCTGTTGAAAGCCTCTACACCAACTAATTCGAAACCTCATGCAGTTATGGTAATGGTCATGTGGTTCTTCTTTCTTTGGTGAGAGTGGCCCTAACCATTTCGAAAGGTTGTGTATGCTTTCGAAAGGGTTGAGTTGGCTGAATACTTTTCTAACAGAAGTGATAAAGGCGAAATAAGACATTTTGAATTGTTTGGCGCAAAATGTAGAGCATCTGCTATTCATTGCCTTCAAGAGGTGTCCTTTTGAGTGATTTGGATGTTATTATAATGCTTGCTATTGCCTTTGAAAGGTAGCCTCCGACCTTGTCCAAAGCTCTTCCTTGATACAGTCGAAACATCCCTTTGTCCTACTTGAAAGGTATTGCTGGTTCTGCTATATTCTTGTCGAAAGCTATGCTTAACTAGACCACCGTAGTGCTTTCTGATTCTTATCGACACTCTTGTGTTCCTTCTTTCATACAAAACAATCAGCGGAAATAAAAGAACTTTTATAACAAGCTTGCCTCATGCACGTCCTCAGAAGCTTTATTCGTCTAAAGGAACACCTGGATACCTTAACTCTCAATCTACTCAAAATCAATTGAGTACCTAAGAGGTTAAGGGGAAAACAAAAACTTCGAGTCAGACATAAAGCCTGGTATGAATAATAATTTACCATCTCAAACCATCTAGATATCTAGTGGGACCACGCCGCTTAGCGGATCGGGTCCGCCTCACTAGTATCATCAAATCTAGATTACCCATCCCCATTCATTATAACTATCTATCTCAATTATAGTTTATAGGATTACTATTAACATGTTATATGTTTATGGACTATCCGTCCAATATCATAGTTTTTATGGGATCACTAAGAACGTATTGGTAACTCCAATATGTTATCACTTATCCTAGTTTTCATGGGCTAACAAGGAACCTATTGACTAACTGTCAACATCAAATCTGAATATAGTTTTCATGAGTTAACTACAAACCTACTGGCCCCTGCCAGTATCAAATCATAGTTTTTATGTGCCGACTATGAACTTATTGGCCCCTGCCAATATCTTTAATTAGCTCTTATCATTCGTAAGTTATATTCACTACTGGGTCAACCTAGCTGGTTATTCTACCCTTCCCAAAGTACCATTATGGGTTAATTACAATGTGAATAAATACAAGAAGAGATAATACTCTAAAAATCTTTATTTATGCCATGGTATTACCTTTTAAAATGAAAATGGGTTATTTGTTTTGAAACTTTAAAACATCACTTTCGAAACCACTAGATGACGTCCTTCGAAATCATAGAAAACCTCTTTTCAAAAATCTAAGTATATACCTTTCAAAGCTCTATAAATCAATCCTTTTGAAACCAACGATACCTTTCGATGTTATCAAAAACATTGCTTAAAACATAGCTTCGAAATAAATAAAAGTAACCTTTCGAAAGCATTGGGTTTACTCTTTAAAAACATTCTTTGGGTCAAATTAATTATATACAGAAGTATCTCTTTCGAAACCAATTATAAAATTGTTCTGGGGAAAAATTGATGATGTCGAAACCATCTAGTTGAAAGCAACAACCTTTTGAATTAAAATATTGAAGGATAGTGTCAAAACCTCCTTTCGACACCATTTCCTTCAAAAACCTAAACCCCTTTCGAAAGCATTTAGGAAGTGGCTTAACTTTGATTAAAATAGAGATGGCCTTTCGACATCATAGATGGCTTTAATGCAGTCGAAAGATAAACTAACGGGTTGTCTCGACTTGGTTGAAACCAATCCTTTCGAAAGCTCTTATATATAAGGAAAAAGTATCCCTTCGAAAGCTATTTATAAAGTCCCTTTCGAAAGCATGGCTTTCGACTATGTTGAAATCTTTTAGTAAAACAGGCAGGAATTTAACTTTAGAAAACAAACTAAAGGTTTCGACTTTATAGGGTATCGACTCAGTCGAAAGCCGTTCAAAAACTAGGCAGGTGCTTAGCTTCTTAAAAGTGAACCTTGGTTTCGACCCTGACGAAAGCATAGCTTTCGACATCCTACCTTCCGCTACTTACCAATTCACTTCGTACCAATTCCATTGATACCATGTGCCTTGGTTCTGACTATGTGGGTTTTGACATAGATATTTTCAACTTAGATGGTGCGGAGGTGAAGGAGTCGAAAGATGTCTACGAAATAGGCGTAACCACCTTCTTTTGAAATGCTGATTTTTAGCTAAACATGGCAATTGCTTTATAACTAACCTGCCAGTTGTAACTCCTTGATTGGCTACTTTAAAACTTTTCAAATGCTTTACCGTTAAATCACTGCATTTTTCAAATATATACAGCTAAGCCTTTACAAAATCTAGTATTTGCAGATAAGTCCTTCTCTTGAAATAATTTATTTCCCTTAGTAAATTAATTGGAAAAAAATCCCCAAAAATCACAAAAATTCAATTTTATCATGCCGTCAAACATATTAAAATTTCAGACCCAATTTCTTCATGAAACACTCGAAATAAATTTAAACCCAAACATATCATATTTTCCTTTAGAAATTCATAACAACTTTTCTATAGCTTTGACAATTCTAAAAATCAAAACCCATCTCGAAAATCATGTTTTTCTAAACATAAAATTTTTCCAAGGCATACGGAAATCATACACTTGGTTTCTCCTTAAAACCAAGCAAATTCATAACTATATGAATTAAAATAATTCGAACATAACATAGTTCAAGCATATCATCATCCATATCATTTTAAAGATGAATTTAATCATAAATCTGAAACACACAATCATAGAATAATATAGAGATGGTATAAAATTATTTTTCACCTTAGATTTGATAATGAATTTGAGATTTGTTGTTGCTTAATCCTATCTAGCTTTGATCCTTAGTTTAAAACTGTAATCTTCCTCTTTTCCTCCATGTTAATGGCTGACTTTTAGGGTTTTAGCGTCTATTTTTGTTTTTGAGAAAAATGAACGTGAATGGACAAGGATGTGAAGTTTATAGCCATGTAATAAAATGGCTAGTTACTAATATGTCCACATGTAATTTAATTAATTCAATAACCTAATTAAAGCCCATTTACTTTGTTCATAAGCACGGCCCTATATATTGTTTATTCAAATCTCAATCCCCTTATCATCATCATTCTATTTAATTTATCTAATTAAATTTACTGAATAATGTTATCAAAAATTAGGAATGTTACATAGTTGCTATGGATCGAGTAATATGAATAGTTCTACTAATTTAAAATTTGTATAAAAATAGCAATGGAAATAAAGAATAATAAAATAAAGTGTGCCAGAGATTTTTATACTGGGAATAATAAAATAAAGTGTGCCGAAGATTTTTATACTGGTTCGAACTCCCGTTCTATGTCCAGTCCTAGATTCCTTCTAGGTTTAAAAAATACCCTCACTTAACTTGGAGGAATACATATTATAGACCGTCTGATCTGCCGAATAGGACTTTGTGGCTGAAGATCTCCAAGACGACTTCGACTACTATAAATAGTTGAGTTTGTGACTTTGTATGCTCTTTGAATAGCACAAATGAGCCAATATGTACAATCTTCATATAATCCTCTTCTTGATGGTACAATGTATGTTCCTGAAGAGCTGTAAGTATTTTTATCACAAAAAAACATTCGTGAAAGTGCAAGTAATCAAAGAGTAAGAGCGATGTAAATCTCTTAATGCTTTGAGAATTCAAATCAAAGATGCAGAAAAGATATAATGGAAAATGTTATTGAATTCATAAAACAGATTGCTTTATATGGAAAACAACTGGATGTAACTTTTGAGGAAGAGAGATGACTAAAAGAATAGTTGCGGCCATTACTGAAGGGAAATAACTCTTCATGGAGAAGAGCATATCTTTAGATATTTGAATTTAAAAATAGCTATTATGACGTTTAGTCGACTGAAATAGATATGTTAGTCCACTGAATTATAGGGATTTTTATCCCATAGGGAAATAGCTAAAAAGACATCAGATTCAGTCGACTGAATTGGTAAGTTTAGTCAACTGAATATTGTGTGAAAATAAGTGTATATTGTTATTTCATTCGACCGAATCAATCATTTCAGTCGATTGATTCTGTGTTCTTTATGTTTTCAAAAATTTGAAAATATATGACAGTATATATGTGCATGTATATCATTTCGAAGAGATTTTAACATGTATATAATCTAGACTTATGATGTGGAGACTTGGCACAACGCTTTGGTTACCCGCATGGTGATTTGGGAAAGTAGGTTCGAGTCTGAGTACAACCTCTTCACAATGCGAGGGAAAGGCTACGTACATTATTGACCTACCCAGAGCCCGCTATCGTGCGGGAGCCTCTTGCGCTGATTCCACCTTTTATATACTCTAGACCAGTGACTCGATGACCGATATAATAGTTTCCATCAAATATTAAGCCATAGACAACCAAAGGTCAGTTTGCACCGAATAGTAGTTACAACTGCCACCAGCTAGGTCATATGGTCAGAAATTTTCCTATACTTTAGAAAGGTCAACAACCTAGCATTTTCGCACTTGCTACGACACCTTCCACATCTGCAGTTGCAAAGAGGGAGCATGTTCTTAAAGGTATATATAGCATTCATGTTCGTGTTTTGTGTGATGCTGATGCTTCACATAATTTTTTATCCCATAACCATGTTTATAGACAGAAATTTGATCCAATTATGGCTTATGACTCTACTTGTATGTCGAACCTTGTGAAGTGCTTGGCTAATCTTAGTATGATATGTTTAGGAGTTCCTATTACCTGTTATATGTAACACCCCACAAATTTTATGGTTATTTGTTTAATTAGTAATTAGCTAATTAGGCTCCCAAAATAGAATTTGTGCAAACAATGGAACTTGAATATGAAACTTGCACCATTTTGTTCATGGTGAATTATGAGCAACTTTCATATCTGGAGTTCTACAATCGGAGTCCAAACAAAGAAGTTACTAATGAAAAATGAATTCGGAATAAAAATAATAAGAATAGAAAAATTAGCCTTTGTATAATAATTCCCGAGACCCACAGATCGACATGTTCATTAAGACCGGTTGACATGTAGCGATCGACCGTTGTCATGACGCGGTCGATGGTTGATATAGTGACAGCTAGGGTTTGCCTTGGCCAAACGATCCAGATTTTATATATTTCCATCTAACCGCCGTGGTTGATTCGAGTGCCTATAAATTCTGGTTAAACCCTCTCTTCTCTTCTCATATTTTTCTGAAGGCAACAGCGAAGCTCTGCCATTTTCTCTTCTCCACTATTTTCTAAATTATTAAATACAATATTTATATTTGTATATATACAAATTGGAGAAGGATAGAAATCATATAAGAGAAGAAGTGAAGAGAATCAACGGTATGCGATAACGAGGGAATATATATATATATATATATATATATATATATATATATATATATATATGTATGTATGTATTTATATTTGTATTTCCTCTCAACCCTAAATCTCTTCCCAGATCTACAATTCTAGTATATTTTATACCCTTTTTATACATATTTCATGGAATAAGAAGAAAATGGAGATGAATCAAAGGCTTTACTTTAGATCTGGAGATTTAGGATGCTTTTAGAAGGTGAGTGGGAAATTTATATATTGTTTTTGATTTGGAATCCATTCCATTGGCATACTTTGATTTTTATGCCTAAATGAGGATACATGAATTGTAGGCTAAAACTGAATGGATTAAACATTGCCTACATATTCTTAGGCGATCTGATTAGAATTATTATTAAACAATGATCTGCAAATCAGTCCCAGAAGTTAAAGTATGAATACTGTATTTGAAATTTATTCCAGATCTAAAATTGGGTTGTAGATTATTAATAAGATTTTGATTATTACCCTAATTATGTTGAAGTCATAATTTTCTGCAGTTTAATTTACGAGAAGAACATCCGTATGTTTTTTATAAATTTGTTTTTGTTTCCAAATTCCATAGAAAGTGTAGTGTTTGATTTAACAAGGAATATATGCAAATAAAATAAAAGAGACGTGTAAAGTGCATATTTATTCCCTATAGTTTACACTGTCTATTCTAATAAAATGAAAATAATTGTTAATAATAAGTTTGTTAACACCCAAAAGTGAATAACATATGAGCTAATCAAAAGAGTAACCTCTTTGAAGATGGTCGAAGTCATCGAAGTCATAGGCTGAGTTGTGTATAATTCAATATCTGTGGCAATTCGCCGTTCAGTCATCAAAGTTGGAGTCATATAGGGTCGATGTCAATATGCAGGTTCAATATGTAAGTCTAAATATGTTATTAAAGATCAGGGTTGAAGTCTGGTTGAATGTAAGTTGGATATTCGAGTCTCAAACTTGAATAAGTTAGACATGGTATGCATGTTTGAGTTCTAAGTCAAGTCAAAGTGCAAATTATAATCAAAGACAAATAAGTTAGTCATGAATCATATAGTCCATATGATATGCAATTGTTTGATTTCCAATTCCTTATGTGTGCAAGATTCAAGTATTACAATCGGTAAAATCCCTAAATTGATTTAGGGTTTACAAAATCGAAAACATATAAGAAGTGAGTATAGAAAATTCGATCCCCTAAAATGGCACCTATAGTCCATATTTATAGGGAAAAAGCGGCTCCACTCCACCATAGATGACTTCGGCTGGGTTGACTTTAGCGTCAATAGAAAGGTGGCACCAAACATTTTTAAAGAGAAGCGATGTTGTCACTGAATGTTGTCATGAATGAATGTCTTTATATGGTATTGCATTGAAGTTGACGACATTGGTGACTTTGGGTGACAATATATAAGTAGTGGCGACGCAAATGAATAGCGGCGTCCTCCCAATGCTGAAAAAGTGTTCTAAATGAGAGATGAAATGTAGCATTGGGTATGATTAAGAGCGGTATTACTTTATATTACTTCTGTATCGATGACCCTTGACACCATCGTAGATCAATGTCTTCGGAGTGCTCATGAAGTGCAGTGCCACTATTATTGACTACCTTCAAGGTTATTGACAACAAGCTTGCTTCAATAGACGAATAGCAACGTCGATGAGATTCAACATCAATGAAGTGCGCCATAGGCTATATTGACACTCATTGATGGCTCATGATGCTTGGTTTCATTCGGTAGTGTTGTATTCCCTTTCCGATGGAAAATAGTATCCTATTTCCTCGACATTAATGCATCTTTAAATACTCAATAGTCATATGTCTTCGAGTGCGGCAAAGAGGATAGTGACTTGGTTCTAAGTCGTTGCTTCTTTGATTACTAGCGATGTTGTATACATGTCTTCTACATTCATCTATCTTTACGTTTCAGAGTGTTGTTGGTAATATGTCTTCGAGAGTGTTCATTGGCAGTCATCATGAACAAAGATCGTTCATTCACCACGAAAGGCGATGTCATGTTCGTATCTCTTCTTTCATATCTTCGAAGTCGATAAGATGCGGCATTAGCTAAGTGTATATGAACATGAACCTTGATCATATACGGTGATGCTTGAGTGACGATGTGACCTCATAGATGATGTGTGACATAGAAAAAATACTTATAGTAGTTAAGGTGTGGCACTGTTTCTTCAACATGATCTTATGGTCTTCGACATTGATAAGGACTTCGACATTGACATGCATCCTCAATGCTATCTTATCGTCTGGAGCTTTAAACTTTGACTCAAGCCCATAGTCTCGACATTGATTCCTTGGTTTATATACTTTGAAAATTATATGGATAACATTTGCCCCCTCCTTATATGAATGAAGATTTTTACTCTTTAGGGTAAAATCATGAAATTATTTTTTGCTTTGCTTAGTCTTTCAAATCCATTCAATCCGATGGTGTTCTTCTTTCTCCTACAATTTAAACTCGGACAAAGGAAGTTTTCAAAGCATCAAGATCATTTAAAACCTTAAATTTCATACGTTTGGGTTAATACTAATACATGATTTAATGCTAACATATTTTTGCTTTATAGTGTAAATCATATGGCATTTGGTATCAATCTATTCATTCGACATAGTTTTACTGGTGTAACATTACATTTAGGATGCTTTATTATTATTAAAGTCTTCATTTCATATTCATGGATATATTTTCCTATCATAGATTTAGCATTTATTTGTGTTCTTTTAGCCAACATAAAAGAATAAGTTCTTCTTACGAACTCTATATTAGTTATGCAATAGTCATTAACTTGTTGTAAAGGTTATTTTGGGCTTTAAAATTTTTATTATCATGTAAATTTTCCTACATGCTCTTAAGAGTGGGTATTCAAATTTGGAATAATACCACCTGGCAAACGGATGGAGGGCTAAGCAAAAAACTCTTCGGGAGGACTAGTTTGAGCTTCGAAGCTTTTCTTCCCGAGCTAATTCTCCTTTGGTTGTCAGATGTTGGCTTTCGATATTGAGTTACATGTAAAATCTTAGATTGGACTCCTTTGTTGTCTAACTTTTGATTCTTGTCTTCTAATGGTAACATCTATCTCAAAACCTGAAATTTGCTTTGCTAATATGTTAGTGCTTTAAGAAAAATAAAAGTTCATTTGGCAGAAAAAATTAGAAAGATATCGGGTGCTAATTTTGAAGAAAAAAGTTAGAAAACCTTTTGATAATAAGGAGGCTAGAAATCTGGTATATCATCTGATAATAAGAAATCCAAAATCCACTTCAATAATAGAAAGACCATAAAATCATCTGGTAATAACAGACCGTAAATCCTCATTTGTTGATAATTGAAGACCAGAAATCTAAACCTGGCAATAATAGAAGACCAAAAATCCTCGTTTGGTAATAATAATCGATGACCAGAAATCCATATCTAGAAATAACAGAAGAAGGCCAGAAATTCAAATTTGGTAATAATAATAGAAAACTGAAAGTCACTGTCTAGTAATAAAAGAAGGACAAAATTCCAATCTAATAATAATATGAAAACTTAATCCCTCAAGAAAACCAGAAATTTAATAAGAAATCCAAAAATACCAAGAAAGCCACCAAGAAAACTAGGAATTCACTCATCAAGAAATCAGAAATTTAACCAAAAAATCAATTGAAAGCTTGTCATAATTTTATCTGATAATAAGAAATTCACAAACTCATCAGAAAATCATCTAGCAATAGTACTTTGAGTAAACTTGAGCAATAGATTTGCAATTTAATTTGACACTAATTTTGTAGCCCTATCTAGAATGCTATATCGGAAACCTTTACCGTGGACTAGTGTTTTAAGTAGCAACAGATCTTCGAACTAAATATTGCTGTAAACTAATTTTGAAAACTATGTTATCGTCAATATTTATTATTTAAACGAGTTTTTATTTTAATTGTAAAAACTATTATTTGAATATTTAAAATTAATTAAATATTCAAAAATTAATGTGTTGAAATTCCAAGTCGTTACACTCTTCCCGCTTAAAAGGATTTCATCCTCGAAATTTACCACGATCCTATCCCAGAAAACAGACTGTGACGCCCTACCTCTATACTCACGCTAGCAAAGAACACTACTGGGTAATGTCGTCGACTAGCGCGAAGAATAAGGCTGTTCAGGAGCGACCATCCGTGTAATTACTTTGTGCGAGTTCCGATATGTCAAATAGTATAACATG
The DNA here is from genome assembly GCA_030737815.1 of Allium fistulosum. Taxonomy (NCBI): domain Eukaryota; kingdom Viridiplantae; phylum Streptophyta; class Magnoliopsida; order Asparagales; family Amaryllidaceae; genus Allium; species Allium fistulosum. Next base: position 717,476,822 of record CM060905.1, on the reverse strand, counting down.
CATTTCTTTTCAAGAGGAAATCTGACATATCGATACAAACTCAAAGCTACCACACGGTGGCTAAGTGGACCTCGGTGACAAATATAGAAATAAACATAACATAAATCAGTCACAGATATTCATATCTCAAAGGCAGAAATAGATATGAATATAGCACATAAAAGTGTACATCAGAGTAGTGGTCAAACAAGATCCACAATGTCACAAAAGAATAGATACAAGTGCAAGACAAAAGAATAAGTATACATCATGGAGTATATATCTCAAATTTATAACAACAAAAACTACAAATGTAATGTAGTTAGACAAAAGTCAGAAGATGATCCCAGATAAGGAGTCAAGCAGAAGCACCTGTAACATCTCGGTCTGACCCGAGTATTATTTAATAAGAAAATAATAAAAGGATCAGTCTAGCTATAATTATCATTAAAGAAATGAGATATAAGTAGAGATATAATAAAAACATATGATAACAATAATGTCCTACTAGGACAAATATGATTTAAACAACAACAAAATCATACGATATCTCAAAAATCTCAAAGCACCAAAAAGAATATCATGTTCTTTATTTTATTCACCAAACCACAAATATTGAAAAACATATTAATGCCAATCGCAAAAGTTGGTGAAGCACAAATTCTAGAAATCATCAAATCCTATCACAAACGGGAGTATGAAAACTCACCAACACGTGTATCACAAACGGAACGCTATTACATGGTCGCTAACCATAAATTTTTGAGCCGAAGCTCCACAAACGGCCCGAAGACCATGGGTTGCTACCCCACTAAATTGAACCGAAGTTCCACAAATAGGGATTGTAGTCCCCACACAAATAAATAGACATCACACATCGCTAGTCTAAATCGCAAAATGATCATCATCGATCAATAAAAGTGTCGATTACACTAAGCTAGTAAATATATGAGTTTAGCTTCATGTCCCATAACCACTAGCTTAACTTAAATATTTACGAACAAATTATAGATTCCCACTCGAAAATTGTCACAAGAGTTCAATCGAACAAGTCCAAGAATTAACCGACAAAGTAAACGTAAGCATTTCATACCACTTGTTTTACTAATTCATTTAATTAGATTTCTCATACAAATGAGGTAAAGGTTTGTATATACTAATAGATTGGAAAACGGTTTTGAAAACAAGATTTATATTTAAAAATAGAGTTGAAATCATCTTTGAAAAAGAGTTTGAATATTTACTACTAGTATAGAAAACCTTTATATTTTAAAGTGACAAATCACAGAAATGATTGTAGAAACAATCAATCACCAAAATCCACATTCGAAGACGTGAATCAAATCCAAAGAAATCGATACCGAATCCATCAAAATGGATATTCTCTAAAGTCCCAAAAAAGAAGTCATCAAAGTCAATTAATTAATGATAACAATAAATCGGATAACCACGAATCGATAAAAATTGGAAACCCACATAAAATAGGCAAATTGGGCCGAGACAAGTAGATTCAGATGTCTGAATTGGATATTTCAAACGTCTGAACCTGAAGCTCTGGGAAATATTTTGCCTAGGCCAATGATGGCCAAATCATATCGGAAGCAATCAGATGAGTGACAATTGCTAGGGGTTGACGCCAAACGATTACCCAACCCTAAAGACTCGCCGAAACTCTCCGACCAACATGTCCAAATGTCATATAAGGATTTTCATATATTTTGATTTCAAAACACCAAAATTGGAATATTCATCAAACCAATCCAATTCAAAAGCAAATGGACAAGAAATAGATGTTAGGAATTAATACCTAACACTATCAAAGATATAGACATAGATGTGAGTTCAAAAACTCACCTTTGAACCCAAAAACAATGAATGAGAAGCTTAATCACAAAGGAAAGATCAATTACTCTTCACTTCAACCCAAGAAGCTTGAATCTAAGCTCAAAAGAAGAACATTTCCTAAGTTAGGTTTAGGAAATTTCTAAAATTGAAGAGAAAATGAGTTGGAGAAGATGAAGAGGATGCTTACCTAAGCTTCTCCTTGATTTTGGAGCTAAAACTTGGATTTGTAAAAGAAACTAGGGCTTAGGAGTTTCTATTTCCTTTTCTCTTCCCCCATTTTTCTAAAGCTTGAAGTGTTAGGAAATGATAGTGTCTGAAGAGGAGAGGGGGATGGAGTTAGGATATAAGATGAGTTGGGTTAGTGGGCTGAAACCCAAACCCAAACCCAAAGCCCTAAGTGAAAATCTCAAAAAATTTCCCAACTCAAAACATATCGATGTTTATACTCAAAAAAGTCGCAAACCCCATTTTGAACTCAATGGAAGTCGTCTCGAGTCCAAATTGTTGAATCTCAATTTCAATCTTCTTTCAGACGTCTGAAATTTCCAATTCAAACGTCTGAATCTGGAAAACCTGATGTTGTCTAGTACAATATTCAGACGTCTGACTCGGGGATTTCAAACGTCTGAAAATGGCTATTTTAGCCTATTTTCTTTCTCCATTGACTCGAGCAATTTCAGACGTCTGAATGACCCATTTCAGACGTCTGAATTCCTGTTTGAATGTGTTTTCAAATAGCCACTTCCAAATAGCACTATCCATATAGAATTTTCACTAATTCGACTGTTCTTCTACGAATAGTGACTTTTTTGGACTAAAATCCAACTAACGGTGCTATATTTAAATTAAACATTTAAATATACGAATCGTAAAATATGCGGGTTGTTATAGACTCCCCTCCTTAAAGAAATTGTGTCCTTGCAATAATTAAGAAGAAATTAAAGAGTAACAACCATAAAAGCATATCACTACAAAGAGAAGAAAATTTGAAATAAGAAGTTCACCTTAATGAGCACGAGAGAGTAAGTCCGGATGTGTTCGCTCGATGAATTCTCTAGATTTACAAGAGCAATCCTTAGGATTTGAGGACCATTAAACTTTCACAAGAGGAACATCTTTATTTCGAAGGTGTTTAACCTCCAAAGCAATGATACAGATAGGATGTTGTTCATAAGTCAAATTAGGTGAAACTTCAATTTCTTCAATAACACCGGGCTCAAGAACAAAATCGGAATCTCGAAGGCATTTCCGTAGTTTAGGGACGTGGAATACGTCATGAATAGCGGAAAATTGAGCCGGTAACAAAAGGAGATAAGCCATGGAACCAATGCGTTCGGTGATGGGAAATGGGCCAATATATCGAGGTGCTAATTTTCCCGATCGATTGAAACGCACAACACCCTTCATAGGTGAAACATGAATAAGCATGAAATCTCCCACTGAAAATTCTAATTTCCTTCTTCGATTATCGGCATAGGATTTTTTCCTACTCTGAGCTTCTTTCATCCTATGACGAATAAGGTCAATCTTTTCTATGGCATCACGGATAAAATCTGGACCTAAAACCAGCTTCTCACCGGCTTCAAGCCAACACAAAGGAGATCGGCATGGCCTTCCGTAAAGTGCCTCGAAAGGTGCCATAACAATACTAGACTGGAAGCTATTATTATAGGAAAACTCAACAAGAGAAATATGATCTTCCCAACTTCCACCAAAATCAAGAACACACGCACGAAGGAGATCTTCAAGAGTTTGATTCACATGCTCGGTTTGTCCATCGGACTGAGGATGATAAGCAGTGCTAAAATTAATCTCCGTTCCCAAAGCTTTTTGAAGACCTTTCCAAAATCCACTAGTAAACAATGGATCACGATCACTAACAATAGAAGTAGGAACTCCATGCAATTTAAAAATTTCCTTGACAAAAAGTATAGCCAAAATAGGTACAGTCCGATTGGACCGAACGGGAAGAAAATGGGCGAATTTTGTAAGTCTATCTACTATCACCCATAGGCTATCATGACCCAAACGAGAATGGGGAAGACCATCAATAAAGTCCATGGAAATTTGATCCCACTTCCATATTGGAATTTCCAATGGTTTCAATAACACACCGGGCCTTTGATGCTCGGCCTTTACAAGTTGGCAAGTCATGCAACGCTTAACAAAGTTAGCAATATCGTATTTCATTCCATCCCAATAATAAAGTCGCTTCATATTAGCATAGATTCTACTACTACCGGGATGAATGGTAAATATAGAACGATGAGAATCTTCTAAAATGTCTTTACGAAGATCAATAATATTTGGCATGATAAGTCTACCAAATTTTCGAATACCGCCACGAGCATCAATATCAAAGACTTTCAAACCTTCAATATCAATTTTATCCCTACAACTTTGGCTAAGAAGAACCAATTCGGGAACATGCTTTTGAGCTTTAAGAATGCGGTCCAAAAGAGAAGGATGAGCCTCAAGGCTACATAACACAAGAGATGAACATGAATTGGATTCACGATCTCGAATCTCACAAGTGGATAAAGTCGCGAGATCATTCCATTCAGATATCATCATGGAAACAACCGCTTGTTGCTTACGACTAAGGGCATCGGCAACACGATTTCCTTTTCCAGGAGTATAAAAAATATCAAGATCATAAGATGCAAGGAACTCGAGCCAACGTTGTTGACGCAAATTATGTTCCTATTGAGAAAATAAATACTTCAAAGATTTATGATCGGTGTAGAGAACAAATTTCTCTCCCAAAAGATAATGATGCCAAATTCTAAGGGCGAAAACAATAGCCGCGAGCTCTAAATCATGAGTGGCATATCTAGTCTCGGCAGGCTTTAATTGCCTAGAAGCATAAGCGATAACACATTCCCGCTGCATGAGAACGGCACCCAAACCAACACGACTAGCATCGGTATAAACAATAAAATCTTGGTTCCCATCAGGAATCACAAGAATAGGAACATCGGAAAGGAGTTCTTTTAGTTTCTGAAAAGCAGCTTCACATTTGTTAGACCAAATGTATTTAACTCCCTTCTTTGTCAAATTAGTAAGAGGTACGGAAATTTTAGAAAAGTCTTTTATGAACCGACGGTAATAGCCCGCCAATCCAAGAAAGCTATGAATTTCCGTCACAATCTCCGGTCTCTTCCAATTTTGAATTGCTTCAATCTTTGAAGGATCCACGGAAATTCAGGATTCAGAAATGATATGTCCCAAAAATTTCACACGAGATTGCCAAAAGTGGCATTTAGAAAATTTTGCTTTCAATTGGTTACTCCTAAGAGTTTCCAACACAATCCGAAGATGTTTTCCATGCTCCTCTTCGGTTTTAGAATAAACAAGAATATCATCGATAAAGATGAGAACAAATTGATCGAGGAAGTCTTTGAAAACTCGATTCATAAGGTCAACGAAATAAGCTGGAGCATTCGTCAAACCAAATGGCATAACAAGCCATTCATAAGATCCATAACGTGTACGAAACGATGTCAAAGGAATGCTATCCTCTGCAATACAGAGCTGATGAAAACCGATTGCTAAATATAACTGTGAAAAGACTTTAGCACCACTAAGCTAATCGAATAAATCATCAATCTGAGGCAAGTGATATTTATTCTTGATGGTGAGATCGTTAAGCTTGCGGTAGTCAACGCAAAGCCTAAGTGTACCATCAGATTTCTTCACAAAAATAGCTGTAGCTCCCCATGGAGCGGAACTAGATTGAATAAATTGCTTCACTTCTAATTCGAATAATTATTTGCGCATCTCCTTATTTTCTTTATTGGACATACGATAAGGAGGACGAGTAATAGGCAGAGCTCCAGGGATTAGATTAATTCTGAACTCAATTGCTCGCTTAGGTGGTAATCCTAAAACGGGCTCAAATATGTCGGGAAATTCACGAACAATGTGAATGAGGGAAATGACATCTTCCTCATCATCGTTATCATCATCATGAGGATTTAGTGAATACAAGGACGCTTCCGAATTGGAATCTGAATCATTAAGAACAAGAGAAATCTACTTAACAAATTGAGGATGCCAAAGATATTTAGTCCGTTCAGGACATAGAATATGGGCTTCATAATGGTTAAGCCAATCCATTCCCAAAATCATTCCGAAACCAAGGTAACGCATAACATGCAAATCGGCTCGAAAAGCATAATCGCATAAAATAATTTCGACATCTTTGCAAAGTAAACTGAGTGTTGCGGATCCACCAACCGGATTCGCAATTCTCAATGATGTCATCAAGCCAATAACATTCAAAGACAAAGCATCAACAAGTTCTTTTGATATAAAAGAGTGAGATGCACCCATATCAAAAAGAACTCGAATAGGAAATTCACGAAATATAATAATGCCATCAAGGATAGAATGAGAAATACCTTGACCACGAGAAGTGTTAGAAGGGGCTTGTGCAACATTTAGCTTACCCTCCTTCTTGCTTTGAAGTTTGGGACACAAAGATATAGTATGACCCGAACTCTTGCAATAGCGGCAAGAAATATACTTTAGACACTTGTTTGCATAATGGTCCTTAGAACCACAATTGTAACATTCTCCACAATGAGAGTTAGGAGTATTTGCTACCGAAGTTGTTTGCTTCCCCTTTTTGTTGGGATTGGGCTTGAATTTAAAAGGTCTCTTCTTATTGATGTTGTGTTTGACTTCAACATCACTTTCTTTATCGGCCTCTTCGAGTCGAAGAGCGATATCAACTAGCTGATCAAAAGAAACTTCTAATTTCAGAAGTAATGGCTTTTTAAGGTTTTTGTTCAACCCATAAACAAATCTATAATATTTCTTCAATGGGGTATTAATATACTCGACACCATATTTAGATAGAGATTCAAAAGAGGCGACGTAATCCATCATAGAATATTCACCTTGAATAAGGTCAATAAATCGACGAGCTAAAGAAACTTTCTCAGCTTCCGGCATGAATTTCAACTCAAACCATTCCCGGAATTGCTCCCAAGTAAGGTCCGCTTCAATAATTTCAAAGATCAAAAGCTCGTACCAGCCTAATGCTCTTTCTTGAAGCATACTAGAAGCCACTTGGACTCGATGAAGATCAATAAGATTCATGCGAGAAAAGATGCGGTCGCATGTTCGAAGCCAAGCCTGGACTTCTATAACGCTCTCAGAACCTTTGAATGGCTTTCCACCTAAGTTGGTGTAATCACTTCACAAGCGTGCAAACCCCGATTTAGGATGAGTGGGCTCAGGAATAGGTCCGACAGCTTAAGCATTTCTCACAAGATCTAGAAGTTGCTAAGCAGACATAAATACTCCATCTTGGGGAGTAGCACTAGATTGATCGGCGTTGGGACAGCCTGGTCTAACCATTTCTCTTCTTTTAAGAAAGAAAGAAAAGAGAAAAAAGGTTAATCTCAGAATGAATATCAAACAAACTTGATTAATAAAACAAGGCATCATAAAAAAAATAGGATAGAGCGGGTTCAATGACTCGAATTAATCCTAAGGCATGACTCCTAAGAAAGACTTAGGACAATGATCCTTGCTAGATTATTCTACATTGTTCCGAAGTTTGGCTCTGATACCAAGCTGTGACGCCCCACCTCTATACTCACACTAGCCAAGAACACTACTGGGTAATGCCATTGACTAGCACGAAGAATACGGCTGTTGACGAGCGACCATCCGTGTAATTGCTTTGTGCGAGTTCCGATATGTCAGATAGTATAACATGCATTTCATTTCAAGAGGAAATCCGACATATCGATACAAACTCAAAGCTACCACACGGTGGCTAAGTGGACCTCGGAAACAAATATAGAAATAAACATAACATAAATCAGTCACAGATGCTCATATCTCAAAGGCGGAAACAGATATGAATATAACACATAAAAGTGTACATCAGAGTAGTGGTCAAACAAGATCCACAATGTCACAAAATAATAGATACAAGTGCTAGAAAAAAGAATAAGTATACATCATGGAGTCTATATCTCAAATGTATAACAACAAAAACTACAAATGTAATGTAGTTAGACAAAAGTCAGAAGATGATCCCAAATAAGGAGTAAAGCAGAAGCACCTGTAACATCTCGGTCTGACCCGAGTATTATTTAATAAGAAAATAATAAACGGATCAGTCTGGCTATAATTATCATTAAAGAAATGAGATATAAGTAGAGATATATTAAAAACGTATGATAACAATAATGTCCTACTAGGACAAGTATGATTTAGACAACAACAAAATCATACAATATCTCAAAAATCTCAAAGCACCAAAAAGAATATCATATTATTTATTTTATTCACCAAACCACAAATATTGACAAACATATTAATGCCAATCGCAAAAGTTGGTGAAACACAAATTCTAGAAATCATTAATTAAAAATCCAGAAATAAAAAAGGGGGAGGCCTATCACAAACGGGAGCATGAAAACTCACTAACACGTGTATCACAAACAGAACGCTATTCCATGGTCGCTAACCATAAATTTTTGAGTCGAAGCTCCATAAACGGCCCGAAGACCACGGGTCGCTACCCCACCAAATTGAACCGAAGTTCCACAAACGCGGATTGTAGTCCCACACAAATAAATAGACATCACACATCGCTAGTCTAAATCGCAAAATGATCATCATCGATCAATAAAAGTGTCGATTACACTAAGCTAGTAAATATATTAGTTTAGCTTCATGTCCCATAACCACTGGCTTAACATAAATATTTACGAACAAATTGTAGATTCCCACTTGAAAATTGTCATAAGAGTTCAATCGAAAAGTCCAAGAATTAACCGACAAAGTAAACGCAAGCGTTTCATACCACTTGTTTTACTAAGTCGTTTAATTAGATTTCTCATACGAATGAGGTAAAGGTTTGTATATACTAATGGACGGGAAAACGGTTTTGAAAACAAGCTTTATATTTAAAAATAGAGTTGAAATCATCTTTGAAAAAGAGGTTGAATATTTACTACTAGTATAGAAAACCTTTATATTTTAAAGTGACAAATCATAGAAATGATTGTAAAAACAATCAATCACCAAAATCCACATTCAAAGACGTGAATCAAATTCAAAGAAATCGATACCGAATCCATTAAAATGGATATTCTCAAAAGTCCCGAAAAAGAAGTCATCAAAGTCAATTAATAAATGATAACAATAAATCGGATAACCACGAATCGTTAAAAATTGGAAACCCACATAAAATAGGCAAATTGGGCCGAGACAAGCAGATTCAGACAAACGTCTGAACCTGAAGCTCTGGGCAATATTTTGCCTAGGCGAATGATGGCCAAATCATATCGGAAGCGATCGGATGAGTGACAATTGCTAGGGGTTGACACCAAACGACTACCCAACCCTAAAGACTCACCGAAACTCTCCGACCAACATGTCCAAACGTCATATAAGGATTTTCATAGATTTTAATTTCAAAACACCAAAATTGGATTATTCATCAAACCAATTCAATTCAAAAGCAAATGGATAAGAAATAGATGTTAGGAATTAATACCTAACACTATCAAGATATAGACGTAGATGTGAGTTCAAAAACTCACTTTTGAACCCAAAAACAATGAATGAGAAGCTTAATCACAAAGGAAAGATCAACCACTCTTCACTTCAACCCAAGAAGCTTGAATCTTAGCTCAAAAGAAGAACATTTCCTAAGTTAGGTTTAGGAAATTTCTGAAATTGAAGAGAGAATGAGTTGGAGAAGATGAAGAGGATGCTTACCTAAGCTTCTCCTTGATTTTGGAGCTAAAACTTGGATTTGTAAAAGAAACTAGGGCTTAGGAATTTCTATTTCCTTTTCTCTTCCCCCATTGTTCTAAAGCTTGAAGTGTTAGGAAATGAAAGTGTATGAAGAGGAGAGGGGGATGGAGTTAGGATATAAGATGAGTTGGGTTAGTGGGTTGAAACCCAAACCCAAACCCAAAGCCCTAAGTGAAAATATCAAAAAATTTCCCAACTCAAAACATATCGATGTTTATACTCAAAAAAGTCGCAAACACCATTTAGAACTCAATGGAAGTGGTCTCGAGTCCAAATTGTTGAATCTCAATTTCAATCTTCATTCAAACGTCTGAAATTTCCAATTCAGACGTCTGAATCTGGAAAACCAGATGTTGTCTAGTACAATATTCAAACGTCTGACTCGGGGATTTCAAACGTCTAAAAATGGCTATTTTAGCCTGTTTTCTTTCTAGATTGACTCGAGCAATTTCGGACGTCTGAACGACCCATTTCAAACGTCTGAATTCCTGTTTGAATGTGTTTTCAAATAGCCACTTCCAAATTGCACTATCCACATAGAATTTTCACTAATTCAACTGTTCTTCTACGAATAGTGACTTTTTCGGACTAAAATCCGACTAACGATGCTATATTTAAATTAAACATTTAAATATACGAATCGTAAAATATGCGGGTTGTTACACAGACTATCCAAGAAATACCTAAAAAATTAATCAGATATAACTTATCCAGCAAAAACTAGTATGATATAAATTTATATGCAACCAAATTCAGAGAATACCCTGAAATAAAATATTGCGCATCCAATCATATCAAAGGGTAAAGTTAGAACTAAATGGCTGGCTGTTATATTCAAAAAAAAATTCAAATTTCTTCCAAAAAGAAATGTATTAAACCAATACCAAAATTGACTAAGAGAGGGTGCTCCTAGCAAAACATGTAAAACTCTGGAATCAAAACAACATGGAGCATCCAGTGGTATTCCGGTTCCTCCAAATACAACAACTAGCGTGAACTATTATTATCTCTTTCCCAAAAAAAAGAATTTTCAAAATCACATTTTCAAAAGCACCGGGATTTAAGTTCTAGTAAACAGTAATTCAAAAACCTTGGTTTATAATTTTTCTTCTCCTTTTTTGACATTATAAGTTTATAAGACCACACAATCAAACAATCAAATTCAATTAAGTCAAATCAATCAAATTCCGTAAAGGAATACACTAACATTATCAATCATTCAAATTCCATAAGGAAAAAATCAACTCAACATTATTTAAAATGTCAAAAGATTAACAACAAACTTCTAACTTAGGTCCAAAACTTTCTTGATTTCCTAAATATAGATAATTATCTAAGCATACCATTATTTGTTCATTAGCCTTTTATTATTGCTTAGAAGATTATTCAAACTTACTCGGACAAAACTAAAAGTTATACTCTAAAATAATTGGTTTCTTGACTACACAAATATTTCTAAATCACATAAATTTGCATTTAATATTTTATTGTGATGCCCCACCTCTATACCCACGCTAGCCAAGGACACTACGAGGTAATGTCGTCAACTAGCACGAAGAATAAGGCTGTTGAGGAGCGACCATCCGTGTAACTTCTTTGTGCGAGCACCGATATGTCAGATAGTATAGAATGCATATCATTTAAGGAGGAAATCCGACATACCGATACAAACTCAAAGCTATCACATAGTGGCTATATATATATCTTCGGAAACAAATATAGAAATAAACATAACACAAATCAGTCACAGACAATTCATATCACAAAGGCGGAAATAGATATGAATATATAACACATAAAAGTGTTTATTAGAGTAGTGGTCAAATAAGATCCACAATATCACAAAAGAAAAGATACAAGTGCAGGACAATAGAATATGTATACATCAATGAGTCAATATATCGAATGTATACAACCAAAAACTACAATGCTAGAGTAGTTAGCCCAAAAGTCAGATGATAGTCCCAAACAAGAAGACATGAGGAAGCACCTGTAAGATCTCAGTCTGACCCGAGTATTATTTAAGAAGAAAATAATAAACGGATCAGTCTAGCTATAATTATCAGATAAAATGAGATAGAATATGAGATATGATAATAAAACACATGATAACAATAAAGTAATACTGTGATAAGTATACATTAGAAAATCACGAAAGTCATACAAAATCTCAAGAATCTCATAGCATCGAAAAGAATATCATATTCTTTATTTAATTCACCAAGCCACAATAAATGACATACATATCAATGCCAACTGAAAAAGGCGGTGAAACATAAATTCCAGAAATCAATAATTAGAAATCCAGAAATCACAATAAAAGGATGGCCAATCCCATAAACTAAACACCGACGCACCTAGAAAGATACATCCCATGTAAAGTCTAGCATCGGTACACCTAGACAGATGCACCCCATGCAAAGTCGAACATCGACGCACCTAGAAAGATACGACCCATGCTCTAGCATTGACGCACCTAGAAAGATACGACCCATGCTCTAGCATTGACGCACCTAGAAAGATACGCCCCATGCAATAATAAACATCGACGTATCTAGAAAGATACGACCCATGTAAAGTCTAACATCGATGCACCTAGAAAGATACACCCCATGCAAAGTCGAACATCGACGCACCTAGAAAGATACGACCCATGCATAGATGAACATCGACGCACCTAAATAGATACGCCCCATGCCCCGACTTATTGTGCCGATTGCTCCACGAAGTAAATAAACATCGACGCACCTAAATAGATACGACCCATGCGAGAAGTGAGACGAAGCTTAATAAAATGAGGAATAGTCCTCCACGTGGACAAAGAGACATCGCACATTGCTAGTCTAAACCATAAAATGATCGTCATCGATCATAAAGAAGTGTCGATTACACTAAGCTAGTAAATATAAGAGTTTAGCTTCATGTCCCATAACCACTTGCTTAACTCAAATATTTACGAACAGATTGTAGATCTGCACTAGAAAATTGTCACAAGAGTTTCAATATGTGTGAATCGAAATCACACCAATGAGGTATAGACTAACCTTGAAGATAAAGAGATATGTGTGAATCGAAATCACACAAATGGTGTCTAGTCTAACCTCGCAAACAAAGAGACATCGCTCAATCGCTAGTCTAAATCACAAGAATGATCATCATGATCATAAGGAAGTGTCGATTACACTAAGCTAGTAAATATAAGAGTTTAGCTTCATGTCCCATAACCACTTGCTTAACTCAAATATTTACGAACAGATTGTAGATCTCCACTAGAAAATTGTCACAAGAGTTTCAATCGAACAAGTCCATACATTAACCGACGAAGTAAACGCAAGCGTTTCATACCACTTGTTTTGCTAAGCCGTTTAATTATATTTTCTCATATGAATGAGGTAAAGGTTTGTATATACTAATAGATTGGAAAACGGTTTTAAGGAATGAGCTTCGATATTGAAAATAGAGTTGAAATCGTTTTGATGAAGAGTTCTGATATTTAATACTAGTATAGAAAACCTTTATATTTTGAAGTGACAAATCATAGAAGTGATTGTAGAAACAATCAGTCATAAAAATTCACATTCGAAGACGTGAATAAAATCCAAAGGAATCGATATCAAATTCATCAAAGTAGAAATTCTGATAAATGTTTTTCAGATAAGATCCCCTACGTAGAGGGATACGGGGTTCGACCTAAGTGAAGACAAGCGGCCTCGTGAAGCCAAAGGACCTAAGTGGAAGGCGGGTTGGGCGACATTCTCAAAAATCCCGAGAAGAAGTCATCAACGAAGATAATAAATGATAACAATAAGTCAGATCAACAAAATCGATAAACAATAGAAATTCAATCTAGAAAAGCCTAAACAGGCAGAAATGCATGCTTCCAGACGTTTGATTTGGAATCTAGACGTCTGGATTCGTTATCTGGGAATAGTTCAAAAACCACCCAGACGTCTGGAATAGCAAATCAGACGTCTGAGCAATGGCCAGACGTTTGGTTTTGAATCCAGACGTCTGGTTTCGTTCTCTGGAAAATTATCCAGAGAACACCCAGACATCTGAAAACTCAAGTCAGACGTCTGAGTCTCAACCAGACGTCTGATCTTGAATCCCAGATGTCTGGAAATAGTTTCTGGCATTTTTTTAATAAAACGCGTGCATACATTTTTCTCTCCAGGTCCAAACCAGACGTCTGGGCTTGGTCACCAGACGTCTGGTCACCTGGTCTGGGCAACATTTTGCCTAGGCCAAAGTGGCCAAAACGATTCGGAAGCGATTGGATGAGCAAAGGCGACTAAGGATTTATGCCAAGCGGCAACCCGGCCTTAAAGGCTCCTCGATACACTCCGAATATCAATGTCCAAATGTCCATAGAAGGATTTTCATAAAATTGGACCAAAACACCAAAATTGAAGAATTCAAAAAACCAATTCAAATCACAACAAGTGAACACGAAATAGATGATAGGAATTCATACCTAACAACAAAGATAGTTATAGGCATAGATGTGAGATAAAAATCTCACCTTTGAACCCAAACAAATGAAGAAGAAGCTTTGAAGCAATGGCAAGAGCAATTACTCTTCACTCTCAACACAAGAAGCTCCAACTAAGATCAAAACAAGCATTTCCCAAATTTAGGTTTAGGAAATAAAATGAAATTGGAAAGAGAAAGAGTTGGAGAAGAAGGAGATGAAGCTTACCAATGGGTTCTCTTTGAATTTGGAGCTAGAAGAAGGATTTGCAATTGAACTAGGGCTTAGGAATTTCCATTTCAAATCTTTTCCCCCATTTTTGATGAAGCTTGAGTATTAGGAATAAGAAGTGAAGTAATGAAGAGGAGAGGGGGTTGGAACTGAGTTAGTAAGTGATTAATGGGTTCAGCCCAAACCAAAGCCCTAAGTGGAAAAGTGGCCAAATTCCACTAACTCCAAATATATCGAAGTTTATACTCAAAAAGATCGCAAACATCATTTTGAACTCAATGGAAGTGGTCTCGAGTCCAAATTCGACTGTTCGCAAAAAGTAGCTTTTCGGTCTAAAATCTGATTGATGATAAAATATTTAAATAAAATATTTAAATATAAAATCGACAAATATGCGGGTTGTTACATTTATTCAATACCAAAATCGTTTATGAATTATTTCATAAATATTCATCTAAGTTTAAAAATATTTTATAAAGTCATTTCTTTATAAAACACTAAATAATAACTTATTCCATTTTATTTACTTGTATAATACCCTTCTAAATCCCAAGAGTATATACAAAACACAAAATTTATTTTTCTTTTCACAATTTATGTAAAGATAAAATCAAAATTTGGGTCTTTTAAAATTGAGTCAAACTCTCGACCTCTTTAACTTGGACTGTTAAGGTGGACAATGTTTATGGGTAGACTAATCGTAACAAATAGTTTATACTACTTACATGTTTTAAACAAAAGCTACGGGTTTAGTAAAATGATGACTATTAAAACCTTCCTACCTTTTCACATTAAGGTGGTATAATGAATCCTGTTTATGGACTGATCCAGTAACACCAATTAGTTTACGCTGCTTAGATGCTGAAATAATATCTATGGTTTTGATAAAACAACGTTATCAAAACCTTCATATCCAATCTAACCCATTTAAATCGGTGTTAAATTACCTTGTATATTGTTTAAGGGTAAAATTAATTTATCAAAACAATCTCTTATCAAAAATACTTTTTATTTTGGAAATCAATTCCCTTTTAGGGAAATTAAAGATTAAATACCCAGTTATAAATTTCAAAACTCATCTTTGAAAGCATACTACATTTTTTTTATGAGTTAACTTCAAACAATTTGTTTATTAAAACTCACTTTTGGTTTACTCGAATTTGAATTCATTTCGATCGTACAATGATAAAGAGAATAATTAACTAAGTACTCCGCAACATTTGCTTAAGTAGCATCTGATCGTCACTTAGAAGATTATTCAGATTACCACAAAACTAACCGAAGTGTTTTCCTCTGAATTATTCAAAGAAAAAGCATTCTACTTAAAATTTCTTTTCCAAAATATTTTACTTTCAAAATATTTTCAAATAATACCGCTATTACTTTTCTCAAAATCTTTTGAAATAATTTTAGACAATTCCGGAATTTAAATTTTCCAAAAACTCTTTAAATTTATTTGGAAGACAAATTTATAATACTAAGTGTATGAAAACAAGGGTAAAAACAAATGTCATTTTAAACATCGTTTATTAAAATCCCAAAACAATTTACACTTAGCTTTGTTTATAAACAATTCTTTTTAAAGGATTTTCTCATTTATAAACATCATTTATAAATTTAAAACAATATTAATCAGCCTGTAGGATGTTTTATAAAATTCCTTTTAAAACATTAAAACCATATAAATTTTCTAAAGAAAATAAATCATTTAAGTTCTTTTATTAAATTTAAAATAACATTAATTATCCTAAAAGATATAACTAACATTTATAATCTCTTTTATAAATCTAAAACAATATTAACTACCCCAAAAGATAATTAATCAAATTTACAATTTTCATTAATAAACAAATCAATTATCTTTAAGAAAATAGTTAATTACTTCCAAAACACTTCATCAAATCAATTAATTTATTTTAAACTCGCTTATTAAATTAATTAACCAACTTAAATATTATTTATCAAACGATTTATTAAATTCAAATAATCATTAATTAAAATGAATAATTACTTTTAAATATCATTAATTAAAATGATTATTAATTTTCAAACATCATAAATTAAAATAGTTAATTAAATTCTGATATCATTACTAAAAATGATTAATTAAATTCAAATCTCATTAATCAAAAAGATTAATAAATTTTAAACATCATTTGTTAAAATGATTAATTAATTTAAAAGATCATTAATCAAAATGATTAATGAATTTTAAACATCCACTTTTTGGAAAACACAAGCTCAAGTTCAAACACACATAAGGGTTTAGGGGATGATATTTGATAAACGATGGTATAGTAGAAATTGCTATAACAACACTTAAACAGTTTAAATGGAATATCAAGATTAATTTCAATTAATCAATTAAACAAATCTAACTATCATCCAAGAAATCAACAATAGTTTATAGCACCATAGATATGATATAGCAAATTTGGATGTGAGTTAAACTTACACTTAAATGATTCTCCTTTATTATAATTAAATTTTCTCAAATATTCATCCTCTAAATTTTTATTTATTTATTTATTTATTTTATTATTATTATATTTTTTGCTACCATTTAGATTATATTAAACAAATTTTTATTACAAGCTTACTTTTAGGTTAACATTATTAAAACTTGACTTTTAACTTAACCTTTTCGTTGAACACCTTATAGTCAAACTGTGAAACTTAATTCACAAGGGGTTCATTCCAAGGTTCTCTAATTTCCATTTACTTGACCTATATCTTACTAAGGAAAATTCCTTATGAACTAGTCAACAATAGTTAATGCTCAAACTGGACGAGCATAACTAATCAAATCCTGAATGATAACCATAAAATATTATCATTTATAAACAATCAACTCAACTATACAATTATATTAATTTTGACAATCATTCTTATATATATAAAATATATTCCCAGGTAAAATTATTTCATTTACCATTTTAAAACAATACTGTATTGGTAGATCTGTTCAAGTGTTTAGGAATGTCTATCGATACACTGATCGGACGCATCAACCAGAGTTCATATACCACTCAATGGATCAAATAACACAATGTAAAACATTTTTATAACACTAACAAATAGCACACAATATATATTTATACTCTCAGACTTATCATAGGATATTACTAATCCTATCCTTAGAGAGTTTACCCTACCAGGGCTTAGGGGTTCGCTAAACCTAAGCTCCGCTACGAACTATGATGACCCACCTTTCTTATCCCTGGGAACGACACTTAATACATCCTCGATATTCGTGTGCTTTGCCTAAGCATCCGAAAGATAAGTTGTCTTGGGGTAAAATAAAGAACATAACAAGATAGAATAGATAAACCTCACATTTGATTACATATAATATAAAATGATATAGTACAAAAGGTTACTCCTTATAAGGAGTTATCAGAGTTATAAAACAATTACTACATCAAAAAAATTTGCTGCTATATATTCTAACTTTACATATAACTAGATAACTAAGAAACCGCCTGCTCGATCACCGTCTTCAAAGATCTCCAAAGAAAACCTGCTACTCTCGGACTACCCAAATATAATTGAGTACTTAGGGAAAATAAACAACTCGGGTCAGACAAAATATCTGGTATGAGTAAAACTATGACACAAATGAGGTGTATTTAAACCATAATATGTGGGACCATACCACTAACGCGGAATGGGTCTTCTCCCACATAACAACAACCAAACATAAGAAAAATGGAAATGAAAAATAAAGAACAAATCCAAACATAGATGATGGGTACAATTAGAATAACATTCAGACTTTAAAGAATGGAAATAGCTAAATCAAATTCCAAACTAGATAGAATGGATAAAACAAGACAACAGTCCAAACTCGATAGAATGGACTAAACAAGATAACTATCCAAACTCGATATAATGGACAAAACCAATAATTAAACACCGTGAAGAGTGGTTGACTCTTCCCGTTGTGATTAAAGAAAATAGATTCAAAGGTTCGAATTAAATAAGAAAAGGAAATTTTCCAACAAATGACTAGGAGGGTGCTCCCCCTTTACCGAATGTATACCTCTAAAAATATACGTGAGAACTCCGATAGCTCTCGAACACGTCCAAGCCGAACCTCGCCAACTGTTACTGAAATACCTCTTTTTAAAAGCTATGAAGATGCTAAGGTATTTGTGATTTATTATTTTTATTACTATCATTATATTGGAGCCAAGTAGTTCCGTGCAACCATTCAGTCGTTCAACAAAGTAGTTCTGTCAAGCTATTCGACTGTTTAGCAAGTATTTCCATTTGACCATTCAACCATTCAATAGGTAGTTTCGTTCAGCCATTCAGCGTTTCAACCGTTCTGCCGTTAAGCAGATAGTTTTGTTTTGTTGTTTGGCCATTTAGCAGGTCGTTCCATTCGGTTGTTTAGCAATTTAGTAGGTAGTTCCGTCCGACCATTTGGTTGTTTAGCGAGCCCAATTAGTTTATTGATACTTATTATATATAGACCTTCCTTTAAAGGTTTCCTTATTCCTAAGTCTAGACTAGATCTATCAGAAATCTGTGTTAACCTATTTCCTTGAATAGATCTATTCTGAATAAGAATTTGCTCTTTACATAATTCCTTTTGCTTCTTCATTGGTCATCAGATTCCTTTATGTCTTTTTGAGTTTTGAGTTTTACCTTTGAATTGAGCTCTAGACATCTTCGTGCATTTACTTGGCTGCGCCCCTTGTTGGGAATTATTTTTGTTTAGAGTTTTGGACATCTTTGTCCATTATGTTTTATGGTTTTGGACATCTTTATACATTTACCTTTTGCTCCTTCTTGGATATTTCTTTGATTTGGGCTCTGGACATATTCATTCCTTTTGGTTTTGAAAGCATTCCGATAATTCATCAGAGGCTTTAGTGGGTGCTGGACCCTCCTCTTTCTAGAGGCGCTCCGGACTGGCCGAAGGCTTTTGTACCTCCCTTTAGGAGGTGCTCCATAATGGACATCAAAGTCTTTTTTATGGGTATTGTACCCTCCACCCTCTAGGAGGAGCTACGAATTAGCCTAAGGCATTTTGGTGGGTATTGGACCCTCCTTCCTCTAGGAGGCGCTCCGGACTGGACCAAGGCTTAAAGCTTGTTTGTAAAAATAACTTAATGGCTTCATAGGCCATATAATAAATTTGGAAAATCTTTTTGAATACTAAGATCTCAATTTATTAAGTATGAAATTTCCTTTGGAAAGAAAGGGTTTTTCTGAAAAAGAACTTCTTTGACAAACCAAGAATATTTTTTTTACATCAGTTTTCCTTTTGACACGACTTGTCAAAATGTAACAGCAAACGAGAAAAACCAATCGAATTTATGGGCAACCCTGAATTGATGTTGCTTACCTTGTCACTTCCTAGTCTGGATGAAAAGTGTGAGCAAATTGAAGCTCGGCACGTTTGCCCTGGCAAAGACGATCTTCTCTGCGACTCTCTGCTCGAATGCCCCAAGAAGAAAGTAAACTCCAAAAAGGTGACTAAGAAAGCTCCCGAAGTTGATCACTCTCTCGAACGACCGAAGAGAGTCATTCTTTGGACTTAGATAAGGAAACATCTAAGAAGCAAGAGTTCTTTGATAAAGAAATTTCTACTCAACATTGCCATAGAAAGGGATTTTAAGTCATTCTCATAATAGAAACGTGAAATCTCAAATAAGAGTCTGAGTGGTCATGATCCATGAACTAATAGTCTTTTAATCGAGAATAGGCTCTTGTGATTAGAGTTTTTGCTAATGAATCTTGGTAATTCTAGAAACTTTTCCCAAGAAAATGCATATAGGTCATAATTTGCTAATAATTTTCAGAAAGCTTCAAAGATGTTTTTTCAAGTCATGCTCAACCTGATTTCTTTGTGTAAGTTACTAATGCTAAGTAATAGCTTTGAAGATTGTATAAATCTTTCTTGAAATATTTGCTTTCCTTGTTTCGTGCGGTAACTAAAAAAATAATCCATTTGATTTTTGGAAAATAATCTTTTTGAAGATGTGTTTAGCAAATCCATTTTGGTAATAAAATGGCTTGTTGAAAATAAGGTCGGTGTATGTACTTTCACCTTTATATGATGTATATAATTGCACCTCTTTAAGTGTTGCTTAAGAAAAAAGGAATGCCTTGTTTGTAAATCTGAAATTTCAAGATTCACGAACTACTAGACTTTTACGGACAAGAGCATGCTCTTTCTATGAATTCCTTCTTTTGGGAAGACTTTGGATGCTTACCTTTTTCCAAGAATCGATTTATGATGGAAGTTTGATGGTAATTTTAGATTCCATAAAAGAAATTCTTTAGACTTATATTCGGGCTTGGGGATAGAGTGCCACTTTATATTGACCTTCTGAGCCGTCTTCCTTCTAAAACAACTAGAAATTTGTGATGCTTTGATAGGGAAATTCTGAACCTTTTGGATGAAGTGAATTAGTTTTGTTTTAACCTGTAAAGTCATTCAAATTTTATGTTAATACACGACCAATTTTAGGAACAAATCAAATTAGAAATTTTCAAGAATAAAGTTGCTCTATAGTGAGCAATTGCCTCAAAACTTCATAGTTTGATTGAAATCTAAGCTTGGAGTTGCAAGAGCTACTTTTCTCTTATAGAGAAAGTTACACTTTAAGTGTTTGGGGCTATTCTTTTCAAAACGAGAGATCCTTTAGGCTTTCTTAATGAATTCTTTTGGAGACCCTAACTGGACCATATTCTGAAATATATCTGACAAGATATGACATTCATCAGTTTTATGCCCATTTATTTTGTGGTAAGCGCAATAATCTCTTCCCTTCATAAGTTCTGGAGGTTTTCCTGCTTTATAGGTAGTGGGAAAACTTACATTACTTTTTGCTATGGTGAAAATATAGGAAAAGGGTTTTTTTAAGCCTACATGACTAGATTTAGATGTCCTCGTTTGATCTTTTCCTTTGCTTTCATCCTATATTGGCTATTCGTTCGAATGACATAAACCGAATTTTTCTTGCATGTTGATGAATTTCTCCATTCAAAAATGGAAGTATTGTGGATTTTTACCTCCATTAATGTAAAGATCTTGCCAGAAAGGATTTTGCTCGATTAGTCATGAGTGAATTGCCATAAGTTTTTCTCTATCAGTTGCACTTTCTACCTTTAATGCTTATATATTAAATCTTTATAGATATTCGCCAAGAATTCCCTGGCCTTTGCTTGATATTAGCTAATATACTGGAATCTATAGTCAGGTCTTTGTATATGTAAAACTGTACCATGAATTCATACAAAAATTGTTCCCAAGAAAGGGTGGTCCCTTTTTGATAGTGCCTATACCATTTAACAACTGCTCCATAAAAATTTACGAGGAAAGCTTCCAACGAACTACCCCAGAAGAATTATACAAATCCATCCATTTTTCAAAAGCTAAAAGGTGATTAATTAGATCTGTGCTGCTATTATTCTGATGTGATCTGTGTTGAAATTATTTTATATAAACTTTCGCAATAATTTTTATAATTGATAGTATCACCCTATTCACCCCCCCCCCCTCTAGGTTGAAATCGATCCTACATACTTAACCTCTACTCGCTTACTTAATTGCTATTTACCTTTAACTATTTTATTAAATAAATAGATTATTAAACAATCTAAACTTAATCACTTTTTATGTTACTAATTAAGTTTGAAAAACTTTTTCAGAACATTCCAAAAGAAAACATTTTAAAACGAAAATCGACAATTTTGACGAACTGCTTTCATAGCGACTATCGCTATAAGCGCAGTTCGCTTAAACATACTTTAAGTGGAAACACTTGCTTATTCATTCCTATTTCAAGTTTAGAAACATATCTTTTAAAGGTTTTAAGACATAGAAACAAAGATAGAAACTTCAAAACAATTTTCAAACATTAAAACAAGAAAACATAGTTTTTGATTTCGAATCGGATCTCACATCCGTCGCAACACGCAAAGTTGTTAACTTTGTTTCAACTCAACCTACTTTGGTTCTTTGATCACAACCATACATCCATAATACCATACTTTTAACACCACAATGAAACACATATATAAAAATAAGGTTATATGCTTACTAACTCGACAGCATCACATTCAAATCTCAAATTCTACACCAAACGCAAACATCCATCAAATCACCATCGACCAACATAATAACCATTCAATTTTCTCAACATTTTATCACCACAATAACACATCATAATAAAGTCAAAACTTTTCAAAAACAAAGTAGTTTTACTTACCTTTATGATAACTAACTTCGCTCGAACTTCGACTATAACTCGGCAACGCCTCTACGCTCGACTCTAGCTTAAAAATTTGAAACTTTGGAGGGGCTAAGGCCTTATGTAACGTCCTTGAATTTTTGCATTCGAAAATCGACATCCATACTTTACATCATACTCAAAATGCCGTAGATTCGACCGTTCAAATCTGAGTTGCCGGAGCTTATAACAACATTAAGTAAACAACACAGCGAAAAAGAAAAGAATATAGATATACAACATCTGATACAATATCCAGATACAATGAATATCTATATACATCAGAGATATGATACAACAAATAGTAGCGGAAAAGAAAACGATAACATCAGCAGCGGGTAATCTCCATCTCCAAAACGCCAATCCAGAAATAGCTTGAACTCTCAATAAAGATGCACAAAGATAAGCAAGTGCAGTCCATATCCAAAGGCTGAACTAGCTTCAGAAAATCTACTAATCCTGACTATCTGAAAAACCCAACTCTAGACTGCCCGTGTAGAAAAATTTTGAGAATCCAGAGTTTAGGAAAGAAACAACAAACTCCGGATCAGTCATGGGACTAGTGTGAGCAACAAAAACAGTTTATCTTTAAAAACGAATAGCAGAGAATTTTAAAGTCAATTCGCAATGCTTTTTGAAAAATGAAACTACCATAAGGCCTCCCGCACACACACACAATGCAAACGCAGAATCGGAGGAGATTTCTCCTTATGATAGTCAAAGATGCTTACTACGCAAAACCAATCATTGGATATTATTACTAGTGCATAGTGCAGAAAACATTTCGAAAGTACAATATCAATCTTAGCCAGCATAGGCATTTCACGTTATGCCTACTATCGCTACTATGTTCAATAGCAGGTTACCGCCACATTCCATAGCAGGTTATACAACTAAAACCGTACAGGGCTCATATTGTTTGATTGGATTTCCAACAAATGGTCAGGCTAAGGAACTTCCTATGCCACGAAAGAACGCCACTGGATGGACGCTTCGAGAGACAAACTGCTCTCTGCCAAACAAGGCCGGCTACCCCCTTCCCGGGGAATATACAAAACCTCAGATATGCCACCCCCGGTCCTTTGTGACCTTTAAACGAGGCGCCTCTAAACCAACATCACACATAATAAATAAAGTGTGTCCACATGAGTAAGTATATGGGCTCCATACCATGATACTACCCTTTTCCAGAAGGAATGGTCATACCCTAGGGAAGCTACCCCTGAAACCTTGCCGCACAATTCCTGTTTCGACCATTACCGGGTTGTGAGGTTCGACAAAGTCTCGTCCACAAAGCTACGCTTTGTCACAAAGCCATGCTTTGGGTCAACAGATGATCAAAGTAATGATCACAAAGATAAATGATCAAACAAATGATCATATCACAAATGATCAAACAATGATCATCACACAGCAACACTCAGCATGTCACATTACCAAATTGGGAGTATATCGCTGATAACCTTCAACTACATAACCTCTGAGCTCGTACGTCTTAGAGAAGGGTGTTAAGCTAAGAGAATAAATTCTCCGCCACCAACAGAAATGTATTTGAAAGAAATCGACTTTATATTTCAAAGTGTAATGTCAGACATGTAACCATACAAGTCTGTTCCGAGTTCGAACAGAACCGAAGGCACTTCTTACGAAGCCCTTACAAATCCGGGTATTCACAATCCCGATCGGATTTCCCATCACTTAGGGGATCTCTATACCAGGAGCTACCCAGTGCAGAGACAATCGACGAGTTATCCTTTCGTTCTCGTGAATATCCGGTCTTCATCACCGGTCTTCAATTGCTATCCATATACGACGTATCACTAATTCGGAATGGGTTATGTGACACAAAGGTCCTCTCCCGGCTGAACCGAATAGTGAGCGTAATATTCAAAAACAAATGGATAATGGGATTTCAATTAAGTCACAACTTATTACCCAAACTTCTTTTTTTCAAATGGTTTAACAAATTACCATTTTCAAATCTTTAAACAAAAAGATTCATTTTAACAACCTACAACGGTTTAAACAATTTCCAAATTTTTATCTTTTAAACAAAAGATTCATTCTCGTATTTTCCAAATCAATTTCCATTTCAGTTTAACTCGTTAAATCTTTAAATCAAAGATTTAACTTATAGCTTTCAAAACAATTTCATTTCGAATGGTTTAAATAAATCATCATTTTAAATCTGTTAGAAATAAAAAGATTTAATTCATAGCTTTCAAAACAGAATTCATTCATAACTTGGAAAAACTATTTTTCAATTCAATCTTGAAATCCCTTTAATTAAACTGGAATTTCATTTCTTATCTGAAAGCTTTTATTCTTTTAAAACAAACAGTTTTTCAATTTGGAAATCTGATTCATTTATACGAGTTAAGGTTCTTGGGTTAAATCCAAATTCTCAAACCAATATTTTAAAAGTGGTTTAAATTCATATAAAACACATTTATAATATCTTTAATCAAAATTCCAATCATTGAATTCAATTCCAAATATTGAATTCAAATTTAAGTCAAATTTTTTAAATTTCAAAACTTAATCAAGTTATTCGAAAATAAGACTTATCTTTGAAATTCCATTTCAAAAGCTTTTCACTTTAAACCCAAATTTCCAATTTCAAAATCAATTGAAATTAAAAATTTCAATTTCAAAAACATCAAATTTAAATTATCTGTGACTTAACCGATTTCCACGTGAAATCCATATTTGTGTGTGTAAAGGTGTAGTCCAGGGTTTCACACACAATAGTGCAACATCATTCAATCATCATAGATCAAATACAGAAATATAATTGATAAGCGGTATTAACTATCATGCTTATCGTTCATCCACAGATCACAGATATATATATCACAGATAAGTAAATTACAGATCACAACATAAATCAGGATGTATCACAAAGCATAATATATCAGGGATATCAAACAATCAAATCATCCAATAAAATCCAAATATTCATAAGTAAATTTTATTAATCAACTAATTAATTCAAATCAGATTAATTTCTTATGAAAAATTTACCAATTCTGATTAATATTAATTTATTTCAAACCAATTTGATTAATTACTCTCTAATTATTTATTAATTAACCATTAATAATAAATTAATTAACCTTTAATTATAATTCACCAACATTTATTTATTAATTAATCAACCTTATTTAATTAATCACATAATTAATTGTCCTCAAATTAATTTTTCTTTAATTACTTGGTTAATCAAACTTAAATTATTAACAAATTTACCTTAATTACTTTTATTAAGAAATTCACTTTAAGTAATTAATTTCCTTCAACAAATAAATTAACTTTAAACTTTAGAAGTTAATTAACCATTAAAACATCCTTTATATTAATTAACTAACCTTTAACATTATTTAGTTTATTTAAAATAAACTTTCAAAACAATTCCATTTTAAAACCCTTATTTAATCTCAGACATAAACAACACTTATTATTTAAAAGTGTTTTAAACAAATTATTTGGATAGAACTTGATTTAAGTTTAAAGTTATTAAAAACTGTTTTAAAAAAAATCAACAGACCCGAGCCAAATGCTTGAATACCCGAGTTCTACTTCAAATCTACCCGGGGCAACATCAAAAATACCCGAGATCTCTTCAACCCATTCTTGAGTTCCCTTCTCCTCTCCTCTTTAAACTGAGTTTAATTCTAATTTTTCTTTTAAAATTATTATACTATAACACTCTCTCACGTACGCGAAATATCCCGAGCCAAAACCAAAATTACCCGAACAACATCCCGAGCAATCTCCTTTCTTCCAAAATTTCACAACCAAACCAGATATCATGATACTCGTGCACGTGCACATGGCCGCCACGTACCTCCAGACCATACTTCGTCGTCGAGCAGGTCGACAAACACCCATGAATCAAATCTCGACCATCAGACTTCCGACATCCTCACGAAATCGAAGATCGGACTCAATTTCGAAACTTGGGAACACGAACTGAAACTACCACAATAACTGGGAAACAACTCGTCCTTGCCACTTCGACTACTAGAAGGTCAGCGACTCCGGCCACCTACCTATCGTCGCTTCCTCTTTCACCTCCCAGTAGCACACGACACTCGGTCGAACGAAAAGAACGAATGAAACAAACTTCTCAGCCTCGAACAAAACTAGGTTTACAAATTTAAAATACTCGCCGCCGCCACCACGTTCGCCAGACCACCACCGTACCATTTTTCCCACGACCTCCGATCACTCCTCCACCTCCAGGAGGAAACTCGGCCTCTCCGATCAACGAGATCGACCGTGACGACCCAAAGTACATGTTCGAGCAAACCCAAACTGACTTTAATCCCTTGCTCTAAAAATTAAAATTTCTATTTTAAAAATCATGTTAAGGTATAAGGATTCATATTATATACTTGAATTTGTGAATCAACAAGATTGAATTATTTTTTTTCTAAGATTGAAGTTGCCTGTACATTTCAAGTTTCTCAGATAATCAATTATTTAATCTATTGAAATTTATTTCTAAAACTCAACTATGTTTAAACAAACCATTTTCTTGTTTAAAGTCTAAAAGTTAACAAAAATCAGAGGAGAGGAAGTTTGATTTCAAACATGGTTTGAAAACCTGCTTCCAAACAGAGGTAGTAAAATAGTATGCCTGATACTAGATATGCACAATCATTTTAAACACATACGAATACACATCTTTGCATGCATACATATACTTCACAATACAATATTGATCACAGCAATAATATTCAAACTAATTTATACTTTAAATTTTTAAAGGTGGAGTTACTCACAGATTTCCAGAAAGAATAAAGAGCCTTCCTTGTTTTTGAGTTTCCTTGTCCCAATCTTTGAGTTTGTTGATGATGGTGTTGTATTTAATTCCAGGTTGTAGTTGTTTGCTTTGTTAAATGATCTTGAGTTTGAAATTGTAAGATGATGTTTTTTTTTCACATTTTTGTTTCTCAGTTTTAATGGAGGAACTGAGATATATGAATTGAGTTTATACTGGGTGATGATAGTTGTACGGGTTGATAGATTATTTTGTACATAAGGTATGGCTGAAGATAATCTTGCATTAGAAAACAATTCGAATTTGACAAAAGATGTTGCCAGCATTTAATGCCTGTCCTTCATTTGCTAGCTTAGACTTATGCTTGCCTACATTTTTTTTTAGCTCGGCTGAAATCTTGCATGTTGCATTAATTGTTAGAGGTATGTTACTGCAAAGATATGTTGAGGCTTGCATTAATTATTTGTACCATATATACTTTCTTCCTATACTCCATTTCAGTTCTACAAAGTATGGAGATAGTTTGCTGTCCTATTTTTGGTTTCGCACTTGTTTCTTTTCTTTTCCAGGTTTTAGCTTGCTGTTATATATTTTGTTTTGCAATTCATACTTATTTTTGTTTATTTACTTACTTGTTTTTATTTGCCTGCACAGTTGTATCTCTATAATATTTACCAATTCCAATTTTATTATGTTGTTTGAAACCTAATTTATTCAATTTATATATGGGTTTTATATTTTACTTTATGCATATAGATATAAAGTTGTCATTATCTTCTTTCTTCTTTTGTTATATTGTTTTGTAATTCAAATGAATCTCTATAATTACTGTGTTGTTTAAATTTAGCTAATGTATTCTTTATATATTTTACATAGTTTATTTTATTTATTTGTTTAACTTCATATCCAAAAATCCAAACACAAATTTATTTCCTAAGATATTTATATTTAAATCCCAATCTCAAATTCAATTGTCGATCCATTTCATATACATGTTTATTTTCAAATATCTAAATAAATTCTCGATTAATTCCAAAATTTATATTAATTACCAATTACTTCACAATTTTATTCAGAAATGAAATTAATTATCAATTAATACTCAATTTAAATCCGGGAACGTTACACACTTTCCCCCTTAAAAAGAATTTCGTCCTCGAAATTCGCCAGAGAGAGATAACGAAGATAGATGAAAGATAGAGAAATATCTTTTCAGATCAAACTGGATATCAATTCTGCATTTGGCTCACCAAATCAGAATATCAACAATAGATAGATATATGGATACGATTTCAAATATAGTTTTAAACGAAATCGTTTTATCGATTTAATTCAAATTTATCCTTCATATTCTATTAATCAATTTAACTCAAATTAAAATTTCCAATTTGTTTAAATTTCTAATTTGTTTAAATTCATATTCATTAGAGTTTAAATCGAAAAGCTGATAAGAAGTCGATGAAGATACGAAGTAAAATCTTCTACAATGATTCGTAGGGCCATCACCGTACCAAAACTTTTTTCTGGAGCTATCACGAAGAGATCTAAAGAATTTGGAAACGAATCAAAGGAAATTGATAAGAAAGATTGTTTTCACTGTTGCAGTGCATTGACCATTTATAGTCGTACTTCCCTGTCCCCTATCTCATCTTCTTCTTGCACTCATACTTACTATCAGTGGATAGTTAAGAGAATTTACTAAGGCATTCAAACTGATATCTTAGGGATATACTCATTCTAGGGATACTTCACCCTATCTCTAATGAGTTACTTAACGTGTTATACTCCTGAGCTAAAGTTTTACCTTAGCTCTGATACCAAATGTAACGTCCTCAGATTTTCGCGTTCGAAAATCGACATCCATACTTTAGATCGTACTCAAAATGCCGTAGATTCTACCGTTCAAATCTGATTCGCCGGAGCTTATAACAACATTAAGTAAACAACACAGCAGAAAAGAAAAAGAATATAGATATACAACATCTGATACAATATCCAGATACAATGATGATACAATGAATATCTATATACATCAGAGATATGATACAACAAATAGTGGCGGAAAAGAAAATGATAACATCAGCAGCGGGTAATCTCCATCTCCAAAATGCCAATCCAGAAATAGCTTGAACTCTCAATAACGATGCACAAAGATAAGCAAGTGCAGTTCATATCCAAAGACTGAACTAGCTACAGAAAATCAACTAATCCTGACTATCTGAAAAACCCAACTCTAGACTGCCTGTGTAGAAAAATTTTGAGCATCCAGAGTTTAGGAAAGAAACAATAAACTCCGGATCAGTCATGGGACTAGTGTGAGCAACAAAAACAGTTTATCTTTAAAAACGAATAGCAGAGAATTTTAAAGTCAATTCGCAATGCTTTTTGGAAAATGAAACTACCATAAGGCCTCCCGCACGCACACACAATGCAAACGCAGAATCGGAGGAGATTTCTCCTTATGATAGTCAAAGATGCTTACTACGCAAAACCAATCATTGGATATTATTACTAGTGCATAGTGCAGAAAACATTTCGAAAGTACAATATCAATCTTAGCCAGCATAGGCATTTCACGTTATGCCTACTATCGCTACTATGTTCAATAGCAGGTTACCGCCACATTCCATAGCAGGTTATACAACTAAAACCGTACAGGGCTCGTATTGTTTAATTGGATTTCCAACAAATGGTCAGGCTAAGGAACTTCCTATGCCACGAAAGAACGCCTCTGGCTGGACGCTCCGAGAGACAAACTGCTCTCTACCAAACAAGGTCGGCTACCACCCTTCCCGGGGAATATACAAAACCTCAGATATGCCACCCCCGGTCCTTTGGGACCTTTAAACGAGGCGCCTCTAAACCAACATCACACATAATAAATAAAGTGTGTCCACATGAGTAAGTATCTGGGCTCCATACCATGATACTACCCTTTTCCAGAAGGAATGGTCATACCCTAGGGAAGCTACCCCTGAAACCTTGCCGCACAATTCCTGTTTCGACCATTACCGGGTTGTGAGGTTCGACGAAGTCTCGTCCACAAAGCCACGCTTTGTCACAAAGCCACGCTTTGTCACAAAGCCACGCTTTGTCACAAAGCCACGCTTTGTCACAAAGCCATGCTTTGGGTCAACAGATGATCAAAGTAATGACCACAAAGATAAATGATCAAACAAATGATCATATCACAAATGATCAAACAATGATCATCACACAGCAACACTCAGCATGTCACGTTACCAAATTGGGAGTATATCGCTGATAACCTTCAACTACATAACCTCTGAGCTCATACGTCTCAAAGAAGGGTGTTAAGCTAAGAGAATAAATTCTCCACCACCAACAGAAATGTATTTGAAAGAAATTGGCTTTATATCTCAAAGTGTAATGTCAGACATGTAACCATACAAGTTTGTTCCGGGTTCGAACAGAACCGAAGGCACTTCTTACGAAGCCCTTGCAAATCCGGGTATTCACAATCTCGATCGGATTTCCCATCACTTAGGCGATCTCTGTACCAGGAGCTACCCAGTGCAGAGACAATCTACGAGTTATCCTTTCATCTCGTGAATATCCAGTGTTCATCACTGGTCTTCAATTGCTATCCATATACGACGTATCACTAATTCGGAATGGGTTATGTGACACAAAGGTCCTCTCCCGGCTGAACCGAAAAGTGAGCGTAATATTCAAAAACAAATGGATATGGGATTTCAATTAAGTCACAACTTATTACCCAAACTTCTTTTTTTCAAATGGTTTAACAAATTACCATTTTCAAATCTTTAAACAAAAAGATTCATTTTAACAACCTACAATGGTTTAAACAATTTCCACATTTTTATCTTTTAAACAAAAGACTCATTCACGGATTTTCCAAATCAATTTCCATTTCAGTTTAACTCGTTAAATCTTTAAATCAAAGATTTAACTTATAGCTTTCAAAACAATTTCATTTCGAATGGTTTAAATAAATCATCATTTTAAATCTGTTTGAAATAAAAAGATTTAATTCATAGCTTTCAAAACAGAATTCATTCATAACTTGGAAAAACTATTTTTCAATTCAATCTTGAAATCCCTTTAATTAAACTGGAATTTCATTTCTTATCTGAAAGCTTTTATTCTTTTAAAACAAACAGTTTTTCAATTTGGAAATCTGATTCATTTATACGAATTAAGGTTCTTGGGTTAAATCCAAATTCTCAAACCAATATTTTAAAAGTGGTTTAAATTCATATAAAACACATTTATAATATCTTTAATCAAAATTCCAATCATTGAATTCAATTCCAAATATTGAATTCAAATTTAAGTCAAATTTTTTAAATTTCAAAACTTAATCAAGTTATTCGAAAATAAGACTTATCTTTGAAATTCCATTTCAAAAGATTTTCACTTTAAACCCAAATTTCCAATTTCAAAATCAATTGAAATTAAAAATTTCAATTTCAAAAACATCAAATTTCAATTATCTGTGACTTAATCGATTTCCACGTGAAATCCATATTTGTGTGTGTAAAGGTGTAGTCCAGGGGTTTCACTCACAATAGTGCAACATCATTCAATCATCATAGATCAAATACAGAAATATAATTGATAAGCGGTATTAACTATCACGCTTATCGTTCATCCACAGATCACAGATATATATATCACAGATAAGTAAATTACAGATCACAACATAAATCAGGATGTATCACAATGCATCATATATCAGGGATATCAAACAATCAAATCATCCAATGGAATCCAAATATTCATAAGTAAATTTTATTAATCAACTAATTAATTCAAATCAGATTAATTTCTTATGAAAAATTTACCAATTCTGGTTAATTAATATTAATTTATTTCAAACCCATTTGATTAATTACTCTCTAATCGTTTATTAATTAACCATTAATAATAAATTAATTAACCTTTAATTATAATTCACCAACATTTATTTATTAATTAATCAACCTTAATTAATTAATCACATAATTAATTATCCTCAAATTAATTTTTCTTTAATTACTTGGTTAATCAAACTTAAATTATTAACAAATTTACCTTAATTACTTTTATTAAGAAATTCACTTTAAGTAATTAATTTCCTTCAACAAATAAATTAACTTTAAACTTTAGAAATTAATTAACCATTAAAACATCCTTTATATTAATTAACTAACCTTTAACATTATTTAGTTTATTTAAAATAAACTTTCAAAACAATTCCATTTTAAAACCCTTATTTAATCTCAGACATAAACAACACTTATTATTTAAAAGTGTTTTAAACAAATTATTTGGATAGAACTTGATTTAAGTTTAAAGTTTTTAAAAAATGTTTTAAAACAAAATCAACAGACCCGAGCCAAATGCTTGAATACCCGAGTTCTACTTCAAATCTACCCGGGGCAACATCAAAAATACCCGAGATTTCTTCAACCCATTCCCGAGTTCCCTTCTCCTCTCCTCTTTAAACTGAGTTTAACTCTAATTTTTCTTTTAAAACTGTTATACTATAACACTCGCTCACGTACGCGAAATATCCCGAGCCAAAACAAAAATTACCCGAACAACATCCCAAGCAATCTCCTTTCTTCCAAAATTTCACAACCAAACTAGATATCCTGATACGCGTGCACGTGCACGTGGCCGCCGCGCACCTCCAGACCATACTTCGTCGTCGAGCAGGTCGACGAACACCCACGAATCAAATTTCGACTATCAGACTTCTGACATTCTCACGAAATCGAAGATCGGGCTCAATTTCGAAACCTAGGAGCACGAACTGAAACTACCCCCAAAATTGGGAAACAACTCATCCCCGCCACCTCGACTACTAGAAGGTCAGCGACTCCGGCCACCTACCTGTCGTCGCTTCCACTTTCACCTCCCAGTAGCACACGACACTTAGTCGAACGAAAAGAACGAACGAAACAAACTTCTCAGCCTCGAACAAAACTAGGTTTACAAATTTAAAATACTCGCCGCCGCCACCACGTTCGCCTGACCAGCATCGCACCATTTTTCCCACGACTGTGGTGACCCTCATCCTAAAATGCTTAGAAATTTTTTTTTTGGTATACAAGAGGAACTCACCACTAACCCCAAATACTTTTATATTTAAATTTTTATATAGTTTCCAACTATTTTTCCCAAGACCCTGGAATTACTAATATAATCATATCAGTATACAAAGATTAAACCAATTATATATTTGATGATACACAATTGTTCCTTTATTATTATTTTATATATATATATATATATCAGAGTCAATTTAAATCAAAGTGAAAACAAAATATCATACAATCTATTGACAAGCCATTTATTTCCTTTCTGAATCTTGTTCTACTGCCAGAGGTGTATTTGAGCAAATTACAACACTTAAATCTTTTATCTGACTATAAATATTAATCTGCCTAAATAATTCTATTAACACAAACATAGTGTTTCCTTAATCTTATCAGTGTTATCAGGTATACACATAACACTACTCATAAGTTATTTCCATTTATCATTTTAGGTTGATTAAGAGAGTACTTTTATCATTTTAAAGTTTAATATGATGCAGACCTACAAACTTGGTGGTTTGTGAGATATGCTTGGAGTTATATAAGGGCTGCTTGGTGTTTTCTTTAATTTGTCCCGGAAGCACATTACACTTCACTGATTGAAATGAAGTGGTTCCAGGCATCCATGTAACGACCCAGAATTTTGAACAAATTAAATTAAGAATATATAATTAATTTTAAATATTTGAACGATGATTTAATTTGAATCCCCGATTGAACTTTGATATTTGCGATTAAACTTTAAAATTTAATCGATTGAATGCTGAATAAAAATTTGAATCTTCAATTTAAAGTTGAAGAAAAATATTTCGAAAGCTTTTAAAATTCGTATTGATGATATTGAAGATCATAGAAGTTTCAGAATTGAATTTGAAAGTACTTTGTCCAGTTTTGAAATTATATCGTTCGAATCGATATTTAAAAATAGTCAATTTTCACACCATCTCGGAATTCGACGAAACCAGTTCCATTGGGTCCGTAATATTGTATTATTACCGGATTTCAAATTTCGTATTGATCGGAGTTGTTGTGTGACCATAAAGTAAGTAAACGCGTTGAAAATTTTATGGAGTTCAATTTAAATTTAAATTTGTATTTGGTCAACATCAGCACCTTTGGCCTCAACTCAAAACACTGTAGCCTGTTAACTTCAGCACGCAAATGTTTCCTCTCGTACAAAACACTATCATCTCGTTCCCTGAAATCACGTCTTCTTCTGCTTCGTTCATTTTAATATCCCTTCTCGTTCAAAACAAACGAAAGAAATAAAATATAAAAACAATGGCCGATACTTCTACTCTTCTCGTACTTCTTCCCGTTCCCCTTTTTTAAAAAAAAAAATCACGAAAGAATTCAGTGCTTTCTTTCTCAAATCCAATGCTTAAGGCTGCCAGTCCTCTTTAAATTCAAAGCAATCGTTCCCTCCAACCTCAATTCAAATCGAGTTCGCATGCCGCTGGGGTTCTACGGCAAGTAAGGAGACGTCAATCGCGAGATGGATTCATGGGAGAAGTCGCCAACGAAGGAGATGGAGGCGCTCATAGCGGCGCATCGCGAACCACACTCGCGTGGTAGGGTTTAGCAGTGACGCGCGTGAGGGAGTAGGCGATTTGTCACAAGCAGATAGTAGGGTTTGTCATCAATGGGGCGACACATCTGGAGCAGCGGCGATTCGCGTGGAGTCAGGGCTCGTGGTGGAGTGTTCGAAGCGGCGACGAGTCGAGGCAAGGGACGAGGCTGCGGCTTCGTGTAACGCGATATCGACTTCGATCTGGGGTAATCGTTTTCTCCTGTAAGTATATTTCCAAGTTTACTTTTGTTTTAATGAAAAAATGAAATATATGAAGAAAGTATGAGATTTACAGTAAGTTATAAAAATAATCCTGTTTTTTTTTTTTATATATGTATATAGATAAAACCAATGAAAATTATTAGGGGATTTCTAATTTGTTTGGAGAATTTAGAGAAATTAGATGTGGGAATCTATAACCTATTTTTAAGTATACATGTATATATGTTTTTAAAAGGTTGGAAATAAAAAAATTGTTAAATCAAATAAAAATACCAAATGAAAATGGGTATTCGATTTATTTGGGATATTAATGAATTTATTCCAATTAGTTAGATACCCAATTTATTTTTTTTAGGAGAAGTTGTTAATTAAAACTATCATAACGAAAAATTGATAGTTCGATTTAATTAGAATGTTAATAAATTTATATGATTGTTATACAAGGTCAATAAATCGGGAAAATAAGTCTGGGATGAAAATGGATTGCAAATTAAAGCTAAGGTGAGATTTTCTCACTCAAATTGAAAAGTGGAATTTTCAGTTATTATTGATTGATATGATTGCTATTGGATGTGGTATTAGATATAGTAGGATATATCTATATATATATAGCAGTATATACATATTGGCATATGTATATATTGGATTGATGATTTCCCGCCTCGTATAGCGGATGAGACCCTATTGCGCCGTTAGTAAGCGGATTTTTATAAAACCCATATACCGCGATAATTCCGTACTGGAGCGGAATTGGTATTGTGCTAACGTCTTTGGATGCAGGGAAACAGGTTGGAGGGATCCAACTGGATTCCTCACCAGTAGTTATTTATTTACAGGATCGATGTATATTCTGTTATCATATGTTGATATATGATGTTGTGTTGTGATTGACCAATTGGTGCTGTAGCATCATCGGATTCAAGTTTTGGAATTTAAAAATAACGATGTTGATTTTAAAAGTGAAATTTTTAAAAGTGATCTTTGAAAATATACGTTTATTTAAATTGTTGAATTGATTTATTTTAAATAGATAAACGTTAAAACTTTAAAGTTATAAAAGTTAAGATTTTGTGAATTTTAACCAAAAAGTAATTTCTTTTGAAATAAAGAGTTAAGAAATTTATAAAATGGTTTAAGTTGAGATTTTTGAATTATTAAACCAATGTATATAAAAGATGTATCAAAATTGATATTACCAATTAAAGTTATTGGAATCTTAAAATGAGTTTTATAAGTGATATAAAATATGAAGATATGAAATGTATAGAATTATAAATTGTAAAGATATGAAATTTATAGATTTATAAAGTATGAAGTTGTAGGATGAATGATTATAAGAAATTAACTTATAAATTGGATTTTTGCCTTTAAATGGAATATTGATCGAATTGTTAACAAAGGAGATTTATTAAGTCGAAGTTGTTATAAAAAAAGAGAAATAGAATTTGTAAACGTGTTTATAAATTCGAAATAGATTGAATGTGATAAATTAAATATAGAAAGTTATTAAAGAAGTTATATTCACGATTTTGGACAGTGAATATATTGTTAAGTAAAATGGATTCATTTTTGAAGAAGTAATATTTTAAAAAAATGAAGTTAAACATTTTAAAGGTGTTTTAAAATGTGTTATGAATCGAAAGCATAGATTTCAACATTTATTGTTGAAATAGACGTTTTCGAGAAATTTAAGGAAATGGTGGACTATAACACTGTTGTTATAGTAAATGATTTCCGAAAGGAAATGTTTTTTTTTTATATATATAGTATTGGGATTTACATATCTATCTTAATTTCGAATCCCTATACTAGTGATTTTGAGTCGTCGTAACAATGTTTTACGTAACATTCGTTTTGACTCAAATAAATGTGTTAAAAGAATATTTTCCTTAAAGGATGAATATATACTTAATTTGATTTAAGTATATCGAATATTTTCAAGTGTTGAAAATGAATAAATTTGTGAAACGCTTATTTTTAAATAAGTATGGAAATGCTTTTCCAATGAAATGAACGTTTTGAGAAATTATCTTTGAAAAGATAAATTGAAGTTGAATATTGAAATCGATTTGAAAATCGTATATCAGTAGATATTTTTGAAATATAAATTCACTATGGAATTTATAAAAGAAATGGAAATTCGTTTTAAAGAAAATAAACGTTGGTTTATTTTTGAAGTGTGGAAATTATTATATCTAGTAAAGATATTTTTGAAGATAAATAATTTGGTAAATTATTTGGAATCTGATGATGTTGCGCATCTTTATTGATAGTTAAATAACCGACTATCAATAATTACCCTGAATGGATGTTTTGTTGTGAATTGGATGAATTTGAATGCCACACTTATTTTTAAATAAGCGCTCACTATTCGGGTTAGCCGGGAAAGGACCATGGGGTCGTATAACCCATTCCGAATATGTGATACGTCGTTATGAATTGCATTCGAAGACCGGTGTTGAAGACCGGATATTTTTGAAAACGGAAGGATTACCGTCGAGTTACTCTACATCGGCTGATCTCCGGTTTAGAGGTTTTATCACCCTTAGTGACGGGAAGTCCTGACGTGATTGAAAATTATCCGGAATGGCAAGGGCTTCGTGAGAAGTGCCTTCGGTTCTGTTCGATCCCGGAACAGACTTGTATGGATTGTGTGTCTGACGTTACAATTTGAGATATAAAGCTGATTTCTTTCAAATACATTTCTGTTGGTGGCGGAGAATTTATTCTCTTAGCTTAACACCCTTCTCTGAGACGTACGAGCTCAGAGGTTATGTAGTTGAAATTTATCAGCGATATATCCCAATTTGGTAACGTGGCATACTGAGTGTTGCTGTGAGATGATCAGTGTTTGATCATTTGTGATATGATCATTTGTTTGATCTTATATCTTTGTGATCATAGGTTGATCATTTTGTTTGACCCGAAGCAGGGCTTTTTGAGAAAGCGTAGCTTTGTGGACGAGACGTCGTCGAGCCTCACACCCCGGAAATGGTCGAAACAGGAAGAATGCGGCAAGGTTCTAGGGAGTAGCGCCCCTTAGTGTATGTCATTCCTTCTGGATAAAGGTGGTATCATGGTATGGAGCCCAGATACTTAACCTCTGTGGTTGCTGCACAGTTATTATTACTTTGTGGTTTGTTGGAAATCGGGGATCCTCGGGAAGATCGGTGACGATCGGGGGATGGCATACGCGTGTCAGTAGTTACCTATTTTTGCAGAGGTAACTCGGCCTTGTGTTGGCAGAGATCCGGTTAGGTTCTCGGGTCGTCTATTCCAGGGACGTACCCATCGTGGATAGGAAGTTCCTTAGCCTGACCATTTGTTGGAAATCCAAAGAAACAATACGATCTTGTACGGTTTTAGTTGTAGAACCTATCATTCACTTATGGTGGTCACCACTGTTTGGATGGTAGCTATAGTAGGCATAAGTGCGGAATGCCTATGCTGGCTAAGATTTATATTATACTTTCGAAATGTTTTCTACACTATGCACTAATAATAATATCAAAAATGATTTGATTTTGCGTAGTAAGCATCTTTGACTATCATAAGAAGAAATCTCCTCCAATTCTGCGTTTGCATTGTGTGTGTGGTGGGAGGTCTTATGGTAGTTTCATTTTCCAAAAGCATTTCGAATTTACTTTAAAAATTATACTGTTGTTTATTTTAAAGAATAACTGTTTTACGATCTCACACCAGTCACCATGACTGACTCGGAGTTTATTGTTTCCCTTCTAAACTCTGGGTGCCCACAAATTTTCCACACGGGCAGTCTAGAGTTAGATTATCAGGATATTCTGGATATTCTGGAGCTTTGGAGATAAGCTGGATGACGAGACGTAGTATTTGTATCTGATAGTATTTATTCCGCTGTGTATTCTGTATGAGGACAAGTTATATAACTGTCCATTGATGTGCTGTGTTGTATTGAGTCGTATATTGACTCTGATTGATGTATGTATAAAATGATATAGTTCTTTGTTTAAAGATTATTCATTTATCTATTATATATTGTTCCGCTGCGATATGTGAGATTCTGATATTGTTCTGTTTCTGTTGCTGTTCCGTTGTTCTGTTGTTCTCCTTCTTTCTTTTTCTTCTATCTTCTTCTTCTACCTTTTTCTTCTTCTTAAACCATCACTATTGGAGTTTCCGGCACTCGATTTCTCGGCAGTCGATAAAGTGAGTATCGATGTCGAATTTTCGAAAGTCGAAAATTTCGGTATGTGACAAAGTGGTATCAGAGCA
Source organism: Allium fistulosum (assembly GCA_030737815.1). NCBI lineage: Eukaryota > Viridiplantae > Streptophyta > Magnoliopsida > Asparagales > Amaryllidaceae > Allium > Allium fistulosum. The sequence continues at coordinate 717,437,362 of CM060905.1, read as the reverse complement.
TATGGTTAAGCGACAACCCTGCTCTGTTGGGTGTTACTCATTAGAGATAGAGTCAGCAATACTCTAGAATGAGTGTGAGTGTAATAATAGATATGAGCGCGTATTTGTTATTTGAATATAAAATTGTTTTGTATTGTGATGATTGGTTTATTGAGTGGTATATGAACCTTCGTCGGCACAGTCTTGCAAAACTGTATCGAAGGGGTTTCTAAACACTTAAATAGAACAATTCGGCACAGTATTGTTTTGAATAGGGTAAATGAAATAATTTTACCCAAATCTATTTTTGTATAGAAAAGAAATGATTTTCTGTAAATTATTACAGTATATGGTTGCATGGTTGCTTGAAGTAATAATATTAAATTATTCCCATTGGAATTAAATAAGAAATTGAAATCGTAACTCCAAAGTTAAGAAATAAATCCATATACAAATGAAATTAAAGAATGTAAATTATAAATGTGAATTGTAATTTAAAACGGAATTCCAGAGAAGTTTTTGGAAATGTTTTGAAAAGAATTTGAAAATTTTGGAGATTTGGAAAGTTAAATCGTTTTTGATTTGAAAATGGATTTCGAAGGTTTTGGAAAGTATTTAGAGAGATGAAAGCTCTAAACTCTTTTCGGTCGCTGGAAAATAACTTCGATGATGACCGCGGCATCATTGGTGTTCATTTTCGGGTTTCTGGAAGAGAAATTGCTGCCAAATTGTTTTAAATGGAAGTTGTTTGAAAAATTTGGGTTTTATTTTGAAAATTCAAAAGATAATTTGATTTGTTTTCAAAAATGATTTTTGAAATGTTGGTAAGGTTCTGGAATACCATATGAAAATATCTATGAAATATTATGAAATTGATAACTCATAAAATATTGAGATCTGATTTGAATGAAATTCAAAGTGTAAATGAATTTATGACTTGGAATAGAATTCAAGAAGGTAATTGAAAATTTAAAATTCCTTAAAGGAATGAAATTGTAAAGTGAAAGTATAAATGATTTTATAAATCGGAATGTAAGTAAGTTGAAGACTTATAAATATTTGAAATTTGATTGAAAATGAGATTCAAATCGAAATGAATGAATGTGTGAATAAATAAATTTGAAATTGCAAGTGAAAGGAAATGAAATTGAAAGTTAAAATTCATTTTGAATTTGGAAGTAAATAAAATGGGAATTGAACTTGATTTGTGAAAAAATAAAGTGAAGTATTAAACTTAAATTAGTAAGTGAAGCTAATTGAATATTGATCAAATGAATTAGTAATTGAAACTAATTTAAAATTGGGCAGTTATGAATGAAAGATAATTGATAAAAGTCAATATTCAGAAGTTGAATTGAATCCAAATTTGATTGGAATTGTGAATTAAATTCAAATGAATTTGAAGTGTAGAATTGAATGAAAATAGATATGTAACTTCAATAGTGAAGTAAAAATGTACAAGAAGTATGAATTGAAAATTTTGTAATAGAATTGTGCAAAATAGTTTGAATAGTATAACTAGATGCTATGGCTAGTAGATACACAGGTTATAAAGGAATTGGATTTGATTTCAAAGATAATTTGAATTGCTCGAAAAAGGTACGTATTTGAGTTTTAATATGAGTTTTTGATGATTTCTCTCTAGCCGCTTGGCTTTTTCTTTTTCTTTTTGAAATCTGAGAGTCCGTAGGGACGTTTTGTAGTCGTGCTGTATTAGCCGCGCAAAGGAGACGCTGGCGAAATTTTTCGAAAATTTCGAGTGTTAGAAAATATTTGAGAAAATTTTGAAAGTTAAAATTTGAATTTGAACTTAAATTTGAATTGTTAAGCAAACAATGTTGTTTTGAACTTAGAGTTGAAGTTGAAATTTAGTTGATGAATAACGAATCTTTAGTAGGAAGATTTGTTTTGATAATTTGATAAAACTATTAGATTGTGAAAGGTAGTAGACGAGTTAAGGATTTTTTTTCCCTAACTTGTAATTTCGAGGACGAAATTCTTTTAAGGGGGGAAGTCTGTAACGACCCAGAATTTTTGTAACGACCCGGAGTTTTCGAACCCGAAAATTCCAGATAGTTATGAAAAAGAAGAAAGAGATAGAAGAAGAAACAGAAACAAGTCACAGAATCTCACATTCGCAGCGGATCAAAATATAATATCATATAATGCCATTTATACAAGAAACTGTATCAGTTAAATTTCACTTTAATACATCAGAGTTATAACATATACACAACACTGAGCATATACAAATCAAATATATCTCAGATAAACAGAAATAATAGTCACAGCGGAACACTCCATACGTCCTGCCATCCAGCTCGCCCTCTGAGCTCCAGAACGTCCTTACCTGAAAATCTGTAATACTCGGTCTGACCCGAGCATTACATTAAAGTAACACCCGGGTCAGGCTGGAAACCAGCGTGAGTAATCTCATCTAACAAGGAATACACAGGTAAACAACTTATATAAAACCCGGGGTAACTTGTATAAATTTGCAATTCCACAAGTTGTTATAGACACCACTTGCAACACACCTCAATTTCTAAGAGCCAAAACTGGATTAGATAGTCCAAATCACTTAAATCATTCCGTTTCAACCTATCGATTCCACATATCAATTTATAAAGAATCGAAGTGGTTTCGGGTATTTACTAATACCCGACTCCAATTCACTTAAATCATTCAATCATTCATAACAAGATTGATCTCTTACAAAATTAATTTAATTTATCTCTTAATTAAATTAATTACGAATCTTAAATTACTTAGATTACATGTACTTAACATTAATAAATTTCAAACCTACCAATTAATCACCTTTGAATTAACCATCCTTGATTAATTTTACTTAAATTACAATAAGCAATTAACTCTCAATTAATTACTCAAATTAATTATCTTAATTATCTTCTACTAAGAAATTACCCTCTAATTACTTCCCATTAAGTAATTTCTCTTATTATGAATTACAGCCAGTAATTTATCCGTTAATTAATAAATCTTAATTAGCCATAAATAAAACTTAATTACCAAATTAATTAATCAGCTAATCAATCCTTAATAATAGTTAAATAACCTTCATTTATAATTTTCTTGAAGGAAACTTGTCTAATTTGTAAAGCTTGACTTCTTTTACAAAAACTGTACTTTTGTTTCACAAAATCTAAACTGGTTATTTTTTCCAAAACTTTAGCTTTACTTTAAAACAAAATAACCCATCAGGAAAAACTTGAGTCAAACCCACGAACAACCCGTGCCTGTCTCGAATCATTTACATTCCATCTGCTTCGAGACACTCGCGAGAAAAACGAAGAAAAACCCCGAGCCAGCTTCGTTCCCAAACCTGCTCCTTTCCCTGTCGCCAAAACGTGCACGTGCACGTTCACCACTGCCAGAATCTCCTCCGACCTCTGACGAACTTTCCTACACATCGATCATCAATGCAGCAACCCAAAAGCGATCTCCAAATTCCAAAAACAAACCTCGATCAAAAATCGAGTAGTACAGTTAAAACTGGAACCATACTCCATGGCCAAAACCGCCTCGAACTCGCGCTTCTGACCATCAGACGACACGCAACCCCGGCCACTCCATCTCCGATCACCCACGAACCCATTCCCAAAGTCCCATTGAACTCGATGCACTATAGAAGAAGCAGTGAGTCCATTTTCCCACTTCGACCAAATTAGGTTTAAAAATTAAATTTGTTCATCACCGACACCGCGACCATCTGGAGCCCCATCAGCCATTTTCTCCGACCTCACCGATCATCCCTCTACCTCCAGTCGAAACCTCGGCCTTCCCAGGTTCCTCGATCACCAGAAAAACCCTCAAACTTACTTTCCGGTTATCGTCGAATTACACGCTTAATACAATACTAAAAATTTTGATTTTGGTTTTAAAAATCTTATCTTCTAGTAATGATTCAAGATATACACTTGAATCAATGAAATTCAACATTTGATTATTCATGTTTAAAAGATTTCTACTGTATTTTACATAATCCAGCATAGTCTCAATCTTTAAATACTTAAATCTATTTATACATCTTTATTTATGTATAAACAAACATATTTGGTTCTGAAATTCAAGGCCAACAGTAATTAGTTAAGGTGATTTTAAATTTAAGTTGAATCTAAACCTGTATCTGTAAAAAGAGTTGAAGATGATCATAACAGACATTCACAACATTCACAACTTAATATGTTCATTTACCCAAGAAACCATAAACATACAAGCAAAATTATACTATGCAACAAATTTAACCTCGTATCAGTTTGTTTTAGTCATCTACAGGCCTGGGAAATGTTTTGAATTTTGTACACATATACATAAACATTCCTGTAATCAAATATCCTTCGCAGTTTCTCTTCACAGGCGTAAATCAGGTTTTAAAAGGGGTGTTTTACTAACTCCTAATTGATAATAATGGATCTGAACTTGATTTAGTTATCATGAATCAGACAAAGATAGTTTATCCATACACAGGGATTTAACTACATTTCGACAAAATCTCTTCCAGGCAACAATATGTATAATATCACTACTTAGATGAATTTCATGCATCAAGTGAATTTGGATTTTAACCCTACGATAAAAGAATTTACTCACCTTACTTCAAACAGAGTAGTGCTTCCAGGAAAAACTGCTAGCTTGTTGATTTGATTGATCTTCTTATTGTTTGAGTTATCTTGATTCTTGTTTAAATTTGTAAAATGATGTTGCTTGTTGTTCTTGTTTTCTGGCTTGCTATTTATTTATTTTCAGGTTGATGAAACGAAATGGAATGGAGTTAATATAAAAAGAAGATTGTACAGGCTTTGTTTTCCCCTGGTACAAAATTTAGACAGAGATTTTTTTTTTAGTGGGGAGGCTGAAATGATTTTATGAACAAGTTCGAATGACCTTGTATGCTGTTGAAAAATGAAGGCATTAAATGTTTTAGTACTTGTGTCTCCCATTTTAATTATTTAATGTTCATATGTCATAGATATTTTTTTCTTTGCCTGGGTCTTGTTTTACAAGCCAAAGCATGTTATATTTTTACTTGTTATCTTACTTTGCTTTGTGTATTTTCTTTTGCCTACATACAAACATATACTCATTAACTATAAACTGATATACTTTCATGCATAAGATGATTTAGCTTAAGAGTTAAAGTTTACTCACTATTTTTAATAAGAGCAGAGCTCTGATCATTTGAACAGGCTTGCATACAAGCTGGAACCCCTTCTCCCTGCTTCTCAGTTTTGATTTGTCTTGATTGTTGTTTTAAGTGAAGCTTGGATTTCGTTTAAGTTTAAATAAAGCTTCCCACTACAGACCCTAACTCGAAGCTGGTATGAAAATTGATAGGGGAAAAGAAGCTCACTGGTAGATAATATTTACTATAAGATACAGGGTACAAAGTGATATCATGCTTTTGTATAATACAGTGTATACTTTGTACAATATAGAGAAAAATTTACTTAGTTTGGTGGCTGGTATAGGGAATATCATGCTAGCATTTAATGCTTGTCCAGATTTATACTTATCCATCTGGTTCCTTTCTTTGCAAGCTTACAAACATATTTTTCTTATTCGAGCCTACCTATACACTTATTTCTGTTTTTAGTGGCTGAGACCAGATATGATTTGGTTTGCTTATTTTACTTCTTATGGTATTTTTTTTTTATATATATACAAATATGAATTCATGTAAATGTTTGTTTATAAATAATTTTATGTTTTGATCCAATTAAATATATATGTTTTACTAATTTATATCCCTATTTATTTCTAAGATGTTTATATTTAAATTTCAAATTCAAATTCTTCCTTTTAAAAATCTACTTGTATATATTAAAATTAAATACATATTTACTTGCTTAGGAAAAAGAACAAATTTTTAGATTATAAAAGAAATTTATTTCATTAGTTATTAGCCTAAAATTTCGGGATATCACACTCCTCCCCCCTTTAAATCTTTTCGTCCTCGAAAAGGAACGAAGCCAGAATTTATTCAATTCTTAAAATCTGATAAATTTTTCTTTTATCACTTTTAAAATCTTCATAATATAATAAAATAGTTTTTATAAAAAAATTTTCATAACTCGATGTTTCAACAAATCCATCCTTGTTCTCATAGAAATTCGGTCATACGTTGATCAGGCGTACGACTGAAAATCTATAAGTACTCGGTAAACCCGTTTTCAACGCCCAGTGAAAATATTTGAAAAATAATTTTATTGAAAATATCGAAAACAGTTTAGAAAATAGAGGAAATATCTTTGGTGAAATTGCTCTGGAAATCATCACACCCATCCATGGTCACAGTTACATCCTGGGTTACGTTGCCGTCGCAGCAAAAGTCCATGTAACTGATTACACCATAGAACCCACGACAGATCGCAGTTACATCCAGGGTTACGTTGCCGTCGCAGCAAAAGTCCATGTAACTGTTGGCTCTCAGCGGCACACACGATTACGCTGTCAAAATGAAACTTCTCCACTCCCACATAGGTCGCAGTCTACCGATATAAAATCAAACGCAGACTGTTGGCTCTCAGCGGCACACACGACTTTCGCTATGTTACCATAGTGTCGCAGTCTACCGATATAAAATCAAACGTAGATTGTTGGCTCTCAACGGCACACACGACTTTCGCTATGGTCTGCAGTAGATCGCAGTGACATCGAGCTACACTGTCGTCACAGCATAACCCAAATGCCCCTGTGGGCACCAGCCCCTCGACTTTCGCTACACAAATAATCCTCAGGAACTAGTTTTGTCCGGACTCCTCACAGGATCAACTTTAGAACCTCTCTCTTAGAGGCTCAAGGCAGTACCACCCTGTGGCACTCCTGAGAAGTTCATTTCAAGGGAGCGCCTTTTTCCCCAGAGCCAATCTCAAAACACTTTATACTATACACATATAGTATTTTCCAAATCAAACACCTAGTATGAATTCCATATAAAGCTCCCTTTACACAAAATCGATTCCCAAAATCGATAATTCACAAATCAGGCTTTTCCAAATTCCAATATTGATTTTCCCAAAAATCAAAAGCCCTTTCCAAAATTCAAAGGTTCCAAAAACCTTTCCTCAAAATCATTTTCACAAATCTTTTTTTTACAAATACATATATATAAAAGTTTTGAAAAATCTTTGAATCAATTTGTACTTGTATAAATTCACTTTTATACTTCAAATACTTTCAAAAATCATTTTCTTCTGGCAATAGATTCAACAAGGGGAGTTCTATCATATATAACAAAGATATATAACTTCGTTTTTAGTCCAAATCAAATATTTTAATTTGGTTACTCTATAAAGTCGCTTACCAAATTACTTTCTTTCATAAAGTAAATTTTTACCATAGAAATATAATTTTAAATTTATTTTATTTTAGTTCCTCAAATATTCACAAATATATTTTCCATTTCAAAAATCATCTTATAACCTTTTATCTATAATTTCAAAATCAAATTTCCACCTTTATTCATTGTCAATTTCTCAAAATATACTTTCAATTTCAAAAATCTTTTCAGTTTTTATCCACAAATTTTCAATGCCAATTTCATTCAAACCCGTACGATGTCCCCATATCATTCGTACGCAATATCAATCTGATCGCTCACTCGATCACACAATTTCACTTCCGAACTAGTATCGTCCACCCGACTTCCTAGTGCGGACTCAGATCTGGTTTCTTGACCAGAAACCGTCATTCTCCTTGCATAGTCACAACTATGATAGAGAATATCCAGAACCAATCAAAAATCCATATCCAGGTTCGCCGTCGAAAATCGAGCGAAAAATCTCAACTCGGATCGATAATACTATCTCGAAATTCTGTGCTCGAATCTGGATCAAATCACTATGCGAATAGAATAATATATGTACACCCTACGTATTTATCTTCATTGATTACCAGTTAAATCAATTTCCCTTCTATTCACATTCACCTTTATTTTCATTCACTTATTCACTTTTGCCTTAATCCCCATTTGGATTATCACTTCAATTCTTATCTCAGTTGGGTATTTAAACAATAACAGTTTGAACCCCGACCAGTTTATATTTAGAAAATAGCTTGAAATTTTTTTTGAAGAATAGATAAGTAGTTGAAAGATAATTATTAATTTGTAAAATAGCTGTAAAATAGTTAAGTAACTGTAAAATAATTGAAAAATAGTAATTACTTATAAAACAGTTGAAAAACAGTAATCAGTTTATAAAGTAGTAGAAAGATAGTAATTAGTTTATAAAACAGTTGTAAAATAGTTAAATAGTTCCAAAAGTAATTGTAAAACAGGTTTAAGATAGTTTTAGGTTTAAAAAGAAAAGTTGTGTAGTAAATAGTTTAGAAAAATAGGTTTATATTAAACAATTTATTTTGAAAATAGTCCAGAGTTAAACTGTTTAATACCCCATCTCCATTTCCATAAATTCAATTTAAATTTCCACTTACATTTAAATTGACTCAATCCCAATTTGAATAACTTCAATTTTCCTTAAACTTGATTTATTCCAATTCAAGTTGAATTAGCCTCAATTCCTTTCCAAATTCAAATCAAATTCCATTTGCTTTTTAAACATATTCACTTTAATTACAATTCCAAATTATTCAAATTAGTTTAGACTAATTTCAAATCATTTCAAATTTCTATATGAATTAATCCCAATTCCCATTTTGAATTTGAACTCATTCAATCTTCAATTTTATTTCAAATTTATCCAATTCCAATTTTCCATTTGAATTTTATACTTATCCATCTTCAATCACAATTCCCATTAATTCAAATCAAATTCAGTGTGAACTAATTCAATTTAAATCTCAATTTCAAACCATCTCGAATTATATAAATTCGAGTTAAATTTTCAAATGTTGATTTAACCCCTTAAAACAAATTAATTAATACTCCCAATTCTTAAACAATTTAATTCTGAGTCGAATTCTCAAAATTCCATTTAAATCTTCTTTACTTAACTTATTTCAAAGTTCAAATAAGAGTTCGAAACAATTTTATCTTAAAAATTCAATTTATCACCCAAATTTTATCTTTCACTTTGAAACCAGTTCTTAAACAATTTTAATTTACACATTTAATTCTTAAGTTCAAAGTGATCCCATTTTCTCAATTTTAATTTTTATCTTTAAAATCAAAATTACTTAAGTAATTTCAAATTAAATTTTAATTCCATTTAATTCCAATATTGGGATAGATATTACCCCAATTTATCATCCAATTTATTTAAAACATTCATCATCCACTACCCATCCCAGATCTCAAACCTGGTTCACATATAGTTCCCTACCAAAACAACCCATTTAACTTTCCTAAGTTAAACCTCAATTTCATCTTGAAATTTTCAATTCAGGTTGTTTATTCCAAACTTATTTAACTTCCTTTAAGTTAAATTCAATTTAATCCCGTCAAACTTACTCAAATTTGAATTCCCACTTCAAATTTTAAACTTCACATTAATAAATCTTATAAGTTCAAAAACTTATTACCTTGGATATCACATTACATTCCAAATTTAAAACTCATATTTGGAGTTTATTACAAACCATTTTAACATCATGTATATTCCTCAAATTTTAACCCACCTTTGGTCTCTTAAATCCAAAACAAATTCCCTTATCACTCTGGAACAATTTTCAAATTCTGAGTCCATATTTAAAACTTCACAATTTAGATCATCTTCAGTTCCAATTTATAAATCATACTTATCCAAATGTTTTACATTCCTAAAAAATTTCATTTTCTTACACAACAATCATATTTTATTATTAAACACAACTATGATAATGACCAAGATTATCATATGAGGAAACCAATTCATTATTATCTTATTCTGAAACCTTTTCCCAAATTCCCGTTTTAATTTCAGTTTGAATCTATTTTAAATTTATCTTTATTCAATTACAATTTGGTTGTATTACTATTAACACTTAATTCTCATTATTCTATTTGATTCCAATGATTTAACAACCAATTACCTTCATATTTATTAAAAGGAATATTGCTTTATATATTAAATATAATCTTATACAAAAATCATTTGAAATATTTATATATGAAAATAACAAGTACGCTCTCATATATATATACACTCAACTCATTCTAGGGTACTATTGCCCCTATCTATATTAGTATACCCACCAGAGCCAAGGTTCTCGCTTAACCTTTGCTCTGATACCAACTGTAACGACCCGGAGTTTTCGAACCCGAAAATTCCAGATAGTTATGAAAAAGAAGAAAGAGATAGAAGAAGAAACAGAAACAAGTCACAGAATCTCACATTCGCAGCGGATCAAAATATAATATCATATAATGCCATTTATACAAGAAACTGTATCAGTTAAATTTCACTTTAATACATCAGAGTTATAACATATACACAACACTGAGCATATACAAATCAAATATATCTCAGATAAACAGAAATAATAGTCACAGCGGAACACTCCATACGTCCTGCCATCCAGCTCGCCCTCTGAGCTCCAGAACGTCCTTACTTGAAAATCTGTAATACTCGGTCTGACCCGAGCATTACATTAAAGTAACACCCGGGTCAGGCTGGAAACCAGCGTGAGTAATCTCATCTAACAAGGAATACACAGGTAAACAACTTATATAAAACCCGGGGTAACTTGTATAAATTTGCAATTCCACAAGTTGTTATAGACACCACTTGCAACACACCTCAATTTCTAAGAGCCAAAACTGGATTAGATAGTCCAAATCACTTAAATCATTCCGTTTCAACCTATCGATTCCACATATCAATTTATAAAGAATCGAAGTGGTTTCGGGTATTTACTAATACCCGACTCCAATTCACTTAAATCATTCAATCATTCATAACAAGATTGATCTCTTACAAAATTAATTTAATTTATCTCTTAATTAAATTAATTACGAATCTTAAATTACTTAGATTACATGTACTTAACATTAATAAATTTCAAACCTACCAATTAATCACCTTTGAATTAACCATCCTTGATTAATTTTACTTAAATTACAATAAGCAATTAACTCTCAATTAATTACTCAAATTAATTATCTTAATTATCTTCTACTAAGAAATTACCCTCTAATTACTTCCCATTAAGTAATTTCTCTTATTATGAATTACAGCCAGTAATTTATCCGTTAATTAATAAATCTTAATTAGCCATAAATAAAACTTAATTACCAAATTAATTAATCAGCTAATCAATCCTTAATAATAGTTAAATAACCTTCATTTATAATTTTCTTGAAGGAAACTTGTCTAATTTGTAAAGCTTGACTTCTTTTACAAAAACTGTACTTTTGTTTCACAAAATCTAAACTGGTTATTTTTTCCAAAACTTTAGCTTTACTTTAAAACAAAATAACCCATCAGGAAAAACTTGAGTCAAACCCACGAACAACCCGTGCCTGTCTCGAATCATTTACATTCCATCTGCTTCGAGACACTCGCGAGAAAAACGAAGAAAAACCCCGAGCCAGCTTCGTTCCCAAACCTGCTCCTTTCCCTGTCGCCAAAACGTGCACGTGCACGTTCACCACTGCCAGAATCTCCTCCGACCTCTGACGAACTTTCCTACACATCGATCATCAATGCAGCAACCCAAAAGCGATCTCCAAATTCCAAAAACAAACCTCGATCAAAAATCGAGTAGTACAGTTAAAACTGGAACCATACTCCATGGCCAAAACCGCCTCGAACTCGCGCTTCTGACCATCAGACGACACGCAACCCCGGCCACTCCATCTCCGATCACCCACGAACCCATTCCCAAAGTCCCATTGAACTCGATGCACTATAGAAGAAGCAGTGAGTCCATTTTCCCACTTCGACCAAATTAGGTTTAAAAATTAAATTTGTTCATCACCGACACCGCGACCATCTGGAGCCCCATCAGCCATTTTCTCCGACCTCACCGATCATCCCTCTACCTCCAGTCGAAACCTCGGCCTTCCCAGGTTCCTCGATCACCAGAAAAACCCTCAAACTTACTTTCCGGTTATCGTCGAATTACACGCTTAATACAATACTAAAAATTTTGATTTTGGTTTTAAAAATCTTATCTTCTAGTAATGATTCAAGATATACACTTGAATCAATGAAATTCAACATTTGATTATTCATGTTTAAAAGATTTCTACTGTATTTTACATAATCCAGCATAGTCTCAATCTTTAAATACTTAAATCTATTTATACATCTTTATTTATGTATAAACAAACATATTTGGTTCTGAAATTCAAGGCCAACAGTAATTAGTTAAGGTGATTTTAAATTTAAGTTGAATCTAAACCTGTATCTGTAAAAAGAGTTGAAGATGATCATAACAGACATTCACAACATTCACAACTTAATATGTTCATTTACCCAAGAAACCATAAACATACAAGCAAAATTATACTATGCAACAAATTTAACCTCGTATCAGTTTGTTTTAGTCATCTACAGGCCTGGGAAATGTTTTGAATTTTGTACACATATACATAAACATTCCTGTAATCAAATATCCTTCGCAGTTTCTCTTCACAGGCGTAAATCAGGTTTTAAAAGGGGTGTTTTACTAACTCCTAATTGATAATAATGGATCTGAACTTGATTTAGTTATCATGAATCAGACAAAGATAGTTTATCCATACACAGGGATTTAACTACATTTCGACAAAATCTCTTCCAGGCAACAATATGTATAATATCACTACTTAGATGAATTTCATGCATCAAGTGAATTTGGATTTTAACCCTACGATAAAAGAATTTACTCACCTTACTTCAAACAGAGTAGTGCTTCCAGGAAAAACTGCTAGCTTGTTGATTTGATTGATCTTCTTATTGTTTGAGTTATCTTGATTCTTGTTTAAATTTGTAAAATGATGTTGCTTGTTGTTCTTGTTTTCTGGCTTGCTATTTATTTATTTTCAGGTTGATGAAACGAAATGGAATGGAGTTAATATAAAAAGAAGATTGTACAGGCTTTGTTTTCCCCTGGTACAAAATTTAGACAGAGATTTTTTTTTTAGTGGGGAGGCTGAAATGATTTTATGAACAAGTTCGAATGACCTTGTATGCTGTTGAAAAATGAAGGCATTAAATGTTTTAGTACTTGTGTCTCCCATTTTAATTATTTAATGTTCATATGTCATAGATATTTTTTTCTTTGCCTGGGTCTTGTTTTACAAGCCAAAGCATGTTATATTTTTACTTGTTATCTTACTTTGCTTTGTGTATTTTCTTTTGCCTACATACAAACATATACTCATTAACTATAAACTGATATACTTTCATGCATAAGATGATTTAGCTTAAGAGTTAAAGTTTACTCACTATTTTTAATAAGAGCAGAGCTCTGATCATTTGAACAGGCTTGCATACAAGCTGGAACCCCTTCTCCCTGCTTCTCAGTTTTGATTTGTCTTGATTGTTGTTTTAAGTGAAGCTTGGATTTCGTTTAAGTTTAAATAAAGCTTCCCACTACAGACCCTAACTCGAAGCTGGTATGAAAATTGATAGGGGAAAAGAAGCTCACTGGTAGATAATATTTACTATAAGATACAGGGTACAAAGTGATATCATGCTTTTGTATAATACAGTGTATACTTTGTACAATATAGAGAAAAATTTACTTAGTTTGGTGGCTGGTATAGGGAATATCATGCTAGCATTTAATGCTTGTCCAGATTTATACTTATCCATCTGGTTCCTTTCTTTGCAAGCTTACAAACATATTTTTCTTATTCGAGCCTACCTATACACTTATTTCTGTTTTTAGTGGCTGAGACCAGATATGATTTGGTTTGCTTATTTTACTTCTTATGGTATTTTTTTTTTATATATATACAAATATGAATTCATGTAAATGTTTGTTTATAAATAATTTTATGTTTTGATCCAATTAAATATATATGTTTTACTAATTTATATCCCTATTTATTTCTAAGATGTTTATATTTAAATTTCAAATTCAAATTCTTCCTTTTAAAAATCTACTTGTATATATTAAAATTAAATACATATTTACTTGCTTAGGAAAAAGAACAAATTTTTAGATTATAAAAGAAATTTATTTCATTAGTTATTAGCCTAAAATTTCGGGATATCACAATTTTGAACAAATTAAATTAAGAATATTTAATTAATTTTAAATATTTGAACGATGATTTAATTTGAATCCCCGATTGAACTTTGATATTTGCGATTAAACTTTAAAATTTAATCGATTGAATGCTGAATAAAAATTTGAATCTTCAATTTAAAGTTGAAGAAAAATATTTCGAAAGCTTTTAAAATTCGTATTGATGATATTGAAGATCATAGAAGTTTCAGAATTGAATTTGAAAGTACTTTGTCCAGTTTTGAAATTATATCGTTCGAATCGATATTTAAAAATAGTCAATTTTCACACCATCTCGGAATTCGACGAAACCAGTTCCATTGGGTCCGTAATATTGTATTATTACCGGATTTCAAATTTCGTATTGATCGGAGTTGTTGTGTGACCATAAAGTAAGTAAACGCGTTGAAAATTTTATGGAGTTCAATTTAAATTTAAATTTGTATTTGGTCAACATCAGCACCTTTGGCCTCAACTCAAAACACTGTAGCCTGTTAACTTCAGCACGCAAATGTTTCCACTCGTACAAAACACTATCATCTCGTTCCCTGAAATCACGTCTTCTTCTGCTTCGTTCATTTTAATATCCCTTCTCGTTCAAAACAAACGAAAGAAATAAAATATAAAAACAATGGCCGATACTTCTACTCTTCTCGTACTTCTTCCCGTTCCCCTTTTTTTTAAAAAAAAAATCACGAAAGAATTCAGTGCTTTCTTTCTCAAATCCAATGCTTAAGGCTGCCAGTCCTCTTTAAATTCAAAGCAATCGTTCCCTCCAACCTCAATTCAAATCGAGTTCGCATGCCGCTGGGGTTCTACGGCAAGTAAGGAGACGTCAATCGCGAGATGGATTCATGGGAGAAGTCGCCAACGAAGGAGATGGAGGCGCTCATAGCGGCGCATCGCGAACCACACTCGCGTGGTAGGGTTTAGCAGTGACGCGCGTGAGGGAGTAGGCGATTTGTCACGAGCAGATAGTAGGGTTCGTCATCAATGGGGCGACACATCTGGAGCAGCGGCGATTCGCGTGGAGTCAGGGCTCGTGGTGGAGTGTTCGAAGCGGCGACGAGTCGAGGCAAGGGACGAGGCTGCGGCTTCGTGTAACGTGATATCGACTTCGATCTGGGGTAATCGTTTTCTCCTGTAAGTATATTTCCAAGTTTACTTTTGTTTTAATGAAAAAATGAAATATATGAAGAAAGTATGAGATTTACTGTAAGTTATAAAAATAATCCTGTTTTTTTTTATATATGTATATAGATAAAACCAATGAAAATTATTAGGGGATTTCTAATTTGTTTGGAGAATTTAGAGAAATTAGATGTGGGAATCTATAACCTATTTTTAAGTATACATGTATATATGTTTTTAAAAGGTTGGAAATAAAAAAATTGTTAAATCAAATAAAAATACCAAATGAAAATGGGTATTCGATTTATTTGGGATATTAATGAATTTATTCCAATTAGTTAGATACCCAATTTATTTATTTTTAGGAGAAGTTGTTAATTAAAACTATCATAACGAAAAATTGATAGTTCGATTTAATTAGAATGTTAATAAATTTATATGATTGTTATACAAGGTCAATAAATCGGGAAAATAAGTCTGGGATGAAAATGGATTGCAAATTAAAGCTAAGGTGAGATTTTCTCACTCAAATTGAAAAGTGGAATTTTCAGTTATTATTGATTGATATGATTGCTATTGGATGTGGTATTAGATATAGTAGGATATATCTATATATATATATATAGCAGTATATACATATTGGCATATGTATATATTGGATTGATGATTTCCCGCCTCGTATAGCAGATGAGACCCTATTGCGCCGTTAGTAAGCGGATTTTTATAAAACCCATATACCGCGATAATTCCGTACTGGAGCGGAATTGGTATTGTGCTAACGTCTTTGGATGCAGGGAAACAGGTTGGAGGGATCCAACTGGATTCCTCACCAGTAGTTATTTATTTACAGGATCGATGTATATTCTGTTATCATATGTTGATATATGATGTTGTGTTGTGATTGACCAATTGGTGCTGTAGCATCATCGGATTCAAGTTTTGGAATTTAAAAATAACGATGTTGATTTTAAAAGTGAAATTTTTAAAAGTGATCTTTGAAAATATACGTTTATTTAAATTGTTGAATTGATTTATTTTAAATAGATAAACGTTAAAACTTTAAAGTTATAAAAGTTAAGATTTTGTGAATTTTAACCAAAAAGTAATTTCTTTTGAAATAAAGAGTTAAGAAATTTATAAAATGGTTTAAGTTGAGATTTTTGAATTATTAAACCAATGTATATAAAAGATGTATCAAAATTGATATTACCAATTAAAGTTATTGGAATCTTAAAATGAGTTTTATAAGTGATATAAAATGTGAAGATATGAAATGTATAGAATTATAAATTGTAAAGATATGAAATTTATAGATTTATAAAGTATGAAGTTGTAGGATGAATGATTATAAGAAATTAACTTATAAATTGGATTTTTGCCTTTAAATGGAATATTGATCGAATTGTTAACAAAGGAGATTTATTAAGTCGAAGTTGTTATAAAAAAAGAGAAATAGAATTTGTAAACGTGTTTATAAATTCGAAATAGATTGAATGTGATAAATTAAATATAGAAAGTTATTAAAGAAGTTATATTCACGATTTTGGACAGTGAATATATTGTTAAGTAAAATGGATTCATTTTTGAAGAAGTAATATTTTAAAAAAATGAAGTTAAACATTTTAAAGGTGTTTTAAAATGTGTTATGAATCGAAAGCATAGATTTCAACATTTATTGTTGAAATAGACGTTTTCGAGAAATTTAAGGAAATGGTGGACTATAACACTGTTGTTATAGTAAATGATTTCCGAAAGGAAATGTTTTTTTTATATATATATAGTATTGGGATTTTCATATCTATCTTAATTTCGAATCCCTATACTAGTGATTTTGAGTCGTCGTAACAATGTTTTACGTAACATTCGTTTTGACTCAAATAAATGTGTTAAAAGAATATTTTCCTTAAAGGATGAATATATACTTAATTTGATTTAAGTATATCGAATATTTTCAAGTGTTGAAAATGAATAAATTTGTGAAACGCTTATTTTTAAATAAGTATGGAAATGCTTTTCCAATGAAATGAACGTTTTGAGAAATTATCTTTGAAAAGATAAATTGAAGTTGAATATTGAAATCGATTTGAAAATCGTATATCAGTAGATATTTTTGAAATATAAATTCACTATGGAATTTATAAAAGAAATGGAAATTCGTTTTAAAGAAAATAAACGTTGGTTTATTTTTGAAGTGTGGAAATTATTATATCTAGTAAAGATATTTTTGAAGATAAATAATTTGGTAAATTATTTGGAATCTGATGATGTTGCGCATCTTTATTGATAGTTAAATAACCGACTATCAATAATTACCCTGAATGGATGTTTTGTTGTGAATTGGATGAATTTGAATGCCACACTTATTTTTAAATAAGCGCTCACTATTCGGGTTAGCCGGGAAAGGACCATGGGGTCGTATAACCCATTCCGAATATGTGATACGTCGTTATGAATTGCATTCGAAGACCGGTGTTGAAGACCGGATATTTTTGAAAACGGAAGGATTACCGTCGAGTTACTCTACATCGGCTGATCTCCGGTTTAGAGGTTTTATCACCCTTAGTGACGGGAAGTCCTGACGTGATTGAAAATTATCCGGAATGGCAAGGGCTTCGTGAGAAGTGCCTTCGGTTCTGTTCGATCCCGGAACAGACTTGTATGGATTGTGTGTCTGACGTTACAATTTGAGATATAAAGCTGATTTCTTTCAAATACATTTCTGTTGGTGGCGGAGAATTTATTCTCTTAGCTTAACACCCTTCTCTGAGACGTACGAGCTCAGAGGTTATGTAGTTGAAATTTATCAGCGATATATCCCAATTTGGTAACGTGGCATACTGAGTGTTGCTGTGAGATGATCAGTGTTTGATCATTTGTGATATGATCATTTGTTTGATCTTATATCTTTGTGATCATAGGTTGATCATTTTGTTTGACCCGAAGCAGGGCTTTTTGAGAAAGCGTAGCTTTGTGGACGAGACGTCGTCGAGCCTCACACCCCGGAAATGGTCGAAACAGGAAGAATGCGGCAAGGTTCTAGGGAGTAGCGCCCCTTAGTGTATGTCATTCCTTCTGGATAAAGGTGGTATCATGGTATGGAGCCCAGATACTTAACCTCTGTGGTTGCTGCACAGTTATTATTACTTTGTGGTTTGTTGGAAATCGGGGATCCTCGGGAAGATCGGTGACGATCGAGGGATGGCATACGCGTGTCAGTAGTTACCTATTTTTGCAGAGGTAACCCGGCCTTGTGTTGGCAGAGATCCGGTTAGGTTCTCGGGTCGTCTATTCCAGGGACGTACCCATCGTGGATAGGAAGTTCCTTAGCCTGACCATTTGTTGGAAATCCAAAGAAACAATACGATCTTGTACGGTTTTAGTTGTAGAACCTATCATTCACTTATGGTGGTCACCACTGTTTGGATGGTAGCTATAGTAGGCATAAGTGCGGAATGCCTATGCTGGCTAAGATTTATATTATACTTTCGAAATGTTTTCTACACTATGCACTAATAATAATATCAAAAATGATTTGATTTTGCGTAGTAAGCATCTTTGACTATCATAAGAAGAAATCTCCTCCAATTCTGCGTTTGCATTGTGTGTATGGTGGGAGGTCTTATGGTAGTTTCATTTTCCAAAAGCATTTCGAATTTACTTTAAAAATTATACTGTTGTTTATTTTAAAGAATAACTGTTTTACGATCTCACACCAGTCACCATGACTGACTCGGAGTTTATTGTTTCCCTTCTAAACTCTGGGTGCCCACAAATTTTCCACACGGGCAGTCTAGAGTTAGATTATCAGGATATTCTGGATATTCTGGAGCTTTGGAGATAAGCTGGATGACGAGACGTAGTATTTGTATCTGATAGTATTTATTCCGCTGTGTATTCTATATGAGGACAAGTTATATAACTGTCCATTGATGTGCTGTGTTGTATTGAGTCGTATATTGACTCTGATTGATGTATGTATAAAATGATATAGTTCTTTGTTTAAAGATTATTCATTTATCTATTATATATTGTTCCGCTGCGATATGTGAGATTCTGATATTGTTCTGTTTCTGTTGTTGTTCCGTTGTTCTGTTGTTCTCCTTCTTTCTTTTTCTTCTATCTTCTTCTTCTACCTTTTTCTTCTTCTTAAACCATCACTATTGGAGTTTCCGGCACTCGATTTCTCGGCAGTCGATAAAGTGAGTATCGATGTCGAATTTTCGAAAGTCGAAAATTTCGGTATGTGACAATCCAAGGGTTTGACTCATGGCCATCTAGGCCGGCCATAGTCCCTCCTTTACCACTTGTAAACCCATATCCCTCATGTTAACAAACTTCTACAAAGTGCTACTCCTAAATTTCCAAGCCTTTTTATGTCCAGTTCAAGTTTTCTGGAAAAATCATTCTTATAGGTGTTCAATCATTTATCAAAAATTCAGTACCTTTCAAGTCTACTATTCTCAAAGATCTTTCTGAAAATTTAAATACTCAAATTTATACAAGTTTCCAGAATTCATGCACATGCCAGTATCATTTACCTGCCATACACAAATTCATTTCACTTGAATATTCTACAAAAATCTTGAGAGTTCATTTCAAAAATTAAATCCCCTTAGCAGTTCAATTCCCATAAGACAAAATATAAACAATAGAAATCAAAGGTTCAAATATATATACATATACATACATCAGTATCAACTATCTGACATGCATACATTTATTCCACTTGGATATTTCTTATTCAAATCTTGTCAAAACTATTATAATTTTATTTAAAGAAAATCATAGAATAAACTCAGGCAATAAAACCAGAGATCATTACATTCACATTTTATATTTATGTGTTATACCCATGCCCTTGTTTTCTTCAAATCAGATGATCACAACATCAATAAAAATCAAACTCCATCATATATCATTCAAAATGAATTTTACTTAAGTACAAGTTTTCATCCTTAAATACTTAGAAAGTTTCCTACAAGTACTTCAATTGCAGAAAATAGAATTTGTCTAGTAATTCCATTACAAAGCAACTGCAAATTTAAAACAAGTCTCTCTTATTTATACTAGCAGCCAATGCCTTCTTTACTCATCAAGCCAACTTTAATTTCCTGCAAGCAAATCATTTAGCTGCCCCAAATAATTTTTGAGACACCCAGATGATTGCAAGGGCAACCAAAAGGGTCAGTTTACACTGGTATGAGCATTTATCAATTTTGTATATATGTACATAATTGTAGTAATCTTGCAATGCCTTCCTAGATTAACAGGTCTTATACTTAGCATGTTTTGGTTCATTCAAAAAGACACAATACCACATTCAACAAATCAAACAATGCACAACAGTTAGTTAAGATTAAGCATGTGTACAAATTTTTAATTCATCCTCATCAAAACTTGGGTAAGTAATCTCTGTTTTATACTCCAAATTTCCACCCAGCAAATTAATCAATGAACAATGTTTAACTTGATTAAATCTAACACCAAATCTGAAAGTTTATAACCCAGATTTTTAAACCCCTACCCCCATTTATTTCATGGTCTTTAACTCCTTGTCAAATGAACACTATGTATGCATTGTGATGGAAACTCCCAGGTTGTTTTAATTATTCCAACACACAAAGGCCTCAGGGTGCTGTTGCACCATGCACATACTTGCTTCCACCTGAAGTAAGCAGATCATTGACTACCCCCAAGTGACCAGTTTAGTTTTTCTCTTTTATATCAGAGAAATATGACTGCCTGCATATTTTCTGACTCAACCCCATGTTCCCCTATTAATCTTGATCCATGTTTAATGATGATAGAACAAGAATACTTAAAACATGTTAACTCTGAAAGCCAAATTACAGATCAATGCTCCAAACAAAAATGCACAAACAAACACCCATATCACCCATAACAAATCATTTCAGAGATTCAAATAACTCATAGTATTTTTAGGCTGCCTGCAATAGGACTTAATGCCATTGCATACAAAAGATAAATACTCACATAATGTTTCTTCTTTCACTGCCTTAATTTCTTAGAACAGCAAATCCCCCAAAGCCTCAAGCTAGTGTTTCTCCTTGCTTATTTTATTTTTGTTTTGATCCCGAGAGAGTGATGGTTTTGGCTATGTGCAGTTATTTATAAATCCATTCTAGGGTTTTAGAAAATGGGTAATTCCCCTGATACCCTTAGATGTTTATGTGCACATCATATTTCTGTGTGATCATAAATTGGAAATGCACACTTTAATTAGCCATTTCGGGGATCATACATTTTTAGACACTCAATACTATTTTCATGACTCCTTTCTACTCATGCCATAAGCATGTGACCCTTAGTTTTTTTTTTTTTTAAGGAAATCTGAAAATCTACTTTGTATATATTTTCTTTCTACCTATACATTACCTCCATTCTATCAGACATACTACCATACTTGTAATGTAAAAATCATTTACCCAAATTATTTGCTTGGAATAAATATGGTATGGAAATTTTATTTGATTCTGTATATGTATATATATATTTCTGCCTTTTTGTCAAATCAGTCAACTCCCTTTTTAAATTAAAAATCACATATATTATGCAAATTATTTTCTGGCACAACTATAAGACATATAAACCTTTATATTAAACCTCATTTCATTTTATTCATTGCCAAATTCTTTTCTGTTTTAATGCAATATATATATATATATATATATATATATATATATACTTATATATATATCTCAGAATTTCTAATATAAATATATGTTTTATTTTATTTTATTTTAGGGTCATTACATACCCTCCCCCTTAAAGGAATTATGTCCTCATAATTTCACCTAATCTCTCCAATTAAAAACACTAATCCATAGCCTGTTTTAACTCCATAACCCCATACCCATATTTTATGAAAACAAACAATGTATAAGTATATTTAGAAAAATCATCTTAGGCTGCTTAGACATACCTCTCCATCAGTAAATAAAGTGGGGTATTTAGCCCTCATTTTATCTTCAACCTCCCATGTACAATCATTAGTGTCCAAGCTCCATTGGATTTTCACCAGTTTGATCACCTTGTTCCTCAACTTTTTCTCTTCCTTGGCAACTATCCCTACTGGTTCATTGGTATAAACCAAATTCTTCTGGACTTGAACTTGAGTAGGTGACTCCAGAATTGCTCCTTCATCATGCACCCATTTTCTCAATTGAGAAACATGAAATACAGGATGCGCACCACTCAACTCCTCAGGTAACTTGAGTCTGTAGGCCATAGCACCAATTCTCTGCATAATTTCATATGGTCCTACAAATCTTGGTGATAGCTTTCCAGATTTTCCAAACCTGAACACTTTCTTCATTGGTGATACTTTCAGAAAAACATGCTCTCCTACTTCAAACTCCATTGGCTTTCTCTTTCTATCTGCATAAGACTTTTGTCTTGATTGTGCTGCCTTCATTCTATGCCTAACCAATTCAATCATGTTGGAAGTTTCTTTAACATGATCTGGCCCCAACATTACACCCTCTCCTGCTTCCAACCAACAGGCAGGAGACATGCAAGGTCTCCCATACAAGGCTTCAAAGGGAGCCATTCCTATGGTTGATTGATAGCTATTGTTGTAAGTGAATTCTGCCAAGTGAATATGATCCTCCCAATTTCCCCCAAAATCAAGCACACATGCTCTAAGTAAATCTTCCAATATTTTATTCACTATCTCTGTTTGCCCATCACTTTGAGGATGGTAGGCAGTGCTTAAACAAAGTTGTGTTCCCATTGCTTCTTGGAAACTTTCCCAAAATCTTGAGGTGAACAAAGTGTCTCTATCACTTACAATAGTCTTGGGTATGCCATGTAACCTCACCACTTCTTTGATAAACAATTGTGCAAGCCTAGATGCATTTCTATCTGACCTGACAGGAACAAAGTGAGCTGATTTGGTTAGTCTATCAACAATTACCCATATACTATCATTGCCTTTCTTAGTTCTAGGCAAACCATCCACAAAATCCATGGAAATGCTTTCCCACTTCCACTGAGGTACCTCCAAAGGTTGCAACATGCCAGAGGGCTTTTGGTGGTCTGCTTTAATTTGTTGACATGTGGAACATTTTGCCACATATCTTGCCACTGCTTGCTTCATTCCTGGCCACCAGTAGCCTCTTTTTAAATCATGATACATCTTAGTACCACCAGGGTGTATGGTGTACCTGGTCTTGTGATGCTCATTCATGATTTCTTCCTTCAATTCTGCAATGTTTGGTACACAAAGCTTATCATTTTTCCTCAAATAACCTTGGGAATCTATTTTAAAATTCTCTGACTCAATGTTATTTAATAACATTTCTTTCTTCTCCTTCAGACTTTGATCTTGATCTTGCATGCTACCAACTTTCTCCACCAGATTAG
Source organism: Allium fistulosum (assembly GCA_030737815.1). Classification (NCBI taxonomy): domain Eukaryota; kingdom Viridiplantae; phylum Streptophyta; class Magnoliopsida; order Asparagales; family Amaryllidaceae; genus Allium; species Allium fistulosum. Next base: position 717,413,746 of record CM060905.1, on the reverse strand, counting down.
ACTTCACTGTGATTATTCCCAGTGTACCATACTCCACCATATCACCATGCTCTTTAAAATTCACTGCATCCTTACTGTATATATATCTGCCTCCCCAAGCACTGCAAGATTTTTAAACTCATCAATCATCAAACTGGCTAATCTAACATGATTTCTGCTCAAAGCATCTGCTACTCTATTAGCTTTTCCAGGAGTGTACAATATATCTAAATCATATGCAGCCAGAAACTCCAACCACCTTGCTTGCCTCATATTTAAATCTTTTTGAGAAAATAAATATTTCAATGCTTGATGATCTGTGAATAATTCAAATTTTGCCCCAAGCAAATAATGCCTCCATAATTTTAGGGCAAACATTATTGCAGCTAATTCTAGATCATGAGTTGCATATTTGGTTTCATTGGGTTTAAGCTGTCTTGATGCATATGCCACTACCTTGCCATGTTGCATAAGCACTGCACCTAACCCAGACCCACTAGCATCAGTGTATACAACCATTCCTTCATTTGCTTCTGGGATTTGTAGGACAGGAGCTTCCACCAATGCTTGCTTCAATTTCTCAAAAGCTTGTTCACACTGCTCAGTCCACACATATGGTTGGTTCTTCTTGGTTAGTTTGGTCATTGGTGCAGCTATTCTTGAAAAATCCTTGATGAACCTCCTATAATACCCTGCCAAACCTAAGAATGACCTCACCTCAGTCACTGTTTTGGGTCTACTCCATGATTGAACTGCAATGACCTTGCTTGGATCTACACTTACTCCCTGCTGTGACACTATGTGTCCTAAGAATTTTACTTCATGTTGCCAAAATGTACACTTTGAATACTTGGCTTTTAATTCATGTTCTCTAAGTCTGGATAATACTAAATGTAGGTGCATGGCATGATCATTTTCTGTCTTTGAATAAATTAATATGTCATCTATAAAAACCAAGACAAACTTATCCAAAAAGTCTCTAAAAATTCTATTCATCAAGTCTACAAAATAGGAGGGAGCATTGGTCAAGCCAAATGGCATTACTAGAAATTCATAAAGGCCATACCTTGTGTTAAAGGCTGTGTACTCAATGCTTTCCTCTGCAACTTTCATCTGATGAAATCCAGAGGCTAAGTCTAGCCTTGAAAATATTTTAGCCCCATGCAATTGATCAAATAGATCATCTATTCTAGGCAGTGGGTACTTATTTTTAATAGTCACCTTGTTTAAATCTCTGTAGTCTACACACAACCTCATTGTTCCATCATGTTTCTTGACAAATAGCACTGGGGAACCCCAACTGGAACTACTTGATCTTATAAATCCTTTCTCTTCTAATTCTTCTAGTTGATGTTTTAATTCTACCAACCCTTTTGGACCCATTCTATAAGGCTTCTTAATGATTGGATTTGTTCCAAGAATTAATTTTATTTTAAATTCAACTGGTCTGTTTTGAGGAATTCCTTTCACTTCTCCAAACACATCTACATATTCATTGACTACTAGGATTTCCTCTATCTTTAATTCTTTCTGAACTTCATTAATACTCCAAATTTTATTAAAACATGTATTCTTTGCTATTTCACTTAAGATGGTAATTCTTTTGCCTTCATTTGTTTCCAAAGAGATAGTAAGGTTTTCTAAATTTAAAATTGCTTTATTTCTCATTAACCAATCTACCCCCAAAATAATCCTAATACCAGGGTAATTTAAGGTATATAAATCTGAATTAAATTCATAACCCCCTATAATTAATTTCAGACCCAAACACTTCATCCCCAACATACAATGACTCCCTATAGGACTGTGTACAACCAAGGGCTGATCAATGGAAACACATGCAAGTGTTAACTTCTTTACAATTTCCAAAGATATTAGTGAATGTGAGGCACCAGTGTCATATATTACTGATATGGGTTGGGTATGAATAAAAATTATACTTTCAAGTTGCCCAACATTCCTAGTGTTACTTGCTGCCAAAGCTCCTACCCTTGCTGTTCCCCTATTGGTTTCTGGGCAATCCTTCTTGAGATGACCCATCTTTCCACAATTATAGCATCCTCCTCTGGGTATCTTGGGTTCAGGGCATTGGTTACTATAATGTCCAGCTTTTCCACAATTAAAACAATGAGTGAACTTCTTGCTTTCAGGTGCTGTTGCTCCTTCCCCTTTCTTAACTCCTTTACTTGCATTTCTCTTGTCATAAGGTTGCACTTTGTTCTGACCACCTTTCTTCTTGTTGAGCTTCATATTCCTGAATTTCTCTCTTGCAGTGTCATGTTCTCGAATTCTGTGTCAGATGGGCCGCCGAATCAGTAGCACCATCTCCTACTAACCTCAAATGAGAGAGTTAGATCAATTACTTGATCAAAGGTTTTGTCCTTGTATGGCAACATTGCCCTTGACAAACTAGGGTTCAAGCCTTGAATGTACCTTGCATTCTTTGCTTCTGCATTCCCTATTAACACCAGTCCATACTTGGATAATGCTTCAAACTTCTGAGTGTATTCATTCACACTCATGCTTCCTTGCCTTAATCTGATAAAGTCTTCAAGCAGTGTGGCCTTGGCAGATGCTGGGACAAATCTGGCCTCAAGCATGTCCTTGAAATCATTCCAAGTGATAGTATCCTCTTGTCTTCCTGCCGTCACAACTTCCCACCAATCCAGTGCAACCCCCTTCAATTTCCTTGAAGCTATCTGTCTCTTTCGTTGGTCATTGATTTGCATATCTGTGAAGACCCTCTCCATAGTTTTTATCCAAGTTTGAACACCTATAGCTCCTTCAGTACCTTCAAAATCCTTTCCTCCCAAAGTGGTACAAGTCTTAAGCAGTTTGGAGAGTTCCTCATGAGGATTGTCTTGCCTTGGTGCCATTCCATCCCTTAAAGCTCTCACAAAATCCTCCATGCTCATCACAGGTGGCTCACATGATGATCCTGCACCTGTGTGATGCCTTGGTCCTACCATAATGCTATAAATATGATTTTTATGTTAGTTTATTTACCCCTATCAGTTTTTGGTGTCTTTACTTGGTTCATTTTCATTTCTGTGCACACTGTGCATGTGTCACATGTACACACATATATTTCTTGACATACAGCAAAAACATTCAACACCAACAATTCAAACAATGCATTCAAACATCCATATGCATACAACAACATTTACTATGTTATTTAAAACATAGCTCTGATACCAACTGTGGTGACCCTCATCCTAAAATGCTTAGAATTTTTTTTTTTTTGGTATACAAGAGGAACTCACCACTAACCCCAAATACTTTTATATTTAAATTTTTATATAGTTTCCAACTATTTTTCCCAAGACCCTGGAATTACTAATATAATCATATCAGTATACAAAGATTAAACCAATTATATATTTGATGATACACAATTGTTCCTTTATTATTATTTTATATATATATATATATATCAGAGTCAATTTAAATCAAAGTGAAAACAAAATATCATACAATCTATTGACAAGCCATTTATTTCCTTTCTGAATCTTGTTCTACTGCCAGAGGTGTATTTTAGCAAATTACAACACTTAAACCTTTTATCTAACTATAAATATTAATCTTCCTAAATAATTCTATTAACACAAACATAGTGTTTCCTTAATCTTATCAGTGTTATCAGGTATACACATAACACTACTCATAAGTTATTTCCATTTATCATTTTAGGTTGATTAGGAGAGTACTTTTAGCATTTTAAAGTTTAATATGATGCAGACCTACAAACTTGGTGGTTTGTGAGATATGCTTGGAGTTATATAAGGGCTGCTTGGTGTTTTCTTTAATTTGTCCCGGAAGCACATTACACTTCACTGATTGAAATGAAGTGGTTCCAGGCATCCAAGGGTTTGACTCATGGCCATCTAGGCCGGCCATAGTCCCTCCTTTACCACTTGTAAACCCATATCCCTCATGTTAACAAACTTCTACAAAGTGCTACTCATAAATTTCCAAGCCTTTTTATGTCCAGTTCAAGTTTTCTGGAAAAATCATTCTTATAGGTGTTCAATCATTTATCAAAAATTCAGTACCTTTCAAGTCTACTATTCTCAAAGATCTTTCTGAAAATTTAAATACTCAAATTTATACAAGTTTCCAGAATTCATGCACATGCCAGTATCATTTACCTGCCATACACAAATTCATTTCACTTGAATATTCTACAAAAATCTTGAGAGTTCATTTCAAAAATTAAATCCCCTTAGCAGTCAATTCCCATAAGACAAAATATAAACAATAGAAATCAGAGGTTCAAATATATAAACATATACATACATCAGTATCAACTATCTGACATGCATACATTTATTCCACTTGGATATTTCTTATTCAAATCTTGTCAAAACTATTATAATTTTATTTAAAGAAAATCATAGAATAAACTCAGGCAATAAAACCAAAGATCATTACATTCACATTTTATATTTATGTGTTATACCCATGCCCTTGTTTTCTTCAAATCAGATGATCACAACATCAATAAAAATCAAACTCCATCATATATCATTCAAAATGAATTTTACTTAAGTACAAGTTTTCATCCTTAAATACTTAGAAAGTTTCCTACAAGTACTTCAATTGCAGAAAATAGAATTTGTCTAGTAATTCCATTACAAAGCAACTGCAAATTTAAAACAAGTCTCTCTTATTTATACTAGCAGCCAATGCCTTCTTTACTCATCAAGCCAACTTCAATTTCCTGCAAGCAAATCATTTAGCTGCCCCAAATAATTTTTGAGACACCCAGATGATTGCAAGGGCAACCAAAAGGGTCAGTTTACACTGGTATGAGCATTTATCAATTTTGTATATATGTACATAATTGTAGTAATCTTGCAATGCCTTCCTAGATTAACAGGTCTTATACTTAGCATGTTTTGGTTCATTCAAAAAGACACAATACCACATTCAACAAATCAAACAATGCACAACAGTCAGTTAAGATTAAGCATGTGTACAAATTTTTAATTCATCCTCATCAAAACTTGGGTAAGTAATCTCTGTTTTATACTCCAAATTTCCACCCAGCAAATTAATCAATGAACAATGTTTAACTTGATTAAATCTAACACCAAATCTGAAAGTTTATAACCCAGATTTTTAAACCCCTACCCCCATTTATTTCATGGTCTTTAACTCCTTGTCAAATGAACACTATGTATGCATTGTGATGGAAACTCCCAGGTTGTTTTAATTATTCCAACACACAAAGGCCTCAGGGTGCTGTTGCACCATGCACATACTTGCTTCCACCTGAAGTAAGCAGATCATTGACTACTCCCAAGTGACCAGTTTAGTTTTTCTCTTTTATATCAGAGAAATATGACTGCCTGCATATTTTCTGACTCAACCCCATGTTCCCCTATTAATCTTGATCCATGTTTAATGATGATAGAACAAGAATACTTAAAACATGTTAACTCTGAAAGCCAAATTACAGATCAATGCTCCAAACAAAAATGCACAAACAAACACCCATATCACCCATAACAAATCATTTCAGAGATTCAAATAACTCATAGTATTTTTAGGCTGCCTGCAATAGGACTTAATGCCATTGCATACAAAAGATAAATACTCACATAATGTTTCTTCTTTCACTGCCTTAATTTCTTAGAACAGCAAATCCCCCAAAGCCTCAAGCTAGTGTTTCTCCTTGCTTATTTTATTTTTGTTTTGATCCCGAGAGAGTGATGGTTTTGGCTATGTGCAGTTATTTATAAATCCATTCTAGGGTTTTAGAAAATGGGTAATTCCCCTGATACCCTTAGATGTTTATGTGCACATCATATTTCTGTGTGATCATAAATTGGAAATGCACACTTTAATTAGCCATTTCGGGGATCATACATTTTTAGACACTCAATACTATTTTCATGACTCCTTTCTACTCATGCCATAAGCATGTGACCCTTAGTTTTTTTTTTTTTAAGGAAATCTGAAAATCTACTTTGTATATATTTTCTTTCTACCTATACATTACCTCCATTCTATCAGACATACTACCATACTTGTAATGTAAAAATCATTTACCCAAATTATTTGCTTGGAATAAATATGGTATGGAAATTTTATTTGATTCTGTATATGTATATATATATTTCTGCCTTTTTGTCAAATCAGTCAACTCCCTTTTTAAATTAAAAATCACATATATTATGCTAATTATTTTCTGGCACAATTATAAGACATATAAACCTTTATATTAAACCTCATTTAATTTTATTCATTGCCAAATTCTTTTCTGTTTTAATGCAATATATATATATATACTTATATATATATCTCAGAATTTTCTAATATAAATATATGTTTTATTTTGTTTTATTTTAGGGTCATTACAACGACCTCCGATCACTCCTCCACCTCCAGGAGGAAACTCGGCCTCTATGATCAACGAGATCGACCATGACGACCCATAGTACATGATTCGAGCAAACCCAAACTGACTTTAATCCCTCGCTCTAAAAATTAAAATTTCTGTTTTAAAAATCATGTTAAGGTATAAGGATTCATATTATATACTTGAATTTGTGAATCAACAAGATTGAAAATTTTTCTTTCTAAGATTGAAGTTGCCTGTACATTTCAAGTTTCTCAGATAATCATTTATTTAATCTATTGAAATTTATTTCTAAAACTCAACTATGTTTAAACAAACCATTTTCTTGTTTAAAGTCTAAAAGTTAACAAAAATCAAAGGAGAGGAAGTTTGATTTCAAACATGGTTTGAAAACCTGCTTCCAAACAGAGGTAGTAAAATAGTATGCCTGATACTAGATATGCACAATCATTTTAAACACATACGAATACACATCTTTGCATGCATATAGATACTTCACTATACAATATTGATCACAGCAATAATATTCAAACTAATTTATAATTTAAATTTTTAAAGGTGGAGTTACTCACAGATTTCCAGAAAGAACAGAGAGCCTTCCTTGTTTTTGAGTTTCCTTGTCCCAATCTTTTAGTTTGTTGATGATGGTGTTGTATTTAATTCCAGGTTGTAGTTGTTTGCTTTGTTAAATGATCTTGAGTTTGAAATTGTAAGATGATGTTTTTTTTTCACATTTTTGTTTCTCAGTTTTAATGGAGGAACTGAGATATATGAATTGAGTTTATACTGGGTGATGATAGTTGTACAGGTTGATAGATTATTTTGTACATAGGGTATGGCTGAACATAATCTTGCATTAGAAAACAATTCGAATTTGACAAAAGATGTTGCCATCATTTAATGCATGTCCTTCATTTGCTAGCTTAGACTTATGCTTGCCTACATTTTTTTTTTAGCTCGGCTGAAATCTTGCATGTTGCATTAATTGTTAGAGGTATGTTACTGCAAAGATATGTTGAGGCTTGCATTAATTATTTGTACCATATATACTTTCTTCTTATACTCCATTTCAGTTCTACAAAGTATGGAGATAGTTTGCTGTCTTGTTTTTGGTTTCACACTTGTTTCTTTTCTTTTCCAGGTTGTAGCTTGCTGTTATATATTTTGTTTTGCAATTCATACTTATTTTTGTTTATTTACTTACTTGTTTTTATTTGCCTGCACAGTTGTATCTTTATAATATTTACCAATTCCAATTTTATTATGTTGTTTGAATCCTAATTTATTCAATTTATTTATGGGTTTTATATTTTACTTTATGCATATAGATATAAAGTTGTCATTATCTTCTTTCTTCTTTTGTTATATTGTTTTGTAATTCAAATGAATCTCTATAATTACTGTGTTGTTTAAATTTAGCTAATGTATTCTTTTTATATTTTACATAGTTTATTTTATTTATTTGTTTAACTTCATATCCAAAAATCCAAACACAAATTTATTTCCTAAGATATTTATATTAAAATCCCAATCTCAAATTCAATTGTCGATCCATTTCATATACATGTTTATTTTCTAATATCTAAATAAATTCTCAATTAATTCCAAAATTTATATTAAAATTTATATTAATTACCAATTACTTCACAATTTTATTCAGAAATGAAATTAATTATCAATTAATACTCAATTTAAATCTGGGATCGTTACACCTTAGGATGGGTTCAGCCAGAGGTGATTTTGCTTGGCTAAGGCTTTGTGCAGTAGTGATGGCCTTGGCTTTTGGAAGAGAGGATGTTGAAATGAAAGTATAAGAAGCATAGAAGGTATGGAAGCAAGTTACAACACAAAACACTAACTTTTAAAAAAAAATTGAACCATGGAAGCCATGGAATTTTTTAGAGAAGAAGGTTTAGAAAAGAATGAAGTTGAAATGTAAATGAAAATGTGTGTGTATGGGTGTGTATTTATAAGTGAAAGAAAGTTGAGAAATTGCCATTTTTTCCTTAGTTTAAAATATCATAACATGTCATTATTTTGACATGTCAAATCACCACCTTCCTCCCACTCATATGTCACATCTCCCCCCTCTCTAGTCACATCCCCTAAGCCATGATGGGTAATGATGATGGTACTTAAGAAAATGACAAGAGATAATGATATGATTTAGTGTATATATAAGTTATTATTTTAAAACCATGTCTTGTCACATTATCTGCTAAACATAATTAACATAAGATAATACATAATTTAGTATATTATTATATGGTTAATTATCTCTTATATATGTGTACATATGGTGCACAAAGGAAAACAACGTTCCCGATGAATTTTCGGTGTCGAAAAGTTGAAATTCCGGAAAACATTATTCAATCACATTTTCTATTTTTCTACGAACTATCTATTTTGGAAAACAAATTTTAAAAACTATTTTATCATCATTATTAAATAATTATAATAGGTTTATTTGTTAATAAAAACCCATTTATTTAATATTTAAACTTAACTTGAATTTCCAAAGAAATATATAAAACAGATGATATCAATTGTCGGTGTCATAAATACATTTTATTTTCCAACAATAAAATAAGTTATTTTATTTCATAAACTTGTTTGAATACATATATTAGTGTATGAATCCAGAAAATGCACGATCCTTATTGTTTAAAATAAGTTTTATCGATAAAATGATTTCTAGTTATTTTATCGATATTTTACTTAGGACGATATTTAATATTTATCAATATTTTACCTAGGTAATTTGTTCACAAAAATTTTCCCAACCAAAATAAATATTATTATTTATCAATTAAAACATGATTATTTCTTATTTTTAAACCCATATTTAAATATTTTAAAAATAAATATAATTTATTCAAGTTATAAATTTGCGGGTAGTTACAGTATGTATGGATCCTATAAGAGAAAATGTGATTATTCCTTTGTTTTCCAATTTAAAATACTATTTTACTTAAAACAATGTTCTATGAAAATATAAATTGATTTCTCAAAATTTTACTATGACGACCTACAAATCCATACCCTTTGAATCAACAATAAACCACACGTGTCCAACCCAAAAAGTATAGAATGACGGAAAGTCATGGAAAAGAAGAGAGAGGGTGAGAAGAAAGAAAGAAAAGAAAATCAGAAACAATAACACAGAATCTCACAAATCGAAGCGGAATAATATATAATAGATAATAACAGATTTTATACAAAAGAATCTGTAGCTGTTAATATACACACAATCATTAGAGTTCAACAATCAATAATCAATCTGGACAGTTATAATAACTTGTCCTCACAAATACTGAATATACAGCATGACTCACACAGTGGAAATAACCAAGTACGTATCATATGCTTGAGAATCCTCCAGCTCATCTCCTAAACTCCATAACATCCTAAACTGAATCTATAATACTCGGTCTGGCCCAAGCATTATAATAAAATAACACCCGAGTCAGTCCGGAAAACCAGCGTTAGAAAAACACACTCAGTTTGAATTATTACTTTATCAAAATCCTTTTGAAAATAAAGGTATCTCGTAAGACCACGCCATACATAAATACGATGGGTTTTCACCTTACGATAACCAAAACATTTTATATCAAAATCATCTGATATTATAATGGTGTCTAAAGAAAATAAACTATAAAATAGCTGAAATGCTTGCATCTTACGTTTTAGCATATTTGGTATAAAACCGTACAGGCTCTTAGTGGATATTGGATTCCATACAACGACGGCCACTGGGGTACCACCCAACACAGTACACCTATAGAAAAATGTACCAAGATCGAACCTATCAATCCCTGCCAACACAGGACCGGCATACCCCTTGCTGGATAGTATCGAATATGTTATCACCCTAGGTGTTGCCACCCTATCGAGCGCTCTCCTTTCCCATGCACAACCATATCCATAATTATTATATATCCAAGGGTATCTAGAAAAGTGATAACATACCCTACTTGGGTGCGACCTACTTAGCCCTGCAGCATCTCCCCTGTTTTATTCATTCCCGGTTGATGAGGCTTGAGGCTACGTTTTACCTTAAAAATAACATTCATACTTGAAATGCTAACACTGCCTTCCAGGCAACGATGCAATGATAGCGTTCATCCATGCAAGTTGTTCCGAGTCTAAACAAACTGAATCTCTTTCAAGATCACCATCTCTGTTATCTTCGAGATCTCATAATTCGTAACGCACAAATCGAATCGAACTGGTTTTCGGATAATTAAATCTGATCCCACTCTCTTCGAAACAATTAACAAAATGGGTCAGATTTGATAGTCGGTTATTTAACTATCAAATTACACACATAAGTAGTCACTAGGCCCTATTTTATAAACCTTTCAAACATTCATTTCAAAATATCTTTACGAAGATATATATATTCAACTCTCTTCCAGCATTCCAACATTTGAAAACAATTTCAAATACTTATTCATAACAGGATATTTTTAAACCATTCAACACTTAGAATATTTCCGAATTCAATTTATAACACTTAGAAAAATATTGCTATATAGATCATTTCACACTTAACATATTTTCCAAAACCCTCTTTTCAATACTTAGGCAAATATTTATAAGCATATTCTCCAAAATCATTTTAATATCAAACTTAGGAAATATTTCATAACTTATCTCATAAATCTTTAGAATCATTAATAAATTCCTTTTACAATTTCCAAAATCGATTATGCTTATTTATAATCCCAACTATCAATTTATAACTTCTTTTATGAATTCAGATTCATTTTCGAAGTCCCTGTATCTAAAACATTTTGGAAGTTTCTTCAAGTTTCCAAAATTCCGGTATAAGATTTGCACTTATAAAATCACATCCATTAAATAAAACTCGATTTACAAATCTCGAGAGTATTCACAAATAACTTCAATCAATTTCAAAACTCTATATATACTAAGTAATTTTAAAGAAAAATAATATATTTTCAAAACATGTTTAAGTAATCGTTTAAAATATCAAAACACTTTTAAATAGATGGTGATAACTAATTTCTAAATAATTTATAAGTAATAATAAACGATTCACAAAGCTTATTATAAAAATTAAAATTCATTTCAACTAATATTTAAATAACCAACTTTCAGAAATATTTCAATACTAAAACAGTTTTTAAACTAAATAGTTTAATAAATAAAAATACCTTTCGAAAAACAAAATTTAACTTCTCGATAAAAATCTATTTTTAAAATCAAATATAACCATTTTAGCATTTATAAATCTCTCTCGATTTATCACAAATTAACTTGTGTCTCCAATTTCATAAATATTTCCAAATTCCAAAAATAGAATCCACTATTTCTTTCTAAACCAATTTCTATATCTCATTATAAATTCTCACTGCGAATTTATAGTTCCAATTTATCAAATGAAAATCATTTCACTTTACTTATAAACATCGTTTATAAATTTATAAACTCATTTGGGTTTCACTTGTTTACAAAACATTCTCATTTATAACTTCATTTTTAAAATCTATCACTTTATAAATCCCATTTATTTTTCAAATCTATTTTAAATATTGATTTTAACTCCTTATCCATATTTTCAGAGATATCTTTTAAAAATCCCTTTATATAAATTATTTAAAATCTCTCTTTAAAACATTTTACGAATGGTTAAGTACAAATCCAAAATCAAATCATTGTTTTATCTAAATCAATTTCCTTTAAAATAATTCAAATTTCGATATAAATATTTTTATATCCAAAATCTCCTTTTAATTTCTTCAAATTTAAAAATAATATTTATGGTATTTAAAATACCAAAATTAAGGCCAGTGCTACTATAGCATCTAATAAATCAAACATATCACAATCCATAGCAGGATATTCACACACATCATATATCAACATATATGAAATTTAAAATCAAGATTTTTGAGGAATCTAGTTGCATCCCTCCAACCTGTTTCCCTGCATCCATAGATGTTATATAACATAAAATACGTACCAATCCCGTCGAGACGGGATATCGCGGTAATATAGGGTCATCCGCTATTATGCGGGGCGCATAGTGTCTCATCCGCTCCAATCGGCGGGAATATAACCAACTACTAATATACATAATATAAATTCCAACTAATAAATTATTATAAATTCATCCAATCAACCAATAACTAATTTTAACATTATGAATTAAAAGCGGCAATCCAAATGAGTGAGTTTTACTCACCTTGATTTTTATTTGCAATCCATTCCAGTTTTAAATTAAGTCGAACAACATTCGATTTAGAACTAAAATTCTAGCTATTTTTGTTCGACTCCAAATTGATTCCATTGCGTAGATATTTTAGATACGAATGCAATGCAACTTGTTCTATTTAATTCTGACATTGTATGAAGAAGATACAATATCTATAAGGATAAAAAATTATATAAATTAATTAATTACAACTTAAAAACTAATTACCCATTTAAATTTTTTATTAGCCGCTAAACCATCTCCCACCCCCCCCCCCCCCCCCAAATCTCAACCACGAACAACAACTAGGTCGCCTCTTTTTCCCACGTCGCACCGCCACCAGAGATCGCCAGAGCAGCTCGTGTCATCCCCGAAGACGTCCCAGCCTCCGACCATTTCATCGACACCGGCGCCAACCCCAATTGCCGCGTCGACGACCCAAAACGCAATTTCATTTTCCTCGAACTGCACGCACCACCACGCCACAAAAAGCCACCAAACTCCGGCCGCAACTAGCTCTCACCCATCCCCATATTTTTCCTTTAGGTCCCATCATCAAACGCGCCACCAATTCAATGGAAAACCCCATCCAAACTCCACCGTACATCTCTAAATTTCGGCCACTAGAGGCAATTGCGCCTCATCTCCATCATTGATCCTCATCAACTCGATGCCGTGGACAAGTTCCTGGTTGATCAACTTGCCTAAAAGTGATCGTAGTGGTCCAAGATGTTTAGGGCCGTAAGATGAAGCTGTGTTTTAAAACGAAGATGAACATATTTTCTTTCTTTTAAAAAAAAGAAGACGAGTGTAGGCACTATATATAAAAAGTGAGATACGAATGAACACAGTGGTACAGTGTAAGTCGGCAGATAAGAAGGGTTAGGGTGGCTGAGTGTAAGTTTTTGCGGCTGATGTGATAAAGATAATATATATATATATATAATTCCAAAAAAATCTAGATATTAAATTCCAAACCCCGATCGAGGCGTGCCGCCTGCCGTTCTAATGTTATACCCATATTCCGAATGTAAAGGAACAAGTTTCGGGACCCAATTCGATCGTATGGAGAAGATAGCTTTTTGAATCCAAATTCAATGCGTTTTTATCCCGTATGACCAAACGGTAACTCCAAATGCTATGAAATTTGAAATCTGATAATAATACACTATTGCAGATCAAATGGAACTGATTTCGTCGAATCCAGAGACTATGCCCCAGATCGCTATATTAACGCGTAGATTAAATCAACGATTTCAAAATTTTACGAAATTACTTGAAATTTTAGATTTAAAAACTTAATAACTCAATTCTAATTCAAAAAGAATTTATATAAACATTAGAAATCATTTTGATTCACATTCAACTCAAATTTCAATTATTCACCATTTCCGTATTACGATAAATCGCTATTTTTGAAATATTAAATTTATTTTATAATTTCAACCAATAATCTTCATACTCAAAATCAAATTATATCCCAAATCCAATCTTTAAAACCATCTAAATATTCAAAATCAAACGACGGGAAAATCTGTGTCGTTACATTTACAAATCACCAACATGTCAAAAATTCTCATTTTTGTAAAATCAAAAACAACTTTTGAAATTAAAAATTATTCTTGTTATTTTAATATAAATAAACTATTAATTATAAAATCTAATTTTAAATAATAAATCTCAATGTTAACATTTTATTAAATTTACAACATTTGTTGTATAATTTGAAATGGAAAATATTTATCATTAATCTCCATTTAAAATAAAAATTGAATAAACACTGGAAAATTTCACATTTTAAATTACCAAATTTTCTCCATATATTTAATAAATTCTCATTTTTCCCAAGATTATTCTTATATTATCAAATGTAAGAAGATAAATTACACAATTTCTAAAATTTAATAAATTTTCCAAATTTATGTATTTCCATCTAGAAAGCCATTTTAATTTTGAAATTATATCTAATAAAATTTCCTAAATTCATATTAAAATTAACCAAGATAATTTTAAATCATATTTTAGATTAATTCCATGTAATCTTAAGCGAGGTTGTTAAAGACACCCCCTTATAAAAATTGCGTCCCCAAAATTTCCTTGAGGGAAAAGTCTATAACAAATTACAAAGAGTGTGGCTTCTCAAAGGTAATTGAGCTATGAACGAGGGATAACTCAAAACAAATGATTCATCACGAAAGAACTCAAGAAAATACACAGGATGTATTCGCTCGATGAACTCTCTAACTCCACAAGAATAGTCCTTAAGATCATCGGGCTATTGGACTTAGACGAGCGAAACATCTTTATTTCGAAGGTGTTTAACCTTTAAGGCTAGAAACGAATAAAGTCAGAACTTAAGACCAATATCTTTCCTCAATTTAAGATAACAAGAGAGTGATCGATATGGTCTGCCAAATAAAGTCTCGAAAGAAGCTATATCGATGCTAGATTAGAAACTATCAATAATGGGAATATTCAATTGAGGTAGACTCGATCCTCCTATCGCTGCAAAGTCGAGAATACAATCATGTGCTTAATAATACAATTTTGAATGTTACGGGGAAGGCTGAGGACGATTTAAAATCAAGACGTGATAAACAAGAATTATGTAAGAGTCCTAAGCTTCATATCAGCCGAATGACACTAAAAAACCAAAAGCATGCTATGAGTTAGACAATAACCAAGTTAAAGTTGTGTTAAAATGGGTGGAAGGATTAAGATTTCATGATTCTTCTAATCTTCATTAATGTGTAGACATCAAAAATGGTAAACTGAGTGGGATAAAAAGCCATGATTGTCATGTAATGATGCAAAATTTGTTACACGTCGTTTCAAAGAACTATTGCCCGTAAAAGTTTGGACGGTTATAACAGAACATAGTTTGTTATACAAAGAGCCTTGGTCGACGACGTTAAAATTTGAATGTCTATATAAACTTGAAGTAAAAATCCCTATACTGCTCTACAAACTAGAGAAAATTTTCCTCCATGTTTCTTTAATGTAATGGAGGATTTACCCATTCATCTTCCATCTAAAGCATGTCTTCGAGGTCCTATGCAATATGGATGGATGTATCCATTTGAGATGTATTAATATTGAGTATGTCAAATATTGGATTAATAACATAAATAAGTAAATTTTAATTTGAAATAATTTTTTAATAGGTACTTAAATCATCTAAAGAAAAAGGTTAGACAAAAAGCACGAGTTGAAGGTTCAATTTGCAAATCATATATCGATGAAGAAGCTTCGTTCTATTTCTCTCATTATTTTAATGAACATGTGAACTTATCATTTGAAATTGTTCCACGTAATGATGAAGGCGTTGAACAAGATTCTTCTAAAGCAACGTTATCTATTTTTAGAAAACATGGTCGACCTGTTGGAAAATGTATGGAACTATGGTTAGACGATAGAGATTACCATGTTGCTCACACGTGTATTCTTTTTAATTGAGCTAAAGTAGCACCATTTGTTAGGTAATATTAAATGATAATTCTCGATATATTTATTTAAATAATACACGTGTAGATTATAATGCAATATATTATCTATATATGCATTGTTTACGAATCACAACATCCATGTGGCGATCTTAGTAAAGAATTCGTTGGCTGGTTTTTGAACTACATTTATGATCCGAGAAATTGTATGGTCGACGAAGGATTCAAACATCTTGCATTGGGGCCAAAAAGAAATTGCAAGACATATCCAATATTCTTCAACAATGGATATAAATTCAACACCAAGGAATATGGTGCTGAAAAATTAACTAACAATATCGGTGTACTTGTTAAAGGTAGTGATGATCAAGATAATCATATAAATGATGTTTACGATGTGTTGACACGGGTTTTACGATTGACATATTTCACAATATCTATGGAGGAAGTATTTTTGTTTAGATGCAATTGGTTTAGTAATGTTCTAGGTTCTAGAAATAACATGCACAAAGATTGTAAAGTTATTGAAATAAAGCTTACCTCGCATTATCATAAGTATGATCCTTTTGTACTAGCCAAATAAGCACTACTTGTTTATTATGCTCTATGTCCATCTCTAAAAAGAGATAAAGTAGATTGGTCGACAACTTTCATAATAAAGGCAAGGTTTACGTTTGATAGAAAGAATATTCTAGACGAACAAGCTTATTAGGTATATCTTGAGCAAAATAGTGAAATAGTAATAACCGACAGTCATACTGACTTTGGGCCTCTAAATGAATCAAATGTTTTAGTAGAAACATTTGAGGCCATAGAGGAAAACAATATAAAGTATAAGACCGAGTCTGAAGTAGAAAATGATGATGGTTGATTAAGAATGTTCATTTTGACAAAAGGTAATTTATGTGATTATTAACGTTAGATTTTTCTCGTTCAGAATGATATGATTTGTATAATTAAATGATATTTTCTGCCATAATAAAATGATATGTTTGTGATAGGTATTCTTTCATTTCGACGTTGGAGTTCTTCCCATTCATCAGGTCCTCCCTCTTCTACTCAGAGAGGGATTGCTGCGGGAGGTGATAGCAACGGCCCATCAAAGCTGGAACAATGTCCTATAGTGACATTATTCAACAAAGAAAATGGGTAAATATTAAATTTATTTCAACATCATAAATATTTTGCGTATGATATATTAGTCATGATTTATTAAAGGTCTGTATCATATTTAACATAGGGGATTTGAGCTGGAGCCATCAGAAGTTGTTCTTGATGTCTCTAAGCTTGCTTAAAGGAGCAGGATGAGCACTTCATCGCCTAAGTGGAATAGTATCACAACCAACATCATAGAATGTATCTGGCAGGACTTCCTCATAAGTGAAAATTTTATATCATTATATATAATCACTGTACAAATTTTTGACTAAGTTTAAATATATAACTTGCATTTTTTTCAATGTGCAGAGGGCGGTAGACTTGTAAGAAGGTTACCATTTCCTTTGTAGAAACTACTAGATGAAGAAAATGAGGAAGAACAACCGTGACAAGATGCCAGCCATAAAAATAGCGGGGAAGAAGCCTGACTGGATGAGCGCATGTAACAACCCAATTTTCCGAATAGTTTAAGTGGACAATCAACCACTCATGATCCACTCAAATTAAATGGAAAACCCAATTGTTGGTGGAAAAGAAGGAAGGAAGAAGATAAGAAGGGAAAATAAATGACACAGAATCTCACGGCAGAACGAATAATCTATAAAATACACTAAATCTTTACACAAAACAAACTGTAATATATGTATATACAGACATCGATCAGAGTATACTAACCTATTATAGCCCGGATAGTTTTAACAACCTATCCTTACAATTGTTGATAAATACAATAATGAATGCAGTGGAAAAATAACCATATACGTGAATACGTCTTTGAGCCTCCATCTTGTCTCCTAAAGCTCCATAGCATCCAAACTAAATCTTTAATATGCTCGGTCTAACCAGAGCATTATAATAAAATAACACCCAAGTCAGTCTGGAAAGTCAGCATGAGAAAACACACCCAACTGGATTTTAAAGTTATAAGAACCTTTGAAATCAAAAGTATCTCTTAAGACCACATCGCACATAAACACAGACGAGTTTTTATCTTACGATAAACAAACCATTTCATATGAAATTCTCTGATATTATAATAGCGTCTAAGATACAATTACTTATTAATCATAGCCAAAAAATTACATTAATTAAATTCCAGCATAATAGGTATACAACTAAAATCGTAACGGCTTGTATTGGAGAATGGATTCCATACAATGACTGGGCTACTAAGGTGACGCCCATCACGGTGCATCTCTAGATAAAGTAACACCGAGGACCTCGCTAGGATCCCTCGCCAACACAGGACTGGCCTACCACTTGATTAGTAGTACCGAAAATGATCACCTCTCCATTAATGGGCCTTCAAACATACAAATGAGAGATAATATCGACTCTAGATAGGGCTATCATACCCTACTTGGGAGCGCCCCACTTAGCTATGCTGCATCTCCCATGTTTTAGTAATTCCCAGTTGATGAGGCTTGAGGCTAATTTACCTTTTATATAGCACTTCCCACTTGGGATGCTAACAATGCCTTTAAGTAACAATGCAATGCCAACATTCATCCATACAAGTTCGTTCTAGGACTGAACAAAACACTTGAGAGCTCCGTGTTCAATTCCATCATCTTCAGGATGTCTTCACTTCTAAAACGCTTGAGTTAGATCAAAGAGGTTTTCGTATAACATACCTAATCCCAGTCACTTCGAAACAACATTCGATAGTTTTCGGTAAACTCAACCCCGGTTCTTTAGGAAATAAACAGTCAAAGATTGGAGCGGAGATCGCCTCCTAACATTTAGTTGATGGATTTCCTTATCATTTGTCCTAGGAGAACGAAACAAGATTTATACACACAGCACATCATCATCGAAGATGACTGTGCCATATAACTCATGTGTTTCTCCTAGATACTTCCAAAGTTACGTTTTGGATTCATATTTGACAGCCGGTTATTTAACTATCAACAAACACACATTCAAATCAGAAATTTATTTCAAACGGGAAAACCAACATTGGTTAAGCACATAAGTAACCACTAGCCTCTTTGATTAATCCTTTTAACCACTAGCCTCTTTGATTCATCCATTCATTAATTAATATCAACTTTTAATAACTATATTAAGATGCTTTTTTAAAGATTAATCCACAAACCCTAATATTTCAACCCTTGGAAAGTATCCATATATTTATCTCAACCGTATAAGTATATTCACAAAACATAGGAAGATTCTCTTTTTAAATATAAAATCATTTATAAATCCCTTAATAAATTTCTAAACCAAATTATAAATTATTTCATAAATCTCTAAAAACCATTTATAAGCCTCTGAACCATTTCTCAAATCATTTGTAACTCTTTATAAATCCGTAAAACTAATTACCACACTCCTCTTATAAATCTACAAACCCTTTCTAAAATTTGTTTATAAATATCTAACCGTTTATAAAACTCTCTTTATACATTGTAAATAATTTCTCTTTAAGTCTTCCAAAACATTTTGATTTCCCTTTTTCCAAATTCTAAAACCATTTATAAACTTCTTTCTATTTATTGTAAATATTCCTCCTTTAAGCCTCCAAACCTTTTTTATAAAATTCTTCTTATAAACCCAAGTCTGCCAATAAAACTCTAGTTATAAATCTTGAAACATTTATAAATAAATGATGATCATTTACTTTAAAACTACTATTACATAAAAATATTTAAGAATAATAAACATTTTAAATAAATAATTATTATTAACTTTAAAACTTCTTAAAATAATAATAAACAATTTCAAAACATTATTAATTAACAATAATAATTAAGTTTTATCATTATTAAAAATTGTAATAATGAATTTCCAAAACATTATTAATAAATCACTATTATTAATTCCAAGCCATATTTATTTTTAAAACAATTAACTTTTAAAATATTAAAATATTGATTAATAACTTTAAACATCATTAAGTATAAATAAATATCCTTTAAAAACAATATTAATAAAAATAACCTTAAAGTAATATAAAGTATAAAAATCTTAAACAATATTAAATATATGTAAATAACTTTTAAAAAATAAATATAAATAAATAACTTAGAAAAGGCAGATAAAAGGTGGAGTAAAATAGAAGTTAAATCCTTTAAACAAAACCTTCCCGAAACCCAAATTCGAATTTTAAAAATCATTTCCAGTCTCGAAAACCAATTCAAACTCAAATGGCTATTTATAGTATTTTTAAAATACTAATTTAAGGCCAATAGCTGCCTAACGTTTTACCAATATCGATATTGATTTTCTACCACTACATGTTTTAAATTGAACATATAACAATGTCATAAACAATATGGTCAAATAATCTGGTTTGATATTCAATGATCCATATAACAAGGATATTATTAAAATTAAAATCCGAGGAATCCCACTGGATCCCTTTAACTTGTCCCTCTGCATCATAGCTTATATATATCAGCATATATATGTAAATAAAATCAACAGTGGTTAGTAATCCTATTGGATCCCTCCAACCTATCCCAATGCATCGCATATAGTACATAATCATATAATATGGGTCATCCGCTACTAGACAGGTATATACAAAGGTCATTTGCTCTAGGGGCAGGAATATATCCAAACAAACTAGCATGACAGTAAATCATCCAAACATCCGATCAACAATTTTTATCAAATATACAATATTACCGGTTATCCAAAAAAGCGAGTTTAACTCACATTTATTCCAGTTGCTCTTGAGGCGTTCTGGTTCGGAACTAAACTTGAACGACCTACGATTTTAGCCCAAATTTTCACTAGCTTAGAATTTGAACAAACCAGTTCTATCATGAAGACTTTCATCGTTACAAGCGCAGTGCAAAAATACACACCTCGATTGGACCTTGTATGAAGAAGTTATTTAATATACAAGTTCGAAATATTAATTTATATACTAAATTCATCAATTATTAAATTAATCTATAATTACAAATTAACCTTTATTACTCCATAAACAAATTACCCTGCTAGTACACGAGAAACACCCACCACTGATCGTGCATGCATGCCACCCCGCAACCCATAATCAATGAAATCCAATTTTGATCGCATCGTTTAACTTCTCTTCGCGATCTCCTTCCACTGAACCCCACATCACCACATCTACCTTCCTGTATCAAATTGTGAACTCGCCCTCCCCTTCAGCCGATCGCGATCACCCCAAGCTGCCAGGACTCGCCAAACTTCAGCTGCAAGTGCCATTCGACACCCCGAACCTAATTACAGTACCCATTTTTCCAAATACTCTTCCAATAATTTACAATTCAAAACCCTAATTTCATCACTAAACTGCTGAATCCAAGAAGATGATGCCATGACTCCTACAAACCCTACCCAATGAAAATCTCAACCCTATAAGCACATGTGACGACCCGGAATTTTTGGTTATTTGAAATTGGATATTTAATTGATTTTAAATATTCAAAAGGTAGTTTTAACTTGAATTTCAAATATCACTGTTTATTTGGTAATTAAATTATTAAGTTAAACAATTAAAAATTTGGTAAAATGTTGAATCTGGAGTTTTAAGCCTGTTAAAAATAATTTGAAGGCTTGGAAAATTTACATTATTAATACTGAAGATAGTAAAAGTGTTAAACTTGAATTTGGAAGCATATTGTTAAGTTTTGAAATTTTATCGTTTAGCTTGATATCTAAAAATAGCCTTCCGAGGCACAGTCTCGGAATTCGACGAAACCAGTTCCATTGGACCCGTAATATTGTATTATTATCGGATTTCAATTTTCGTAGTGTTTGGAGTTGTCGTGTGATCGTACGATTGATAAACGCGTTGAAATCCATATCGGAAATTTAATATAATAATTGGGTCCAAAAAGCTATCTTCTCCATACGATCAAATTAGGACTCGAAATCTTTTCCATTACGTTCGAAATAGGGGTTTAACATTATAAACGCCTAGCGGCACGCCTCGATAGGAAGTCAAAATTTTAAGTGGTGATTTCGGGACGATTCAAATTTAAATTTAAATAATTTATATACAGTTGACTGGTCAAATTGTTCACATCAGAACCTTTTCTCAACTTTTTCAACATTTCAAATCACTGTTCAAACCTAAGCCGACATGCAAAAACAACTTTGCACGCAAACATCTCTTCCCCTCCACCTCTTTAAACCCACATAGAAAAAATAAAGGAAAGAGAAAAATATCTATCATTCGAAATAATGGCCGAACGACTTTCTCCTCTTCAAAATCGACTCCACCCTCCAGTTCAATTCAAAACCAATCGAACGAAGTTATAAAAAAAGCGGTTCGAACGCAGATAAAAAAAATCGATTCGAATGAATCGACTCGAGAGATAGTGGCCGAGCAATCAATTGAAAGGATACGCAATTCATTGTCGATCAAAGAAGGGAAGGACCATCGAAGTTCGGAAGGCGCGATTGGAGTTGCTAGGGCTGGGTAGCGAGTCGAGTGGCACGCATTGACGAGGAAACCAAAGCGTGTCGCGACAACGTCATGGTGGGTGGCGATGTCAGAGGTGCCGTGCGAAGAGGGGCGCTCGCCTGTAGTTGCTGTTTTGCTTGCTCGAAGGGTAGATTGGTGAGTTAGGGATTCAAGCAACTTCGATTTAGGGCAAGCACTTTGCGGTAGCTAGGATTATCAGTGAGGTACAGTAGTTTTTATATATATGTATATGTGTATAAGTTTACAGTAAAATATAGGAATTTATATAAAATAGATATTGAAATCTATATAGATTATTTTATAAGTGTATATATAGTTTCAAAAGAGAAAGGTAAATTTACACACACATTTTAATTTTAATAAAAATAAGGGATTTTGGTGATTAACTTATTTTATTAACTCATTCAATTATTTTAGTCACTAAAAATACTTTTATATAAAGGAATGTGAATTTGTTTAAGAGGGAAAAATAAATAAATAAATATACATATATATTTTCACTTACTGTTTAGTTTTAAAAATAAGTATTAAGGTGGTAACTTGTTTAATTAGCTTATTCAATTATTTTAGTCATTGAAATAATTTATCAAAGGGAAATTAGTTTAAATAAAATTCCTAGTTAATTAAATTAATAAATGGTAATAATTGTTCAATTAGTTCAAATGATAATAAATCATATAATGTTTATTCAAGGTCTGAAATCATGAAGAAAACAAGCGGTTTGAATTGGATTGGAAAACAAAAATCAAAGGTGAGTTTATCTCACTCATCTGGATTATTATTTAAAATTTAAATGGTTAAATTTAAATAGTTGGTTGGATGATTAAATTGATTGAATGTGTTATATTATATATAGTAGTATATATATATATATTGGAGTGATTGATATTCCCGCATTATATAGCGGATGAGACCCTATGCGCCGCATAATAGCGGATGACATTATATTTATCCTATATACCGCGATATTCCACCTCGAAGTGGAATTGGTATTGTGCTAACATCTGTGGATGCGGGGAAACAGGTTGGAGGTATCCAACTAGATTCCTCAAAATATTTAGATTTGTCTTAAATATTCTATGATATGATTATTTGATATCCTGTGATGAATTATATTGATAATTGGAGTATTGGATGTTATGGTTTGATTAAATATATTTGGGTATAATGAGTTACCAAAAATATATAAATTGAATTTTTGGAAAGGTAATAAAACAGTGAATTTTTAAATAAGTAATTATAGAGAATTTGAATAAATTTAAGAATGAATTGGAAAAGAATAAAAGTGATTTTAAAATTCTAATAAATAAAAATTCCGAGTATGGAAGAGGGAATTTGATTAAACAGAGGAATAATGAATTTTAAACTTAAGTGATATTATTTAAAAGAATAAAGAATTTATTCTAATTCAAGGTTTAAATTTAATCAAAAGGAAAAAGAAGGAATTTGAGAAATCTGGAATTTAAATTTACAGTTTAAAGATTTTAAATCATAATAAAGAAATAAAATCTGTAAGTTAATGGATTTTGAAATAAATGGAGTAAGTAAGGAAATTTATTTCAAAGTGAAGTAAATTGGGAATCAATTGTAAATTGATTTAAGTGTTTGGAGTTGGGATTTAAAAGAGAAGTGAGATTTTGGAATTTATAAACTAGATTTATAAAGGGAAGTAAAATATCAGTGGATATTTGGAAACATAAATTCAAGGTGGGAATTTATTAAAGGAATAGGTAAATTTGTTTAAAAATAAATAGTGATTTATTTTTAAAGATGTGAAAGAGAAGTGTATTTCCCTGGATAGCCAAGTACGTTTCCAAAGCAAACTTTTAAGTATGAGTTAAAGGTTTTAAAGTTGTTTTTTAAGTATGCTTTAGAAAATTTATTATTTTTAAATGTTTAAAGTTCAAAAGTAAGTACTTCTCAAATTTAATTTAGTAGTAATTATTTAAAGGTAAATTGGTATTGTGTTTTAAAAGGATAAAAATGTAGTTTTATATTTTGTAAAGTAGTTTATTTAAAATATTCTTAAAGTATATATTTTTAAATAAAGTATTAAAGTAGTTTTAATTTAAATGTTTAAAGTGTATTTTATAAATGAAGTGTTTAAATTATTTTAAAAATCTAAAATAATTGTACTTGGTGTTTTCGGCAGAAATAAATATTTGGGAATTTATTCCATGGAAAGAGTGTGGTTTGAAAAATGTTTCAAAAGGGTTTGGAAGTGGAAATATATCTTGTGAAGATATTTTGAGATTAATAAATAATTTAGGAAATTATTTATGTTTGATGGATGTTTTGTGGATGTTATTTGATAGTTAAATCACCAACTATCAATATTGGCCAATGCCCTAATCGTTTCGAAGAGACCGGGATTGGGATTAATTTCTCGAAAACCACATCGATTCGGTTTGTACGTTTTCGTGGAAAAACGAGTTCGGAGTCGAAGATGGAGCAGTGAAGTGCAAGGGCTAATCGCTACTAATCCTGAGGGTGATTCCAAAAGGGATGTAGTAGGAGTAGTGCCTTCGGTTCCGTTCGAACTCGGAACGGACTTGTATGAATGAATGCTTTCAGAACATCGTCAGGTGGACGGTGAGCATTCTAAGTGAAATGTTTTATAAAGGTAACGCTTAGCCTCGAACCTCATCAACCGGGAATGACTGAAAATCAGGGGTTATGCAGCAAGGCTATGTGCGTAGCACCCATTAGGGTGAGGTCATCCCATTTTAGATGTTCCTTTTTATTCGGCTTAGTGGTGCGGTTGCTGATCCCAACCGCGGGGTGATCTTACTCGGAATTATCCAGTAAGGGGTAGTTCCGGTCTTATGTTGCAGGGGATTGGGCGTGGTCCTCGGTACGCTGATCTAAACCAGGTACTATGATAGGTGGTACCCCAGTGCCTAGTCATTAGTTGGAAATCCATTCTCCCTATGCTCCCTTTACGGTTTTTGTTTGTATAACCCACTTTGTGGCTAGTATGCTGGAATTTAATCATGTAACAATTTCAGCTATTTGAATAAGTATTTGTATATAGACACTACTATAATATCAGAGGATTTTGATAAAAAGTGTTTTGGCTATCGTAAGGTAAAAACCCGACATGTTTATTTGTGGCATGGTCTTACGAGATGCTTTTGATTTCAAAGGGTTTGGAAAAATTTAATAATCCAATTGAGTGTGTTTTCTCACATTGGTTTTCCAGACTGACTCGGGTGTTATTTTATTATAATGCTCGGGTCAGACCGAGTACTATAGATACAGGAAAGGATGCTATGGAGCACAAGAGGCAAGCAGGAAGGCAGGACGTATCACTCGTACTTGGTATATATTCCGATGTATTGTGTACTATGTATTCTGTTGTGGGTCAAGTTAATATAACTGACTGGTATTTGATTCCGATTGTATTATACTCTGATGATGTAATGTATAAACAGATTTGTTTTTGTGTAAAGATTAGTTATGCTATATCATATTTTATTCCGCTACGATGGTTAGATTCTGATGTTGTCTTCTATTTTCTTCTTCTACCTCTTCTTCTTTAACCCAGATGGTTCGTATTTCCGTTCTTCTTGAGTTGATTTGATGGAGATTGATGTCAATTCAAGGGGTACGGGTTTGCAGGCTATTACAGTGGTATTAGAGCTTAGGCTGGCGATAACCTTGGCTCTAGTGGGGATTACTCATTGAAATAGAGTCTGTAGTACTCTAGAATGAGTTGAGTGTAATAATAGATATGAGAGCGTATTTGTTAGTGAATATAAAAATGGTTTTATATTGTGTTGACTTATCGGTTGAGTGTTTATGGATTCTGGTCGATATGTGGGACGCCATGTCATCGATAAGAATTTCTAAACTCTTAACAAGATAAACCGACACAATATTGTTTTAAAAATAGGGTAAATGAAATGATTTTACCCAAATATTTTGTATATAAAAAGGAATAATTTTCCGTAAATTATTATAGTATTTGGTTGCTTGGTTGTTAGAAGATGATAATATTAAATTATTATCATTTAAGTGTAAAATTGAATAAGAAATCGAATTATAATTGAATTGGAAATAAAAATTCCAGAGTAATGTTTCAATATGAATTGGCAGGATTGGAATTTGGAATTTTTGGGAAGTTTAAATTCCTTTGAGTTTGAAAATGAATTTCAAAGATTTTGAAGAAATAATGGTGATATTATTTGGAAAATATTTTTGAATTAGATTTGAAATCTGGAGAGATTTGGAATTTAAAAATATTTGGAGGGGTTTTAAAGAGATGAAAGCATTTAATTCTCTTTTGGATCGCTGAAAAATAACTTCGGTGATCACTGCAGCATCATCGATGTTCATTTTCGAGTTTCCAAAAGAGGAATTGCTACCAAATTGTTTTATATTGGAATTTTTTCAAAACTGGGTTTGGTTTTGAAATTCAAAGAGATAATTGAATTTTCCAAAGAATTTTGGATATAGGTGATTTCAGAAGGAGTTTTGAAATGCTAAAAGATTTTTTAAACTCTGGAATTTTAACTATGAATGTTTATGGCATATAATAAGTTTGATAATTTGTAAAATATGTTAGTAAACCAATTCAAAGTATTGAATTAAAAAGATTTGTGAATGAAATTTAAATAAGTTGGAAACTTAAGGAAGTTTAAAATTTGAATAGAAATGGAATGTAATTGAATCTGGTAAATAAAAGTAAACATTTATTTTATTAGAAGTAAATTTGTGGGAGAACAAATTTAAATAAATTTGTAAGTAATAGAACTGGAATTAAAGTTGAATAATAAAATAAATCTAAATAGTGTCACGTAAAGTGAATTGTAAATATGCCAAAAAAAACTAAAAGAAGTAAAAGTTTAGGAATAAACTTTTTATCGAAAATAGAAATTGTGGAATGAGATTCAACTTGAAAAGAGTTAAATTAAATGAAATTGAATTGGATTAAAATAGATACGGTGAGAGTTGTAAACAAATCCAATTCAAGTATAAATTGAATGGCCTTATTTTTTCAATAAATTCAATAATAAATTGTTAATGTGAAGTAAAATTTAAAATGGACTAACTGAGTGGCTAATTGAATTAAACGGAATTTGATTAAATGACAATCAAATTAAAATGAGAATGAACTTAAGTTATGAAATGGGAGTGAATTGAAGTAAATTAACTTAAGTTTAAAATTAATAGAAGCATGGGCTTATATAAATTTGGAAATGGTTATTAATATATAAGCATGGGATGATATCGGGCATAATAAAATGTTTTTTTTTGACAAAACCAATGTGTAATAAAATGGAATGCAATTATATGGGTTGTAAATAAGTTAGTTTGGAATGGAATTTATATACATTGAGTTGGAATCAATTTAAATTGGTTATGAACAAAAGCAATGGTTTATTTGAATGAATAGTGTCAAATTTCATAAGAAAATTGGTCGTTCGACTTAAACGGAAGTAAATAAAATTTTATGAATCAATAAAAGTTTAATAAATTGATTTTGGAATCAATTGAAATGAATTCGTTTCGCTTAAAAATGAATAGAATGTAAGAAAGTGGGTTGTAAATCACTTGAATTGAATAGAAATGATGTGTGAGGTAGTTGTAAGCAATTTAATTTGTATCGAGACCATATAAATTGCTAATGGAAAGAATTCGAATGTTTTGCTTATGAAAACTATGTGTTTACTGTTGAGAATAAGTGAAATGTAAATGAATTTCCTATATATGTCACTTACATATTTAAATTGAGTAAGTACGGGTTCAGGGAAGTCGTTTGGCTGGATTGGGTCATGCAAAATGCTAAAATAACAATCTGCTTGCTTAAAAATGCTAAATAAGGTAAGCCTACGCAATAAAAGTTAGGAAATATGAACTGTTGTTTGTTTTTTTGTTTTTTTTGTTTTTTCGACCATGTGGGTCGATGTAATGACCCGCCTTTTTGGACAGTTTAAATCGACAAATCAAACACACATGCCGATTCTAAACCATTCAAAAGGGCGGATGGTTAATGGGTTAAATAAGAAAAGAAAGGAAAAGAAAGAACAAAAACAAACTCAGAATCTCGCAGCGGAAGAAACAAGATATAATAATAAAATAACAGTTCATGAAGCTGTTAAATAAATAAATTTGATTATTATTATACATCATAAATCAGAGTTACATACATATCAGAGATAATACAATAATGCAGCGGAAAAATAATATGGTAGTAGAATACAAATGATGTAATACCAAACTCCGTCTTCGTCCTCCAGAATAGATCTTCAACCTTATCTGAAATGCTCAGGCTGACCCGAGCGTAATGAAAAGGCAAAACACTCGAGTCAGGACTAAAATATCTCATGTAAGTCAAATCGAATAAGAAAATATGAGTGTGACGGCGTCAGAGATGTTTACGGGTTTTGACATCTCCTATCCAGTGTCAACGTGAGTGCAATAATTTAAGAGATGTTACGGGATTTTCCATCTCTCAAGGATCCGTTAAACTATCTACTATGTAGTACAATACGCTATTATAATATGTCTACATTAAAGTAAAAGTATTAAAATAGCGTTAAGCCATGGCCCATTCCACCCTTAACACAGTTTATATTCCCAAGAGCATATACAAGACCGTAGTTTCCCCAAAACCGAAAGTCACCAGAGGGCAATCCATATACTAAAGGTACAAATCAAAATCGTAGTGGTCGCGCATAAATGGAATACAAGTATGACAAGGTACATGAGGCAATACCCAAGGTAGTGATACTACCATTCGCCTGATCCGGACTGGTGAGAACGCAACGCCGCAGCGCCCGCAACACCATGAAACAACACTCCCAAAATCAAGGGTGCACCAATCGACAACAAGTAAAAGAATAGTTTACGAAGAAGTGTGTCCACTTGAGGTAGCTAATCCTCCATTGGCCCGGCACAGCTCCTGTTTTAGTCATTTCCAATTTGACACAAGTGTCAAGGCTATCCATTATCGTTCTCTTTCTTCAGTCAACACGTACATCATTCCAACCACTTCATTCTGGATCATCACCCGCGTATAGTTATTAAAGTGGTTTTCGGTTTAGATAGAGAGTATATCCATAACCGATTCCGGTCTCTTTAATAACTTCGAAATTATTTCACCGATTGGTCGTTTATTTATTTCAAAACCAAATCAATTACAATCTCAATTAAAATTTATAAATCAACATTTCATTTGTCTTTCTAAATCAATTTCCAAATTTACGTTTCAAAACTTCCAAATCAAAATTTCAAAATCTTATAATTCAATTTCAATTTAAACAATTCAAATATTGATTCAAGTTCGTATATAAGTTTCATTCCGAAATCATTTAAATTAATTTAATTCAACATTCAAATCAATTTAAATTCATTTATCGATTTCATTTAATATCCGTTAAGGTACTTTATCATTCAAAACAATTTCTATTAAATTTCAAATCCATTACACTACCTTTTTAAGTTCAACTTCATTAAATCAAAACTTACAATTTTGAATTAAATTAAATTCATCAAATCAATTCTTCCAATTACAAGTCTTACATTAATTCCAAAAATATCACATTTTCATTTCTTGTTAAAAAAATTCAATTTCACTTATTTACTTTCTTAAATAATTTTCCAAAACTTAATTAATAAAGAAACTCAATTTCAATTATTTATGAAGTAAACATTCACTTATTCAAAAGTTCAAAATTTTCTTATTAAAGAATTTCAATTCAATTTAATCATTAAATAATTTAACCTTATTTAATTATTAAATAATTCAATAGTTTCAATTTATTCCAATTCACAAATTTCTTTGAATTTCCATTAAATTCCAAATTAATTAAATCTCAATTTTAAATAAATTTTTTCAATTCCAAACTCAAACTTGAAATATCATTAAATAAAAAATTTCTTAGAAATATTCAGAGTTCGATTAAAAGTCCAATCTTTTAAAACAAATCAACTTTCGAAAATTTACGCCGTATTTCAAAAATTTTCTTAAAAATCTAAACTTCGAATAATTAAACAATTTCATTTACCAAGTTTAAATTCCAACATCTTGAGCTTCAATTCAAAATAATTCAATTTCCATAAATTCGATTTTTTTCTTAAAATCAATTCATTTAAATAATTTCAAAACAACTTTTAAAATCATTTAGTTTAACCAACCCGATGTCCGTATATAATTTTCTAACCTATGGCCAAGTGGATAATTATTTCAAATTTAATTTCAAGGATGGACATATATCATTTCAATCCAAATAGATGTCATAGGTATATCATTTCAACCTATTTCTTAATTTATTCGAAATGATTCGGTTTACAGTTTATATGCAATAAACAATATACATGATGATAGCATGATATATCAAAATAAATAAACAACCAATATCGACCAATAGCATCCATCACAACCAATCAACCATAAAGCCAATAACATTCACAACAACTTCATAATTATCAATATCAGGAAATTTGATCGTAATTAAAATTTAACTTTAATTTGACTGTCAATTTAATTTTCAACGGTGAATTCAAATGACAATCTATATGACAATTAAATTTTTATCAAACAACGACAAATAAATCCATATCACTTCATAATTTCAAATTTAACTACCATAAAGATATTCAGTACGTTGTGAGCGTTATAAAACACTGACCTTTTGAATTTAAATTGAATTTACATTCAATTTAAACCCAAAAATTTGACAGTCTCCAAATCCATCCAAACCAGCGTCAAAGTGTCCGGAATTTCGATACGATCCTAACAAAAGAAACCTCGCCCAAATCCGAGTCGGTATGCAAAAGTTATGAAAATTTGAAGATTGGAAAATTCTGGTGCTGAGTCGACTTCGAGTTCCTGCCTCAAATACTCGATGCCTGCTTGGAGTGTTTTGCGAAATCGACCCGATGACCCGAGTATTTTTCTTCCCGACTCGAAGTAGCTCCAGGGTTTTTCCCCCTGAAACCCCAAGCGCGACCCGAAGCGCGTAAATCTCGATTTTTTTTTTTTTTTAGATTTTTGAATTTGGGAATTAGGTTTTGTCTGCCATTGGAATGAGAAGCTAAGAAGAAGATGAATTGTACGTACAGACAAATGAAGATTAGGGAGGCTAGGGTTTATAACTGTGTTTATATAGGTATGTTAGAGATAGAGTAGATAGACTGGATAGATGAACGTGCGGAACAAACTATGGCCCGAAAAGCCCGTTCTGACTCCGGAACGGAATTGGGTAAACCCATATATCAAAATAGGTCTTTTAAAATATTTTAAACGCAATGGAAAAGGTTTCAAGTCCAAATTCCATCGTATGAAGAAGTTATGCTAAAATCAAAATTTCAAATTGATTTTAATTGATTATAATTGCATTTATTTCAAGGCGTTTCGAGTCCGTACGATCAAACGACAAGTCCGATTGCTACGAAAATTGAAACCTTACAATAATTCACTGTTACGGATCTGATGAAACTAGTTTCGTCGAAATCCGAGACAGTTGTAAAAATGACAATTTTTACTGTTTAATTTCAATATAAAATTCCCAATTTTAAACTATTAACTTTTAAATCAAATTTCAATTGTTCACAAATTTTATTTTTAATTTCACAGTAATTAACAATCTTTTACAATGCAGTTTTCCATTATAAATCCAGTATAAAAGATTACATTGGATTCAGCGTTCAATTATATTGTAATTCAAATTCAAGTTATTTAATTCCAATTGAATTCTTTTATTTCGATTTACACTTTCATTATTGCATCAACCATTTACTTATACATTATTATCAATAGTTTATAATTCATTTACTTTCATTTTCTTCAGCTATCATCTTATTTATATTCACAGTAATATTAAATTACATTCATTTACGTTGATTTCCATATTATAACTTCAATATTAAATGTACATTTTATTTATTTCGTTGTTTACAATCAAATTCAATTCAATTCAATTTCTTGTTACATTCAAATTTAAATCTTTACTTACGTTCAATTACCAGTTAACATCTTTATCAAATTACAGTTTCGGTTATTATTTGATTTCAATCAACTGTAATATTAAGTTACATTTATTTATATTAGTTTCAATAACATAAACTTCCACTATTAAATCTACCGTTTTATTTATTCTTTGTTTACAATCATAACCAATTTGGTTTACAATCAAACTCAATTCATTACTTACATTCAATACAGGTTAACATCCATATTTAATTTACAAATAAGTTATTTCAGAATTCAGTTTTGCATTTTAACTTGTAATTCACATTTAACAACACAAAATTTTATTTGCTTCGGATTTTTATCCAAAATTTTTATTTTAATTCGTATTTTTAAAGTGTTAAAAATACAGGTCGTTACATTCTCCCCCACTTAAAACTTTTCGTCCTCGAAAAGGAACGGAGAAGGGGAAACCATCATTTAGATATAATTCATTCAAAATATTCGACTTATTTGCAAAATTTAGTTATAGGATTTTTTTAAAATCTCAAAATTTTCTAACTCCCGGATTTTTGAAAAATTTCGGCAGCACCTCCTTTGCGCGGCTAGGACCGAAAATTTTTACAGTGGTAATAATTGCATGATACACATCTCATTACAAGAATGAGGCATCCCAAAACATGGGGAACACAATAATATACCACAACATAAACTGTAATCCGAGAACATACCTTTTATTTAGCGTTTATTAGCATTTTAACTTACATTTTGCATTAAGCGCAGAAGCGAGCTCCACAAGCGAAGCGCAACCTCTTTGCTACCTACTAAAATGCTCAATAACCAAGTTAGAACCATGCATATAAAGATAGATCGATATACTTATCATAAACAACACACATATAACATGTTTAGCTTCAAAACTGAAATTCCAATTCCAGGACAGCAAACGAATCTCAGTTTTTGGTCACCTAAACGATAAAATTTGACAATGGAATCTAAACAAAAGTTGTTGCATTCGTTTCAGGCTTTCCGGAATGTCCAAAATCATTGAATTCGGACCTTCCGTTCAAAAGTTACGACCGTTTTACTAAATAGGAACGCCTCAGCCTGGCAATGAATTGCGCAGGTCAGCAACATTTGGTCATGTTTTCGACCCTCTAAATGACATAAAAACACAAAACACTTAAAGTAAAAGTTTTAACTTAAGTTCTTAGCTTTCCAGAAAGTGCAAGATCATCAAAATCCGATACACCAGTAAAAAGTTATGGCAAAAATACTAAGAGTATATGCTACTGATTTTGCTTCCCTTTTACACAGGCCAGCGAGAAGATTCAAATTTTTAACTAAGTAAATGAAGGAATTTCTCAAGACAGTCTAAACAAAAGTCATGCTACAGTTTCTAAGCTTTCCGAAAAGTCTAATATCGTTGAATTTCGTCCATCCATTTAAAAGTTATGCTTATTTCCGTTTCAGCATATATTGGACAATTTTGGATTTTTTTTTTCCAAAATTTTGCTTTTATTATTTCAAAGTACAAACCATCAAACTTCAAATTTCTAAAGATCAATCACAAACCCAAAGTCGTTTATTTTCTTATTTATCCATGAAATAAGTTTACATTCGATTTGTTTCCGATTTATTCAAGTTTGTTTCATTCATAATTTAAATTCAAGTCAATTTGCTTCAATTTAATTTGAATTCAATTATATTTAATTCCACTTTGCTTCAAATTTGAATTTAATTATTAAAAAAAAAATTATTCCGTTTATTCAATTCCATTAATACTAATGAATTCTATTTAATCAATTATCATCCATCCAACAACCAATGCATATCAAACATTAACATCCATCCAAATCTATAATAAATCAATTATACATTTCCAAGTCAAAATTTTAATTTCATACACTTCCAAGTTTATTGACATTTAATTTTATTCAAATTTAATTAGTTTCCATTTACTAATTCTATATTTAATTAATTTTAAATTTTATTCATTTTAAAACTTAAATTTCCTTTATATTTACAACTATCAATAGATCTTCACATTTTATTATTCACTCTCACACTGGTATATTATTCCTCTACTTATCCTTATTAGCATTTTAAACTTTTTAAGTATTTGGTAAGTTTTTGTTATGCAAATAGAATGTAGTTAAACAACATACAACCTCTTTTCATTCAAAGTTGAATTTTCAATTAATTAATTCTTAAGTCATTACTTAAATTTCACTATAATTTAATTTCACATTTACATTCACATATAGTATTTCCATTTTATATTAACATAATGGTGAATCACCTTTAAATGTTAATTTAAATTCCAATTATTTACTAACAATTTTATTTATATTTGCAAACCATTAATTAAATGCATATTTCATTTTTCAAACCTATACTTGTATATTATCCAATTAACAATTCATATAACATTTTTGAACTTCTTAGATGATTGTTAAGTTATATCTATGCTATAGAATGAAATTTAATACTATGCGAGTTTTACAGTTTCAATTTTATTTTAAATTCATAATTTCCTAATTCTAAGGATTTCTACTTCAATTGATATTTCACTTAGCTCTTAGGTTCATTTCTTATTTCGCAATTCAGAAGTTCCGTAATGATTCAAGTATTAATTCATTTCAACCATTAAAGAATAAATCATTAATTATTAAAGAACTCAAGAATTCCAATCCCGGTTTCATTTCAAATCAAGTTTTGAAATAATATATACTTATATAATTTATATATCAAATCATACTATAGAGAATACAAAATAAAATTCAATTTTTTTTAATCAAAACAGGGTTTAGAAAAACTATTAAGTGATCTCCCCCACTTGGACTCTCGAAAATAAACGTCGATGATGCGTGCACTCATCACCGAAATCATTCTCTAGTGTCAAGAGGGGAGTATAACACTTACTTCATTTGAAAATCCTTTGAAAACAATTTCTAATCGAATATACTATCATATAATACTTATATTATCAATTTCTAGGCTTCGAAGGTTATATGCATTTTTTGTGACCGCGGCTCATATGGGATGGCATAGTGTGAGAACATAGAAAGAAGGTACGTTAACACACATAGTTGATCGAGAAGCATAAAAGCATTTTGATAAGACATATCCTGCTTTTGCAATGTAGAGCCGTAATGTTAGACTTGGTTTATTTATGGATGGACTTTCACCATTCTCTCGATTTAGTTCTAAATTTTCATATTGGTCTATTATCGTTACACCTTACAATTTACCTTCATGGATGTGTATGAAAACTCCATATATTTTTCTCACTATTGTCGTCTTTGGCCTTGATGATCCAATAGAAGAAATCGATGTTTATTTACAACCATTGATTGAAGAGTTGATAACACTGTGGCATGAAGGAGTTGAAATATACGACATTTCAAAAAAAAAGATTTTCGTATGTTTGCTTCTTTGTTATGGACTATTAGTGATTTTCCTGTGTTGCTTTCAAATTGAAGTACCGTCGATCGTCTAGCTTGTCCTTATTGTATGGAAGAAACACGAGCATTTTCTTTACCTCATCGAAAGAAAATTTCACGATTTGATTGTCATTGATGCTTTCTCTATATTAATCACCCTTTTAGGAAAGATAGAAAATAATTTCCAACTAATAGAGCAGAGACTATGTAACCATCAATGATTTGATGAAGCAAAGGAATATATAAAATTGTAATGGATTATCCAAAGATATATGAAACTGGAGTGCAAACTGAAATTCCAACTAAATCGACGATTCATAATTGGTGCAAATGAAGTATATTATAGAAGTTTCCTGATTGGAAAAATCTCCTACTTCGTATAATATTGACCTAATGCGCAACGAGAAATACGTGTTTGATAATGTGTTTAATACAATTTTGAATGTTAAGGGGAAGACTAGGGACGATTTGAAATCAAGGCGAGACATACAAGAATTATGTAAGAGTCCTGAGCTTCATATCAAGCCGAATGACACTAAAAAACCAAAAGCATGTTATGAGTTAGAAAATAACTATGTTAAAGTTGTGTTAAAATGGATGGAAGGATTAAGATTTCCTGATGGGAGTTTTTCTAATCTTCATAGATGTGTCGACTTTAAAATGGTAAATTGGGTGGGATGAAAACCCATGATTGTCATGTAATGATGCAAAATTTGTTACCCATCTTTTTCAAAAACTATTGACAGTTATAAGGAACTTAGTTTATTTTACAAAGAGTTTGGTCGACTACGTTAAAAGTTGAACGTCTACGTAAACTTAAAGTAGAAATCCCTATATTGCTCTGCAAAATGGAGAAAATATTTCCTCCATGTTTCTTTAATGTAATGGAGCATTCACCTGTTCATCTTCATCCGAAGCACGTCTTCGAGGTCCTGTGCAATATGGATGGATGTATCCATTTAAGAGGTATTAATATTGAGTATGTAGAATATTAGTTTAATTACATATATAAGTACAATTTGATTTGAAATAATTTTTTAATTCGTACTTAAATCGTCAAAAGAAAAAAGTTAGACAAAAAACACGAGTTAAAGGTTTGATTTGCAAATCATATATCGAAGAAGAAGCTTCGTTTGTTTTCTCTCATTATTGTAATGAACATGCGAACTTATAATTTGAAAGTGTTCTGTGTGATGATAAAGGCATTAAACAAGATTCTTCTCAAGCAATGTTACCTATTTTTAGACAACATGGCCGACTTGTTGGAAAATGTATGGAACTATGGTTAGATGATAGAGATTACCATGTAGCACACACATATATTCTTCTTAATTGTGCTAAAGTTCCACCATTTGTTAGGTAATATTAAATAATAATTCTCCATATATTTATTTCAATTATACATTTGTAGATTATAATGCAATATATTATCTATATCTGTAGTGTTTACGAATCACAACATCCATGTGGTGATCTCCGTAAAGAATTTGCTAGTTGGTTTTCGCACTACGTTTATGATCCGAGAAATTATGTGATCGACGAAGGATTCAAACATCTTGCATTGGGACCAAAAAGAAATGTCAAGACATATCCAATATTCTTTATCAATGGATATAGATCAACACCAAAGAATATGGTGTTGAAAAATTAATTAACAATACCGGTGTACTTGTTAAAGGTAATGATGATCCAGATAATCATATAAATTATTTTTACGATGTGTTAACCCAGGTTTTGCGATTGACATGTTTCACACAATCTATCGAGGATGTTTTTTGTTTAGATGCAATTAGTCCAGCAATGTTCCAGGTTTTGGAATTAACTTGCACAAAGATTATAATCTTACTAAAATAAAGCATACCTCGCATTATCATAAGTACGGTCCATTTGTACTAGCCAAACAAGCACTATATGTTTATTATGCTCCTTATCCATCTCTAAAAAAGATAAAGTAGATTGGTCAGTGATTTTTATAAAAAAAGCAAGATTTACATTTGATGGAAAGAACATTCCAAACGAACAAGCTTATTAGGCGAATCTTGAGCAAAATAGCGAAATAATAATAACCGACAATCATACTTATTTTGTGTCTCTAAATGATGAATCAAATGTTTAAGCAGAAGCATTTGAGACCATAGAGTAAAATAATATAAAGTGCGAGACTGAGTCTAAATTAGAAAACGATGATGACTGACTAATAATGTACATTTTGACATAAGGTAATTTATGTGATTATAAATGTTAGATTTTTCTAACTAAAAATGATATGCTTTCTCATAATTAAATGATACGTTCTGCCATAATAAAATGATATGTCTGTGATCGGTATTATGTCATTTTGACGTCGGAGTTCTTCCCATTCATTAGGTTCCTTTTCTTCTGCTCAGAGAGGGACCGCCGTGAAAAGTTATGGCAGCGGCCTATTACAGCAGGCACAACATCCCATAGTGACATTATTCATCAAACCAAATGGGTAAATATTAAATTTATTTCAGCATCATAAATATTTTGTATATGATATATTAGTCATGATTTATTAAAGGTCTGTATCATATTGAACATAGGGGATTTGAGCTGGAGCCATCAAAGGTTGTTTTTAATGTTTCGAAGCTCATTTACAGGAGTGGGATGAGCGCTTGAAGGCCTAAGTGGGATAGTATCAAACCGAATGGGTAAATATTAAATTTATTTCAGCATCATAAATATTTTGTATATGATATATTAGTCATGATTTATCTTTATCTCTAAGGTTTCTAAATTTATTTCAAGGATTCGTAAGGTTTCTAAAGCTTAATATATCTCATTTTAACTTTGACATTCTTTCAAGAATTTGAAGTTTCTTGTTTTGTTTGATGTTTAAATTGCTGTAGTAGATTTGTTTTGTTTGATGTTTAAATTGATGTAGTAGATTTTTACTAATCCTTGAAAGAATATTAACTTCATAACAAACTGTAAATTCTAACCGAAACATTTTCACCTGGCAGAATAATGAGTTCTCCAAAGAAATTCGAAGCTACTTCAAAGCGTTCTCTGATATTCAATCAAGATGAAGTGGATGCTATTCTCAATGACTATGGAATCACCAGAGTGGAAGTCATTCCACCTACAGAAACTGACACCATTAGTAGCCCTCCTGAAGGGTTCTTCGCATATACTGCGATACACATATGGCATAGAGGGTTTCTTCCATTCCCAAACTTCTTATCTATGTTTCTATCCTATCTTGGAATCGCTCTAATCCAGCTGTCTCTGAATGCATACACCTATCTCCTATCTTTGGAGTTAATGGCTCTAGAATCCAGCATCCCTTCTCTGAATGCTGAAGTGTTAAACCACCTCGTCCGATTAGTCAAGCTTAGCATTCTTAACCACCAAATCTTTAAAGCGAACCCTCCGAAGAAACTGATATCTAAGGGAGTTAACAACTTTATAGACTGGGAGAACTAGTTCTTCTTCGTCAAATGCTTCCCAAATATCAGTAGGACTTCTCTACTCCTCATAAGCTCGAATTTCATTATTTCTTTCCATCTAGTTACTTTTCTTTTCTGATTCTTTCCTTATGTCAGGTGCTCCTACTAATGAACTGAATGAGGCAGATAAGGGAATGATGGAGTCCTTAATTGTAGCTTCTGGTAGGATCAGAAGTCGGTTGAAGCTGTTGAACCCTTTGAATTGGAGGAAGCACTCTCTCCTCCCTTCTAGTCAGAGGATTCTGGGGCTACCTCCTCTAATCCAACACACGTCAAAAAGAAAACGTTTCCTTTCCCTGGGAGATCCTGCAAATTTCTCTCCTATGTCACCTATTTGCTCCGACCATTCCGATAAGTTATAAACACGACATTTGTTTTCTATTTCTATGTTGCTTTCCGATTATTCTGCTAACTTATAATTTGTTTAAACTCTTTTTAGCTGCTCTTCAGGTTGAAAAACTTGCTAGTGATCCGGCTCCTCCACCTGAGACTTCACGTGCGCCATCCTTTGCCCAATCTCTTGCTAAGACTAAGATGGCCATTAAGAGAAAGTTGGAGAAATCAACTGTGGTGGAGCCACCCCTAAAAGTAGCTAAAGTAGTTGAAGTTCCCAATTCTGAGGAGGAGGAGTCTTTAACTCTTGATAAAGATTCGGAGAGTCCAATTGTTGAAGCTCCTCACGACCATTCCAAGAAGGCTCCTTCCACAATTGATCCTCTCTCTCGCATCACTGTTTCAAGCTCTCCAGGTGCACTTGAGCAGATGTGAAAAGCTTTGGAGATGACCCCTTCACAAAAGCACATTCCACCTAGGCCATCATCTCCTTTACCTTCCACCAATTTTGAAGAGATAGTCCAGTCTATCTTAAACTCTGCATCCTTCGTTGCTATCCACCCGCCTTCCTCCATTTCTGACTTGGCGGGTCACTATCATTCTCTGATAGAACAATAACTCTTGGTAAGTTTATCTTCACTTGACTTTATGTTCGATGTTCTTCTTTACGTCTCTATCTTACATTGTATTTCTTCTTTCAGATCTCCAAGATCTGGTTATCTTTGCAGGAGCATGCATCTCAATCTTCCGCTGAATCTTCTAAGCTTCAGGAGGAAATCACTGCTTTAAAGAATCAATCTCTTCCTTGTATATGGAAAAAGATGAGGTCACATCCTAACTGAAGCGATTGAGAGCTTCTCTCACTCAGTCGGAATCCACTATCTTAGAGGAAAGGAAAGCCCGACAACTCCTCATCGACGAAAACTTGGCAATGCAAATGACCCTAAAAGAAACTGACGAGGAGAAGGTTTGAATGGCGGCAAAGAATGTCTCTTTGAAGGAAAAGTTGAAGAAAAATAAGGCTTCTTTAAAACTAGCAGTCGATGCTATTTTAGACGCGAAATGGCGAGTGTCACAGTTTCTGGATACCACACTTGATGAAATCATGATGAACTCTTTCGAACATTCTCTGATGCTTGTTTATGCGGACAACATCGACAAATGCCCTGAGCTAAGCTTTCTTTTACTCGACTCTACCCTTGTTGATAAAGTTATGGGCAAGATTAATCAAATGAAGCAGGGAATTGAATCTGCTGAAAAGGAGGAGATCGACGCCTCCAAGATTCTTTCTTTTGAGGTGCCTTCCTTCGGGGTCGAATCTGACTCAGAAGATGAAGGCGATAAAGATGATGTTGTTGAAGAAGAGAGGGGAGATAACGATGATGATAATGACGATGATAATGACGATGACAATGATGATGACGGGGATAATAATATCAACAGCGGACAAGGATCAGGTGGCAACGGGGGTGGCCACATAGAAGCTTCTGAGAAAGATGGGGATGATAATACAAAGTCTACTGAAAAAGATTCGTCTCCTCATGAAGCGATTCATCCCAAGTCTCCCGCAACTTCCGGCACACAAGAAGAGTATGCTCCTATTGAAGTTGAAGCGCCAAAAGAAAGGGAGCATGCTTCTCAAGCACCGATCTCAGTATCTCAGGTATGGGATTCTTTGTTTAAACACCTTTCACTTCGAAGACAATAATAGTGTAAATCTTTTATTTAGATATAAGGAAGCAGTCTGTCCACTCTTATAAAGCTAAGCTTGAAAGAAACGGAGATAAATAGTTTATATAGGGAGTTAGACAGGCAATTGAAGGAGCACAACGTTCTTTCTGATAAATACCATAGACTCAATAGAAGTGTGGTGGGTGTTAGCCTCCTTTAAGCATCAAGAAGCTGCCCCATGATTAAGGAGAGCGTGCCTCCGTTACGATGGTCTTCTTAAAGAGAATCGAGAATTAACCACTGTGACGACCGCCCATGACCCCTGCACTAAACATAAAAAAAATAGTGTGCTGTAAAGTGTGCCAGGCAGCCATGGACGATCACCAAGGTAAGTTAAAATAGCAGAATCTATCGTATTACTCACAACGCAAGGATAAAAATACAATAGAGAATATATATAGTGAAGCTTCACAAAATAGGATCTCATCAATTAAGCTTCATAATAGTTGAATACAAACATCCGAATAGTCAATACATCAAGCCTCACTACATATCACTCAGAGAATTATACAAGCAGCGGAACATCCAGTACATATAGTAAGAAAGTAATATGCAAGCCTCCAGCTCGTCTTCGTCATCAGCATCGTTGGAAACTAAGAACAGAAGCTGTCACCTGCTACCTAGTCTGCCCATCCCAAATGGATGAACAGCCCAAGGTAATAAGAGTTGAACATAAAACCTTGAGTCAGACAACAGTCTTAGTGAGCAGTAAATTAACTAACAACATACCAAAAGAGCATAAAGGTAAAAGGAATAGGAATCCTGTGACGACCCGGAATTTTTGAGCGTTTGAAATTGGAATATTTAATTAAATTTAAATATTTAAAAGCTAAATTTTTACTTGAATTTCAAATATCAGGATTTATTCTATAATTTATTTTGAAATTTAATTTTTGGAATTGGGTAAATTTATTGAATCTGGAATTTTAAGCTGGTTAAAAATAATGTGAAGGTTTGTACAATTTATGTTGATAATACTGAAGATAATAAAAAGTGATGGAATTAAATTTAAGGATGTTTTGATCAGATTTTTTAAAAGTATATCGTTTAAATTGAATTGAAAAATAGTCGTTCGAGGCACAGTCTCGTATTTCGACGAGACCAGTTCCATTGGAACCGTAATAGTGTTTTATTATCGGATTTCAAATTTTGTATTGATTGGTATTGCGGAGTGAGCATACGGTATGTAAACGCATGGAAATTCACCGAGATAAAATAAATTTAAATAAAGTATATTGCTGTCCTTTAATCCGACCCAAAGTACATTCCGCCACCCTTTTTGCTCCCTTCGTACCCTCCTTTTCGTTTCTTTCCCCGTGTTAAATCCAAAGTCATCCCCTTTCGTTCCTTCCAGAAAGCAAACGAAAACAAAAAGAAAAAAATAAATAAACCCAATCAATGGCCGAACCAAGTAAGGGATTAGAAACAAGTCGTTACCCTTTCTCAGTCGATTTTTGGGAACACGAAGTATCAATCAAGGCAAATCGTTCGCGAGCCATCCTCTTTATTTCAATTCGAATCGTTCACCTTAACAGAGAATCTTGATGGATTCGCGACTTTGTCGCGTCATTCTTATTCGAAGCTCGAACGATGTGGGTGTCGCGTGGGCGAACGTTTAGGTTGGGGGATAATCGATCGGCGATTCTCGTCACGAGAGGGTCGGCTGCATCATTGATTTGTGGCAGTTGGGTCGAGCGCGTGGGGACGATCGTCAGAGTCGTGATGGTTGGAGCTCGCGTTTGGGGTGCCAGTTCGTCGGAGGCGGGTCGCGATGCGTTCGAGAGCGAAGGGAAGCGTTGATGAGGCTATGATGATGTCGAGATGACTGCTGGGAGTTCAAGTGCAGCGCTCGCATATTAAAGGGAGGAGTGAGTCGGGATGGGATTCGAGTGGTGGTGGGATGTAGCAGCTCGTCGATGGGTAGCCTGGGTTGCCTTCGGCAGTAAGGTATTTACGATTTATTTTATTCAATTAAAATTCGGAAATAAATTCGAATATCTATATATGATAGTAAATCTACTATGGTCATCTTAAAATTATATAGAGATAGATATAAGTTTGTATATGCAGAAAATTACAGTAGATTTTAAAAAAAAAATGTATATAGCTTGTTCAGTCTAACTTTTAAAATAATAGAGATTTATCTGTTAAATTAACATAGTTAGTTATTTTAGCTACTAGGAAATTATTATTGGAGAAATTAGTTAAGATTAAATTTTTGGAATAGAAAATTTACTATTCGACTGTTTCAAATGTGTAATGAACTGTAAATGTTTATAAAGGAAATTAATTAAATTAAATTATTAGTTTAATTAGATAAATAAATAGTAATGTCTGATTTATTTAGAATATTAATAAACTGTATAACTTGTTTATACAAGGTCAAAATCGTGGAGAAAATAGCTGAAATGAAAATGGATTGCAAAACAATAATCAAAGGTGAGTTAATCTCACTCAGTTGAATTTTTAATTTAAATTTAAATGGTTAAATTTAAATAATTTATTGAATGGTTGATTTGATTGATGTGCTATATATATAGTAGTATATAGCAATATACACATATTGGCATATGTGTATATTGGAGTTGTTGATATTCCCGCATTATATAGCGGATGAGACCCTATGCGCCGCATAATAGCGGATGATTTTATATAAAACCCATATACTGCGATATTCCACCTCGAAGTGGAATTGGTATTGTGCTAACGTCTATGGATGCAGGGAAACAGGTTGGAGGGATCCAACTGGATTCCTCAAAATATTTAATTTTGTTTAAATATTCTGTGATATGATTTTTGATATCCTGTGATGAATTATATGGATAATTGGATGTTATGGTTTGGTTGGATCGATTTGGATGTGCTGAATTATCAAAATCTCTAGAATGGAATTTTTGAAAAGAAATAAAAGAGTAAATTTTTAAGTAAAATAATTATAAGAGTTTGGAATAAATTTGAGAATGAATCTGATTAAGAATAAAAGTGATTTCCAAAATTCTAATAAATATGGAAAAGAGGAATTTTGAATAAACAGAGAAATATTGAATTTAAAGAAAGCTTATGTGATATTATTTAAAGGGATAAAAATTTATTTTAATTCAATGTTTAAATGTAATTAAAAAGGAAAGAAGGAATTTGGGGAAATCTGAAACTTGTGTTTCGGTTTAAAGATTTTAAATCATAATGAGAAATAAAATCTGAAAGTTAATGAATTTGGAAATAAATGGATTAAGTAAAGAAATTTATTTCAAAGTAAAATAAATTGGGAAATCAATTATAAATTTGATTTAAATACTTTGGGATTTGGAATTTAAAGAGAAGTGAG
Organism: Allium fistulosum; assembly: GCA_030737815.1. NCBI lineage: Eukaryota > Viridiplantae > Streptophyta > Magnoliopsida > Asparagales > Amaryllidaceae > Allium > Allium fistulosum. The sequence goes on along the minus strand of CM060905.1, from coordinate 717,368,945 downwards.
ATTTTGAAATTTATAAACTGGGTTTATAAAGTAAAATAAAATATCAGTGGATATTTGAGAATATAAATTCAAGGTGGGAATTTATAAAGGGATATGAATTGGTTTAAAAATAAGTGTTGATTTATTTTTAAAGGATGTGAAGAGAAGTGTATTTCTCTGGATAGCCAAGTACGTTTTCAAAGCAATTTTTAATATAAGTTAAAAGTTCTAATTTGTTTAAAAAGGCATGTTTTAGAAAATTGATTATTTTTAAATGTTAATTTCCAAAGTATTTTCAAAAATCTATTATTGTAGTAATTATATAAAAGTGATTTGGTATTATGTTTTAAAAAGAGAAATTTAGTTTATATTTGAAAAGTGGTTTCATTTTAAATATTCCTTAAGTATATATTTTGTTAAGGTATTAAAGTAGTTTAATTTCAATGTTATAAAGTATATTTAAAATAAAGTGTTTTAAAATTATTTTAAAATCTAAAAGTATTTTGTACTTGGTGATTCAGTGGAAATAATTATTTGGGAAATGTATTCCGTAAGCGGAAACTGTTTGAAATGGTTTTCAAATGAGCTTTGAAAATTTGGAAATATATCTTGGAAAGATATTTGGGCAAATAAATAATGTGGGAAATTATTTATTGTGTGATGGTTGCTTGTGGATGTTAATTGATAGTTAAATAACCGACTATCAATATTGGCCAAATGCGCTGATCGTTTCGAAGAGACCGGGATCGAGTTTCCGTATACCGGGATTCTAGGTCTGGAGACTCGAATACCACTTCGATCCGGTTTGTACGTTTCGTGTAACGATTTCGGAGTCGAAGATGGAGCAGTGAAGTGCAAGGGCTAGTCGCTACTAATCCTGAGGATATTTCCAAAATGGATGTAGTATGAATAGTGCCTTCGGTTCCGTTCGAACCCGGGACGGACTTGTATGGACGAATGCTTTCGTGACATCGTCAGGTGGACGATGGGCATTCTAAGGGATATGTTCTGAAAAGGTATCGTTTAGCCTCGAGCCTCATCAACCGGGAATGACTGAAAATCAGGGGTTATGCAGCAAGGCTTCGTGGGTAGCCCCCACTTGAGAGTAAGGTCATCCCTGTCTAGATGTCCCTTTTTATTTCGGCTTAGTGTTGCGGTTGCTGATCACAACCGTGGGGTGATTTTATTTGGAATTATCCAGTAAGGGATGATTCCGGCCTTGTGTTGCAGGGGAGCGGGCGTACTCCTCGGTACTGTGATCTAGGCCACGTACTGTGACAGGTGGTACCCCAGTGCCTAGTCATTCGTTGGAAATCCATTCTCCCTACGTGCCTTGTACGAGTTTTGTTTGTATTACCCACTTTGTGGCTAGTATGCCGGAATTTAATAGATGTAACAATTTCGGCTATTTTAATAAGTATTTGTGAATAGACACTATTATAATATCAGAGGATTTTTATAAAAAGTGTTTTAGCTATCGTAAGGTAAAAACCCGACATGTTTATTTGTGGCATGGTCTTACGAGATGCTTTTGATTTTAAAGGATTTTGAAACTTTAATAATCAATTTGAGTGTGATTTTCTCACGCTGGTATTCCAGACTGACTCGGGTATTGTTTTATATGATGCTCGGGTCAGACCGAGATAAACAGGTTCAGGATATGATGCTGTGGAGCTCAGGAGACGAGCTGGATGACGATACGTACTCTCGTACTTGCTATTATTTTTCCGCTGTGTATTCAGTTGTATGTTATGGATGTTGGTGTACTCTGATGATGTATTGTATAAACAGATATAGTTTTAATTTGTGTAAAGATCTGTTAATATATATTATATTTTATTCCGCTGCGATGGTTAGATTCTGATGTTGTTTTCTATTTTTCTTCTTCTACCTCTTCTTCTTAACTAAAATGGTTCGATTTTCCGGGTCTGGAAAGTCGGGTCGTTACAGTTGGTATCAGAGCTTAGGCTGGCGACAACCTTGGCTCTGGTGGGAATTTTGAGAGTATTAATAGATATGAGCGCGTATTTGTTAGTGAATATAAAATTGTTTTATATTGTGTTGATTGGTTTATTGAGTAGTTTATGGATTCTGGTCGATGTGTGGGACGCCACAACATTGATAGGGATCTCTAAACACTTGTATAGAACAATTCGACACAATATTGTTTTAAAGTAGGGTAAATGAAATAATTTTACCCAAATTATTTTTGTATAAAAAGAAACGTTTTGTAAACTATTCTAGTTAATATATATGGTTGTTTGGATGTTAGAAGTGATAATATGGAATTATTATCATTAATATATGGAAACTTAACTAGAAATTGAAATTTATAACCAAAGCAAAGAATAAAATTTTATAATAAAATAAAATTTGAGATATAGATTACAAATGTAATTTATAAAATTGAAATAAACTTCATATACAAATGAGATTTGTACTTTAAAATAGAATTCCAGAGAAATGGGGAAAATAAATCGGAATGGATTTTAAGTTTGGAGTTTTGGGAAAGGTTTGAAATTCCTTGAGATTTGGAAATAGTTTTCAAAGAGTTTGAGGAAATAATAAGTGGTATTATTTCAGGAATATTTTGAGTTGAGTTTGGAATCTGGAAAGATTTGAAATTTAAAAATATTTGAAATGTTTTAAAGAGATAAAAGTATTTAATTCTCTTCTGGTCGCTGGGAAATAATTTCGGTGATGACTGCAGCATCATCGATGTTCATTTTCGAGTTTCCAAAGAGAAATTGCTACCAAACCGTGTTAAATTTGGGATTGCTTTTAATGGATTGAAGTGATGAAATAAACCAAATATTGGGTATAAATTGGAATAAATTACTTAATGGAGGAATGGATTATGGAAATAGAACCTTAATTGGCTGAAAGAAAGTGATTTTGTAATTTGGATATGAAATGGGAAATGAACTTGGATTAAGTAGAAATTATTAATTGCAATCCGAGATAAAATACTAACAAATCGAATGTGGATGATATAAATAAAGCTCGACACATATATTTTGGATGCTGTTAAGTGAAATAAATTGGAACAAAATTAACTTAAGTGTAAATGAACTCAAGTATAAATAAATGGAATATGACCTTGAAATATTATCCAAATGAGTTTGGGTTATGGAATTTAAATTGGTTAAATAGAAATTGAATTGTGAATTAATAAAATTGGGTAGTGAATTAAAAATGAATAGTAGAATCAGAATTTGAGTTATTAATTAAAATTCGACTTGGAGTATCAACACATTAAATATAAGTGGAAATGTGTTAAACAAAAATGAAAATTTGAACTAAAATAGTGATGGCTTGTATTGCAAACAAAAATTCAAGTGGGTATGAATGAAAATGGTCTTGGATATTATTCAATGAACGGAATATTGAATTTAGAATTAAAAAGGGACAAATTGAATGAATTGGTGCAAACTGCAATGAAAATGAACTTAAGTTGTTAACTTAAGTAAATGTTGGATGAAGACTGTACTCAAATCGAGGTGTTGAAATCAATTGAGAATTAATTATTGAATGAAATAGCCTGGATTGTTTTCGAGCTAAATAAATGGATGTGAATAAATTAAATGGAATGGGTTGAGTATTGTTTGGAAAAAAATGGGAATAAGGGACGAAACATTTCATATGTGCTTATGGAAGTATATAACATGCATTGTTTGTAGAATCCATGTTTTAGCAATTTAAATTTTAGTGAAATGTAAATAAACTTGGTATATTTGGCACTTACATGTTGTAATTGAGTTAGTACAGGTTCATGGAAGTCGGTTGGCTGAATCTGATGGCACAACATGCTAAAATAAATAACCGCTTTGCTTAAAAATGCTAAAATAAGGTACGCTTACGCAAAAATTCAAAATAGGAGATATGAACTGCATATATTGATATATATTGTGATTTCCGGCCTGAGGCCGATGTATATATATATTTGTGCATCCTGCGATATCGCAGAAGTCCCTCCGTACAAGGGAGACTCTGCCAAAATTTTCCGTAAATTTTGGGAGTTAGAAATTTTTTAAAAATTTTGAAAATTTTCATTAACGATAAATAATCTAAATTTGCTAAGCAAATGGAATTGGAACCGAATAATTGAATCTAGTTTAAATATGAATGTAAAGTAAGTGAAATCGAAAGAACTAAGGAAAGTAAGCTTGCAAATAAACTTTTAATTGAGATTTAAATTTTTTAGTAAGTGGAATTAATTCAATAGTCAAATGGAAGCCAATTTGAATTCAAATGAAGTTGCGTGGGCAGAATGAATAGTGATGAAAATAAACTTTGATAGTAAAGTGAAAATTAACGTAAGAAGTGTATAAATATTTATATTAAACTTAAGGATTGGAAAAATGAAATTCTTTAAGTGAAGTGGGTATCGAGGAAATTATTCTAAGTGGATAATTGCATGAAGGGTTAAATTGGAAGTTGTGAAATGGGATAGTTGTGAATAAGTGAATAACAATCAAATGAATGTGAATAAAAAGGAAATTGATATAATTGATAATCAATTGGAATTTATACGTAGGATGTACGTATATTATTTTATTCGCATAATGATTTGATCCGGATTCGAGCACAGAATTTCGAGGTAATTATACCGATCCGAGTTGGGATTTTTCACTCGATTTTCGACGGTGAACCTGGATATGGATTGTTGATTGATTCTGGATATTCTCTATCATAGTTTGTGGCTATGCAAGGAGAATGACGGTTTCTGATCAAGAAACCAGATCTGAGTCCGCACTAGGAAGTCGGGTGGGCGATACTAGTTCGGAAGTGAAATTGTGTGATCGATTGAGCGATCGAATGTGATATTGCGTACGGATGATATATGTGCATCGTACGGGCTAAGTAAGATAAATATTGTAAATTTGTAAAGGAAAGTATAAAATGACTTTGGAATTGTGATTGAATATTATTGCTTAGTAGGATATACAGGTGTATAAAAGCAATGGATAAATTGGGATTTTTGATTTTAGAAGATAAAATTTAATGGCCCGACAAAAAGGTATGTATTTGAATTTCTATATGAAACTTGATTGGGTTTTTGATCCAGCCACTTGGCTTTTTGTTTTCTTTTTGAGATTGGGAGGCCGTAGAGCCATTTTGTAGTTGTACCGAGCTAGCCGCGCAAAGGAGACGCTGGCAAAAATTTTCGAAAATTTAAGGAGTTAGAAAAATTTTGAGAAAATTTTGATAATTTAAAAATTTGAGTTCAAATTTAAATTTGAATTGATAAGTAGGTGATTTGGGTTGAACTTATGAATAAGTTTGGAAAGTTAAAAGATGATTAGTGTATCATTAGTAAAGGATTGTTTGGATATTGTTAAAACTGTTTGAATTTGGGAGATAGCTAACGGGAAATGAGACATTCTTCTTAACTGGTAATTTCGGGGACGAAATTCTTTTAAGGGGGGAGGAATGTGACGACCCGGAATTTTTGAGCGTTTGAAATTGGAATATTTAATTAATTTTAAATATTTAAAAGCTAAATTTTTACTTGAATTTCAAATATCAGGATTTATTCTATAATTTATTTTGAAATTTAATTTTTGGAATTGGGTAAATTTATTGAATCTGGAATTTTAAGCTGGTTAAAAATAATGTGAAGGTTTGTACAATTTATGTTGATAATACTGAAGATAATAAAAAGTGATGGAATTAAATTTAAGGATGTTTTGATCAGATTTTTTAAAAGTATATCGTTTAAATTGAATTGAAAAATAGTCGTTCGAGGCACAGTCTCGTATTTCGACGAGACCAGTTCCATTGGAACCGTAATAGTGTTTTATTATCGGATTTCAAATTTTGTATTGATTGGTATTGCGGAGTGAGCATACGGTATGTAAACGCATGGAAATTCACCGAGATAAAATAAATTTAAATAAAGTATATTGCTGTCCTTTAATCCGACCCAAAGTACATTCCGCCACCCTTTTTGCTCCCTTCGTACCCTCCTTTTCGTTTCTTTCCCCGTGTTAAATCCAAAGTCATCCCCTTTCGTTCCTTCCAGAAAGCAAACGAAAACAAAAAGAAAATAAATAAATAAACCCAATCAATGGCCGAACCAAGTAAGGGATTAGAAACAAGTCGTTACCCTTTCTCAGTCGATTTTTGGGAACACGAAGTATCAATCAAGGCAAATCATTCGCGAGCCATCCTCTTTATTTCAATTCGAATCGTTCACCTTAACAGAGAATCTTGATGGATTCGCGACTTTGTCGCGTCATTCTTATTCGAAGCTCGAACGATGTGGGTGTCGCGTGGGCGAACGTTTAGGTTGGGGGATAATCGATCGGCGATTCTCGTCACGAGAGGGTCGGCTGCATCATTGATTTGTGGCAGTTGGGTCGAGCGCGTGGGGACGATCGTCAAAGTCGTGATGGTTGGAGCTCGCGTTTGGGGTGCCAGTTCGTCGGAAGCGGGTCGCGATGCGTTCGAGAGCGAAGGGAAGCGTTGATGAGGCTATGATGATGTCGAGATGACTGCTAGGAGTTCAAGTGCAGCGCTCGCATATTAAAGGGAGGAGTGAGTCGGGATGGGATTCGAGTGGTGGTGGGATGTAGCAGCTCGTCGATGGGTAGCCTGGGTTGCCTTCAGCAGTAAGGTATTTACGATTTATTTTATTCAATTAAAATTCGGAAATAAATTCGAATATCTATATATGATAGTAAATCTACTATGGTCATCTTAAAATTATATAGAGATAGATATAAGTTTGTATATGCAGAAAATTACAGTAGATTTTAAAAAAAAAATGTATATAGCTTGTTCAGTCTAACTTTTAAAATAATAGAGATTTATCTGTTAAATTAACATAGTTAGTTATTTTAGCTACTAGGAAATTATTATTGGAGAAATTAGTTAAGATTAAATTTTTGGAATAGAAAATTTACTATTCGACTGTTTCAAATGTGTAATGAACTGTAAATGTTTATAAAGGAAATTAATTAAATTAAATTATTAGTTTAATTAGATAAATAAATAGTAATGTCTGATTTATTTAGAATATTAATAAACTGTATAACTTGTTTATACAAGGTCAAAATCGTGGAGAAAATAGCTGAAATGAAAATGGATTGCAAAACAATAATCAAAGGTGAGTTAATCTCACTCAGTTGAATTTTTAATTTAAATTTAAATGGTTAAATTTAAATAATTTATTGAATGGTTGATTTGATTGATGTGCTATATATATAGTAGTATATAGCAATATACACATATTGGCATATGTGTATATTGGAGTTGTTGATATTCCCGCATTATATAGCGGATGAGACCCTATGCGCCGCATAATAGCGGATGATTTTATATAAAACCCATATACTGCGATATTCCACCTCGAAGTGGAATTGGTATTGTGCTAACGTCTGTGGATGCAGGGAAACAGGTTGGAGGGATCCAACTGGATTCCTCAAAATATTTAATTTTGTTTAAATATTCTGTGATATGATTTTTGATATCCTGTGATGAATTATATGGATAATTGGATGTTATGGTTTGGTTGGATCGATTTGGATGTGCTGAATTATCAAAATCTCTAGAATGGAATTTTTGAAAAGAAATAAAAGAGTAAATTTTTAAGTAAAATAATTATAAGAGTTTGGAATAAATTTGAGAATGAATCTGATTAAGAATAAAAGTGATTTCCAAAATTCTAATAAATATGGAAAAGAGGAATTTTGAATAAACAGAGAAATATTGAATTTAAAGAAAGCTTATGTGATATTATTTAAAGGGATAAAAATTTATTTTAATTCAATGTTTAAATGTAATTAAAAAGGAAAGAAGGAATTTGGGGAAATCTGAAACTTGTGTTTCGGTTTAAAGATTTTAAATCATAATGAGAAATAAAATCTGAAAGTTAATGAATTTGGAAATAAATGGATTAAGTAAAGAAATTTATTTCAAAGTAAAATAAATTGGGAAATCAATTATAAATTTGATTTAAATACTTTGGGATTTGGAATTTAAAGAGAAGTGAGATTTTGAAATTTATAAACTGGGTTTATAAAGTAAAATAAAATATCAGTGGATATTTGAGAATATAAATTCAAGGTGGGAATTTATAAAGGGATATGAATTGGTTTAAAAATAAGTGTTGATTTATTTTTAAAGGATGTGAAGAGAAGTGTATTTCTCTGGATAGCCAAGTACGTTTTCAAAGCAATTTTTAATATAAGTTAAAAGTTCTAATTTGTTTAAAAAGGCATGTTTTAGAAAATTGATTATTTTTAAATGTTAATTTCCAAAGTATTTTCAAAAATCTATTATTGTAGTAATTATATAAAAGTGATTTGGTATTATGTTTTAAAAAGAGAAATTTAGTTTATATTTGAAAAGTGGTTTCATTTTAAATATTCCTTAAGTATATATTTTGTTAAGGTATTAAAGTAGTTTAATTTCAATGTTATAAAGTATATTTAAAATAAAGTGTTTTAAAATTATTTTAAAATCTAAAAGTATTTTGTACTTGGTGATTCAGTGGAAATAATTATTTGGGAAATGTATTCCGTAAGCGGAAACTGTTTGAAATGGTTTTCAAATGAGCTTTGAAAATTTGGAAATATATCTTGGAAAGATATTTGGGCAAATAAATAATGTGGGAAATTATTTATTGTGTGATGGTTGCTTGTGGATGTTAATTGATAGTTAAATAACCGACTATCAATATTGGCCAAATGCGCTGATCGTTTCGAAGAGACCGGGATCGAGTTTCCGTATACCGGGATTCTAGGTCTGGAGACTCGAATACCACTTCGATCCGGTTTGTACGTTTCGTGTAACGATTTCGGAGTCGAAGATGGAGCAGTGAAGTGCAAGGGCTAGTCGCTACTAATCCTGAGGATATTTCCAAAATGGATGTAGTATGAATAGTGCCTTCGGTTCCGTTCGAACCCGGGACGGACTTGTATGGACGAATGCTTTCGTGACATCGTCAGGTGGACGATGGGCATTCTAAGGGATATGTTCTGAAAAGGTATCGTTTAGCCTCGAGCCTCATCAACCGGGAATGACTGAAAATCAGGGGTTATGCAGCAAGGCTTCGTGGGTAGCCCCCACTTGAGAGTAAGGTCATCCCTGTCTAGATGTCCCTTTTTATTTCGGCTTAGTGTTGCGGTTGCTGATCACAACCGTGGGGTGATTTTATTTGGAATTATCCAGTAAGGGATGATTCCGGCCTTGTGTTGCAGGGGAGCGGGCGTACTCCTCGGTACTGTGATCTAGGCCACGTACTGTGACAGGTGGTACCCCAGTGCCTAGTCATTCGTTGGAAATCCATTCTCCCTACGTGCCTTGTACGAGTTTTGTTTGTATTACCCACTTTGTGGCTAGTATGCCGGAATTTAATAGATGTAACAATTTCGGCTATTTTAATAAGTATTTGTGAATAGACACTATTATAATATCAGAGGATTTTTATAAAAAGTGTTTTAGCTATCGTAAGGTAAAAACCCGAAATGTTTATTTGTGGCGTGGTCTTACGAGATGCTTTTGATTTTAAAGGATTTTGAAACTTTAATAATCAATTTGAGTGTGATTTTCTCACGCTGATATTCCAGACTGACTCGGGTATTGTTTTATATGATGCTCGGGTCAGACCGAGATAAACAGGTTCAGGATATGATGCTGTGGAGCTCAGGAGACGAGCTGGATGACGATACGTACTCTCGTACTTGCTATTATTTTTCCGCTGTGTATTCAGTTGTATGTTATGGATGTTGGTGTACTCTGATGATGTATTGTATAAACAGATATAGTATTAATTTGTGTAAAGATCTGTTAATATATATTATATTTTATTCCGCTACGATGGTTAGATTCTGATGTTGTTTTCTATTTTTCTTCTTCTACCTCTTCTTCTTAACTAAAATGGTTCGATTTTCCGGGTCTGGAAAGTCGGGTCGTTACAAATCCAACCCTCCCACTCCACCTCTTTCTACAGTGATAGCCCCCAGACTCACTAAGCAGAAGTAAACATAGTAAAGCAAACATTTTAAAGTAAAGCAATTATCACTCGAGTCAAGGTCAATGTTTTCCAAGTACAAACCCCCAAGGCCTAAACCAAGATCATATAAGCACCCCGAAAATATTGCTCTTGAGACCGAATGACGATACAACCAAACATCCATGACTCTGGCTATCACTGTTATCATTGCTTCGATACCACCGTTAATTGAATGACCGGCACATTCTTTCAGCCGTCCGTCAAGGGCTAATGGTAACCCCGGTTCTAGACATAACTCCGCACGTCGTCGCAGCCCGTGCCTAGGACTATCGAATCTACCCAGAGTACTCGACCACCGACTGTAGTCTTTTGGGACTATCGAATCTGCCCAGTGTACTCTTGCTTTGAGCCTGCTAGAACCTTCAATAACGATGAAATCTTAGCCTCCTAGTCATCCTCCTCGACGACTATTCTCATAGTAGCTCAAGCGCCTCTCGTGCCAACCATTAATCTCAAACTCGAACCCTTTCACCGAGTCATCAACATGCTTGAAATGATCCCGTCTGGACTAAACCAAGGCTATCTCACATCATGCCTCGCTTTATCTCATCATAGCAAAGCCTCATCTCAACATCATCATCAAATCTATCCATATGAGCTTCATCAACCGCCACATATGCCACGAGCAGCTTTTCCCAATTCAAGAGCCTTTCCCTTAGCTTTTGAATCATCTTCGACCAACTTGTCTAAATCAAATCATCAATCAACTAATTTATAACAATCAATCAAGTAAATCATTAATCCAAGTAATCAAGCATTCAAACATGATCAAATAGGCAATTGTAAAAATAATGGCAATCTTGTAAATAAAGAGTCCAAATCTAAAAAGCATGAATCATGAGCAATATCTCTACAACTTGATGAATGAACTTGCATAGGTTAACATGTAGTAAAATGAATGTCAAATCATCATGAACAATGGATCTATACTTAAGTTTAAGAAAAATGCATGGAAATCACTATTTAACACAAAATCAAGCCATCGATCCAATATACTCCTTTGGGTCCGTGTGAGAGATAACCACCACTCACCGAATCACCCAAACACCTCAAAAGCAACACACTTCAGATCTGGACAGCGAAGAATCTAACTCGATCTACCAAAATTTCGCTTCAACCGATGAAATCTCTCTTCGATGGATGAAGATCTTCAATCTAAGCTCTTGGATCTTCGATCTGATCTTCGATTTGGATGGAAGGAATCACAAGATAAGAGTGGAGAAAAGAAGTGAAGAAGTGCAGCACTCGAGCTCTCAAAATGGCAGGACTTCGTCGCTTCAAAATCCGGATCCCAAAAAGTGAAGAAAAACCCGCATATTTATAGGCAGTTCCTTAGGTCGTCCACCCCCTTAGGTCGTTCACGACCTAAAAACTCCGACCTAACAGTTGCCGACCTAAAAACCGCGACCTACGACCTAACAGACATATGCGGCTTAGCGACTTAACACTACACGACCTAACAGAGATGCCGACCTAACGACTTAACAGAAGTCACGACCTAACACACACGCGACCTAACACACACGCGACCTAACAACTCACGACCTAACACTCTTAGGTCGTCTAGCGACCTAACACACACGCGACCTAACAACTCACGACCTAACACTCTTAGGTCGTTAACTCACTCAACCCCTAGGTCGCTAACTGCTACCAACTTCCTTAGGTCATTGCCGACCTATCCTCCTTAAGTCGTTAGCTCGCCCAGTTTCCTAAGTCGCTATTCTTATGCCGCTAACCCTTAAGTCGCCAACTCTCATAAGTCGCTCTATTCCTTAGGTCGCCCCAACCTCTTAGGTCGTTTACCCGACCTAACTACCAAACGACCTAACTATCACACGACCTAACCCCTTAGGTCGTCTAAACCCTTAAGTCACCTACCCCTTAAGTCGTAAACTCCTTAGGTCGCCAAATCTCTTAAGTCGCTCCACGACCTAACCACCACATGACCTAATAACAACTGTTTTACAATCTTTTGATCCGTAAAAATACGGGTCGTTACATTCTCTCCCCCTTAGGAATTTCGCCCCTGAAATTCCAAACAAACAAGAGCAATCAAAAACTATTCTGCATGCCTACCATCCATAGAAATCAACAAACCATGCATCCAATTCTAGCCTAGCATGCAGAATTCTAAAACTAGAACAAGTTACAATGTCGTGAGATGTCACGACACCTTATGGCCATACCTCGAAGAGTTCAGGATGAGCTGCCTTCATCCTCTCTTCCACCTCCCATGTACAGTCGTTAACATCATCACTCCATTGTACCTTGAGCAACCTAACTACCTTCCTCCTAAGCTGTTTCGTGTCAGTTTCCACAACACGAAGCGGCTTACGAGGTCTCTTATCGACTGGATAAATCTCAAAATCTTCACAGCTATCAGCAGAGACCACCGTATTCGAGTCGTGCACATACTTCCGTAGATATGATATGTGAAAAACATTGTGCACACCCGACATCTTTTCTGGCAACTCCAATTTATAGGCGAGCTTTCCAATTCGCTCGATGATCGGGAATGGTCCTACAAATCTCGGAGTCAACTTTCCTTTCTTCCCAAATCGAATAACATTCTTCAGTGGAGAAATCTTCACAAAACCCATATCACCTACGTCGAATTCCAAATCCTTACGACGCTTATCGGCATAACTTTTCTGTCGGTCTTGGGTTGCCTTCATTCGTTGCCGAATGATCTCTATACAATCTGAAGTCTGTCGAATCATTTCTGGCCCAAGTATCAGCTTTTCTCCTGTTTCTAACCAACATGTCGGAGAGTTACACGGCCTTCCATACAATGCTTCATACGGTGCCATACCAATGCTTGACTGGTAACTGTTATTATACGAAAATTCCACCAAATTAAGGTGATCTTCCCACGATCCTCCGAAATCTAAAACACAAGCTCTAAGGAGATCCTCCAAAACTCTGTTGACTCTCTCGGTCTGACCATCTGTTTGGGGATGATAAGCTGTACTCAAACACAACTCGGTTCCCAAAACTTCCTAAAAGCTCTTCCAAAATCCACTAGTGAACAATGGGTCTCGATCGCTCACTATACTCTTCGGAATACCATGGAATCGAACTATCCACTTAACATACAGCTCAACCAACTTTGATGCAGTCCTGGTTGATCGAACAGGAATGAATCTTGCACTCTTAGTCAAACGATCTACGATGACCCAAATCCCTTCATTTCCTGTTCTTGTTCTGGATAACCCATCGATAAAATCCATCGATATTTGCTCCCACTTCCATGTAGGAACTTCTAATGGCTGAAGCAATCCACTGGGCTTCTTTTGCTCGGCTTTTACCAACTGGCAGTTCATGCACTTGGAAATGAAATTTCCAACGTCTTTCTTCATACCTTCCCAGTAATATGTTCTCTTCATATCCCGATACATCTTATTTCCACCTGGATGAATTGTCAGCTTCGAGTGATGACTTTCCTTCAGAACTTCATTTCTCAATTCATCTATATCGGGAACAACTAGTCGTCCTTGCTTCCGAAGCCAACCCTCTCGACCGACCTCGAATCCTTTATCCTTTTCTGGGTCCAGTCCAGATTCCAAATCACGGATAATCTTGACAAGCTTATCGTCTCGCTTTTGGCTCTAGCCAATTCTTTCCACAAGAGTTGGTCTTATCGATAAGTTTGCCAACATCTCAGGTTCCAATTCACATCTGGGCCTGAAGTCAAATCCAGCCAAATACTCGAGACTCTTCCATTCTGAAAACATGACTCCCAATCCTGCATGTATTCGACTTAACGCATCTGCCACTGCGTTACCCTTTCCCGGAGTATAGGCTATACTAAAATCATATGATGCCAAAAACTCTAGCCATCGTTGCTGCCGAAGATTCAAATCCTTTTGGGAGAAAAGATACTTCAACGACTTATGATCTGTAAACAACTCGAATCGAACTTCCAATAGGTAATGTCTCCACATCTTTAGAGCAAATACAATTGCTGCCAACTCCAAATCATGAGTTGGATAATTCCTTTCATGCGGCTTCAGTTGTCGACTTGCATACGCAACAACTTTACCCTTCTACATCAGCACTGCTCCAAGTCCAGTACCACATGCATCGGTGTAAACCACCATCTCATCATTTCCACCTAGAATAGTCAAAACAGGAGCACTTGTCAGTCGCTCTTTTAGGATTCCGAAAGCTTGCTCACACTTAGCATCCCATCTGAATACTTGATTCTTTTTAGTCAATCCTGTTAATGGTGCAGCCACCTTGGAAAAGTCTCTGATAAATCGACGATAGTATCCTGCTAATCCAAGAAAACTTCTCACATCTGATGCATTCTTAGGCCTACCCCAATCCTGGATTGCTGCTATCTTGGCGGGATCAACCGCTATTCCGCTTCCAGAGATAATATGGCCTAAGAACCTCACTTCACTCTTCCAGAAGTGACACTTCGAAAACTTAGCCTTCAGCTGATGTTTCCGCAAAATTTCCAAAACAATACGCAAATGCGTCTTGTGCTCTTCTTCAGTTCTGGAATAAATCAAAATATCATCCACGAACACTAGTACGAACTTGTTCAACTGATCTCTGAACACTCTATTCATAAGATCCACAAAATATGCTGGTTCATTGGTCAATCCAAACGGCATTACCAGCCACTCAAAGAAACCGGATGGTGTCCTGAAAGCAGTCTTCGGCACACTATCCTTAGCCACTCTTAACTGGTGAAATCCCGTTGCCAAATCCATCTGAGAAAACACCTTAGCTTCGTGAAGCTGATCAAACAAGTCATCTATTCTCGGCAATGGATACTTGTTCTTCTTAGTCACTTTATTCAGCTCACGATAATCCACACATAACCTCAACGATCCATCCGCTTTGGTTGCGAACACAACTGGTGCACCCCATTCGGACACACTACGCCGAATGAATCCTTTCTGTAAAAGATCATCAACCTGCACCTTCAACTCTTGCTGTTCCCTAGGCGCCATCCGCCTAAGAGGCATCACAATAGGTCTGGCTCCTTCAACTAAATCGATACGAAACTCGATCTCTCTATGCGGCGGTAACCCTTTGACCTCATCAAAGACATCCTCAAATCCATTAGCGATTGGCACCGATGACAGTCCATCCCGTGGAACAACCAGCGAATACATGAAGCTCATGAAGACGCCTTCCTCATGCTTACATCGTATCACAACCTTTCGCCCTTCCACATTCTCGACTGTCACCTCCAACCTTTCACAATCAACCTTTGCCGCATACTTTCTAAGCCAGTCCATACCCAAAATAATTCCGAACCCCGCAAAGTTCAGAACAAAACAATCACAAACAAAAGAGCAATCATGACTCGATACTACCAGACCACGGCATAGCATACACAGACATGACGAACCCCCTACTGGATTAGTCACAATCAATGGTCTATCAACAATATCCGGTTTTAAACTCAACCGGCATACAAGTTCATTACAAACAAAAGAATGCGACGCCCCAGTATCGAATAACACTCTAACCGGAACACCACATATGGAAAGAGTACCTTGAACCACCACACTTTTTCCTTTCTCTTCAGCGGTAGGAGCTTTTGAAGATGATGGAACAGCCCCCAAAGCATAAGCTTGCACAATCTGCTTGTCCTTCCGCGGTTCTGGACAATTCTTCTTAATATGCCCCAGCTTGTCACAGTTGTGGCACTTCACCGGCACCTTTGGATTCTTGCAATCTCTGGAGAAATGGCCCTTCTGCTGACAATTGTAGCAGGTCACTTCACCCTTCGGCTTCTTCTGGCCATCCTTACCCTTTTGTTGCTGCTACTTCCTCTTCTTGTTTCCACCCTGTTGTGGTTTAGACTCCTCCTTGGTCACAGCAACAACAGATCCTTCTTTAGGAAATAGATTCTCGTGCTTGAGAGCCTTCTCTACAAGCTTCTCAAATGGATCGTCCAAATGATCCACCAACTGCCTCCCAAGATAACTGTCCAAGCCTGTCACAAACTTCTCGTTCTTCTGATAAGGAGATTCAATATACGACCGGGCATACTTGGACAAAGCTTCAAACTCAGAAACATACTCAAGAACTGGTCTTCCACCTTGCTTGAGCTCCACAAACCTCTTGAACAGAACAGATTTCTAAGCTGTAGAAATGAACTTAGCTTCAAATCTAGCTTGGAATTGCACCCAAGTAATTTCTTCCTCCGGAGTATCAATGGTGATAGAGTTCCACCAATCAGAAGCTCTTCCTTGAAGCTGTCGTGATGCGAGCTTTCTTTTGGTTGCATCCTCGATTCCCAAGTCACCAAAGATTCTTCTACAAGCATCTATCCATCTCTGAACTTCAATGGTTGACTCTGTTCCCAAGAAAACCTTTCCTCCAAGAGCAGTATAGTCTTTACACAGCTTAGCAAAATCCACCGGTTTTAGAGTTTGAACTTGAACTCCAACATCTACTGCTGGCCCCGGAGCTGGCATCCTTCTCATGATCGAAGTCATCATAGCCTCGAACATAGCAGCATAATCAGCCGCCCCCTCAGCAGCACGGCCTTCCCTAGCAGCTGGTCTCCCTCTTCGACTCATTCTTAATATCTATAAAAGGAATGATTAATACACCTTGAGAACAACTGCATAAGGAACTCAAATCCTTCTAAGCTACTATATTATATATAGTAATCATCCATCAAAATACAATTACGTCTCTCATACGTAGTTACGTCAGCGAGCATTGGGTAAAATCGATTAACCAAGGCTCTGATACCAAATGTGACGACCGCCCATGACCCCTGCACTAAACATAAAAAAATAGTGCGCTGTAAAGTGTGCCAAGCAGCCATAGACGATCACCAAGGTAAGTTAAAACAGCAGAATCTATCGTATTACTCACAGCGCAAGGATAAAAATACAATAGAGAATATATATAGTGAAGCTTCACAAAATAGGATCTCATCAATTAAGCTTCATAATAGTTGAATACAAACATCTGAATAGTCAATACATCAAGCCTCACTACATATCACTCAGAGAATTATACAAGCAGCGGAACATCCAGTACATATAGTAAGAAAGTAATATGCAAGCCTCCAGCTCGTCTTCGTCATCAGCATCGTTGGAAACTAAGAACAGCACCTGTCACCTGCTACCTAGTCTGTTCATCCATTTGGGATGGGCAGACTAGGTAGCAGGTGACAGGTGCTGTTCTTAGTTTCCAACGATGCTGATGACGAAGACGAGCTGGAGGCTTGCATATTACTTTCTTACTATATGTACTGGATGTTCCGCTGTTTGTATAATTCTCTGAGTGATATGTAGTGAGGCTTGATGTATTGACTATTCGGATGTTTGTATTCAACTATTATGAAGCTTAATTGATGAGATCCTATTTTGTGAAGCTTCACTATATATATTCTCTATTGTATTTTTATCCTTGCGCTGTGAGTAATACGATAGATTCTGCTGTTTTAACTTACCTTGGCGATCGTCCATGGCTGCCTGGCACACTTTACAGCGCACTATTTTTTTTATGTTTAGTGCAGGGGTCATGGGCGGTCGTCACAACCACCCTCTTTTTGATGTTGATCGAGGAGAGAGACACTTTAGTTAATTTCTTATACAATGTAACGACCCGTATTTTTAACTATTTTAATTTTTTTGAATTTAATATGATTATTGGATAAAATGGTTAGAATAAATATTTAATGATTATTAATGTAAGTTATTGGATAATTAAATTGTTTAAATTTAATATTGGAAATTATTTGAATAATTGAATTCTGAATTTAATATGAAGGAAAATGATTCTGGAAGTTGATTTAAATTATTTAAATATGAATGAAGATGGTTAACATTTAAATTTGGATTTAAAAGTGAATAATTAGAAATTATAAATTTTATATTATAATAAATGAGTAAAAATAGCCATTTTGGCCACTATCTCGGATTTCGATGAAACCAGTTTCATCGAATCCGCAATAGTGAGTTATTGTAAAATTTCAGGTTTCGTAGCGATCGGACTTATTCGGTCGTGCGAGCTTGAAATGCACGGAATTTAATTTTAGAATTTAATTAAATTAATTTATTTTCACAAGCTATCTTCTGCATACGATCAAATTAGACCTCGAAACAAGTTCCATTGCGTTCGGAATGGGGGTAGAACATTAAGAACGCCAGGCGGCACGCTTTGTTTGGAGTCCGGAAATTTGTGGGCCAATCGATTTAGATATTTTCATTATTATAATATTATATATATTACTTTTTCAATTCCCATCCTATACACTGCCTATATCCTTTCCCCTCTTTCACTTTTCATTTTCAAATCCTGCATCGACTTAGAGAATCGCAGCCTTTAGAAGAAAAAACAACGCAGTCGAAAAAAAAGGAGCGATCGAAGCACAGGCGCGTGGGGCGCCGCGACCGCAGGTGAGGGCCGAGCTTGGAGCTGGTGGAAGGCGATCGAGATGGTCATGTAGCATATTATAGGGTTTCTCGATTTGCGTTTATGTTCGTGCGCGCGTAGATGGGTGGTGGTCAGCGTTCGTGAGGGTGGCGAGGGATGCTGAAGTGGCGACTTGTTGGTGGATAGGCGATCAAAAAAAAGGATGAAGATGAGTGCGACTGCAAGGAGCAGGGAGCTGTACGTGAGCGAGTATGGCTGCTAGGTTAGGTTAATTTTTTTATTAGTTTAAATTTGTTACTAATTATAATTTAATTACCGTTATATTAATATAATCGTAAAATTTTCATATGAGGTCCTTTTCGGGTGAGACGAATAGTGTTGCGACCTTAGTGACATCGTCTACAGCATGGAGTCAAATTGTAATTTATTTGAAGCTGAAATATTTTTCAGCTCCAAATAAAGGTGAGTGTTTATATGCTCACAAGTACTATTTTTTGTGGTTAAATTATATCGTGAAGTGAATTGAATTTATTGATTATTATTTAATAAATTTAATTGACATTTGAATAAATTGATAGAATTGGAATAGGCAGTTAAATTGAATTAGAATTTAATTGCCCGTAAAATACCCGATATTGATAATTATGAAATTATTGTGAAATTTGTTGACTGTTTGGATGATTGATTGTGATGGATGCCATTGATTGATATTTTAGATGTTTGGATGTTTATTTATGTTTAATATATACTGTTATTATCCCGTATATTATTTACAATATATAAAACTATAAATTGAATTATTTCGAATAAATTAAGAAATAGGTTGAAATGATATATACCTATGGCATTTATTTTGGATTGAAATGATATGTATCCATCTTTGAAACTAAATTAAAATAATGGATTCACTTGGCCATAGGATATAAAATTATATACGGACATCGGATTGGTTAAATTAAATGATTTTAAAATTTTGATTTAAAATAATTTAAATGATTTGGTTTTAAGAAATAAAAATCGAATTTATGGAAATCGAATTAATTTCGAATTGGGACTCGGAATGTTGAAATTTAAATTTGAAATAGGAATTGTTTAATTAATCGAAGTTGAGATTTTAAGTTATAATTGAAATATGATGTGAATTTTAGAAATTTATTTGTTTAAAAGATTGGACTTTTATTCGAAGTTTGAATATTGCTAAGAAAAGGTGATATAAAACGATATTTCAAAATTGAGCTCGGATTTGAATTATATTTAAAGATTTGGATTTTAAATTAGATATTGAAGGTAAATTTGATTTAAGTGTTTTGAATCGATATTTTGGAAATGGACTCGGAATTGGTATAAATCGAAATGGTTTAAAATTTGGAATTGGAGTTGAAATTAATTGGAAAGTGGAATTTAAATTAATGTGGAATTGGAGTTGAAATTAATCTGAAATTGGAATTTAAATTAATGTGGAATTGGAGTTGAAATTAATTTGAAATTGGAATTTAAATTAATTTGGGATTGGAGTTGAAATTAATTTGAAATTGGAATTTAAATTAATTTGAAATTGGAAGTGAAATTAATTTGGAATTGGAATTTAAATTAATTTAGAATTAAAATTAAAATTCGACTTGAGATCGGAATTGAATCGAGTAAATCGAAATGGAAATTGATTTGAATTTGAAATGTTGGAATTGAATCAGTTTGGCTTGGAAACTATTTTTAAATAAATTATTTTAGTATAAACTATTTCAAATCTATTTTCTTTAAATATTCAAACTATTTTACTACATAAACCATTTTTAATACTCAAATTAGTTTCTATTAAACTATTTTAACTATTTAATTATGTTAAAACTATTTAAACTATTTTCTAAAATCCAAACTGGTCAAAGGGTGGAATGTTTATATTTAAATCTTGGATTTAAATGCGAATTGTGTTAAAGTGAATTATAACCAAAACTGTAATTCGAATCAAGTTTTGAAGTGAAATCGATATATCGAGTTATTTGAAGTAAAAAATATGGTTTTTTTGAAGCGAATATGATGATTTCGAAATGGATTATATTTTGAAGCGAATATGATATTTTGATATAAGTACGAATTGTTTTCGAAATGTAAAAGAACCAACCGGTGTGTAAAACGACATTTGGTTGTTAAAGAGACCGAGGCCTCATATTGGCATACTCTCTATCAATATTGGAACCACTTTGATAACCGTGTACGCGGTGGATGATATCCAAAATGTAGTGGTTGAATTGGCGAACGTTACTGGAATGAAGAAAGAGAATGATGATGGACAGCTTTAACACTCGTGTCATAATTAAAATAACTAAAACAGCAACCTATGTCTGGTCAATAAGGTTAGCTACCTCTAGCGACGTTGATCCCTTGTATTACTATTGTGGTTTTGTATTCGATGGGTGCACCTTTTTCGTTTGGATTGATTATCGTGGTCGGCCACCGATGGGTTACGACCGACCAAAAAGGGTAAACTGGTAGAATCCTATCTTGGGCATTGCCTCACGTGCCTTGTCATATTTATCCCTATACGAACCCATTACGACTTTGGTTTAGAAATGTATAAATGTGTTAAGGTGGATCAATGTAAAGCCTTAACGCTATTTTGATATTTATTTTACTGATAGACATTATCTATTATAGCATATACTATTATATATAAATAGTTAAACGGATCCTTAGGAGATGGAAAATCCCGTAACATCTCTTAAGTTATTGTACTCATATTTGTGATATTAATTTGACTTACATAAGAGTATTTTAGTCCTGACTCGAGTTTTTTATCTTTTCATTACGCTCGGGTCAGTCCTGAGTTTTTTCAACGTATTGAAGATTATTCTCTGGAGGACAAAGACGAAGATTTGGTATATTACTATTATTATTATACCCTGCATCATGTTAATATGTTGTATTGGTTATTTATCCCTGATCAATATATATAACTCTGATAAAAGTGTATAGATTATAATCAATGTATGATATAAACAGCTTCATGAACTGTTATTCGATTATTATATTTATCGTTTCCGTTGTGAGATTCTATGTTTCTTTTCTTCTTCTTTTTTTATTCTTCTTATTTAACCCCATTGATTATCTACGTTCCGGATTGTTTAAGTTGGACATGTGTGGATTATTGTCGATTTAAACCTTCCGAAATGTGGGTCGTCACATACAAGGCCTATTGTAGACACTCGAATGTTGATTTCTCATATTTAGGTGATTTTAGTGGGAGTTTACTTAGGCGTTTACACAAAAGGTATTTGGATGAATTCGGATCTGACCCGCATCCCGGAGCATGTTGGAACTTGCCTCGAGTCAAATCAATTCCCCAAGACCTTCCACCTGAAAAACTCAAGTTTATAAGGACAAATTTGTTTCAGAATTATTTACTAAGTCAATTTTTTATGAACTTGATGAATGATTGTGGACATGTAATAATATATTGATTTGTAAATATTTGTTTTATTCTTGCTTTTACACTTATCTGCATCTTATTATGTTATCACAGAGAGAATGTTCTTCAAGCAACCTTGTCTCTAGAGATTACCTAAGTTAATACGTTAAATTAAGAAGATTTTATCTCGAAAAGGCACCAATTTTAAAATCTTCAAAATTGGCAAGATATTGTTATCTTAGGGATTTACAAAGACTTTACATGGAACACCCTCGTCTCCACTTTGACTTCCTTGGTGAAGAAAAGGAGAAAATACTTAAAGAGATTTGGACATTCCACATCAAACTAATATGTGGACGTGAAAGCCCCCCCCCTGCCGGAGAGTGGTATTACAGTAAATATCCACTGGTTGTTACTCTAGAAGGAGTCAATATTTCTTTTGACTCGACTGTTATCCTTTTTGCTAACTCATTAAATAAAGTTAAAAATGCAGTGTCTCAACTTTAGATGTAGAGTAAATATTCAATTGTACTCTTTCAGTTTCATTGTCATTTATGTTATAATCTTTTATCGTAATAATAAAGAGATTTATCATTCTGGTTTTGACTTCTTTCTGTTTCTTATTATTTAAATAGGAGTTACAGTTATCAACAGCTCCTTTCTCACTTGATTCGGCGTCATGCTTTATTAATCTTAGAGATAAGCTGTTAACAGAACTTGAAAAAAGTAAACTCCTTGAAGACACTTTACTTCCTCGCTTTCAAGGCAATACAGAAGCTTTAAAATGGCACAAAAGGTTCTTACTTCAGAAAACGATTTTCAGAAATCTTAAGGATCAAATTGCTAGTTTAGAAGCCGATGTCAACAGTAAAAGTGAAACGATTTCCGTATTAAAGTGTCAAGTTAAGGCGAATCCTTCAATTGACTTTGATCACAAAATGTCCGAGCTTCTCCAACAGATAAACAATTTAGAGATGAAATTGAAGGATAGTCAGGCTTAATGTGAGCCGTTAGAATTTATTATGGGAAATAATATTTTGAGCATTGATTTACCAGTCTCCCCTGCTACTTCATCTGCTACTAAAGTTACGAGATCAACTTCCCTCGCTGCTCAGAAATTTCCTACTACAACAAATCCTCCTCCAGGCTTAGATGAAAAGGTAGTGGGCGAGTGGTGTAGGAAAGTTAAGTTCGAAATGATGAAATACTTTAACGAACAACAGAAAGCAAAATATTCACAGTGCATAAATGAATATGTTGCTAAAATCTAGAAACTCGAACGCGAAAATTATCTCCTTTTGAAATGCATTGCCAAATTGAAAAGGGAAAATAAAACCCTTAAAGGCACAAATAGAGCTTTCAATCGCGCCTTGAAAACTAATATCGATGCAATTGATGATGTAGATAGGATAAGGAAGAAAGAGAAGAAACTCAAAGAGGTCCTCTGCATCGCAATTCGTCACATTGTAGATCCTTCAATTGCTGAGAGCCTGAACAAGGCCACACAAGATTTATGTTAGATTTATATTCATGAAATGCTTATACTTGTTCTGTATATTTGTAAATAATTTCATAAGTTGTATAAATCATGTAAATTTTGTAAATATCACCTGATTTGTGGTCATTTCTTGTAATATTATTTCTGAAGCATTTGTTTGGTAGCTTATACCGCAACTTATGTGTTTGTTGAATCTTTCATTCTTCTTTGTTGCTTTGATTTCCCTAAAAAGTATGAAGCAAACGACATTTCTTATTGTTAGCTTGAAATTTGTTTATAAGTTTATGCATATCATTTGTAAAGATTAAAATATCATAATGTTAATCATACGAAATGTAGTTTATATTTGATCAATGTCCAAATCCCATCTTGGACCATGATGAGAAATTTTAACCATATTGCTAGGATATCCAAAGTTTGTCGATGGAATATCCTATCCCAAAGCAGGGGTATAAATATTAGGAGTCACCCTCTGGAGATAGTTAAAAAGCAAAATATGAAAAAATCCAGAAATCATTATCTTAATATTTGTAGTAGAAATCTAATGACCCATACTCAGGTATTAATGAAATTTGAAAGCTTAGAAGTCTGAAACCCAGATTCAGGTATTAATGATCTTCTTGGTAAAAGTCTTTGACCCAGATTTGGGCATTAGTAGTGGATAATCAGAAATTCATAATAATTATCTTCATGTCAAATATCCCGAGCCCAAATTAGGGCATATGTCAGATAATTAGAAATTATCAACAATTATCTTTGTAATAGGAATTTCCAGCCCAGATTAGGGCGTATGTTGAATAAGCAGAAATTCATGGTAATTGTTTTTATAATAGAAATCTCAAGCCCATATTAGGGCATTAAAGTAAAGTTAAATAATAATCCCAGAACCTAGATTCAGGTGTAATAAAGACCGTAAGTGATTGATAAAGACCTGAAACCTAGATTTGGGTATTAATAAATGAAATTCAGAAATGAGAGACTTGAAACCCAGATTCGGGTATTTAATAGACGGAGTTCTGCTTTGCTCCTGAGATTCTATCTTCTTTGACATGCATAAACCCTTTAGGCTTTAAGTATAGTGGTAATCTGATTGGATGCTTCTCAAGCTTAGACGTCTTAGTCTATGATCTGATGTGCCACTTCTTGGACCTGGACATCTTAGTCTATTGGAGATATGCCATTTCCTAGGCTTGGACGCCTTAGTCCTTTGGAGATATGCCCTTTCCCAGGCTTGGACATCTTAGTCCATTATTTGATGAGCCTCTTCTTGGGCTTAGACATCTTAGTCCATTATTGTCTGGTGCTCATGGTTAGCTCATTCTTAGAGGTTGGAACCAAGGACTTACCTAACCTCCCTCTAGGAGGCGCCTTGACCTGACCAGAGGCGCGACCTGGGGCTTGTCCTGTGTTTTAACCTGGCTATATCATTGTGCGGATAAAGGCTTACTCCGACCTCCCGCCCTTCAGGAGGCACCTTACCCTAGCCATAGCATGGCACAGACATGGGCTTGTTCGGTGCTTTATCCTGGCCATAGCGTGGCGTGGATAAAGGCCTACTCTGTCCTCCCTCCAGGAGCTTCCTTGACCTGACCAGAGGCGCGACAAAGGGCTTGTCCGGTGCTTTATCCTGGCCATAGCGTGGCGTGGATAAAGGCTTACTCCGACCTCCCTCCAAGAGGCGCTCTTCCCTGGCTAACTCAACGTGGACAAGGCTTTCTACCGTCTTAGGAAGTGTCCAAATAAGAGGAGCATTTCACTCCCAACCATGTAGATTCTCTTTAGAAAATAGCACTTTATTGATCTCATTCAATATTTCTTTACAAATTCATTAATCTTTCCTTAACAGAAGAAGTTGATTATCATCCCTTTTAGGGCTCTGCAACGGTTGGTTTCATGTTCGTTCATCATGTGATAATGACAGTAGGATCCTCCTAGATTCCTTTCATGTTTTGGCTTCTTTTTCTGTGATGGCCAATAATTAAGCTCATCCTTGGTTAACAAGTAGACATTCTCTATTGATGTTGTTATGTTGCATTCTTTAGGAAGTATAAACTTGAAACTTGTTTCTTAAGGATGGCATTTTGATTTCTTGTTTCTTGGCCTCGTAGTTTCACATTCTTCGATTGCTTTTCTTTTCAATACCCTTTGGAGTCCTTGTGTTGGAAGTGTTCTTGTTGTAGCTTTTTGCCATTTATGTGCAAAGGCATTGTAATCAACCATTATTTCTTTTTCAAAGATTGTGCCTTTGGAATAATGTTGGATAGTTTTCCTCATTTGACTGAACAAATTATCACTTCCACTTTTCCTTTTTCCTAAGGTAAAAATAGGGGTGGGGCCAATATGAAAGGGGTTCAAGCCATTTCTCTGGATCATATGATTTCGCTTTTTCTTTTTCATAATTCTTAGAGCTTCTAATCTTAGCCTTTGCTCTTCATATTGGTTGGAATCCTTGATGGTTCTTGGGGAGAATCCTATCAAATGTGGTTCGAAAGATCATTGCTTATATCTTTTGATTCTTCTAGCCATCATGGTGTTTGACCAATGTAGATAAGCCTGAAATTGAGTTGGGTTAGAGACAAGTGGTGTTAGGTGTTCAACCAAGTCGAAGGTTCAAGCCCTCCTTCTAGCGCCAAAATGTTAATAAGAAATCTTGTCAACACCCCGAGGTTGAGTTAAGGAAGAAGGTTTATCCCTTTTGGTTTCCTTTAATTAAGTTGAAGAGAATAAAATGTGTGTTTTCTCCTTGGCTACCCTGTTAATGTTAAAAAGTGAACGCTAACACCCGGTGTGTGTAATAGAGTTGTGAAAGCACCACCCGTTGGTACGGGAACAGAATACAAGCTGAAAATAGCAGTAAAGCGGTAAAAAGACAACAAATTTATAGTGGTTCGGCCCGTAATTGAGCCTACGTCCACTTTATAGTCTTTTATTGATGATTCGGTTACAATTTGATACAATATTCTTCAAAATACAATACAATTTGATCACAAAAACACCCTTGACTACTAGCTCAAACTTCGATGATGAAACTTGACGAATCCTTGTTGGATGTATGAAATTCCTCTCGAAGCTTCTTGTAGTGTCTTGAGTATTTGGAGATCTTTATGTGTTGGATGAGTTGAGAGTTCGGCAGAGTAACGACGCTTCAAGAAATGATCGGCCCAAAAGTCCCTTTCATGTTGAAGGTAGGGGGGTATTTATAGGAGATGAATTCTGGACAGAAGTTTATCACCAAGTGATAGGTCGGCTACGACCTAAGGTAGGTCGGCTACGACCCAAGGTAGGTCGTAGATCGTAAGTCGGTGACAGCATAAGGAGTCTGACTTACTTCGGCTGCCTTTGATTCTTCTGCACAAATTGATAAGTCGTGCACGACTTAGTATAAGTCGTGAATCGGCAGCGACCTAAAAGATGCGGCATTGCCTTCATCTCCTTAGGTCGTACGCGATCTAACATAGGTCATTGATCGCTCTAAGCTGTTATATCTCTTAAGTTGCTAGGTCGCAACTTTCTTTAGATCGTATGTATTTAGGTCGTTAACCCCTTTAGATCGTGACTTCCTTAACTTGTTAGGTCGTCCAGACCTTTAAGTCGTAGATTTCTCTTAAGTCGGTATGTCATAACCTGCTAAGTCGTTAGGTCGTAAGTCCTCTTAACTCGATCCACATCTTAAGTCGTAACTCTTAAGTCGACATGCTTTTTAGGTCGGCATGGAGTTAACTCGTTAGCTTTTAGGTCGTGGACGACTTAAGCTAAGTCGTGAGTCCTCTTAACTCCTTAGGTCGGTAACTTCTTACATTAGTTAGGTCGGAGCTTCCCTTAAGTCGTTAGGTCGGAAACTATTCGGTCGTTAAGTCATAGGTCGTGAATCGCGAACAAAAGAGGATTAACATTTGCCCCTTGAAGTATACGCCTAAATCGTAGGTCGTGTGCTTCGATTTTCTTAACTTGCTTTTTGGCGAGACTGTTAGATCGTGAGCGACTTAAAATAAGTCGTAGGTCGTGAATCATGGGTCGATTCACATTTCAATGCCCCAATGTATAAATAGCTTAGGCCGTCTCCTCTTTCGCTTCGCCTGTTTCTTTATTCTATTCATCCTTTAGCAAATCCTCAAGCTCTCGAAAGCAAATCTCATTAATCGATCATCAGTTATTCTCAGCATTACATTGTGTAAGTGAATTCAACTAATATCCAAACATGATTATTACTGAATCGAGGATCCCGTGTTCGTCGCCCCTAATTAGAGTTGTTTTATCACAAGTCGTGTCGCATCCGATTCTCGACTTCCTTTAGTTGCGATGTCAGTGTGATCCTCGAATTCACTGTCGCATATCAGTTTCACGATGGATTTGGGATGATTTGATAATGTTGTGAGATGCGCTTAGGAGACGTGACTTAGGGTTTTTGATAGGGGATAGTCCGAAGTTACTGGGTTTATAGATCTCAAGTCGGCTGACGAGTTACTGAATTTCTCAATGGAGAGGAAGGTAATCGGCAGAAGGAAGTGAGGTTTTGGTTCAAGCAGGAGATAGCTTGAAGTTCTATCGGAGACGACCCAAAAGATTCACGACCTAAAATATTCACGGTTTAACACTTTATCCGGTTCAAGAACCCTTGCGACCTAACTTCCTTACGACCCAATTAGTTTGCAGCATAGACCTTAAGTCGCGGCCGAGCTTGGACTTAGAGAGAATAGTACTGTTCAGACTCGAAGCCTTCATATGTATCACGACTTAAGAGTTACGACTCAACCTGACTCGTAGCATATCCTTTAGTCGTGAATGAGTTAGAACTTGAACATATTTTTCACTGTCTTGAACTTTAAGACTCGAATTGCCTGAACTTTGAACTTTGGACTGTTGAACTTTGGACTGTTGAATTTTGTTGCATTCTTTTACAGATTATCTATAATTCTAATTGCCTGTTATAACATTTACAGAAAACTGGGACAAATATACTGCCACTGACTGCCCACATCAAATGACAGATTAGTTGATAAAGAAAAAATCAAACTAAATGAACTGTATGAACGAAATATTGTACAATAACCAATTCAAGTGAAGTATTAAAGCAAAATCGTAATAGTCAACTGAAACTGATTTGTTTGCATTAACACTGCACTTGAATATTAACAAGTTCTGAAATCTTGTAATCGACTGATTGTCAGCTAGTTTAATTCCAGTTATGCTTGCTTTTTATTTTTATTAGTTTTGCACAACACTTCACACTTTTTAGGAAATGTGCACCTTCACATTTGAACATCCAGTTGATTGTGTAGAATGTCTTCCCAACAAGAAGAAGCAACAGCTCAAGCTGGAGAAACTTTTCCTATCCCTGTTCCATTAGCTGATCCTCCAGAACGAACTTCAACTACATTAACATACAGAGTTTTTCGGCAATTATGTACTCAGTTCGGCATTGTTGAAACGGATGCCATACTGCCTGAGAGGAGTAACACTGCTGTTATACCACCTCATGGATTCGTTGCCGTCAATCGCCACATGTGCATGAACGGAGCTATTCCTCCATTCAACGATTTCCTTCAACAGCTACTTCTACGATTATCAATTTCTCCCTTTCAGTTACATCCCAACGGATATGCCATCCTGATGGGACTCTATGTGTTATTTAGGAGAACGTTGGATCGTCTCCCAAGTTTTGATGAAATTTGTTATCTGTGTTCTTTTGCCAAAAATAAAGATCATCCTTCTATCACGGTCGTGAGAAGTGCTAGAAACCGTAAGTTGATCATCGGTCTCTCTGACAGTGTTCACGGTTTTCTAAGCCAGTTTTTCTACGTTCGTTGTCCCTTGGGATTTTATGCCATCTGGAGAGTGGGAAGTATGACCATTTATCTTTTTCCTTTCCTTATGTTTTCTGAACTCTTCGAAGTCCGAATTGTCAAGTGTTAACTTCTTTTTCTACCTTTTCAGCGCTCCCTCCTCCTTCTAGGGACCCTAGTCACAAAACAACCTTCGAGAGGCTTATGGCCGTGCCAGTTAAAGAGAGGAATGTTCAATTTCTACTGAAAGATGAGTTTTCCATCAATTTGGACTCTTACATCCTTCGCGCTCTATTCAGCCGCATGAAGTCCCCGATTCTCCAACTAAGTCATCAGATGCCCCAGTTCCTGCTACAGAACCTTTACCGAAAGAAACCACCGCTGAGACTTCACTAGTAAAGTGTTCTACTTCTACTGACGTTGTGGGACTGTCTAGCAAGCCAGCACTTGCTTCGATTATTAAAGAAGAAGAAACTTCTCAACATCTTGAGAAAGTTGATGATAAAGGAGCCGAGAAAGAAAGCCCCGCAAAACACGATGGTGACGATACCTTTGAGGGGTTGAGTGATCTGATGATTACTTCACGGGAGCTTTTCAAAGATGATATAACTAAAGCTACATCTCCTGCAACCGAAGCGACATCTACTTTGCAGCAAACTTTGTCGGCTCAAAAATCAACTCCCGTTTCTCAATCTATTATCACTCCCCAACCAAAAAGTGGTTTGTAGTTTGACGCGCGTAGTTCACACATCACACACACTTAGGATGCTTAACACTTATACGCACTTAGACTTTTCTACTTGAAGATTTCTAAGACTTGTCTTTTCTTCAATTTCAGGTTCTACAATGGGGCGAACTGGCTCGTATTATGACAACTTTCGGCACTACGGAGGGCGCGATTCTTACGATTATGGGCGCTATCTCCCCACTCGCAAAGAATCTGATGAAGAGCGAGAAGTTAGAAAAGCTCAAGAGAGGCGGGCTTACGAGTAGCAGTAGAGAAGGAGGGACGATGATTCCCATAAAAGAAAATACCATGCCGACAAAGGGAAGAGGCATGCTACCGAAGACCCGAGTAAACGGGTTAAACTTAGTGAAAAGGACGCGTCTTCAATTTCTGAAAAGACTGACGCTCCTATCTCTTCTGATATTCCGGCCGGCTCTCCTCCTTTAAAGAAATCTGACATTCAAGTGATCATCAGCAGGCCCCAATATCAGGTTAAAGACGGCCCTCCAACGCTTCAAAGCCGGTTTCCGAACTAGTGCTTAAAAGGAGTGCGCTTTGACCTAGATTTGGTCCTGATTGATAAGCAAGCCATGCTTAGAAATCTTGATGCAGTTAAGCTTGACATTGAGAGGATGTCGCAATGGAAAAAGCTTGTTGATGAACTCCAGAGAGTCAACCATATGAATCTCGAAAACATGCTGACTCTGGAGAATGATAAGGATGAATGGGATAAATGGTGCAAGCAGCATGACGCGGAGATGACGAACATCGCGGATGACAATGCAAGGCTTGAATCTGAAGTCAAGCAGCTTAAGGAAGATCTCGCCTCTTCTTCTGCATTACATACTCAAAAAGAAGAAGTCTTTCAGAAGCAAGTGCGAGATGCACACGCTGCGCAAAGGGATGTCGAAATGAAGCTTGCGGCTGAGCAGCATATCACTGAAAAATACCGCGAAGAAAACACTCAACTGCGGGAAAAATTTCACTCCCAGAACGCAGAGATAGAAATGCTAAAAGCTAGGCTTCTTAAAGTTGAGAAGGAGCGTGACGACGCGGTTGCCGGGCAAGTTGCAGCCGAAGAATCTCACGAGGCAACCAAAGTCAACATCGACTCTACTTTATTTGACTTTTATTTGCACAGCGTTCTGGGTCACGGTAGTCTTTCATTCTTGGGTCCTAAATATGAGATTACAATGGCCGAAGTTTGGGAGGCCATACTTGACATGTTTGCTGGCTATGCGGAGGCAGATCTTGCAGCGCTTTACCTGGATGATGAAGCATGTGCCGCGCTTGCTAGAGGGAAAGAGCAGCTTGCTAGGGAACGCGCCGAAGTGGCAGGAGAAGAGCGTTTGAAGAAAGCCCCTTCAACCGACCCTGCTCATCTTCCGGCTCCGGTTGACCCTAACATTGTCGGCTCTAGTTCTTATTCTTCACCTCCCGCAAAGGCCGAAATTAAGACCGCAACTATCGAGCCTCCCACTACTCAAGTTGAGAAGAAGACCCAAGACGACGCCGAAGCTGAAAATTTTGAAGTCGTCGCAAATAAACCAACTTCTCCAGGTAACTTCGATTCAGATCTGGCTTAAGTGGATTATTCATTCGATTCAACTGATCTTGATGAATTTCTTGCTTATTACTTAAGTCCTGGTGATCCAATATCTTCTCTTTTTTCGAAGAATACTGATTTTGACTTCTTTTCTTCTGTAGCGGAAGCACCTGGCGCTGCGCACACTTCCCCTCTTCCAGCTGTACCTCCTCCAACTCTTCAAGTTACTCCTGCTTCTCAACCAGGGTCGTAGGAAGAACAGATAGAAGCTCTCCAAGGCTTGGAGGATCCACTCGCTTCTCAAGAACAAAAAGCGGAAGGGACGGAGGACAGTGAGAAGACTCCGAAGCAGTCATTTGATGATGATACAAAACTTTCCAAGCTGTTGTCTCCGGGAAGCGAATCTTCTTCAAAGAGGAAAGGAAAGCGTGCACTAAAGAAGAAGAAGAGAAGTGCTTCAGCTGGGGAAGACAAAATAGAAGAAGACCCAACCACTCCTCCTTCTCCATCCCGTCCACGCCGGATTTCGAAATTACTCATCAAACCGGGCAAGGGTACTAAAGGTGGGAAGAAGGAGGGATAAACTGGACTTTTAGGCTTCTTGTCTTGCTTTTTTCTTGTATCGACCGGATATTGTGCGGGTACCGGTCCCCGCTTCTTTTGTGATCTGCACAATGTAAAAAGTTTTCATAGTATTGAATAAAATAGCTTTTTACTTGTACAAATTCTTGTGTATGTGAGAATGCATTTATTTCCCATTGTAATGTAGAATAAATGATTCTTTATTTACTTTATATGATATCGCAGTGAGCTCGTGGTATGACGGTTGAGCGTTGTTTCTATTAATGTAGTTGTATGTGCCCCCGTATCACGGCTCACTGCAATATTCCGAAAAGACTTGTATTCTTATTTTAGAGAATAATTCTTTCGATTTGAAGAAGTACTATTCTGCTTTTAATAGAATACGTTTTGTGCTGGAGAAATTTTTACTTTCTCTTTCTTTCTGAAGAACACTTCAACTTTCGGGGATGGTCAATTTTATTTGTTAAAAAGTTGATTTTCCTACGCAGTGAAGTGAGCTTCTGAAGAATGTTTTGATTTGTTTATCAGACAATTATATCTCATTGTTGAATGGATCCACAAGACAGCCACTGGCTATTTTACTGCATATTTGTTTGTACAAATGATCGTAAGTATTTAGCTGCGGTCGTTAGTGGTTCCATCAACAAAGTTTTTTTTTTGTTTTTTTTTTGATGTGCCTTGTTGAAAGGCTTTATTTGTCTTAGTGCTTCAGAAGAAGGCTTCGTGGTCTCTAAAGAGAAGCGTTTTTGGTCTCCGAAGAGAGGCATTTTTGGTCTCCGAAGAGAGGCAATTTTTGGTCTCCGAAGAGAAGCAATTTTTGGTCTCCGAAGAGAAGCAATTTTTGGTCTCCGAAGAGAAGCGATTTTAGCATTTCAGCTCTGGTGAAGTGGGCCTCCGAAGAGGAGCATTTTGCACTTCTACGCTGGTGAAATGTGCCTCCGAAGAGGGCTTTTTAGCATTTCATCTCTGGTGAAGTGGGCCTCCGAAGAGGAGCATTTTGCACTTCTACGCTGGTGAAATGTGCCTCCGAAGAGGGCTTTTAAGCATTTCATCTCTGGTGAAGTGGGCCTCCGAAGAGGAGCATTTTGCACTTCTACACTGGTGAAATGTGCCTCCGAAGAGGGCTTTTTGATTGCCTGGAAGTTACTTTCTCATGGTTGGATGGATCCACGGGGCGGACGCAAGTTGCTTGATTGGATGTTCGTTTGCACGAACGATCGTAATCAATTAACAAGGGCCCTGTTCCTTCAGCTTGGGAAGGTGCCCCTTCGGTGGTTCCACTAATCTTTTTTGATTGAGGAAAGCACTTTCATTTTTTGGCGTGCCTCATTATAGGGCTTTGGTTGGCTTCCGGAGAGGAGCTTTGGCTGATTGGTGTGCCAGGAAGGTTGCGTCTCAGGGGCGAGTGGATCCACGGGACGGACGCAAGCTGTCTGATCGGATGCATCACGACCAGTTAACAAGGGTCTTGTTCCTTCTTCTTGGGAAGGTGCCCCTTTAGTGGATCTTTCGGCCCTCTTATTGAGAGGCATACCTCCTTGTGGCTGCTTCCATGTTTGCCGGCCCATGTTTCCTCATCATCTGCTCATCAGCAATCCTTTATTATTGTTTCCAAGCACATCTTCCTTTCTTTTGCAAGTAAATTGCTTTATCCAAAGAAGTGGACTTCACTGTTGGATGACTTCACGGGGCAAACGCAAGTTACCTAATTGGATGTCTGTTTATACCGACGATCACAACCAGTTAACGAGGGCTTGATACAATGGAGTCGCCAACTTTTTATGCGAAGTTCTTCTTGTAGGGGATTTGAATCTGGAATTTTTTGTTGCTTGGTATTTGCTTAATAAGTGATTTATAGGGCTCGCTTGGCCTTGTGACGAGTAAGCCTTGTTTTAATGTCCTGCAATTTTGAATCGACATTTTAGCAATACATTTAAAGTATTTACATATCGAAATAAAACAGGCATCATAAAATAGTAAAGAACATAAGATTCATAGTTTTTCATTGTTCAATCATACTGACTTCTCAGCAGTTTACAATGCAAAAGTTACACATCCATTATCATTTTACAAATTTAAGGACTGTTGTTAAGTAAAACATGGATGTAAGTAATTGTTGTTGCAGAATCTCCGGATTGGATTTCAATTTCTACCGGATTCGTAGTTTTTGAATTCATATGCCAAAGAAAATAAAGGATGCCCCAACTGCAGTTTTATAGGTAATCAGCAATCGTCCCAATTTCCGCTTGCTGGGTATGGACCTCCTGTGACAACATTAAT
This sequence comes from Allium fistulosum, assembly GCA_030737815.1. Taxonomy (NCBI): domain Eukaryota; kingdom Viridiplantae; phylum Streptophyta; class Magnoliopsida; order Asparagales; family Amaryllidaceae; genus Allium; species Allium fistulosum. The sequence goes on along the minus strand of CM060905.1, from coordinate 717,334,762 downwards.
GATAATTTGTTCGGACTCTTGCGCTGCTGTGTTATTGCGAGAGCCGGATTGAAGGGTTGGATGTTGTTGCCCCTGAGTGGATGAGGTTGGATCGACTCCGCTTTTCTTTACATATTGTTGAAGTTTACCCTCTTTCAGCAATTCTTCAATCACATTTTTTAATTGGCGACATTAGTCAGTGTCATGGCCAGGTTGATTGTGAAATCGGCAGAATTTCCCATTACGCACTACGCCTCTTCTCATCTCAGGTGGCTTAGGATAATTGACAACATCTTTCGTTGCGAAAAAGATGTTTTCTGGTGTGTCAGTTAAAGGAGTAAAATCTGAAGGATTAAAGTGGCGGAGTTTTTTGTCATTCCCCTGGTTCTTTCATCCATCGTTTTCCCTTTTCTGATTCCCAGAATCTCTTTTGTTAGAAGCAAGATTATTATTGTTGTCCTTAGCTATCACCACCTTTGCTGGTGTGGAAAGATTTTCTAGGCGCATGAATTCATCGGCCTTTTTATAAAAAATTTCAAGCGAGTTCGGTTCCTTCATCTTTAGCCATTTTCTAAATTCACTTGATTTATCGACGGCTCGCATCAAGTAAGTCAGGATCATTCGCGACTCTGCATTATCCACTTTGGCTAGAGTTATATTGAAACGGCTTAGGAAAGATTTGATTGATTCTCCGGGGGCTTGTTCAAGATCAGACAGTGACATTATATCCTTAGCTTTTGAAGCGTATAATCTGAATTGTTCTTTGAAATTTCGCGTTAAATCAGAGAATTGATCTGCAGACCAAACTGGAAGCTTCGTGAACCAGAGTAGAGCTACACCTTCCAAGTACACTGGAAAGTACCGGCACTTAATCTCATCTGATGCTCTTGCACCGGTCATATGCCAGTCGTACTTGTATAGGAAATGATTAGGGTCAGTAGTTCCATTATAGGCCGGGATTGCCGGAGGTGTGAATTTCCTTGGGAATTCTGCTTTCAGGATTCTTTCGGTAAACGGAGTCCTGCTTGGTGCAAATCCCCAGTCACTCTCATTTTCTTCCCTTTGCATGCTCTCTTTCATGATTTGGCCAATCATCTCTGATAGGTACTCTTTATCGTTTACAGTCATTACCGGGCAGGCATCAGTCCTTCTCTCGAAAGTTTGCCTGGGCACATGTTCGTGAAGAGTTGGTTGCGGCATAGAACCTTCAGCTTGGAAAGGTGGCATTTCGGCAAAGGTCGTTTCATGGTTTTCTGGCTGACGATTTGCCCCAAGTAGAGCATTCAGTCTATCCATCATCAAAGTGTTTTGAGTTTCAATTTGATGGTATAATCCCGAAACTATGTCGTCTAATTCGGCCCTTGTGATTCCAACGGTAGGATCTGGCTGATTTGCAGTTGGGGAAACGGAGGTCCCTTCATGAGCATTCCCAGATTTGGCAGGTCTACCTCTTTTTCCAGGAGCCATTTCTTCAGTTAAACTTTTGATCTTTAAGGAGATTCTTTCAATAAGTCTTTGCGAAGTAATGGTGAATGATCACCCTGAGTTCAATTCTCAGTGAAAGCACCAAAATGTTAACGTTAAAAAGTGAACGCTAACACCCGGTGTGTGTAATAGAGTTGTAAAAGCACCACCCGTTGGTACGGGAACAGAATACAAGCTGAAAATAGCAGTAAAGCGGTAAAAAGACAACAAATTTATAGTGGTTCGGCCCGTAATTGAGCCTACGTCCATTTTATAGTCTTTTATTGTTGATTCGGTTACAATTTGATACAATATTCTTCAAAATACAATACAATTTGATCACAAAAACACCCTTGACTACTAGCTCAAACTTCGATGATGAAACTTGACGAATCCTTGTTGGATGTATGAAATTCCTCTCGAAGCTTCTTGTAGTGTCTTGAGTATTTGGAGATCTTTATGTGTTGGATGAGTTGAGAGTTCGGCAGAGTAACGATGCTTCAAGAAATGATCGGCCCAAAAGTCCCTTTCATGTTGAAGGTAGGGGGTATTTATAGGAGATGAATTCTGGATAGAAGTTTATCACCAAGTGATAGGTCGGCTACGACCCAAGGTAGGTCGGCTACGACCCAAGGTAGGTCGTAGATCGTAAGTCGGTGACAGCATAAGGAGTCTGACTTACTTCGGCTGCCTTTGATTCTTCTGCACAAATTGATAAGTCGTGCATGACTTAGTATAAGTCGTGAGTCGGTAGCGACCTAAAAGATGCGGCATTGCCTTCGTCTCCTTAGGTCGTATGCGATCTAACATAGGTCGTTGATCGCTCTAAGCTGTTATATCTCTTAAGTTGCTAGGTCGCAACTTTCTTTAGATCGTATGTATTTAGGTCGTTAACCCCTTTAGATCGTGACTCCCTTAACTTGTTAGGTCGTCCAGACCTTTAAGTCGTAGATTTCTCTTAAGTCGGTATGTCATAACCTGCTAAGTCGTTAGGTCGTAAGTCCTCTTAACTCGATCCACATCTTAAGTCGTAACTCTTAAGTCGACATGCTTTTTAGGTCGGCATGGAGTTAACTCGTTAGCTTTTAGGTCGTGGACGACTTAAGCTAAGTCGTGAGTCCTCTTAACTCCTTAGGTCGGTAACTTCTTACAGTAGTTAGGTCGGAGCTTCCCTTAAGTCGTTAGGTCGGCAACTATTGGGTCGTTAAGTCGTAGGTCGTGAATCGCGAACAAAAGAGGATTAACATACCCTTTCGAACAGGTTGCTGTAGTGAGAACTTTCTCGGGTCAACCTTTTGACCCAGTCGAAATGATTAATTTCCTTTCCTATCAGCCTTTCGAACTTGCTGAAATAGTTTGGTCTTTCCTTCGAAAGACTTCCTTTCGAAGCAGTTGTAGAACGCAGATGGGCATCTCTAAGAATCCAGGATTCGGGTTGGGTTTAGTGGGTTTTGACCCTGTCAAAGGCTGTTTTTTAGTAAATAAGGCTTGTGGTCTGGGATCTGAAGTAAATCCAACTGAGATTGAGGTTTCGACCTTGTCAAAAGCTGTAGTCTTAAGTGTCTTGGGTTTGAATTGGGAACTAAGGGTTAGAGTAGACTGGGATAAGGTTTCGACCTTGTCGAAAGTAGAAGTCTTATAGAAGGTAGCCTGGAGTCTATCACTAGAGTTACTTGGATATATAATGATCTTGATCAGGTTGGAAGAGCCTTCCAACGTGGTTGACACCTGGAAAAACACAATGAGTTCTGATAATAATGCTTTGAAACAACTAAATAATCAAATATGCAAATACCTTCCCCTTTTTCAGCACAAAGAAGCCTTTATTACTCAATTTCCCCAAATCAATTTACAAATTAGGGTTTTACAGCTTTTTGATTAAGAAAGTACAAGTTTAGAATGACTGAGTTCAGATTCTTAGAACTAGACCCCTTGGGTCTTATTTATAGATTCAAATAACCACCTTTCAACCTCAATGCTTTCGACCATGTCGGAAGGTGGCTGCCATATTGCCTTTAGAACGCTTCCACCTCTGTCGAAAGGGTAGGTTGCGTCTTTCTTCTCTATGTTGCTTTGTAGGAGCTTTCAATCCTATCGATAGGCTTTATCCAGTAGTTTCAAAGGTGTTGCAGTACAGATGGTTTCGACTCTATTAGTTGCTTCTTAACTTCTGCCTGAGACTTGATGCGAAACCTCCTTGGATAATAATGGCTTTGACCGGTTCAAAAGGCTTGGTTTGGCTTTCGAAAGGGTTGCTCTGGCTAATGCATGCTTCTGAGTGGTTTGAGTGTAGGCGAAACCTTTGGTTTCGAATGGTTTGGCGCGTATATGAAGGGTGGCCGTTCCTTGTCTTTGAAAGGTGTAGCTTTGACTCTTTTAAAAGGTCTTCGAGCATATGGAATCGTCTGCTTTGAAAGGTGGTCACTGAAGCGGAACGGTGCTTTCGACCCCTTCGGAAGTTTGAGAATCTTCTGGGCCTTGACTATAGCATCCTTTCGACCTCTTCGAAAGGCTTTAAAGCTTTTGGACTTTTGCTATAGCATCCCTTCGACTTCTTCGAAAGGTCTACCTAGAGCCTCTTCCGCTTGTTCTTCTTTGCTCAAACTTGTTTCGACTTGGTCGAAATGAATTTTAGTAGTAACATTATCAATGTTCTATAATTAGTTAATGTATTTATGAAGATTTATAAAGATTTAATAACTTGAATCATAGACTTTAAAATAGAAATTTCTAAGGCATGTGTATCTACTTAATAGAACATTATTTTATATAAATTAATAGAACAACGTATACCTTATATAGAATAATTATCATGATATCTTTAAACTTGGTATATTCATATTATTGATTTGTTTGATCTATACATATTTGTATTTTGATTAAACCGTTTTACCATCTTTCCTGATTTCACGTCTCTTATATATATATATATATTGATTTTAGTGATATGAGTGATTCACCATTGCTATGGATTTGATTGGTATTTTAAGGTGATACGGTGATGCCATCCTTTCAGTTTGATTTATTGATATTTATTCTATGTAGCGAGAAATCTGATAAACGGGTTAGTGATACCGTTTGGTATGAGACTTTTGGTAACACTTTTCCGGTTATTCTTTGGACTCGTTATATGAAATAAAGGAGGGTGAGTGAGATGTATGAGCACTGAATAAATGGACTAGTAACACATGGTGGTATGGGACGCCGTTGTGTTATTTATTCAGTTACACTTTTGCTCATGGGTGACACTCAATACAGGTTATGTCGTGTGTGACTCACCGCGGTGAGTATTTATGGAGGCTACTTGTTAGCGACATAGATTTTGTACGTTATATATTTATCCACCTTAGACCGACTCACTTTATGTTTCGGAAGTGAACCAGATTGGCCAGTATCCACCCTACCGACCTGATCGCGGAGTCGCACCCCAGATCCACGACACCATTGTTGTTTATAGTATTTGATGCGCATTACGAGATTTGTATTGGCTGCCCCTTGTGTCGCGTAGGCTAATAGTCAATTACCATAGGGGCACATGTCGGTAGTCGTGGTCAAAGAGGCTATGCGTTGACGAGCCTATGGTGGATCATTGTCACGATACCGAGAGAGGAGAGGTAATGGTAACCGATGACTGTAAGAGTCGTGTCATACGGACCACATGTGGCTCCTGGAGCAAGCAGACGTGCTGTCAGTCTCCCATATGGTTTCGAAAGATGTAGATGTATGGATATGTGGGTAGTAGATGGACCTATATTATGTATAGATGAGACTATACCCGAGACTGTGTCCAGAGTATGGTCAACCCTGTATCGTTCTTAGGTAGACGGCCTATCTTTTACATGTAGGTGACCTACTTATTATTGATTATATTTGGATATTGATATGAGCTAGCTCAATTCTTTCTTATTGATTCTATTGATTTGATATTGGTATTTTATAATATGAGATTGAGAAAGATAGTGAGCATTGTTTTATTACTGCCCAACTTCACTTAAGGATGTCTCATTATTGATTATTTTGGATTTGATGTTGATTTCCGAAAATGTATGATTTACTCATTTATATTAATTCTATGATTTCTGATTCAACATATTTGTATATGGGTGATGACATCTTTTGATATTATTGTTGGTTGCTCTATATCAAATTTAGTTATATGTAAGGTATGCCTTGATAAATATCTAATGTATTATATAGATATTTCAAACATACATTTTTATACTTCTTTATCCAATTTGACATGCTAGTTGATGTTTTGAGCATCTTTAATTATGATATTATATTGCTATTTCTTGTACACGCTATTAACCTTATTTATAATTCTTATTAGACATAGTCTGACCCATGTGTTATTTTATAATGCTCGGGTCGGTCCGAGACTCTTCAGGTACATTGAAGACTTGACCAGCATGTATTTTATTGGGCTTAGAGGAGTATTATATTAGGATGATCACATGATATTTGTATGATATTGATTCACTGTATATATATATATATATTTATAATTGACATTGAATTATATTGTATTCTTATAACTTTATTGTATTATATATTATATATTATCGATGCGATTGACTCTGTGTTCTCTGTGATTTACTATATATGATGTATTTGTTCTGTCCTTGAGGCACGCATGTTTATTATTTTGTACCGACACTATGTACGTACCGATGAGTTTATATTTGATGTTTTAATACGCACCAGTGTTAGTCCAAGAGGATATCCACGTGTGTACCCTATATAGCCCTCATTCTCCGTATTATCTGACAGTATTATTCAGTAATACTCTTGAATAGTATGGATATAGAGGTGGGGTGTTACAAGATTTTGATTTGATCACGTCATTTTACTAGTGTACTGCATTTTCCATTAAAAAAATATTAATGTCTGTTTAAAGCTAGATTGAAATTCTGCTTTTGCAACAATTTTGGAAACTCAGGATTCAACCAAAAATTGCGTTCATTTAAATTGTTATAGATAAAAAGAGGAATAGAGAAGGAAAGCCAAACAAACCAAACCAAACCACACCCCTTCCTCCCTCCATACCCCACCCCACCCACAAACCCCCAAACTAAAATTGTGCATCGATTATCCTTTGGGCTCCGTTTTGGAGTTTTATAGTATTAATTATGAGAGGTTTTGATAGCACATGTTTTGACCGTTAATGATCATAGTGATTTTGATTGGGTTATACGAAGTATTGTTATAATCGATCAATCCATGCTTAAGAGTTTAACATACAGTGGTCGTAAGAATGTTTCACAAATGTAATATTACATATATTTTCTTTTATTTAATCTCTAATTTAATTTTGAATGTGAACATTAATTTTAAAATGATATAATTGAAAAAATACTAGAATCTCTCAAAACACCCTAATTGGATTGGTTCACGGTTAACATCAAATTTACACTAGGACTGTTTTCACCGTTTTTCATTTTTATAACTAATGGAACCATCCATAAATAAAGTTACAAAGTTTTGATACGAACATATAGAACCTGTCAAAACCGTGCAAACTAGAGCAGTTGTGGTAATGGTAAATTTACCATTAATATATATTACTAGTCAATCAGTTATCATTTTTGAGTGAAATCGGTATGCCGGTTTAATCAATATGATAACGGTAAATTAACCATTTTCTACAGTAAATCATCGGTAACACTTTTTTAAAACCAGGGGTAATGATAAATTTACTAATCAATTTATAACACACGAATATTCATGGAATATGCTTTATTATAGACATTTTGAACCGGTCAAATAATTTAATTTAGTTCAGTAACTTGGATCAAATAATGCGGACTAACACTGTAAATTGCATAAAGAAGCATTTTATCGGGCAAAACATCTTATCGAACGGTAATTTATCATTAGGTATGCTGGTGTACGGTACACCTGCAAATCGGTGTCCATGCGTAATTTTAATTTACTAATAAAAATGATACGGCAAAACCTCCGACGATAATATTGCAGCTAAACCAAGTTCCATCCACGGTAAAACCCTAATTTTGCCCCCGATTTGAAAATGAGCGGAAGCAAGAAAAGCAAATCTCGGAGAGGAAAAAGAAAACGATTGTCATCGCAGTCTGTGGATACGGAGAATGTAAATATACAAAGCGCTACAACTGAGGATAGTAGTAATTCCAAACGCTTGAAATCATCTAGAGATGCTTCCGTTTCTGCTAAATCTGTAGTTTCACGCTCCAAAAACAAACCCAGTTTTCTTGACAAGGCATGTTTGCGAGCTTTTATTTATTTATTTATTCGGACTATGTATTTTATTGTAGTTTCTGCATAATCTATAAGCCTTGATGAATTAGTGTTGAAAAAAAATTACATAGGCCAATGAATTTTTTCCTTCTTATATTGTAGCAGTAACCAATAAAATTTGTTACTGTTGGCTGCAAAATAAGAGAGTAAATATTAGCCCAACGTGCGACTAAACCTTCCCTCGGTCTTTGTACAGTTTTGATTTATTCCTCATTATGTGTAGTGTTGGGGGAGCTGTATGAAAATGTGATTAGATTTGTTGGTTTCATAATCGGCTGTATGAAAATTGGATTAGATGTGTAGTGTTGGGGTTGTATGATAATGGTATGAAAATGAAAAGAGTAGGAGCATGTTTAACCACTGCTTAGAAGTACTCAAATCTACTTGTAAGGGTTCGACAACTTTATAGGAGCTTACAAAGCGACTTATAAGTAGAATTGCGTAAAATAACAATTTGTTGCTTATGAGTTATGAACAAATTTCATAAGTAATTTTGATTAATTTTTTTTTATTTTAACTTAAAAGTCTCCAAACACTTATACTTATAAGTTACTATTTACATAACTTATAAATCACTATTTAAAACTTTTTTTAAGGAATTTTGTAGTAAGTTATTGTCAAACATGCTCTAAGCCTCATAGACGAGTAATGAGTTCAATATATTTTCTATTTTTGTACAATCTATTTCTATTTTGTACAATATACCATTTTCTCTTGGCTATATTAAAGTGATACTGGTCACAACACAAATCACTAAGGGGGTAATTTTTTTAAGGGGACACAATGGGTGTTTTAATTTTTTAGATTACCTACAAAATAATACATATCACGAACAGTCAACTTTGCGATCATCCTACCCTTAAAACCACTAAATTTCCTTTCTTCTTCATCGTGGATATAGTCAATTCCATAAAAAGATTGAACCCAGTCTAGATCCAAATTTCAATCTAGAAAATTTCTTAGGTCAAGATCATCAAAGATGTATTTTTAATATGAATAAAATACATCTTTGGACATTTGACGAAATATTGTAGAAGTATGATGGACCCAAAATGTGTTATGTTACAACGCACATTCCTCCTCTCTCCTTTGCAAAATATTTGGAATATGTAAAATAAAAAAATTGTTTATCTATTGTTGGACTCTATAATGGTGGGTGTTTGGACCACGGTTGATTATGTTTTAAGAAGCATTCTCGTCGTGTCATCTACAAAATTAGTTGTAATCTAGGAAAAACGACATTGTTGAAGGGGTTCCAAAATAGTTAAGAAAAGCAAATTTTAGGAAAACTCCATCCAAAATTTTATGGGGTATCACTGTATAAACTATATTAATTGAACTACAATATTGTCCCATTGTATTTTTAATAACTACAAACGTAACAGAATCGTATGATTTTGAATCCATAAAATGTGTTTGATATAATGGCAAGAAAAAGAAAATTATTCAAAGTTTAAGTGATTTGTTAGTTGAGGCTAAAAATGAAATTAGTGTTTAGATTATAAGAGGAGATCAAGTATCAGTGGAACAGCTCGGAACAATCAAGTTAAAAAATAGCTTCCCTCTTAACAATTTTTGGAGCCCTTTAGGAAAACATTTGGCTTCTATGTGCAAAATATCCATGTACATAATTTCTCCACTTGATTCCGTTGTGAGAATTACAAATTATAATCAGGGCTTAGAATTGATTTAGCTTTGACGAATAACCTAATGGCAATTTAAAGAATAAAAATGTTAACCGCGAAGGGGTTTATCAAACCACGCTAACAAATAATCGTTTATTACATTTTTTAACATCCCTTCAATAATTTTTGGTGTCCCTTAGTAAAGTATTTATTTTTTAGTCTGATATTTTTATGGGAGTTAAGAGTTGCGATGTATTCACAAAATGTACAGATGAAAGTAAGATTGGCTGGAGGTCATTTTCGAATGCTAAATGAGAAACTCTACACTTGCAGGTATTCTTTTGGCATTTCCTCGGATTATTTTTTGAATGTAATGACTACTTGAGTAGGAAATATTATCTATCTAATTCATACGCAATCAGCTTGTGGTTCACAATCAGCTTTATGGTCAAGTATAACTCAACCGTTTAAGTTCACTGTATGTTCAAGTTTAATTGACAGTCAGATGTTGAAACATCATTGTTTGGGTTATTTTCACTGTTGATCTTGTTTAGGTATTTGCAACATTAAGCTCTTTATTTTATCCAAGTCAATATTATTTGCCAATCAGCTACAATTTTTGCAAACTGGTTCTTAATAACAATTAGTAATTTAGCATTTATTTGTTAAGTGATAAGGTAAATCCTGTTATTGTAGTTTGATTTCAAATTCTACCTATCAATAAGTTAGTTTCATCACCAAAGTAGACATCTAATAGGAGAGTGTTATCCTTGATGTAAAAGGATTATGGTTTATTTTATCATTTTTCTGTTGCCATTAAGGTTTATTCCAGGTTATTGATGTTTAAAAAAAATTGTATGCTGTAAAAAGAAATGTTATTAAGCTGTTTTACATGCTAGTTATTATCATAATCTCATTTTAATCCTAGTGTAAATTTTGGTGCCAGTTTTTTTCACCTCTGCTTGGTATTGCTTTAGAATATGCAATGCGGTTATAACAATGTTTTATTTTCCTTAGTGTAAGAACAATATTAAAATATTATTATTTATTTGTTGTCTTCTTTTTGTCAGTGGAAGTGAAGCTTTCAGTTTGTTCAAGAATGATCCAAAGCTGTTTGATGTAGTAAGTGTTTTTATTTTTTATTTTGTCATCGTCGTGATTACGTGTCTCCCCAAAAGAACACAAAAAGAAATGATTACTTCACCTGTATAAATGATTTGTCTAGTCAGTATTATTAGTTCATCTATTTTTCATGAAAGCCTTGAGAACCAAGCTTAACTTATAAAACAAAGTTTGTGTTCCAACCCACAACATATATTCAAAGGCTATTCATATGGTTCATGTCCGCTTGAATTACGTCTATTTGAATTGGAAATTTTTTTATGTCAATTAGTTTAAACCATTGTCCTTCAGATAGTTATTCTGTCATTCCCATATGATACTTGATTGTCCGCCCATCAATACTTTATTGCTAAATCCAAATTTCATAGACAATTAGACTTTTTGCAACAACTTTAGGAATACTTTTCTACAATTCTAAACATATTGTTTTGCGAAATGGAAAGGAAAATGTTATCTGTATTATTAATTCATGAACTTTAAATTAAGTGAATATAAATTTAATATATCATCCCTAAAATCTGCTTTGTAAAATCGGGCCATAATAATAAAAGTATAAATTATCGTATGTGGCATAATATTGAGGGTAAAATTTTCACATTTAAGAACAATCAACATGAAAGATATGTCAAACCCTCACAATATAACTGACAAGCACAATCAACTCATCATAGAAGCATATAAGCATAACCGGGCATCATATCCAGAATGTGTACAAAACGCTGTTAAAGTCACCAAACATATGCCTATATATGGTCATCATATGATTGTCTAATGGCTAACTGTATGCAATGCCACACACACATAAAGCAAATTAGGTAGATAACTAGTGCACCCCTGCCACACACTACTCGTGCCACACACTACACGATCCCAAGTCCTCACACATTATATGCAATGTAAACATATCACTGTATATGCGTAATCATAAAAATCATCATCATTGAAGAAGTGGATCATCGATTCATTGTCCTATCACCTCATGTGACATTGTCACGATCACCGTGTCTAACCGCTTGCAAAAATTAACATGTGATATGAAATCATAAGCAACACAACTAACCGTTTAATAAATATTGCATTAATCTGCTCATCCATTTCATCGCCGTTCTATGTTATTAAAGCACACGTCTGGACGTAAAAAAGCTCTAGGCGGGCTTTTCTCTTCTTCAAAGCGCCGATGATGTGCAAGGCACCAGAAATACATTTCAGGTGTTGAAGCGTCAAAAAATCGAGGCGCCGATAAAAGCATGTTTAGTTGTTAGTTGAAAATTTTTGGGCTTCAGCCCAAAATCGAGCCCGATAGTGGCATATTTTGGCAATTGTTGAACATATTAGGGCATCAATTTGCACAACATTAAAAAAATCAATCGGGAACTGTCGATCGATCTCGACCAATATTCTGTCGCCGCCGACGACTCAGATCCACGACCCTGCTCAGACTGCCGCCTTCACCTCTGTCGAATGGGGACTTCCAAATCAATCTTTGATCAACTTTTTAATTTTTACTTTGAAGTCTGAGATATAAAATTATAAACTAATTTAAGTTTTAAGTTAGTTCAAAATTTTAAAATTTAGTTTAAATATAAGTTTATAGTTCAAATTTAAAGTTTAGTTTAGTTTAAGGTTTAGTTTAAAGTTTGAATTTTAAATTTAAATTATGAGGTCTAAAGTTTAGTTTAGTTTTAACTCAAAACTATTTTAAAGTTTAGTTTAAATTTAAGGTTGAAGTTAAAAAGGTTTAATCTTAAATTGAGAGTAAAATTTTAAGTTTTAATTTGAATTAAATTATAAGTTTCAAATCTAAAGTTTTAAGTTTTGAGTTTAAATTGAATCTAAAGTTTTAAAGTTTTAAGTTAAAATTTTGAATTGAATTTAAAGTGAAGTTTTAATTAAGTTGGGTTTTAAAGCTTTAAGTTCTAAAGTTTTTAGTTAAAATTTTAAATTGAATTTAAAGTTTTAATTTTAACCTAAATTTTAATTTTAAAGTTTAAAATTTAGAAGTTATAATTTAAAATTTTAAAATGAATTTGAAGTTATAAGTTTTAATTTTAAGTTTATTGTTTAAAGTTTGAAGTTATAATTTTCAAATTGAATTTAAAGTTTTAAAAGTTTTAATTTTAAAATGGATTTAAAGAAAATGAATGTTGTAGTAGTCACCAAGTATTGTGCTGTTTTTGGTGTTGTAGATTTAAGTTGTGACTTGTTGATTTGGTTTGAAATGAATGCATGATGCCTTCTTACCAATATTGTATGTATATGCAGTTTTTGAAGTCCAAAATTTAATTTTAGTAACACTTTTGAAGTGCAGTTTTTTTTCCTCTTGTGCTGAATTCAGAAAAAGCGACGCTAAAGGCATCCAAAAATGCGCTAGGCATCAGCCTAGGGCTTTTTGGGACTTTTTCGCCTTGACAACTTTGTCGTAGTTGTCCCGAGAACACAATTATGTTTTGCTTCTACACCTGAATGCCATAACTTTTCATCTATACTTCGATTCTAGCATTCTTCCATTCTACCAGAAGCTTTCAAAATGCTTTATGTGCTTTCTAAATTTTACAGCAATTCGATAATCTATCGACATTTGGTGCAATAATTTGAGGTGCACATTAAATGTCAAAATCTAGAAAATTGCAATTATATTTGATTATATATTTCATTGTCTGTCCAAATTGGATCAACTATGATCCTTTAGACTTAACTTAGGGCAAAATCATGATAAACAATTCTCGGGTCAAGTCAAGGTGTCATTTTTTGAATTCATCTCAAGCAGAATCTAATCCATTTCAATTAAAACCTAACAATTTACTAATTTTTAATCACAAGTATAATCAAAAATCAAATGAGTCAAACACAACCAACATGGTTATCTCCAACCAAACACTCAAATAAACATTTTTAGCCTTACACTTAAAACATTGACAAGAGTGTCAACATGAATTCTCTGCACCTACTATCTTGCAAATCGCTCACATCCACACATACACAAGCATACAGCCATCAACTTATCACAAAAGACATGTGCACATCAATCAAGTATACATTATAACAACATAACAATATCTCAAATATCAATGTATGTCAAAACGACTTCAACCTTGGTTTGATGAACGATTTTCCACCTACGCTAATGCTCTAAAAAGCAAACACCATCGTAAAACCTTCAAAACTGAATGTAAAACTTTACAAATGAATCACACTTTCTCTAACAAGCCCAATGCTGTAATCGATCTCACTCGGAGCTAAAACTTGTCAAATACACTCAAACCAATTTTGTGGGCTATGTATGAATTTAATATATATGAGGGGCTTTCACAAATTTACCTCTAACAATAGATTGCTAATTCTTAAAAATCAGGCTTTACTCGCAAATTTCTCCTACAAAATAATATTCATGTTCATCACTAATTTCTCACTGTTATAGCCCGTTGCGACAAATTTGATAAATGCAAATTGGTTCCATATAGAAATCCACACTCAGAGACTCCAACATTGGCACATTTGATGCAATGTGGGCATCCGCACTCAGATGATATAGTTTTGGATTTCCAACCACCGGGGATGTTTTACAACCAAACACCATTATTGGTTTACGCGTCTTTTGAATTTACACTCATTGACATCAAAATCAGTTTTTTTTGTCCACTATTATCAGTGCTCTAATTTCCGACGACCTTAATCACTCATTTGGTCATCAAAAACCTCCAATTCATCGTTTACCAACGCTTTTACGCATCTAACAACACTATTTTGCTTCCCCAACATCAACCAACAGTAGAGAATTTCTTTTGTCGAAAAAGATGGTCAAAAGTGAACTAAATAAACAAAATTTGTTATTCACTGGAAAGTTTGAAGTATTCGGATTTGTGAATATGCAAAGTCAAGTTGAAGCTCCTGCTGCACTCAATAATCTTATAAAAAGTGGCACGATCAAGTTCCCATGAAAATGATTTTTTTTCCCTTCTTTTTCTTATTGTAGATTTCATGTCTTAATCACCATAAAGAAGGTTAAGTTTACGAGAAGATCATTTAGGATGAAGTGATAAATTGCAATGAAGGAATCCTCTCTAATAATGGGGTATTCATAGTGTTAGAGCAAGCTAACACTTTCTTTGCCCTTTTAACGATTTTATAGTGGTACTGAACGTAACTCAATCACTTTTTATTGCATGACGATGTTGTTCTACATATGTGAAGCATATAACACTATCTGAAATCTATTTCTTAAAGGTCAATATTATTAACTTACTTTTGTGTAATATCATCCACAATATTTTTAGTGACTACAAATTTACAATCACAATCACCTCTAAGAGGTTACAGTTATTTTGGCTACATTGACAATGACATCAGATGAATCTCAAAACGTTTCCGTACCACATCAATTGGTTAGTAAAAAATGGAAGCCATAATACTAATTTTTAATATGGTCCCTGGTCTGCTTTAATAAAAAACGGTTCGGTTCTGTTCATTTCGAAATCAGATTACTATGTAAATTACTTAACGCATGAATAATAAATTAACAAGAAAATTTGAATCATTCAACTAAGGAACACACATTCATCAACGAAAATGAAAATGCACTTAAGTGTATCATCTCAACAAACATAAGAGTATATAACAGTTTATGTCTTGATGACACGAAGTTCAAATGCATGAACATGCCATATTTTTAATGATTTTAAGTTGCAAAATTACAAAATAAATTCCATTAAAATTTGTAAATCTTAACAAGTGGTTTGATTCGGTATGAAATGGTTGATTCAATCGTTTAAACCACAACCAAACCATATTAAAATTGATCGTTCCGGTTTTAGATATTTGTTTTTATTAGACTATACGGTGTGATTCGTTTCCATATACCAGCGCGGTTTATGCCGACCCTTGCGTGTGTGCAAACGCTGTAGAGCTTAGATAATATTTTTTGTGAATGCGAACTCATAAGTTGTTTTCTTATGTAATCATGAAGACGTGGTATTATTACCCTCCATAACTGGCTCCATTTCTTATTTTTGAGAATTTTCATTATTCAAGCTGGACTTGACAGTACACTGTAGATAAATCCCCGTATTTTGTTCTATGTGTTACTACTTTCTACTCACTTTTCCCCCCTTTTCTGATTAAGCAACTAGTCTAAGTTTATGGTGTAGATGGAATCCAAAATCTGAATTGCAATCTGTGTCAGTGTATGCTACCGTTTTTCTTTTCTTTTGAAGCATTTTTCAACGCAATTTATTCTGCACTGTTAGTACCATACAGGATATCTTGAGCAAATGGCCCGTTGGCCAGAGCAACCTGTGAACATCATTATTAAATGGCTGAAGAGCCATGATTCTTCTTTGGTTGTAGCTGATTTTGGCTGTGGTGAGTAGAAGCTGAAAATTCGTATTGCAGCAAAATAGATTCTGTTAAATTTATCTAACTGTCAATTTCGCAGAGTGGCAAAACAATTGAAACTAAACCTATCTTTAAATTTTGGTACCATATGCACACCCTGTTTGCTTATTTATAAAACTGCATCAATTAGAAATTACAAGGAGATGTATTTATTCTCGTGTTCTTAATCCCAATGCTAATAAATAATCATGACCATATTATCCTAGATGATTTTGTGTCATGTTGTCTTCCATAGAAATCATGCTTACTACATAAATAATCATGAACAAATTACTTTTCTTTTCAAGACTGTACTTTCTGGCAAACTATTTAGGGAGAGTGGTGAATCTGTATAATTAATCTTATTTCCAAGTTTGTCTACAATATCAACCTACTTTTTTCTTTAAATATCGTTAAGGTTGCTTCATTTTGAAATCTAGGCGATGCTATCCTTTTGGAATATAAACTCCTTTTCTAAAATGACATGTTTGCTGCTTCATTTTGAACTCTAGGAAATGCCATCCTTGCAAAAAGTGTAAGAAATAAAGTATTCTCCATGGATCTTGTCTCAAATGACCCATCAGTTATCGCCTGTGACATGTCTTCTGTAAGCTGTCTTCTTTCACAAGAGTTCTCTACAAATAACCCTTCTTTTTTACCCCACCTCACTGGAAAGAAAATTCCTGCAATATTTTCTTTCTGCAGACACCACTGGATTCAGCATCAGTAGATGTAGCTGTTTTCTGTCTTTCTTTAATGGGTACCAACTTCCCTAATTATTTGCAAGAGGCTGATAGGGTTCTTAAACCCAGGTTTTCTAACCAACCTTCTTTAATACTGTCATTTTAATTTTTTGTTTTAAAAGTTGATGCCTATTGATTTCTTTAACATCTCATTGGTCTGATCTGTAGTGGTTGGCTTCTCATTGCTGAAGTAAGAAGCAGATTCGACCCAAACAATGGTGGTGCTGATCCTGAAGTATTTTCCGAAGCAGTGAAAAATCTCGGCTTTAAATTGGTTTCTAAGGTTATTTATCTTTTACCCTTGAAAAAAAAAATTTGTTGTATATTTTCTGCTCATAACTTGAAATGTGATATGCAGGACTTCAAAAATAAAATGTTTGTTCTCTTCTATTTCAAAAAGGTAAACTCAACTGTTTCTTGCCTAAATTTGGATTTCAATAGCTTTATGCGAAATATGCATCTTTTACTAGGACCTGTCAATGGATACTCGAAAAATCGAAATCCATCTACATTCATTTCCGAAAAGCAGATAAATATCCAATATCCGAAAAACGGATACGGATGCGGATACGTAAACATCTACAACAACAACAACAACTAAGCCATTATTCCCAAACAAGCTGGGGTCGGCTAGAGATGGAACCCAAAACTAAATGAAAAAATCAATTTAAAAGTTGTAATAATAACAATAACAATAATAAAATAAAGTCAAATAAGTCAATTAATAATAATAACTAAGTAAAATAAAATGAAAATATATATGTATGTATGTATGTGTGTGTGTGTGTGTATATATATATATATAAGAGGAATGATAATAATAATACTAATAGCGATAATGATACTAATAGTAATATTAGTCAAAGGCCAAACCTACGGCTTAGGTTCATGTTACCTAGTCCTATAATCTAAAACTTATAAAACTCAACGTTCATGGTTTTGGTACGTGAATCGCTAACTTTCACTCGCTCTGATCCGTCACCAGCTCTTCGGATATACCTCAATCCTTCAAATCTCTTTTTACTACTTTCTCCCATGTCAACCTTGGTCGGCCTCTACTTCTCTTTAAGCATTCCAACACGCACAGGTGCCTCGGGCGGCCTTCGTTGAAGATGTCCAAACCATCTTAAGCGATGTTGAATTAGCTTCTCCTCAATTGGTGCTACTCCAAGTTTATCACGTATATCATCATTTCTAATTTGGTCTCTTCTTGTATGACCGCAGCTCCATCATAGCATACGCATCTCTGCTACGCTTATCTTTTGGATGTGTTGGCTTTTCGTAGGCCAACATTCTGCACCGTACAACATCGCAGGTCTGATTGCCGTTTTGTAGAACTTTCCTTTAAGCTTTTATGGGACCTTCCTGTCACAGAGAATCCCAGACGTTTGTCGCCATTTCACCCATCCCGCTCGAATTCTAAAACTAACATCTTCATCAATCTCACCATTATACTGCAACATTGATCGTAGATATTGAAAAGATTCCTTGGGAACTATTTGTCCGGCCAGAGTGACATCTCCATCCTTCCACCTGACACCGTTGAACCCGCACTTCATATACTCTGTTTCAGTTCTGCTAAGCCTAAATCCCTTTGATTCTAAAGTCTGTCTCTACAGCTTCAGTTGTCTAGCAACATCAATCCTACTTTCATCAATTAGCACAACATCATCAGCAAATAACATACACCAAGGAATCTTACCTTGTATACCTTTCGTAACATCATTCATCACTAGAGCAAAAATGTAGGGACTCAAAGCTGATCCTTGATGTAATCCTATGTTAATGGAAACGTCACTGGTTTCACCATCGCATGCTCTGACACTAGTCACAACATCATCGTACATATCCTTGATAAGTGTAATGTACTTTGTTGGGACTCTCTTCTTTTTCAGGGCCCACCACATCACCTTTCGTGGTACCTTGTCATAAGCTTTCTCCAAATCAATAAATACCATGCGTAGATCCTTCTTTTGCTTCCTAAACCTCTCCATAAGTTGTCTTATCAAAAAAATCGCCTCTGTGGTCGACCTTCCAGGCATGAAGCTAAATTGGTTTTTTGAAACACTTGTCATTCTTCTTAGTCTATGGTCAATGACTCTCTCGCAAAGCTTCATTGTATGACTCATAAGCTTAATTCCTCAGTAGTTTGTGCAACTTTGGATATCTCCTTTATTCTTAAAAATTGGAACTAGTATGCTTCTTCTCCATTCATCTGGCATCTTGTTTGATTTGAAAATATTATTGAACAACTTAGTTAGTCATGCTATCCCTGCATCTCCAAGGCATCTTCATACCTCAATGGGGATGTCATCAGGCCCCAATGCCTTGCCTGCTTTCATCCGTTTTAGTGCCTCCTTTACCTCGGATTTTTGAATTCTCCGAACAAAATGTCTACAGGTGTCATCAGAAGAGTCGTCTATCTCGATCGTAGTGCTATCACCTTCTTCATTAAATAGCTTGTCGAAATAATCTCTCCATCTAATTTTTATCTCCTCGTCCTTCACCAAAAGTCTATTATTGTCATCTTTGATGCATTTAACTTGGTTGAAGTCTCTTGTCTTCCTCTCGCGGAGCTTAGTTATCCTATAGACGTTTTTTTCACCCTCCTTCGTATTTAGGTTATGATATAGATCTTCATACGTCCGACCTCTTGCTTCACTCACCGATCTCTTTGCGTTCTTCTTTGCCACTTTGTACTTTTGCATGTTGTCCTCGCTCCTGTGATGATGTAAGCACTTATAGCATTCCTTCTCTTTGATAGCCTTTTGCACATCACTGTTCCACCACCAAGAATTTTTAGGTTCGCGTTTATTTCTTTTTGCTATCCCAAACACCTCGGTGGCCACTTTCCGAATGCGTCTTGCCATCTCATCCCACATGTGATTTGCTTCTTCTTTCATATTTCATGCCCCTTCTACCATCACTCTATCCTTAAACATCCGTGAGACGTCTTCTTTGAGCTTCCACCATCTCGTCCGACTAGTCTTGGCTCTTTTACCCTGTTGAACACGTATTCGGAGACGAAACTCAGATATCAAAAGCTGATGTTGTGAGACGACACATTCTCCAGGTATGACTTTACAATCTACACAAACTCGTTTGTCGTCTCTTCTAGTAAGGATAAAGTCAATCTGGCTAAAGTGTTGACCACTACTAAAAGTAATTAAGTGTGACTGTCTCTTTCTAAACAAGGTATTAGCTATCATGAGGTCATAAGCAATAACGAAATTCAATATTTCTTCTCCTTCTTGGTTCCTATTGCCATATCCAAAACCACCGTGCATTCTCTCAAATCCCCCACTAGTTGTACCAACATGACCATTGAAATCTTCTCATATGAAAAGTTTTTCGCTACTAGGCACATCTCTAGCCATGACATCTAGCTCTTTCAAAAAATTCCTCTTGACGGCTTCACTTAGACCTACTTGTGGGGCATAAGCACTAATGACGTTCAGAATCATTTCACTCACTTACAGCTTAACTAGGATGATCATGTCCCATTGTCTCCTAACGTCGACCACTCCGTTTTTAAGGTTCTTGTCAATTAAGATACCTACCCGTTCTTGTTACGCTCTTTTTCCGTGTACCATAATTTGAAGCCTGTGTTCTCCACCTTCTTCGCCTTTTGGCCCGTCCATTTGGTCTTCTGAACGCATAAGATATTTACACGTCTCCTAGTCATAGTATCAACTATCTCTCTTAGCTTTCATGTTAATGATCCTACATTCCAACTACCTAACCGAATCCTACTTTCATCGACTAGCTTCCTTGCCCTTCGCACCTGCCGAGTAAAGTGCGAAGACCCTTGCTCATTTATCACTACATCGGGGCGTCGATGCAGCGCGCCACTAAGGAAGTGACGACATAGCCCTTGCATATTTTTCACCATACCCGAGCCTCGATATGGCGGGCCACTAAGGGAATGACGACCCAGCCCTTGCTCATTTTTCACCATATCCGAGCCTCGATATGGCGCGTCGCTAAGAGGGTTACGCCCCAACGAAATATAATTAGGTTCCATTTCCATAAGAGAGGTTGAGGTTTTTACGTTGGCTCGTCAAGCCTATCACAACCCTCCTCCTTTATCCTGGTTTGAGACAGGCTGCATAGAGAACTACACAGGCGAAGTTCGGATACGAAAACATCTGTATCCGAAAATTGTTCTTTCGGTTTTTTCAACATTATAGTTTAAATTATGTATATTTTATTACAACAAAAGATATTTATTTATTGTTTTATTAAGCTAGAAGTTCATATTATACGCACTAAGTGCATATTAACTGCTCAAAACTATTTATTATTCTCATATTTGTTTATTTTTAACACTTCAATAATTAATAGGGTTGGAAATTTTTTTATGTTAAACTAAAATTGTTCATTTATGTTTCTTGATTTATCGGCCGTTAGCGGATATGATAATTATTCGATATCCGAAAATGATTTCGGGTATGGATTCGGATACGATACTATCCGCATTTGGAAGTATCTGTTGACAGACCTATTTTTTATAGTGCTTATGTTTAAAGATATATGATTTTTCACGGTTACTTTTTTATTTGTTTTTGACAGGAAGGTAACCCGAAGCCGAAAAAGAAAATAATTTGGCCTGAGCTGAAACCTTGCATGTACAAACGTAGATAATCAGTAAACCTACTGATATAATATCTATTTTTGTAAGATGGATGCACTCTAAGAATCTGTTGTGTTTAGGCTGCTTCTATATATTTTATATTTGTATCATGTTATGCAGAGTATGGGATGTAATTGTTTATTTGACTGTGGCTAAAATCTGGGCAACCATTGTGATGAATTTAATGTGAACTTTTATGTCTTTATCACTAGTAATGGTACCGTATTTTGTTGAACATTTGCTTAAGACAAAAAATCAGTGAAATGATAGATGTGCAGTTTAGTATGCTTATAACTGTCCGTATTTTGTTAAAATTTGCTTTAAGAACGCCATTCAAATTCAAAGCTCAATTCGAAATTTAAAAATGATGAAGATAATAATGGCATACGGTTGGTTAATTTATTCGATATTTTTTCTAGGGTTGTTACGGTTGCGGTAACCGTCGTTATTACCACCAACCGTAACCGTTGTTGACAGTTATAAATTCTTATAACTGTTACCGCAACCGTCTATGATGGTTAATCGTCGTATTTTCAATTTTGAAGCATGTCGTGCATGTATTTTTAATTATATGCATTATTGATGATAAATTGATACATCTCTAACTGTTTTTTGCAAATTTATTTATTTGTTTATAAAACGATCATTATGTATCTGTATGTTATTAGTTCGTTAAGACACATATTATTAATATGCAAGATATTCTTGTAACTTAAATTACTAATTTTTATATTTTAATGTTAAATATTACACAAAACAATCATGTACGGTTGGTATGGTTAACCGTGGTTTTCAAAATTTTCAACCGTTACCGTTATAGATGGCAACCGCATGAACGGTTGGTACGGTTGAGCGATTCAACCGTAACAGCCCTAATTTATTCGATGAATGCTATCGAAGTGCCAATGAAGTGCTATGCTTTGAAGTGATAAACCGACTGTTCTGATAATGAGCCTGATTCTTTACATAATGTAATGACAATGCTCTAAAACTGTACAAGGGCCTTTTCCAGTTAAGTCCTGTTTCCACGCACCGGTCTCCTTGCACAATCAAAATAGATGTAGGTTTCTATTCTCCCTATCCACTTCATCTCTAACATTCAACTAAAATTTCAAAAATTCATCGTTTGTCAATTAAATCTATTATTTAAAATAGAAAACCGAAAACTTGGCATGCAAACTTGGACCATCTGCAATGTAGCATTTCAAAGTACTTTACTTCTGTACGTACAAGTAGGTCTGTCAATGGTACGAGCTTCGGTCCGAGTCTGGTCCGAACCCTTCCTATTAATGAGGGTATGGATTTTGGCTTAATTATCCAGGTTTGATTCGGTTACTATTAGGGTCGGATACGGTTTTATCAAAACCAGGTCCGGCTAGGGTCTGATTCGATTATTAGTTTTTTGTCGTATCAAAACATGAGTATATGTTATTTGCGTATCATTTTATTTGTTTGCATGTAGATTTTTTTGCATATTTTTGTTGTAAACATGGCTACATCACCATCTAATTTGTATGTTAACATTGTTTGTGCATAAATTTTACAAAAATTGCAAGTTTAAAGTATGATTTTAACATAAATATTATGAGAGGTATGCGGGTACTACCCAGCGGGTTTAGAAAGCCCGATGAGACATGACCGGTTATTGGTATTGAAATACCTTGCGGGTTCGGGATGGGTTTGAGTTTTGTTTATCGCAATCGGGTTCGAGTTTTAAGATACTCGGACCGAACCCGGTCCATTGACATGCCTACGTACAAGGCCGACCCTTATACTGGGCAAGCTGATCAACTGCCCAAGGCCTGGTTTTCAAGCGGGCTCAAACTCAACTTTTTTTTATATAGTTTTGTTATTTTTTTGCATAAATTATTTGAAAACCCACCTACAAAGCCCATATAGAAACAAAGCCGCAGTAATTACTAGTTAGTCACGTTACTTTTAATTCCATAAATCACCTTGTCTTGTCTGCCCTATTTCTTCTCAATGCTCATATGTTTAATTTTACTGTATTCTACATTTATCAATTAATTTTGAAAGCTAGCAACATTTTCTCAAATCATACAGTAGCAACTAGCAAGTCAACAAGAATTTCAATTATCAATCAATTTTGAAGCAAGCTCTTCATCGATCAGCAAAGCTGATGATAATTTTCAATTTTTCTTTGTTTGTTGGTATGTTTCAACCTTCTTATCCCCAATTTCTTTTAACATATGTTGTGAAATTAGGTATTTGTATTTTTTACCAATTGATGATCGGTATACTACCAAGTTAAGGCATCACATGTCTGTATTGTGGTATATATTTTGATCAAATCAGCAATAATTTTACCAGTATTTTACGGAATTAAGGCATATGATGTACAATATTATATCAACAATATTTTTAACAATTGCTGATTAGTATTATTAACAGACATGTGATGTATAATACTGTCAGAATTTGTTAAAAAATACAATACTAAGAACTTATGGAACTAACCAAGTAGGTATAGTGCCTTAACTTGAAATTAAATCAAATCAAACTGTTAAAAATACAAAGATAAGGCAATATTTTTTGATCATTCTATTTGCACAGATTTTAAGGATTTTGGATTTATTTGTTGATATGAATATATGATTTGGATCTGTAAAATTATTGGTGACATGATTGACTATTTTGCATTAACATATTCTTGTGCTCACGTGGATGAGTAAACATACCATGATTTTGTAAATTTTGCAATTGAAATAGAAAGTTTATCTTGTGATATATTCTCAATTCCAAAAATACAGGATTTAGAAATAACTTTATTTACTTGAATATTTCTATTTCATTTAAGGTAATTGTATATTAATTGATTATTTGGATTAATCATTGTTTTCTTATAATTAATGAATTGCATGTTTCCAATGCATAACAATTCAATATTTACTATTTGCTTTAACCAAAGTATTTGAGGAAGAACATCAGCTAAGAAATCAGCTTCTATTGTTACTGAATATTAATTAGTTGATTTTATTGCTTTAATGGTTGAAATTATAAAACATCTTTCTGGAAGCCAAAAAAGAAAAGAGAAACGGAGACAAGAAAATATTGCTTAAAGTTTAAAATTTTCACTTAATAAATATTTTGACAAGTAATCAAATTTGTCAATTGAATCCAAGCAACAAATTAACTTAGTGAAAAGTGAAAATGATGCTAGTTTATTAAATCAATCTAAGAAACAAATGATTTATGAAGAATTAAACTAAAATAAAAATGAAATTGTAATGACTTGATATTTCAAACACTTCGTATTTAAATATCTAAATTATTTAAATATTTGAATATTAGATTTAATGATATGAAAATGGTTTTTAAAGCCTATTTAAATTCTTTTGAATAATAAATGATGATGATAAACTTTTAATTAATAGTTAATCTTAAACTTGTTTTAATAATAATTCTTTTTAGTTAATGTGTGAAATAATCATCCTTGTGAGTAATGTCTCGGATTTTGACGAAACTAGTATCATCGAGTTCGTAATAATGAGTTGTTGTGCGTCAACGAGTTTTGTAACGATCCGACGTTCCATGTGGTCATACGAGCTTGGAACGTACCACGATTTAATTAAGAGAATTAAAATAATATATATTTCACTATAAACATACCCCCTCACTTAACCCTTTCCCTCACTTCTCTCTTTCTTTTCCTTTCTTCACTTCAGTAACCAATTACAGTAGCTGCCACCCCTTCCCTCGATTAAATCCGAAGCCAAAATGGTCGAGAGAAGCTGTCATCAGATTCGTTGGACTTAGGGAAGCAAGGGCTTCAAATCTGTGTAGTCATTGAAGGGTGCGATAGTGGTCGATGTGGTTCATGTATTGGCAGTCGAAGCTAGGGTTGAGTCTTGGAGGAGCTGTAAGTGGTAATAAGCGATGGGATGAATGTTGTTGTGTTACTGGAGCGAAGGGGAGTGGGTTGGTGTTGGTCTAAGGTGGTGCGGCTACATAGTGGAAGGTGCGACATTTCATTTGTCGTGTGGTGGAACGTCAATCATGAGTAGCAGGGGATGGCGAAAGGTGAAATTGAGGGTGCCGTTGAACTCGTGTTGGCGAACGCTGGTGGTCATAGACAATATTTTTTGTGAATGCAAACTCATAAGTTGTTTTCCTATGTAACCATGAAGACGGGGTATTATTACCCTCCATAGCTGGCTCCATTTATGGTTTTTGAGAATTTTCATTATTCAAGCTGGACTTGACAGTACCTTTGGTTTCGTTCATTCCCAGAACGAACTTGTATGGATAAGTGTCGACCTTGCATTCTAAATCACAATGAGTGGTCTCTATAAATGTATATCTGTTTGGTGGCAGAGAAGACACCTTCTCTTAGCTTAACACCCTTCTCTGAGACATACGAGCTCAGAGGTTATACGTTTGTAGGAATCAGTCATGTGAATGTCTAATGACAATGCGGCATTCAAAGTGAAAGAAGATGTGCTATGTAAAAAGGTAATCGTTGCCTCGAGCCTCATCAACCGAAAATGACCAAAACAGGGTTAGATGCAGCAAGGCTAAGTGGGTCATTCCCAATTAGGGTATGATCATCCCCTTCAAGATATATTTCTTCCCGCTATGACGTTCGGGATGTAAATTAATGTGAATGTATGCGAAGAGAGCTCTCGGATAAAGGTCGGTAACGACCGGGGGATGACATATTCAGTACTACCTAGTTAAAGAGGTAGGCCGGTCTTGTGTTGGTAGAGGGAAGATGTTCTCTGCCTCGGGACATCCAACTAGAGGTGTACCCATCGAAAGGTAGTCCCTTCACCTGGTCATTTGTATGGAAATTCATTCTCCAATAAGAATCTTCGGACTTGATTGTAAACCTATTATGTTGGAATTTAATCAATGTAACAATTTCGGCTAAGATTAATAAATTTATTTGCAAATGTTTTCAAAGAAATTCATTAAAATTTTTATCCCTAAATTTTACGTAATAAAAGGTTTTGGTTATCATAAGGTAAAAACCCGTTTCGTGTTTATGTGCGACGTAGTCTTATGTGATACCTTTTTGTTTTCAAAACATCGTACTTTGAGTTCTCACACCTGTAACGACCCCAAATTTCATAAGTATTTAAATTTATAATTAATTGAGTTTTTGAATTTAAAATTGTTAATTTATTTTATTCTGAATAAAAATAGTAAAACAAATGGTTTAAAGTGAAATTAATCGATTTATTGCGAGTTTCCCCGATATCCAAGTATATTCTGTATAAACCATTTGAGATTAAAATATTGTAAATTATGTGAGTATATGTGTGTATATTGAATGTATATATATATATATTTAGGTATATACGAGCAAATTTAAAATATATATTTGAATTGATGGTTAAAGATGGTTTGAGTTTATAAAATAAATATAAGACAATAAATATTAAGTAAATAATGATAATTTATATTTGAACTAGAAATTGAAATTAATATAAGGTAAGTTTTAATAAAAATAGAAGTAGAATATTTGTTAAAATCTAACAACAATTTAAAGTAGAACTTCTTTACATTTCAAAGTAGTAAGATAAATGGAGAAAACAAATAAACATAGAAATTGTCATTTTTAATTCTTGATAGATATATCTCTAGCATACAAAAGTATACCATAGCCTACAACACTTAGAAAACAAAAACAAATACAAGTATGCAAAACAAAGTAAACAAGCAAGTCAACAAAACAAAAGAAGTAACATGTACAGCCGAAATAAAGATGAAATATGAACAAAACAAAATTTAAATATAGGTATGCATAA
Source organism: Allium fistulosum (assembly GCA_030737815.1). Taxonomy (NCBI): domain Eukaryota; kingdom Viridiplantae; phylum Streptophyta; class Magnoliopsida; order Asparagales; family Amaryllidaceae; genus Allium; species Allium fistulosum. The sequence continues at coordinate 717,307,782 of CM060905.1, read as the reverse complement.
GTTAGTAATAGGGAACATAAGTACTTGATCATTAAATGCAAGCATAACATAGAGTACCTTTCAGCCTCCTTAACAAAAAAATCTCTGATCAACCTTTGTACTAATACAACTATCAGGGCCGCATTTGTTTTATTTTTATCAAGTTCCCTTTCTTTTCGTTCATTCAAACATTTGTAAAGGAAAACATCAAGCTTTGTTATCTTCTTTTCCAAAAGCCTGGAATCAAGTTCCAGTTTTATTTTAAAGCTTCCAGTTCAAAGTTTCAAGTTTTAAGCTTTTAAAAGCTTTCAGTTTTTAAGTCAATGCAAGATTTTTGTTCTCTGGAAAACAAGAACAACAAAGATGAAAGTGTTCAAGTTTTCAAATTTCCAGTTTGCAAGCCTTTCCAGTTTTCAAAAGAAGCAAGCCCTCTGTTTTTTTAAGTCAGGTGAGTAAACATCTTTAATAAAAATCTAAACAAGTTAATGAATATGTTGTTTGCGTAATTTCTATGGAAATGATGACTGTATGTGCATGAATAAGTGTAGGACTCTGATAGATGTTTGTATTCATGTTGTATATCCCTGTTATAATTTGTTCTTCTCTGTTTTTATTTACTTACAGAGTTTAAGTTGAATACGAATTTCACTTCTCCTTCTCCTCTAGTCTGTGATAGGCTCTAGATTTATACAAATATAGTTGTTTTAACATGAACCTTACTCTAGAATTTTATCCAAGGAAAGTAGATTTGAACTATCCCTGAAATCAAGTAATTTAGCTGCAAATCTTAAAAAAATGTTAAATTCAAGTATCATAATCTGTTAAGTCAGTTATATAATTTGAATATACTCCGAGAAACCAGATTTTTAAAACAAAAATCAAAATTTTCCATTTCACATTTCTCTGGGAAATGGAAGTCGATCAGAAAGTGAATTTTTGACAAAATCTGATGATCTAAGAAGTTATAGGCTTCGAATTCGTGGTGGCAGCAAGATTTAATATTCGAGATCACCAGAAAAATGCTACCTGAATTTATAAATCGTTGAATATTTGATTCGTGATCAAACTAGGGTTGAGAACCCAGGTTTGTTCATGTTGGAAGAACGGGTCGCAGATGATTCTGGGGTGCATCGAGTTGGACGAGGTCTGGGGGAACAGCTTCGTGGATGACCGGAGATGGTAGGGACGCGGTGGCGCGAGGTCAGGTGGACGGCGTCGCGGGGTCGAGGTGAATTTAGTAAACTGTGGGTTCTAGTTTTTGGAGTGAATGGCTCGTTTTTGTTTTGGGGCTCGAACGATTGTTCTGGTGATCGAATTTTGGTGTTTCGATGAGGAGCGACTTGCCGGGGAGTTCGTCAGAGGTCGGAGGTAACTCCGGCGATGGTGCACGTGCACGTGAATCTGTGTATCTGGATGGTTTGGGGAAGACGAGTTCTCGCGTGATCGTGTTTTTGAGTGATCGACTCGAAGATGGTCTCGGGGTTTTTGGGATATAACTCGGGTCTGCACGCGAGTGATTTGAAGATGGTAGGCCAATGTTTTTAAAACTGTAATCTAACTAAGTTTTAAAAGGAACGGGGAAAATGGGAGAAGACTCGGGAATGGTTCCGGGTATCAGTCGGGTATGACCCGAAGTGAAGGTAAAAGCCAGTTTTACAAAAGTTTTAAAATAGAGTTTTTGACATTTTAAACAAACTGTATTTAAACTTTCTTTTAAAAACACTACTTTAATAAAATCCAATGGTTTCTTAACATTTGATAAAGTGTTTTAAAATTTATTTAATCTAAAATTGTTTAAGTTAATTTTAAAGATAAAAAGGTTTGAAATGTAAATGGTAATTAGTGTATTTACAAGATAATGTATCTTAAGTTAAAAGGTGTTTTATTATCTTGGAAATTAATTAAGTTAATTAGGAGATTAAATATAATTAATTTATTAATTTAATTAAAGATAAAGGTTAATTAAGTGATTAATGCAAGGATAATTAAGTAATTTAATTAATTAATGGTTATAATTGATTAACTAATAAATTAGAGATAAATGAAATGGGAAATTTATTAATTAAGAAATTAAAGGATTAATTAATAATGGCAATTAATCGAGATTAAATTAATATTTAAAGATTAATTGATTCATTGATTTAGAAATGCTTAGTTAATAATTAAGGGTTAACTAATAAATTTGAAAGAAAGATTTTCAAATAATTTGTAATTAAATCATGATAATTAACCCGGATTAATAAATTGATACATCTAATTTAAATTTATCAGTTGATTAATAAATTCACTTATGAATGTTTGGATTCTATTGAATGACTTGATTGTTTGATATTTCCTAATATGTGATGATTTGTGATACATCCTGATTTATGTTGTGATCTGTAGTTTATTATCTGTGACCTTTATATATCTATGATCTGTGAATGAACGATAAGCATTGTTCTTATACCGCTTATCGAACTATATTTCTGTATTCTGATATGTGATGATTCATTGTGTTGCACTATTGTGTGAAACCCCTGGACTACACCTTTACACACACAAATATGGATTTCACGTGGAAATCGGTTAAGTCACAGATAATTTAAATCTGATGTTTTTGAAATTGAAATTTTAATTTCAATTGATTTTGAAATTGGAAATTTGGGTTTAAAGTGAAAAGCTTTTGAAATAGAATTTCAAAGATAAAAGTTATTTTGAATAACTTAATCGAGTTTTGAAAATTTAAATAATTTGATTTAAATTTGAATTCAAGTTTGAAATTGAATCCTATGATTTGAAACTAGGGATTGAAAATGATATAAATGTGTTTATCTGAATTTAAACCATTTAAAAGTATAATTTTGAGAATTTGAATTTAACCCAAGGACTTTAACTCGTATGAATAAATCAGATTTTCTGAAATGAAACTGTTTGTTTTTAAAGAATAAAAGCTTTCAGATAAGGAATGAAATTCCAGTTTAATTAAAGGAATTTCAATATTGAATTGAAGATGGTTTTCCAAGTTATGAATGAATTGTTTTGAAAAGCTATGATTTGAATCTGTTATTTTTAACAGATTTAAAATAATGATTGGTTTAAATCATTTGAAATGGGATTGTTTTGAAAGCTATAAGTTAAATCTTGATTTAAAGGTTTAACGAGTTAATCAAATTGAAATGGAAATTAATTTGGAAAATCTGTGAATGAATCTTTTGTTTAAAAGATTAAGGTGAAATTGTTTAAACCGTTGAAGGTTGTTAAAATGAATCTTTTTGTTTAAAGATTTGAAAATGGTAATTTGTTAAACCATTTGAAAAGAGAGATTTTGGGTAATAAGTTGTGACTTAATTGAAATCCCATATCCATATGATTTTCGAATATTTCGCTCACTATTCGGTTTAGCCGGGAGAGGACCTTTGGGTCATATAACCCATTCCGAATATGTGATACGTCGTATATGGATCGCATTTGAAGACCGGTGTTGAAGACCGGATATTTTTGAAAACGGAAGGATTACCGTCGAGTTACTCTGCATCGGCTGATCCCCGATATAGAGGTTTTATCATCCTTAGTGACGGGAAGTCCGGACGTGATTGGAAATTATCCGGATTTGCAAGGGCTTCGTGAGAAGTGCCTTCGGTTCTGTTCGATCCCGGAACAGACTTGTATGGATTGTATGTCTGACATTACACTTTGAGATATAAAGCCGATTTGTTTCAAATACATATCTGTTGGTGGCGGAGAATTTATTCTCTTAGCTTAACACCCTTCTCTGAGACGTACGAGCTCAGAGGTTATGTAGTTGAAATTTATCAGCGATATATTCCCAATTTGGTAATGTGGCATGCTGAGTGTTGCTGTGTGATGATCAGTGTTTGATCATTTGTGATATGATCATTTATTTGATCATTTATCTTTGTGATCATAGGTTGATCATCTGTTGACCCAAAGCGTGGCTTTTTGAAAAAGTGTAGCTTTGTGGACGAGACTTCGTCAGGGCCTCACAACCCGGAAATGGTCGAAACAGGATCGTTGCGGCAAGGTTATGAGGGTCGCGCCCTTTAGGGTATGTCATTTCCTTCTGGAAAGGGGTGGTATCATGGTATGGAGCCCAGATACTTACTCATGTGGATACACTTTCTTTATGATGTGTGATGTTGGATACCGAGCTCGGATAAAGGTCCCAAAGGACCGGGAGGTGGCATATTCGTGAGTTACCTGTTACAGGGGTAACCCGGCCTTGTTTGGCAGAGAGCAGTTTGTCTCTCGGGACGTCCCGCCAGAGGCGATCCCATGCGGCGGAAGGAAGTTCCTTAGCCTGACCATTTGTTGGAAATCCATTTCCCAATACGGAACTTGTACGGTATTAGTTGTAGAACCTGCCATTTACTTATGGTGGCGCCCCACTGTTTAAATGGTAGCTATAGTAGGCATAGTTCGAAATGTCTATGCTGGCTAAGATTAATATTATACTTTCGAAATGTTTTCTGCACTATGCACTAATAATAATATCCAATTGATTTTGCGTAGTAAGCATCTTTGACTATCATAAGAAGAAATCTCCTCCAATTCTGCGTTTGCATTGTGTGTGTGGCGGGAGGTCTTATGGTAGTTTCATTTTCCAAAAGCATTGCGGATTTCAATGTTTAAAACCTTTTGTGTTTGTTTTAAAGATAAACTGTTTTTGTTGCTCACACCAGTCCCATGACTGATGCGGAGTTTATTGTTCCCTTCCTAAACTCTGGGTGCTCATAATTTTCCACACGAGCAGTCTAGAGTTGGGTTTCTTTTCAGATATTCAGGTTTAGTAGATTATCTGGAGCTAGTCAGTCTATGGACGACTGACCTTGCTTTCTGCTAGCTATGGATTGGAGCATTCTATTGGAGATATTGTTCCGCTGCTGTTGTTATCCTTTCTTTTCCGCTGCTATTTCTTGTATCATATCTCTGATGTATATTGATATCTGTTGCATCATTCTGTTGTATCATATTGTATCAGATTTTGTATCTGTCATTGTATCAATGTTATATATATTGATATCTTCTTTTTCTTCCGCTGTGTTATTTACTTAATTGTGTTATAGCTCCGGCGAATCGGATTTGAACGGTCGAATCTGCGACATTCTAGTACAATGTGAAGTACGAATGTTGATTTTCGAGCGGGCAAAACCCGAGTCGTCACATGTGGTATCAGAGCTAAGGTTGAACTTTAGCTCAGGAGTATAACACGTTAAGTAGCTCATTAGAGATAGAGTGAAGTAAACTCTAGAATGAGTAATTCTCAGATATCCGTTCGAATGTCTCAGTAAATTCTCTTACTATCCACTGATAGTGAGTATGAGTGCAAGAAGAGGATGAGATAGGGGACAGGGAAATACGACTATAAATGGTCAATATCCTGTAACAACAAGGAAGCAATATTTTTGTCTATCCTTTCTCTATCAATCTATTTTGTTCAGCATCTTTTCTCAATTCTTCGATAGTTTCTGGTAGATCCAGAAATAAATTCGATATATAAAAATGGGACATAAACTCCAACTGAGCCAAAATTGTTTGTATGGATGTATTGATTGTTTTGTTTTCTATGATTGATAGGTATAATTTAGTTCTAAACTAAAATTTTGAAATTGTATCCATATATCCATCTATTCTTTTGGGTCCCAGTATATTCTACGAGTGGTTAGTTATCCCTTTGAACTAACCGATGCCACTGTATATTTCGTAGATCTGGATAACCCGAGTATCTTGTGAAATGCTAAACAGATTCGTTCTTCTATATATGATATTCTGATTTGGTAAGCCAAATGCAGAATAGATGTTCAGTTTGAGTTGATGAAATATTCTTCATCTATCTTTTTGTCTCCTTGGTAATTTCGAGGACGAAATCCTTTTAAGGGGGGAAGTTTGTAACGACCCCAAATTTCATAAGTATTTAAATTTATAATTAATTGAGTTTTTGAATTTAAAATTGTTAATTTATTTTATTCTGAATAAAAATAGTAAAACAAATGGTTTAAAGTGAAATTAATCGATTTATTGCGAGTTTCCCCGATATCCAAGTATATTCTGTATAAACCATTTGAGATTAAAATATTGTAAATTATGTGAGTATATGTGTGTATATTGAATGTGTATATATATATATTTAGGTATATACGAGCAAATTTAAAATATATATTTGAATTGATGGTTAAAGATGGTTTGAGTTTATAAAATAAATATAAGACAATAAATATTAAGTAAATAATGATAATTTATATTTGAACTAGAAATTGAAATTAATATAAGGTAAGTTTTAATAAAAATAGAAGTAGAATATTTGTTAAAATCTAACAACAATTTAAAGTAGAACTTCTTTACATTTCAAAGTAGTAAGATAAATGGAGAAAACAAATAAACATAGAAATTGTCATTTTTAATTATTGATAGATATATCTCTAGCATACAAAAGTATACCATAGCCTACAACACTTAGAAAACAAAAACAAATACAAGTATGCAAAACAAAGTAAACAAGCAAGTCAACAAAACAAAAGAAGTAACATGTACAACCGAAATAAAGATGAAATATGAACAAAACAAAATTTAAATATAGGTATGCATAAGTTAGTAATAGGGAACATAAGTACTTGATCATTAAATGCAAGCATAACATAGAGTACCTTTCAGCCTCCTTAACAAAAAAATCTCTGATCAACCTTTGTACTAATACAACTATCAGGGCCGCATTTGTTTTATTTTTATCAAGTTCCCTTTCTTTTCGTTCATTTAAACATTTGTAAAGGAAAACATCAAGCTTTGTTATCTTCTTTTCCAAAAGCCTGGAATCAAGTTCCAGTTTTATTTTAAAGCTTCCAGTTCAAAGTTTCAAGTTTTAAGCTTTTAAAAGCTTTCAGTTTTTAAGTCAATGCAAGATTTTTGTTCTCTGGAAAACAAGAACAACAAAGATGAAAGTGTTCAAGTTTTCAAATTTCCAGTTTGCAAGCCTTTCCAGTTTTCAAAAGAAGCAAGCCCTCTGTTTTTTTAAGTCAGGTGAGTAAACATCTTTAATAAAAAATCTAAACAAGTTAATGAATATGTTGTTTGCGTAATTTCTATGGAAATGATGACTGTATGTGCATGAATAAGTGTAGGACTCTGATAGATGTTTGTATTCATGTTGTATATCCCTGTTATAATTTGTTCTTCTCTGTTTTTATTTACTTACAGAGTTTAAGTTGAATACGAATTTCACTTCTCCTTCTCCTCTAGTCTGTGATAGGCTCTAAATTTATACAAATATAGTTGTTTTAACATGAACCTTACTCTAGAATTTTATCCAAGGAAAGTAGATTTGAACTCTCCCTGAAATCAAGTAATTTAGCTGCAAATCTTAAAAAAATGTTAAATTCAAGTATCATAATCTGTTAAGTCAGTTATATAATTTGAATATACTCTGAGAAACCAGATTTTTAAAACAAAAATCAAAATTTTCCATTTCACATTTCTTTGGGAAATGGAAGTCGATCAGAAAGTGAATTTTTGACAAAATCTGATGATCTAAGAAGTTATAGGCTTCGAATTCGTGGTGGCAGCAAGATTTAATATTCGAGATCACCAAAAAAATGCTACCTGAATTTATAAATCGTTGAATATTTGATTCGTGATCAAACTAGGGTTGAGAACCCAGGTTTGTTCATGTTGGAAGAACGGGTCGCAGATGATTCTGGGGTGCATCGAGTTGGACGAGGTCTGGGGGAACAGCTTCGTGGATGACCGGAGATGGTAGGGACGCGGTGGCGCGAGGTCAGGTGGACGGCGTCGCGGGGTCGAGGTGAATTTAGTAAACTGTGGGTTCTAGTTTTTGGAGTGAATGGCTCGTTTTTGTTTTGGGGCTCGAACGATTGTTCTGGTGATCGAATTTTGGTGTTTCGATGAGGAGCGACTTGCCGGGGAGTTCGTCAGAGGTCGGAGGTAACTCCGGCGATGGTGCACGTGCACGTGAATCTGTGTATCTGGATGGTTTGGGGAAGACGAGTTCTCGCGTGATCGTGTTTTTGAGTGATCGACTCGAAGATGGTCTCGGGGTTTTTGGGATATAACTCGGGTCTGCACGCGAGTGATTTGAAGATGGTAGGCCAATGTTTTTAAAACTGTAATCTAACTAAGTTTTAAAAGGAACGGGGAAAATGGGAGAAGACTCGGGAATGGTTCCGGGTATCAGTCGGGTATGACCTGAAGTGAAGGTAAAAGCCAGTTTTACAAAAGTTTTAAAATAGAGTTTTTGACATTTTAAACAAACTGTATTTAAACTTTCTTTTAAAAACACTACTTTAATAAAATCCAATGGTTTCTTAACATTTGATAAAGTGTTTTAAAATTTATTTAATCTAAAATTGTTTAAGTTAATTTTAAAGATAAAAAGGTTTGAAATGTAAATGGTAATTAGTGTATTTACAAGATAATGTATCTTAAGTTAAAAGGTGTTTTATTATCTTGGAAATTAATTAAGTTAATTAGGAGATTAAATATAATTAATTTATTAATTTAATTAAAGATAAAGGTTAATTAAGTGATTAATGCAAGGATAATTAAGTAATTTAATTAATTAATGGTTATAATTGATTAACTAATAAATTAGAGATAAATGAAATGGGAAATTTATTAATTAAGAAATTAAAGGATTAATTAATAATGGCAATTAATCGAGATTAAATTAATATTTAAAGATTAATTGATTCATTGATTTAGAAATGCTTAGTTAATAATTAAGGGTTAACTAATAAATTTGAAAGAAAGATTTTCAAATAATTTGTAATTAAATCATGATAATTAACCCGGATTAATAAATTGATACATCTAATTTAAATTTATCAGTTGATTAATAAATTCACTTATGAATGTTTGGATTCTATTGAATGACTTGATTGTTTGATATTTCCTAATATGTGATGATTTGTGATACATCCTGATTTATGTTGTGATCTGTAGTTTATTATCTGTGACCTTTATATATCTATGATCTGTGAATGAACGATAAGCGTTGTTCTTATACCGCTTATCGAACTATATTTCTGTATTCTGATATGTGATGATTCATTGTGTTGCACTATTGTGTGAAACCCCTGGACTACACCTTTACACACACAAATATGGATTTCACGTGGAAATCGGTTAAGTCACAGATAATTTAAATCTGATGTTTTTGAAATTGAAATTTTAATTTCAATTGATTTTGAAATTGGAAATTTGGGTTTAAAGTGAAAAGCTTTTGAAATAGAATTTCAAAGATAAAAGTTATTTTGAATAACTTAATCGAGTTTTGAAAATTTAAATAATTTGATTTAAATTTGAATTCAAGTTTGAAATTGAATCCTATGATTTGAAACTAGGGATTGAAAATGATATAAATGTGTTTATCTGAATTTAAACCATTTAAAAGTATAATTTTGAGAATTTGAATTTAACCCAAGGACTTTAACTCGTATGAATAAATCAGATTTTCTGAAATGAAACTGTTTGTTTTTAAAGAATAAAAGCTTTCAGATAAGGAATGAAATTCCAGTTTAATTAAAGGAATTTCAATATTGAATTGAAGATGGTTTTCCAAGTTATGAATGAATTGTTTTGAAAAGCTATGATTTGAATCTGTTATTTTTAACAGATTTAAAATAATGATTGGTTTAAATCATTTGAAATGGGATTGTTTTGAAAGCTATAAGTTAAATCTTGATTTAAAGGTTTAACGAGTTAATCAAATTGAAATGGAAATTAATTTGGAAAATCTGTGAATGAATCTTTTGTTTAAAAGATTAAGGTGAAATTGTTTAAACCGTTGAAGGTTGTTAAAATGAATCTTTTTGTTTAAAGATTTGAAAATGGTAATTTGTTAAACCATTTGAAAAGAGAGATTTTGGGTAATAAGTTGTGACTTAATTGAAATCCCATATCCATATGATTTTCGAATATTTCGCTCACTATTCGGTTTAGCCGGGAGAGGACCTTTGGGTCATATAACCCATTCCGAATATGTGATACGTCGTATATGGATCGCATTTGAAGACCGGTGTTGAAGACCGGATATTTTTGAAAACGGAAGGATTACCGTCGAGTTACTCTGCATCGGCTGATCCCCGATATAGAGGTTTTATCATCCTTAGTGACGGGAAGTCCGGACGTGATTGGAAATTATCCGGATTTGCAAGGGCTTCGTGAGAAGTGCCTTCGGTTCTGTTCAATCCCGGAACAGACTTGTATGGATTGTATGTCTGACATTACACTTTGAGATATAAAGCCGATTTGTTTCAAATACATATCTGTTGGTGGCGGAGAATTTATTCTCTTAGCTTAACACCCTTCTCTGAGACGTACGAGCTCAGAGGTTATGTAGTTGAAATTTATCAGCGATATATTCCCAATTTGGTAATGTGGCATGCTGAGTGTTGCTGTGTGATGATCAGTGTTTGATCATTTGTGATATGATCATTTATTTGATCATTTATCTTTGTGATCATAGGTTGATCATCTGTTGACCCAAAGCGTGGCTTTTTGAAAAAGTGTAGCTTTGTGGACGAGACTTCGTCAGGGCCTCACAACCCGGAAATGGTCGAAACAGGATCGTTGCGGCAAGGTTATGAGGGTCGCGCCCTTTAGGGTATGTCATTTCCTTCTGGAAAGGGGTGGTATCATGGTATGGAGCCCAGATACTTACTCATGTGGATACACTTTCTTTATGATGTGTGATGTTGGATACCGAGCTCGGATAAAGGTCCCAAAGGACCGGGAGGTGGCATATTCGTGAGTTACCTGTTACAGGGGTAACCCGGCCTTGTTTGGCAGAGAGCAGTTTGTCTCTCGGGACGTCCCGCCAGAGGCGATCCCATGCGGCGGAAGGAAGTTCCTTAGCCTGACCATTTGTTTGAAATCCATTTCCCAATACGGAACTTGTACGGTATTAGTTGTAGAACCTGCCATTTACTTATGGTGGCGCCCCACTGTTTAAATGGTAGCTATAGTAGGCATAGTTCGAAATGTCTATGCTGGCTAAGATTAATATTATACTTTCGAAATGTTTTCTGCACTATGCACTAATAATAATATCCAATTGATTTTGCGTAGTAAGCATCTTTGACTATCATAAGAAGAAATCTCCTCCAATTCTGCGTTTGCATTGTGTGTGTGGCGGGAGGTCTTATGGTAGTTTCATTTTCCAAAAGCATTGCGGATTTCAATGTTTAAAACCTTTTGTGTTTGTTTTAAAGATAAACTGTTTTTGTTGCTCACACCAGTCCCATGACTGATCCGGAGTTTATTGTTCCCTTCCTAAACTCTGGGTGCTCATAATTTTCCACACGAGCAGTCTAGAGTTGGGTTTCTTTTCAGATATTCAGGTTTAGTAGATTATCTGGAGCTAGTCAGTCTATGGACGACTGACCTTGCTTTCTGCTAGCTATGGATTGGAGCATTCTATTGGAGATATTGTTCCGCTGCTGTTGTTATCCTTTCTTTTCCGCTGCTATTTCTTGTATCATATCTCTGATGTATATTGATATCTGTTGCATCATTCTGTTGTATCATATTGTATCAGATTTTGTATCTGTCATTGTATCAATGTTATATATATTGATATCTTCTTTTTCTTCCGCTGTGTTATTTACTTAATTGTGTTATAGCTCCGGCGAATCGGATTTGAACGGTCGAATCTGCGGCATTCTAGTACAATGTGAAGTACGAATGTTGATTTTCGAGCGGGCAAAACCCGAGTCGTCACATGTGGTATCAGAGCTAAGGTTGAACTTTAGCTCAGGAGTATAACACGTTAAGTAGCTCATTAGAGATAGAGTGAAGTAAACTCTAGAATGAGTAATTCTCAGATATCCGTTCGAATGTCTCAGTAAATTCTCTTACTATCCACTGATAGTGAGTATGAGTGCAAGAAGAGGATGAGATAGGGGACAGGGAAATACGACTATAAATGGTCAATATCCTGTAACAACAAGGAAGCAATATTTTTGTCTATCCTTTCTTTATCAATCTATTTTGTTCAGCATCTTTTCTCAATTCTTCGATAGTTTCTGGTAGATCCAGAAATAAATTCGATATATAAAAATGGGACATAAACTCCAACTGAGCCAAAATTGTTTGTATGGATGTATTGATTGTTTTGTTTTCTATGATTGATAGGTATAATTTAGTTCTAAACTAAAAATTTTGAAATTGTATCCATATATCCATCTATTCTTTTGGGTCCCAGTATATTCTACGAGTGGTTAGTTATCCCTTTGAACTAACCGATGCCACTGTATATTTCGTAGATCTGGATAACCCGAGTATCTTGTGAAATGCTAAACAGATTCGTTCTTCTATATATGATATTCTGATTTGGTAAGCCAAATGCAGAATAGATGTTCAGTTTGAGTTGATGAAATATTCTTCATCTATCTTTTTGTCTCCTTGGTAATTTCGAGGACGAAATCCTTTTAAGGGGGGAAGTTTGTAACGACCCCAAATTTCATAAGTATTTAAATTTATAATTAATTGAGTTTTTGAATTTAAAATTGTTAATTTATTTTATTCTGAATAAAAATAGTAAAACAAATGGTTTAAAGTGAAATTAATCGATTTATTGCGAGTTTCCCCGATATCCAAGTATATTCTGTATAAACCATTTGAGATTAAAATATTGTAAATTATGTGAGTATATGTGTGTATATTGAATGTATATATATATATATTTAGGTATATACGAGCAAATTTAAAATATATATTTGAATTGATGGTTAAAGATGGTTTGAGTTTATAAAATAAATATAAGACAATAAATATTAAGTAAATAATGATAATTTATATTTGAACTAGAAATTGAAATTAATATAAGGTAAGTTTTAATAAAAATAGAAGTAGAATATTTGTTAAAATCTAACAACAATTTAAAGTAGAACTTCTTTACATTTCAAAGTAGTAAGATAAATGGAGAAAACAAATAAACATAGAAATTGTCATTTTTAATTCTTGATAGATATATCTCTAGCATACAAAAGTATACCATAGCCTACAACACTTAGAAAACAAAAACAAATACAAGTATGCAAAACAAAGTAAACAAGCAAGTCAACAAAACAAAAGAAGTAACATGTACAGCCGAAATAAAGATGAAATATGAACAAAACAAAATTTAAATATAGGTATGCATAAGTTAGTAATAGGGAACATAAGTACTTGATCATTAAATGCAAGCATAACATAGAGTACCTTTCAGCCTCCTTAACAAAAAAATCTCTGATCAACCTTTGTACTAATACAACTATCAGGGCCGCATTTGTTTTATTTTTATCAAGTTCCCTTTCTTTTCGTTCATTTAAACATTTGTAAAGGAAAACATCAAGCTTTGTTATCTTCTTTTCCAAAAGCCTGGAATCAAGTTCCAGTTTTATTTTAAAGCTTCCAGTTCAAAGTTTCAAGTTTTAAGCTTTTAAAAGCTTTCAGTTTTTAAGTCAATGCAAGATTTTTGTTCTCTGGAAAACAAGAACAACAAAGATGAAAGTGTTCAAGTTTTCAAATTTCCAGTTTGCAAGCCTTTCCAGTTTTCAAAAGAAGCAAGCCCTCTGTTTTTTTAAGTCAGGTGAGTAAACATCTTTAATAAAAAATCTAAACAAGTTAATGAATATGTTGTTTGCGTAATTTCTATGGAAATGATGACTGTATGTGCATGAATAAGTGTAGGACTCTGATAGATGTTTGTATTCATGTTGTATATCCCTGTTATAATTTGTTCTTCTCTGTTTTTATTTACTTACAGAGTTTAAGTTGAATACGAATTTCACTTCTCCTTCTCCTCTAGTCTGTGATAGGCTCTAAATTTATACAAATATAGTTGTTTTAACATGAACCTTACTCTAGAATTTTATCCAAGGAAAGTAGATTTGAACTCTCCCTGAAATCAAGTAATTTAGCTGCAAATCTTAAAAAAATGTTAAATTCAAGTATCATAATCTGTTAAGTCAGTTATATAATTTGAATATACTCTGAGAAACCAGATTTTTAAAACAAAAATCAAAATTTTCCATTTCACATTTCTTTGGGAAATGGAAGTCGATCAGAAAGTGAATTTTTGACAAAATCTGATGATCTAAGAAGTTATAGGCTTCGAATTCGTGGTGGCAGCAAGATTTAATATTCGAGATCACCAAAAAAATGCTACCTGAATTTATAAATCGTTGAATATTTGATTCGTGATCAAACTAGGGTTGAGAACCCAGGTTTGTTCATGTTGGAAGAACGGGTCGCAGATGATTCTGGGGTGCATCGAGTTGGACGAGGTCTGGGGGAACAGCTTCGTGGATGACCGGAGATGGTAGGGACGCGGTGGCGCGAGGTCAGGTGGACGGCGTCGCGGGGTCGAGGTGAATTTAGTAAACTGTGGGTTCTAGTTTTTGGAGTGAATGGCTCGTTTTTGTTTTGGGGCTCGAACGATTGTTCTGGTGATCGAATTTTGGTGTTTCGATGAGGAGCGACTTGCCGGGGAGTTCGTCAGAGGTCGGAGGTAACTCCGACGATGGTGCACGTGCACGTGAATCTGTGTATCTGGATGGTTTGGGGAAGACGAGTTCTCGCGTGATCGTGTTTTTGAGTGATCGACTCGAAGATGGTCTCGGGGTTTTTGGGATATAACTCGGGTCTGCACGCGAGTGATTTGAAGATGGTAGGCCAATGTTTTTAAAACTGTAATCTAACTAAGTTTTAAAAGGAACGGGGAAAATGGGAGAAGACTCGGGAATGGTTCCGGGTATCAGTCGGGTATGACCCGAAGTGAAGGTAAAAGCCAGTTTTACAAAAGTTTTAAAATAGAGTTTTTGACATTTTAAACAAACTGTATTTAAACTTTCTTTTAAAAACACTACTTTAATAAAATCCAATGGTTTCTTAACATTTGATAAAGTGTTTTAAAATTTATTTAATCTAAAATTGTTTAAGTTAATTTTAAAGATAAAAAGGTTTGAAATGTAAATGGTAATTAGTGTATTTACAAGATAATGTATCTTAAGTTAAAAGGTGTTTTATTATCTTGGAAATTAATTAAGTTAATTAGGAGATTAAATATAATTAATTTATTAATTTAATTAAAGATAAAGGTTAATTAAGTGATTAATGCAAGGATAATTAAGTAATTTAATTAATTAATGGTTATAATTGATTAACTAATAAATTAGAGATAAATGAAATGGGAAATTTATTAATTAAGAAATTAAAGGATTAATTAATAATGGCAATTAATCGAGATTAAATTAATATTTAAAGATTAATTGATTCATTGATTTAGAAATGCTTAGTTAATAATTAAGGGTTAACTAATAAATTTGAAAGAAAGATTTTCAAATAATTTGTAATTAAATCATGATAATTAACCCGGATTAATAAATTGATACATCTGATTTAAATTTATCAGTTGATTAATAAATTCACTTATGAATGTTTGGATTCTATTGAATGACTTGATTGTTTGATATTTCCTAATATGTGATGATTTGTGATACATCCTGATTTATGTTGTGATCTGTAGTTTATTATCTGTGACCTTTATATATCTATGATCTGTGAATGAACGATAAGCGTTGTTCTTATACCGCTTATCGAACTATATTTCTGTATTCTGATATGTGATGATTCATTGTGTTGCACTATTGTGTGAAACCCCTGGACTACACCTTTACACACACAAATATGGATTTCACGTGGAAATCGGTTAAGTCACAGATAATTTAAATCTGATGTTTTTGAAATTGAAATTTTAATTTCAATTGATTTTGAAATTGGAAATTTGGGTTTAAAGTGAAAAGCTTTTGAAATAGAATTTCAAAGATAAAAGTTATTTTGAATAACTTAATCGAGTTTTGAAAATTTAAATAATTTGATTTAAATTTGAATTCAAGTTTGAAATTGAATCCTATGATTTGAAACTAGGGATTGAAAATGTTATAAATGTGTTTATCTGAATTTAAACCATTTAAAAGTATAATTTTGAGAATTTGAATTTAACCCAAGGACTTTAACTCGTATGAATAAATCAGATTTTCTGAAATGAAACTGTTTGTTTTTAAAGAATAAAAGCTTTCAGATAAGGAATGAAATTCCAGTTTAATTAAAGGAATTTCAATATTGAATTGAAGATGGTTTTCCAAGTTATGAATGAATTGTTTTGAAAAGCTATGATTTGAATCTGTTATTTTTAACAGATTTAAAATAATGATTGGTTTAAATCATTTGAAATGGGATTGTTTTGAAAGCTATAAGTTAAATCTTGATTTAAAGGTTTAACGAGTTAATCAAATTGAAATGGAAATTAATTTGGAAAATCTGTGAATGAATCTTTTGTTTAAAAGATTAAGGTGAAATTGTTTAAACCGTTGAAGGTTGTTAAAATGAATCTTTTTGTTTAAAGATTTGAAAATGGTAATTTGTTAAACCATTTGAAAAGAGAGATTTTGGGTAATAAGTTGTGACTTAATTGAAATCCCATATCCATATGATTTTCGAATATTTCGCTCACTATTCGGTTTAGCCAGGAGAGGACCTTTGGGTCATATAACCCATTCCGAATATGTGATACGTCGTATATGGATTGCATTTGAAGACCGGTGTTGAAGACCGGATATTTTTGAAAACGGAAGGATTACCGTCGAGTTACTCTGCATCGGCTGATCCCCGATATAGAGGTTTTATCATCCTTAGTGACGGGAAGTCCGGACGTGATTGGAAATTATCCGGATTTGCAAGGGCTTCGTGAGAAGTGCCTTCGGTTCTGTTCGATCCCGGAACAGACTTGTATGGATTGTATGTCTGACATTACACTTTGAGATATAAAGCCGATTTGTTTCAAATACATATCTGTTGGTGGCGGAGAATTTATTCTCTTAGCTTAACACCCTTCTCTGAGACGTACGAGCTCAGAGGTTATGTAGTTGAAATTTATCAGCGATATATTCCCAATTTGGTAATGTGGCATGCTGAGTGTTGCTGTGTGATGATCAGTGTTTGATCATTTGTGATATGATCATTTATTTGATCATTTATCTTTGTGATCATAGGTTGATCATCTGTTGACCCAAAGCGTGGCTTTTTGAAAAAGTGTAGCTTTGTGGACGAGACTTCGTCAGGGCCTCACAACCCGGAAATGGTCGAAACAGGATCGTTGCGGCAAGGTTATGAGGGTCGCGCCCTTTAGGGTATGTCATTTCCTTCTGGAAAGGGGTGGTATCATGGTATGGAGCCCAGATACTTACTCATGTGGATACACTTTCTTTATGATGTGTGATGTTGGATACCGAGCTCGGATAAAGGTCCCAAAGGACCGGGAGGTGGCATATTCGTGAGTTACCTGTTACAGGGGTAACCCGGCCTTGTTTGGCAGAGAGCAGTTTGTCTCTCGGGACGTCCCGCCAGAGGCGATCCCATGCGGCGGAAGGAAGTTCCTTAGCCTGACCATTTGTTGGAAATCCATTTCCCAATACGGAACTTGTACGGTATTAGTTGTAGAACCTGCCATTTACTTATGGTGGCGCCCCACTGTTTAAATGGTAGCTATAGTAGGCATAGTTCGAAATGTCTATGCTGGCTAAGATTAATATTATACTTTCAAAATGTTTTCTGCACTATGCACTAATAATAATATCCAATTGATTTTGCGTAGTAAGCATCTTTGACTATCATAAGAAGAAATCTCCTCCAATTCTGCGTTTGCATTGTGTGTGTGGCGGGAGGTCTTATGGTAGTTTCATTTTCCAAAAGCATTGCGGATTTCAATGTTTAAAACCTTTTGTGTTTGTTTTAAAGATAAACTGTTTTTGTTGCTCACACCAGTCCCATGACTGATCCGGAGTTTATTGTTCCCTTCCTAAACTCTGGGTGCTCATAATTTTCCACACGAGCAGTCTAGAGTTGGGTTTCTTTTCAGATATTCAGGTTTAGTAGATTATCTGGAGCTAGTCAGTCTATGGACGACTGACCTTGCTTTCTGCTAGCTATGGATTGGAGCATTCTATTGGAGATATTGTTCTGCTGCTGTTGTTATCCTTTCTTTTCCGCTGCTATTTCTTGTATCATATCTCTGATGTATATTGATATCTGTTGCATCATTCTGTTGTATCATATTGTATCAGATTTTGTATCTGTCATTGTATCAATGTTATATATATTGATATCTTCTTTTTCTTCCGCTGTGTTATTTACTTAATTGTGTTATAGCTCCGGCGAATCGGATTTGAACGGTCGAATCTGCGGCATTCTAGTACAATGTGAAGTACGAATGTTGATTTTCGAGTGGGCAAAACCCGAGTCGTCACATGTGGTATCAGAGCTAAGGTTGAACTTTAGCTCAGGAGTATAACACGTTAAGTAGCTCATTAGAGATAGAGTGAAGTAAACTCTAGAATGAGTAATTCTCAGATATCCGTTCGAATGTCTCAGTAAATTCTCTTACTATCCACTGATAGTGAGTATGAGTGCAAGAAGAGGATGAGATAGGGGACAGGGAAATACGACTATAAATGGTCAATATCCTGTAACAACAAGGAAGCAATATTTTTGTCTATCCTTTCTCTATCAATCTATTTTGTTCAGCATCTTTTCTCAATTCTTCGATAGTTTCTGGTAGATCCAGAAATAAATTCGATATATAAAAATGGGACATAAACTCCAACTGAGCCAAAATTGTTTGTATGGATGTATTGATTGTTTTGTTTTCTATGATTGATAGGTATAATTTAGTTCTAAACTAAAAATTTTGAAATTGTATCCATATATCCATCTATTCTTTTGGGTCCCAGTATATTCTACGAGTGGTTAGTTATCCCTTTGAACTAACCGATGCCACTGTATATTTCGTAGATCTGGATAACCCGAGTATCTTGTGAAATGCTAAACAGATTCGTTCTTCTATATATGATATTCTGATTTGGTAAGCCAAATGCAGAATAGATGTTCAGTTTGAGTTGATGAAATATTCTTCATCTATCTTTTTGTCTCCTTGGTAATTTCGAGGACGAAATCCTTTTAAGGGGGGAAGTTTGTAACGACCCCAAATTTCATAAGTATTTAAATTTATAATTAATTGAGTTTTTGAATTTAAAATTGTTAATTTATTTTATTCTGAATAAAAATAGTAAAACAAATGGTTTAAAGTGAAATTAATCGATTTATTGCGAGTTTCCCCGATATCCAAGTATATTCTGTATAAACCATTTGAGATTAAAATATTGTAAATTATGTGAGTATATGTGTGTATATTGAATGTATATATATATATATTTAGGTATATACGAGCAAATTTAAAATATATATTTGAATTGATGGTTAAAGATGGTTTGAGTTTATAAAATAAATATAAGACAATAAATATTAAGTAAATAATGATAATTTATATTTGAACTAGAAATTGAAATTAATATAAGGTAAGTTTTAATAAAAATAGAAGTAGAATATTTGTTAAAATCTAACAACAATTTAAAGTAGAACTTCTTTACATTTCAAAGTAGTAAGATAAATGGAGAAAACAAATAAACATAGAAATTGTCATTTTTAATTCTTGATAGATATATCTCTAGCATACAAAAGTATACCATAGCCTACAACACTTAGAAAACAAAAACAAATACAAGTATGCAAAACAAAGTAAACAAGCAAGTCAACAAAACAAAAGAAGTAACATGTACAGCCGAAATAAAGATGAAATATGAACAAAACAAAATTTAAATATAGGTATGCATAAGTTAGTAATAGGGAACATAAGTACTTGATCATTAAATGCAAGCATAACATAGAGTACCTTTCAGCCTCCTTAACAAAAAAATCTCTGATCAACCTTTGTACTAATACAACTATCAGGGCCGCATTTGTTTTATTTTTATCAAGTTCCCTTTCTTTTCGTTCATTCAAACATTTGTAAAGGAAAACATCAAGCTTTGTTATCTTCTTTTCCAAAAGCCTGGAATCAAGTTCCAGTTTTATTTTAAAGCTTCCAGTTCAAAGTTTCAAGTTTTAAGCTTTTAAAAGCTTTCAGTTTTTAAGTCAATGCAAGATTTTTGTTCTCTGGAAAACAAGAACAACAAAGATGAAAGTGTTC
The DNA here is from genome assembly GCA_030737815.1 of Allium fistulosum. Lineage (NCBI taxonomy): Eukaryota > Viridiplantae > Streptophyta > Magnoliopsida > Asparagales > Amaryllidaceae > Allium > Allium fistulosum. The sequence goes on along the minus strand of CM060905.1, from coordinate 717,287,726 downwards.
AAGTTTTCAAATTTCCAGTTTGCAAGCCTTTCCAGTTTTCAAAAGAAGCAAGCCCTCTGTTTTTTTAAGTCAGGTGAGTAAACATCTTTAATAAAAAATCTAAACAAGTTAATGAATATGTTGTTTGCGTAATTTCTATGGAAATGATGACTGTATGTGCATGAATAAGTGTAGGACTCTGATAGATGTTTGTATTCATGTTGTATATCCCTGTTATAATTTGTTCTTCTCTGTTTTTATTTACTTACAGAGTTTAAGTTGAATACGAATTTCACTTCTCCTTCTCCTCTAGTCTGTGATAGGCTCTAAATTTATACAAATATAGTTGTTTTAACATGAACCTTACTCTAGAATTTTATCCAAGGAAAGTAGATTTGAACTCTCCCTGAAATCAAGTAATTTAGCTGCAAATCTTAAAAAAATGTTAAATTCAAGTATCATAATCTGTTAAGTCAGTTATATAATTTGAATATACTCTGAGAAACCAGATTTTTAAAACAAAAATCAAAATTTTCCATTTCACATTTCTCTGGGAAATGGAAGTCGATCAGAAAGTGAATTTTTGACAAAATCTGATGATCTAAGAAGTTATAGGCTTCGAATTCGTGGTGGCAGCAAGATTTAATATTCGAGATCACCAAAAAAATGCTACCTGAATTTATAAATCGTTGAATATTTGATTCGTGATCAAACTAGGGTTGAGAACCCAGGTTTGTTCATGTTGGAAGAACGGGTCGCAGATGATTCTGGGGTGCATCGAGTTGGACGAGGTTTGGGGGAACAGCTTCGTGGATGACCGGAGATGGTAGGGACGCGGTGGCGCGAGGTCAGGTGGACGGCGTCGCGGGGTCGAGGTGAATTTAGTAAACTGTGGGTTCTAGTTTTTGGAGTGAATGGCTCGTTTTTGTTTTGGGGCTCGAACGATTGTTCTGGTGATCGAATTTTGGTGTTTCGATGAGGAGCGACTTGCCGGGGAGTTCGTCAGAGGTCGGAGGTAACTCCGGCGATGGTGCACGTGCACGTGAATCTGTGTATCTGGATGGTTTGGGGAAGACGAGTTCTCGCGTGATCGTGTTTTTGAGTGATCGACTCGAAGATGGTCTCGGGGTTTTTGGGATATAACTCGGGTCTGCACGCGAGTGATTTGAAGATGGTAGGCCAATGTTTTTAAAACTGTAATCTAACTAAGTTTTAAAAGGAACGGGGAAAATGGGAGAAGACTCGGGAATGGTTCCGGGTTTCAGTCGGGTATGACCCGAAGTGAAGGTAAAAGCCAGTTTTACAAAAGTTTTAAAATAGAGTTTTTGACATTTTAAACAAACTGTATTTAAACTTTCTTTTAAAAACACTACTTTAATAAAATCCAATGGTTTCTTAACATTTGATAAAGTGTTTTAAAATTTATTTAATCTAAAATTGTTTAAGTTAATTTTAAAGATAAAAAGGTTTGAAATGTAAATGGTAATTAGTGTATTTACAAGATAATGTATCTTAAGTTAAAAGGTGTTTTATTATCTTGGAAATTAATTAAGTTAATTAGGAGATTAAATATAATTAATTTATTAATTTAATTAAAGATAAAGGTTAATTAAGTGATTAATGCAAGGATAATTAAGTAATTTAATTAATTAATGGTTATAATTGATTAACTAATAAATTAGAGATAAATGAAATGGGAAATTTATTAATTAAGAAATTAAAGGATTAATTAATAATGGCAATTAATCGAGATTAAATTAATATTTAAAGATTAATTGATTCATTGATTTAGAAATGCTTAGTTAATAATTAAGGGTTAACTAATAAATTTGAAAGAAAGATTTTCAAATAATTTGTAATTAAATCATGATAATTAACCCGGATTAATAAATTGATACATCTGATTTAAATTTATCAGTTGATTAATAAATTCACTTATGAATGTTTGGATTCTATTGAATGACTTGATTGTTTGATATTTCCTAATATGTGATGATTTGTGATACATCCTGATTTATGTTGTGATCTGTAGTTTATTATCTGTGACCTTTATATATCTATGATCTGTGAATGAACGATAAGCGTTGTTCTTATACCGCTTATCGAACTATATTTCTGTATTCTGATATGTGATGATTCATTGTGTTGCACTATTGTGTGAAACCCCTGGACTACACCTTTACACACACAAATATGGATTTCACGTGGAAATCGGTTAAGTCACAGATAATTTAAATCTGATGTTTTTGAAATTGAAATTTTAATTTCAATTGATTTTGAAATTGGAAATTTGGGTTTAAAGTGAAAAGCTTTTGAAATAGAATTTCAAAGATAAAAGTTATTTTGAATAACTTAATCGAGTTTTGAAAATTTAAATAATTTGATTTAAATTTGAATTCAAGTTTGAAATTGAATCCTATGATTTGAAACTAGGGATTGAAAATGTTATAAATGTGTTTATCTGAATTTAAACCATTTAAAAGTATAATTTTGAGAATTTGAATTTAACCCAAGGACTTTAACTCGTATGAATAAATCAGATTTTCTGAAATGAAACTGTTTGTTTTTAAAGAATAAAAGCTTTCAGATAAGGAATGAAATTCCAGTTTAATTAAAGGAATTTCAATATTGAATTGAAGATGGTTTTCCAAGTTATGAATGAATTGTTTTGAAAAGCTATGATTTGAATCTGTTATTTTTAACAGATTTAAAATAATGATTGGTTTAAATCATTTGAAATGGGATTGTTTTGAAAGCTATAAGTTAAATCTTGATTTAAAGGTTTAACGAGTTAATCAAATTGAAATGGAAATTAATTTGGAAAATCTGTGAATGAATCTTTTGTTTAAAAGATTAAGGTGAAATTGTTTAAACCGTTGAAGGTTGTTAAAATGAATCTTTTTGTTTAAAGATTTGAAAATGGTAATTTGTTAAACCATTTGAAAAGAGAGATTTTGGGTAATAAGTTGTGACTTAATTGAAATCCCATATCCATATGATTTTCGAATATTTCGCTCACTATTCGGTTTAGCCGGGAGAGGACCTTTGGGTCATATAACCCATTCCGAATATGTGATACGTCGTATATGGATCGCATTAGAAGACCGGTGTTGAAGACTGGATATTTTTGAAAACGGAAGGATTACCGTCGAGTTACTCTGCATCGGCTGATCCCCGATATAGAGGTTTTATCATCCTTAGTGACGGGAAGTCCGGACGTGATTGGAAATTATCCGGATTTGCAAGGGCTTCGTGAGAAGTGCCTTCGGTTCTGTTCAATCCCGGAACAGACTTGTATGGATTGTATGTCTGACATTACACTTTGAGATATAAAGCCGATTTGTTTCAAATACATATCTGTTGGTGGCGGAGAATTTATTCTCTTAGCTTAACACCCTTCTCTGAGACGTACGAGCTCAGAGGTTATGTAGTTGAAATTTATCAGCGATATATTCCCAATTTGGTAATGTGGCATGCTGAGTGTTGCTGTGTGATGATCAGTGTTTGATCATTTGTGATATGATCATTTATTTGATCATTTATCTTTGTGATCATAGGTTGATCATCTGTTGACCCAAAGCGTGGCTTTTTGAAAAAGTGTAGCTTTGTGGACGAGACTTCGTCAGGGCCTCACAACCCGGAAATGGTCGAAACAGGATCGTTGCGGCAAGGTTATGAGGGTCGCGCCCTTTAGGGTATGTCATTTCCTTCTGGAAAGGGGTGGTATCATGGTATGGAGCCCAGATACTTACTCATGTGGATACACTTTCTTTATGATGTGTGATGTTGGATACCGAGCTCGGATAAAGGTCCCAAAGGACCGGGAGGTGGCATATTCATGAGTTACCTGTTACAGGGGTAACCCGGCCTTGTTTGGCAGAGAGCAGTTTGTCTCTCGGGACGTCCCGCCAGAGGCGATCCCATGCGGCGGAAGGAAGTTCCTTAGCCTGACCATTTGTTGGAAATCCATTTCCCAATACGGAACTTGTACGGTATTAGTTGTAGAACCTGCCATTTACTTATGGTGGCGCCCCACTGTTTAAATGGTAGCTATAGTAGGCATAGTTCGAAATGTCTATGCTGGCTAAGATTAATATTATACTTTCGAAATGTTTTCTGCACTATGCACTAATAATAATATCCAATTGATTTTGCGTAGTAAGCATCTTTGACTATCATAAGAAGAAATCTCCTCCAATTCTGCGTTTGCATTGTGTGTGTGGCGGGAGGTCTTATGGTAGTTTCATTTTCCAAAAGCATTGCGGATTTCAATGTTTAAAACCTTTTGTGTTTGTTTTAAAGATAAACTGTTTTTGTTGCTCACACCAGTCCCATGACTGATCCGGAGTTTATTGTTCCCTTCCTAAACTCTGGGTACTCATAATTTTCCACACGAGCAGTCTAGAGTTGGGTTTCTTTTCAGATATTCAGGTTTAGTAGATTATCTGGAGCTAGTCAGTCTATGGACGACTGACCTTGCTTTCTGCTAGCTATGGATTGGAGCATTCTATTGGAGATATTGTTCCGCTGCTGTTGTTATCCTTTCTTTTCCGCTGCTATTTCTTGTATCATATCTCTGATGTATATTGATATCTGTTGCATCATTCTGTTGTATCATATTGTATCAGATTTTGTATCTGTCATTGTATCAATGTTATATATATTGATATCTTCTTTTTCTTCCGCTGTGTTATTTACTTAATTGTGTTATAGCTCCGGCGAATCGGATTTGAACGGTCGAATCTGCGGCATTCTAGTACAATGTGAAGTACGAATGTTGATTTTCGAGCGGGCAAAACCCGAGTCGTCACATGTGGTATCAGAGCTAAGGTTGAACTTTAGCTCAGGAGTATAACACGTTAAGTAGCTCATTAGAGATAGAGTGAAGTAAACTCTAGAATGAGTAATTCTCAGATATCCGTTCGAATGTCTCAGTAAATTCTCTTACTATCCACTGATAGTGAGTATGAGTGCAAGAAGAGGATGAGATAGGGGACAGGGAAATACGACTATAAATGGTCAATATCCTGTAACAACAAGGAAGCAATATTTTTGTCTATCCTTTCTCTATCAATCTATTTTGTTCAGCATCTTTTCTCAATTCTTCGATAGTTTCTGGTAGATCCAGAAATAAATTCGATATATAAAAATGGGACATAAACTCCAACTGAGCCAAAATTGTTTGTATGGATGTATTGATTGTTTTGTTTTCTATGATTGATAGGTATAATTTAGTTCTAAACTAAAAATTTTGAAATTGTATCCATATATCCATCTATTCTTTTGGGTCCCAGTATATTCTACGAGTGGTTAGTTATCCCTTTGAACTAACCGATGCCACTGTATATTTCGTAGATCTGGATAACCCGAGTATCTTGTGAAATGCTAAACAGATTCGTTCTTCTATATATGATATTCTGATTTGGTAAGCCAAATGCAGAATAGATGTTCAGTTTGAGTTGATGAAATATTCTTCATCTATCTTTTTGTCTCCTTGGTAATTTCGAGGACGAAATCCTTTTAAGGGGGGAAGTTTGTAACGACCCCAAATTTCATAAGTATTTAAATTTATAATTAATTGAGTTTTTGAATTTAAAATTGTTAATTTATTTTATTCTGAATAAAAATAGTAAAACAAATGGTTTAAAGTGAAATTAATCGATTTATTGCGAGTTTCCCCGATATCCAAGTATATTCTGTATAAACCATTTGAGATTAAAATATTGTAAATTATGTGAGTATATGTGTGTATATTGAATGTATATATATATATATTTAGGTATATACGAGCAAATTTAAAATATATATTTGAATTGATGGTTAAAGATGGTTTGAGTTTATAAAATAAATATAAGACAATAAATATTAAGTAAATAATGATAATTTATATTTGAACTAGAAATTGAAATTAATATAAGGTAAGTTTTAATAAAAATAGAAGTAGAATATTTGTTAAAATCTAACAACAATTTAAAGTAGAACTTCTTTACATTTCAAAGTAGTAAGATAAATGGAGAAAACAAATAAACATAGAAATTGTCATTTTTAATTCTTGATAGATATATCTCTAGCATACAAAAGTATACCATAGCCTACAACACTTAGAAAACAAAAACAAATACAAGTATGCAAAACAAAGTAAACAAGCAAGTCAACAAAACAAAAGAAGTAACATGTACAGCCGAAATAAAGATGAAATATGAACAAAACAAAATTTAAATATAGGTATGCATAAGTTAGTAATAGGGAACATAAGTACTTGATCATTAAATGCAAGCATAACATAGAGTACCTTTCAGCCTCCTTAACAAAAAAATCTCTGATCAACCTTTGCACTAATACAACTATCAGGGCCGCATTTGTTTTATTTTTATCAAGTTCCCTTTCTTTTCGTTCATTCAAACATTTGTAAAGGAAAACATCAAGCTTTGTTATCTTCTTTTCCAAAAGCCTGGAATCAAGTTCCAGTTTTATTTTAAAGCTTCCAGTTCAAAGTTTCAAGTTTTAAGCTTTTAAAAGCTTTCAGTTTTTAAGTCAATGCAAGATTTTTGTTCTCTGGAAAACAAGAACAACAAAGATGAAAGTGTTCAAGTTTTCAAATTTCCAGTTTGCAAGCCTTTCCAGTTTTCAAAAGAAGCAAGCCCTCTGTTTTTTTAAGTCAGGTGAGTAAACATCTTTAATAAAAATCTAAACAAGTTAATGAATATGTTGTTTGCGTAATTTCTATGGAAATGATGACTGTATGTGCATGAATAAGTGTAGGACTCTGATAGATGTTTGTATTCATGTTGTATATCCCTGTTATAATTTGTTCTTCTCTGTTTTTATTTACTTACAGAGTTTAAGTTGAATACGAATTTCACTTCTCCTTCTCCTCTAGTCTGTGATAGGCTCTAGATTTATACAAATATAGTTGTTTTAACATGAACCTTACTCTAGAATTTTATCCAAGGAAAGTAGATTTGAACTATCCCTGAAATCAAGTAATTTAGCTGCAAATCTTAAAAAAATGTTAAATTCAAGTATCATAATCTGTTAAGTCAGTTATATAATTTGAATATACTCCGAGAAACCAGATTTTTAAAACAAAAATCAAAATTTTCCATTTCACATTTCTCTGGGAAATGGAAGTCGATCAGAAAGTGAATTTTTGACAAAATCTGATGATCTAAGAAGTTATAGGCTTCGAATTCGTGGTGGCAGCAAGATTTAATATTCGAGATCACCAGAAAAATGCTACCTGAATTTATAAATCGTTGAATATTTGATTCGTGATCAAACTAGGGTTGAGAACCCAGGTTTGTTCATGTTGGAAGAACGGGTCGCAGATGATTCTGGGGTGCATCGAGTTGGACGAGGTCTGGGGGAACAGCTTCGTGGATGACCGGAGATGGTAGGGACGCGGTGGCGCGAGGTCAGGTGGACGGCGTCGCGGGGTCGAGGTGAATTTAGTAAACTGTGGGTTCTAGTTTTTGGAGTGAATGGCTCGTTTTTGTTTTGGGGCTCGAACGATTGTTCTGGTGATCGAATTTTGGTGTTTCGATGAGGAGCGACTTGCCGGGGAGTTCGTCAGAGGTCGGAGGTAACTCCGGCGATGGTGCACGTGCACGTGAATCTGTGTATCTGGATGGTTTGGGGAAGACGAGTTCTCGCGTGATCGTGTTTTTGAGTGATCGACTCGAAGATGGTCTCGGGGTTTTTGGGATATAACTCGGGTCTGCACGCGAGTGATTTGAAGATGGTAGGCCAATGTTTTTAAAACTGTAATCTAACTAAGTTTTAAAAGGAACGGGGAAAATGGGAGAAGACTCGGGAATGGTTCCGGGTATCAGTCGGGTATGACCCGAAGTGAAGGTAAAAGCCAGTTTTACAAAAGTTTTAAAATAGAGTTTTTGACATTTTAAACAAACTGTATTTAAACTTTCTTTTAAAAACACTACTTTAATAAAATCCAATGGTTTCTTAACATTTGATAAAGTGTTTTAAAATTTATTTAATCTAAAATTGTTTAAGTTAATTTTAAAGATAAAAAGGTTTGAAATGTAAATGGTAATTAGTGTATTTACAAGATAATGTATCTTAAGTTAAAAGGTGTTTTATTATCTTGGAAATTAATTAAGTTAATTAGGAGATTAAATATAATTAATTTATTAATTTAATTAAAGATAAAGGTTAATTAAGTGATTAATGCAAGGATAATTAAGTAATTTAATTAATTAATGGTTATAATTGATTAACTAATAAATTAAAGATAAATGAAATGGGAAATTTATTAATTAAGAAATTAAAGGATTAATTAATAATGGCAATTAATCGAGATTAAATTAATATTTAAAGATTAATTGATTCATTGATTTAGAAATGCTTAGTTAATAATTAAGGGTTAACTAATAAATTTGAAAGAAAGATTTTCAAATAATTTGTAATTAAATCATGATAATTAACCCGGATTAATAAATTGATACATCTGATTTAAATTTATCAGTTGATTAATAAATTCACTTATGAATGTTTGGATTCTATTGAATGACTTGATTGTTTGATATTTCCTAATATGTGATGATTTGTGATACATCCTGATTTATGTTGTGATCTGTAGTTTATTATCTGTGACCTTTATATATCTATGATCTGTGAATGAACGATAAGCGTTGTTCTTATACCGCTTATCGAACTATATTTCTGTATTCTGATATGTGATGATTCATTGTGTTGCACTATTGTGTGAAACCCCTGGACTACACCTTTACACACACAAATATGGATTTCACGTGGAAATCGGTTAAGTCACAGATAATTTAAATCTGATGTTTTTGAAATTGAAATTTTAATTTCAATTGATTTTGAAATTGGAAATTTGGGTTTAAAGTGAAAAGCTTTTGAAATAGAATTTCAAAGATAAAAGTTATTTTGAATAACTTAATCGAGTTTTGAAAATTTAAATAATTTGATTTAAATTTGAATTCAAGTTTGAAATTGAATCCTATGATTTGAAACTAGGGATTGAAAATGTTATAAATGTGTTTATCTGAATTTAAACCATTTAAAAGTATAATTTTGAGAATTTGAATTTAACCCAAGGACTTTAACTCGTATGAATAAATCAGATTTTCTGAAATGAAACTGTTTGTTTTTAAAGAATAAAAGCTTTCAGATAAGGAATGAAATTCCAGTTTAATTAAAGGAATTTCAATATTGAATTGAAGATGGTTTTCCAAGTTATGAATGAATTGTTTTGAAAAGCTATGATTTGAATCTGTTATTTTTAACAGATTTAAAATAATGATTGGTTTAAATCATTTGAAATGGGATTGTTTTGAAAGCTATAAGTTAAATCTTGATTTAAAGGTTTAACGAGTTAATCAAATTGAAATGGAAATTAATTTGGAAAATCTGTGAATGAATCTTTTGTTTAAAAGATTAAGGTGAAATTGTTTAAACCGTTGAAGGTTGTTAAAATGAATCTTTTTGTTTAAAGATTTGAAAATGGTAATTTGTTAAACCATTTGAAAAGAGAGATTTTGGGTAATAAGTTGTGACTTAATTGAAATCCCATATCCATATGATTTTCGAATATTTCGCTCACTATTCGGTTTAGCCGGGAGAGGACCTTTGGGTCATATAACCCATTCCGAATATGTGATACGTCGTATATGGATCGCATTTGAAGACCGGTGTTGAAGACCGGATATTTTTGAAAACGGAAGGATTACCGTCGAGTTACTCTGCATCGGCTGATCCCCGATATAGAGGTTTTATCATCCTTAGTGACGGGAAGTCCGGACGTGATTGGAAATTATCCGGATTTGCAAGGGCTTCGTGAGAAGTGCCTTCGGTTCTGTTCAATCCCGGAACAGACTTGTATGGATTGTATGTCTGACATTACACTTTGAGATATAAAGCCGATTTGTTTCAAATACATATCTGTTGGTGGCGGAGAATTTATTCTCTTAGCTTAACACCCTTCTCTGAGACGTACGAGCTCAGAGGTTATGTAGTTGAAATTTATCAGCGATATATTCCCAATTTGGTAATGTGGCATGCTGAGTGTTGCTGTGTGATGATCAGTGTTTGATCATTTGTGATATGATCATTTATTTGATCATTTATCTTTGTGATCATAGGTTGATCATCTGTTGACCCAAAGCGTGGCTTTTTGAAAAAGTGTAGCTTTGTGGACGAGACTTCGTCAGGGCCTCACAACCCGGAAATGGTCGAAACAGGATCGTTGCGGCAAGGTTATGAGGGTCGCGCCCTTTAGGGTATGTCATTTCCTTCTGGAAAGGGGTGGTATCATGGTATGGAGCCCAGATACTTACTCATGTGGATACACTTTCTTTATGATGTGTGATGTTGGATACCGAGCTCGGATAAAGGTCCCAAAGGACCGGGAGGTGGCATATTCGTGAGTTACCTGTTACAGGGGTAACCCGGCCTTGTTTGGCAGAGAGCAGTTTGTCTCTCGGGACGTCCCGCCAGAGGCGATCCCATGCGGCGGAAGGAAGTTCCTTAGCCTGACCATTTGTTGGAAATCCATTTCCCAATACGGAACTTGTACGGTATTAGTTGTAGAACCTGCCATTTACTTATGGTGGCGCCCCACTGTTTAAATGGTAGCTATAGTAGGCATAGTTCGAAATGTCTATGCTGGCTAAGATTAATATTATACTTTCGAAATGTTTTCTGCACTATGCACTAATAATAATATCCAATTGATTTTGCGTAGTAAGCATCTTTGACTATCATAAGAAGAAATCTCCTCCAATTCTGCGTTTGCATTGTGTGTGTGGCGGGAGGTCTTATGGTAGTTTCATTTTCCAAAAGCATTGCGGATTTCAATGTTTAAAACCTTTTGTGTTTGTTTTAAAGATAAACTGTTTTTGTTGCTCACACCAGTCCCATGACTGATCCGGAGTTTATTGTTCCCTTCCTAAACTCTGGGTGCTCATAATTTTCCACACGAGCAGTCTAGAGTTGGGTTTCTTTTCAGATATTCAGGTTTAGTAGATTATCTGGAGCTAGTCAGTCTATGGACGACTGACCTTGCTTTCTGCTAGCTATGGATTGGAGCATTCTATTGGAGATATTGTTCCGCTGCTGTTGTTATCCTTTCTTTTCCGCTGCTATTTCTTGTATCATATCTCTGATGTATATTGATATCTGTTGCATCATTCTGTTGTATCATATTGTATCAGATTTTGTATCTGTCATTGTATCAATGTTATATATATTGATATCTTCTTTTTCTTCCGCTGTGTTATTTACTTAATTGTGTTATAGCTCCGGCGAATCGGATTTGAACGGTCGAATCTGCGGCATTCTAGTACAATGTGAAGTACGAATGTTGATTTTCGAGCGGGCAAAACCCGAGTCGTCACAACACCAGTCCCATGACTGGCCCGGAGTTTGTTTTTCCCTTTAAACTCTGGGTGCCCTATTTTTCGGGCAGCCGTGTAGTCAGGATACCTTAGGAGCATTTTGGAGCATGTTGGGGAGCATTTTGGAGAAGTCTTTTGGAGCTATGAAGCTGAAGTACCTTATGTAGATATCTACCCATTTTCTACTGTGTTATGTAGTATGTATTTCCCAGCATATGTACGGACAGACAGTTATAACTATCCCGCTGGATTTGTATTTAACTCTGATCATTTATTTTTAATTAAAATGTTGAATGCGATGTGAGATTCTAATATTGTGTTATCTTCTATCTTTATTTTCTTTTACACCCCTGATAATCTGCCTCCCCGGCACTTGGATTTACGGCACGTAAATACCGTGGATGTATTAGTGTTGATTTCTAAGGGTCGAGGAGACGGGTCATCACACCAACGGTATTCCTCGCCCTTGTTGATTTATTTTCCATAATATTCTTGTTATATGAATTATGAAACATCAAACCTTATTGCTTGGCACTATAAGATATGATATTGTTATATGTTGAAAACTTGACCTCTGTAGTGATAAAAATTCAGTATCAACATTTGTTAAGCGATGTGGTGGTTGTTGGCTGCAATTGAGTATTTTGTAATACTATTACTTTCCAGTTTGGTTTAAAATGGGTTTTTGATTTAGAGAATGATTTTAAATATAACCTTTTGGTTTTTTGGAATATTATTATATAACGAAAATTTTGTACTTCTCTACTTTACCCCCAACTCTTTTTATTTGTCTTTTCTAAACCATTTAGAAATTTTTTTAAAGTTGTTTAACCATTAATTAGAAATGATTTTAAGTGGTTTAACTTTTGTTTAATAGTATTTTAAAAGTTGTTTATTTACATTCAATATTTTTTTTTTAAATTATATACCAATATTTTACATCAGAAAAGTTATTTATTAAATAATTAATATTATTTGAAGTTAATAACTATTTATTACCAATGTTTTGGAATTTATAATAGTTATTTATTAATAACATTTTAGAATTTATAATTATTATTGATAATAATGTTTTGGAAGATAATTATTACTTATATAATAATGTTTCGAAGATTAATTATTATTGGTTCATTAATAAGGTTTGGAATTATTAACTGGTATATTTATAATGTTTGAAGTTAGTAATAATTATTTATTTATAATGTTTTGAAGTTATTAATTATTATACTAATAATGTTTTGGAGTTAATAAATTATTTTATTACTAATGTTGGAAAGTTAATTTATTATGTATTTAGGGTGTTTAAAACAAATTAATTTATCTAATTAATTTTTATTTATAAAAAATAAATTGATTTAGGAATCTCATTTAATAAAAGAGATTCAATAAAGAGTTTATAAATGAAAATGAGGTTTGAGTTTATAGGAATTTTCATAAAGGCTTTATAAAGGATTCTTATAAAGGACTTTTATAAAGGGGTTTTAGTAAGAATTTTTGTAAAGGATTTTTATAAAGGATTTTATAAATAGAATAAAATTTTATAAATGAGTTTATAGATTTATAAAAGAAGTTTTGTAACACCCCTCGTTTTGAAAACATTATTCAGGAGATTTAATTAGATAAATTAAATAGAATAATGTAATAATTAGAATGATAAGGGGATTGAGGTATGGAAATAAAATTAAGGCCGTGCTCAATTAATTAATTAAATGGGCTTAAGAATGGTTTTTAAGTTAATTAATTTACATAAGGGCATAATGAGAATTAGCCGCACATAACCCCTTACCCTTATATATCTCATTCCTTATAATTTCATTTCCCATTCACATCATTTTGAAAACAAAATACAAATGTAAGAATAGAGGAGCCAGCCATTGCTAGGAAGAAAAAAGCTAATGTTAAAGCTAGGGGAATAGATCTCAATCTCAATCCAATCTCCTTATCTTAATCAAGGTGAATAATAATTTATACCATCCCTATTTTGTTTTATGATCATATGTTTTTAGATTTAAGATTATTTTTTTTATGATGATTTGGATGATGATATGCTTGAATTATAATTTGTTCAATTTAAACAAGATTGTTTAAATGGGAATATATGCGGTTTTAGGGCAAAATCGATTGAAATTGATGTTTGAATGCCATGTAAAAAATTTATGTTATGTAAAACATGATTTTGGAGCTGGGTTTTAATTTTGATAATTTTCCAAGCTATGGAAATATTATTATGAATTTTAAAAGGAAAATATGGTTAATTGGGTTTAGAAATTTATTTCTAAAATTATATTGATAATATGGGTCTGAAATTTATATATGTTAGATAACATATTAAAAGTGAATTTCTATGATTTTTGTGGATTTTTCCTAAGAGATTTACTTTGGAAAATAAATTATTTTAAAAGAAGGATTTAAGTGTAATTTTGGTTTTGCTTAATGAAAGGGCATAATTGTTAAAATTTCATAGATTTAGATCTGATAATAAGCGGCAGTTATTTCATAAAGAATTTGAAAAGTTAAGGCAACCAATCATATGTTTACAGTGGGCAGGTTAGTTAGAAAGTAATTATTTTAATTGGCATTAATCAGTTTTTCTCCAGAAAAGCTGGTTCCACCTCCTTTAGAAGTGCCTTTCAACTCCAATGCCTCCTCTTCATCTCAGTCGAAACCAACCTAGCCGAAACCTACTAAAGCCGGAACCAATACACATGGTATCAATGAGATTAGTACGAAGTGGATTGGTGAAGTGCGGAAGGCAGGGTGTCGAAAGCATTGCTTTCGATAGAGATGAAACCATTGTTTACTTTTAAAAGATATGCGTCTGCCTTGTTTTTGAAGGGTGCTTTCAACCAAGTCGATATCCAGTTCCTTTTGAACATGTTGCTTCCTTTCTTTGTTTAAAAGTAGAGCTTTCGACTGAGACCCTTGTTTATAAAAGAATGCTTTCGAAAATGATAATTCCGACCTAGTCAAAACTCCACTGCCGTTTCAATACCTTTCGAGTGTGTTAAAGTCTTCAATGGTTTCGAAGGTAGTTTTGTTTTAAACTTAAACTAAGCCAATTCCTAAATGCTTTCAAAAGGGTTTAAGGGTTTCGAAGGCAATGGCTTCGAAGGGGGTTTCAATGCTAACTCTCAATGTTTTACTCAAATGTTTTGAAGCTTTCGAAAGGGATGGTGCCGACGCCATCAAGTTTTCCCCAATACTTTTATATGATAAATAATGGTTTCGAAAGAGATACTTTTGTTTATATTCACTTTGACCCAAATGATATTTTTAAATATAAACCCAATGGTTTCGAAAGAGGGACGTTCAATGGTTTCGAAAGGGATACTTCCAAAGGTTTCGAAAGAGGTACTTTCAATGGTTTCGAAGCTATGCTTCTAAGAGTTAATAAGTAATACTCTATTACATTCGAAAGGTTTTGAAAGAGAGGTTTTAAAGTGTTTTGAAAGGCATGGGCCTAATGTTTTGAAAAGAGATTTATATGTTTTCGAAGGAGGTATTCCGGTGAGGTCGAATGCAAAGTTTTGAAGGTTTCGAAAGCCTTAGTTTTCAAAACAAATAACCCAATCTCATTTTAAAGGAAAACCATAGCATAAATAAATAAAGTATTTTGAAATGGAGTTTTTGAAGAAGTTTTCTTTGATTAATAGGTTAAAGGGATTAACCAAGTTATTATGTTTGCTTCTTCATATATGTATATTTTCACATTGTAATGGACCCATAACTATATATTGGGGAAGGGTAGAATAACCAGCAAGGTTGACCCATTAGTGAATATAAATTAAGTTAACTGCTGAATGAGTAGAATTGCATCTAGGAGGTCAGGAAGATCAGAATATAGGATGCTAAAATATTAAAGGAAGATATTGGCAGGGGCCAATAGGTTCATAGTAAGCCCAAGAAAACTGTGTATTGGAAAAGAATTTGGCAGGGGCCAATAGGTTCACAGTAAGCCCATGAAAACTGTGTATAGGAAAAGATACTGGCAGGGGCCAATAGGTTCATAGTAAGCCCATGAAAACTATGTTTAAATGAAGGTGTCAGGAAGACAGGTTCATAATTAGCCCATGAAAACTATGATCTGATATTTGCAAGGGCCAATAGGTTTGTAGTTAGCCCATGAAAACTATATCCAGATTAAAATATTGACAGATGTCAATAGGTTCCTAGTCAACCCATGAAAACTAGCATAAGAGAAGGATATTGGAGTTACCAATAGGTTTAGGGAGAACCCATGAAATAATAATGATATTGGCAGTGGCTAATAGGTTCTTAGCAATCCCATGAAAACTATGAAATAGGACTGGGAATCCATAAACATTTAACCGGTTATTAGTTAGCCCATGAAAACTATTAGGTTAATAGTAACCCTAGAAACTATAAATGAGACAAATAGTCAAAATGAATGGGGATGGGTAATCCTAAATTGATTTACTTGTTTTGCATGTCATCATATAATTTGGAAATAATTCGATAAGATTTCAAAATCAAATTTTTACTGTCAAATTCCTTTTTTTTAAATTCACTCAATTCTTTCAAAAAGAATTAACTTAAAATTTCCAATTTTAATTTCAGAAAACAAATTTCATTTATTTCTGGTATCCAATGATACCAAAAATACATTCTGCTAAATTTAGCCTTCAACAATTCAATCACAGATATAATCATACACAGATTATAAATAATCAATCAAACAACATATGAAATAAATTCAAATGTTTTGAGGAATCCTGTTGGATCCCTCCAACCTGTTTCCCTGCATCCACAGATGTTAGCACAATACCAATTCCACTTCGAGGTGGAATATCGCGGTATGTGGGATTTATAAAATATCATCCGCTATTATGCGGCGCAATAGGGTCTCATCCGCTATATAACGCGGGAAATCAACAAATGCAATATATACATATGCCAGTATATATATATATTGCTATATATTACTATATATACTACATCACATCCAAACAGCAATAAATCAATAACCGCAAATCCAACTTTCAATTTGAGTGAGAAGATCTCACCTTGGGTTTTTAATTTGCAATCCAATCCATTTTGACCATTCTTCACGGTTTCAAACCTTGTATAAACAATTTATACAATTTATTAATATTTGAATTAATTGACAATAAATTACCATCTGCTAATTTATTTAAACCAATAATTTAATTTTATCGAATGATTTATTTAAACCAGTTCTTCAATTTTAAACTAATGATTTAATTTAATCAAAGAATTAAATTTTAAACAAATTTTCTTTTCATACATTATTTTTAGTAACTAAAAATTTAATCAGTTTATTAACAAATCTATCTCTACCATATATTGTAAAAAAACAGGTAAACGAAAATAGGTATATCTGTTTATTCATTCTCTTTTGAAATTACATGCACTAAAAATATTAACCTGTATCCATAAAAAATCTAATCTTTGTACATTCTACAACATTTTAGAAATTCTTATATTCTCCCAAAATCATATATACTTATTGTTTTCCTTTCTGCAAATCAAAACAGTAATTAATTTTACTGTTAAATTTTTAAAACCTTATCTATATATATAAAAATTTAAATTAAATAAAATTAAATAGACAATACCTAACTGCCAACAGAGGATCCAGAACCCACTACCATCACCATTCGCGTATCTGCTCGCGAACTTGAGATGCTGTAATCCAACGCGAAACCCTTGTTTGTCCCTCCCCGACCCACAATTGCTTCGAGCAGCTCGGCATAGTTCCCTCATCGCTAACCCTAGTTTTGCCTCACTCGAATATACCGCGTGACCCAAATCTCGACTTCGAACAACCCAGGCTCCAGAATATCAACCGCATACGCGACCCTCAATCGCGAAACCATGGGCACTGGCGTGGCTTGCCTCCATCATCGATCGGCAAATCGCGATCGCCTCCTCCCCTTTCATACGCAACCTCCTTCACGTGCTCGCGAATTCGAATGAAATCGATTTTTGATTACTTGATTTAAATTTGAGGGATTTAAAGAGGGAACTCACGATTTACATATATAGTTTTTTTCTTTCGTTCGTTTTGATTTATGAAGAGGGAAGGAATCGAGATCTTTATTTTAACTGGCTCGCGATTTTGAATAACTGGGGATAATGGGGAGAGAACGAACGAATTTGAATTTGGATTTAGCTCGGCCATTGTTTTTCTTTGAATAAAAACGAACAGATTTTGTTTTGAACGAAATGATTTCGTATGAGATTTGTAAAGAAATGGGGAGACAAGATAACGTGATTTAGTAGAGGGTAGGTTGGCTTGCTCAGGAGTAGGATGGCTGAGTTGAAAGAAGTGCAGCTGAAGTTGACAAATAAAATTTAAATTTAAATTCAAATTCAAATTCAAACCGTTCGATAAATACAACTTAAAAACTTGACCCCCTATCGAGGCATGCCGCTAGGCGTTTATAATGTTATACGCCTATTCCGAATACAATGGAAAAGGTTTCGAGTCCAAATTCGATCGTATGGAGAAGATAGCTTTTTGGACCAGTTATAATATTAATTTCTCGATTTAATTTCAACGCGTTTGCTTATCGTACGATCACATGATAACTCTGAACATTACGAAAATTGAAATCCGATAATAATATGATATTACGGATCCAATGGAACTGATTTCGTCGAATTCCAAGACTGTGCCCCGGAACGCTATTTTTTTTAAATATCGATTAAACGATAAAATTTCAAAACTGAACAAAACAGTTTCAAATTCAATTCCGAAACTTTTATTATCTTCAATATAATCAATATGAATTTTCTAAACCTTGAAAATATTTTTAAATCGGCTCAAAACTGAAGATTTAATTTTTTACCCAGTTTCAATAATTAAATTCAAAAATTTAATCGCCAAATTCATTCTGATATTCGAATTTCAAATTAAATTATCATTCGAATATTTAAACTCAATTAAATATTCACATTTCAAATGTCAAAAATTCAGGGTCGTTACAATCTTCACCCCTTAAAAGAATTTCGTCCCGAAATTACAAGTTAAGAAGAAAATGCTCCAACCCCCGTTAACTATTTTCTCAAATCCAAATAGTTTTATCAAATTTTCAAATCAATCTTTTTATTACAAAAGATTCATGATTACTTTAACTAATTTTCCAAAATCAACCATAAGTCCCAAATAATATGGTTTTCTTAACAGTTCAAATTTAAATTCAAATTTTGAATTCAATTTTTTCTCAAAAATTTTCTAACTCTCTAAATTTCCAAGAAATTTCGCCAGCGTCTCCTTTGCGCGGCTAACACGGTACGACTACAAAACGTCCCTACGGACTCTCAAATCCCAATAGAAAACAAAATGCCAAGTGGCAAAATCAGAAACTCATCAAATTTCATACTGAAATTTAAATACATACCTTTTTGTTGACCAATTTAAATTCATCTTCGAAATCAAAATCCAATTCCATTTTCCTTTATACCCCCTGTATATTTTACTTCACAACAATGTCCAAATTTACTTATTGGATTCCAAATACCAATTTACTTAAGAATTTCACCTTTCATTTCTTAAGTTCAATATAAGTATTTACATACTTCTTATATTCATTTTCACTTCACAAACAAAGTTATATATTCATTTCCTTTCAACTTTGCATTTCCAATTCCAATTAAATTCAATTTATCTTCAAAAACCATAAATTCATTTTAGTGAAAACTCGATATTCACTTTTTCCAAAGCTTTCAACTTCGACCAAAACAATGGTTTTCATTTTCTAGTTCAATTTCTACGTTTCCATTACAATTTGAAAATCAATTTTCTGTTAACAAAATTTTTCCAAATTTTCAAAAAAATTTCTAACTCCCAAAATTTTCAGAAAATTTTGGTGGAGTCTCCTTTGTACAGAGGAGCTTTTGCAATATGACAAAAGATATAAATATATATACATCGACCCACTCGGTCGGAAAAGCAGAAAAACAGTTCATATTTCCTATTTGGTATTGCGTAGGCGTACCTTTTAGCATTTTAAGCAAAGCAGTTATTTATTAGCTTATTAACGCAACCAAAATGCAGCTAAACGACTTCCAAAACCCTGCACTTACTCAGTTTAAACACGTAAGTGACAAATATAAGAAATCTATTAAAATTTCACTTATTTCAATAGCAAATACACAGATTTCATAAGCAATAGATTCAAAATAAATTCCATAAGCAATTTATATGGTTCCGATACAAATTAAATTTGCTTATATCTAATTTACATTCAATTTCTATTTAATTCAAGTGATTAACAATTCACTTTCTTATATTCAATTCATTTTTAAGTGAAACGAATTCATACCATTTCAATTGATTCAAAAATCAATTTATTTCACTTTTATCAATTCATAGGATTCATTTAATTCTCGTTTTTGTCAAACGATAATTCTTTCTATTCAAATTTGTTAACATTCATGCAACTAAATGATTACTTAAGCCAATAATCGTTTAAATTGATTCCATTTCAATTCAATTTATCTTTCATATATAATTATTGAATTCAATTCATTATAAACCATATTAAATTTGTCATTCCTCAATTAGTTTCACTTACTAATTTTTATTTCAATACTTAGTCCACTTGTCTAATTTTGTTCATTCACTTACAAATTTAAAATGTATCCCAACATTTCATTTTTCAATTTCATTTACTTGCAGTTGTAAATTAATTTTACTTGTTCACGAATTTATTTTCCACCTTAATAAATTTCATTCCATAACTATTTTTATTCAACTCACAATTCAATTTTAATTTGACCAATTCAACTTCCAATTCATTTCTTTATGAATTAATAAATTATCAAGTCAATTTACTTGAGTTCAATCCATTTTATTTTATTTCTCCAAGTTTGGATTTTTCCTTTAACTTGATTCAAATCAAATATAATTTCATTTTTTCCAATTATAACTTATTTATTTACGAATGTAGCTTCATTTGTTCATTCATAAATTCATTCATTTTCAATTTGAATCTCATTCCAATCAGATTTCAAATATTTTATAAGTTATCAAATTATTTACATTCCATTGATGAATTTATTTCAAATACTTCCTTGGAATTCTATTCAAATTATAAATCACATTTACAATCTATACTTACAAATTTCATTCGTATATGAATTTTATTTCCTTATCCTTTTCAATTCATATTTATAAATTTCATTTGTCAAATGAATTTATCTTCAAATTTTTGGTTATACCATTATTTCTCATTCAATTCCATATAACAATGATAATACTTCAATATTATCTCTTCCTAACAACCAAGCATCCATATACTATGATAATTCATAGAAAATCATTTCTTTTCTATACAAAAATAGTTTTAGGCAAAATTGTTTCATTTACCTTATTTAAAACAATACTGTGTCAGTTTATCTTGTTTAAGAGTTTAGAAACCCCTATCGATTACAGTTGGCCACCCTGCACCGATCAGAATCTATAAACAATCAACCGATAAGTCAACACAATACAAAACAAATTTTGTATTCACTAACAAATACGCGCTCATATCTATTATTACACTCACACTCATTCTAGAGTACTACTGACTCTATCTCTAATGAGTAACACCCAACAGTGCCAAGGGTTGTTGCTTAACCGGATGCTCTGATACCACTTGTAACGACTCGATTCTTCGACGCTCGAAAGTCGACATTAATACGTCCACTGTATCAAATGCCGCGCAATCGAATGCCGAAAAACCGAACCATTAGGGTTAAAAAGAAGAGGTAGAAGAAGACAGAAGAAAAGAAAGAACAAAAAACAGAAACATAAACAATATTAGAATCTCACATTCGCAGCAGAACAATATACAATAGATGAATCAATAATCTTTAAAACAAAAGACTATATCAATTTATACAATACATCAATCAGAGTCAATATACAACAATGGACAGTTATATAAACTTGTCCTCATACAGAATACATAGCGGAATAAATAAACAAGTACGGTAGTACGCTTCGCCATCCAGCTCATCTCCAAAGCTCTAGAATATCTAGATTATCCTGATAACATAACTCTAGGTTGCCCGTGTGGAAAATTATGGGCGCCCAGAGTTTAGAAAGGGAACAATAAACTTCGAGTCAGTCATGGTGACTGGTGTGAGATCGTAAAACAGTTATTTTCACAAAGAAAATAAAACAGATTCACAATGCTTTTGGAAAATGAAACTACCATAAGGCCTCCCGCCACACACACAATGCAAACGCAGAATTGGAGGAGATTTCTCCTTATGATAGTAAAAAATGCTTACTACGCAAAATCAAGTGATATTATTATTAATGTCTAGTGTGGAAAACATTTCAAAAGTATAATATCAATCTTAGCCAACATACAACCATTATTGTATGCCTACTATAGCTACTACGTTCAATAGCAGGTTACCGCCATATTCCAAGCAGGTAATACAACTAAAAACCATATAGGGTTCGTATTGTTTTCTTTGGATTTCCAATAAATGGTCAGGCAAAGGAACTTCCTTACACCGAAATAGAAACGCCTCTGGAAAGACGCCTCGAGAACCTAACCGGATCTCTGCAAACACAAGGCCGACGCTACCTCACGATGTACATTTGTAACTAGGTAACTAACACACTGACGCTACCTCACGCTGTACAGCTGTAACTAGGTAGCTAACACACAAGTATGTCATCCCCCGGTCGTAACCAACCTTTATCCGAGGATCCTCAATCACAAAGCAACAGCCACAAAATATAATAAATGTGCAACATCAACATAGGTAAAATATCTGGGATCCATACCATGATATCACCTTTTATCCAGAAGGAAATGACATACCCTAGGGGCGCTACCCCTACAAACCTTTGCCGCAACATTCCTGTTTCGACCATTAACGGGTTGTGAGGCTCGACGAAGTCTCGTCCGCATACACTACGCTTTTTCACAAAGCCATGCTTTTTCACAAAGCCACGCTTTGATCAACCAATGATCAACAACACTTCGTGTGCCACATTACCAAATTGGGAATGTATCACTAGTAACCATCAACTACATAACCTCTGAGCTCGTACGTCTCAGAGAAGGGTGTTAAGCTAAGAGAATAAATTCTCCGCCACCAACAGAAATGTATTTGATAGAAACCAGCTTTACATCTCAAAGTGTAACGTCAGACACACATCCATACAAGTCCGTTCTGGGATCGAACGGAACCGAATGCACTTCCAAAAAAGCCCTTGCAATCCGGATAATTTCTAATCACGTCCGGACTTCCCATCACAAAAAGAGTGATATAAATCTCTATACCGGAGCAACTCGGTGCAGAGACATTCGGCAGGTTGCCCTTTCATTTTCGAAAATATCCGGTCTTCACCATCGGTCTTTAATTACGATCCATATCGTCGTATCACTAATTCGGAATGGGTTATATGACACAAAGGTCTTTTCCCGGCTAACCCAAATAGTGCGCGTTTGTTTTAAAAACAAATCAAGTGCCATTTCAAAGGCAAATATTGATAGCTGGTTATTTAACTATCAACAACATTCACAACAATCAATCAATTTAAATAATTTTTCCCAAATTATTAAATTTCAAAATATCTTTGCAAGATACATCATTTCCACACTTTCTCATTTGAAAATCAATTTCAAATCATATTTCACACTTCACATCAAAATGGTCCATTTAAACCAATTAAATAAATCCTTATCGATTTATTTCAAATTTACATTCCAAATCTGTAAATTTATTTCCACACTTCATCACTTTGAAAACCGATTTCAAATCATATTTTTCCACACTTTAAAAATAAATCAATGTTTATTTTTAAAACAAATTCCCCTTTCCTTTATAAATTCTATTCTGAATTTACATTCCCAAAAATCCACTTTTACACGATTTTCAAGTCGTTTTCCAAATATTCATTTTTAACACCAAATCAACTTTCAAATTGATTTCTAATTTTATTTCAAACCCCAAATTAAATTCCAAATTGATTTCTGAATTTACTTCAACACCGAATCAAATTTCAAATTGATTCTAATTTTAATCCCAAATACCAAATCATTTTTACAAATCGATTTCTAATTTATTTCAACACAAATTGATTTTTCATTCAAACCCAAATAAATTTCATATCGATTTCCCAAAGGTTTATTTTCCAATACCAAATCAGTTATCAATTGGATTTCAAACAAATTTATCTCCTTTTAAATAAATTCCTTTATTCTTCCAAACCATCCCAAAATTCAATTTTAAATAAAATTTCCAACTGTCGAATAATATTATTCAAAATCCATTTATTAAAATCTTTTCCAATACTTTGGAAATAATTCGATAAGATTTCAAAATCAACTTTTTATTATCAAATTCCTTTTTTTTTAAATTCACTCAATTCTTTCAAAAAGAATTTACTTAAAATTTCCAATTTTAATTTCAGAAATCAAATTTCATTTATTTCTGGTATCCAACGATACCAAAAATACATTCGGCTAAATTTAGCCTTCAACAATTCAATCACAGATATAATCATACACAGATTATAAATAATCAATCACACAACATATGAAATAAATTCAAATGTTTTGAGGAATCCTGTTGGATCCCTCCAACCTGTTTCCCTGCATCCACATATGTTAGCACAATACCAATTCCACTTCGAGGTGGAATATCGCGGTATATGGGATTTATAAAATATCATCTGCTATTATGCGGCGCAATAGGGGCTCATCCGCTATATAATGCGGGAAATCAACAACTGCAATATATACATATGCCAATATATATATTGCTATATATTACTATATATACTACATCACATCCAAACAACAATCAATCAATAACTGCAAATCCAACTTTCAATTTGAGTGAGAAGATCTCACCTTGGTTTTTTAATTTGCAATCCAATCCATTTTGACCATTCTTCACGGTTTCAAACCTTGTAAAAACAATTTATACAATTTATTAATATTTGAATTAATTGACAATAAATTACCATCTGTTAATTTATTTAAATCAATAATTTAATTTTATCGAATGATTTATTTTAAACCAATTCTTCAATTTTAAACTAATGATTTAATTTAATCAAAGAATTAAATTTTAAACAAATTTTCTTTTCATACATTATTTTTAGTAACTAAAAATTTAATCAGTTTATTAACAAATCTATCTCTACCATATATTGTAAAAAAAACAAGTAAACGAAAATAGGTATATCTGTTTATTCATTCTCTTTTGAAATTACATGCACTAAAAATATTAACCTGTATTCATAAAAAAATCTAATCTTTATACATTCTACGACATTTCAGAAATTCTTATATTCTTCCAAAATCATATATACTTATTGTTTTCCTTTCTGCAAATCAAAACAGTAATTAATTTTACTGTTAAATTTTTAAAACCTTATCTATATATATAAAAATTTAAATTAAATAAAATTAAATAGACAATACCTAACTGCCAACAGAGAATCCAGAACCCACTACCATCACCATTCGCGTATCTGCTCGCGAACCTGAGATGCTGTAATCCAACGCGAAACCCTTGTTTGTCCCTCCCCGACCCACAATTGCTTCGAGCAGCTCGGCATAGTTCCCTCATCGCTAACCCTAGTTTTGCCTCACTCGAATATACCGCGTGACCCAAATCTCGACTTCGAACAACCCAGGCTCCAGAATATCAACCGCATACGCGACCCTCAATCGCGAAACCATGGGCAATGGCGTGGCTTGCCTCCATCATCGATCGGCAAATCGCGATCGCCTCCTCCCCTTTCGTACGCAACCTCCTTCATGTGCTCGCGAATTCGAATGAAATCGATTTTTGATTACTTGATTTAAATTTGAGGGATTTAAAGAGGGAACTTGCGATTTACATATATAGTTTTTTTTCTTTTCATTCGTTTTGATTTATGAAGAGGGAAGGAATCGATATCTTTATTTTAACTGGCTCGCGATTTTGAATAACTGGGGATAATGGGGAGAGAACGAACGAATTTGAATTTGGATTTAGCTCGGCCATTGTTTTTCTTTGAATAAAAACAAACATATTTTGCTTTGAACGAAATGTTTTCGTATGAGATTTGTAAAGAAATGGGGAGACAAGAGAACGTGATTTAGCAGAGGGTAGGTTGGCTTGCTCAGGAGTAGGATGGCTGAGTTGAAAGAAGTGCAGATGAAGTTGACAAATAAAATTTTAATTTAAATTCAAATTCAAATTCAAACCGTTCGATAAATACAACTTAAAAACTTGAGCCCCTATCGAGGCATGCTGCTAGGCGTTTATAATGTTATACGCCTATTCCAAATATAATGGAAAAGGTTTCGAGTCCAAATTCGATTGTATGGAGAAGATAGCTGTAACGACCCAGAATTTTTGATAATTAAAATTCGAATATTTAATATATTTTAAATATTAATGAATGAATTTAATAAGTCGAATAATTTATTTATCGAATATTGGATTTAATTTGATAATTAAATCGATATATTAATAATTGAAATGCCAGAGATAATTGAAAATCGAGTTTAATATGATTGAAATTGATTTGGAAAATTTTATTTAATCATACTGGAGTTATAGAAATGTTATAGAACTTTTAAAATTGAATTTGGAGTTAAATTGTGAAAATCGAATATTTTAATATTTAATTATCGACTGTAAAATAGCCAATTTTCGAACAGTCTCAGATTTGAACGAAACCAGTTTCATCGGATCCGTAATGTGATATTATTGTAAGATTTCAAATTTCGTAATTTTTGGATTTACCATTTGTCCGGGGCAAGCCAAAACGCCTCGAAATCGATTTAAATCGGTTTAATTTAAATTGATCGTTTATTGCCATATCTCACACATACGATCGAATTAGCTTCCGAAACCAGTTCTATTGTGTCCGGAACGCGGGGTAAACCCCAGAAACGCTAGTCACTGCGCGTAAATCAGAGTTTGGAAATTCTGGATAAATAGTGTTCGTTTTAAACTCAATAAATACCCCTTTTTTTCACAAATCAAAAAAAAGGAAATAGCCTAGGGTTTCGTTCAGCCCAGCCGCCACTTCAAACCAATGGCCGAAATTCAATCTTCATCCCCCTCCTTTATCTTCGAATCCATCATTCAATCCAAGAAATTGTCAACTAAGAAAAGGTAGAGGGCATCGAGAGCTTCAAGTTGAACAGTGATGATGAAAAATGGAGCGACATCGTGGCTAGAAATCTTGGCCGTTCGTGCAACGTTCGGGCATGAAAACCCATACAAAGATGTGACCGAGCTTGCCATGCTCAAGCGTGTCGATGGTGTTCGTGATGGGCGTTCTAGTGGAGGCTTCTGATCGACGGCTGGTGGCTCATAGTTGGTTGCGTGTGCTAGGGTTTGCGGCGGCACACTTGGGTTCGTTCACGTCGTATGAAACTGGGAGGGGAGAAGAGGGTCACGGCCACGATTCTATCATTTGAAATGCACGGCTAGATTATGAGGTTGTGAAAATAATAAAAGAAAAATTATGTAATTAGTTTATATTTAAATTCGCGAATGTTTAAAACTCTATAACTCTTTCATACGAGATTGAAATATGACGAAACGAAGTGCGTTGGAATCGTATTCGCGAATGCTACGCGATGGAATTGGATTGGAGTCGTTTGGAGCTAGTTTGAATTTCGGGTAAAATTAAACGCGCGTTTAATTTTATTCGAAATAAACGCTGGAACGGAATTTAAAATCAAGGTGAGATCTTCTCAGTCAAAATAAATTTGGATTTGCAGTTATTGATTGTTGTTTTGGATGTGATATTAGATATAGTAGGATATATATCTATATATAGCAATATATACATATTGGCTTATGTATATATTGGATTGATTGATTTCCCGCCTCGTATAGCGGATGAGACCCTATTGCGCCGTTAGTAAGCGGATAATATTTATTAAACCCATATACCACGATAATTCCGTACTGGAGCGGAATTGGTATTGTGCTAACGTCTGTGGATGCAGGGAAACAGGTTGGAGGGATCCAACTGGATTCCTCACCAATATTATTATTTGCAGATATTTGTTGTATATGCTGTTATCATATTGATATATGATATTGAATGTTATGATTGACTAATTGATGCTGTTGCATCATCAGATTCAAGTTTTGAAGTTTAAAAATAACGACTTTTACTTTAAAAGGATTTTAAAGTGATTTTTGAAAATAGATGTTTTATTTAATTTTTGAACTGATTTATTTCAAATAAATAAACGTCTAAAATTTTAAAGTTATAAAAGTTAAGATTTTTGTGAAATAAAATCAAAGTGTGATTTTTGAAATAAAGAGTTGAGTAATTTAAAAAAAATGGTTTTTATTGGAATTTTTGAATTATTAAAAACAATGTATGTAAAGGATGTACAAAATTGATATTCATAACTTTAAAAGATTGAGATTATAAAACGAGTTTTTATAAGCGTTAAAATGAATTTTTAAGAATTCATAAATAAATGAAATTTATAAATTGTGAACTTATAAATGGAAAAATGATTTTTGTAGAATAAATGAAATTATAAGTATTTAACTTATAATATGGATTGTGGTATATAAAAAAAATTGAATTGTGAATTGAATTGGTAAATAAAGAAGATTTATAGATTGAAGTTTTTTATAAATAGAAATAGAATGTATAAACGTTGTTTTATAAATTCGAAATCAATTGAATTGGATAAAAAAATATAGAAGATTTTTAAAGAAGATATATTCGCGATTTTGGATAGCGAATCTCTATTGAAATTAAATGTGTAGAAAATATTGAAATTGGTTAGTGAAGTATATTCACGATTTTGGACAGTGAATATATTTTTAAGTAAAATGGATATGGTTTTGGGAAAGTGATATTTAAAATGAAGTTAATTTTTTTAAAAGATGTTTTAAAACGTGTGAACTATCGAAATCATAGATTTCAACATTTATTGTTGAAATAGACGTTTTCGAGAAATAAGGAAAGGGTGGACTATAACACTGTTGTTATAGAAAATGATTTCCGAAAGGAAATATTTTTATGTAGTATTGGGATTTATATATCTATCTTAAAATCCGAATCCCTATACTAGTGATTTTGAGTCGTCGTAACGATGTTTTACGTAACATTCGTTTTGACTCAAATGATTTCCTTAAAAAATGAAATATATACTTAATATTGATTTAAGTATATTGAATATTTTCAAATGTTGAAAATAAATAGATTTGTGAAATACTTATTTTTAAATAAGTATGGAAATGTTTTTCCAAATGAAACGAAACGTTTTGAGAATTTATCTTCTTAAAGATAAATCGAAAATGAATTTTTGAAATCAATTGAAAATCGAATATCAGTAGATATTCGAAAATATAAATTCATTATGGAATTTATAAAAGAAAGGGAAGTTGTTTAAAAATAAATATTGATTTATTTTTGAAGTGTGGAAATTTTATATCTAGTAAAGATATTTTGAAAGATAAAATAATTTGGGAAAATTATTTGGAATCTGATGATGTGCGCATCTTTATTGATAGTTAAATAACCGACTATCAATAATTACCTTTAGATAGGTATTTGTTGTGAATTGGATGAATTTGAATGCCACACTTATTTTTGAATTAGCGCTCACTATTCGGGTTAGCCGGGAAAGGACCATGGGGTCGTATAACCCATTCCGAATATGTGATACGTCGTCATGAATTACATTTGAAGACCGGTGTTGAAGACCGGATATTTTTGAAAACGGAAGGATTACCGTCGAGTTACTCTACATCGGCTGATCTCCGGTTTAGAGGTTTTATCACCCTTAGTGACGGGAAGTCCGGACGTGATTAGAAATTTATCCGGATATGCAAGGGCTTCGTGAGAAGTGCCTTCGGTTCTGTTCGATCCCGGAACAAACTTGTATGGATTGTGTGTCTGACGTTACAATTTGAGATATAAAGCTGATTTCTTTCAAATACATTTCTGTTGGTGGCGGAGAATTTATTCTCTTAGCTTAACACCCTTCTCTGAGACGTACGAGCTCAGAGGTTATGTAGTTGAAATTTATCAGCGATATATCCCAATTTGGTAACGTGGCATACTGAGTGTTGCTGTGAAATGATCAGTGTTTGATCATTTGCGATATGATCATTTGTTTGATCTTATATCTTTGTGATCATAGGTTGATCATTTTTGTTTGACCTGAAGCAGGGCTTTGTAGAAAGCGTAGCTTTGTGGATGAGACTTCGTCGAGCCTCACACCCCGGAAATGGTCAAAACAGGAAGGATGCGGCAAGGTTCTAGGGAGTAGCGCCCCTTAGTGTATGTCATTCCTTCTGGATAAAGGTGGTATCATGGTATGGAGCCCAGATACTTAACCTCTGTGGTTGCTGCAAATTTATTACTTTGTGGTTGTTGCGAATCGGGGATCCTCGGGAAGATCGGTGACGATCGGGGGATGGCATACGCGTGTCAGTAGTTACCTATTTTTGCAGAGGTAACCCGGCCTTGTGTTGGCAGAGATCTAACCGTAACGTTAGATTCTCGGGTCGTCTATTCCAGGGACGTACCCATCGTGGATAGGAAGTTCCTTAGCCTGACCATTTGTTGGAAATCCAAAGAAACAATACGAGCCTTGTACGGTTTTAGTTGTAGAACCTATCATTCACTTATGGTGGTCACCACTGTTTGGATGGTAGCTATAGTAGGCATAAGTGCGGAATGCCTATGCTGGCTAAGATTAATATTATACTTTCGAAATGTTTTCTACACTATGCACTAATAATAATATCAAAAATGATTTAATTTTGCGTATCAAGCATATTTGACTATCATAAGAAGAAATCTCCTCCAATTCTGCGTTTGCATTGTGTGTGTGGTGGGAGGTCTTATGGTAGTTTCATTTTCCAAAAGCATTGCGAATTTGTTTTATTTTCTTTGTGAAAAATAACTGTTTTACGATCTCACACCAGTCACCATGACTGACTCGGAGTTTATTGTTCCCTTCTAAACTCTGGGTGCCCACCAATTTCCACACGGGCAGTCTAGAGTTATGTTATCAGGATATTCTGGATATTCTGGAGCTTTGGAGTAAGCTGGATGGCGAGACGTAGTATTTGTATCTGATAGTATTTATTCCGCTGTGTATTCTGTATGAGGACAAGTTATATAACTGTCCATTGTTGTATATTGACTCTGATTGATGTATGTATAAACTGATATAGTTCTTTGTTTTAAAAGACTAGTGTTTATCTATTATATATTGTTCCGCTGCGAATGTGAGATTCTGATATTGTTTTCTGTTCTGATGTTGTTCTGTTGTTCTTCTTTCTTCTACTCTTTTCTTCTTCTTCTACCTTTTTCTTCTTTTTAAAACCATAACTTTTCGAGTTTCCGGCATTCGATGGCTCGGCAGTCGATAAAGTGAGTATCGATGTCGAATTTTCGAAAGTCGAAAATTTCGGGATGTTACAGTTGGTATCAGAGCATATGGTTAAGCGACAACCCTGCTCTGTTGGGTGTTACTCATTAGAGATAGAGTCAGTAGTACTCTAGAATGAGTTGAGTGTAATAATAGATACGAGTGCGTATTTGTTAGTGAATATAAAATTGTTTTATATTGTGATGATTGGTTTGTTGAGTGGTATATGGATTTTGGTCGGTATTATCCGTACAACTCTATCGATAGGGATCTCTAAACACTTATATAGAACAATTCGGCACAGTATTGTTTTTAAATTGGGTAAATGAAATAATTTTACCCAAAACTATTTTTGTATATAAAAAGAATAATTTTCTATGAATTATCATAGTATATGGATGTTTGGTTGTTAGGAAAATAATAACATTGGATTATTATTATTATCATTGAAATTGGATAAGTAATTCCAATCGTAACTTCAAAGTTAAGAAATAAATTCACATACAAATGAAATTTAAGAATGTAAATTATAAATGTGATTTGTAATTTAAAACGGAATTCCAGAGAAGTTTTTGGAAATGTTTTGAAAAGAATTTGAAAATTTTGAGATTTGAAAAGTTTAAATTCTTTTTGGAGTTGAAAATGAATTTCAAAGGTTTTGAAAAGTATTTTAGAGAGATGAAAAGCTCTAAACTCTTTTCGGTCGCTGGAAAATAACTTCGGTAATGACTGCAGCATTATCGATGTTCATTTTCGGGTTTCCAAAAGAGGAATTGCAGCCGATTGTTTTAAATGGAAAGTGTTTGGAAAATTTGGATTTTGTTTTAGAAAATTCAAAGGATAATTTGAATTGTTTTCAAAAATGGTTTTGAAAAGGTTGAAAAGACTTTGGAATTGAGTATTGAATTATGAAAATAAAATTGTGAATGAATGAATAAATTTGCAATTGCAAGTACATGAATGTAAATTGAATTCGAATTGAAATCCAGTTTAATATAAGTGGTTATAAACCAAAATAGCGAATTGTAAATAAATTTTGGGAGCGAACAAAAGTGAATAAAACTGGAATTGAAACTGAATGTTGAAGACAAATTTGAATAAATGAATTAGAATTTGTGATGAATTAGTAACTGGAACTAATTTAAAATAGTATAGTTGTAAAGGAAAGTAAATCGATAAAAATTCAATATTCAGAAGTTAAATTGAATCCAAATTAGATTGAAATGGTAAATTGAATTCAAATGAGATTAGAAATGTAAAATTTAATGGATATGAATATATATAACTTCAATAATGAACTTAAAGATGATATAAGCAGTTATATTGAAAATTTTGTAATAAAATTTGCAAAATGATTTGAATATTGTAACTAGATATTATGGCTAGTAGACATACAGGTGTATAAAGGAATTGAGATTTTATTTTCAAAGATGAATTTGAATTGCTCGACAAAAGGTAAGTATTTGAATTTCGATATGAGTTTTTGATGATTTCTTGTCTAGCCGCTTGGCTTTTTCTTTTTCTTTTTGAAATCTGAGAGTCCGTAGGGACGTTTTGTAGTCGTGCCGTATTAGCCGCGCAAAGGAGACGCTGGCGAAATTTTTCGAAAATTTAAGGCGTTAGAATATTTTTGAGAAAATTGGAAAAAGTTGAAAATTTTGAAAACTTAGTAAAAATGTTGTAAAAAGTTTAACTATGAATTTTGGGAAAGTTAAACACTTAAGAAATTTGAAAATCTAATTTGAATAGTTTGTTTTGGAAAGTTAACGAATTCTGTAACTTCTTTCTTACTTGGTAATTTCGAGGACGAAATTCTTTTAAGGGGGGAAGTTTGTAACGACCCAGAATTTTTAATAATTAAAATTCGAATATTTAATTTATTTTAAATATTAATGAATGAATTTAATAAGTCGAATAATTTATTTATCGAATATTGGATTTAATTTGATAATTAAATCGATAGATTAATAATTGAAATGCCAGAGATAATTGAAAATCGAGTTTAATATGATTGAAATTGATTTGGAAAATTTTATTTAATCATACTGGAGTTATAGAAATGTTATAGAACTTTTAAAATTGAATTTGGAGTTAAATTGTGAAAATCGAATATTTTAATATTTAATTATCGACTGTAAAATAGCCAATTTTCGAACAGTCTCAGATTTGAACGAAACCAGTTTCATCGGATCCGTAATGTGATATTATTGTAAGATTTCAAATTTCGTAATTTTTGGATTTACCATTTGTCCGGGGCAAGCCAAAACGCCTCGAAATCGATTTAAATCGGTTTAATTTAAATTGATCGTTTATTGCCATATCTCACACATACGATCGAATTAGCTTCCGAAACCAGTTCTATTGTGTTCGGAACGCGGGGTAAACCCCAGAAACGCTAGTCACTGCGCGTAAATCGGAATTTGGAAATTCCGGATAAATAGTGTTCGTTTTAAACTCTATAAATACCCCTTTTTTTCACAAATAAAAAAAAGGAAATAGCCTAGGGTTTCGTTCAGCCCAGCCGCCACTTCAAACCAATGGCCGAAATTCAATCTTCTTCCCCCTCCTTTATCTTCGAATCCATCATTCAATCCAAGAAATTGTCAACTAAGAAAAGGTAGAGGGCATCGAGAGCTTCAAGTTGAACGGTGATGATGAAAAATGGAGCGACATCGTGGCCAGAAATCTCTGCCGTTCGTGCAACGTTCGGGCACGAAAACCCATACAAAGATGTGACCGAGCTTGCCATGCTCAAGCGTGTCGATGGTGTTCGTGATGGGCGTTCTAGTGGAGACTTCTGATCGACGGCTGGTGGCTCGTAGTTGGTTGCGTGTGCTAGGGTTTGCGGCGGCACACTTGGGTTCGTTCACGTCGTATGAAACTGGGAGGGGAGAAGAGGGTCACGGCCACGATTCTATCATTTGAAATGCATGGCTAGATTATGAGGTTGTGAAAATAATAAAAGAAAAATTATGTAATTAGTTTATATTTAAATTCGCGAATGTTTAAAACTCTATAACTCTTTCATACGAGATTGAAATATGACGAAACGAAGTGCGTTGGAATCGTATTCGCGAATGCTACGCGATGGAATTGGATTGGAGTCGTTTGGAGCTAGTTTGAATTTCGGGTAAAATTAAATGCGCGTTTAATTTTATTCGAAATAAACGCTGGAACGGAATTTAAAATCAAGGTGAGATCTTCTCACTCAAAATAAATTTGGATTTGCAGTTATTGATTGTTGTTTTGGATGTGATATTAGATATAGTAGGATATATATCTATATATAGCAATATATACATATTGGCATATGTATATATTGGATTGATTGATTTCCCACCTCGTATAGCGGATGAGACCCTATTGCGCCGTTAGTAAGCGGATAATATTTATTAAACCCATATACCGCGATAATTCCGTACTGGAGCGGAATTGGTATTGTGCTAACGTCTGTGGATGCAGGGAAACAGGTTGGAGGGATCCAACTGGATTCCTCACCAATATTATTATTTGCAGATATTTGTTGTATATGCTGTTATCATATTGATATATGATATTGAATGTTATGATTGACTAATTGATGCTGTTGCATCATCGGATTCAAGTTTTGAAGTTTAAAAATAACGACTTTTACTTTAAAAGGATTTTAAAGTGATTTTTGAAAATAGACGTTTTATTTAATTTTTGAACTGATTTATTTCAAATAAATAAACGTCTAAAATTTTAAAGTTATAAAAGTTAAGATTTTTGTGAAATAAAATCAAAGTGTGATTTTTGAAATAAAGAGTTGAGTAATTTAAAAAAAATGGTTTTTATTGGAATTTTTGAATTATTAAAAACAATGTATGTAAAGGATGTACAAAATTGATATTTATAACTTTAAAAGATTGAGATTATAAAACGAGTTTTTATAAGCGTTAAAATGAATTTTTAAGAATTCATAAATAAATGAAATTTATAAATTGTGAACTTATAAATGGAAAAATGATTTTTGTAGAATAAATGAAATTATAAGTATTTAACTTATAATATGGATTGTGGTATATAAAAAAACTTGAATTGTGAATTGAATTGGTAAATAAAGAAGATTTATAGATTGAAGTTTTTTATAAATAGAAATAGAATGTATAAACGTTGTTTTATAAATTCGAAATCAATTGAATTGGATAAAAAAATATAGAAGATTTTTAAAGAAGATATATTCGCGATTTTGGATAGCGAATCTCTATTGAAATTAAATGTGTAGAAAATATTGAAATTGGTTAGTGAAGTATATTCACGATTTTGGACAGTGAATATATTTTTAAGTAAAATGGATATGGTTTTGGGAAAGTGATATTTAAAATGAAGTTAATTTTTTTAAAAGATGTTTTAAAACGTGTGAACTATCGAAATCATAGATTTCAACATTTATTGTTGAAATAGACGTTTTCGAGAAATAAGGAAAGGGTGGACTATAACACTGTTGTTATAGAAAATGATTTCCGAAAGGAAATATTTTTATGTAGTATTGGGATTTATATATCTATCTTAAAATCCGAATCCCTATACTAGTGATTTTGAGTCGTCGTAACGATGTTTTACGTAACATTCGTTTTGACTCAAATGATTTCCTTAAAAAATGAAATATATACTTAATATTGATTTAAGTATATTGAATATTTTCAAATGTTGAAAATAAATAGATTTGTGAAATACTTATTTTTAAATAAGTATGGAAATGTTTTTCCAAATGAAACGAAACGTTTTGAGAATTTATCTTCTTAAAGATAAATCGAAAATGAATTTTTGAAATCAATTGAAAATCGAATATCAGTAGATATTCGAAAATATAAATTCACTATGGAATTTATAAAAGAAAGGGAAGCTGTTTAAAAATAAATATTGATTTATTTTTGAAGTGTGGAAATTTTATATCTAGTAAAGATATTTTGAAAGATAAAATAATTTGGGAAAATTATTTGGAATCTGATGATGTGCGCATCTTTATTGATAGTTAAATAACCGACTATCAATAATTACCTTTAGATAGGTATTTGTTGTGAATTGGATGAATTTGAATGCCACACTTATTTTGGAATTAGCGCTCACTATTCGGGTTAGCCGGGAAAGGACCATGGGGTCGTATAACCCATTCCGAATATGTGATACGTCGTTATGAATTGCATTTGAAGACCGGTGTTGAAGACCGGATATTTTTGAAAACGGAAGGATTACCGTCGAGTTACTCTACATCGGCTGATCTCCGGTTTAGAGGTTTTATCACCCTTAGTGACGGGAAGTCCGGACGTGATTAGAAATTTATCCGGATATGCAAGGGCTTCGTGAGAAGTGCCTTCGGTTCTGTTCGATCCCGGAACAGACTTGTATGGATTGTGTGTCTGACGTTACAATTTGAGATATAAAGCTGATTTCTTTCAAATACATTTCTGTTGGTGGCGGAGAATTTATTCTCTTAGCTTAACACCCTTCTCTGAGACGTACGAGCTCAGAGGTTATGTAGTTGAAATTTATCAGCGATATATCCCAATTTGGTAACGTGGCATACTGAGTGTTGCTGTGAAATGATCAGTGTTTGATCATTTGCGATATGATCATTTGTTTGATCTTATATCTTTGTGATCATAGGTTGATCATTTTTGTTTGACCCGAAGCAGGGCTTTGTAGAAAGCGTAGCTTTGTGGACGAGACTTCGTCGAGCCTCACACCCCGGAAATGGTCAAAACAGGAAGGATGCGGCAAGGTTCTAGGGAGTAGCGCCCCTTAGTGTATGTCATTCCTTCTGGATAAAGGTGGTATCATGGTATGGAGCCCAGATACTTAACCTCTGTGGTTGCTGCAAATTTATTACTTTGTGGTTGTTGCGAATCGGGGATCCTCGGGAAGATCGGTGACGATCGGGGGATGGCATACGCGTGTCAGTAGTTACCTATTTTTGCAGAGGTAACCCGGCCTTGTGTTGGCAGAGATCTAACCGTAACGTTAGATTCTCGGGTCGTCTATTCCAGGGACGTACCCATCGTGGATAGGAAGTTCCTAGCCTGACCATTTGTTGGAAATCCAAAGAAACAATACGAGCCTTGTACGGTTTTAGTTGTAGAACCTATCATTCACTTATGGTGGTCACCACTGTTTGGATGGTAGCTATAGTAGGCATAAGTGCGGAATGCCTATGCTGGCTAAGATTAATATTATACTTTCGAAATGTTTTCTACACTATACACTAATAATAATATCAAAAATGATTTGATTTTGCGTATCAAGCATATTTGACTATCATAAGAAGAAATCTCCTCCAATTCTGCGTTTGCATTGTGTGTGTGGTGGGAGGTCTTATGGTAGTTTCATTTTCCAAAAGCATTGCGAATTTGTTTTATTTTCTTTGTGAAAAATAACTGTTTTACGATCTCACACCAGTCACCATGACTGACTCGGAGTTTATTGTTCCCTTCTAAACTCTGGGTGCCCACCAATTTCCACACGGGCAGTCTAGAGTTATGTTATCAGGATATTCTGGATATTCTGGAGCTTTGGAGTAAGCTGGATGGCGAGACGTAGTATTTGTATCTGATAGTATTTATTCCGCTGTGTATTCTATATGAGGACAAGTTATATAACTGTCCATTGTTGTATATTGACTCTGATTGATGTATGTATAAACTGATATAGTTCTTTGTTTTAAAAGACTAGTGTTTATCTATTATATATTGTTCCGCTGCGAATGTGAGATTCTGATATTGTTTTCTGTTCTGATGTTGTTCAGTTGTTCTTCTTTCTTCTACTCTTTTCTTCTTCTTCTACCTTTTTCTTCTTTTTAAAACCATAACTTTTCGAGTTTCCGGCATTCGATGGCTCGGCAGTCGATAAAGTGAGTATCGATGTCGAATTTTCGAAAGTCGAAAATTTCGGGATGTTACAATAGCTTTTTGGACCAGTTATAATATTAAATTCTCGATTTAATTTCAACGCATTTGCTTATCGTACGATCACATGGTAACTCTGAACATTATGAAAATTGAAATCTGATAATAATATGATATTACGGATCCAATGGAACTGATTTCGTCGAATTCCGAGACTGTGCCCCGGAACGCTATTTTTTTTAAATATCGATTAAACGATAAAATTTCAAAACTGAACAAAACAGTTTCAAATTCAATTCCGAAACTTTTATTATCTTCAGTATAATCAATATGAATTTTCTAAACCTTAAAAATATTTTTAAATCGGCTCAAAACTGAAGATTTAAATTTTAACCCAGTTTCAATAATTAAATTCAAAAATTTAATCGCCAAATTCATTCTGATATTCGAATTTCAAATTAAATTATCATTCGAATATTTAAACTCAATTAAATATTCACATTTCAAATGTCAAAAATTCAGGGTCGTTACACAAATTTTGCACAGTGGACCGCTGAGCAAAAGACTGTTGCACAAAACAATTCCAAAGCCATGAATATTCTACTATGTTCACTTGATAGGAATGAATTTAATAGAGTGTCCATCTGTAAGTCTGCATATAAGATCTGAAAATCTTTGCAAGTTACTTATGAAGGAATAAGCAAAGTTAAACAGGCCAAAATATCCATCTTGACCAATCAGTTTCAATTATTCAAGATGAATCCAAATGAGTCCATTTCAGACATGTATAGTAGGTTTCAAGACATTATGCACTCATTAATTACATTAGGAAAGAACTTTTCCGAAGAAGATTAAGTTAGAAAAATTATGAATTCACCCACTTCGGAATGGGATCAGAAGACTCTAGAAATTGAAGAGGCTAATGATATCAGTACGCTGAAAATTGAAGAATTAATTGGGAATTTGATGCCGTTTGAAGTAAAAATGCAAGGGAGAAGAGAAAGCAAGGCCTCAGAAAAGAAGTCAATAGTGTTTAATGCAATAACAGATGGCTCAGACTCAAACAGTGACGACGATGAAGAAATAGCCTTGATGACAAGAAATTTTAGAAAGTTTCTAAAATATAGAAAGATAAACAACTACAAGAGAAATGATCACAAGAATTCTGGAAATAATAATGAGACTCTCAACAACGTCAGATGCTACAATTATGATGAGCCAGGCCACTTAAAAAGAGATTGTCCACATTCGGATAAGCAAAAGTTTCCTCCAAGTAATGATTCGTCAAAGAAAAGGAAGAGAGCGTATACAGCTACACTAGACGATTCAGACTCATCCTCCAGTGATGAAGATCAAGAGACAGAAAATTCAAATATGTGCTTTACAGCTATTCACAAATATGATGATATCAGGAATATGGATCTAAAAATAGGTACTCATTTAAATTATATTGGTTGAAATTGTTTGCTTGAATGTTTGAATGTTTGTTTGTTTGCATGTTTTGAAATTGCTTGCTGTTTGAATTTAAAATTTTGATTTTCAAAATAATATTATTTTAATAATATTTTTAATATTAAAATATTAATATTAAAGTGTTATTATATTTATATTATTTCAGATAAAATATAAATTAGATTATAGGATATATATATAAATATTAAACAAATTAGAAAAAATTAGTCACATGTATTATAGGACCCATGTCGACATGGCCCTACCCCCTATGTCGACATCCCTACCAGAATTTTGAAATTCAAATTTTAATTCAAAATTTTGAATTTTCCTCCACCTTTTCACCAACTCCAAAGCTTTGAAAAGGTGTCCCTTGACCAGAGAATATGACTATTAAATATCTATTTATCTTCGTAACTTTATCCTATCTTTTCACTTTCATTTCAAAAGTCAAACTCTCTTTCAAACTCTCAAGCTCTCTACTCTCTTCAAAAATGGCTTCCTCAAGCACCCCATCCACCATTAGGCTGTCCAAAGTCATCAAAGAATTCCTCTACAATGACCCGAAAGCTACCAAAGCTTACATAAGCTATGTAAATTTTGGAAAAGTCCATACGGAAAAATTTGCTATCTTTAGCGATTTTCCTTCATATGAACTCAATGTTCTTTTCGAAGAGAATCAAATTCTCAATTTAATTGATGATTCTCAAAATGAGTTTGTTTGTTATCCAAATCTTGTTAAGATGTTTTATGCAAATTTGAATCGTGGTTTTTATGATGGTAATGAAGGGGAAGTTTGGAGTAGTGTTAATGGAACATAAATGATTTTGAATAGTGAGATTTTGGGAAATATTTTGGGTTGTACGTATACGAGAATGAATCTTTCGGATTTTCAAATTGATGAACATGATCGTGAGACATTTCATTACATTTTTGAAGGAGATGATAACTTTGAATTTATAAATCGAAATTTCCATCCTAAAGCAAGAATTGTAAACCTTCTTTTGCAACATACCATAACTCTAAGATCGGGAAATTTCAATCACCCAACCTTAAAAGTTTGTAAGGCTCCTTTTGCTATTTATGGGCGCTATGACATTAATTGGGTGCAAGTAATTTTGGATGAACTTCGTCCTAAAAAATTTACTTTAGGAGAAAAAACTTTGTATCATGGGATTTATCTTACTCGGATTTTTA
This sequence comes from Allium fistulosum, assembly GCA_030737815.1. Lineage (NCBI taxonomy): Eukaryota > Viridiplantae > Streptophyta > Magnoliopsida > Asparagales > Amaryllidaceae > Allium > Allium fistulosum. Next base: position 717,247,490 of record CM060905.1, on the reverse strand, counting down.
ACTACTTAACTATTACATTAAGTAATTGGTTATTAAGGATAAATTAAATTGTAATTAATATTGGTTAATCTAAGTTTAATTTCTTAAGAAAAGAAATTTAGAATTCTTAATAGTTAATGAAGGTCATTAACTTAAGATTTGTTAAATAATTAATTAATGTGATAATTTTAATAATTAATTAGATTGATTAATTAAAGATAATCATTTGTGAAATTGGTTAAGTATAATACTTAATGAAAGTAATTAAAGGAATTAATTACTTAAGGTAATTAATTAAATAAATTTGATTAGTTTAAGTTAATTAATTAAGTTTAATTAATTTTAATTAATCACTGGATGATTTGATAGGTAATTACTTAATGTAATTAATGAAGTGTAATTACGTAGTGAAGTAATTAATGGTAATTATCGTATGTAATTAATTGAAGAGGATTTGAGTATGATAGTAATTTGGATTAAATTACTTTGTGAAATTAATCAAGGGATTAATTAAGATAATTAATTAAGGAGTAATTAATTTATTTAATGATGTAATGTAGGGTTGATTAATTAAGATTAATTAATCAATAATAAGTGATTTTGAGTAATTAATTAATGAAATTAATTAAGGGTTAATGTAATTAATTATAGTTAATTAATTAATAGAGTAATTAAAGATTAATTACTATATTTGGTTAAGAATAATTAATTTTTGAAATTAATTAAAGAATAATTACTTGAATGTAATTAAAGGATAATTAATCCAGGATGATTAATTAAGATGGAAATTTGAGAATGATTAATTAATTGATTTGTAATTAATTAATGGTTATGTAAGCAAGATTTATAACGATGAAGTAATTAATTTAATTTACTTTAAATTAATTAGAGATAAGTAATTAATTTAATTCATTTTAAATTAATTATAAATGGTGTGATTATTAATCCTTGTTTATATATGATGGATGATATTGATTTCCTTGAATGGTTTGAAATCTCAGATATGAGATAAGTAATGCTGTGTGATATGGTTGCTTTGGTTGAAGTATATGGATAATGTAGATTATCTATTTGTGATGATATTGTGAATTATCTATCTGTGATATTGTGAATTATCTATCTGTGTGTATATGGATAATGAAATGAATTGTTTTAACTTTAAAACAACTTGGACTTAAAAGATGGCGATTTGGATTTCGATGAGACCGGGATCGGGTTTCCAGATTTGGATATCCGAAAACCACATCGATCCAAATTAACGATAGGTCGTGAATCTCAAGTGAAGATGAAGATTCAGAGTGCAAAAGTTATTGTCGTTAACTCTGAGGATGATTCCAAAATGAGTGTAACGAGATAATGCCTTCGGTTTCGTTCGAACCCGGAACGAACTTGTATGGATTGAATGCTTTCAGAACATCGTCAGATGGACGATGAGCATTCTATGTGATGTGTTCTGATGAGGTAATCGTAGCCTCAAGCCTCATCAACCGGGAATGGCTAAAACAGGGGAGGTGCAGCAAGGCTTCGTGGGTAGCACCCACTTGAGAGCGAGATTTTCCCCCGTCTAGATGTCCCTTTATATTCGGCTGTGTGGGCAGTTGTGGCCACAACTGCTGGGGTTGTCTTGTTCGGGGCTATCCAGTAAGGGATGGTTCCGGCTTTGTGTTGCAGGGGAGCGGGCGTACTCCTCGGTACGCTGATCTAGGCCAGGTACTGTGACAGGCGGTACCTCAGTAGCCCTGCCATTGTATGGAATCCAATTTCCAATAAGTGCCGTACGTATTAGTTGTGCCCAACTATGTTGGAACGTAATATGTAAGCATTCCAGCTATTTCTGTATTTTATTTTGAAAACCCTAGACTCTATTATAATATCATAGAATTTCCTATCAAATGTTTGGTTAGCGTAAGGTAAAAACTTACCCATGTTTATGTGTGTGAAGTCTTACTTGATACCTTTTGTTTTCAAAGGATTTTCAAAGTTAAGCAACTTTAGCCTGTTACTCATACCAGACCCATGTCTGACCCGGAGTTTATTTCTGTTTTACTTAAACTCTCGGGTACTCAAATTTTTACGAGTAGCCAAGGGATTCAGGTTAGCTTTGATGAATTGTGGAGGAGCAATGGAGCAGGAGGCTTCAGCATTATAGATATATAGTTTTCCGATGTGTTGTATTTGAGTTATATCGAGTTGTATTAACTAGACAGGTGTTTATAACTGTCTAGTATGTGTTGTATTATCTGTGTAACTCTGATTGATGTTGTATATTATGTAATATTTATGTGATTAATATAATTTATTCGTTCCGCTGTTGAGATTCTGTAATGACCCTAAAATAAAATAAAATAAAAATATATACATTTAATATATATATGGGGCATTTTCTGTTTTATATATATAGGTAAAATAAAAATGAAGTTTAATAAAAAGGTTTATAAGTCTTATAATTGTGCCAGAAATAATTAGCATAGTATATGTGATTTTTAATTTAAGTGTACAAAGGAGATTTTCAGATTCTCTAAACTTATAAAAAGAAATGAATAAAGGATCACATGCATATGGCATGAACAAAATAGAAACATGAAAATAACATGCAGTGTTTAAAATGTTCAACTCCCAAAATAACCAATTAAAGTAACCTGATGTGTACATTTCCTATTTAGGACCACACAGGAATGAGGTGTATGCATGAACAGCTAAGGGTATTAGGAGAATTACCCATTTTCTTAAACCCTAGAATGGATTTATAAATAACTGCACATGGCCAAAACCATCATTCTCTCGGGATCAAAAACAAAGATAAAAATAAACTAGGAGAAACACTAGCTTGGGGCTTTGGGGGATTTGCTGTTCAAAAGATTAAAGCAGTGAAAGGAAAAACATAATGTGAGTACTTATCCTTTGTATGCAATGGCATTAAGTCCTATTGCAGGCAGCCTAAAATATTATGAGACATTCAAATCTCTGAATTAATTTTGTTATGGGTGATATGGATGTTTGTTTGTGCATTTTTTTGTTTATTTGGAGTATTAATCTGTAAGTGGGTTTTTGGTGCTAACATGATTGGAGCATTCTTGTTCTATCTTAGTATCACTAAACATGAATATAGATTAAACAGGGGAACATGGGGTTGAATCAGAAAAATATACAAGCAGTTATATCTTTCTGAAATATGAATAAAAGAAAAACTAAATTGGTCACTTGGGAGTTAGTCAATGATTTGCTTACTTCAGGTGGAAGCAAGTATATGCATGGTGCAACTGCACCCTGAGGCCTTTGTGTGTTGGAATAATTTAAACAACCTGGGAGTTTCCTTCACAATGCATACATAGTATTCAATTGACAAGGAGTTAAAGACCATAAAATAAATGGGGACAGGGGTTTAAAAATCTGGGTTATAAATATCCAGATATGGTGTTAATTTAATCAAGTTAAACTTGTTCATTGATTAGTTGCTGGGTGAAAATTTGGAGTATGAAACTTGGGTTTATTTATCTAGATTTGGGGAGAATAAATCAAGAATTATACATATGTTTATCTTTACTGTTTGCTGTGTATTTGTTTGAATAGATGAATGTGTTTTTGTATTACCTTGTATGAACCAAAACATGCTAAGTATAAACATCTGTTAAACTAGGAAGGCACTGTAAGATTATGTTTTAAAATCATGAATATGTATACAAAATTGATAAATGCTCATACCAGTGAAAACTGACCCTTTTGGTTGCCCTTGCAATCATCTGGGTGTCTCAAAAATTCTTTGGGGCAGCTAAATGATTTGCTTGCAGGAAATTGAAGTTGGCTTGATGAGTAGAGAAGGCATTGGCTGCTAGTATAAATAAGAGAGAGACTTGTTTTTAAAATTTGCAGATGCATTGTAATGAAATTGCTAGACACATTTTATTTTCTGTAATTGAAGTTACTTTTAGGAAACATTTTAAGTATTTTGAGTTGAAGATATGTACTTAATCAAAACCTGTTATGAGTGATCATTGATGATGTTTTTGATAACTACTAAATTTATTTTATGAATGTCTGATTTGGAGAAAATAAGGGGTTAGACATGTCATATACATTTGGTATGAATACATATATATATTTGAACTCTGATTTTCATTGCTTATGTTTTGCCTTATGGAAATTAATAAGCTAAGGGGATTGATTTTTAATGAACACTCAAGAATTTAGTAGAATATGCAAGTGAGATGAATTTGTGCATGGCAGGTAAGTGATACTTGCATATGCACGAATTCTGGAAATTTATAAGTAATTGAGTATTCAAGTTTTAACCTCTGAGAAAACTTATCAAAGATTTTAGACGTCTAAGATCAAATGAGACGTCTGTCATAATAATTTAGACGTCTAAGATTGAATTTAGACGTCTGTCCTAAAAATTTAGACGTCTGAACTGCTGATTTTGCCAAATTTGTCTATTTTCGAGTAAATTTCCAAGATTTATCGATTTTAGTCGATCCAACTTATTGTTATTAATTATTATCAACTTTGATAACCATCATGAGATCAAGTAAATGCTATGTGAGTATCAAATTGAATTATCTAGGCAAGATATATATACATAAGTGTTAGTATTTGTCAAAGTGCACCTATGGCAGTAGAACAAGACTTAGAAAAGAAATAAGTGGCTATGTCAATAGCTCGTATGATATTTTAATTTCTTTTTGATTTAGATTCCCTCTGATAAAGAAAAATATAATAATAATAAAGAAACATTTGTATATCATCAAATATACAATTGACTTAGTTTGTTAGTACACTAATATGATTATATTGGTAAAACCAGGGTCTTGGGAAAAATATTTGGAAATTACATAAATATTCAAATATAAAAGGATTGGGGTTTAGTGGTGAAGGCCTCTTAAAAGTTAATAAAGTTAGAAAAAAAAACTATGTGTTATAGAGTGAGGGTCACCACAGTTTGGTCTCAGAGCTATGTTTTAAATAACATAGTAAATGTTGTTGTATGCATATGGATGTTTGAATGCATTGTTTGAATCATTGATGTTGAATGCTTTTTTTTTATGACTGAATAAAAATATATATATATATATATATATATATGTGTGTACATGTGATACATGCACAGTGTGCACAGAAATGAAAATGAACCAAGTAAAGACACCAAAAATGATAGGGGTAAATAAACTAATGTAAAAATCATATTTATAGCATTATGGTAGGACCAAGGCACCATACAGGTGCAGGATCATCACGAGAGCCACCTGTGATGAGCATGGAGGATTTTGTGAGAGCTTTAAGGGATGGAATGGCACCAAGGCAAGACAATCCTCATGAAGAACTCTCCAAACTGCTAAAGACATGTACCACTTTGGGAGGAAAGGATTTTGAAGGTACAGAAGGAGCTATAGGAGTTCAAACTTGGATAAGAACTATGGAGAGGGTCTTCACAGATATGCAAATCGATGACCAGAGGAAGAGACAGATAGCTTCAAGGAAATTGAAGGGAGTTGCACTGGATTGGTGGGAAGTTGTAACAGCAGGAAGACAAGAGGATACTATCACTTGGAATGATTTCAAGGACATGCTTGAGGCCAGATTTGTCCCAGCATCTGCCAAGGCCACACTGCTTGAAGACTTTATCAGATTAAGGCAAGGAAGCATGAGTGTGAATGAATACACTCAGAAGTTTGAAGCATTATCTAAGTATGGACTGGTGTTAATAGGGAATGCAGAAGCAAAGAATGCAAGGTACATTCAAGGCTTGAACCCTAGTCTGTCAAGGGCAATGTTGCCATACAAAGACAAAACTTTTGATCAAGTAATTGATCTAACTCTCTCATTTGAGCAACATGACACTGCAAGAGAGAAATTCAGGAATATGAAGCTCAATAAGAAGAAGGGTGGTCAGAACAAAGTGCAACCTTATGACAAGAGAAATGCAAGTAAAGGAGTTAAGAAAGGGGAAGGAGCAACATCACTTGAAAACAAGAAATTCACTCATTGTTTTAATTGTGGAAAAGCTGGACATTATAGTAACCAATGCCCTGACCCTAAAATACCTAGAGGAGGCTGTTATAATTGTGGAAAGATGGGTCATCTCAAGAAGGATTGCCCAGAAACCAATAGAGGAACAGCAAGGGTAGGAGCTTTGGCAGCAAGTAACACTGGGAATGTTGGGCAACTTGAAGGTATAATTTTTATTCATACCCAACCAATATCAGTAATATATGACACTGGTGCCTCACATTCACTAATATCTTTGGAAATTGTAAAGAAGTTAACACTTGCTTGTGTTTCTATTGATCAGCCCTTAATTGTACACAGTCCCATAGGGAGTCATTGCATGTTGGGGATGAAGTGCATGGGTCTGAAATTAATTATAGGGGGTTATGAATTTAATTCAGATCTATATACCTTAAATTATCCTGGTATTGGGATTATTTTGGGGGTAGATTGGTTAATGAGAAATAAAGCAATTTTAAATTTAGAAAACCTTACTATTTCTTTGGAAACAAATGAAGGCAAAAGAATTACCATCTTAAGTGAAATAGCAAAGAATGCATGTTTTAATAAAATCTGGAGTATTAATGAAGTTCAAAAGGAATTAAAGGTAGAGGAAATCCCAGTAGTAAATGAATATATAGATGTGTTTGGAGAAGTAAAGGGAGTTCCTCAAAACAGACCAGTTGAATTTAAAATAAAATTAATTCCTGGAACAAATCCAATCATTAAGAAGCCTTATAGAATGGGTCCAAAAGAGTTGGTAGAATTAAAACATCAACTAGAAGAATTAGAAGAGAAAGGATTCATAAGATCAAGTAGTTCCAGTTGGGGTTCCCCAGTGCTTTTTGTTAAAAAGCATGATGGAACAATGAGGTTGTGTGTAGACTACAGGGATTTAAACAAGGTAACTATCAAAAATAAGTACCCACTGCCTAGAATAGATGATCTATTTGATCAATTGCATGGAGCTAAAATATTTTCAAGGCTAGACTTAGCCTCTGGATTTCACCAAATGAAAGTTGCAGAGGAAAGCATTGAGTACACAGCCTTCAATACAAGGTATGGCCTTTATGAATTTCTAGTAATGCCATTTGGCTTGACCAATGCTCCCTCCTATTTTGTAGACTTGATGAATAGAATTTTTAGAGACTTTTTGGATAAGTTTGTCTTGGTATTTATAGATGACATACTAATTTATTCAAAGTCAGAAAATGATCATGCTATGCACCTACATTTAGTATTATCCAGACTTAGAGAACATGAATTAAAAGCCAAGTATTCAAAGTGTGCATTTTGGCAACAAGAAGTAAAGTTCTTAGGACACATAGTGTCACAGCAGGGAGTAAGTGTAGATCCAAGCAAGGTCATTGCAGTTCAATCATGGAGTAGACCCAAAAAAGTGACTGAGGTGAGGTCATTCTTAGGTTTGGCAGGGTATTATAGGAGGTTCATCAAGGATTTTTCAAGAATAGCCTCACCAATGACCAAACTAACCAAGAAGAACCAACCATATGTGTGGACTGAGCAGTGTGAACAAGCTTTTGAGAAATTGAAGCAAGCATTGGTGGAAGCTCCTGTCCTACAAATCCCAGAAGCAAATGAAGGAATGGTTGTATACACTGATGCTAGTGGATCTAGGTTAGGTGCAGTGCTTATGCAACATGGCAAGGTAGTGGCATATGCATCAAGACAGCTTAAACCCAATGAAACCAAATATGCAACTCATGATCTAGAATTAGCTGCAATAGTGTTTGCACTAAAACTATGGAGGCATTATTTGCTTGGGGCAAAATTTGAATTATTCACAGATCATCAAGCATTGAAATATTTATTCTCTCAAAAAGATTTAAATATGAGGCAAGTAAGGTGGTTGGAGTTTCTAGCTGCATATGATTTAGATATATTGTACACTCCTGGAAAAGCTAATAGAGTAGCAGATGCTTTGAGCAGAAATCATGTTAGATTAGCCAGTCTGATGATTGATGAGTTTAAAAATCTTGCAGTGCTTGGGGAGGCAGATATATACAGCAAGGATGCAGTGAATTTTAAAGAACATGGTGATATGGTGGAGTATGGTACACTAGGAATAATCACAGTGAAGTCTAATCTGGTGGAGAAAGTTGGCAGCATGCAAGATCAAGATCAAAGTCTAAAGGAGAAGAAAGAAATGTTATTGAATAACATTGAGTCAGAGAATTTTAAAATAGATTCCCAAGGTTATTTGAGGAAAAATGATAAACTTTGTGTGCCAAACATTGCAGAATTGAAGGACGAAATCATGAATGAGCATCACAAGACCAGGTACACCATACACCCTGGTGGTACTAAGATGTATCATGATTTAAAAAGAGGCTACTGGTGGCCAGGAATGAAGCAAGCAGTGGCAAGATATGTGGCAAAGTGTTCCACATGCCAACAAATTAAAGCAGACCACCAAAAGCCCTCTGGCATGTTGCAACCTTTGGAGGTACCTCAGTGGAAGTGGGAAAGCATTTCCATGGATTTTGTGGATGGTTTACCTAGAACTAAGAAAGGAAATGATAGTATATGGGTAATTATTGATAGATTAACCAAATCAGCTCACTTTGTCCCTGTCAGGTAAGATAGGAATGCATCTAAGTGTGACGACCCGGAATTTTTGAGTATTTGAAATTGAAATACTTAATTAATTTTAAGTATTCAGAGGTTAATTATAAACTTAAATTTCAAATATCGCTGTTTATTGAGTAATTTAATAATTAAATTAAATTTATTTGAAGTTGGATAAAATAGTAAATCTGGCATTCTAAGCTAATTAAAAATATTTTGAAAGCTCGTAAAATTCGTAATGATAATACTAAAGATAATAGAAGCTTCAGAATGTAATTTCAAACTGTTTTATCCAGTTTTGAAATTATATCGTTTGAATCGATATTTAAAAATAGCCTTCCGAGGCACAGTCTCGGAATTCAACGAACCAGTTCCATTGGATCTGTAATAGTTAGATATTATCAGATTTCAATTTTCGTAGCAATCGGAGTTGTCGTGGGACCCTGGCCGCTCAAAACGCTTAGGAACTATTTTAATCGATTTAATTTAAATTTGATCATTTACTTCCGTAACTCGCGCATACAATCAAATTAGCCTTCGGAACACGTTCCATTTTTTTCGGAATGCGGGTAAAATCTTATAAGCGTCTGTCGGCATGTCTGATTCGGGGTTCGGGATTTCGCGTTATGCAACGAGATATTTTGAATATATTTATATATAAAAATCAACTCAGCCACCCTATTCTATACCTACGTACGCTTAGCCGACATCCTGTAGCCTTTTTCTTCATCACGCAGCTTTCTGTTTATATCACGTACCCTTTTTCCTTCTCTCAAAAGCAAAAGAAATAAAATGGCTTCCAAACGAACTCCTCTTCATTTCAAAATCCATGCCCTATCCTCGTTCTCGTTTTCTGTTAATCGAATTGAAAAAAATAGAAGAAGGGGTGACTGGGTTTATGAGTCAAATCGAGTCGAGCTCCCTTCCTTTTTCAAAAGCAAAACTCTTCTGTCGTTCAAATCAATAGCCACCTTCTTTCCCAGCTTCAAAATTCACGAAGAAAACTCGCTCTCGTTCGTTATAAAAAAAAATCGATCGTTCGAAACCCTTCCCTCTTCATTTCAAACTGCCGAATTCAATTCGAATTCGATTCGAAACCCTTCCTAGCTATCTTCCTCCGAAATCAATCGAGCCGCTTCCATGATGGGATGAGTAGCTCGAATCGCGAAAGGGTAGGAGTCGCGAGCATCGCGGCTGCGCGAGTAGGCGAGGGACGATGTGGGTATTGGCGGCAACTCAAAGTGATGAGCCTGAGCTCGAGCGCGAGAGGCCTGGAGAGTCGTGTTCGTCGTCATGCGTGGGGATGGGTGAAGCTCACGAATCGAGATGTGGATTCGGGAGGCTGCACGACTTCGAACTTTGGAGGCAACGTTGGTGCACGTTTGATTGGGGGATTCGAGATTCTCATCGAGGATACGGTGGTGCCTTAGGGTCAGCGAGCTTGTAGTGGGGTCACGAGGGTGTGGCGGTGCCAGTGTAGGGACGAAGTCGATATGATGTTGTCTGAGGTCATGTTGGGGTGAGCAGCTCCTTGCTTTCTTTTTCTTCGATTTGGAAAATAAATATGAAGAGGGTTAACTTATTTAATTTCTGCAATTAGGATATTGGTGTACATATATAGTTTTGAGAATATAAAATTAGTCTACTGTTTAACTTTGGAATATGTACAGGAATTTCTAGAAAATGATTGAAGGGTTAGTTAAAATTTGGATTTTTAAATCGGTATAAGTTATTTTATAAGTATGAATATATATATGTGGTTTCAAAAAGGAAATATATATATTCACTTACTATTTAATTTTTAATATAAGTATTTAGGAGGTTAACTTAATTAAATTAGCCTATTCTTTTATTTTAGCATTGGGAATAATTTATAAAAGGAAAATTAGTTTGAATAAAATTCTTAGTTAACTAAATTATAAAAAGGAAAATAAATTGTTTGATTAGTTCAAAATATTAATAAATTGTATAAATTGTTTATACAAGGTCAAAATCGTGGAGAAATGGATGAAATGGAAATGGATTGCAAATTTAAAAGCAAAGGTGAGTTAATCTCACTCAGCTGAATTTTTAATTTAAATTTAAATGGTTAAATTTAAAAAAAATTGATTGGATGATTGCATTGATTGATGTGCTATATTATATATAGTAGTATATATAGCAATATATACATATTGGCATATGTATATATTGGAATTGTTGATATTCCCACAGTATATAGTGGATGAGACCCTATGCGCCGCATAATAGCGGATGATATTTTATAAAACCCATATACCGCGATATTCCACCTTGAAGTGGAATTGGTATTGTGCTAACATCTGTGGATGCAGGGAAACAGGTTGGAGGGATCCAACTGGATTCCTCAAAATATTTAATTTTGTTTAAATATTCTGTGATATGATTGTTGATATCCTGTGATGATTTATATTGGATAATCTGGTTGGATTGAATTTCCCAGTATAATGAGTTATCAAAAGCAATTGAATTGGATTTTAGGGAAGAAATAAAAGAGTAAAATTTAAGTTAAGTAATTCTAGTGAATTCGAATAAATTAAATATGGAAAAAGGAAATTTCGAATAAACAGAGTAATATTGAATTCAAAGAAACTTATGTGATGTTTTTTTAAAGGGATAAATAATTTATTTTAATTCAATGTTTAAATGTAATTAAAAAGAAAGAAGGGATTTGGGAAATCTGAAACGTGTGTTTCGGTTTAAAGATTTTAAATCATAATGAGAAATAAAATCTGGAAGTTAATGAATTTGGAAATAAATGGATTAAGGAAATTTATTTCAAAGTAAATTAAATTGGAGAATCAATTGTAAATTGATTTAAATATTTAGGGATTTGAAATTTAAAGAGAAATGAGATTTTGGAGATATAAACTGGGTTTATAAAGTGAAATGGAATATCAGAGGATATTTGAAATATAAATTCAAGGTGGGAATTTATAAAGGAATATGAATTGGTTTAAAAATAAATGTTGATTTATTTTTAAAAAGATGGAAATGAGAAGTGTATTTCTCTGGATAGCCAAGTACGTTTTCCAAGGCAATTTTAAATATAAGTTAAAAGTTTTAATATGTTTTAAAAAGCATATTTTAGAAAATTGATTATTTCTAAATGTTAAAGTCTAACGTAGTACTTTCAAAAATCTATTATTGTAGTAATTATATAAAAGTGATTTGGTATTATGTTTTAAAGAGGAAGTTAGCTTATATTTATAAAGTGGTTTTATTTTAAATATTCTTAAAATATATATTTTGATAAAGTATTAAAGTAGTTTTAAAATTTCAATGTTATAAAGTATATTTAAATAAAGTATTTTTAAATTATTTTAAAATTAAAAGTATTTTGTACTTGGTGATTCAGTGGAAATAAATTATTCGGAAATGTATTCCGTAAGCGGAAACTGTTTTGAAATTGTTTCAAATGAGTCTTGAAATTTGGAAATATATCTTGGAAAGATATTTGAGGCAAATAAATAATGTGGGAAATTATTTATTGTGTGATGGTTGCTATGGATGTGAATTGATAGTTAAATAACCGACTATCAATATTGGCCAAATGCGCTGATCGTTTCGAAGAGACCGGGATCGGGTTTCCGTATACCAGGATTTTAGGTCTGGAGACTCGAATACCACTTCGATCCGGTTTGTACGTTTCGTGTAACGTGTTCAGAGTCGAAGATGGAGCAGTGAAGTGCAAGGGCTAGTCGCTACTAATCCTGAGGATATTTCCAAAATGGATGTAGTAGGAATAGTGCCTTCGGTTCCGTTCAAACCCGGGACGGACTTGTATGGACGAATGCTTTCGTGACATCGTCAGGTGGACGATGGGCATTCTAAGGGATATGTGCTATATAGGTATCGTTTAGCCTCGAGCCTCATCAACCGGGAATGACTGAAAATCAAGGGTTATGCAGCAAGGCTTCGTGGGTAGCCCCCACTTGAGAGTAAGGTCATCCCTGTCTAGATGTCCCTTTATTTCGGCTTAGTGTTGCGGTTGCTGATCCCAACCGTGGGGTGATTTTATTTGGAATTATCCAGTAAGGGATGATTCCGGCCTTGTGTTGCAGGGGAGCGGGCGTACTCCTCGGTACTGTGATCTAGGCCACGTACTGTATCAGGTGGTACCCCAGTGCCTAGTCATTCGTTGGAAATCCATTCTCCCTACGTGCCTGTACGGTTTTGATTGTGCCCAACTATTGTTGAAATGTGAGATGCAAGCATTTCAGCTAGATTCTATTTTACTTTCTGTAGACACTATTATAATATCAGAGGATTTTGATATAAAGTGTTTTAGCTATCGTAAGGTAAAAACCCGACATGTTTATTTGTGGCGTGGTCTTACGAGATGCTTTTGTTTCCAAAAGATTTTGAAACTTTAATAATCAATTTGAGTGTGATTTTCTCACGCTGGTTTTCCAGACTGACTCGGGTATTGTTTTATATGATGCTCGGGTCAGACCGAGTATTATAGGTTACAGGATATGATGCTGTGGAGCTCAGGAGATGAGCTGGATGGCGAGACGTATCTCTCGTACTTGTTTTTATATATATATTCCACTGTGTTGATTGTTGTACTCTGTTGTATTGAGGACATGATATGGTTATTGTCCAGTTGTATGTTATGTGTTCTCTGGTGTATACTCTGATGCTATATTATATAAAACTGATATAGTTTTGATTTGTGTAAAGATCTGTTAATATATATTATATTTTATTCCGCTGCGATGGTTAGATTCTGATTTTGTTTTCTATTTTTCTTCTTCTACCTCTTCTTCTTAACTAAAATGGTTCGATTTTCCGGGTCTGGAAAGTCGGGTCGTTACATTTGGTATCAGAGCTTAGGCTAGCGATAACCTTGGCTCTGGTGGGAATTTTGAGAGTAGTAATAAATATGAGCGCGTATTTGTTAGTGGATATAAAATGGTTTTATATTGTGTTGGTTGGTTTATTGAGTAGTTTATGGATTCTGGTCAATGCGAGTAATTAACGTTATTGATAGGGATCTCTAAACACTCGAATAGAACAATTCGACACAATATTGTTTTAAAATGGGTAGATGAAATAATTTTACCCAAATTATTTTTGTATATAAAGAGTATAAATTTTTGTAAAGTATTATAGTATTTGGATGTTTGGATGAAAATATTCTAACAAATAAATAAATAAATATATATATATATATATAATTATGGTAGGATTATAAAATTAGAAGGATTTACATATTCAATGGGATTTGCATAAGTATAAATTGTACAAATGAATTATAGTTAAAATTTGATTTAATCAAATTTTAAAATTAAAACCCGGAGATTTTGGAAGTGTTTTCAAAGTGTTTTGAAGACAAATAATAGTATTATTATTTTGAAAAGAATTTCGGAAAGGAAATGGTTTCAAATAAATTTTTGAAAGGGGTATAGCAATGAATTCACTTCAGTTGCTGGAAAATAATTCGGAGGATAACGGCCGCATCTTCAGAATTTATTTTCGAACTTCTGAGTGACGGATTGCTGCCAAATTGATTTACTTAGAAAAATTTGCTTTGTTTTTGAAATTTTCAAAGGAAATTTGTTGGAAATAAAAACCAGGATTGGTTTAAATTTTTGAAAAGTGTAATTTTGAAATAAATGGTGATTTCAAAATGATTGAAACTAAAAGCCGGGTGTTTAAAAAAAAAAAAGGAAATCCTGATGAAATAAGTTGTAAGCTTATAACTTGAAATGATTTTCAAATCAGGAAGGGGATATAAGCTTTGAATGTTAGCATTAACCTGTAAAGTGAAAAGTTAAAAATGAACTTAACTTGGATTGAGAAATAAAAATTTGACTGGATTGAAATTAATTGAATAGGTTGAGAATAATATCCAGTTGTATTTGAATAAAATTGAATCGAATTGAATTAAATAAATCTGAGTTAAGTTGAATTGGAAAAAAATAAAAATCCAGTTGAGTTATTAAATGGAATTGGATTCTTACCTGAATAAATTGGATAAGGAATTGGATTGGAATAAATAAATTAGAATAACTTGTGAAAGAATTAAAAATCCATGGAAATGTGTAAAATCATAAGTTGTGACATATAAAACTGAAAGTGGGATGGAAACCCCAAAATAAATATTTTGGATGAATTGGAAAATAAACGAATAATTCAAACTTGAATTATAAAATAAATTTAACTCAAGGAAATTAAATGAGGTGATATTTGGAATTAAAAACCAAGTATTGAGATATAAATAGATAATAAATTGGTAAATGAAATATGGAGATGAACCTGAATTGGTTAAATGCAAGTCAGATATAAATTTGATGTGACAAGTATTTTGCTTGTAAATGAATGATGAAATGAATATTCGATGTAAATATAAATGGATTTTTGAATCAATTGTAATAAATATAAGTTCGATTGGATTCAAATAAATTAGATATAAGGAATTGAATTGTGAACCAATGGAATTGAACGGAATGACATTAAAATTGGTTGGAAGCGAGTGAAAACAATAAAATTGGTGGTTGAAACTTTATAAATTACTTTTAAGTGTTATTTGGCAAGTATGACTTGTAAAACCCATGATCTAGCTATTGAAATGAATTGAAATGCTATAAATTTTGTATATTGTCACTTAACTGTTTAAATTGAATTAGTACAGGTTCAGGGAAGCCGCTTGGCTGATTTTGACTGCGTTAATTGCTTAAATAAATAGCCGCTTGCTTTAAATTGCTAAAAATAAGGTACGCTTACGCAAAAATTCAAAATAGGAGATATAAACTATTTATATTGATATAAATTGTGATTTCCGGCCTGAGGCCGATGTATATATATATATTTGTGCATCCTGCGATATCGCAGAAGTCACTTCGTACAAGGGAGACTCTGCCAAAATTTTCCGTAAATTTTGGGAGTTAGATTTTTTTTTGAAATTTTGGAAATGTTCATTAACGATAAATGATTTAAATTTGCTAAGCAAATGGAATTGAAAACTGAATAATTGGAATCTATTTTAATTGTGAATGTAAAGTAAGTGAAGTCGAAGGAACTAAAGAAGTGAAGTTTGCGAATAAACAGTTAATCGAAATTTAAATTAATTAGTAAGTGCAACTAATTAAATATTCGAGTGGAAGCCAAATTTAAAGTAAGTGGAATTGTAAAGGCAAAAGTGAATAGAGATGGATATGAACTTCAATAGTGAAGTGAAAATAAGTATAAGCAGTATGTAAAATATTTATATTGAACTTAAGAAGTATGGTGAAATTCTTAAGTAATGTTGTGGAGGAAAATTATTCTAGATGGAAAATTGAATGACGATTAAAATTTGAAGTTGTGAAATGGGAAAATTGTGGATAAGTGAATGTAGTCAAAATGAATGTGAATAAAGGAAAATTGATAAAATTGATAATCAATTGAAATTAATACGTAGGATGTACGTATATTATTTTATTCGCATAGTGATTTGATCCGGATTCGAGCACAAAATTTCGAGGTAATTTACCGATCCGAGTTGGGATTTTTCACTCGATTTTCGACGGTGAACCTGGATATGGATTGTTGATTGATTCTGGATATTCTCTATCATAGTTGGTGGCTATGCAAGGAGAATGACGGTTTCTGATCAAGAAACCAGATCTGAGTCCGCACTAGGAAGTCGGGTGGACGATACTAGTTCGGAAGTGAAATTGTGTGATCGATTGAGCGATCGAAAGTGATTTTGCGTACGGATGGTATATGTGCATCGTACGGGCTTAAGTAAAACAAATATTGGAAATTTGTAAAGAAAAGTATAAAATGACTTTGGGATTGGGAGTGAATATTATTGCTTAGTATGATATACAGGTGTATAAAAGCAATGGATAAATTGGGATTTTGATTTTTGAAGATAAAATTTAAATGGTCCGACAAAAAGGTATGTATTTGAATTTCTGTATGAAATTTGATTGGGTTTTTGATCCAGCCACTTGGCTTTTTGTTTTCTTTTTAAGATTGGGAGGCCGTAGAGCCATTTTGTAGTAGTACCGAGCTAGCCGCGCAAAGGAGACGCTGGCGAAATTTTTCGGAAATTTAGGGAGTTAGAAAAATTTTGGAAAATTTTGATAATTCAAAATTTGAATTCAAATTTAAATTTAAATGAATAAGTAGGTGGTATGGGTTGAACTTATGAATAAGTTTGGGAAGTTAAAAGATGATTAGAGTATCATTAATAAAAGATTGTTTGGGTATTGTTAAAACTGTTTGAATTTGGGGAATAGTTAACGGGGATTGAATCATTCTTCCCAACTAGTAATTTCGGGGACGAAATTCTTTTAAGGGGGGAGGAATGTGACGACCCGGAATTTTTGAGTATTTGAAATTGAAATACTTAATTAATTTTAAATATTCAGAGGTTAATTATAAACTTAAATTTCAAATATCGCTGTTTATTGAGTAATTTAATAATTAAATTAAATTTATTTGAAGTTGGATAAAATAGTAAATCTGGCATTCTAAGCTAATTAAAAATATTTTGAAAGCTCGTAAAATTCGTAATGATAATACTAAAGATAATAGAAGCTTCAAAATGTAATTTCAAACTGTTTTATCCAGTTTTGAAATTATATCGTTTGAATCGATATTTAAAAATAGCCTTCCGAGGCACAGTCTCGGAATTCAATGAACCAGTTTCATTAGATCTGTAATAGTTAGATATTATCGGATTTCAATTTTCGTAGCAATCGGAGTTGTCGTGGGACCCTGGCCGCTCAAAACGCTTAGGAACTATTTTAATCGATTTAATTTAAATTTGATCATTTACTTCCGTAACTCGCGCATACAATCAAATTAGCCTTTGGAACACGTTCCATTTTGTTCGGAATGCGGGTAAAATCTTATAAGCGTCTGTCGGCATGTCTGATTCGGGGTTCGGGATTTCGCGTTATGCAACGAGATATTTTGAATATATTTATATATAAAAATCAACTCAGCCACCCTATTCTATACCTACGTACGCTTAGCCGACATCCTGTAGCCTTTTTCTTCATCACGCAGCTTTCTGTTTATATCACGTACCCTTTTTCCTTCTCTCAAAAGCAAAAGAAATAAAATGGCTTCCAAACGAACTCCTCTTCATTTCAAAATCCATGCCCTATCCTCGTTCTCGTTTTCTGTTAATCGAATTGAAAAAAATAGAAGAAGGGGTGACTGGGTTTATGAGTCAAATCGAGTCGAGCTCCCTTCCTTTTTCAAAAGCAAAACTCTTCTGTCGTTCAAATCAATAGCCACCTTCTTTCCCAGCTTCAAAATTCACGAAGAAAACTCGCTCTCGTTCGTTATAAAAAAAAATCGATCGTTCGAAACCCTTCCCTCTTCATTTCAAACTGCCGAATTCAATTCGAATTCGATTCGAAACCCTTCCTAGCTATCTTCCTCCGAAATCAATCGAGCCGCTTCCATGATGGGATGAGTAGCTCGAATCGCGAAAGGGTAGGAGTCGCGAGCATCGCGGCTGCGCGAGTAGGCGAGGGACGATGTGGGTATTGGCGGCAACTCGAAGTGATGAGCCTGAGCTCGAGCGCGAGAGGCCTGGAGAGTCGTGTTCGTCGTCACGCGTGGGGATGGGTGAAGCTCACGAATCGAGATGTGGATTCGGGAGGCTGCACGACTTCGAACTTTGGAGGCAACGTTGGTGCACGTTTGATTGGGGGATTCGAGATTCTCATCGAGGAAACGGTGGTGCCTTAGGGTCAGCGAGCTTGTAGTGGGGTCACGAGGGTGTGGCGGTGCCAGTGTAGGGACGAAGTCGATATGATGTTGTCTGAGGTCATGTTGGGGTGAGCAGCTCCTTGCTTTCTTTTTCTTCGATTTGGAAAATAAATATGAAGAGGGTTAACTTATTTAATTTCTGCAATTAGGATATTGGTGTACATATATAGTTTTGAGAATATAAAATTAGTCTACTGTTTAACTTTGGAATATGTACAGGAATTTCTAGAAAATGATTGAAGGGTTAGTTAAAATTTGGATTTTTAAATCGGTATAAGTTATTTTATAAGTATGAATATATATATGTGGTTTCAAAAAGGAAATATATATATTCACTTACTATTTAATTTTTAATATAAGTATTTAGGAGGTTAACTTAATTAAATTAGCCTATTCTTTTATTTTAGTATTGGGAATAATTTATAAAAGGAAAATTAGTTTGAATAAAATTCTTAGTTAACTAAATTATAAAAAGGAAAATAAATTGTTTGATTAGTTCAAAATATTAATAAATTGTATAAATTGTTTATACAAGGTCAAAATCGTGGAGAAATGGCTGAAATGGAAATGGATTGCAAATTTAAAAGCAAAGGTGAGTTAATCTCACTCAGCTGAATTTTTAATTTAAATTTAAATGGTTAAATTTAAAAAAAATTGATTGGATGATTGCATTGATTGATGTGCTATATTATATATAGTAGTATATATAGCAATATATACATATTGGCATATGTATATATTGGAATTGTTGATATTCCCACAGTATATAGTGGATGAGACCCTATGCGCCGCATAATAGCGGATGATATTTTATAAAACCCATATACCGCGATATTCCACCTTGAAGTGGAATTGGTATTGTGCTAACATCTGTGGATGCAGGGAAACAGGTTGGAGGGATCCAACTGGATTCCTCAAAATATTTAATTTTGTTTAAATATTCTGTGATATGATTGTTGATATCCTGTGATGATTTATATTGGATAATCTGGTTGGATTGAATTTCCCAGTATAATGAGTTATCAAAAGCAATTGAATTGGATTTTAGGGAAGAAATAAAAGAGTAAAATTTAAGTTAAGTAATTCTAGTGAATTCGAATAAATTAAATATGGAAAAAGGAAATTTCGAATAAACAGAGTAATATTGAATTTAAAGAAACTTATGTGATGTTTTTTTAAAGGGATAAATAATTTATTTTAATTCAATGTTTAAATGTAATTAAAAAGAAAGAAGGGATTTGGGAAATCTGAAACGTGTGTTTCGGTTTAAAGATTTTAAATCATAATGAGAAATAAAATTTGGAAGTTAATGAATTTGGAAATAAATGGATTAAGTAAGGAAATTTATTTCAAAGTAAATTAAATTGGAGAATCAATTGTAAATTGATTTAAATATTTAGGGATTTGAAATTTAAAGAGAAATGAGATTTTGGAGATATAAACTGGGTTTATAAAGTGAAATGGAATATCAGAGGATATTTGAAATATAAATTCAAGGTGGGAATTTATAAAGGAATATGAATTGGTTTAAAAATAAATGTTGATTTATTTTTAAAAAGATGGAAATGAGAAGTGTATTTCTCTGGATAGCCAAGTACGTTTTCCAAGGCAATTTTAAATATAAGTTAAAAGTTTTAATATGTTTTAAAAAGCATATTTTAGAAAATTGATTATTTCTAAATGTTAAAGTCTAACGTAGTACTTTCAAAAATCTAAATGTTTTAAAGAGGAAGTTAGCTTATATTTATAAAGTGGTTTTATTTTAAATATTCTTAAAATATATATTTTGATAAAGTATTAAAGTAGTTTTAAAATTTCAATGTTATAAAGTATATTTAAATAAAGTATTTTTAAATTATTTTAAAATTAAAAGTATTTTGTACTTGGTGATTCAGTGGAAATAAATTATTCGGAAATGTATTCCGTAAGCGGAAACTGTTTTGAAATTGTTTCAAATGAGTCTTGAAATTTGGAAATATATCTTGGAAAGATATTTGAGGCAAATAAATAATGTGGGAAATTATTTATTGTGTGATGGTTGCTATGGATGTGAATTGATAGTTAAATAACTGACTATCAATATTGGCCAAATGCGCTGATCGTTTCGAAGAGACCGGGATCGGGTTTCCGTATACCAGGATTGTAGGTCTGGAGACTCGAATACCACTTCGATCCGGTTTGTACGTTTCGTGTAACGTGTTCAGAGTCGAAGATGGAGCAGTGAAGTGCAAGGGCTAGTCGCTACTAATCCTGAGGATATTTCCAAAATGGATGTAGTAGGAATAGTGCCTTCGGTTCCGTTCGAACCCGGGACGGACTTGTATGGACGAATGCTTTCGTGACATCGTCAGGTG
The DNA here is from genome assembly GCA_030737815.1 of Allium fistulosum. NCBI lineage: Eukaryota > Viridiplantae > Streptophyta > Magnoliopsida > Asparagales > Amaryllidaceae > Allium > Allium fistulosum. The sequence continues at coordinate 717,226,845 of CM060905.1, read as the reverse complement.
GACGATGGGCATTCTAAGGGATATGTGCTATAAAGGTATCGTTTAGCCTCGAGCCTCATCAACCGGGAATGACTGAAAATCAGGGGTTATGCAGCAAGGCTTCGTGGGTAGCCCCCACTTGAGAGTAAGGTCATCCCTGTCTAGATGTCCCTTTATTTCGGCTTAGTGTTGCGGTTGCTGATCCCAACCGTGGGGTGATTTTATTTGGAATTATCCAGTAAGGGATGATTCCGGCCTTGTGTTGCAGGGGAGCGGGCGTACTCCTCGGTACTGTGATCTAGGCCACGTACTGTGTCAGGTGGTACCCCAGTGCCTAGTCATTCGTTGGAAATCCATTCTCCCTACGTGCCTGTACGGTTTTGATTGTGCCCAACTATTGTTGAAATGTGAGATGCAAGCATTTCAGCTAGATTCTATTTTACTTTCTGTAGACACTATTATAATATCAGAGGATTTTGATATAAAGTGTTTTAGCTATCGTAAGGTAAAAACCCGACATGTTTATTTGTGGCGTGGTCTTACGAGATGCTTTTGTTTCCAAAAGATTTTGAAACTTTAATAATCAATTTGAGTGTGATTTTCTCACGCTGGTTTTCCAGACTGACTCGGGTATTGTTTTATATGATGCTCGGGTCAGACCGAGTATTATAGGTTACAGGATATGATGCTGTGGAGCTCAGGAGATGAGCTGGATGGCGAGACGTATCTCTCGTACTTGTTTATATATATATATTCCGCTGTGTTGATTGTTGTACTCTGTTGTATTGAGGACATGATATGGTTATTGTCCAGTTGTATGTTATGTGTTCTCTGGTGTATACTCTGATGCTATATTATATAAAACTGATATAGTTTTGATTTGTGTAAAGATCTGTTAATATATATTATATTTTATTCCGCTACGATGGTTAGATTCTGATTTTGTTTTCTATTTTTCTTCTTCTACCTCTTCTTCTTAACTAAAATGGTTCGATTTTCCGGGTCTGGAAAGTCGGGTCGTTACACTAAGCTTGCACAATTGTTCATTAAAGAAGTGGTGAGGTTACATGGTATACCCAAGACTATTGTAAGTGATAGAGACACTTTGTTCACCTCAAGATTTTGGGAAAGTTTCCAAGAAGCAATGGGAACACAACTTTGTTTAAGCACTGCCTACCATCCTCAAAGTGATGGGCAAACAGAGATAGTGAATAAAATATTGGAAGATTTACTTAGAGCATGTGTGCTTGATTTTGGGGGTAATTGGGAGGATCATATCCACTTGGCAGAATTCACTTACAACAATAGCTATCAATCAACAATACGAATGGCTCCTTTTGAAGCCTTGTATGGGAGACCTTGCTTGTCTCCTACCTGTTGGTTGGAAGCAAAAGAGGGTGTAATGTTGGGGCCAGATCATGTTAAAGAAACTTCCAACATGATTGAATTGATTAGGCATAGAATGAAGGCAGCACAATCAAGACAAAAGTCTTATGCAGATAGAAAAAGGAAGCCAATGGAGTTTGAAGTAGGAGAGCATGTTTTTCTGAAAGTATCACCAATGAAGAAAGTGTTCAGGTTTGGAAAATCTGGTAAACTATCACCAAGATTTGTAGGACCATATGAAATTATGCAGAGAATTGGTGCTATGGCCTACAGACTTAAGTTACCTGAGGAGTTGAGTGGAGTGCATCCTGTATTTCATGTTTCTCAATTGAGAAAATGGGTGCATGATGAAGGAGCAATTCTGGAGTCACCTACTCAAGTCCAAGTCCAGAAAAATTTGGTTTATACAAATGAACCAGTAGGGATAGTTGCCAAGGAAGAGAAAAAGTTAAGGAACAAGGTGATCAAACTGGTGAAAATCCAATGGAGCTTGGACACTAATGATTGTACATGGGAGGTTGAAGACAAAATGAGGGCTAAATACCCCAATTTGTTTACTGGTGGAGAGGTATGTTTAAGCAGCCTAAGATAATTTTTCTAAATATATTTATATATTGTTTGTTTCCATAAAATATGAGTATGGGGTTATGGAGTTAAAACAGGCTATGGATTAGTGTTTTTAATTGGAGAAAATAGGTGAAATTATGGGGACATAATTCCTTTAAGGGGGAGGGTATGTAATGACCCTAAAATAAAATAAAATAAAAATATATACATTTAATATATATATGGGGCATTTTCTGTTTTATATATATAGGTAAAATAAAAATGAAGTTTAATAAAAAGGTTTATAAGTCTTATAATTGTGCCAGAAATAATTAGCATAGTATATGTGATTTTTAATTTAAGTGTACAAAGGAGATTTTCAGATTCTCTAAACTTATAAAAAGAAATGAATAAAGGATCACATGCATATGGCATGAACAAAATAGAAACATGAAAATAGCATGCAGTGTTTAAAATGTTCAACTCCCAAAATAACCAATTAAAGTAACCTGATGTGTACATTTCCTATTTAGGACCACACAGGAATGAGGTGTATGCATGAACAGCTAAGGGTATTAGGAGAATTACCCATTTTCTTAAACCCTAGAATGGATTTATAAGTAACTGCACATGGCCAAAACCATCATTCTCTCGGGATCAAAAACAAAGATAAAAATAAACTAGGAGAAACACTAGCTTGGGGCTTTGGGGGATTTGCTGTTCAAAAGATTAAAGCAGTGAAAGGAAAAACATAATGTGAGTACTTATCCTTTGTATGCAATGGCATTAAGTCCTATTGCAGGCAGCCTAAAATATTATGAGACATTCAAATCTCTGAATTAATTTTGTTATGGGTGATATGGATGTTTGTTTGTGCATTTTTTTGTTTATTTGGAGTATTAATCTGTAAGTGGGTTTTTGGTGCTAACATGATTGGAGCATTCTTGTTCTATCTTAGTATCACTAAACATGAATATAGATTAAACAGGGGAACATGGGGTTGAATCAGAAAAATATACAAGCAGTTATATCTTTCTGAAATATGAATAAAAGAAAAACTAAATTGGTCACTTGGGAGTTAGTCAATGATTTGCTTACTTCAGGTGGAAGCAAGTATATGCATGGTGCAACTGCACCCTGAGGCCTTTGTGTGTTGGAATAATTTAAACAACCTGGGAGTTTCCTTCACAATGCATACATAGTATTCAATTGACAAGGAGTTAAAGACCATAAAATAAATGGGGACAGGGGTTTAAAAATCTGGGTTATAAATATCCAGATATGGTGTTAATTTAATCAAGTTAAACTTGTTCATTGATTAGTTGCTGGGTGAAAATTTGGAGTATGAAACTTGGGTTTATTTATCTAGATTTGGGGAGAATAAATCAAGAATTATACATATGTTTATCTTTACTGTTTACTGTGTATTTGTTTGAATAGATGAATGTGTTTTTGTATTACCTTGTATGAACCAAAACATGCTAAGTATAAACATCTGTTAAACTAGGAAGGCACTGCAAGATTATGTTTTAAAATCATGAATATGTATACAAAATTGATAAATGCTCATACCAGTGAAAACTGACCCTTTTGGTTGCCCTTGCAATCATCTGGGTGTCTCAAAAATTCTTTGGGGCAGCTAAATGATTTGCTTGCAGGAAATTGAAGTTGGCTTGATGAGTAGAGAAGGCATTGGCTGCTAGTATAAATAAGAGAGAGACGAGATAAAGGAATTTATTTTAAAAAGGGAATAACTTTGGAAAATTGATTTATAGAAATTTATCTGATTTAAATTAACCAGATAATTAAATTGGTCCTATCTACGGATGTTTGGATTATATTGGATGTTGAATTGTTTGACATCTATGATATGTGATGCTTTGTGATACATCCTGATTTGTGTTGTGATCTGTGATTTGTTTATCCGTGATATATATACCTTTGATCTGTGATGGTTGAATGTTGTTGCACTATTGTGTTAAACCATGGACTACACAATACACACAAAAATGTGGATTTCACGTGGAAATCGGTTAAGTCACCAATTTTTATCAATTTTGGAAAATTGAGTTTTTGAATCCAAAATGGTTTTGGAGTTGGAATTGAAAGTTTTTGAAATGAGTTTCAGAAATAAAAGTTATTTTAAATAACTTAATAGAATTGAAATTTAAATCATTTGATTTAAGTTTGAATTCAATATTTTGAAATTGAATTCAATGAATTGGGAATTTTGGTTTAAAAGATTTTACAAGTGTAAAAGGTGTTATATGGGTTTTTAACCATTTGAAATATGGTTTTGGAAATTTAAATTTATATTCAAGTTTTATACTTAGATGGCTTTAAAATGTGTAATTGTAACCAGTTTTTCCCAAAACGAAAACTATCCATTTTCAAATAATAATAACTTTCATAAAGTGAAAAGATTTCCAATTTGTATCGAAACATTTCAAGTTGAAAATTGAATTGTGAATAGTTTGAGAAAAACTATGAATTAACCTTTGTGAAAATGATTAAATCTTGTTTTGAAATAAAAGAGTATTTCAAATGGTGTATCTTTATATTATAAAAGACTTGAATTGTGAATAGTTTTGAAAGCTATAAATTAAATCTTAATTTAAAGATTTAATGGGTTAATTCAATTAAAATGGAAATTGTTTTGAAATCCATGAATGGATCTTTGTGAATGGGGTGAACTTTGTGAATTGAATCTTTTTGTTTAAAAGATTAAAAGTGTGGAAATTGTTTAAACCATTGAAGGTTTTTGAAATGAATCTTTTTGTTTAAAAGATTGGAAATGGTAATTTGTTTTAACCATTCGAATGAAAGGATTTGGGTAATAATTTGTGACTTAATTGAAATCCCTATATCCATATGTTTTAAATATTGTGCTCACTATTCGGGTTAGCCGGGAATTAACCTTTGTGTCATATAACCCATTCTGAATTAGTGATACGACGATATGGATCGTATTGAAGACCGGTGTTGAAGACCGGATATTTTCGAAAATGGAAGGACAACCTGACGAATGTCTCTGCACCGAGTTGCTCCGATATAGAGATTTATATCACCCTTCTTGTAATGGGAAGACCGGACGTGATTAGTGAATATCCGGATTGCAAGGGCTTCTTTGGAAGTGCCTTTGGTTCCGTTCGATCCCGGAACAGACTTGTATGGATGTGTGTCTGACGTTACACTTTGAGATGTAAAGCTGGTTTCTATCAAATACATTTCTGTTGGTAGCGGAGAATTTATTCTCTTAGCTTAACACCCTTCTCTGAGACGTACGAGCTCAGAGGTTATGTAGTTGATGGTTACTAGTGATATATTCCCAATTTGGTAATGTGGCATACGAAGTGCTGTTGATCATTTGTTGATCAAAGCATGGCTTTGTGAAAAAGCGTGGCTTTGTGAAAAAGCGTGGCTTTGTGAAAAAGCGTGGCTTTGTGAAAAAGCGTGGCTTTGTGAAAATGCGTGGCTTTGTGAAAATGCGTGGCTTTGTGAAAAAGCGTGGCTTTGTGAAAAAGCGTGGCTTTGTGAAAAAGCATGGCTTTGTGAAAAAGCGTAGCTTTGTGGACGAGACTTCGTCGAGCTTCACAACCCGGTAATGGTCGAAACAGGAATGTTGCGGCAAGGTGTTTAGGGGTCGCGCCCCTAGGGTATGTCATTTCCTTCTGGATAAAAGGTGATATCATGGTATGGAGCCCAGATATTTTACCTATGTTGATGCTGCAAATTTATTATACTTTGTGGTTGAGGATCCTCGGATAAAGGTCGGTAACGACCGGGGGATGGCATATCTTGTGTGTTAGCTACCTAGTTACAGATGTATAGCGTGAGGTAACGTCGGCCTTGTGTTCCAGAGAGCAGGTTGACTCTCGGGGCGTCTTTCCAGAGGCGTTTCTATTTCGGTGTAAGGAAGTTCCTTTGCCTGACCATTTGTTGGAAATCCAAAGAAACAATACGAACCTTGTACGGTTTTAGTTGTAGAACCTGCCATTTAATTATGGTGGTCACCACTGTTTAGATGGTAGCTATAGTAGGCATACAATAATGGTTGTATGTTGGCTAAGATTGATATTATACTTTCGAAATGTTTTCTGCACTATGCACTAATAATAATATCAAATCAAATGATTTTGCGTAGTAAGCATGTTTGACTATCATAAGAAGAAATCTCCTCCAATTCTGCGTTTGCATTGTGTGTGTGGCGGGAGGTCTTATGGTAGTTTCATTTTCCAAAAGCATTGCGAATGTGATGCAGCGCGCGAATCCAGAATCACGAAACATAAGTCGCGAACAAGCAGATTCCCTAAATCGCGAAACATACCTTAAGCCGAAGCTCCAGAATTCAATAGATCGGGATCATTCCTGAAGTCCTTAAGTCGCAAGTCCTCCTCCTTATGTCGCGAGCTTCCCTATATCGCGCTCCAGCCTAGGTCGCTGAATTCCTAAATCGTGAATGACCTAACCCTAAGTCGTTCCTCCATAGGTCGCTTTTCCTTAGGTCGCGAACGAGGCTTGAATCGCGAACGACCTTCCAGTAGGTCGCGAATAAGCTTAATTGCTGCCATTTCTTATGTCGCAATGAAGCTTAAGTCGCTGTTTCTTAGGTCGCAAAGAATACTTAAGTCGCTCTGGGATGCTGAAGATTTCTTAGGTCGCGAAGAAGCTTAAGTTGTTGTCATTTCTTATGTCGCAATGAAGCTTAAGTCGTTGTTTCTTAGGTCGTGAAGATTGCTTAAGTCGCTCTGGGATGCTGAAGATTTCTTAGGTCGCGAGAAGTTGTTAAGTCGTTGTTGTTAAGTTGTATGAGCCGCGTGATGTTGTAAGTCGTTTGTTAATATTTTCTTAAGTCGGTTGTTGTATTTTCTTAGGTCGTTTCTTTTAGGTCGCACGGTTTGTTAATTCATTTGTTTGTGATGTAATTTTTCTTAAGTCATGTGTTGAGTTGTAATTCCCTATAAATAGGAGTGTGTGTCATTTGTAAAAAGCAGTTGATTTTTGAATAAAATTTGTTTGTGTGCTTTGTTCCACAATTAAAATTGGTAGTTGAGTGTTATCTCCTATCTCCACCTTCGGCATTCGAGTGCGCTCGAATCAACGATTGTTGAAGCCAATTCACGGAATCAAGTGCGCTTGATCAACGTTTGAAGAATTGTAGATCTTCTCTCACGGCATCGTGCGTGATCAACGTGTCGAAGATTGCTAGAATCCGGTATCTTCATGATCAACGGATTTGGGCATTTGGGTATTCTTAAATTCACCGATTTATCATCGATTCACCGATTATTTCCGCTAATCGTGTGAGATCCTGGACGGATTCGATTTACATCATCGAATTCGCCTCCTAGGCTGCAGAATCCGGTATCTTCGTGATCAACGGATTTGGGCATTTGGGTATTCTTAAATTCATTGATTTATCATCGATTCACCGATTATTTCTGCTAATCGTGTGAGATCCTGGACGGATTCGATTTACATCGTCGAATTCGCCTCCTAGGCTGCGTCAGTTTGGTATCAGAGCGAGATCGCAAGAAGTTTGCATCATTTGGAGAATTGGGTTTCGAGAATTTGAAGTTTGGAGATCGGATTTGCATTATTGAGAAGTTTGGTGTTCATCGTGAAGTTGCAACAAGTTGGGAGTTTCGATCCATATCATTTTGGATCAAAGTTCGGAAAGTGCTTGAATTTTTGAAGATTTGTTTGAAGTTCAATCATGCCACCGAGACGAGTTCAACGTCATCGCAATGTTGATGCTTTGTATGGAAGAGAATATGCTGAACAAATGGAGTAACGAATTAGTGATAAATTCAATGAGAAGTTTGATGAGGGAATTGGTCGATTAGAGAGAATGATGCTTGAAATGAATCAAAGTAGAAGAAGGGTTTCACCTGAATCGAGCCATGGGGGAAATAGAGTTTCACCACATTCAGATCGGGAGAGAAGAGAAGATCATGATCGTAGAAATGTTGACGATCGTGATAGGAATGTTGATGATCGAAATCGGAGAGATGTGGATGATCGTGATCGGAGGAATGTAGATCGATGGGATGTTGGTGGTAGAAATGGTGGTGGTAGAGATGTTGGTGGTCATGATCGACATCGATATGCATCAGACTTTGATGAGGAGTTTGACGGTGGTAGTGTTCAAGGTCGAAATCGAAATCAAGGAAGAAATCATTCAGAGTATGATCACAAATGGGAGTCCGGAATGAAAATTGAAATTCCAGAGTTTAAGGGTGGTATGCAGGCTGAAGAATTTCTAGATTGGTTATCTAATGTTGAAGAGATCTTTGATTTCAAGGATGTTCCGGAAGATCGTCGAGTGAAGTTGGTTGCTACTAGGTTGAGAGGGAGAGCTATGGCGTGGTGGCAGCAAACCAAACTTACACGAGAACGGATGGGGAAGTCGAAGATTGTTGCTTGGGAGAAAATGAAGAAGATGATGAAGGCTACATTCTTGCCTTACAATTATCAATCACTCATGTATCAGAGGTTGCAGAATCTGAGGCAAGGGACGAAGACTGTTAATGATTATGCTGATGAGTTTTATCAACTGATTGCTCGAAATGACATTATGGAGACGGAGGAACAATTGACTGCTAGGTTTGTTGGGGGATTGAGGATCCAGATCCAGGATATGGTAAATATGTTTGACCCTAGATCTGTGGCTGAAGCGCACCAGAAGGCGTTGGCTTGGGAGAAGCAGGGAAGACGAGGAGGTGGTGTGTTTCCAAGTTCCAATACTCAGAGCAAGGGTGCTAGTGGGAGTTCCAATGTTCCTAAAGCTGTTAGTAAACCAGTTGTGAATGAAGTTGCGAAGGCGAAGGTCAACAACAGTTTCAAATGTTATAATTGCCAGGAAGTGGGTCACAAGAGTAATGAATGCCCGAAACCGAAGAGGCGAGCTATGATTGCTGAAGTGGAAGGTGAGGATGTTGATGAAGGTTATTCTAGTCCAGTTGAGGAGGATGAACAGGATATCGTGTCGGGAGATGAAGGATGTAATCTAATGTTGAGAAGATCATGTTTGACACCGAAGCAGGAAGAAGAGGCTAGTTGGTTGAGGAGTAATATCTTTCAGTCGACATGCACTATACTGAGGAAGGTGTGTAAATTTGTGATTGACGCGGGAAGTTGTGACAATATCATTTCTACCGAAGCTGTGAGAAAGTTGAAGTTGAAGATTGAGAAGCATCCAAATCCTTACAAGTTAGCGTGGTTAAGGAAAGGAGGAGAGGTGAAGGTGGACAGGCGAGTTCATGTTCCATTTTCTATTGGGAAGAAGTATAAAGATGAGATCTGGTGTGATGTGGTGGAGATGGATGTTTGTCACTTGCTTTTGGGAAGACCATGGCAGTATGACCGAGCAGTGCAACATGATGGTCGAACCAATAGCTACAGCTTTATGTTTGAGGGTAGTAAGATCATTTTAGTTCCGAAGAAGAGACAGCAAGGAGAGAGCAAGTCAAAAGAGATTGAGGAGCCGAAGACTTTGTTGACTTTGAAGGAGTTTGTTGAAGAAGTAGAGGAGAGTCTAGAGGTGTTCTTGTTGATTGGACATGAAGCTACTGAATCTATTGAAGTTCCAGAGGAAGTAAAGCCAATGTTGGAAGAATTCAGAGATGTGTTTCCTGAAGAGTTGCCAAAGGAGTTACCACCAAAGTTAAAGTTTGACAACGAAGAGTTTGAAGAGGTCAGTCCTATGAAATCGTTCGAAGAATTACCACCAAAGTTTGACAAAGAAGATGAAGAGGTCGAGTTAGAGAACGATGAATGTAATTTGTTGATGGGATTTTATTCAACGTCAAAGTATGTGGATGTAGAAGTTGATTACTCTTCACCGCCAAAGATTGATGTCGATAGTATGGAAGAAGAAATTGTGTTCGGAGTTGAGGGAAATAACTTGATGATGGAGGATTATTGTTTAACACCTGAGCTTATGGATGAGAACCAGCCAAGTGTAAATTTCTTAGTTTCCGAGAAGCCCGAACAAAGTGAAAGTGAAACAGAAGAGAAGGCAGAATCAGATATTTTATTATCTTTGAGAGAGTTCGTCAATAAAATGAAAGATAATGATGAATTATCAATGTTGATTGAATCTGGAGAAAGTACCGATTTTGAGAATCCTAAAGAGGTTGAAGTATTTGAAAAGTTTGAAGATGAGATTTCTGAGGAACTGCCTGAAGAAACTAGTCTTGTATTTTTGGAAGAGTCTGTTGAAAAGGTGCAAAGTAGTAATGAATTGTTTGTGTTGACCGGGCAAGGAACGGGTAAAGATCTTGAGGTTTTTGAGGAAGTTGGATCAGAATTCGATGAGTCTGAAGTCGAATATCCTGAGGAATTAACCGAAGAGTTACCACCACTACAGGACATTCAACATCAAACTGAACTAGTACCAGATGCTATTTACTACGGGAATCGTATGATCTTGTGAATCTAAAAGAACAGGAAGAGTTGAAAAGATAGGATGAAGAGAATGATTGTCAGTTGGAGTTGCCTGATCATGTCCGCACTGCTGACGTTGTCAATGTCAACTGCTTGGAACCGTTTCATGAAAATAAACTTGTAAAAGAAGAAGCAAGTAGGAATTCATTTCAGTCAGGGGAAATTGTTGCAACCCATCAAGGGAAGATTCTAAATGATGATACACCTGAACGAGATAAGGAAAGACAAGAATCTGGGCATGAGTCATCACACTTTTTCAGTCGTAATTTCCTAAGTCGCTCCGCGATTTTAAACTTCCTTATATCGTCTGGCATTTTTGTCACGTTTTGGTTCTATATCAAACCGTCCTATTGGCACAAGCATCATGATGTCATCTCTCTCAGATCACTTCCTTATGCTGCCTGCCTAATGCCACGTCTGATTTATGCCATGTGTTCCTTATGGTGAGCCGCATCTTCAAAGGGTCAAGACAAGATCAATCTCAAGAGTGGTTATCACCAGAACCGCACCAGACCAGATAATGAATGGAAGACAATGTCTCGAAGAAGAAGAAAGTGTGAATTCGGGACGAATTCTTTTCAACCAGGGGAGGAAGATGCAGCGCGCGAATCCAGAATCACAAAACATAAGTCGCGAACAAGTAGATTCCCTAAATCGCGAAACATACCTTAAGCCGAAGGTACAGAATTCAATAGATCGCGATCGTTCCTGAAGTCCTTAAGTCGCAAGTCCTCCTCCTTATGTCGCGAGCTTCCCTATATCGCGCTCCAGCCTAGGTCGCTGAATTCCTAAATCGTGAACAACCTAACCCTAAGTCGTTCCTCCATAGGTCGCTTTTCCTTAGGTCGCGAACGAGGCTTGAATCGCGAACGACCTTCCAGTAGGTCGCTGTTTCTTAGGTCGCGAAGATTGCTTAAGTCGCTCTGGGATGCTGAAGATTTCTTAGGTCGCGAAGAAGCTTATGTCGCTGCCATTTCTTATGTCGCAATGAAGCTTAAGTCGTTGTTTCTTAGGTCGCGAAGATTGCTTAAGTCGCTCTGGGATGCTGAAGATTTCTTAGGTCGCGAAGAAGCTTAAGTCGCTGCCATTTCTTATGTCGCAATGAAGCTTAAGTCGCTGTTTCTTAGGTCGCGAAGATTGCTTAAGTCGCTCTGGGATGCTGAAGATTTCTTAGGTCGCGAGAAGTTGTTAAGTCGTTGTTGTTAAGTGGTATGAGTCGCGTGATATTGTAAGTCGTTTGTTGATATTTTCTTAAGTCGGTTGTTGTATTTTCTTAGGTCGTTTCTTTTAGGTCGCACGGCTTGTTAAGTCGTTTGTTTGTGATGTAATTTTTCTTAAGTCATGTGTTGAGTTGTAATTCCCTATAAATAGGAGTGTGTGTCATTTGTAAAAAGCAGTTGATTTTTGAATAAAATTTGTTTGTGTGCTTTGTGCCACCATTAAAATTGGTAGTTGAGTATTATCTCCTATCTCCACCTTCGGCATTCGAGTGCGCTCGAATCAACGATTGTTGAAGCAAATTAACGGAATCAAGTGTGCTTGATCAACATTCGAAGAATTGTAGATCTTCTCTCACGGTGTCGTGCGCGATCAACGTGTCAAAGATTGCTAGAATCCGGTATCTTCGTGATCAACGGATTTGGGCATTTGGGTATTCTTAAATTCACCGATTTATCATCGATTCACCGATTATTTTTGCTAATCGTGTGAGATCCTAGATGGATTCGATTTACATCGTCGAATTTGCCTCCTAGGCTGCGTCAGAATGTCTTTTACTTCTTTTGTTGTGTTGTTCTAAAGATAAATAATGTTTTAGTTCTCACACCAGTCACCATGACTGACCTGGAGTTTATTATTTCCTTCCTAAACTCTGGGTGCCCACCAATTTCCACACGGGCAGTCTAGAGTCAGGTTATCAGGTCATTCTGGATTCAGGAGATGCTTTGGAGCTCAAGTGGCGAGCTGGATGGCGAGACGTATCACTTGTATATGATATTATTTATTCCATTGTGTATTCTGTATGAGGACAAGTTTATATAACTGTCCAGTGTTGTATTGTTGTTGTAAACTCTGATGATGATGTAATGTATAAACTGATATAGTTCTTTGATTTAAAGATTATTCATTTATCTATTATATATTGTTCCGCTGCGAATGGGAGATTCTGATATTGTTTCTGTTTCTGTTTTTTTGTTCTTTCTTTTCTTCTGTCTTCTTCTGTCTTCTTCTACCTTTTTTTTAACCCTAATGGTTCGGTTTTCCGGCATTCGATTGTGCGGCATTTGATACAGTGGATGTATTAATGTCGACTTTCGAGCGTCGAAAAATCGCGTTCGTTACACCATCCTTTAAGGATCCATGGAACTATCTACTATGTAGTAATATACGCTATTATAATATGTCTATTGTAAAGTAAAGTATTAAAATAGCGTTAAGGCGTTAACCATATCCCCCTTAACACATTTTTATAATGCCGTAGCCTATACAGATACTGTAAACTCCACTCGCAAGTGGGCTATCAGGGAGCACTCCATAGGTACGACACAAAACAAACTCGTAGAAGGCGCGATAGGGCATGTGAACATGGCACACGAGGAAATGCCAGGGTAGATGTACCGTTTGCGGATCCGGACTGGTGGTAATGCATAGCAGCTACTACCGCCCATCTCAGACACACTTCCATATCAAAAATCGAGTGGTGGCCACCAAAACAATCACAAAAGCAATAGAATGGTATCGAAGAAATGTGCCCAATAGGAGGAATGACCTCACTTGGCCCGGCATGGCTCTTGATTTTAGTCACATCTAAGCTGACTCACGAGAGTCAAGGTCACATCATACCATATAGAATCGTCGCCAAACCATCCTACTTCATTTCTGGAATCTCCACCATGTGCACAGTTGTTAAAGTGGTTTTCGGTATTGGCAGAGTGTATGACAATATCCGATCCCGGTCTCTTTAACAACCAAACGTTATTATAACACCATGGTCATTTCATTTCAAATCATACTTCAAAACCAAAATATCATATCCATTACAAGACCGTATCAATACGATATCATTTCTCACTTAAAATAATATTCATTTCCAAAATCATGACACTTTCTAAAATTATAACTTTTCGAAATTATAACACTTTGAAATCCATAACACTTACCTCTTAAACCGTTTAGATATTAAAAGTAATATATATGAAATTAGTTATAAATAAAATAGTTAATATAATAAAATAATTTGTATATAAAATAGTTATAAATTAAATAGTTTATAATAAGGTAATTAATATATTAAAAATGGTTTATTTAAAATAGTTTATATTAAAAATAGTTTATATAATAAAATAGTTTCCTCAAAGTTAACAAATCGATTCAAATCAATTCAAATTCCAAAAATTCAATTTAATTCATTCTCAATTCATCAATTCCAATTCAATTCAGTTTCTAAATAAACCATTTCAATTTCAGTATATTTCGAAGCTTTAATTCATTTATGATTTATATAAACTATATATTCTCTTCAATTTATCTACTTGAAATATTCCTTTAATCACTTTAAATAAAAATCAAGTCATAAACCATATCTTTAAAATCTCAAATTTTACAAGTTCAAATCGGTTTTATTCAAGAAAAATTCAAATAAATTTCAAAATTTATTTCTATTTCTCTTTCCAACTTAATTTATTAAATTTATTATAAAACCTATATCGAAGATATAATATCTAAAAATCAATATTTATTTAAAACCACATATATTTCTTTTCAAAACCTTGGAAATCACTTTCAATATATATATATATATATATATATATAGACCAACGATGCCTGTATATAATTTTCTATCCTATGGTCAAGTGATACGGATATTTATCATTTCAATCCGCAACTTAAATACATAAGGGTATATATCTTTTCAACCCGCAATCCCAAATTCAATTCAATGAAAATTGCTTGGGTTTATCATTTCAACCCATAACGATTTTCTCCTATTCTACAAGATCGTTCGGGTATGTATCATTTCAACCCATAAGGATTTTATACTAATAGGGAACTTGCAGAGTGAGAACAGTTATGGTAAAAATACAACATATCAACAACAGAGATATATCATCAATAACAAATTAAATAAACTATAACAATAGGATATGGTGTCATATCCTATAGGTGAACAATTTCCAAATAATAGCATATCATATATAGCAATTTAAAAAAAATTAACAGTTCAATTTAGCAGCATATTTCAATTGTCGTTTCAATTGAAATCAAATTTAATAAATATAAGGATGTTAATCATGAGTGATTGCTCACCTCTCGAGGTTAGAGATGAACTAGAATGAGATGAGTTACGGATCCAAACACGAATTCCAAATCAAAGCTAGATTGGCACGAATTCGACGGACAAGCTGATAAACCGGAATCAATGGAAAGAAATCAAATCAGTTGATGTAAATGGTAAATATGTACTATTATTATTATTATCATAAAAAAAATCAATATTTTAAAACATATAAACTAATATAGTATACTTTAAGGTCCACATTTAATATAAAATTCAATAACAAATTTTTAAACATGAACATATTAAAATCTATGTATATACAATACTGTACACAGTATAGATAAAATATATAGACTAGACTGTATAAACTATACAACAGATAAAATACCTAATACAATTATAAACTTATACAAACACACACACACACACACACACACACACACACACACATATATATATATATATCTCAGTAAAATACACTAACTATATATAAAGCTTATATATTCAAACAGATAAAACTTCATATACAAACAGCAGCGTGTATACATATACCATTATCCTATTATAAAATATTATAAATATAGGTATAACCGGATAAATTGACAAAACAACCCTTATGTAGAAAAAAGACATGTATATTATATATATCCAATTTATAAATAAACATGCAGATGTATATTAAAACTATTATAGTCTATACATCAAACTTAACTTTCCTATATATTTTTAAACGTTATATTTTACCAAATATCAATACTTAAACCAAAAAAAATATAGCCAACATTGAATACCCTATATACGAATCTGTATATATAGAGCATATATATATAAAACTAAACTCAAAAGCTTAAATAGAAACTTATGTAATAGTATATATATTTACAGTAAAATAAACAAACATATAATATATATGTTTAAACAAACTTTAGCTACTCAATTACAAACTTCATATATATATCTGCGCACGCAGGTACAAAATTAAAGCAACAACTTATAAACAAATATGCTGTAGCTAGGTAATATATATATATATATATATATACACACACACACACGCAAATATATGAGAATCATATGCGAAACAAATATATCTAACTCAGATTTTAGCTTATATAAACTTATACATATATAATATTCTCTTTAAAATATAATATATACTTATATATACACAGATTATAGAATATATATATCTCCATATATTATACAACTGCTACCAAAACCAATATATACGAGATCTGAAATGAACGAACCTTGAAACTTTATATTACACTATTGATTCCTAGGCAACAACTTTATAGTATAATATATATACTTAATACTCTATATATAATTTATACAGTAACAGGTAGATCAATAATTTTATAAACATTTTATATATAAACAAATATATATATTAGTATATATATCCACGTACAGATTCAACAGGGGTGTTGCCGAGCCTTGGAATGGCGAAAGGAGGTGCAAGGTGGCTGAGCTGCAAGTAGGCACGGGTGAGTGGAAGGCTGAGGTCGAGGCTTGCGTTGGAAAAAAAGGAGAGGGTTGGTGGTCGACTTGTAGCGGCCGATGGTGGGAGGTATGGGGTCGGTGATGGCGTGTAGGCTCGGTTTGGCTGCTTGCATGGGGACGGTTGGAGGTGGAGTGGGGTATCGGCCAGAGGTGGTTTGGGTTGCATGGGTAGGCGAAGTGATAACGAGCAGGTTAGAGAAATAGGAAAAAAATGGAGGAGGAAGAAAATAGTGAAAGAGGAGGAGCAGAACAAAAATGAAGACCAGCGGGCAAAATGAAGGACCCAATGAACAGTCACATCCAATATATATAAAAGCAATAAAGTTGCAACGGCCACATGCTTTGATTCAGGTGAGAATAATTAAAGCAATTGATTGTTGCGTGGTAGTCACGGTTAAAATTTGAAACGCAAAAGAAAACAAAAGGTCACGTATCCGGTACCGATACGGTTACTGGTTTCGCGGATTCCACTGTGTATCGGACTTCAAAACACAGAATTGAATATACCGCAGAGATCAGCACGACGAGACGATCAAAACGGTATACAGATATCAGTGGTACGATCATCCTATCAAAAGTCGATGTCGGTACCAAAAATGCTGCTAATCCGTCGAAAATAAGAAAAACGGAGCAATAGTTGTCCAAATTCGAAGAAACGAAATATGACGACTCACTTAGAAGACGGTTTATAAATTTATTTTATAAAAATATTCAGGTTTGGAAAATATTTTATTATCATCAATTATTAACAGATTTAAATCTAAATAAAATTACACAATAAAATAAACTTCAATTTTATCAGATGAAAATTTACTAGTTGCTATGTTAAAATAGACGTATTTCAAATATTAAATTTTTATTTTCAAATTTTATTGTTTAAAATTTCACAAAAATTCAATTAATTAAATAAATAAAATCACTAAAATTTTTGGGTCGTTACAATCTGTCTGTGCTTAATTTCAAAAGATTTCAGAAGTTCCATAAAATCCATTAAACACTATTCATCCCCCTAGTGTTAATCCAGCCTTAAGATCCATAATCCGCATTTCCAACAAACCCATGAAAACTAGGATAAGAGAAGGATATTGGAGTTACAAATAGTTTCAGGGAAAACCAATGAAACAATAAAGATATTGGCAGGGGCCAATAGGTTCTTAGTAATCCCATGAAAACTATGAAATAGGACAAGGAGTCCATAAACATTTAACCGGTTATTAGTCAACCCATGAAAACTATTACTCTAGAAACTATAACTGAGACAGATAGTTAAAATTAATGGGGATGGGTAATCCTGAATTGATTTACTTGTTTGGATATCATCATATTATTTTGAGATGTTTTAACCATTGTGAGTGTAGGAGCATGGTAGATGATTTTATAAAGGTTTTGGGATACTAGTGAGGGAAAAACCCGTTCTGCTAGCGGCGTGGTCTCATTGGATATCTAAATGATTTGAGATGGTAGATTATTATTCGTACTAGGCTTTATGTCTGACTCGAAGTTTATGTTTCCCCTTAAACTCTCGGGTACTCAATTGATTTTTAGTAGTTTGAGAGTTGAGGTTTTTAGGTACCTCTTTAGATGGATAAAGCTTCCGTAGATGTGCATGAGGCATGATAGCTATCTAGAGTTCTCTTTTATTTTTATTCCGCTGTGTTGTTGTAAAGGAAAAGCTGTTAAATTGCCTACGTATACTTTGATCATCCAATGGGGCATCTTCAAATGTCGCTCTTGGCGTATATATTGTAATAAATATATTTTCTCTGAACGTGGTTGACGATTGTGGGATTATGTAATGAATTTGAAATACTTTAAAATGGAATGTGGAACTTGTTTGATGTTTTAAATTTTTTCCATATTCATGTGTTTCTGTGTATCAATGTATGTAACATTATTGGTCACCGAGGATTAATAAGTATGGATGACTACAGTATCTGTAGCCGTTAGTTTTGGGCCTCCAAGTAGGGATGTTACAAGTTTTGTAAATATTTTTATGGATTTACATAAGAGCTTTATAAATGGTTTTAGAAATTTATAAAAAGAGTTTTATCAAGGGTTTTAGAAATTAATAGAAAGAGTTTTATAAAATTGTTTGGAGGTTTATAAATGAGTTTTATAAATTGTTTTAGAGATTTATAAAAGGAATTCTACAAATGATTTTAGATTTTTAGAAATACATTTTCTAAGTAATGAAAGTATAATGTTTTTATGAATGTACTCATATGTTGAGATAAGTATATGGATATTTATCCTAGTATTGAAAGGAGTATGAAGAGTTTGTGAACATATCTTCATGAAAGTATTTTGATACAAGTATTTACAAAGCGATTAATTCATGAAAGGATTTATTTAAAAGGTTAATGGCTGCTTATATGCTTAACCAATGTTGGTTTCCTTATGGAAATAAATCCTTGATTTGGTTGATGCTTATTTGTTTATTTCATAGCTAAATAATCAACTCTCAAACTTAGCCAGTTTTAAATTATCATTGTCTGTTTAGATAGACCGGGATTGGATATAATATTCGAAAACCACTTCGAACCGGCATAAGCATTTGAATGGTAAACATCTTGAAGATGATCGAAGATGGAGTTCTTTGAAGTGCAAGGGCTACTTGCAACTAATCATGAGGGTGATTCCAAAATGGATGTAGTAGAAGTAGTGTCATCAGTTTTGTTCAGACCCAGAACGAACTTGTATGGATGAATGCTAGCATTGCAATTCTGCTTGGAGGGCAGTATTAGCATTTCAAGTGAAATTGTTATATAAATGGTAATCATATCCTCAAGCCTCACACTTCGAAAATGGCTAAAATATGGTAGATGCAGTAGGGCTTTGTAGGTCGCTCCCATTAGGGTGTGTCATTACCTTTTCATATCATTGTATTATGGATTTGGTTGTGCACGAGGGTTCTCAATTAAGGTTGTAAAGCAACCGAGATGATGACATATTCAGTACTTTTCAAGTTCAAGGGTAGGCCGGTTTTGTGTTGGCGAGGGTGGATCAAGTTCAGGGTCTGACCCCAGGTATGTTTTATCAAGAGGTGTACTATACGAAAAGCGGTCCCTTATCTTGCCATTGTTTGGAATTCATTCTCCAATAAGCGTCGTGCGACTTGATTGTAAACCTATTATGCTAAAATTTAATAATGTAACAATTTCGGCTCTGATTAATGTGTATTTGTATCATAGACATTATTATAATATCACTGGATTTTCTATAGAAATGTTTTGGTTATTGTAAGGTAAATATCTGCCAGTGTTTATATGCGGCGTGGTCTTATGAGATGCCTTTAGTTTCAAAATATTTATAACATTAAAATTCAATTGAGATGTGTTCTTACGCTGGTTTACCAGACCAATCCGGGTGTTATTTTATTGTAATGCTCGGGTAAGATCGAGCATATTTGCAGATTCAGTTTTGGATATTTGAAGCTTCAGGAGACGAGCTGGATACCTTCAAGTCGTATTTACGTATATTCTATTTCCGATGCATTAGTTGTTTATATTTATCAGCAATTTTTAGAACATGTTGTTGTAACTGTCCAGCTTGTTGATTGATTAGTTAACTCTGATTTGTATAAGTATAATAAAGTTTATATTTTCTTTTGTAAAGATAATTGTTATATTATAGATTGTTTGTCACGTTGTGAGATTCTGTTCCGTCTTTTTTTTTCTCTAACAATCTGCCTTTCCGGCACTTGGATTCTCGAAACGTGAATATCGTGGATGTATTTATCGACTTCTGAAGATCGAAAAGGTGGGTCTTTCATAGTGACTGTGATTTCTTATAACACATGAGAATGGGTAATAAGAAGACGGTGAAATTAGATCTCTTTGTGATTAGAAGGGCAAATATAAGGCTAATTCAGTGCATAAATCTAAAAATGGATACAATTTTTCTGCCCTCCTCCTGGTTGTCCCCATGTGTCACAATGATCTGGATCATTTATTTTGTATCATCAGTCATTGTAGATCCAACCAACTCATTAATTTATTATGAAGAGTGACTTAGATTGTTTGTGGTACAGGAGGAAAGAGAAAAATGGGATAAGATAATTGATCTGTTTTTTGTCCCTCGAACAATATTTTGTGTTTGTTTTTTTTTTCCGCCTGCTTTGGATTCTACTGCCTCACTTTTGTACTTTATCCCACTGTCCAACACGAGTCTTGTTACTCCTACATGGAACTAGCATATCATATGCATATACGTCTATATTTCAACAATAGACACTGCTATGTTTCAACGTTTTCCCAACTCCGAGTTCTACAACTTATTGTTCATGCTCATATAAGATACATGGAACTAGCATTGGTTATAAAATTTATATATGGTCCCTTCTAACATAGTACATACATCACTATCAGTATAACATAAGCTTTGTTGGACCAGAATTAAGATAAAAAATGATCTATTCATCAGCTTATTTATCAACTACCCAATATATAAGCTTGATCAGCTTATACCTCAGGGACAAGTGGTTTTAAAATAAGGAACATAAACACCTCATTTCCCTTGTATTTATTACTCTGCTTTGCTAATAAAGCGAGTTCAAGAATGCTACAGAACAGAATACGCTATAATTTCAAGTTGCAGCCAATTAGGAAGGAGTAGGCAGTATATGAAATATCATAAAATGGTCATGTGTTGCCCTAGGACAACTGACTTCAAACACAAGCTGGCGTGTGTATTATAAATAATAGATGGCTAGTTATCACAATTATTATACGAACCATTTTCTCAGTCATACATGTATATGGTTTAGATGTTCCATATTAAACAAAACTATATTTATCTGACTTGATCATGGTCGAATTTGGAAATATGGTTGATATGGTATTCAAATCATTTAGACCATAACCAACAATGTGGTTTGTTCAGTTCATCCATTTTTATACTTTTGAACTGACCAAACGAGCTCCGCAATCAGATAAGGTATAAACTAACCACGGACCAATGAGAAAAAAATTCACTGGATTTATAACGGCGAAGAGTTCGCCGTTATAATTTTATAACATAATATTTATAAATTCAAATCGTGTAATATGATTGACTATGTTTTATAAAGGCGAAGTCTTCGCCGTTGCCATTGTAAACTTATAACGGCCAAGACTTCGCTGTTATAATCACTAGTCTCTGTTCAGTGAACCAGCCACGAGAACGGCTCCAACTAGCCACGGAAAAGTGAACAAGCCACACTTGATTGCTCCGTGATTTGTTTAGCAACTGAACAAGTCATTGTTGGTTGTGCCCTTATTTTATTAACAGCAAGAAGCCAGATGAAATACCTAATACATGTTTCTTTTTTCTTAGTATTTTAAGTTTTCTGGATATACTATCAGAATATTCTCCTAAGCTAGTTCGTATTTATCATAAAGGCCACAAGATAATTTGAAAGAAAATAGATTGAAGATTTTACAATTTACAGTACTAGCAGTTGATATATGTTTTCACATGTAAACTTAATACATCAGGAAAGTGATAAATGCACTCAAAGTTACAAGTAACAGTTGCAGTTTGTACTTCGTATTACAACATAGCTAGTTTATGAAAATTTCATCATGAAGGAGAGACGAAAACAGTTCTTCATTTCGAACTACAAACAGAAGAAATTTTCGAAAGAGCAATAGACATGCAAATCAAAGTAGTGTTGAAGCATGAGAATGATTTTGAGATTCTTGTCCGTTAAAACCTCAAATTTCCTTGTCCTTAAACCTGATTTTATGTTGAATTATCTTCCTGATCAAATCATTTAAAACTTGATTTTCTTTCTTAATTAACTAATTTTAAATGACAAAGAAATTTAATTATTCTCTAACTAAATTAACCGACATGGAAATTTATTCCTTATTTAGATTGATTGCCCAAAATTATTTTAAATCTCGGTCTAATATTTTATTTATTTATTTATTATTAATATTATTATCTTAGTTTGTGTCTAAACTATTAATTTATCACTGAAAACTTCTTACCATCTGTCAAAACATGAACATTATTGGTTCGAACTGATATACATGCATGTACCTCATCAAACTTTCCTGAAGTGATACAACCAGCATTGTATCATTTTATTAGCATATATAAGTCTAAGGCCAAGGTCAAGATTCCAGGACACATATAGTAAATCAAATTAAATATGCAGATACAATAATTTTTGTACAAATGTTATGATTTTAAAATGCAGGCTCACTATAAATTTACTCAAAGAGGAAGTCAATGTTATATCATTCAAACTTGAAATTCATTCTTCCTCAGAAACAATGTATGCACTTTCTCCAGATTTTGTCTCTTCATTTGATTGGCAACAGTTCGAAGAGATCAATATGATTCATGAGCTTCCTTTTGATGATATTTATACAAATAATAATAATAAATTCAGTGAGACAGAAACATCTCCAAACTCGAGTAGTTCTTCTGCTCAACTTCAAGTTTTCAAGAATGATGATATGCACAACTCTAGTGTAGAAACAAAGAAAGCTTCAAATCCTCTAAAGAGATCAAGCCACAATGAATATGAACGTGATAGAAGAAAGAAATTAAACAAACTGTATGCATCTTTAACAGAACTTCTTCCTGAGAAGGATCAAAAGGTGCATCTCTTACTTTTTCTATTTTAGTTACCTGTGTTTTTAATTTATTCTTCAATGGTTGATTTTTAACCTCTTCTCTATGTAGAAGCTAAGCATACCATGTAGCATTGCCCGTGTACTGAAGTACATACCCGAGTTAAAAAGAAATATAGAGAAGATGAAACGGAACAAGGAAGAGCTTCAGTTGAGGTCAACAAAGAAGGAAACTATCTTTCCTGGTTTATCCTCAAACAGTTTGGTAGATCTAGTGATTTCAGCGACATGCTTGAATAAAAAAGAGATCATGGTCCAGATATGTGCTATGAATAAAAGTATCAGCTTTCAGTTTTCAAAAGTTGCAAGAGTGTTAGAAGGAGAAGGATATGGACTCTTGAATGTTACAACACAAACCACTGGCTGCAACAAAACATTCTATGCTCTCCACCTTCAGGTTATACCTTATACATTTTCACACATTAAAAGCTATACATTTGGGTTAAGAGAATGAATCAATATATATGATTATTATGTATTGAATAGGCAAAGGAAGAAATAAGGCTGGGAACTGGGAAATTCTGCGAGCAATTAAGGACCTTTCTTTCTGATCAAACAGTGAGAAATAATGAAGTATTTTAAGTCTGAATCAGTCTAATTTGTACATAGATGGATATAAAATCATATAAACTACTAATATATGTTCATGCCTGCTGCCTGTTGTTCTTCATCGTTTTATGTACATTCTGTAGTTCTCTGCAGCAATACACTAGAGAGAATCTTTTCCTGTTAGAATAACTTGGAGAATAGAATAAATTCAACAGTTTATCATGGTGTATTCACTAAAGAATTTCCGAAAATTGTTTTAATACCTGGATCATTCGGTTCCTGTTACTGTTTGAATTTGCTGACCAATCCTATAGATTTTTCTTTCATTGGTATTTTTTCCTTTTATTAATTTTTTTTTTTGAATGTTCACACAAATTAATTCATTAAGTTAACATATAATTAATCACAGCCCACTAAATATTTTCCTAGTACTAAATATTTTCCTAGTACTAAAGTAGTTTATACGGCGGAAGAAGGAAAACGATATGAGTTAGCTTCTAAAAACAACTGTACGTATATGTTTCGTATGGTGTCAGAGGGAAAACCAGATGTCTTATATCTTCTTTATATAACTTTTAAACCGAAAAAATGAATATACTGCATGAATCAAAAAAACGAGATGGTCACAATAGTGCTAGTTTCGTCGTCAAATTCCAACGTTTGAAAAATGTCCATTTTGCCTTGCTTATATTTAATTAATTCATTAATTCTAATTATTTTCATATTATCGTATTGTTAATATTATATTAAAATATTTCTCAAATTTTCGAGGTATTACAATAATAGTCCTTTCAACTTGAGAATGCTATGAATCGTGAGTTTTTAATTATACTTTGCTGATCGTTAATCACATAACAGAGATGATCATGTCAAGGCTGTAATTAAATAGAAGTCGAACCACTTGACATGAACACAATTTAGGGTCTGTCCTTTTCAAATTGAATGTTAGTAACAGCGTAATTGGTAGCCAACATGAAGCCAAAATCTTTGGCCAAAGCAAATTAGTTAATTCATAAATTCCATCAATTGAACCATGAAATTTAATGCTAGACTTCACAATTAACGGCTGAATATAATTAGAGTTTTGATAGTTGACCAAGCTCTAGATCTATATAAGTATATAGTGATGTCTAAAAGAAAACGTGCATAATATTTTACTGCAAATAGGTGTAGTTTAATAATTAAAGGTGTTACTATAATTATCGTTGAAGGAGTTCGACGTGCCACATAACCACGGCGTCGCACCAGTAAGCGACGCCAAAATAATAGTGTCGATACCAATAACTTCTCTGTATTCACATCGCATGCAATCATTGTTGTCGAAGACATATGAACAGCGGTACGCTAATTGCACCTATGGTCAACATCGAAGACGTAAGGATAAGTTAGCGTCGAACGAATAGAGCGTTGCACTTCATCAATAATAGAATATATACTCTGTCGCATGTAACCAAAGAAGCAATGAAATTTAATGCTAGACTTCATAATTAAGTGTTGAATATTATTAGAGTTTTGATAGCCGACCAAGCTCTAGATTTATCTAAGTATATAGGGATGGCGAAGGTAACGACCCAGAATTTTGGTTATTTGAAATTTGAGTATTAAATTGATTTTAAATATTTAAATGTTAACTTTTAACTTGAATTTCAAATATAACGATCTATTGGATAATTTAATTTTTGAAATTAATAATTGAATATTGGTTAAATTATTGAATCTTGAGTTTTAAGCTTGATAAAAATAATTTAAAGGCTTATAAAATTTATATTAATAATAATGAAGATAATAAAGCTTTTTAAATTGAATATAAAAGTGATTTGTTCAGTTTTAAAAATATATCGTTTAAATTGACGAGTAAAAATAGCCTTTCGAAGCACAGTCTCGGAATACGACGAAACGAGTTCCATTGGATCCGTAATAGTGTATTATTACCGGATTTCAAATTTCGTAGTGTTTGAAGTTATCGTTTGATCGCACGGGATATAAACGCACAGAAATTTATATCAAAAATTCAATATAATAATTGGGTCCAAAAAGCTATCTTCTCCATACGATCGAATTAGGACTCGAAACATTTTCCATTGCGTTCGGAATAGGGGTATAACAATATAAACGCCAATCAGCACGCTTCGTTTGGAGATCGTTCTGGAAAAGCACGTTAATAATCAAGATAATAATAAAATAATACATATTACTCGTATATATACTCGTATCTCTCTGAAACCCTAGATCTGAAACGCGACCGCAGTTCAAAATTTAGTGGTCAATAGTTCACCTCGTTCTCCTTTAATTTCTAATCCATCCATCAGCTTTTAGTGAAAACTCCCCACTAGAAAGTCGAAGGGCTTATTGAGATATACGAGATGAACGGTGGATCTTGGCTACGATGACTTGAGGAATTGGCAAATCCTGGGTAATGGCTGGGCATTCGAGCATGATTTTTGAGGTTGTAGGCGACTGAGCTTGCCAAGCTTCCATTCGTGGGTGGCATTCGTGATGACAAAGGGGATGGTTGCCGCTGATCATCTCCTAGGGTTGCGTGTAGGTCGCGACAAATGGATCTATGAAGGTGGCTGTGGGTTTCAAAGGGCTGGAATGAATGAAGACGTGCGTACGAAGGAGAAGGGTTTTGCAGCCTAGATCTGTAATTGTAAAATCAAACGGCTTGGTTAATTAGGGTATAAAATTTTAAAAAGGAAATTGAAATTTTATATTGTTTTAAAAATTATTGATCTTATAAATTGTATGTCTTTTACATATGACGTTAGAATTGTACGAAACAAGTTGCATTGCTCTTGTATCTGCGAATTCTATGTATTGGAATTGGATTGGAACAATTTGGAGCTTCTACAATTTTTAGATGAACTCAAACGCGTTCGAATTTAGTCGGAACCAGAACGCGAAAGCGACAAAAAAATCAAAGTGAGTTGATCTCACTCAATTTTGGATTACTAGTTAATTTTAAATAGTTAAAATTAGTTATTGAGTAATTGGATGATTTAATAAAATTATTATCAGTTGAATATGATATTATATATAGTAGTATATATATTAGTAGTTGGATTGATATTCCCGCATATTTTAGCGGATGAGGCCATATGCGCCCCGCATAATAGCGGATAACCTTATATACCACGATATCCCCCAAGAAAGTGGAATCGGTATTTTTATGTTGTATTAACATTTGTGGATGCAAGTAAACAGGTTGGAGGGATCCAACTATATTTCTCAAAAATGTTGAATTTAATTTCATATATGATATATTATTTGTTTGAATAATCTGTGATATATTATAGTGTGTTCTGAATTTATTGGATGCTAAGGTAATGCTGGTCTAGATTTTGGTACATTAAATACCATAAGTATATATATTTTGAATTTAAAAGAAATTGAAAAAAAGGATTTAAGTAAATATTTATATAGAATTTGGAATAATTAAAAAGAAAAATTTTATGATAAAAAATGATTTTAAATTTATCTTAACTTTTTCGTGATATTGTAAATAGAGATTTTGGAATGTTACATATATATAGGATTTTAAAAATAATTCCTAATTGATACTTGGTTTAAATATAAAGGATTTTTAAACCAAGATTTTAAATAGATTGGGAGAATAGAAGTGAATTTGGAAAGAAGTATAAAATTGGTTATACCGGATCTTAGATAAAATTTCTAAATTACGAAAGGAAAGTAGAATCGAGATTTGGTTGTTTTTTATTTGGAATATAGTTGGGTTATTTAAGAAGTTAATTTATAAATGGAATTTAATTTAAGAAATTTATTTATAAATGGAATTTAATGTAGAAATCAATTTATAATGGATGTAAGTGATGTGAAACCGTTATAATCTGGAATTGAAAACTGTGATATTTATAAACAGTGTTTATAAATAAAGTGAAGTGATTTTTCAATGGATAAATTGAAGTTATAAATTCACGGTGAGAATTTATAATGAGACGGGTAAATCGATTTAAAAATAAAAGATAGATTTACTTTTAGAAATGTGAAAAAGTGGATTTATGAAACAGGAAATTATTGTCAAGGACAAAAATTTTCAGCATTTTAGCCTCAAGGACAGACCTTCAATATTTTGGCATGAAGGACAACTTTATTTAGGTATCATTTTTTAAGTTTTTAGGTATCGGTTTGTAGCTATCGGTAGCAGTTTTTAGGTATCAGTTTTTAGTTCGGTAGTAGTTTTGGAAAAATGTTTGTCCTTATGAATAATTTTGAAAGAATGTTTGTCCTTATGAATAATTTTTAGGAGAATGTTTGTCCTTGTGGATAAAATATTGAGGTCGTGTCCTTTAGGCTAAAAATATAAAAAAAAATTGTCCTTTAAATTAATTCCCCCTTTACGAAATTGGGATGTAAATAAAATTGGTGATAAATCGAGAGGGATCTATAAATATTAGACTGGCTATATTGGAATTGAAATATATATTTTAACGAGAAATTGATTTTGTTTTAAAAAGAGGATTTTAAATTATTAAACTAGGTAATTTAAAAATGTTTTAGTATAAAAATATTCTAGAAAATTAGTTATTTAAACATTTTAAAATTTGTCAAAATAAATTATAAGTTTATAAACGAGACTTGTAAATCGATAAGAATTTTATTAATAAATCAAAATTAATTATTGTTTCAAAACTATGTAATTATTTAATTACTAATGAGTTGATATTAAGTTAATTATTTTTTAAGAATAAATTAATATTATTTTTTTAAAGAATAAATTATTCAATATTAATATACTTTATATAATAACTTTTATTTAAGAGTATTTGTCTAAATTAAACTTGGAAAAATTATTATAGAGACCTTATAAGCATTATTTTAAGATAATTATTAAATAAAGTTTTCGGAAAGTAAATGGTATACTTTTGTGGTGAAATCGAAGGTAGAGATTGCCTACAGTTAAGTTTTAGATTTCTCTGGGATAGAGACGCAATCATTGAACTGTGAATCCATGGTTGATACCGCGTGGTGCTTTCCGTATTAACTTTAAAAAGTTTTCAAATATTTTGAGAGAAATGGTTTGTGAATAAACTTATTTCGGTGAGATAAGTATATATTTTTGAATTAAGAGATTTAATTAAGGAACACGGAAATTATATAATTCGTTATAAATGAGTTAAGGAATTTACAATATAAATTGGGAAGGGTTTTTGAGAAAAGAGAAATAAGTGAATTTGTCCTAAATGTTGGGAAGTAAGGGGTTTGGAAAATATATTTTTAAATATTTTCTAAGTGTTGAAGTAAGAAATGGTTTGAAATATCATGATAGGGATATAAATATTTGGGTTGTCTTAAATATTGAAAATTGGAAAGAGATTTAAGTATATATCTTATAAAGATATTTTGGAATTCGATTTTGGAAAATTATAATAAGGCCTGATGTCTACTTATGGATGTTTTATTGATAGTTAAATAACCAACTATCAAGTATTTAGCCAATTTCGTTGATCGTTTTGAAGTGACCGGGATCAGATTTAATTATCTGAAAACCACTTTGATCTGATTTAAGCATTACGAATGAATACCGTGAAGATGATGAAGACGGTGATTCGGTTTGTCCAGACCTAAGACAACATGTATGGATGAATGCTATCAGAACATCGTCATTGGAGGACAATGAGCATTCTAAGTGAAATTTTTCTTGAAAGGTAATCCTAGCCTCTAGCCTCATCAACCGGAATGGCTGAAAATCAGGGGATATGCAGCAAGGCTAAGTGGGTCATACCCAATTAGGGTATGTTATCACCTTTCAAGATACCCTCAGATATATTATTTATTATGGATACGGTGGTGCATGGAAAAGAGCTCTCGATAAGGGTGGGAACACCCAAGGTGATAACATATTCGGTCCTATCCAAGTTAGGGATAGGGCCGGTCTTGTGTTGTAGGGGATCACGGCGAGGTCCTCGGTGCATTTTTCTAGATGTGTACCGTGATAGGTGGTACCCCAGTGCCTAGTCATTGTAGGGAATCTGTTCTCCAATAAGCGCCCTATGGTTTTGATTGTGCCTAACTATGCTGAAACGTGAGATGCAAGCATTTTAGCTATTTTCTATTTACTTGTTTAGACACTATTATAATATCAAATGATTTTGATATAAAGTGTTTTGGTTATCGTAAGATAAAAACTCGTTGTGTTTATGTATGACGCGGTCTTACGAGATACCTTTGTTTTTCAAAGGATTTTGATAACTTTAATAATTCAAATTGAGTGTGTTTTCTCACGCTGGTATTCTAGACTGACTCGGGTGTTATTTTATTATAATGCTCGGGTCAGACCGAGTATTTCAAGTTCAGGTTACGATGTTATGGAGGTCAGTAGACGAGCTAGTTGATGAAGACGTATTACACGTATTTGATTTATATTCCGCTGTGTATGGAGGCTATATATTCAGCAGTAGTGAGGACAAGTTATTATAACTGTCCAATATTAAGTTATTGATTTGTTGTACTATGATAATGTAATGTATAAGTAACAGTTATAGTTCTTTTTGTATAAAGACATGTTATTATCTACTATATATTGTTTCGCTGCGATTGTGAGATTCTGTGTTGTTATTTCTATTTTCTTCTTCAACCTCTTTCTTCTTTTCTCTAACGATCTGGTATTTCCAGCACTCGATTGCTCGGCTTGTAATACAGTGGACGTATTGATGTCGATTTTCGAGGGTCGAAAATCCACGTTCGTTACACTTGGTATCAGAGCTGAAGGTTAAGCGAGAACCTTGGCTTTGATGGGGTAACTCATTAGAGATAGGGTCAGTAGTACAATAGAATGAGTTTGAGTGTATTAATCGATATGAGCACGTATTTGTTAGTGAATATAAAATTGTTTTATATTGTGTTGTTTGATCTATTGAGTGGCTTATGGATTCTGGTCAATACGAGTAATTAACGTTATTGATAGGAATCTCTAAACACTTGAACAGAGTAATTCGACATGGTATTGTTTTGGAATTGGGTAAATGAAATAATTTTACCCATATTATTTTTATATATAAAGGAATAATTTTCAGAAATTATTATATATGGTTTGCTTGGTTGTTAGGAAATGATAATATTAAACTATTATCATTTGTTGTTGTGGTGATTGAATAAAAGTTGATATTATAATCTAAAAGTAAGAAGTAATTTCATATAACAGAATGGAATTATTTTAATATGGTTTATAATGAAACGAAATTCCAGAGGAATATTTAAATATGATATGGTTTATAAAAACGATTTATAAAGGAATTAAAAGATGGAAATTTGGGAATTTGGGAATTTAACTCCCGTTGGTTTTGAAATGTTTTCCGAAGTCTTGGAAAATAATAGAGATATTATTTGGAGGATATTTTTGGAATAAAAATATTTAAAATAGTTTTCAAAAGAGGAAAAAGCACTGAACTCACTTCGGTCATTGGAAAATAATTCTGATGATGATCGCAACATCGTCGGTGTTTATTTTCGAGTTTCTGAGTGATGGATTGCAACCGTAATGATTTGCTGTTGGAGTCTTGTTTTGATAAACAAGTTTTCGATTTTAAGAAGCTTAAAATTTTTTGATTTGATATATATAAGTGTGATATATATGTGTGTGTGTATATATATATATGATTTCAAAAATGATTTTGAAATACATAGAACCAAAAATTGTTAAACTCTAGGATTTTGATTTAAAATATTTTATTTGAAAATGTGAGAAAATAAGTTGATAAGTTATAGAAATTGGAAATTACCAAGTTACAATAATGTTAAAATTGTTGATTAAGAATGTAAGAAAAGTAAAAATTTGAAATTTAATTATGGAATGGAATTTAACTTGAATTAAGTTAAATAAAGCGAGATTGAAAATTTAGCCTAAGTTGGACTAAATAAAATAAATCCTTGGAAATAGAATTGATTGAGATTGAAATAAATTAGTAAAATAAACTAATTAAATGAAGTGAATTGGAAGAAAATCAGTGAATGGAATATGAATAAGTTTGATAACTTACGAAATTTAAAATTTGATTTTGGAATGAGATTTAACTTAAATAAAGTTAAATAAGAGTGAATTTAGGAAAATTTAGCCTAAGTAGGCTAAATGAAATAGTTATTGGAAATGGAATCTATTAAGATGTGGGATAAATGAATAAATGAACTAATTAAATCAATTAGTTAACTAAAAATGGTTTGGAATTTTTATTGATAAAAATCAAATGTGAAATTGGAAAATTGAAGTTGAATTTGATTAAAATAGGAAAATGAAATTGAACTTTAATTGAAATGGGTGTAAACTTAAGTTGTGAAGTGGTAATAACCATAGAAATATTTGTATAAACTGTTATAATAGACTTAAGAAAATTGATGGTGAAAGTTCTTAAGTGAAATTGGTATTAAGGAAATATACTAAGAAAATATTGAATGTTGATAATTGGTTAAAAATGAAATAAATGTGAATAAAAAGAATTTGATATAGCTAAGAATCAATTGAAATAAATACGTAAGTTGTACGTATACTAGTTTATTCACATAACGATTGATCCAGATTTGAGCACAGAATTTCGAGATAATTTATATAGAACCGAGTTAGGATTTTTCGCTCGATGCTCAACGGCTAACAGTGGATATGGATTTTTGATTGATCCTGGATTCTCTATCATAGTTATGGCTATGCAAGGAGGATGATGGTTTCTAATCAAGAAACTAGAACTGAGTCTGTACTAGAAAGTCGTGTGAACGATTCTAGTTCGGAAGTGAAATTGTGTGATCGAGTGAGCGATCAGATTTGATATTGCATATGGATGATATATGTACATCGTACGGATTTTGGTGGAATAAATATTCACAATTGAAAATGTTGAATAAAATGATTTTGAATTGTATGATTGGATATTATTGTTAAGGAAGGTGCAGGTATTTAAAATCAAGAAAAATTTGGATTGCCCGACAGAAAGGTACATGTTTAAATTGTGGTTTGAATTTGATGATTTTATGATTGAGCCACTTGGCTTTTGTTTTCTTTTGATGATTTGGGCCCATAGGGGCGATTTGTAGTTGTTCTGATTTAGCCGCACAAACGAGACGCTGACGAAATTGTTCGAAAATTTAAGGAGTTTGAAAATTTTGAATAAGTGAAATTTGATTTTGGATTATAACTTGAAATGATCGAGGAAATAATATTATTTGGAATTTATGGATGAATTTAGAGATTAATGGAAGTGATATTGTGTTTTCAATGAATTGATTTTGGAAAGTTGTTTCAACTGAGTGGTTTTGGGAAATAGTTAATGGGTTTTGGACCATTCTTCTTACCTAGCAATTTCGGGGATGAAATTCTTTTAAGGAGGAAGGAATGTAATGACCCAGAATTTTTTTTATTTGAAATTGGAGTAGTATATTTATTTTAAATATTTAAAAGTTAATTTTTAACTTGAATTCCAAATATAACGATTTATTGGATAATTGACGCAGCGGATTAAACAAAACAATCTTCAATCGGTGAAAGTAGTAATCGATGGATTGAAAGAAACTGAAATGCCCAAATTCGTTGATCCGAAGATACCGAATTCTAGCTATCCCGAACTCGTTGATCGCGCACGATACCGGGTTCAAAGATCTTCAATTCTTCAAGCGTTGATCAAGCGCACTTGATTCCGCGAATCGGCTTCTGCAGTCGTTGAATCGAGCGCACTCGATTAACCGAAAGAGGAGATAGGAGATTACACTCAACTACCAATTGGAATGAAAGCACAAAGCTAACAAAAGAGAATTTTATTCAAAAATCAACAACCTTTACAAATGACTCACACGGCCTATTTATAGGCGTTACAATTTTTCAACAGAAATTACCAACTGCTAAGTCGGTTCTGACTTATAGCTTCAGACCTACGACTTACCTTAACTCGGCGACGACCTAAGACAAACAGCGACTTATCATATTACAAGTACAACACAACGACCTAAAACAAACAACACAATACAAGCCTTCAGCGACTTAACAAACACATGAAAAGAATACAAACATCCCTTAGGTCGTTGACGACCTAACAACTTCCCACGTCTTACGACTTACAAAACAGAACGACCTAAGACTTCAACGGTTCAGATTAAGTCGGCAGAGAATCAACGGCAACAGCTTCAGCGACTTAAAAGCATGCGGCGACCTAAAGAAATCAAAGGTAGAGATTAACTCGGAAGAAGAATCCACGCTCCAGTCTTCAGCGACTTAACTCCTGACTCGTTAGGTCGTTCACGACCTAATACCTCACCAATTTGCTCTGCCTTTCCTCTGTGTGACTCGATAGGTCGGTTAGACGACTTAACTAAGTCGTAACTCGGTATCGATTTATCATCTGTTCCGTTAAGTCGTACATCAACCAAAACACAACCCTTGAGTCGTTGCCGACTTAAGCCTTCGCATTTTTCAACTTGTGTTGCTCTTATAGCTTTAGGTCGTAACCCAGCACTTCCCTTAGGTCGTAACCCGGCACTTGCTCCTATAGTTTTAGGTCGTAACCCAGCACTTGTTCCTATAGTTTTAGGTCATAACCCGGCACCTCCTTTAGGTCGAACATGAGTTAACTCGGTAGGTTGCTTGAATGTTTTAAACTTCCCCTCGTTAGGTCGTGAGCGACCTAGGACTTCTTCCCTAAGTCGTGAACGACCTAAACCTTGTGAATTCGTAGCTCGCACTACATCATCCTCCCCAGGTTGAGAGAAATTCGTCCTCGAATTTGTAAATTCTTCCACATCCAATTGTTCATTTCCATAATATGGTACGAGATGCTTAACATTGAATACGTCAGACGTGTACACATCCTCCGGCAGCTTCAACTTATAAGCATTTTCATTAATCCGTTTTATGATTTCGACAGGACCAATTTTTCTGGCTTTCAACTTGTTATAAGCGCCCACTGGAAAACGATCCTTTGTTAAAACTGCATAAACCCAATCTCCTTCATTAAATTCAACATTTCTTCGCTTCAAGTCTGCAGATCGTTTGTATTTCTCATTTGCCTTTTCCAATCGTTCTTGAACGATTTTATGACATTCCGTCAACCCCTCAACAAAATCAGCAGCTTTTTTAATTGTCCCCTTCGAGTGTGGTATTACCGTTAAATCCAACGGTCCCTTTGGTAAGCTTGAATATACTATCTGAAATGGACTGAACCCTGTGCTACGATTTACCGCATGATTATGAGCAAATTCTGCCTGGCATAACTTCACATCCCAACTCTTCAGATTATCTTGTACAAGACACCTCAGCAAATTTCCCAATGATCTGTTCACAACCTCGGTCTGTCCATCCGTTTGCGGATGATAAGCACTACTAAACTTCAGCTTCGTTCCCACCATTTTCCACAGACTCAAACAAAAGTGACTCAGAAATCGAGTATCTCTATCCGACACAATAGATTCTGGCAATCCATGAAGTCGATAGATCTCCTTGAAAAACAATTGAGCAACATGAACAGCATCCGCCGTCTTCTTACAAGCAATAAAATGTGCCATTTACGAAAATCGATCAACCACCACATAAATGGAATCGTTACCACGTTGTGTCCTCGGTAATCCCAACAGGAAGTCCATACTCACATCAACCCATGGTTTAATTGGTACAGGTAACGGCATATATAACCCAGCATTAGTTGCAGTTCCTTTCGAAATCTGACAGATATGACATCGCTCCACAAACCTCTCCACCTCTTTCCTCATCGATGGCCAAAAGTAAGATTGTGAAATCAACTGTAATGTACGGTCTCTACCAACATGCCCTTCTTCATGTAGCTCTTTTACAATCTTCATTCTCAAACTACAATCAGGTATGCATAATTGATTTCCTTTGAACAGAAAACCATCTATCATTATAAACTCATCCGTCTCCCCATCCTTGACTTTATCAACAAACTTTGCAAAGTAAGGATCATTGTCAAATAATTCTGGTAACATTTCAAACCCCGTCACTTCAACCTTTAGTGTAGTCAACAAATGACTCCTCCTACTCAAAGCATCAGCCACATGATTCGTCACCCCTGACTTGTGTTTAACAACGAAAGTAAATTGTTGCAGATATGCAATCCACGATGCATGTCTCGCTGAAATCTTGTCTTGCCCTTGTAAATGCTTCAACGCCTCATGATCAGTGTAAAGAACAAACTCCTTCTGAAATAGATAGTGTCTCCAGTGTTTAATAGATTGCACAACAGCATAAAATTCAACATCATATGTACTGTATGTTATCTTTGCTCCTGATAACTTCTCGCTAAAGTATGCAATCGGACGTCCCTTCTGACTCAATACTCCTCCAATTCCAACCTTGGATGCATCAGTATGTAGTTCAAACACTAACTGAAAATCTGGTAATATTAGAATTGGTGCAGACGTCAAGAGTTCTTTGATTCGCTCAAAAGCAACCCCGGCTTCCCCCGTCCATGCAAACTGTTTACCCTTCATGCAATCAGTAACAGGTGCCATCACACTACTAAAGTGTGGAATGAACCTCCGATAAAATGAAGCCAACCCGTGAAAACTACGAACTTCCGTTATCGTCTTGGGCTGCGGCCAATCCCTAATCGCCTCAACTTTACTTTGGTCAACCTGTATTCCTTTTTCCGACACAACATACCCCAGAAATAAAACACTATGCGTCATGAACACGCATTTCTTCGTTGCAGCATAAAATTGTTCTTGTCGCAGTACCATCAACACTTCTCTCAGATGATTCAAATGTTCCTCTGGACTTCCACTATATATCAGAATATCATCGAAATACACCACCACAAACTTCCCAATGAATGGTCTAAAAATCTGATTCATCACCCGCATAAATGTACTTGGTGCATTTGATAAGCCAAATGGCATTACCAACCATTCGTATAGACCCTCCCTGGTTTTAAAAGCAGTCTTCCACTCATCACCTGGTCTGATACGAATTTGATGATATCCGCTCTTCAAATCAATCTTCGAAAAGATAGTAGCCCCGCTCAACTGATCCAACAAATCATCAAGCCTCGGCATCGGAAATCTATATCTCACAGTAATCTTATTCAATGCTCGACTGTCAGTGCACATTCTCCACGTTCCATCCCTTTTGGGTACCAATAAAGCTGGTACAGCACAAGGACTTAAACTCTCCTGCACACGCCCCTGTTCAAGCAATTCTTCTACCTGCCTCCGCAACTCTTCATGTTCCTTCGGACTCATTCGATAATGCGGTCTGTGTGGCAACACAGCCCCTGGAACAAGATCTATCTGATGTTGTATATCCCTCAACGGTGGCAACTCCGTTGGTAACTCCTCTGGAAATACATCGTAAAATTCTTTCAAAACTGGCTTCGCTTCTTTCGGAATTTCAACCTCCTCACTGCTCTCTCGCCCAATCAACAAGAATACTTCCGACTCTTCTTCAACCTCCTTAACAAACTCCTTCAAAGATAACAAAGTTTTGAGCTCTTCAATCTCCTCCAACTTGTTTTCCTCCTGTTGTCGCTTCTTTGGAACTAGAGTAATCTTTGTGCCTTCAAACATGAAACTGTAACTGTTGGTACGCCCATCATGTTGCACCGCCCTATCATACTGCCACGGTCTCCCCAGCAACAAATGACAAACGTCCATATCTACCACATCGCACCGGATTTCGTCTTTATATTTCTTCCCAATTGAAAACTTCACACAAGCCCTTCGTCCAACCTTCACCTCCCCTCCTTTCCTCAACCAAGATAGCTTGTACGGTTTCGGATGTTTCTCAGTCTTCAATGCCAATTTCCTCACAGCTTCTGACGAAATTATATCATCACAGCTTCCAGCATCAATAACAAATTTGCAAACCTTCCCTAGAATGGTACATGTTGACTGAAAAATATTGCTCCTTAACCAACTACAATCCTCCTCTTGCTTTGGTGTCAAATAGGACCTCTTCATCATTAGATTATAACCTTCGTCTCCCGACACTTCTTCTTTCTCCTCATCAGGTGGTGAATTAGAACATTCAGCTTCTTCATCCTCATCCTCAAACTCCGCTATCATAGCTCTCTTCTTCGGCTTCAGACATTCGCTACTTTTGTGGCCCATTTCTTGGCAATTATAATATTTGAAACCATTATTGACTTTCGCCTTCTCAGCCTCCTTCACCACTGGTCTACTGATAGGTTTGGAAACATTAGAACTCCCACTAACACCCTTCACTTGATTGTTGGAATTCGTAAACACACCTCCTCCTCGTCTACCCTGCTTCTCCCAAGCCAACGCTTTCTGATGTGCTTCCGCTACAGATCTGGGATCAAACATGTTAACCATATCCTGAATCTGCATTCGCAATCCCCCAATGAATCTAGATGTCAATTGTTCTTCTGTCTCCATAATATCATTCCTTGCTATCAGTTGATAAAATTCGTCAGCATAGTCATTCACAGATTTCGTCCCTTGTCTCAAGTTCTGCAAACGTTGATACATCAAAGATTGATAATTGTAAGGTTAGAATGTTGTTTTCATCAATTTCTTCATCTTCTCCCAAGATTCAACTTTTGACTTTCCCATCCGTTCACGTGTAAGTTTGGTTTGCTGCCACCATGCCAAAGCTCTACCCCTCAACCTTGTAGCAACCAACTTCACCCTTCGATGTTCTGGAACTTCCTTGAAGTCAAAAATCTCCTCAACATTAGCCACCCAATCTAAAAATTCCTCCGCTTGCATACCACCTTTGAACTCAGGAATTTCAGTCTTCATCCCCGACTCCCACTTGTGATCATACTCAGAGTGATTTCTTCCTTGTCCTCGTCCTTGTCCTCGAACACTACCACCATCATACTCCTCTTCAAAATCAGATGTATATCGTTGTCTATCTCGTCCACCCACATCTCTACTCCCATCACGTCTACCACCATCATCCCTTCTATCTACATTCCTCCATTCACGATCATTCACGTTCCTCCTACGCCTTTGATCATCGTCAACACTTCTGTCTCGATCGGAATGTGGCGAGACTCTACTTCCCCCATGGTTAGATTCAGGTGAAACCCTTCTCCGATTTTGATTCATTTCTAACATCATCTTCTCTAACCGTCCAATTCCTTCGTTAAGCTTTTCACTAAAGTTTTCATTGATTCTTTGTTCCATCTCATCAGCTTCTTCTCTTCGATACAAAGCCTCCACGTTTTGGTGACGATTAGCTCTTCTCGGCGGCATACTTGAAAATTCACAAAACTCTTCAACACTTCAAATTCAAACACTTTTCGGACTTTGATCCAAAATGAAATGGATCGAAAATTCCACTTTTGTTGCAAATCGCGAAGAACACGATGAACAAAATTCTCGAAACAAGATAGATCCGAACTTCAATCTTCAAAGTAATGCACGACCCAATGCTTCAAACTCTCGGCCGTGTTCAAATCTACACTTCAAACTTCAAATTCCAAATTGATTAGGCTCCAAGTCTCGATTTAGCTATGATTGGCTAAAACAAGCTCTGATACCAAAAACTGACGCAGCGGATTAAACAAAACAATCTTCAATCGGTGAAAGTAGTAATCGATGGATTGAAAGAAACTGAAATGCCCAAATTCGTTGATCCGAAGATACCGAATTCTAGCTATCCCGAACTCGTTGATCGCGCACGATACCGGGTTCAAAGATCTTCAATTCTTCAAGCGTTGATCAAGCGCACTTGATTCCGCGAATCGGCTTCTGCAGTCGTTGAATCGAGCGCACTCGATTAACCGAAAGAGGAGATAGGAGATTACACTCAACTACCAATTGGAATGAAAGCACAAAGCTAACAAAAGAGAATTTTATTCAAAAATCAACAACCTTTACAAATGACTCACACGGCCTATTTATAGGCGTTACAATTTTTCAACAGAAATTACCAACTGCTAAGTCGGTTCTGACTTATAGCTTCAGACCTACGACTTACCTTAACTCGGCGACGACCTAAGACAAACAGCGACTTATCATATTACAAGTACAACACAACGACCTAAAACAAACAACACAATACAAGCCTTCAGCGACTTAACAAACACATGAAAAGAATACAAACATCCCTTAGGTCGTTGACGACCTAACAACTTCCCACGTCTTACGACTTACAAAACAGAACGACCTAAGACTTCAACGGTTCAGATTAAGTCGGCAGAGAATCAACGGCAACAGCTTCAGCGACTTAAAAGCATGCGGCGACCTAAAGAAATCAAAGGTAGAGATTAACTCGGAAGAAGAATCCACGCTCCAGTCTTCAGCGACTTAACTCCTGACTCGTTAGGTCGTTCACGACCTAATACCTCACCAATTTGCTCTGCCTTTCCTCTGTGTGACTCGATAGGTCGGTTAGACGACTTAACTAAGTCGTAACTCGGTATCGATTTATCATCTGTTCCGTTAAGTCGTACATCAACCAAAACACAACCCTTGAGTCGTTGCCGACTTAAGCTGTAACATCCCGAAAATTTTCGACTTTCGAAAATTCAACATCGATACTCACTTTATCGACTGCTGAGCCATCGAATGCCGGAAACCCGAAAAGTTATGGTTTTAAGAAAGAAGAAAAAGGTAGAAGAAGAAGATAGAAGAAAAAGAAAGAAGAACAACAACAGAACAAGAGCAGAAACAGAAAAACAATATCAGAATCTCACATATCGCAGCGGAACAATATACAGTAGATAAACACTAGTCTTTTAAAACAAAGAACTATATCAGTTTATACATACATCAATCAGAGTCAATATACAACTCAATACAATACATCACATCAATGGACAGTTATATAAACTTGTCCTCATACAGAATACACAGCGGAATAAATACTATCAGATACAAATACTACGTCTCGCCATCCAGCTTGCCTCCAAAGCTCCAGAATATCCAGAATATCCTGATAATATAACTCTAGGCTGCCCGTGTGGAAATTGGTGGGCACCCAGAGTTTAGAAGGGAACAATAAACTCCGAGTCAGTCATGGTGACTGGTGTGAGATCGTAAAACAGTTTATCTTTAAAATAAACAACAGGAAAACTTTAATGTCAATTCGCAATGCTTTTGGAAAATGATACTACCATAAGACCTCCCACCACACACACAATGCAAACGCAGACTTGGAGGAGATTTCTTCTTATGATAGTCAAAGATGCTTACTACGCAAAAATCAAATTCTTTTTGATATTATTATTAGTGCATAGTGGAAAACATTTCGAAAGTAGAATATAAATCTTAGCCAGCATAGGTACCATTATATTATGCATGCTATAGCTGCCTCCTGAGGAGACAGGTTATACAATTGAAATCGTAAAGGCTCGTATTGTTTCTTTGGATTTCCAACAAATGGTCAGGCTAAGGAACTTCCTATCCACGATGGGTACGTCCCTGGAATAGACGACCCGAGAACCTAATCGGATCTCTGCCAACACAAGGCCGGGTTACCTCTGCAAAAATAGGTAACTACTGACACGCGTATGCCATCCCCCGATCGTCACCGATCTTCCCGAGGATCCCCGATTCGCAACAAACCACATAGATAATAATAATGCAGTAACCACAGAGGTTAAGTATCTGGGCTCCATACCATGATACCATCTTTATCCAGAAGGAATGACATACACTAAGGGGCGCTACTCCCTAGAACCTTGCTGCATCCTTCCTGTTTCGACCATTTCCGGGGTGTGAGGCTCGACGAAGTCTCGTCCACAAAGCTACGCTTTCTACAAAGCCCTGCTTCGGGTCCAACAAAACGATCAACCTATGATCACAAAGATATAAGATCAAACAAATGATCATATCGCAAATGATCAAACACTGATCATTTCACAGCAACACTCAGTATGCCACATTACCAAATTGGGATATATCGCTGATAAATTTCAACTACATAACCTCTGAGCTCGTACGTCTCAGAGAAGGGTGTTAAGCTAAGAGAATAAATTCTCCGCCACCAACAGATATGTATTTGAAAGAAATCAACTTTATATCTCAAATTGTAACGTCAGACACACAATCCATACAAGTCTGTTCCGGGATCGAACAGAACCGAAGGCACTTCTCACGAAGCCCTTGCATTTCCGGATAATTTTCTAATCACGTCCGGACTTCCCGTCACTAAGGGTGATAAAACCTCTAAATCAGAGATCAGCCGATGTAGAGTAACTCGACGGTAATCCTTCCGTTTTCAAAAATATCCGGTCTTCAACACCGGTCTTCAAATGCGATTCATAACGACGTATCACATATTCGGAATGGGTTATACGACCCCATGGTCCTTTCCCGGCTAACCCGAATAGTGAGCGATTATTCAAAAATAAGTGTGGCATTCAAATTCATCCAATTCACAACAAATACCTATCTAAAGGTAATTATTGATAGTCGGTTATTTAACTATCAATAAAGATGCGCAACATCATCAGATTCCAAATAATTTTCCAAATTATTTCATCTTCCAAAATATCTTTACAAGATATAAAATTTTCCACACTTAACCATTTGAAACAAATTTCAAATATTCACTTTCAAATATTCATTTTCAATTTATCTTTAGAAAGATAAATTCTCAAAACGTTCGTTTAACATTGGAAAAACATTTCCATACTTATTTAATAATAAGTATTCACAAATCATTTATTTTCAACATTTGGAAAATATTCGATATACTTAAATCAAAATTAAGTATATATTTCATTCTTTAAGGAAATCATTCTCTTTCACAATTTAATTTGAGTCAAAATGAATGTTACGTAAAACATCGTTACGACAACTCAAAATCACTAGTATAGGGATTCAAAATTTAGATAGATATATAAATCCCAATACTATATAAAATATTTCCTTTCGGAAACCATTTACTATAACAACAGTGTTATAGTCCACCATTTTCTTATTTCTCGAAACGTCTATTTCAACAATGAATGTTGAAATCTATGATTTCGATATTTAACACATTTTAAAACATCTTTTAAAACAATTACTTCATTTCTGTAATATCGCTTTTCCAAAACATATCCATTTTATTCAATAATATATTCACTGTCCAAAATCATGAATATACTTCAATAACCAAATTCAACATTTCTACACATTTATCTCAAGAATTATCCACTATCCAAATCGTGGATAAAATTCCCTTAATCACTTTCTATATTCAATTTATCAAATTTGATTTATTTTCGAATTCATAAAACAACGATTATAAATTCATCTTCATAATTCATAACAACTTTGATTTAATAAATCTCTTTTATTAACAAATTCGATCAATATTCCATTTAAAGGCAAA
Source organism: Allium fistulosum (assembly GCA_030737815.1). Lineage (NCBI taxonomy): Eukaryota > Viridiplantae > Streptophyta > Magnoliopsida > Asparagales > Amaryllidaceae > Allium > Allium fistulosum. The sequence continues at coordinate 717,184,292 of CM060905.1, read as the reverse complement.
AATCCAATTTATAAGTTAATTACTTATAAATCCTTTATTCTATGACTTCATTCATTTTTTTAACTTCACAATATAAATCTGTTAATTTCATTCACTTATGAAATCCATTTATACTTCTTTTTAACACTTATAAAATTAGTTTTATAAGTCCAATATTTTGATTTATAAAATATCAATTTTATAAATCTTTCTATACAAATCGTTTATAGTTATTCAAAAATCCCAGCTTAAAGCATTTTATAAATAAATCGACTTTTATTTCAAAAATCACCTTACGGTCATAATTCACAAAAATCTTAACTTTTATAACTTCAAAATTTTAAACGTTTATTTATTTAAAATAAATCAATTCAACAATTCAATAAAACGTATAATTTCAAAGATCACTTTAAAAATCCTGTTTAAAGTAAAAGTCGTTATTTTTACTTTTCAAAACTGAATCCGATGATGCAACAACATCAATTAGTCCATCACAACAGTCAATATCATATATCAATATGATAACAGAATATATCAAAATATCTGTAAATAATCAATACGGTGAGGAATCCAGTTGGATCCCTCCAACCTGTTTCCCTGCATCCACAGATGTTAGCACAATACCAATTCCGCTCCAGTACGGAATTATCGCGGTATATAGGTTTTTATAAAAATCCGCTTACTAACGGCGCAATAGGGTCTCATCCGCTATACGAGGCGGGAAATCAATCAATCCAATATATACATATGCCAATATGTATATATTGCTATATATAGATATATATCCTACTATATCTAATATCACATCCAAACAGTCAATCATATCAGTCAAATCAATAACTGTAAAAGAAAATCCACTTTCATTTTGAGTGAGAAGATCTCACCGTGATTTTAATTCTGATTAGAGCGTTTATTTCGAATGAAATTAAACGGACGTTTAATTTCACTCAAAATTTCACTAACCCCGGTCGCTTCCAATTCAGTTGCATCGCGAAGTACACGTCGAGACGATTCCAACGCATTTTGTTTCGTCATTTTCTGATAATGTATGAACAAGATATCGCGTTACAAAGTTATACGAATTTTAAATAAATAATTTACAAATCTCCTTTTCACAATTTCAACCTAGATGAATCTGAACCGTGAGATTTTCAAACCCCCCAGATCGTAACGCACGCGTGCTTCTTCCCTCCCTCTTCCAGTTTAAACACGCGACATCAACCCATCCTTGCCGCCTCCAAACCCTAAATCTCGAGGCCAATTCGAGTAACCTGTAGATGATCTGACACCTCCACGGCGTAGCCCCTGCCGTCGCTCACCATCGAGCCAAGTGCGGCGTCTTCCGGTCGCCCCTAGCACCCCCTAGACGAGCACGAACGGCCTCCATTTCGGCTCACTTTCCCATCGATTCACAGCTCCAAACGCGATCATGACCGTTGAAATTAAAGTACTCGACGTGCTCTCGATCTTTCATTTAGGAAGTTGGTTGAATCGTTGTGTAGATTTGAAGAAATTAGGAGAAGAAGTTTGGACGTTTTCAGCCATTAAAATTGCAAGTGGCGGCTGAAAGATGAACCCTAGGGTTTGTTTGCAAAAAGAAAATAGCTAGGTCCTTATATAGAAAAATTCACAAATTACTATTCACCCCGGATTTTCCGAACTCCAAATCGAGCGTGCCGGCTGGCGTTTCTAAGGTTTACCCCGCGTTCCGAACGCAATGGAATAGGTTTCGGAAGCTAATTCGATCGTCTGTGTGAGATATGGATTTAAACGATCAATTTAAATTAAACCGATTTAAATCGATTTCGATGCGTTTTGGTTCGTACCGGACAAACGGTACATCCAAAAATTACGAAATTTGAAACCTTACAATAATATCACATTACGGATCCGATGAAACTGGTTTCGTCGAAATCCGAGACTGTTCAAAAATTGGCTATTTTTACAGTCGATAATTAAATATTAAAATATTCAATTTTCATAGATTAATTCCACATTCAATTTTAAAAGTTCTATAACCTTTCTATAACTCTAGTATGATTAAATAAAATTTTCCAAATCAATTTCAATCATTTTAAACTTGATTTTTAATTATCTCTGGAATTTCACTATTTCATTTATCGATTAAATTATCAAATAAACCCCAATATTCGAAAAATAAATCATTCGACTTCTAAATTCCATTTATTAATATTTAAAATTAATTAAATATTCGAATTTTAATTATCAAAAATCCTGGGTCGTTACAGACTTCCCCCCTTAAAAGAATTTCGTCCTCGAAATTACAAGTTAGGAAAAGATACAAAATCCGTTAAATTTCCAAAACAAACCGTTCAAATTAGATTTTCAAATCTGTTAAGTGTTTAACTTCTCCAAAATTCATAGTTAACTTCTCACAAAATCTTTACTAAGTTTTCAAATCATAACTTAGTTTTCAAAATTTTCAAATTTCTTTAAAATATTCTAACGCCTTAAATTTTCAGAAAATTTCGCCAGCGTCTCCTTTGCGCGGCTCGATCCGAAAAAAAATGACAGTGTATATATATCACAAATATACATCCCATCAAGTGATGAGGCATCCCGTAGGGAAAAAAGTGTAAAAGTACGATATTTAATCCGAGATATGTACCTTATTATTTATTTAGCGAGCGTATACGGCTAATATAGCGCGAAAGCGAGCTCCAAATGCGAAGCAACGCCATCCGCACCTACTAAACACTCAACAAACCATATGAGAACATGTAGATATGAAAATATAGTCAATATACATCATATAGCAACATAATACTACATATGTCAACATAGCAAATGCAACAAACAACAAATGCATTCAGAAGCAACAATGCAACCATCAAACCATCATCATCCAATAAACATCCAACAAATCCATACCGAATCAATATTCATTCATTTCTCATTAATATTCATTGAATTGGTTTTCAATTTACTCACATTTGATTCGTTAATATTGGATTTAACTAACATTCATTCATTTGTTTCCAATTAGTTTACATTCACTAATTTACATTCATGTTGGTTCATTTTCAATTTGAATCAAATTCATTTCTATTCAAATTTACATATTATCAATTTGAATTTAATCACTTTGCTTCCAATTTGTCGATTCAATTTCATTAACCCTTAATGAATTACACGAAATCAACTAACAATCAATCTAACAACCAATGTATAACCAATCATAACCAAATTTATTCAATTTACATTTCTTTACATTCAATTTGGTTCAACACTTTAAGTTGCAATTTGTTGATATTAAATTGATTTCCATTCAATTATTCAATTCCTTTAGCTTCTAATGAATTAACACTTATATTCATTGCTTCATATCAATTATTTATATTCAATTGATTGACATTCAATCCATTTATTAATTCAATTGCTAATTCATTTTAACAAATAAAATTGAATTTTATATAACTCAAGTTCACATTCATTTAATAAATTCACTTTATTAATTTCTTTGATATCAAAATAAACTTCACTTCAACATCACTTAAGTTATTTTCCATTTCAAACATCATTTGTTCAACTTAACTTAAGTTTCCACTTATAAATCCAATTCAGATTTTGTTTTTCTTAACAAAATTCATTTAACCTTTTACCAAAATCAAATTTCATCAATCATTCAAATTTATATCACATTTGACTTTCTTTTAGTTAAATTTCACATCATATTTCATTATGCTACTCAAATTCATTAACTTTACCAAAGTTAAATCTATTATCTCATATCATAAGTATAAATCTTATTTCACTTATATTTACCATATTTAAATTTGGACTTTAATTTTCAAATTTGTTTATCACAACAAAACCTCAATTTCCAATTTACTATGGTAGCAAATCAATCACACAGAAACTCGAAAATGATATTGATGATGCTGCAGTCATCACCCTTATTATTTCCCAGCAACAATAGTGAAATCAGTGCTTAAATTCTTTCAAAAATTTCCTTTTATTCATAAATCACATTTATAAATCTCCTTGCACATAATTTCACTTCTTACATATAAGATTATTTTACCATTGTAAATCATTTTAATTATAACTTCATACATTATAATTCATTGGTTTATACAATTTACTCTTTCACAATTGTTGTTTTCATTCAACTTATTCAAACAATCTTAACAATCAATTCATATACACTTTAATAATTCTTAAAAAATTATTTCTTTATATACAAAATATAATCAAGGTAAAATTATTTCATTTACCCAATTTAAAACAATATCGTGCCGAATTGTTCTATATAAGTGTTTAGAGATCCCTATCGATAGAGTTGTACGGACAATACCGACAAGAATCCATATACCACTCAACAAACCAATCATCACAATATAAAACAATTTTATATTAACTAACAAATACGCACTTATATCTATTATTACACTCAAACTCATTCTAGAGTACTACTGACTCTATCTCTAATGAGTAACACCCAACAGAGCAGGGTTGTCGCTTAACCATATGCTCTGATACCAAATGTAACATCCCGAAAATTTTCGACTTTCGAAAATTCAACATCGATACTCACTTTATCGACTGCTGAGCCATCGAATGCCGGAAACCCGAAAAGTTATGGTTTTAAGAAAGAAGAAAAAGGTAGAAGAAGAAGATAGAAGAAAAAGAAAGAAGAACAACAACAGAACAAGAGCAGAAACAGAAAAACAATATCAGAATCTCACATATCGCAGCGGAACAATATACAGTAGATAAACACTAGTCTTTTAAAACAAAGAACTATATCAGTTTATACATACATCAATCAGAGTCAATATACAACTCAATACAATACATCACATCAATGGACAGTTATATAAACTTGTCCTCATACAGAATACACAGCGGAATAAATACTATCAGATACAAATACTACGTCTCGCCATCCAGCTTGCCTCCAAAGCTCCAGAATATCCAGAATATCCTGATAATATAACTCTAGGCTGCCCGTGTGGAAATTGGTGGGCACCCAGAGTTTAGAAGGGAACAATAAACTCCGAGTCAGTCATGGTGACTGGTGTGAGATCGTAAAACAGTTTATCTTTAAAATAAACAACAGGAAAACTTTAATGTCAATTCGCAATGCTTTTGGAAAATGAAACTACCATAAGACCTCCCACCACACACACAATGCAAACGCAGACTTGGAGGAGATTTCTTCTTATGATAGTCAAAGATGCTTACTACGCAAAAATCAAATTCTTTTTGATATTATTATTAGTGCATAGTGGAAAACATTTCGAAAGTAGAATATAAATCTTAGCCAGCATAGGTACCATTATATTATGCATGCTATAGCTGCCTCCTGAGGAGACAGGTTATACAATTGAAATCGTAAAGGCTCGTATTGTTTCTTTGGATTTCCAACAAATGGTCAGGCTAAGGAACTTCCTATCCACGATGGGTACGTCCCTGGAATAGACGACCCGAGAACCTAATCGGATCTCTGCCAACACAAGGCCGGGTTACCTCTGCAAAAATAGGTAACTACTGACACGCGTATGCCATCCCCCGATCGTCACCGATCTTCCCGAGGATCCCCGATTCGCAACAAACCACATAGATAATAATAATGCAGTAACCACAGAGGTTAAGTATCTGGGCTCCATACCATGATACCACCTTTATCCAGAAGGAATGACATACACTAAGGGGCGCTACTCCCTAGAACCTTGCTGCATCCTTCCTGTTTCGACCATTTCCGGGGTGTGAGGCTCGACGAAGTCTCGTCCACAAAGCTACGCTTTCTACAAAGCCCTGCTTCGGGTCCAACAAAATGATCAACCTATGATCACAAAGATATAAGATCAAACAAATGATCATATCGCAAATGATCAAACACTGATCATTTCACAGCAACACTCAGTATGCCACATTACCAAATTGGGATATATCGCTGATAAATTTCAACTACATAACCTCTGAGCTCGTACGTCTCAGAGAAGGGTGTTAAGCTAAGAGAATAAATTCTTCGCCACCAACAGATATGTATTTGAAAGAAATCAACTTTATATCTCAAATTGTAACGTCAGACACACAATCCATACAAGTCTGTTCCGGGATCGAACAGAACCGAAGGCACTTCTCACGAAGCCCTTGCACTTCCGGATAATTTTCTAATCACGTCCGGACTTCCCGTCACTAAGGGTGATAAAACCTCTAAATCAGAGATCAGCCGATGTAGAGTAACTCGACGGTAATCCTTCCGTTTTCAAAAATATCCGGTCTTCAACACCGGTCTTCAAATGCGATTCATAACGACGTATCACATATTCGGAATGGGTTATACGACCCCATGGTCCTTTCCCGGCTAACCCGAATAGTGAGCGATTATTCAAAAATAAGTGTGGCATTCAAATTCATCCAATTCACAACAAATACCTATCTAAAGGTAATTATTGATAGTCGGTTATTTAACTATCAATAAAGATGCGCAACATCATCAGATTCCAAATAATTTTCCAAATTATTTCATCTTCCAAAATATCTTTACAAGATATAAAATTTTCCACACTTAACCATTTGAAACAAATTTCAAATATTCACTTTCAAATATTCATTTTCAATTTATCTTTAGAAAGATAAATTCTCAAAACGTTCGTTTAACATTGGAAAAACATTTCCATACTTATTTAATAATAAGTATTCACAAATCATTTATTTTCAACATTTGGAAAATATTCGATATACTTAAATCAAAAGTAAGTATATATTTCATTCTTTAAGGAAATCATTCTCTTTCACAATTTAATTTGAGTCAAAACGAATGTTACGTAAAACATCGTTACGACAACTCAAAATCACTAGTATAGGGATTCGAAATTTAGATAGATATATAAATCCCAATACTATATAAAATATTTCCTTTCGGAAACCATTTACTATAACAACAGTGTTATAGTCCACCATTTTCTTATTTCTCGAAACGTCTATTTCAACAATGAATGTTGAAATCTATGATTTCGATATTTAACACATTTTAAAACATCTTTTAAAACAATTACTTCATTTCTGTAATATCGCCTTTCCAAAACATATCCATTTTATTCAATAATATATTCACTGTCCAAAATCGTGAATATACTTCAATAACCAAATTCAACATTTCTACACATTTATCTCAAGAATTATCCACTATCCAAATCGTGGATAAAATTCCCTTAATCACTTTCTATATTCAATTTATCAAATTTGATTTATTTTCGAATTCATAAAACAACGATTATAAATTCATCTTCATAATTCATAACAACTTTGATTTAATAAATCTCTTTTATTAACAAATTCGATCAATATTCCATTTAAAGGCAAAAATCCAATTTATAAGTTAATTACTTATAAATCCTTTATTCTATGACTTCATTCATTTTTTTAACTTCACAATATAAATCTGTTAATTTCATTCACTTATGAAATCCATTTATACTTCTTTTTAACACTTATAAAATTAGTTTTATAAGTCCAATATTTTGATTTATAAAATATCAATTTTATAAATCTTTCTATACAAATCGTTTATAGTTATTCAAAAATCCCAGCTTAAAGCATTTTATAAATAAATCGACTTTTATTTCAAAAATCACCTTACGGTCATAATTCACAAAAATCTTAACTTTTATAACTTCAAAATTTTAAACGTTTATTTATTTAAAATAAATCAATTCAACAATTCAATAAAACGTATAATTTCAAAGATCACTTTAAAAATCCTGTTTAAAGTAAAAGTCGTTATTTTTACTTTTCAAAACTGAATCCGATGATGCAACAACATCAATTAGTCCATCACAACAGTCAATATCATATATCAATATGATAACAGAATATATCAAAATATCTGTAAATAATCAATACGGTGAGGAATCCAGTTGGATCCCTCCAACCTGTTTCCCTGCATCCACAGATGTTAGCACAATACCAATTCCGCTCCAGTACGGAATTATCGCGGTATATAGGTTTTTATAAAAATCCGCTTACTAACGGCGCAATAGGGTCTCATCCGCTATACGAGGCGGGAAATCAATCAATCCAATATATACATATGCCAATATGTATATATTGCTATATATAGATATATATCCTACTATATCTAATATCACATCCAAACAGTCAATCATATCAGTCAAATCAATAACTGTAAAAGAAAATCCACTTTCATTTTGAGTGAGAAGATCTCACCGTGATTTTAATTCTGATTACAGCGTTTATTTCGAATGAAATTAAACGGACGTTTAATTTCACTCAAAATTTCACTAACCCCGGTCGCTTCCAATTCAGTTGCATCGCGAAGTACACGTCGAGACGATTCCAACGCATTTTGTTTCGTCATTTTCTGATAATGTATGAACAAGATATCGCGTTACAAAGTTATACGAATTTTAAATAAATAATTTACAAATCTCCTTTTCACAATTTCAACCTAGATGAATCTGAACCGTGAGATTTTCAAACCCCCCAGATCGTAACGCACGCGTGCTTCTTCCCTCCCTCTTCCAGTTTAAACACGCGACATCAACCCATCCTTGCCGCCTCCAAACCCTAAATCTCGAGGCCAATTCGAGTAACCTGTAGATGATCTGACACCTCCACGGCGTAGCCCCTGCCGTCGCTCACCATCGAGCCAAGTGCGGCGTCTTCCGGTCGCCCCTAGCACCCCCTAGACGAGCACGAACGGCCTCCATTTCGGCTCACTTTCCCATCGATTCACAGCTCCAAACGCGATCATGACCGTTGAAATTAAAGTACTCGACGTGCTCTCGATCTTTCATTTAGGAAGTTGGTTGAATCGTTGTGTAGATTTGAAGAAATTAGGAGAAGAAGTTTGGACGTTTTCAGCCATTAAAATTGCAAGTGGCGGTTGAAAGATGAACCCTAGGGTTTGTTTGCAAAAAGAAAATAGCTAGGTCCTTATATAGAAAAATTCACAAATTACTATTCACCCCGGATTTTCCGAACTCCAAATCGAGCGTGCCGGCTGGCGTTTCTAAGGTTTACCCCGCGTTCCGAACGCAATGGAATAGGTTTCGGAAGCTAATTCGATCGTCTGTGTGAGATATGGATTTAAACGATCAATTTAAATTAAACCGATTTAAATCGATTTCGATGCGTTTTGGTTCGTACCGGACAAACGGTACATCCAAAAATTACGAAATTTCAAACCTTACAATAATATCATATTACGGATCCGATGAAACTGGTTTCGTCGAAATCCGAGACTGTTCAAAAATTGGCTATTTTTACAGTCGATAATTAAATATTAAAATATTCAATTTTCATAGATTAATTCCAAATTCAATTTTAAAAGTTCTATAACCTTTCTATAACTCCAGTATGATTAAATAAAATTTTCCAAATCAATTTCAATCATTTTAAACTCGATTTTTAATTATCTCTGGAATTTCACTATTTCATTTATCGATTAAATTATCAAATAAACCCCAATATTCGAAAAATAAATCATTCGACTTCTAAATTCCATTTATTAATATTTAAAATTAATTAAATATTCGAATTTTAATTATCAAAAATCCTGGGTCGTTACATAAGCCTTCGCATTTTTCAACTTGTGTTGCTCCTATAGCTTTAGGTCGTAACCCAGCACTTCCCTTAGGTCGTAACCTGGGACTTGCTCCTATAGTTTTAGGTCGTAACCCAGCACTTATTCCTATAGTTTTAGGTCGTAACCCGGCACCTCCTTTAGGTCGAACATGAGTTAACTCGGTAGGTTGCTTGAATGTTTTAAACTTCCCCTCGTTAGGTCGTGAGCGACCTAGGACTTCTTCCCTAAGTCGTGAACGACCTAAACCTTGTGAATTCGTAGCTCGCACTACATCAATAATTTAATTTTTGAAATTAATAATTGAATATTGGTTAAATTATTGAATCTTGAGTTTTAAGCTTGATAAAAATAATTTAAAGGCTTGTAAAATTTATATTAATAATAATGAAGATAATAAAGCTTTTTAAATTAGGACTCGAAACCTTTACCATTGCGTTCGAAATAGGGGTATAACATATAAACGCTAGGCCCCACACTTTGTTTGGAGTTCGTTCGGGAAAAGCACGTGAATAATCGAGATAATAATAAAATAATATATATTACTCGTATATATACTCGTATCTCTCTAAAACCCTAGTTTCTAAAACATAGCCGCAGTTCAAAATTTAATGGCCGATAGTTCAACTCATTCTCCTTCTATTTCTGATCCATCCATCAGCTTTTAGTGAAAACTCCCAACTAGAAAGTCGAAGGGCTTATTGAGATCAACGAGATGAACGGTGGATCTTGGCTACGGTGACTCGAGGAAGTGGCAAATCATGGGTAAAGGCTGGGAATTCGAGCAATTTTTTAGGGTTGTAGGCGACCGAGCTTGCCAAGCTTCCAGTCGTGGGTGGCGTTCATGATGATGAAGGGGATGGTGGCCGCCGATCACCCCCTAGGGTTGCGTTTAGGTCGCGATAAATGGATCTATGGAGGCGGCTATGGGTTTCAAAGGGCTGGAACGAACGAAGACGTGCGTACGAAGGAGAAGGGTTTTGCGGCCTAGATCTGTAATTGTAAAATCGAACGACTTTGTTAATTAGGGTATACAATTCTAAAAAGGAAATTGAAAATTTATATTGTTTTAAAATCATTGATCTTATAAATTGTATATCTTTTACATATGATGTCAGAATTGAACGAAACAAGTTGAATTGCACTCATATCTGCAAATTCTACGTATAGGAATTGGGTGGAACAATTTGGAGCTTCCATAATTTTTAGCTGAACTCAAATGCGTTCGAATTTAGTCGGAACCAGAACGCGATAGCGACAGAAAATCAAAGTGAGTTAATCTCACTCAATTTTAGATTACTAGTTAATTTTAAATAGTTAAAATTAGTTATTGATTAATTGGATGATTTGATAAAATTATTATAAGTTGAATGTAATATTATATATAGTAGTATATATATTAGTAGTTGGATTAGTATTCCCGCATATTTCAGCAGATGAGACCCTATGCGCCCCGCATAATAGCGAATGACCCTATATACTGCGATATCGCCCTCGAAGTGGGATTGGTATTTTTATGTTGTATTAACATCTATGGATGCAGGGAAATAGGTTGGAGGGATCCAACTGGATTCCTCAAAAATGTTGAATTTAATTTCATATATGGTGATATATGATTTGTATGAATAATCTGTTATTTATTATAGTGTGATCTGAATTTATTGGATGCTGTGGTAATGCTGGTCCAGATTTTGGTATTTTAAAATACCATAATTATATATATTTTGAATTTAAAGGAAATTGAGAAAAAGGATTTTTAAGTAAATATTTATATAGAATTTGGATTAATTAATAAGAAAATTTTTGTGATAAAATAATGATTTTAAATTTATCTTAACTTTTTCGTGATATTATAAATAGAGATTTTGGAATATTACATATATATAGGATTTTAAAAATAATTCCTAACTGATACTTGGTTTAAATATAAAGGATTTTTAAACCAAGATTTTAAATAGATTGGGAGAATAGAAGTGAATTTGGAAAGAAGTATAAAATTGGTTATACTGGATCTTAGATAAGATTTCTAAATTACGAAAGGAAAGTGGAGTCGAGATTTGGTTGTTTTTTTGGAATATAGTTGGGTTATTTAAGAAGTTAATTTATAAATGGAATTTAATTTAAGAAATTTATTTATAAATGGAATTTAATGTAGAAATCAATTTATAATAGATGTAAGTGATGTGAAACCGTTATAAACTGGAATTGAAAACTATGAGATTTATAAATAGTGTTTATAAATAAAGTGAAGTGATTTTTCAATTGATAAATTGAAGTTATAAATTCACTATAAGAATTTATAATGAGATGGGTAAATCGGTTTAAAAATAAAAGATAGATTAACTTTTAGAAATGTTAAAAAGGAGATTTACGAAATTAGGACGTAAATCAAATTGGTGATAAATCGAGAGGGATTTATAAATATTAGACTAGCTATATTGGAATTGAAATATATATTTTAACGAGAAATTGAGTTTGTTTTAAAATGAGGATTTTAAATTATTAAACTAGGTAATTTAAAAATTTTTTAGTATAAAAATATTCCAGAAAATTTGTTATTTAAATATTTTAAAATTTGTCAAAATAAATTATAAGTTTATAAACGAGACTTGTAAATCGATTATAATTTTATTAATAAATCAAAATTAATTATTGTTTCAAAACTATGCAATTATTTAATTATTAGTTAAGTTAGTTATAATGAGTTGATATTAAGTTAATTATTATTTAAGAATAAATTAGTATTATTGTTTAAAGGATAAATTATTCAATATTAATATAGTTTATATAATAACTTTTATTTAAGAGTATTTGTCTAAATTAAACTTGGAAAAATTATTACAGAAACCTTATAAGAATTATTTTAAGATAATTATTAAATAAAGTTTTCGAAAAGTAAATGGTATACTTTCATGGCGAAATCGGAGGCAGAGATTGCCTACAGTTAAGTTTTGGATTTCTCTGGGATAAAAACGTAATCATTGAACTATGAATCCATGGATGATACCGCGTGGTGCTTTCCGTATTCACTTTAGAAAGTTTTCAAATATTTTGAGCGAAATGGTTTGTGAATATATTTATTTCGGTGAGATAAGTATATATTTTTGAATTAAAAGATTTAAATAAGGAACCCAGAACTTATAGAATTCGTTATAAACGAGTTAAGGAATTTACAATATAAATTGGGAAGGGTTTTTGAGAAAAGAGAAATAAGTGAATTTTTCCTAAATCTTGGGAAGTAAGGGCTCTGGAAAATATATTTTTAAATATTTTCTAAGTTTTGAAATAAGAAATGGTTTGAAATATCCTGATATGGATATAAATATTTGGGTTGTCTTAAATATTGAAAATTGGAAAGAGATTTGAATATATATCATATAAAGATATTTTGGAATTAGATTTTGGAAAATTATAATAAGGCCTGATGTCTGCTTATGGATGTTTTATTGAAAGTTACATAACCAAATATCAAGTATTTGGCCAATTTCGTTGATCGTTTCGAAGAGACCGGGATCAGATTTAATTATCCGAAAACCACTTCGATCTGATTTCAGCGTTACGAATGAATACCGTGAAGATGATGAAGGCGATGATTCGGTTTGTCCAGACCCAGGACAACTTGTATGGATGAATGCTATCAGAACATCGTCATTGGAGGACGATGAGCATTCTAAGTGAAATTTTCTTAAAAGATAATCGTAGCCTCTAGCCTCATCAACCGGAATGGCTGAAAATCAAGGGATAAGCAGTAAGGCTAAGTGGTTCATACCCAATTAGGGTATGGTATCATCTTTCTAGATATCCTCGGATATATTATTTATTATGGATACGGTGATGCACGCAAAAGAGCTCTCTACAAGGGTGGGAACACCCTGGGTGATAACATATTCGGTCCTATCTAGGTTTGGGATAGGGTTGGTCTTGTGTTGTAGGGGATCCCAACGAGGTCCTCGGTACATTTTTCTAGATGTATACCGTAATAGGTGGTACCCCAGTGCCTAGTCATTGTATGGAATCCATTCTCCAATAAGCGCCGTACGGTTTTGATTGTGCCCAACTATGCTGAAACGTGAGATGCAAGTATTTCAGCTATATTCTATTTACTTGTTTAGACACTATTATAATATCAGACGATTTTGATATAAAGTGTTTTGGTTATCGTAAGGTAAAAGCCCGTCGTGTTTATGTGTAATGCGGTCTTACGAGATACCTTTGTTTTTCAAAGGATTTTGATACTTTAATAATCCAAATTGAGTTTGTTTTTTCATGCTGGTTTTCCAGACTGACTCGGGTGTTATTTTATTATAATGCTCGGGTCAGACCGAGTATTTCAGGTTCAAGTTAGGATGCTATGGAGCTCAAAAGACGAGCTGGATGGCGAAGACGTATTACACGTATTTGATTTATATTCCACTGTGTATGGTAGGCTGTATGTTCAGCACTAATGAGGACAAGTTATTATAAATGTCTAGTATTGAGTTATTGATTTGTTGTACTCTGATGATGTAATGTATAAGTAACAGTTATAGTTCTTTTTGTATAAAGACATGTTATTATCTACTATATATTGTTCCGCTGCGGTTGTGAGATTTTGTGTTGTTATTTCTATTTTCTTCTTCTACCTCTTTCTACTTTTCTCTAACGATCTGGTATTTCCGGCACTCGATTGCTCGGCATGTAATATAGTGGACGTATTGATGTCGATTTTCGAGGGTTGAAAATCCGCGTTCGTTACAGTGAAAAGAAAACATTCATAATATTTTGTTGCAAAAGGGTGTAGCTTAATGATTAAAGGTGTTACTACTATAATTATCATCGAGGGAGTTCGATGTGCCACCTAACCATTGCGTCGCACCAGTAAGTGGCGCTAAATTAATAGTGCCAATACCAATAATTTCTATATGTTCACATCGCATGACATCATTATTGTCGAAGACATATGAACATCAGTACATTAATTGTGCCTATGGTCAACATCCAAGACGTAAGGATAAGATAGCGTCGAACGAATAGAGTATTGCACTTCATCAATAATAGAATATATACAGTGTTGCATGTAACCAAAGAAGCAAAGGAATCAGATACAATAAACTTCGAAAGCCATGAACGAGTGTTAAAGGACCTATAGCGCATTTCATTGGTGCTAAGTTCCATCGGCAGCGCTACTCACCTATTGTAATCAAATAAGATCATCGTCGATAACCGTGAAAGATATCAACGCTACACTAAAGCGGTGCCACACTCCATAGCTCTTCGAAGATACTGCTCTACGATGACGCTAAGGATCATCAATGCATCTCAACTTTCGTATAACACACCTCATCAACATTTAGAAGGACACCGCCTGTTCGAGAATACGGTGTTGATGGCTAATGTCGTTTACATCCACAGAAGCTATCAACTTCACCAATCATCAATAATATACTTCATTAACGTCGCGCTTTTTTCATATGGCATTCAATTGAAGTTGCTTTTTCACCAATGTTGATTTTATCCCAAGCTACCGCGCTCCAATGGTAAATCTCAAGTAATGTTGTATTAATTGGAGCCAAACTTCAACAACACTTAGAGGATGTCACTACATGATGATCGCCAAAGTCAAGCATGTCAATACCAAGAGTTCCAAAGCTAAGTGCATTGAAGGTAACTACCGAGCAGCATTACTTCCTCTATAAATATAGACCTAGGAGTGCTATATTGGGTGACGAATTTCAAATTCCAATTTCTTATATTTTCATTTTTGTAAACCCTAAATCAATTTGAGGATTTTTGCCGATTGTAATACTTGAACTTTGTACAAATAAGAATTTGGATATTGAACAGTTGCATAGCCTATTGACTTGATTTTGAACTTGTGACTAGCATACTTATTTGACTTTGAATTTAGAATTGAACATTAATGAGCATATTGAATTGAATATCAAATGCATATTGACTTGCACCTTAACTTGCGTATTGACTTGAGTCATCTATGATGTCGTACATGACTTTGATGACTCGACTCAGAATTGATATGGACACATACTTCACCGCGATGACTTCAAAAAGCCTCAACATGGCCTCTCTTTTAATTAATACTACTTCTACACACTTTTAGGGTTAACGAATTTATTCATTAACATTTTGATGCTAGAAAGAGGACCCGAACCTTCGACTTTGTTAAAACCCTAAGTACAACTACAATAGCCTGCATATTTAGAGTTTAGAGGACTTCCCCAACCCAGCATATCCTATTCCCAACCAACCTACCTTTAATTGCATCAACAAAGTCAAACATGTTAAGATGTCTACATAAGATCCTCCGAGCCTCGAACAACTATGCCCACTTACCCAGTCATTAATGATCCTCGGCTTCTTGAAGAACAAGTTTTAAAAGTCAAAGCACTACAAGTCATGGAGAATAAAAGAAGACATGTCGCATCTTATAATATAGACAAATTCAGCTTGAATCTATTCCATCTAGGGCCATTACTGATCTTTTCCCTAGGAAGACAGTGCAAGAAGGATGATATCTTCTTGAAAATAAGAAAAGAGATCCAAATCAAAGCCAAGGGGATTATTTTCAATAAATAAATAACAAAGGATTTTGATTGACTCACTAGGAGGTGGAAAATATTCTTAACCACTCTCAAGGATTAGATGAAACATGAGACTCTTTAAAAAGAAAGCTCGTTATGGAAGCCAAGAAGCCTATCATGTATAAGAGAGCCAAAAGGAATTCTAATGGATCAACTTCCAAAAGATCACGGCTTTCAAAGAACTAAACTCTTACAACCTCCTATGAGAACGTTTATCTCTTGACTAAAGTGAACTCAACTATTAACCTTCAAAAAGGAAGAGACCCAAGGTCGAACAGAATTGTGGAGGATCATATTGTCATTATCATCTTGCAAATGGCCATGACATCAACCAATGCTAAAGCTTGGAAGGGACGATCATTAATTTTCTACAGCAAGGAAAACTTGATGAGTTTGTAAAGGGATGTTAATCAAGTTTTACAATAATGCAAGGCGCTTCAACTAAGTATATCTATGTGGCTAAGGAGTAGGATTCTCCTAGGATAAAAAACATAGCTATCAAAGGCCTTTCAAAAGCCTTAACTGTCGTCATTAAAGAAGGCCTCATTGAAGCATTTCTTAAAGGAAGGATGGAGTTAACCTTTAGTGATGTCGACAAAGGCCTCGCTAAAGCACCGACCAAGCCTTCAGTGCTCTCATCAAAGGCCTTGCTGAAGTGCCTCCTAGAAGGAGGATAAAGTAAGCCTTTAGTACAGTCATCTAGGGCCTCGCTAAAGCGCTGACCTAGCCTTTAGTACCATCATCAAAGGCCTCACTAAAGCGCCTCCTAGAAGGAGGATGTGTAAGCCTTTGGTCTATCCAAAGCACCAAACACGCCTACGGTGCCATCATCAAAGGCCTCACTGAAGTGCACCTTAAAGGGAGATCGAGTAAGTCTTTGGTTATGCTCAAGATAGCAAACCAAACGCACTGGCCGATAGATCTAAATCATCATCTAAGATATTGATAAGTGGTCTGATTCAAGTAGTGATCATTACCTAAGATGGTGCCAAACAGGTCAATTGAAATCCAAGCCAAATAGTGCTCCAAATCAATCGGTCTTCTAAAAGAAGATCTATCAAAAATCCAAGCCAAGTAGTGCTTCAAATCAAATAAATCATCCAGAGGAAGTTTCATCGAATATATGCTATTTATGCTCCTCAACAAATGCAACGTTCAGTTGCCAAATAATGATTTCTATTCCTCTATTATGGAATTCTGGTCTTTTATTATCGCCAGATTTGGATTTCTGGTCTTTCATTATCACCAGATGTTGATTTTTGGTCTTCTATTATTATTGCCAGATGTGGATTTCTAGTCTTCTATTATCGCTAGATGTGGATTTTTGGTCTTCTATTATTGTAGGCAAATGTGGATTTCTATCTTCCATTATTGCCAGATGTAGATTTTTGGTCTGCTATTATCGCTAGATGTGGATTTTTGGTCTTCTATTATTGCCAGATGTGGATTTTCTGTCTTCTATTATTGCTGAATATGAATTTTTGATCATCTATTATTATTCTCAGATGTGGCTTTTTGGTTTTCTTTTATTGCCAAATATGGATCTCTGGTCTTCTATTATTGTTTCCAAATTTGGATTTCTAGATTTCTTCTATTATTGCCAGATAAGGATTTCTGGTCCACTATTATAGATTTATGGTCTTCTATTATTATTTCTCGATATGTGTTTCTGGTCTTCTATTATCATTGCCAGATTTGGATTTCTGTCCTATTCAAGTATTGACAGATAAAGATTTCTGATCCTTTGTTACGAATTTTTGGTCTTCTATTATCAAATAAGGATTTATGGTCCCTTATTATGGATTTCTGGTATTTTATTATTATTGCCAGATGCCAGACTTGGATTTCTAGTCTTCTTCTATTATTGCTGGTCTTCTATTATCATTACTAGATTTAGATTTCTGTTCCTCTTCTATCATTGCCAAATAAGGATTTCTGCTCCTCTATTATGAATTTCTGGTCTTTCAAATATGAATTTTTAGACTTTTTCTATCAAATAGAGTTCTGGTTTTCTGTTATTAACTATTGAACAGGTTTCTTGGTTTTTTATGAGAGAGCAAATTCTAGTATGAAAATTTTAGTTAGTATGGTTTTCAGTTATCTTGACGAGCAGAATGTTGATCTAGAGCTCAAAAGCTCAAAATACAAAAAGCAAGATAATTAGACAATTCGATTCAAACCCGCATACTTAAATTTTTTAGGTAACTTCCATTCCGATACAAGTTCATTTATAACTAATATATTGCGTACAAAATTACAGGTACAAAAATCAAGCAGATAAGAGGATCTGTTCAAAGCATATCTTTGCTAAGACTGAAGGTTTCGTGCTAGCTTACCTAAGTCCTTGGCAATCAGTGATATGACGAATGGCCACATCTAGAAGTTCTTTGATTTTCTTTTACTTTCTCTGAATAGAGTTTGCAAAATCAATTTAATCAATTTGAATTTCCATAGCACGTTGGATAGTCTTGTTGTCTCCTCATAAAGTTTGAATCATATTGTTTAATTCTTCGATCTTTTGTTTAAGAGTATAATTTTCATGCTCAAGCCTTTAAATTTTGATTTCATATTCATTGATATGTTGAGATAATTTTTCATCCTATTTCCCGCTGAAGTGTTGCACACATTCAAATTTAACTTTTCTGCTCCATTTTGAGATTGTGTCATCGCTTAAGCTCGAAGGTGGGTTTAATAAAGTAAGGAATTCTAGGCTAATCCGGGTTCGAGATCTGCTTATTCTCCTAGAAGTATGGATAGAAAGGCCAACTACGCCTTCACTTATAATAAGCTCTAACAACTTACAGTGGACTTGGTTTTCATTAACTCCACTTCAAGATCGTTTATTTGTTGATGCAATTTAGCTATTTCAGCATCAAAGTCAACTAGAGGTTTGCATTCTAAGACTGACTCAATCCTCTCTATCAAATATTGAACTCTTTCATCCTTCTCCTTCATTTCTCCTTCCAAGCTAGAAATTTGCTCTTTCAGACCTTTAAAATCACTCTTAGTTGAAAGTATTTCCTGTGCCACTTTTGCGCCTTCGAGTTATTCGAAAATAGTAACGCTGAATTGTCTTGGGAAGATTTCTTCTTCCCAATATCTACTAACAATCTATCTCTAGTCATTACGACTTGTGGGAAGGCTTCAAGAGGATCAAACATATGCACTAACTGAATTTCCTATTAAGAAAAGTGAAACAAGGATTAATATATGAGGAACAAAATTTTCTATTGATAATAAGTAGAGTTTACAAGTAGTATGGAAGGTCAATATTACATCACAACTCTGTTCCTAAACATTCAGATAACACTTAGAGTTTTGAAACTATGTTTTTAGCCCTTTCGAATGACCTAGCCGATAAAGTGAGTGTAGAATCAAAAGAATCTTCAATACCTTCTAGGTGTAAATAGGAGGGAATCAATGATAATCCCATTTCCAGACTGTAGGGCTATCACGACCATATATTAGCTTAGTATGATAGGATCGAATTTTGCTAACTAACTTGTCCTTTTCATCACTCAAAAAGTCAAAGTGAAAGCGGGAAAAACACATGTAAATTTCCTGTAAATCCTTGAGGAAACAATGTCTCACCAGTTGTGATGTTTTAAGGATTGAATATTTCTCCTTATATCCTTCTTTAACTTAATAAACTTACTCAAGAATTCCTGAGGACTAGACTGCTTGTTAAATCTGTCATCAGTACAATATGCAAAATTTAAACTAAGGATAAGATAACTAAAACAATAAGATCCATAGGTAAACCATGTTGCATTTTATAATTATACAGTCATTTGAGTTCGTACAAAATTGATTTCTTATACACTTTAGAAATTAATCTCTTCCTATTATATCTTAGTTTCTCGAGGAGAAGAGAACGAGAAGAAAGAGGAATGGGGGAAACACTAGGGAAATTCCATCACACCCCTGGATGGGGGATCAGACCCATGATCATCCAAGTATTTACGATGAAAACGTCTAAGCTAACCTCTACAATTGTCGCCTAAATATGAGAAGTCAACGAATTTACCCCTCAAGTAAGATCTATAGAGAAACTCTTCCAATGCATTCCTATCATCAATTAACATCCAAAAAAGAGTCATTAGCTTAGTGTTCTTTACCAAGAGATCTCTCGATAGTGATGTGCTCTTTTCATTCAGGAAGTGACTTCCCTTTCCTTGAAGAATCTTAATTTCGACGTACTTGCAGCAAGCTTCTCGTATTTTTTAGACAACTTGTTATAATCCTTCGTCTATCTATCCAGTTCCCAATTTAGTCATTCTACCTCCATTTGCTTCTTTTCAAGTGTTACATCGTAGTGATATTTTGATTTCTTTCTTAACTATAATAGTTAACACATTAACTATGAATTATTAAGCAATTTAAGACATCTAAATAAGGAGATCAATATCCGAGTAAGTGGAATTAAGGATGAATAAATATTTTCTTTTCCCTTGAATTTTTAGCCTTGGGAAGTATTATCCTTTTCTGGAGAGTTTGTCCGTGGAGAGTAGAAATTTCAGTAGCCTCCATACTTTAAGCTGCCAGGTCTGGTTTAGCATCTCCCGATTCATCCTTGTCATCTGATGGTCTAGTGAGACCCTTTCTGTCACCTGCACCGTTATCATCATTATTATTATCATTATCACCATCGGGACCATCATTGTCATGATCATCCCCATCTTTGTTCTTCTCATCATCCTTCTCTTCCTCATCTGACTCTATCTCCTCATCGGTTGGAGGATCATCGAAAGTCAACAGTTTTGCAGCATCAATCTCCTCCTCTTTTTTGGAGGGACCTTCTCCAAATGCTTGAGATTTATTTGACATCACTTCAAATTTATCCATGAACTATTTGTTCCATGCTGGAGGGAGAAAAAGGAAGCCAAAGTCCGAGCATTTGTGGACATTATCAACAAATGCGATAAGGAGTGCATTTTCATAAGAACTCTCACTGAGAGTATCGAGGGGTTTGCCAAGGAATTGATACACCTTTTCTTTTGCATCTCTAATTATGTTGGTTGACTTGTCTAAAAGAACTCTTTTCTTCTTTAGCATTTTTTGGAGAGATGCCTTCTTCGCTATAGGCTTATCCTCCTTCATTTCAGCCTCCCCAAGCGCTAATTCTAGAGCCTTTATCCTGTCATCTGAAATATATTTATTACTCATTTTTTAAGGAGTAAAGCTTCTGTTTCCTTCAGTGAAGTACCCAGCTTTTCCTTTTCCTTTATGGCTTCATCTCTCACTATGGTTAAATCAATAATGTAGTTATTAAGTAAGCAGTTTTGTTCCTTAAGCTTTGATGTCTCGCTAGATGATCCCGAGGTTTCCTTTTGAAATGAAAACAAATGTTTGGTGACCTAGAGCGAGTATCAAAACTTGAGTTAAGATGTTTTATGTGAAATAATAAGAGTATAAAATAGTTGAACAAGAAGGGCACATATCAATACGTATTGCTTAAGAAGGGAAAATGGATGATCTTGAGTATAAGAGGAGGGTTGTAATGGCTTGAGAGTAGCAAAAGAGGGGCATTGAATGACCAGTTGGAGAAGGTCAACAAACTTACAAATAGGAGTTGATGATTGGGACTTAGAAGGAAGTAGATCTTCTAGTGTAAAAGAAAATCCAAGATCCTCATAAACATAGTTCAGAGCTTCAGGAGAGCTAGGGAACATGATACGGAGAAGTAGATCTTGAGAATGCTTTGCTTTTGTCATCCATTAGGCTTTATTTCGGGCAATGTCATCCATTAGGTCTCAAGATTTGAATCAGTGCTAACCAATTCTTTCTCTTCAATAATAGCAGAGGACTACATGTCCCAAGACTTAGGCTTCTTATTGGGGTAGGTGCAGCAGCAGAAATATCGCTTAGTTTCCCTTTGGCAAGAGTGAATGAGCTAGAGATAACATCCCTAAGAGATTGAGGTTTGGGAGGCTGAACTGAGGTAGAAGTGTCATCTTTCTCTGACTTGTCTTTGGGAGCATCAATTATTGCTTCCTTCTCTATAGGAGCAATTATCAAAGTAGAGCCCGAATCAAGGTAATAAGCTTATTAGATGATATTATAATAGATTTCAATTAATGTAATAATATTTTACCAGGTATCCCATGCTTAACAGGGGAGTTAGATGTAAAATATTCGAGCTTGTCCATTACCAACGAGCTTTTGCCCCGAGCATTGTACTTCGCCATCGGAGGCTCTCCCAGGACCTTGTGGCAGTCCAAAATGATAGAATATTAAAGAAGCTTAGCCTAGGTTAATAGTTTGAGCCTGTTTCCCATTGTCCCCGCTGCTTGAGTTAGTGACTGTTAACTCAAAAAATGGACCAAAATATTGGATTGAGTGTGAAAGCACTTGCCCTATTTATCAAGGCATATAAAATAGGAAAAACAACACTAAATCATAGAAAAAGTAAAGTGGTAAGAGATTTTTATAGTGGTTCCATTATTAACGAAACCTACGTCCACTTTATAACTTTTATTGATCAAATGATGATACAAAGGAGTTTGGATTACAATATGATTCTTCTTTCCTAAATTAGATCAAGCCACCATTGTTAGAGAAAACCGAAAAGATCTCAATTTCCCTTTCATGGCTGTTGTGAGGGAGAAGAAGTGTGAAGAAACAATGGCAATGTTTCAGCAAAGATCAGAGCAGATCCCCTTTTCTGTTGCAGATGAGATGCTATTTATATGGGTTGGAAAGCTCTTGGGCTGAGAATTGCATTGTAAGAAGCCCGTTGTCATCATGTAGAGAGAGCTCTGGAAGTTTGGAGCCAAAATTGACCAACTTTTTGGATTAGTACCAATCCGATCCAATTAGATCGGTACCGATCCAAATCCTTAGCCGATTTTTGACTTCGATTGTTTTGGGCAAGCTTCTTACTTCATACTGATGCTCTTCGTGTAATTTCATAGCTTGTTGATTGGTTTTGATGATGATTCACCTATGGGTTATATTGAATCATATTCTGAATCAGATAAACCTCCACTTCTTAAATTTGGATACTTGGAATTTAATCGAACTTGGGTAGATAAGCTAAGTGGAGACATAGAAACGTAAAACAAGTGAATTGGAGATCCAATAAACCAACAATTTTGATCGGTAACGATCCAATTGGATCGGATTGGTACCAATGCGAAAAGTTTGCATGAAAGTGGTCCAAACTTCTTAGGTGAGCTTGTTTAAGGCATAGAGTCACGGTGCAAATGGATTGGGGCCTTACAAACTAACACTTCGGATCGGTACAATTCTAATTAGATCGGATCGGTGCCGATCCGAAAAGATAGCATATTTTTCGATCAAACTTCTAGGAGTCCTTTGTCTTGTATTTTTAGGCCTTCCAATCAAGTTTCGAGTCATTCCGGTTTAGTGTGAATGTTCTAACTCTCTATGAATTTGTTGGGTTAAAAACCCAATTAACATTTGCTCCAAAGAGTATGCTTTCTTAAAACGAGATGTGCTTTGGAATTATTTATTATTGGGTTTCTGTTTTAAGGTGTTTCATTGGTCGTATATGGCCATCTAGAAAGGTTACATATAACGTAATAGCTAATGTCCAGTCCTTAGGGTGAATTTCATTGTTCGTAATTACAAAGAGATCTCAACTTGATAACTTTAAGAATGAATAAGAACATTGAGTAGGTTGGGTAGGGAAAATTTGAGTCCATTCAGAGGAGTAAATTTGGTTCCATACCGATCCAGTTGGATTAGATCGGTACCAATCCAAGTAGTTGTACCATACCCTAGCCTACCAATCTGACCGCTTTGTTCACCCGAAAGCCACCACCGTTGATCTTTGCTTCCAGTGCCATCTGTAGCCATCCATAGAAGCTGCCACCGCCACTTTATTGTCATGATTTCTTCTGATTCAAGGTGTCACTGATCCGACCCATCAATACCTTAGTTTGGGTTGCCATGCATCAAAGGTCAGATCGCTCTTCTCCATTTTGAAAGTCGGTGATTTGGATTTTAGTGCATTATCAGTTATTGGTGATGGATATAGTAGAAGATTCGAGTTGATTATGACTTTTTGGAAGAAGTTAGCAAATCGGGTCTGAATTTTTCATGGAACAAAGCTAGGGTTCTGCCCTAGTGCTAGACATGTTTTGCTAGCCTCATCAATAGAGTCAGAATTAACTTGCACCGTATTATACAGTTGATCCCGGCACAGCGTCTTGCAGATTGATTTTGGTTTTTCTGGGAGGTGATAATGGCTTGGGGTAGCATCTTGTATGCTGCTCATGTTGTCATCACTTTCTCGAGAACTAAAATCGACTTATGTCGAGAATTCTTTACTTAATTCGGACCCATCAATCTATCATTGCTTTCTTTGAACCGGTCTTGTTGTTGCATGGTCGATGTACCTGGAATAGGAAGGGCTTTCCGTGTCGCTTTGGATAGTGGATCCATTATCGATCATTGATCGATAACGGGTAAGCATAGAAAAAAAGAAATTAATAAATGAGACGAATCACCCTTTCTGGTGCGAGTGAGCCATCTACACAGAATGGTTGGTTCACAGCGTTCAAGACACTGAACCTATTCTCACATAGATTACACATAACACACACACCCCTGGTTAATACTTGGAATCCATTCGGTGGTTGTTAGACATCAATTATCTTCTGAATTCCAAGCATCAACTATGAAAGTGTCTACATTTTAGAGATTAGGCGTACTTGACCATTTGAACACAAGCTTTCTTATATAGAATGACGTGCAAACCTTTTCAACACAAATCGGTTGAGGGGAACTCACCTGTTTCTGAAGTAGAGTCATCATCAATTCTTGTTGGATCTACCGCTTCCACAACTTCAGGTCAATTTGGCCGCTTGATTCCGGCCGGTCCCACCGTCGATCGCACCCCTCCCAACTTCAAAGTCTTTCTGGACCCTCCAAGAAAGCTTTTTCAATCCTTATATACTGGATGTTGCATAGAATTTGCTTGCAATTTGGTATCCCAGAGGACGACGTGCTTCTGCTATCAGAGGAGAATTTTCTCATAGGCCACCTTCTAGATACGTGGCTTGCCACCAATACATGTGCATGTACGGTGTAGTTCCCTCATTCAATCGCTCTTAATGACAACACTTCAAAACATATGCACTACAAGAAAATATATGTTTATCAGCATAGTCTAGTAGCATTTTCCTAATTAAGCTGCGAATATCTATACGGATCATAAAAAAACAAAAACAAAAACAAAAACTTGTGAAACGCTGCGCATAAACAAACGTGCGAGAAATAAAAAATTTCTGCGCCTCATCTATTCCACTCTTGTTCTATCTTCTATGCGTCCGTTCCTTTTTCCCATTTTAACTAAAAATTCTAACCTACCTCTCCATCGCGCTCGACAACCCCATCTCTCCAACATCCACGACTTCGCCATCAACCACGCCTAAATGTCCCCTCATTCCCAACATCCGAGACTCCACATTCACCATCGACCACGCCATCGACCACATCCATGACTCCACCACGCACCTCTATCCCTCAGCATCGACTTCTCTTCCTCTCGCGCACACATCCGCATTATTTAGTTAATTGAAAAATAAGCCCTGCATCTCGCCTCCATCGTCTTTTACAAGAGAAGATAGGGCAGTTTTTGCTGGATCTGCATATTTTGGGCATATGGTAGTTAGGTAAATTTACTAATTTTGCTAGTATTTCTTAGTTCATTGTTTCTTAGTTAGATAATTTACTGATTTTGCTACTATTTCCTAGTTTATTATTTGCTATGATTCTCCTGCTTTCGTTTTTGTTCGGTTTATTTTCTATATGATTTGTGTGAGAATGAGTTGTCTTGACCGTGTTCAATTTTATTTAACCAATGATTGTATTTAGTTTAAGTTCTATAATTGTATTTAGTTGGAATGCACCTACATATATTTATATATTACTAACAGGTGTGTTTTTGATGCTTGTACCTACTGCGTTTAGTTATATATTTAACTAATGCATATATTTGTATATTACCTACATATATTTATATATTTAACCAATGCTTGTACCTGCTGTATTTAGTTGGAATGTTTGGTTTATTAGCTGATAAAAAAAATAGTTATCCTTTTATACAAATAAAAATTGCTTACATTACAATGCAGCTACAAGTTGTATCAAAATCTATGTTCATGCTTGATTTTTTCAAAATGTAAGTTTTTACAAACAATCTATTTGCATATATAATTCAATTTGTATATGCTGCATATAATATAATTATACACAGTGCATGACATTGTATTTTGCAGTCCAAATCATACATAAGTAAACACTAAACAATAAACCACTACAAACAAATATGAAATTAGGACCAATGATAGGTGCAGCAATTCTGATAATAGGGAAATCATGTGAAAGACTAGCTGGATTGTGATGTAGGTTAACATGCTATGCAATTCTTGTTATAGTGAATTAAATATTATATTAATTAACATTTCCTAGAAATGACTTTGCATTGGATAAAATATTTAGAAACTAATTCCGCACTTGAAGACAAGACTGACCACTGCTTGTAACAACCCACACCTTACTTAACGAAGATATTGTCCCCAACTTAGTCACCTCCGCCTCATGGGCCAAGCCAAGGTGTGGGGTTTTGTTCCTCAAAAGGCCTCGACGTTGTTATGAGGTGAAGGCTTTGGTATATAAGCACCCACTTCATAGTGTTTTTCCACGATGTGGGACTATTATTCCCATTTTGAAGGGGTATTACAATCTCCCACCTTTAGAGCTCAATGTCCTCGTTGGCTCATAACACAACACCACCTAGGCATCGTGGATGTAACATGTACAAACCACAATTCCGGCTGGGTATGGCTTTGATACCAATGTAACAGCCCGCACCTTATTTAACGCAGATATTGTCCCCAACTTAGTCACCTCCGCCTCATGGGCCAAGCCAAGGTGTGGGGTTTTGTTCCTCAAAAGGCCTCGACGTGTTATGAGGTGAAGGCTTTGGTATATAAGCACCCACTTCATAGTGTTTTTTTTGCAATGTGGGACTATTATTCCCATTTTGAAGGGGTGTTACACTGCTGCTGCTAATAGATTGAATTCTAGCACTTGTTCGTGGCCAACCTGCGAATGCTTGAACCTAGAGAGTTTGTGACTATATATGAGAGCCATGACTCCTTTGGCGTTATGGATTGATTTGGCTTCTTGATCAAATGAGAGCCATGACTCCTTAGGCATTAGCTGAACAAAAAGGATATAAGTAAAAAAAACAACTGTGAAATATCCATGAGTAGGTGGAAAAACTTGTTTTTTAAATTTAATAATAAGGTTCTCACATCCAAAGGCCTATTTAACTTTATGATATATTGATATTTAATTCTATTAATAGGAGGTAGCAGATGCAACTTTAAAATATTTAAAAATATGTTTTTATATGATTAAACATGAAGCTGTAAATAATACAAAAAATTAACCATATGCATCTGTGATGGCATAATGTATAAGAATACTAAACGATATGCACCCGTGATGGCACTGCGCAATCCTTGACACGGTTTAATTTGGGCAAGGAATCCAATACTATATGTAGAAGGAAATGCTTCATTGTTATTTGGTTATTAGGTGATCATTTGAAAAGCAACAGGTCTCACTCATGATATTATCCTTAGAGAAATGAAATACATATAAAAAGAAAAATAAGGTCCCATTTGTTTTTACTTTCTTTGCTTGGTCGGAACTTCTTTTGCTTGCTGCGACTTGATAAAAATTTTGCTCAGAAAAACATTAAATTTCCATCATAAGTGGAAAATATTACTAGCAGAGGTACTAGATAATTTTAAGTTTGATAAGGGTATGAATGAAGTTTGACATGGCTTTTCAAAGCATAAAGTTGTCACTTTCAGCATCAAATGCAGACTAATCTATTTTATGCTAGGGAAATAAGGGTGTTATATAAAATTCCATTAGTAGTTTACAGACTCTAATATATATCATTATTTTTTTAAAGTTATTTTTAGCATAAGTTGACTACTTATTATGGCTGTATCAGCATTTTCCCTTAAACTAATCAAGGCATAACACAATATGCTCTTCGTTTTGGAAAAAAGGAATTAAGAAGCTTGTGATGCTCGTGTTAAAAGTTACACTATGACTATACTTTAGTTCAAGTTAGTATTTTTCTTAAGCAATATCTAATTCTATGTTAGGAAAACTAAAATACTAATGAACAGTCCGTTGATTTAGGAAAGTAATTTATAAAGGATGTTTTTTATCTTCCTTGAGATGGGCCTTAATTTTTTTTTTAAAACTACTGCAGTAAATGAAAAAAATGGAGCAAAATTTTGATATACCGCAGCGTTTTCAAAGTGCTGTAGACTAAAGCAGCAAAATGCTACAGAACAAAAATCATTCGCAATATATAGAAAATGCTTCACTAACAACTTTTCGCAGCATTTTATAAAATCTTCAGTATCCATATTTTAGCAACCTTTCAGAAACGCTACGGTATATTTGTTTTTAGCAACTTTTCAGAAACGCTGCGGTATATTAGTGCTCTTTTACTGCAGGACATAATACAGCGTTCTTCGAAACGCTGCGGATGATAATGACAGCAATTCTAAAATGCTGCAAAAGTCCCTTTTTGTTGTAGTGATGATTGGCCCCATTCTACATTCTTCCAAATGGGTGTGCCATGCTGATGTGCTTATATGTTATGTTCATGCAAACGCTCAATCGTGCCCTGAGTTTTGTTGAGTTGCAATATCTTTTACTATTCAAAAAGAGAGAGGCTAACCCTTTACTTGTTTATATCAAGGCCCATCATGGTCGAAAACTTATTCTGGATCATCCTAACAAACTTCCTTCATTTAAAAATCGGTTCTTTTTCGTTAAATGTCCAAAGGGATTGACCTGTTTATGTACCATGGAGGGTAGTCTCTTTCATCATGCTTGGAATTTCCTTTAATTGCCACAAGTCTTCTGAGAGATCGTGTATTCCTTGCAGTTCGTTTGAATATTAACAAGGATCTAGTGCTCGGCGTCGTTCTTAGTGCCATGAAAGCAGTCGATGTTCAGGAGCGCACCATTAGGTTCTTGCTCACAGATGAAAATCTTCTCCGATGTAGGCTTCTCCACCCTGGGAGATCTGTCGAATTCGTCAATGCTCCTTCCCGCTCGAGAGCCCAGACTTGTTCTATTTTATCTTCCCATGGCTTTGGTGAAAATGATGACGATGATGAGTAAGAAGAAAGTGAGCCATCCGATCGGTCAGAGAAGACCCGCGAGGAGATCCGAATTCAAGTCGAGATCGACAGTCCGCTCAAAATGCCACCGATCCCAGATGAGAAAGAAGAAGAGTTTGTTCAACGGATAGGCAAGGCTCTATTGATTTAAGGGAAGGAGGAAGGAGAGTTTAGTGAGGGGCACTCTCTAAATAAAGAAGAAATATATTGGGATATTAACACCGATGAGGGCGATGTCCTCTTAGGCTTCAAGGACTCGGAGTTGAGCCCCGAACATACTCCTATACCTCCTTGAAAGAACATATTGAAGAGGCTTCTCCCAAGAATAAACTTGCCGCCAGCTCTTTGCTGAAGGATGCAGATATTGACTTAGGAGACACGAGCGACATTTTTGTGAATATGGGTGACTTAATAGACGACTTCATTTCAGAAGGGTTGCCTTCCCAGCTTACTCTAATCATCCCTATAGGAATCAATGTCCAAACATTAGTCGGCGGTCGATTTGGTTTGTGTACTCTGCTGGAGTCATCAAACTGCAGCCCACACTTCACTAGGATCACACAATTTATATTATCGTTATTTTCTAGGCCGTCTTAGTTTATCGAATGCCTTTTTCCTAAAGCCATTTTTTCATTTGCTGCAGAAAGCATGTCTCGTTGATTTCACAATGATCTTGATCGAGCACTAGAGTCTCAACATTCGCAGAGACACTTTTCCAAGTATCATGGTCCCCAGGAGACTAACGAGGAGAGGAAGAGGAGGAAGGATAAGGAGGTGGAAGAGCATCACCGTGTTGAGAAAGATCAAGGCCATGATAGAGGAAGCAGTTATAAGAAGAGGAAGAGCCCGATTAAACGGGAAGATATGTAAAAGAGATTGAAAAGAGGCTAAGGGCAGGAACCCGCTTCACAACTTCCTACTTCAACTGTGATAACTGTTCAGGTTTCTGATGTCGTGACCTCTTCCATTCATGCTTCTACGATCGCTTCTCTCCTAATTTCTAGGCGCGCGCCTTACATTCTCCCCGCCGATCCCCCGTACCTGCAAGCTGCATTCCCAACTTGTTCTTAAGAGGAGTTGTTTTCGATAAGCCCAATATGAAGTCGGTTTATGCCGAATCTTATTCACTCCATCTCCATGCGACTCAGAGCGGTGTGGAGCAGTTTAAGGGGTGGGAAAGATTGTGTGTGCAGCTATCCACCGGTAATTGAAACAATTACCAAGAAATTCTCTCATTCGAGTCCGAAAAGGATAAATACAAGATGTAGCTTGCAGACCATGACGCTGAGATTGAGAAGCTAAAGAAAGAGAGGGATGATGCCCTTAAGAAGGAGAGCAAGAGTGCTTTTTTTATTTAAGGAACTAAAAGAATCCACCAACCGGTCCACACTCATATATAGGGATGAAATAAAGAAGTGCCATACTGATAAGGTGGGCTTGAAAGAAAAGCCAAGCATAAGAGAGACGATGGTTAAGATGGAAAGAAAACGATCACCGACCAGCCGCAAGAAAGTGCTTCTCTTCGTGAACAAGTTTCAACTTTGGATGTTGAGAAAAAGCAACTAGTGGAGAAAAACCTAGCATGGAAGCTAGCTTTTCAGAGCTTTAAGATACTTTTACAAAGAAAATGTATGGCTTGGATGCTACAATCTAGGCTTCTATGTTAATTCCATGCTACATCAGGGGAGCCTTAGTTACTTGGGTCCGTCACTCCCTCATACGCTTGCTATCATTTGGGAAGAGATCCTTGCCCGATTCCAAGGCATGGTTGGCGGTTACACTGAAGAGGTGTTGGTTCAGGCATACCTGAATGAAGAATCCATCCAAGCTTTAGCAGAGGGCTAGGAAATCTTGAAGATAGAGAGGGAACATGAAGCTATTGATGCCGTGACCGCTGTTAAGGCTGTATCCGGGCATTTCCCTTGAGGCCCTGGTGAGTCGTCCTCGCAACTTCTTGTTGAGGAGATCATTTCTACTTCTCTCATAATGTTGCAGCCATCAAAGGTAGGCAATGGCGAAGGCTTCGAATTTGCAGCGCACGAGTAGACCCCTACAGTAGGTAATTTCCTTATGTACCCCATGCTTGTAGACTTCCAACTTACGCCTGATGAAATTGCTAAGGTAACCGCTCTTTATTCTGATATTTTAGATCAACCCTCTCTTCCTGCCAAGTTACCTCCCCGTTATGATGCTGGGTCTACCACTATTCTAACTGCATCAACTATCGTCTCTTCATCTGGCTTGCAGCCTGGTTTGCACTCCGATAAAATTGCAGTGCTGCATGGTTTTGACGGCCCTTTTGTATCTCAAGAGAAAGGCTTAGCAGCTGCTGATACACGAGAGAAGGCAGATCAAGCTAGCAAACTAGACAAAGCAGAGGCCAAGTAACCAATGACCGAGCAACAGATGATAGCTGTGAAGAAGGAGAAGGTTGAAGAACAAAAGACTTCATCAAAGATCTCTCATAGATCCCGCAAGCATAAATGAAAAGGAGAATCTGCCAGTGGCCATGTTTCGGAGAGCAAGATTTCCTCAGGAGGGGACAAGCCCGAGAAGTTGCCGATCAGAGGCGGGAATGGCGACTTGGGAAGGGTGAAAATAAGTCTTGATTTGTCTTTTGTTCCTTTTGTTTTTTTGGTTGCTTTTTGTACAAGTGTAGAGTCTGCACTTTGCATTACTTCTTGCTGTTGCAATAGCGGTGTTGTTTGTATTTTCCTATTCTTAACTGATATTGTGTGGGGGGCCCAGCTGTTTGTTGTTGTACATTAAAAACATTATAAGTAATAAAACTCTTGAAATTTTGATTGCAACTTTATTTTGTCTACTTATCTATGTTTCATGTACTTATGACACTTTTTATTGGTCACTGTTTTATTTAGTCCCATAATTATTGCCAAAATTTTTTGTTTGGAGTAAACAAACCGTGAAGTGTTTGCTACTTTGGTTGAGCGTTGGTGTGTACATGCCCCCCAGTTCACGGGACTATTCACTCCGAACAATTGATGCGAGAGTAGGTGCCCATGGTGGTCATCCGGATGCCCCCGGTCGGGTCTAATACAACTCCTATCTTTGGGAATTTCTAGCTTGAGATATTCATACTTAAGTGGTCGATGATACTGGAGCAACACTAGTTACTTGGTTACTTGTTAAGTGATTTCATCGTGATTATTACATTTAAGCGATTGCGTACATGTATCACCCCTTGGAGTGCTATTTTCTTCACTTTTGAGGTGGTATGTGATTTTTTGCTATATGAGAGTTCCTTGTTTTTAGATGTAGCTTTGCTGACCCAAGTAGTAGTGTGCGGTTGATGAAATGCACATAGTGGGTTCGAGACTTATGTAGTCACAGTTTTGCAAGCCAAGAAGCGACGTGCGGCTTATGAGATGCGTGACTTAAGTAATTACATTTGCTTGGGCATGGTTCCACAATCCAAGGAGCGGTGCGTGGCTTATGAAATGGGCAGCTTTGATTTGGGCCTTCCTAGTGTTGTCGGAGCAACACCGATTTTTAGAAGGCAGGGATCGAGTTCCGTCGATCTAACGGTTTGAGTCGATTTGCTTCCGTCAACTCGTAGGTAGATGGGGCATACTTGAGCGTGGTTCCACTACCTTAAGCACCAATTGGATGGTATTGATTCGATTTGACCCCATCGACTCAGCAAGTTACTTTTGTGAATGCAATTTTATTGGTTCAAAAGGCAAAGTTATTTTATTAATAAATGTTGGGTAAGTTCTGCCTATTTACAATGCCTTCGGTATTCTGGGATGGCTTATTTGCGGGAAATAGGAAATACATAAGATAGTTTTAGATAAAATAATGACGCAGTGATCCGTTGTTCCAAGCTCAGGGGATTTGGGTTCCATCAACGGTTGTTAGCTTGAATGTGCCATCCCCTAGCTTTTGGTCGATCACATAGGGCCCTTCCCAGTTTGGTTGAATGTTCCTGGTACAGGGTAGACCCGTTTGAGGACAAGATCTCCCACTTCAAAAATATGATTATGGACTTCAGAATTGAAATATCGTACGACCCTTTTCTGGTGAGCAGCAGTCTTTAACTCTGCTTCTTCCCTCTTCTCAGCGACCATATCAAGCGACTCGAGTAGGAGCTGCTCGTTTTGCCTTTAATTGAAGTTTTGCCTTTAATTGAAGTTTTGCCTTCGATGAGAAGGAACTTCTGTCTCAACTGGGATCATTTCTTCTGAATAATATGCCTGGGCAAACAGGTAGTGCCCAGTTGCAGATTTGTGCATTGTCTTATAAGCCCATAGCACGAGTGGAAGTACATCAACCCAATTTCCTTTAGCTTTAGTTAGCCACTTCTTGATGATAAACTTGATGACCTTGTTCACTACTTCCACTTGCCCATTTCTCTGTGGATGTGCAATGGTGGAAATGCTTTTCTCGATTCGAAAGCGTTTGCAAAAGTCTTTGAACTCAATGCTCTCGAATTGAGTCTCGTTATCTACGATGATTTTTGTGGCGGTCCAAACCTGCAAATATTGTTTTTAGTGACAAAATTAATAACTTTCTTTATAGTAATAGTGGCCAACGGTTCTGCTTTGTTCCATTTGGTGAAATAGTCAATAGCAACGATAGCAAATTTGGCTCCTCCTTTGGCTATTAGTAATACACCAATCAGATCGGTTCCCTAGATCACGAATGGCTATGGGTTGACCATCTGTGTTAGCTCTGTCGAAGGAGTTCTTTCGATCTTTCTTAATCGTTGCAATTGGTCGCACCTTCTGGCATAATCTACAGCATCACGGTTTACTGTTGGCCAAAAATACCCATATCGGAGAACTTCCTATACAAAGGTTTGCCCCCCAATGTGATTTCCATAGTCGCCTTCATGAACTTCCCCGAGGATTCTTCAGGCTTCATTGTTGGTCACAAATCTGAGCAAGTGGGTAGGAATCCCCTTCGGTAGAGCATACCATCCTGTACTACAAACCATGGTGCCTTTCGAATGAGCTTTTTCCGTTGATTCTTGTCTTTGGGAGTGTTCCTCCAAGCAGGTACCCTTGATCGCTGTCATCCATGTTTTTGGCTCTTCAGTCGTTTCGAAAATCCAGTAGATATACATCCCGCTTATGCTTGGAGCGGTCAGAGTTTCAACTGGGACTAGCCCTACTGGCTGAGCTTCTCCGGAACTGGCCAGTTTGGCTAGAGAAACCGCCTTCGTGTTTTGTTCCCTCAAGATATGAGTTATGGTGTAATTTTCGATGCCATTGAGCAGTTTTTGCACTTTAGACAGATACGGGGCGAGGTTCTCTCCCCAACTTGGTAATCGCCTTTCACCTGGCTGACGACTATTTGAGAGTCGCTATAAATGTGTACGGATTTTATCCCTAGTCCCTTCACAACTTTCAGCCAGGCTATCAATGCTTCATATTCTGCTTCGTTATTTGTTGTAGGGAATTCCAAGCATAAGGCATAGCAAACTGATCATCCTTTAGGAGTTTCGAGCACGACCCCTTCCACCGAGCTGAACTTGTTAGATGCACCATCGA
Source organism: Allium fistulosum (assembly GCA_030737815.1). Taxonomy (NCBI): domain Eukaryota; kingdom Viridiplantae; phylum Streptophyta; class Magnoliopsida; order Asparagales; family Amaryllidaceae; genus Allium; species Allium fistulosum. The sequence continues at coordinate 717,149,452 of CM060905.1, read as the reverse complement.
CGAACAGCTTCCAGCTTGTCTCCACTACTGGAGTAATTTCTTCTTTGTTATCTCATATTGTATACTCGGCAATGAAGTCTGTTAGCGCCTGCCCATTGATCACCCTTCGAGGAAGGTAGGTGATTTCATATTGACTTAGTTCGATGTTCCATTTGATAAGCTATCCAGAGGTTTCAAGGCTGTACAACACTTGCTTTAAAGGTTAATCTGTTAGTACTTTAATCGGATGTGCCTGGAAGTATGGTCGTAACTTTCTAGATGCGATCAAGAGGCAATATGCTAGCTTTTCTAATTTCAGATAGTTCTTCTTTTCTCTAGTGAATCATTTACTGAAGTAATATATGGGTCGCTGGAGCTTTGCTTCTTCTCGTACGAGTGCAATACTTAATGCATGGGGCGAGACTGCTATATAAATGAACAAATCTTCTTCATCTACTGGCTTCGATAGGATTGGCGGAGTCTCCGTATGTAACAGTAGTTCTTTGAGGGTAGTCTAGCGGGCCTCATCCCATTCGAAGTTCTTCTTTCCCTTCTTTAGTGCATCAAAGAATGAAATACATTTATCGGTTTCTTTTGAGATGAACTGATTAGCGCTGCAACTTTTCCATTCCATCTTTGTAACTCTTTCTTGTTCCTTAGGACCTCTACTTCTCATTAAGGGGTAATTTGTTCGGGATTAGCTTCGATGCCTTTGGCACTTACAATGAATCATAAGAACTTCCCCGAGGCTACCCCAAAATGACACAAAAATGGGTTGAGTTTCATCCTATACTCGTGGAGTATTTCGACCATCTTGGCGAGGTTGTCCAAGTGATTCGTGGCTATGTATGATTTAACTAGCATATCATCTATATATACTTCTGATGTAGCGCATACCTCAACAGATCGCGAATGAGGTCGCGAAGAAGAAGATCGCGAGCGACGTTCCCTAGGTCGCGAACGACTTTGCCTAAGTCGCTTCCCCTCCTCCATCCTGGCTCACGAACGTGCATCGCCTCTCCTCCGTGAATCTAGCGAAGCCCTAAGTCGCGTGCGTGAAGCGTCTCTAAATCGCGAATCGTCTTCCTCCTTAGGTCGCGAGTCGTATTGCTCTGCTCTAGGTCATGGACGACCTATACTAGGTCACGAGATGATCCAGCGAGATGCTTCGTTAGGTCGTTGCCGAGCTTCGATAGGTCGCTAACTTCATTAAGTCGTGAATTTCCTTATGTCGCTGAATCCAGTTAGGTCGCCAGAAGATCTCTAGGTCGCGGATTCTCTGAAGGTCGCTGATGGAGTTTTTTTTAGGTCGTAAGTTTTTAAGTCGCATGAGTTTTGTTTTAGGTCACAATTGTTAGGTCGTTCACGACCTATGAGTTGTGTTGTAAGTGTTGTGTTGTAAGCCTATAAATAGGCGAGTTATGTCATTTGTAAAAGGTTGTTGAATTTGAATAAAAATTTCTTTTGTGTGCTTTTGTGCCACCATTAAAATTGGTAGTTGAGTGTTATCTCCTATCTCCACCTTCGGCATTCGAGTGCGCTCGAATCAACGATTGTTGAAGCCAATTCATGGAATCAAGTGCGCTTGATCAACGTCGAAGAATTGTAGATCTTCTCTCACGACATCGTGCACGATCAACGTGTCAAAGTTATCTAAAGTTCGGTATCTTCGTGATCAACGGATTTGGGCGTTTGGTATCGTTAATTCATCGATTCATATTGCTTCATCTAATCGTTTCATCGATTAGTTTGACACGAAATCTTCAATTCGTCGTCATTCGTTATTTCCGCTGCGTCATTTGGTATCGGAGCTAGAGCGCAAGGAGTTTGCGTAGATTTTTGGAGTTGTGCGAGATTTACATCATTTGGAGAAGTGGGTTATCGAGATTTTGAAGAGATTTGTTCGTTTGGAGATTTTTGAAGTTTTCAACAAGTGGGTAGTTTTGATTTGAAGATTTTTAGATCGAAGTGAAGTTTTTGTTGGAATTTGTTGAAGAGTGATCATGCCTCCAAGAAGAGCTAACCATTATCGCAACATTGATGCTTTATATGGGAGAGAAGAAGCCGATGAGATAGAGCAAAGAATTAACGAAAACTTTAATGAGAAGCTTAATGAAGAGATTGGTCAATTAGAGAGGATGATGTTGGAGATGAATCAAAATCAGAGAAGGGTTTCACCTGAATCGAGCCATGGGAGAAGTAGAGTTTCACCACATTCAAATCGAGAGAGAAGTGTTGATAGTGATCATAGAAGCGTGGATCGAGATAATGATAGAAATGTTGATGATCGAAATCGTGACAGAAATGTGAATGATCGTGATCGTAGGAATGTAGATCGAAGGGATGTTGATGGAAGGAATGGTGGTAGTAGAGATGTTGGTGGTCAGGATCGACATCGATATGCATCAGATTTTGAAGAGGAGTTTGATGGTGGTAGTGTTCATGGACGAGGACGAGGTCAAGGAAGAAATCATTCGGAATATGATCACAAATGGGAGTTTGGGATGAAAACTGAAATACCGGAATTCTAGGGAGGTATGCAGGCCAAGGAATTTCTTGATTGGCTAGCTTATGTTGAGGAAATTTTTGACTTCAAGGAGGTTTCGGAAAATCGTAAAGTGAAGTTGGTTGCTACTAGGTTCAGGGGAAGAGCTATGGCGTGGTGGTAGCAAACCAAACTTACTAGAGAGCGGATGGGGAAGTCAAAGATTGTTGCTTGGGAGAAGATGAAGAAATTGATGAAGGCTACTTTCTTACCCTACAATTACCAATCACTGATGTATCAGAGATTACAGAACCTGAGGCAAGGGACGAAGACTGTTGCTGATTATGCTGATGAGTTCTACCAGTTGATTGCTCGAAATGACATTATGGAGATAGAAGAACAATTGACCGCTAGATTTGTTGGGGGACTTAGAACACAGATCCAAGATATAGTGAACATGTTCGACCCTAGATCTGTAGCAGAAGCACATCAAAAAGCGTTGGCTTAGGAGAAACAAGGTAGACGTGGGGGAGGTGTGTTTCCAAGTTTTACGGGGCAGAACAAAGGAGCGGGTAGTAGTTCTAATATTCCTAAAGCATCGAGTAAGCCGATTGTTCATGAAGTGACCAAACCAAAAGTCAACACCAATTTCAAATGCTATAATTGCCAGGAAGTGGGTCACAAGAGCAACGAATGTTCGAAACCGAAGAAGAGAACTATGATTGCTGAAGTGGAAGATGAGGATGTAGAAGAAGATCTCAATTCACACCGTGATGAGGAGGAAGAAGAGGTGTCGGGAGACGAGGGATGTAATCTGATGCTACGGAGATCTTGTTTAACCCCGAAGCAGGAAGAAGAGTCGAGTTGGTTGAGGAGTAACATTTTTCAGTCAACGTGCACTATTTTGGGGAAGGTGTGTAAATTTGTCATTGACGCTGGGAGTTGTGATAATATCATTTCAATGGAAGCTGTGAAGAAGTTGAAGTTGAAAACGGAGAAACATCCTAGTCCTTATAAACTTGCTTGGTTGAGGAAAGGAGGAGAAGTGAAAGTAGAGAGGCGAGCTCATGTTCTATTTTTTGTTAGGAAGAAATACAAAGATGAGATTTGGTGTGACGTGGTTGACATGGATGTTTGCCATTTGCTATTGGGAAGGCCGTGGCAGTACGATCGGGAGGTACAGCATAATGGTCGAAAAAATAGCTACAGTTTCTTGTTCGAGGGCACGAAAATCACCCTAGTTCCGAAGAAGCGACAGCAGAATGAGAACAAACTGGAGGAGATTAAGGTATTGAAGACTTTGATGTCCTTGAAGGAGTTCGTGGAAGAGGTAGATGAGAGCCCTGAAGTTTTTATGTTGATTGGGCATGAAAGCAGTGAAGTTACTAAAGTTCTAGAGGAAGTGAAGCCAGTTTTGGAGGAATTCAAAGATGTGTTTCCAGAGGAGTTACCGAAGGAGTTACCACCGCTTAGAGACATAAATCATCAGATTGACTTAGTGCCAGGTGCTGCATTGCATCATAGATCGCACTATCGGATGAGTCCAAAAGAACACGAGGAGTTGAGAAGACAGGTAGAGGAATTACTGGAACAAGGGCGTGTTCAGGAGAGTTTGAGTCCTTGTGCAGTGACAGCTTTGTTGGTGCCGAAGAAGGATGGAACGTGGAGAATGTGCACAGATAGTAGAGCATTGAATAAGATTACGGTGAGATATCGATTTACTATGCCGAGACTGGATGATTTGTTGGATCAGTTGAGCGGTGCTGTTTTGTTTTCAAAGATTGACTTGAAAAGTGGATACCATCAGATTCGTATTAGACCGGGTGATGAGTGGAAGACTGCTTTTAAAACTCGGGAGGGTCTATACGAATGGTTGGTGATGCCGTTTGGCTTGTCAAATGCTCCGAGTACATTCATGAGAGTCATGAACCAGATTTTTCGACCATTTATCGGGAAGTTTGTAGTGGTATATTTTGATGACATCTTGATCTATAGTGGAAGCACTGAAGAACACCTACAGCATTTGCGGGAAGTGCTGTTGGTTTTACGACGTGAGGAATTTTATGCTGCAACAAAGAAGTGTACCTTCATGACTACAAGTATTCTATTCTTGGGCTATATTGTGTCGAAGGATGGTATTCAAGTTGATCATAGTAAAGTTGAAGCTATTCGAAATTGGCCATAGCCTAAGACAATAACAGAAGTAAGGAGTTTTCATGGTTTAGCGTCATTCTACCGAAGATTCATTCCACACTTCAGTAGCGTGATGGCACCAGTTACGGAATGTATGAAAGGGAAGAAGTTTGTTTGGACTGAAGAGGCTGATTCTGCTTTTCAGAGAATCAAGACACTCTTGACCACAATGCCCATTCTTAGATACCCGGATTTTCAGTTACTCTTTGAGCTAAATACTGATGCGTCCAAGTTTGGAATTAGGGAAACGTTGAGTCAAAGGGGTCATCCTATTGCCTACTTTAGTGAGAAACTGACGGGAGCTAAAACGAGATACAATACTTATGACTTGGAATTCTATGCTATAGTCCAAGCCATAAAGCATTGGAGACACTATCTATTTCATAAAGAATTTGTGCTATACACTGACCATGAAGCTTTGAAACATTTGCAGGGGCAGGATAAAATTTCAGCAAGGCATGCTTCGTGGGTTGCTTATTTACAACAGTTTACTTTCGTTGTGAAGCACAAATCAGGAGTTACTAACCGAGTTGCCGATGCATTGAGCCGTAGAAATCATTTGCTGACAACTATGCGAGTGGAAGTAGTGGGATTTGATTTATTGCCAGAGTTGCTTATTTCAGATTCTTATTTTGCGAAAGTGCTGGATCAGGTGCTGGAAGGGAGTTCTGATGATTTTGTGATGAAAGATTGGTTCTTGTTTAGAGGAAATCAATTGTGTATTCCAGATTGTAGCTTGAGGTTGAAGATTGTCAAAGAATTGCATGAAGAGGGTCACGTGGGCAGAGATCGTACATTGCAGTTGATTTCGCAATCATATTTTTGGCCTTCTATGAGAAAAGAAGTTGAAAGATTTGTGGAGAGATGTCATATTTGTCAAGTTTCCAAAGGGACAACGACGAATGCGGGATTGTATATGCCATTACCCGTGCCTACTAAACCATGGGTTGATATCAACATGGATTTTGTTTTGGGTTTGCCTAGAACTCAACGGGGAAATGATTCTATATATGTTATGGTAGACCGTTTCTCGAAGATGGCACATTTCATTGCTTGTAAGAAAACAACGGACGCAGTTCATGTGGCATAGTTATTCTTTAAAGAAATCTATCGTTTACATGGATTACCTGAATCTATTGTTTCTGACCGAGATACTCGATTTCTGAGTCACTTTTGGTTGAGTCTGTGGAAGATGGTTGGAACGAAGCTGAATTTTAGTAGTGCATATCATCCTCAAACAGATGGGCAAACGGAAGTGGTGAATAGATCGTTGGGAAACTTGTTGTGATGTCTTGTACAAGACAATTTGAAGAGTTGGGACTTAAAGTTGTGTCAGGAAGAGTTTGCTCATAATCATGCTGTTAACCGAAGCACTGGTTACAGTCCATTTCAGATTGTATATTCAAGCTTGCCAAAGGGGCCGTTGGATTTAGCGATAGTACCACAACCGAAGGGGATAGTTAAGCGAGCTGCTGATTTTGTTGATGGATTAACAGAATGCCATAGAATCGTTCAGGAACGTTTAGAGAAGACAAATGAGAAGTATAAACGAGCTGCAGATAAGAAGAGAAGAAGTGTGGAGTTCAAAGAGGGTGATTGGGTATATGCTGTGTTAACGAAGGATCGTTTTCCAGTGGGTGCTTATAACAAGTTGAAAGCCCGAAAGATTGGTCCAGTAGAAATTATAAAACGGATCAATGAAAATGCTTATAAGTTGAAGCTGCCAGAGGATGTGTATACTTCTGATGTGTTTAATGTTAAACATCTTATACCTTATTATGGAGATGAACAACCCAATGGGGAAGAACTTTTAAATTCGAGGACGAATTTGTTCCAACAAGGCGAGGATGATGTAGTGCATACCTCAATAGATCGCGAACGAGGTTGCGAAGAAGAAGATCGCGAGCGACGTTCCCTAGGTCGCGAACGACTTTGCCTAAGTCGCTTCCCCTCCTCTAGCCTGGCTCGCGAACGTGCATCGCCTCTCCTCCGTGAATCTAGCGAAGCCCTAAGTCGCGTGCGTGAAGCGTCTCTAAATCACGAATCGTCTTCCTCCTTAGGTCGCGAGTCGTATTGCTCTGCTCTAGGTCGTGGACGACCTATACTATGTCGCGAGATGATCCAACGAGATGCTTCGTTAGGTCGTTGCCGAGCTTCGATAGGTCGCTAACTTCATTAAGTCGTGAATTGCCTTATGTCGCTGAATCCAGTTAGGTCGCCAGAAGATCTCTAGGTCGCGGATTCTCTGAAGGTTGCTGATGGAGTTTTTTTTAGGTCGTAAGTTTTTAAGTCGCGTGAGTTTTGTTTTAGGTCGAAATTGTTAGGTCGTTCACGACCTATGAGTTGTGTTGTAAGTGTTGTGTTGTAAGCCTATAAATAGGCGAGTTATGTCATTTGTAAAAGGTTGTTGAATTTGAATAAAAATTTCTTTTGTGTGCTTTTGTGCCACCATTAAAATTGGTAGTTGAGTGTTATCTCCTATCTCCACCTTCGGCATTTGAGTGCGCTCGAATCAACGATTGTTGAAGCCAATTCACGGAATCAAGTGCGCTTGATCAACGTCGAAGAATTGTAGATCTTCTCCCACGGCATCGTGCACGATCAACGTGTCGAAGATAGCTAAAGTCCGGTATCTTCGTGGTCAACGGATTTGGGCGTTTGGTATCATTAATTCATCGATTCATATTGCTTCATCTAATCGTTTCATCGATTAGTTTGACATGAAATCTTCAATTCGTCGTCAAGTGTTATTTCTGCTGCGTCAACTTCCATGGTCTTCCCGATTTGATGATTGAACATGGCGTTCACCAGTCGCTGGTAAGTTGCTCTAGCATACTTTAGACCAAATGGCATCACTTTGTAGCAGTATAAACCCAGATCTTTGATGAAGCTGGTGTTTTCATAATCAGGTTCGTGCATCATGATCTAGTTGTATCCCGAGTAAGCAACCAAGAATGAGAGCAATTCATGTCCAACTGTCCCGTCCACAAGTTGATCGATCCTTGGTAGTGGAAAACTGTCCTTTGGGCAAGCTTTGTCTAAGTCAAAGTAGTTAATACAAGTTTTCCATTTTCCATTGTATTTCTTGACCAAGACTAGGTTGGATACCCATTCGGGATAAGTAGCATCATGGATAAAACTTTTTTCCATCAGCTTATACCCCTCCTCTTATAGTGCTTTAGACCGTTTGGGTCCTAGGCTGCACCTTTTCTGCCTTACTGGTGTATACTTTGGATCGATGTTGAGTGCGTGGCATGTTATCTCCAGCGATACCCTACATATGTCGGAATGCATCCAAGCGAATACGTCCAGGTTGGCACAAAGAAATTTTATGAATTCTTGTCGCATCTTGGTTCCAAGGTAGACCCAATTTTCAAGACCCGAGTTGGGTCATCCTTATTGACTGGGATAGGCACCGTCAATTTTTCCGATGCTACCCGATCCTTCCCTAAACTCTTCCTTCTAGGGTCCAAGGCCATGTCAAATCAAATCTGGTCACCAAGCCAGGGGTGGTTTTGTAATTGCTATGCGGAAGGTTCACAAATGCGGAAAGTTTTCTCCACATTCTTCCCCTTTTCTTTTCTTCTAAACTCACATAGCTCTACGATGTAGCATTCTCTAGCGACACTTTGGTCTCCTTTGATCACTCCAACTCCATTTTCTGTTAGAAATTTCATGGTTAGGCACCACTGAGCTAAAGAAATCCTAAAATCTGCTAAGCCAAACCGACCTAAGAAAGCATTATAGGCGGACATTACATTGATCACAAATTTTTTGATGAGGATGACTCTTCGGTCAACTTCCCCAAGTTCTATAGGCAAATCAATTGTTCCGACAGGTTGCTTAGGTTCATCGGTGAATCCATGGATCTTTGTTCGATAAGTGGATATGTCTTTCTTGTCGATCTTCATCTGATCAAGCGTGTGTCTGAACAGGATATTGATAGAGCTGCCACTATCCACCAATACTAATCAGACTGTGGCTGGTCTGATTCCTACTGACATGACCATAGGGTCAAGGGTTGGAGCTTCCTTTCCCTCGGTATATCGGTTCCAAAATATGATATCATCATTCCGGGTTCTTTGCTGCTTGGCAGGAGTTCCATCTTCAATCCCAAAGCATGAATCTATTGAGGCATGTTTCAACGAGCTGACATATCGCTATATTTCTCCCCAACTCTTTTGCACAGGATGAGGTCCTTCAGATATTGTTCCAATAATAAGTTTTTGGTTGGTTCGTCTGGATCCTTCTTCACTAGTTTCAGCTTGGTTTCCCCAGCCTTTAGGGGCTTGTGGTGCTGCAGGCTGGTCAGTATTCTATGGTTTCCTCATATACTACTGAAGCTTATTTTCTCGAATCAGCTCTCCAATCAGGTCCTTCAAATATCGACACTCATTCGTGTTGTGAACTTGTGTTTTATGGAAGTGGCAGTACTTTTCGGACTGCTTTAGCTATTCAGTCGCTTCTTTTTTAGGCGGCTTCTTGTACTCCTCTGTCCATTGCATTGTAAGGTAGATGTTTTCTAGCGTATCATTGAGCAGGGTGTAGTCTCCAGACCTCCAGCCTTCAAGCCACTTGCTATTTTCATTTGGTTTGTTGGAATTCTAGTTTTTCCTTTACCGACTTCCATGCTTCCCTATGCTTCCGACAGTGGTCCCAGGGATATTTGTGCCTTGGTTAGCTGCCATACTATTCCGGTCAGCGTTGGTTGGTTGTGGGTTAGCAGGTTTTCCTTTTAGCTCTTCTGCCTTTTCCAACCTCAAATACTAGCTCGCCTTTCAGTTAAAGTCCTTCCTGGTGGTGGGTTGTTTTATTTTGATCCATTTCCTAAATTCAGTGTCGGGTTGAATAGAGCGGACCAAGGCCATGAAGGCCATATCTTCATTTAGGTTACTTACTTCATTCACCACGGTGTTGAATTGACTCATGAGGATTTCAAAGATTCATTTCGTCCCTGGAATAGCTTAGATAAGGACATCATGTCTTTTGGTTGTGTCGTGTGAAGTCTAAACTGATCAAAGAATTTTGTTGCTAATTCAATGAAAGTGGAGATGGATTTTGGTGGGAGCCTGGTGAACCACATAGAGGAAATTCCCTCTAGGAAGATTGGAAAACATCTACATCGAATAGCATTTGAAGCATTCGCTCTGTCCATGTACCAACTGTACTTGTATAAGTGAGGTTTCGAATCTCTTGTTCCATCATAAGATGGAATTGTCGGCATAGTAAACTTTTTAGGGTACCGTTCATTCAGAATAGCATAAGTTAAAGGAGCCCGGCTTGGAGCAGATCCCCATTCATCATCTTTCCAATCCTTATTTTCTTTCAGCAAGCGCTTAAACATATCCGTGATATATGATTCCAATGTTCAAGGGTCCGTGGGTTGGCTGTCAGTGACTATGCCAATTGTTTGATTTTGCAAACGAACTTGGTAAGTAGGCTGAAGCCTGAGCTCTCCTGTCTTCAATAAGGCCATTACTTTAAAGTTCCGATGGCTTGTGATTGGTCGGGTAGGGGCAGTTTGGGCCTTCCTACCAATATTGAGTGCATTAGTATTTTCTTCCAACTTGCCATCGTCAGATTGCTCACCATCTTCAGAGTCGTAGAGATCCCCTGCTATATCTTCCCATGGGTTTTTTGCCTCTAGATTTAAGTTTGAAGTAGTTTGCTTTGCAGTTGGTGGAGTGCTTGCATTTCCTTCTATGGCTACTCTTGTAACTCCACCCACTACTCTTTTTTGCTTCCGCCTTTTGCTTCTCCTATTTAGGCTAGAAAAAGAGGAATTCACTTGCTCTGCTGCAGCTTTAGCTTCAGGTGCCGTTCTGGGAATAGTTAGTGATTGGAGCGCTAAGAGAGCATATATCTTGTCTACAAGAGCCTTCTGACTGTTTGCCATTTTCTGGTTAATTTCATCAACCGTCTGATTCAATTCTCCCTTAGTCACAACTTCATGCTTAGTGGAGGATCTTAGCACTTGATCTCCAATGTTAGCTCCAAGTTGCAATTGTTGGGGTTGTTGACTTCCACTTGCTGGGGGCGTGTTTCTTCTTTAGCATTAGTCTCTCCAATGGATCTTCCGGAGGTAGTTCTCTTTCTTCCTAGTGCTACTTATTTTCAACAGCAAATCTTATAAGAAGAGATTGAGGATCTAACTTTTAAACCTATCTGATCCAAAGTAGATAGCTAGATCCGAGCCTGATTTGGATTCTCGTGAAAGGACCAAAACGTTAACCCAAAAAATGGATAAACATCCTGGATTGAGTGTGAAAGCACCAACCCTGTTTATCAAGGAAAAAAATTGGAAAAACAACAGCAAATCGTATAAAAATTAAAGAGACAAGAGATTTTTATAGTGGTTTAGCTGTTAACGAAGCCTACGTCCACTTTATACTTTTATTGATCAGCTGCTGTTGCAAAGGAGTTTGGATTACACTATGATTCTTTTTTCCTAAGTTAGATCAAACCATCATTATTAGAAATAACTAGAAGAAATTCAGTTGCCCTTTAATGGCTAGTGTGAGGGAGACGAAGAGTGAAGAAACAATGGCAGAGTTTCAGCAGAGATCGGAGCAGATCCCCTTTTCTGTTGCAGAGAGATGGTATATATAGGGTTGGAAAGCTCTTGGACCACAAATTGCGTTGTAAGAAGCTTATTGTCATCATATAAGAGAGCTCAAGAAGTTTGGAGCCAAAATTTGCCAACTTTTGGTTCGGTACCGATCCAAATCCTTAGCCGATTTTTCACTTCAATTTGTTTGGGCAAGCTTCTTATTTCATAGTGATGCTCTTCATTTAATTTCATAGCTTATTGACTTGTTTTGATGATGATTCGCCTGGGGGTTAGATTGAACCATATTCTGAATCAGATGAACCTCCACTTCTTGACTATACTTGGAATGTAATTGAACTTTGGTAGATAAGCTTAGTAGATACATAGAAACGTAAAACAAGTGAATGAAAGATCCAATGAAGCAAAAATTTGGATCGGTACTGATCCAATTGGATCAGGTCGGTATCGATTTGACATTTTTGCGTGAAAGTGGTCCAAATTTCTTGGGTGAGCTTGGTTGAGGCATAGAGTAACAATGTAAAAGAATTGGGCCTTTACGAACTACCACTTCAGATCGGTACCGATCCAATTGGATTGTATCGGTGCCGATCTAAAAAGATAGCATATTTTTCGGTCAAACTTCCTGGAGTCCTTTGTCTTTTATTTTTAGGACTTCTAATCAAGTTCCGAGTCGTTTCGGTTTAGTCTGAATGTTCTAACTCTCTATGAATTCTGTTGGGTTAAAAACCCATTAAACTGCGACAACACGAGTTTTGGATCCTCAGGGTTTAATTTCTTAGAGGAAGGAACTGAAAAAGAGACACCTATTAGTAATGATTAATAAACAAACATGGATAAGCAAGAAAAAGAAACTTACCAGCAGCAGAAAATGTTCCTCTGAAGCATTTGACAAAGAAGAATTGAGTTTCTCATCCTCTCGTTTTGTTAATGCTCTCAAAAATCAAGCTTTTTAGGTGGGGCTGGATTCGATACAATTGATGGCCTGGTTGTTCTCCAACCTTAGCAGGACTAGCAGTATAATGGAGAATTTCAGCACTAAAAGAAGAAAATCCGGCCTCTCGGGCTAAAACATCCAAACAAGTCAAGTATGTAAAAACAATTGGCAAGAACTAGATCAATGCAATGTTCAAATGCTCCAGATATTTTAAGAGAAAGCAAGGAAAAGGAATATAGCGCATGTGCTAGATATTTATGGGAGTGAAAGCAAAGTACCCTTCTGGTGGACTATAAATATTGTCTGTGGGGCCAGCAGGAATGTCTTCAACCACAGTGAATCCAAATTGTTCAAGAATAGAGTCAACCTCAACCTGAGATGTGGTGTACGATGGATTTGAAATAATATCTTGCTAGTTAAAGGTGAAGGTTTGATCCTTTACTAGCTTTTTTAGTGGACTTCTTGCTGATTGTTGACTTTCAATTTTCTTGCTTGGTGATAGTATTCCAAACTTAAGAAATAATCATGTTCATATTATATAAAAGATTTAGTACATGCTAAGTTTATTTTTTATTATTATTGTCTATGTAATCGATTTACGATCGAAGCAACATACTATGTAATAGTCACTAGATAATAATTCTTAAGTGTCACGTGTTAGGTTTGTTAGAAAACATAAATTTTAATTCAAATAAGAATAACCCATGAAGGAGCTGCATTAAAGTTGAATGAGAATGAATATTCGACACCAATAAGCCCATACCGATAATGATGCAAAACTTGTGCTATAAAATATTAACAAGCTTCACAACCATGACTAATGCCGAAATGATAAAGATATCGACACTGATGAATAACGTCAATGTGAATTAAAAACATAATAAATTTTTAAACAATTTATAACACGTTAAAAATAATGTTGTCTAGAGGGTTGATGTCATAAAGAGCTCCGTTTGCAAGGTTAAAAATGATCATGGAAAAGTGAAGAAAAACAATAAGGCAGTTGCTATTGAACTATGCTCATAAGTGAACGTCGAAGATGAGCAGTGTTGTCCTTAATTAACGCCAAGTTTATTAACATCGCATCTCATTAGAACACATATTGTCAATGACCTCTATATTCTCAATCAAGGGTTGTCGTGCTTCAACTTAATTGATAAGATGTGAAATGGCTTCGGTGCTATTGCCGTTAGTTAGTCAACATAGAATATTATTAATATCGACTGTTACGACAATAAGAGGTTGTCACGTCTTAACGAAATAATGGGTTAGCGTTATTAAAATAGTAAGAACTTTACTGGTACCGAGTATCATGATAACATTGTAACATTATTTTAAAATTGTTATCAAGGCTATTAATGTCGCAGCGAATAACATCTATGATTTTGAGTGGGTCATCGCATTTTACTTTCATCATTTATAATGCAAAAGCTTTGTGCTAAAAACATTAATTAACGGACTAATAAGATAATGAAAGGTTTTGTTAACTTCGAGTGTCATAGTGATATCGGAAGCCATCAGTATTGGTCATCATAGTAATGTTATGAGTGTAGCCGTAGTTATTCAATAACGAGTTTGGGGTCTAATAAATCAACCTCTTCACCAATTAACCTAGAACGTACCTGGTGTAATGCGTACTTCAATTAGCGATAAAACCTGGATAAAGGTCTGCTATTAATCTAATCTAAATCCACCATCGCTGAGATCAATAATAATTAAGACTTTAAGATCGAACCCTAACTTCAATCTGAGGTCGATAAAACTCAAATTGAATCATGAGCATCATATAAAACCCCCAAATCAAACCCTAATAACAACATTACAACTTGATTGTTTGAATCGGCTTCTTAATTAAATCGATCAAGAACAAAAGTTATACCCGAACGAGAGTTGGATGCTTGAGAATTAAAAGAGTTTTAAATTTCTGATTTCTTACTTGAGCTTTTGATTACAGGTAAAAGAAGGAAGAAGGAGAGGCCTATGTATTTATAGGAAAAAGCATGCGTGCTGGAACCGTTGGATTGATTTTAAATAAATGGTTTGATCAGCAAGAGAAGACGAAAGGGTGGGAAAAGAACAATGCCGAGACTACCGACTAGAAAAGTCAATGGCTTCTCTACACTATGGGGGACAAATGTTATTACTATAATTATTGTCGAAGGAGTTCGACGTGCCATCTAACCATGGTGTCATGCCAATAAGCAATGCCAAAGTAATTGTGCTCGTACCAATAATTGCTCTTTGTTCACAACGCATGTCATCATTGTTGTCGAAGACATATGAAAAATGGTACACTAATGGCGCAAATGGTCAACATCGAAGGCATAAGGATAAATTATCATCAAAGCAATAAAGTGCCACACTTCATCAATAATAGAATATATACAATGTTGCATGTAACCAAAGAAGCGAAGGAATCAAGTACAGTCAACTTCGAAAGTCATCAATGAATATCGAAGTGACTCATAGCGCATTTCATTGATGCTAAGTTGTATCAGAATTGCTACTCACCTATTGTAATAAAGAAGCTCATCATCGATAACCATGAATGGTATCAACGTTACACTAAAGCGATACTATACTTCACAGCTCTTCGAAGATATTGCTCTACGATGATGCCAAGGATCATCAATGCGTATCGACTTTCACATAGCATACCTCATTGACATCCCGAAGGATCCCACTTGTCCGTGAATGCGGTGTTGATGACTAACATCGTTGACATCCATAAAGGATATCAACATCGCAATCATCGATAATGTACTTCATTAATATCATGCTTCTTTCTTTTGACATTCATTTGAAGTTGCTTCTTCGCCAATATCGATTTTGCCTCAAGCTGCCGCACTCCAATGGTGAATCTCAAGTAATGTTGTATTAATTGGAGTCACACTTCGACAATACTTAGGGGATGCCACTAGATGATAATGGCCGAAGTCAAGCATGTCAACACCAAGAGTGCCGAAGCCAAGATCATCGAAGACAACTACTAGACCGCATTTCTTCTTCCATAAATATGGACCTAGGGGTGCCAATTTTGGGGATGAATTTCATTCTCTTACCGCTTCTTATATTTTCAACTTTGTAAACTCTAAATCAATTTGGGGATTTTTACCGATTGTAATACTTGAACTTTGTACATATAAGGATTTGGATATCGAATAATCGCATAGCCTATTGACTTGATTTGAACTTGTGGCTAGTATATTCATTTGACTTCAAATTTAGACTTGAACATTGACAAGCATATTGACTCGAATATCACCACACATATTCATTGGCATCTTAACTTGCCTATTGACCTTGAATAATCTATGATGCCATACAGGACTTTGATGACTCGACTCAGAATTGATATGGACACATATTTCACTTCGATGACTTCGATAAGCCTCAACGGACCCTCTCTTTTAATTAACACAAATTTTTCTACACACTTTTGGGGTTAATGAATCTATTCGTTAACAAACGGTAATACTTAACTTTGACGATATGTAACCAATTGAACATATTTACCATTGTGCTTCAACAAAGTCCATACATGCTTTACCATTTAAGTTGCGTAGACAATACCAAGGGTCGAGTTCACAACTTCGATATCACCTCCATAACTTCAACTGTGCATATGAAATTAATTTAAATGAAATAATTTTTAAATGTTATAAATTATTATGGAGAATAATATAATTAATATATTTGATGTAATTTTTATTTCACTAGTATTATTTACGGGTTAAAAAAATAATTTATGAAATAATTAATTATTATTTGCCGATTTAATTATATATATACACCAAAATAATATTTATTAAATAATAAATATTTTATGATGGTTGAAATATTAATGTTATTTCATAATTAGAAGACTAACCGTATTGGTAATAGTTGAATGATTTAATATTTAGCTCGTTTAATGGACATGGTTAATAGATAAAATCTGACCTATGGGGAAATATTAGGAAGATATTTTTATATCATTGGAAGATACAAACACCCCCATAGAGGCTCCACTTAGTAAGAGAGATTTACTCCACCATTGAGTTATTTTTTACATTAATTACTTTCCATAACATTATGGAATTGGAGAAAGAATTTTTCAAAAGGCGATGTTGATGGTTCAACGTGTAATTGATCGGTATGGTCTGATAAGTAGTTTTTAATTATATAAATGTACAAATTAATTTTGTAAAAAATAGGTAAACATGATGTATTCATGATCTAGACATGAAGAATTGATGTCAAGTGATAGTTTCCCAAAATAGGCTAATGGATTAGAATACACTGTCAAAATTCATTAGTCAACCGAATCAAACTGTCAAGTAATTATTCATCTTTTCTGGCGGTGGCCATGACCAGAGCAGCATCAGGATGCATGTATCTGATCGACGTAGAAATGTATGGAGGAGGCTACGAACAGTGGTGTATAGAAGAGATAACGTGGATTTGATATATGCATGAACTATATTTTATTAACTTCAGGCCTACAAACTATATTTTATCTTCAAGTTTTTTCCTTCTCAAAATAATGAAAAGGTAGATATAAAAAGTAAAATAAAAAGATAAATAACAACAATGGGTGTTGTTCAAACTTACACGAGCGTTGCTAAATTTGTGAATCACTATATATTGCATGGAAGACGCAAGTTTACATGTGCACACCACATTTTTATAAACGTGAATATCTTATGACTATTTGCATATTGTTTTTATTATCATAAATCCAACTGCTGCCATTTCCCTAATCAAATTGCACTTCTTGAAACTTGAAAGGGACTCATAGTAGATAACCAATAGTTTTTATGCTAATTAAAACTATCGATGTCAAGCTGATAGCATAATCCATACATTAATTAGTGCATTAGTGATTATTGTATATATCAATTCTACAACAAGAATGTTACAATGAAGCAGTACAGCTCTTGAAAATATTTTTTTAGTTTGTCTGTTCATTATTAACTGACAAACATATCCAATATAATTGTTCTCTGGTCGTACTATTGTATGAAAAAGTTGCTGATTACTTATGCAGTTCTAGCTTACAATTTTCGCTATTTTTTATTTTGGTAAATTTTTCTTTCAGTTTTCAAATTTTATATCTAATGATTTATGATAATTTTCATAGCTCTTTCCATTTTATTCTTCTATATTCACGACCTTAGTCGCAAGTAGGAGTTTCCTTCGTAGGATAATTTACGATGCAAATTTAGAGGCTAAGAATTCCAAATTTACATTTCAATTGTTAATGCCATGAACTTAATATAGTAAATAATTAATCTGTATAAACTTATTATCACTACAAAAACGCTTGGAAAAGCGACAGCACCTAGCGACGGCTAAAAAATGCGGCCGTCGCTAGCCGTCGCTTATCGCGAATACATACCTGCTAGCCGAGACAGAAAAAATCACTCTCACTCTCCCCAAAATCATCTCAGTTTCGTCTCCCCCGTAAGCTGCCGCCGCCGTCCGCCACCAGGAGCCGTCGCAAACTTCCGTCGCTAATTTCAACCTCTCCAAACTTGCCGGTTTGTTCTATTTTCCATTATCTTTGTTTAATTTAGGATTAAATTAAATTAGTTGATGATTTACGGATTTGGAATTGGATGATTTAGGGGTTTGGAATTGATGAATATATGTTATTAGTTTATGATATATAGTTTATTATTTGAATTGGGTATATAATGGTAAACCTAATTTTGAAAATTAGTTGACTGTGTGTTTGAAAATGGTGATTATTGCGTATTAGGTGATGATAATTAGTGTTAATTTGGTGGTATTAATTAGTGAATTTATTGTTTACTATGTTGTTAAAAATTATGGCTAATTTAAAAACAAAAAAATAGGCCATGATTATTGAATAATATGTTTATTGATAAGTTTACGAAAATGTTTGTTATACTATTGTAAGTGCTAACTACTTATTTAGTTCACAAAATCGTTAAATAAAATTTATGTAGTTAAACAAAAGTTAAAATATGTTTTAAAAATTTAGATTTAATTAATAAATATTTAAGTAGTTAAATGAATTATAAAATAGTTTTTGCAGTTGTTAAAATAGTAACTCATAGTTCCCATTTGTGAGATAAGGCATATTTTTCGAGTTACTGGTAGTTCGCATGAATTTTGATTCATAATTAAACGAATTCTATTTGGCTACATTACTAAAAAAAATTAAGATCATTATTTCACTACAGACCACTAGTACTTCAATATTAATGTTTTTTAATTTGTGCTTTATTTATGTGAACCCCTTAGAGAATTTTTGGCCACGTCTGACAAGTGTTGTATATGATCGTTATATGGATATTCGTTTTTCCACAGAACGGACATCTATATTCATCTGATACAACATTTGTTGGATTTGTCCTAGTATTTGGACAAGTTACAAACACAATAATGTAATCATATTTTATAAATCATTTCAGTTTAAACTGTTCAGAAAATTTCGATGGCACTTACTTTTTTCCCTATGTACACGCATTTGTGTACGATACAAGGAATAAAGGGAAGTGCTGCCGAAATTTTTTAGAATCGTTTAACCTGAAATGATTTATAAAATATGATTACGTTATTGTGTTTGTAGTGGGAAGTAGGATAACCGGCCGTCAAAGTAAAAAAACAATAAACTTAAGAATTGAAAATTTGAATGCAATATTTATTTGAATTTGTTAAAATAGTAAAGGGTTATATATGAATTTTTACAAGACTTTAATATGAAGTGTGTTATTCAATCTTCTAACCTACATTTTATAAATCAGGAAATATGTTCGATTATTTTCTCAATCGTAGTTGGATGTATGAACCTCGAAAAGGTATGAAAGGATCAATAAAAGAACGTTTCTGTAACGGTGTACTAGTATTTATTAGATTTGCTCAATCTAATAATCGAAATAACGTAGACATTCGTTGTCCGTGTAGTAAGTGCAAACATCTGAAGCATTGGAAACCATATGTAGTAGAAGTACATTTGTACAAATTTGGTTTTGTGTCGAATTATTACTTATGGGATCATCATAGAGAACTTGTTCAACCTACACCGAATCCTGTAGTGTTAGAGGACGATAATACTATGACCAATCCTATAGAAAACAAGGTGCAAGATGCTGCACGATCAATGTTTCCTACCTTTGACCAAGGTGATGATGGGAACGAAAATGTTGACGAAGAGCCGACTGCGGAAGCTAAAAAATTTTATGATTTATTGGATTCTGCTAAGAGGCCATTGTGGGATGGATGTACAAGCGGAACCGAATTATTTGTAACCGCCGAATACATCACTATGAAATCGAAATTTAATCTTACAGAAGCTGCATTTACAGCAGTTGTACAAACTGCAAAACGACACATGCCACCTAATAATTTGATGTGTGATAGTCATTATAAAGTAAAAAAACTTATGTCTGCTTTTGGATTGCCGTACCAGAAGATGGATACATGTGTAAAAGGTTGCATGCTGTATTGGAAAGAAGACGCTCATCTTACTAAATGCAGAATATATAACGAGGAAACATACAAACCAAGAAAAAAGAAAGGAAAAGAAGTTCCATATAAGAGGATGCATTATTTACCCATCACTCCCAGACTTCAACGGTTATATGCATCTTTTGCTACATCATGTCATATGCGATGGCACAGTGTGAGAACACCAGAAGAAGGAACTTTGATACATCCATCTGATGGAGAAGCATGGAAACATTTCGATAAGACTTATCCTGAATTTGTGGCAGAGTGCCGTAATGTTAGGCTTGGATTATGTACGGATGGATTTTCGCCATTTTCTCAGTTTGGTAGTAAATATTAATCATGGCCTATTATTTTTACTCCTTATAATTTACCTCCATGGATGTGTATGAAAACTCCATATATGTTTCTAACGATTGTCGTCCCCGGTCCCGATGATCCGACACAAGGAATTGATGTTTATTTACAACCACTAATCGACGAGTTGAAAACACAGTGGCATGAAGGAGTTGAAACGTACGACATTTCGAGAAAAAGGAATTTTCGTATGTTTGCTTCTTTATTATGGACTATTAGTGATTTTCCCGCGTATGGCATGCTTTCAGGTTGGAGCACATCTGGACGTCTAGCTTGTTTTTATTGTATGGATGAAACACGAGCATTTGCATTGAAGTATGGGAAGAAAATTTCTTGGTTTGACTATCATCGGTGTTTTCTACATACCAATCATAAATTTAGAACGGATAAAAAGAACTTTAAAGCTAACAGAGTAGAGAGTATGCTACCACCTAAGGTTTGGACAAGTGAAGAGGTATATGAAATTGTAAAAGACTACCCAAAGATACATGAAACTGGGGTACAGGTTGAAATTCCTGGTAAATCGGACATTCATAACTGGTGCAAGCAAAGTATATTCTGGGAGTTACCGTACTGGAAAAATCTCCTACTCCGACATAACATTGATGCTATGAACAACGAAAAAAACGTGTTCGACAACGTGTTTAACACAATTTTGAATGTGAAGGGAAAAACCAAGGACGATGCGAATTCAAGACGTGATATATTACACTTCTGTAAGCGGCCCGAACTGCAATTATACGACGATAATAAGAAACCCAAAGCATGCTATGAGCTAGACAACAAGCAAGTAAAACTCGTTCTAAAGTGGGTGGAAGGACTTAGATGTCCTGATGGGATTTCTTCTAACCTCCGTAGATGTGTTGACTTTAAAAACAGCAAATTGAGTGGGATGAAATGTCACGATTGCCACATTATGATGGAGTATTTTTTTTCCCGTGATTTTCAAAGAACTACTGCTTGCAAAAATATGGAGTGTTATAACAGAATTAAGTATGTTTTATAAACAGCTTTGTTCTACGACGTTAAAGGTAGATCGTATACGTAAACTTAAAGCAGAAATCCCTATACTTCTATGCAAACTGGAGAAAATATTTCCGCCTGGATTTTTTAATGTAATGGAGCATTTACTTGTTCATCTTCCATCTAAAGCACTCCTTCGTGGTCCTGTGCAATATGGATGGATGTATCCATTTGAGAGGTAATTTAATTAATTTCGGTTTTTGTACCACCATATAAATTTAATTAATTTTGTTATAGGTACCTGAATCATTTGAAGAAAAAAATTAGACAAAAAGCACGAGTAGAAGGTTCGATTTGCAAATCGTACCTTGAAGAAGAAGCTTCATTTTTTTCTCACATTACTTTAGTAACGATGTGAACTTATCGTTCGTAAGTGTTCCCCGTAATGAAGAAACTATTGAGCAGGATTCTTCTGAAATAATGTTATCTATTTTTAGACAACATGGAAGACCTGCTGGAAAATGTGTGGAAATATGGTTAGATGATAGAGATTACCATGTGGCACACACATATGTTCTTCTAAATTATGCCGAAGTTGTACCATTTGTCAGGTACTTATGAATTTATATATATTTCAATTATACATGTATATATTAATTATAAAGGAATATAATACATATTTGCAGCATATAGGAATCACAACATCCATCTGGTGATCTCAGTAAAGAATTTGCTGGATGGTTTTCAAACTACGTTCGTGATACAGGAAACTGTGTTATTGACGAAGGATTACGACATCTTGCTATAGGACCAAAACAAAATGTCAAGACTTATCCAATATTCTTTGTCAATGGATTTAAATTCAACACGAATGATTACGGGGTTGAAAAATTAACATATAACAGTGGTGTATTTGTCAAAGGAAGTGATGATTCAGAGGAGCATATAAAAGATTTTTACGGCGTCTTAACACAAGTTTTAGAGTTGACATATTATATACAACCTACAAAGAAAGTTGTTTTATTCAAATGCAACTGGTTTAGCAATGTTCCTGGCTCTGGAATTAATGTGCACAAAGATTATAAGCTAATTGAAATAAGGCATACATCGCATTACTATAAGTATGATCCTTTTGTATTAGCTAAGCAAGCATTACAAGTTTATTTTGCTCCATATCCGTCCTTAAAAAAGATAAAGCAGACCGGTGGGATGTTTTTAAAACGAAGGTAAGATATACATTTGATGAAAATAATATTCCAGATGAAACAGCGTATCAAGCGGATCTCGAACCAAATACTGAAATAGTGATAACCGATGACATTGATGTAGGGTCGTTGACTGATGAATCGAATGTTTTAATAGATGCATTTGTAAGTACCGAAGAAAATGATATAGAGTACGAGACCGAGTCTGAACCATAATACGATGAAGACTGATCATAGATGGCATTGCTTGCTGTATAATTCTGAGCTATGTATTAACAATAATGACTATGTTATGTAATATTCTGAGCTATGTAATAATACTGATGACTATATATGATCTGTATCATTCTGAGTTACGCATTATTCTTTTTATGTACGCTTTTTTCGATGATTATGTGCAGAGTATATTTATGTGATGATTACCACTTGATTAATAATTATGTGATGATTATGCGACGATTAATGATTATGTGATATTGATTGATGATTATGTGATGCTTATGTTATCAGTACTTTTTTCTAAACTGTAACAACCCGGGATTTCGCATCAATTGATAATCGTCATTAAACGATTAATCTGTTGGCTAATTGCTTTTGGGAGTTTTGATCAGTTGAAATTCTTTTGTAAAATCATTGATTGTTATGCGGGCTTTAAAGCTTAATATTGGCCCACATTTTCATTTGTTTGTTTTTGGCTGTGATAACTATCAAAGGCAAACCCGACCCCTTCATTTTTTTGGATCGAAAACCCTAATCTAAACAAGAAAAAATGGCGGCTTTGTTAATTTTCGTTCGTTCCTCTTTGGCCAACTTAGGGCTTCGTGAAATCGAGGGTGCCGGCCATGATTATCTCGATCGAAATGCTTTGTCGATCGATGCTTCACTCCATGCTCGTTCGCGGCTGCTTCTATTGGCTTCGAAAAAAAAGGTGAGTGATTCTTTCCACTCAAATCTAATTCGAACGTATTTGCCTAATTTTTGTGTTCGTGTGAGTGTTGCTTGACTTCGTCTCGGTCGTATGATTTTGTAGTGATGCTTGAGATTGATTACTGATATTTTCAATTTGATTGTCAAGACATGTTGATTTCGTTTTTGGTTGTCTTCGGCTTTGACTTGATTTCTGTCGATGTTGATTTTTGTTCTATTTTGGCCATACGGTTCAATGCCTTGGGTAGTATTGTCAACCTTGTTCGATTTTGATAAAACTACTGTTACTTGCTTATGTCGGTTTCATGAATTTCTGATCACTTCGGCTTCGTACTTCTGGCATTTGAACTTGAATTTGTGACTTTGGCATTTTTGCTTTGATCTGTGCACGTTTGTTTTCATATATATAGGCATACATAGATTTGTATGTGTGTATGCATGTATTGCTGAATCTACACCTGGGTTGCCACTGCATACTTTATTCTTGTGCCATTTTGTTGTTCTGTCTAGATTTTGCTTGAGTTCCCTGGGTACATGTGACTTGTTTGCATTGTTCACTTGGTTGATCACCCTGCTTTGTTCTGGTCTGTCCCATTTCACTTGGTTACAGAACTTGATGGTTGGTTCTGGTCTTGTTTGTGTATTCAGTGTGACTGTGCATCCATGTTGTCCAGACCTGAATGTGCAGTCTTTGGTTGTGAAATGTGTTTGATCTTTGATGTTGTTTCACTGGTCTGGTTTGTTACTGTCTTGGTCATAACTTCAGTTGAGTCCAGTTCCATTCTAGTTCATGTATTCACTGTGCATGTCATTGCCTTGGTTCCTACTATCATGGCACTGGTCTTGATACTCGTACTACCTGGTCTGGTTCTCGGCCTATAGTGTTCATGTAGTCTAATGCATTTGGTTCTTCGTTAGTGCATATTGCCTTGAGTACATATATATAGTGATCATTTGATCTGTCCATTTGAGTCGGTGATGTTATCTTTATTCTGGCTTGTGAGATCTGATTTTACGTGCTTCCTTCACCTCTGATCTGTAGACTATCTCCATATGTATACATACATATATGTATGTATATGTGCGTGTGGTTCATTTGTTTTATTGAACTGATGTCATGTACTGTCATGCCTGTTCCATGGTGTTTTCATTTTGGGCATTTCACTTTGGTATCTTGAAATGCTTCTGGCCAGTGAGTTGTACAACTTCTGGTTGAACCATCCTTGTTGCACTTTTATTCATGCTTGAAGTCTGATATGTTGTAGTCTCTGATTCAATGTTGGTTATTATGAGTTGTTTGGTTATTCCCTGTTGCACTTTGTATCACTTCTGACTGTTGACATGTGCATTGCCTCTGCTATATGTGCACTGTGCTACGAGTCTGGTACCTTGAATTTGTCTCAGCCTTGAACCTTATGTGTAGTCTGGTTTCATATATATACTTCACTGTGTAGTTGAACTCATTCATGTATATGTTTCCAGACTTGTTTGTTCACTTATAGTCGAAGTACCCTTCGAGTTTAATCATTCATTGTAACTGTCTTGATCATTTGAGGCAGTCTGCATAATTGTTTCATATGGGATGGGGCATAGGTAAGGTTGCTTTCATGTGGTTCTATTGATGAAATGGTTCATCACTGTTTTGTGTATTAGTGCTCATCCATGCTTTGCTTGATCCAGTTTGCATACAGTGCATTATTAGCCTCGAGATTATGTTTCAGTGATGCATTGCATTTGTTGTGGTTTGATGTTGAATTCCCAGTGGCATTTGCTATTTGATGCATATGTATTTATCCACTTGTGTACATACTTGTACGTATGTATGTTTCTGATCTGTCTTTGAGTTTTGGTTCCATTGGTGGCCGCAGTTTCATTTTGTTGCAGTTGTGTTGAGTCATGCTAGACGTGACTTGACCTCTGCAGTTTCGATTTGCTGTTAGCATTTGGTGTTGTGATGATTTTATATACTGTAGTGGCGAGGCAGTGCACGCGTGGGTGTACTGCAGCCACACAGAATTGGCAATTTGAATTGTTATTTCAATTACTTGAATTGTTTTATGGGTTCAATTCAATATTTTGAAATTGTATTTGATTTGGTTTGATTGATCATTTTGTTTTGTCTAATTATCTATTTGATAATTATATTATGAGTTTCTAATTATTTATTTAATAATTAGATTTTGTTGTTAATTGTCGTTTATACAATTCTGTTGTTTTCTAAATTATCTTCATTGATAATCTTTTTATTTATCTTTGTTGATTATTTGAATTTGCTGATTTGTTGTTTAACACTGTTTAGTGTTATATCTGTCGTTATCCGATTCTCTTATTGAAGAATTGGATATACGAGATTTCTGTGACTGTCGTCTATTGATTATTTAATTATTATTGCTTCCGTGCATTAATAATTAAATTTGAATTAGACTGACCCGTGTATTATTTTCTTTTGAATTTAATACTCGGGTCAGACCGAGTTATTACATGTTGTAGATATCTTACTTTGGGTTGCTACTTGAGCTATGAAGTCTCTTCATATCTTTTGGAGTAGTCGTCGTCATTTTGTAGTAGTCAGTGTATCTGATCTAGGTTGATATGTATTCATGTATATTATTCGATAATGTACTTGTATATATAACTTCCAGAGTCGACAGTTGTAGTTGTATCATATGTATTGTATCAAGTGTATTGTAACTGCCTTCAGTTATATATATATGAGATTTGAAATTAGCTATGTTCCGCATTTAGCTTATCTGTGTCATTATTTTATATATACTTTCCAAAACTATTATGAACCATCGTAGTTCGTTTTATACTGGAATTGGGTATGTCGATGGGAGTAATAACTAGAGATGAAAATAAATATACCACTCCTATCGAGGTAACCAATACTAGTGTAAGGCCTAACTATGGATGGCCGCTCCTATCCAGCCTTATTCTTCGTAATAACAGACAGTATTTCTTTTAATACACTTTGTTATTGTGAGCATAGAGGTGGGGCGTCACAGTTGGTATTAGAGCGAGGGGTTTATGGACATAATATAAAACATAACTTAGATGGAACATGTGTTACAACTATTTGTTGATGTTTTATTTGTGCTTTGAGTCAAAACTAAAGTTTTGAAATTATGATGAAATTTTTAAATATCTTTATTTAAAATTAAAAGTGAAATTGTGTTTTGTTGATTGATTAAATTATGACTGTTTATCAAGGTGCGCAACGGAAGCAGTGACACTGTCTTCGCTGAGTACAGTTGATAACCTTTTTGATTTAAAAATCAAAATATGAAATTGAAATAAATTTCATTGTTGTTTACATAGTTGGGTTTATTTTGTTTCTTTGAAAATTTCGAATCCAATTTGAGGATTCGAAGCGATTGCTGCTATGTGGTTTTGTTGAGAATTTTGTTGTTTTGAATTATCTTCATTGAAGATATAATCTAGTGATTCCTTTGTTCATTTTGTAGTGTATGTGCAGATTTGAGTTGCACGTTACTACATTAATTTTACGTTGAACCGGTGTTTGGTTTGAACGTATTTATTTGCCGTTATTTTTATAACGGGCTTTTACACTGGTGCTAAATTTTTGAAGCACGGTGTTTTGTTGACATTTGTAATGAATGAAAATTCACTAGTATTATATTTTGATGCGAATTATTTTGATGAGATTTTGACGTTTAAAAATTACTGTCGCTTTGACTTCAGTAACCGTCAATTTTAAAGTGGATTCTCAAGCGGTTATTCCGCAATGCTGATTTTGAGATCCGATTTTACGGTGTTTTGAGAAGTGCAATTTCCTTATCGAATTTGCTACAGACGTTGCTATTTTAATCACGTATTTTAAAAATCGTTTTAAAATAAAAATTGATTCCACAATTTTTACAGTTTATGCTTTCAAAAGAATGAGGAAGCGATTTAAACGATTCAGCATAATCGAGGAATATGAACCCTTACTTTTACTGATTCGCTTAGTTCCGGACTTGTCCGTTTGAGAACGTAAAATGTTATTTATATAAATTACAAAAATGTTACAGTTTGCGCTTTCAAAAGAATGAGGAAGCTATTTAAACGATTCAACAAAATCGAGGACTATGAACCCTTACTTTTACTGATTCGCTTAATTCCGGACTTGTCCGTTTGAGAACGTAATATGTTATTTATATAAAATACAAAATTTTTACAGTTTGCGCTTTCAAAAGAATGAGGAAGCGATTTAAACGATTCAGCAAAATCGATGACTATAAACCCTTACTTTTACTGATTCGCTTAATTCCGGACTTGTCCATTTGAGAATGTAAAATGTTATTTTTACAAAATACACAATTTTGCACTTTCAAGGAAACGATGAAGAGAATCAAACGATTTAGTAAAACACATGGTATGGGACATGTGCGTTAACTATTTCGGTTAATTCCGGACTCGTTAATTGAAACATCTGCTGTTTGATGATTCTGATGATTTGTTGGGCTTTCGGGCCACTCTGCTGGACCTTCGGGTCATTTGTTGGGCTCTCGAGCCACTATGTTGGACCTTCGGGTCATATGTTGGACCTTCGGGTCATATGATGGACCTTCGGGTCAAATACCAGTACTAGACCTTCGGGTCACTCTGCGGACCTTCGGGTCATCTGATGGGCACCAAAATTTATAGTACTTGGTAGGCTTCGGCCAGATGTTGTTGCACGTGCGGCGTAGCTAAAACTCGCCATCTGATGGGATCAATCCAACCTTTTATGTTGATTTTCTAGTCATCTTAATTGATTTCTAGATATTTGTTGTTTCCAATTATCTGCAGGTAATTGGATATTTGTTGTTTCTGATTATCGTTTTTGATAATTAGATATTTGTTGATTTGAGATTTCTGATTATTGTTTTTGATAATTAGATATTTGTTGTTTTGAGATTTCTGATTATCGTTTTTGATAATTAGATATTTGTGATTTCTGATTATCGTTTTTGATAATTAGATATTTATTGTTTCTGATTATCGTTTTTGATAATTAGGTATTTGTTGTTTCTGATTATCGTTTTTGATAATTAGATATTTGTGATTTCTGATTATCGTTTTTGATAATTAGATATTTGTTGTTTCTGATTATCGTTTTTTGATAATTAGATATTTGTTGTTTCTGATTATCGTTTCTGATAATTAGATATTTGTTGTTTCTGATTATCGTTTTTGATAATTAGATATTTGTTGTTTCTGATTATCGTTTTTTTGATAATTAGATATTTGTTGTTTCTGATTATCGTTTTTGATAATTAGATATTTGTGATTTCCGATTATCGTTTTTGATAATTAGATATTTGTTGTTTCTGATTATCGTTTTTGATAATTAGATATTTGTTGTTTCTGATTATCGTTTTTGATAATTAGATATTTGTTGATTTGAGATTTCTAATTATCGTTTTTGGTGATTAGATAATTGTTGTTTTCAAATTATCTGGTTGATAACTAGATAATTACAGTTTTGCGAATTGGGATTTGTGTTTTCTAATTATCTTTGTTGATAATTAGATTTTGTTGTTTTCTAATTATCGTATCGATAATTAGATATTGCTGTATTGTGATTTCTGTATTCTAATTATCTAATTGATAATTGAATATTGTTGATAATTGTGTTTATCCAGTTTTGTTGTTTTCTGATTATCTATTGATAATTAGATTCTATTGAGAATTTGTAAATTTCATTTATGAAATTAAAAGATTCCTTTGGTGTTTGTGTTCTTGACCTTTATTTTTCTAGCTTAACCAGTTTATGTTAGAAAGATAATCGTTAGTGACGCCTTTAATTATGAAAATTGCGAGGACGCAATTTTTACAAGGAGGGGAGTCCGTAACAACCCGGGATTTCACATCAATTGATAATCGTCATTAAACGATTAATCTGTTGGCTAATTGCTTTTGGGAGTTTTGATCGGTTGAAATTCTTTTGTAAAATCATTGATTGTTATGCGGGCTTTGAAGCTTAATATTGGCCCACATTTTCATTTGTTTGTTTCTGGCTGTGATAACTATCAAAGGCAAACCCGACCCCTTCATTTTTTTGGATCGAAAACCCTAATCTAAACAAAAAAAATGGCGGCCTTGTTAATTTTCGTTCGTTCCTCTTTGGCCAACTTAGGGCTTCGTGAAATCGAGGGCGCCGGCCATGATTATCTCGATCGAAATGCTTTGTCGATCGATGCTTCACTCCGTGCTCGTTCGCGGCTGCTTCTATTGGCTTCGAAAAAAAAGGTGAGTGATTCTTTCCACTCACATCTAATTCAAACGTATTTGCCTAATTTTTGTGTTCGTGTGAGTGTTGCTTGACTTCGTCTCGGTCGTATGATTTTGTATTGATGCTTGAGATTGATTACTGATATTTTCAATTTGATTGTCAAGACATGTTGATTTCGTTTTTGGTTATCATCGGCTTTGACTTGATTTCTGTCGATGTTGATTTTTGTTCGATTTTGGCCATACGGTTCAATGCCTTGGGTAGTATTGTCAACCTTGTTCGATTTTGATAAAACTGCTATTGCTTGCTTATGTCGGTTTCGTGAATTTCTGATCACTTCGGCTTCGTACTTCTGGCATTTGAACTTGAATTTGTGACTTCGGCATTTTTGCTTTGATCTGTGCACGTTTGTTTTCATATATATAGGCATACATACATTTTTATGCGTGTATGCATGTATTATTGAATCTACACCCGGGTTTCCACTACATACTTTGTTCTTGTGCCATTTTGTTGTTCTGTCTAGATTTTGCTTGAGTTCCCTAGGTACATGTGACTTGTTTGCATTGTTCACTTGGTTGATCACCCTGCTCTGTTCTGGTCTATCCCATTTCACTTGGTTACAGAACTTGATGGTTGGTTATGGTCTTGTTTGTGTATTCAGTGTGACTGTGCATCCATGTTGTCCAGACCTGAATGTGCAGTCTTTGGTTGTGAAATGTGTTTGATCTTTGATGTTGTTTGACTGGTCTGGTTTGTTACTGTCTTGGTCATAACTTCAGTTGATTCCAGTTCCATTCTAGTTCATGTATTCACTGTGCATGTCATTGCCTTGGTTCCTGCTATCATGGCACTGGTCTTGATACTCGTACTACCTAGTCTGGTTCTCGGCCTATAGTGTTCATGTAGTCTAATGCATTTGGTTCTTCGTTAGTGCATATTGCCTTGAGTACATATATATAGTGATCATTTGATCTGTCCATTTGAGTCGGTGATGTTATCTTTATTCTGGCTTGTGAGATCTGATTTTACGTGCTTCCTTCACCTCTGATCTGTAGACTATCTCCGTATGTATACATACATATATGTATGTATATGTGCGTGTGGTTCATTTGTTTTATTGAACTGATGTCATGTACTGTCATGCCTGTTCCATGGTGTTTTCATTTTGGGCATTTCACTTTGGTATCTTGAAATGCTTCTGGCCAGTGAGTTGTACAACTTCTGGTTTAACCATCCTTGTTGCACTTTTATTCATGCTTGAAGTCTGATATGGTGTAGTCTCTGATTCAATGTTGGTTATTATGAGTTGTTTGGTTATTCCCTGTTGCACTTTGTATCACTTCTGACTGTTGACATGTGCATTGCCTCTGCTATATGTGCACTGTGCTACGAGTCTGGTACCTTGAATTTGTCTCAGCCTTGAACCTTATGTGTAGTCTGGTTTCATATATATACTTCACTGTGTAGTTGAACTCATTCATGTATATGTTTCCAGACTTGTTTGTTCACTTATAGTCGAAGTACCCTTCGAGTTTAATCATTCATTGTAACTGTCTTGATCATTTGAGGCAGTCTGCATAATTGTTTCATGTGGGATGGGGCATAGGTAAGGTTGCTTTCATGTGGTTCTATTGATGAAATGGTTCATCACTGTTTTGTGTATTAGTGCTCATCCATGCTTTGCTTGATCCAGTTTGCATACAGTGCATTATTAGCCTCGAGATTATGTTTCAGTGATGCATTGCATTTGTTGTGGTTTGATGTTGAATTCCCAGTGGCATTTGCTATTTGATGCATATGTATTTATCCACTTGTGTACATACTTGTACGTATGTATGTTTCTGAACTGTCTTTGAGTTTTGGTTCCATTGGTGGCTGCAGTTTCATTTTGTTGCAGTTGTGTTGAGTCATGCTAGACGTGACTTGACCTCTGCAGTTTCGATTTGCTATTAGCATTTGGTGTTGTGATGATTTTATATACTGTAGTGGCGAGGCAGTGCACGCGTGCGTGTACTGCAGCCACACAGAATTGGCAATTTGAATTGTTATTTCAATTACTTGAATTATTTTATAGGTTAAATTCAATATTTTGAAATTGTATTTGATTTGGTTTGACTGATCATTTTGTTGTGTCTAATTATCTATTTGATAATTAGATTATGAGTTTCTAATTATTTATTTAATAATTAGATTTTGTTTTAATTGTCGTTTAGACAATTCTATTGTTTTCTAAATTATCTTCATTGATAATCTTTTTATTTATCTTTGTTGATGATTTGAATTTGTTGATTTGTTGTTTAACACTGTTTAGTGTTATATCTATCGTTATCCGATTCTCTTATTGAAGAATTGGATATACGAGATTTCTGTGACTGTCGTCTATTGATTATTTAATTATTATTGCTTCCGTGCATTAATAACTGAGTTTGAATTAGACTAACCCGTGTATTATTTTCTTTTGAATTTAATACTCGGGTCAGACCGAGTTATTACAGGTTGTAGATATTTTGCTTTGGGTTGCTGCTTGAGCTATGAAGTCTCTTCATATCTTTTGGAGTAGTCATCGTCATTTTGTAGTAGTCAGTGTATCTGATCTAGGTTGATATGTATTCATGTATATTATTCGATAATGTACTTGTATATATAACTTCCAGAGTCGACAGTTGTAGTTGTATCATATGTATTGTATCAAATGTATTGTAACTGCCTTCAGTTATATATATATGAGATTTGATATTAGCTGTGTTCCGCATTTAGCTTATCTGTGTCATTATTTTATATATACTGTCCTAAACTATTATGAACCATCGTAGTTTGTTTTATACTGAAATTGGGTATGTCGATGGGAGTAATAACTAGAGATGAAAATAAATATACCACTCCTATCGAGGTAACCAATACTAGTGTAAGGCCTAGCTACGGATGGTCGCTCCTATCCAGCCTTATTCTTCGTAATAACAGACATTATTTCTTTTAATACACTTTGTTATTGTGCACTACACCAAAACAGTCATTTGGCAACACTTTTTTTTTTCATTTGGCGACACTTATATGGGTTGCATTTTAGTCTCGCTAATAAGTGTCGCTATCCAATATAAGTGTTACTGAAAATAAAAATTTACACTTTTAAATACGGCGACACTTATTTTCGTTTTAAGCCTTGGTTTAATTGGAGTTAATTGAAATATACTAGGGCAAAATTGTAATTAAATAACATATCACGCTTAACCCTAACCACGCTTATTCCTCCTGGCCGCATTTTCCCCAAATCGTTTCCAAGATATTTCAATTACACGTTCGATTACCAGGCATACCTCTCCTCTCTACCACCTTCAATCACTTCCATCTCTCTCCCACCCGTGGACCTCGGCGACCTCCGTCTCTCCGTTTGACCTATTCAATCGTTCCTAAATTTTTGACTGAAAACTGATGAAACGCCTAATGTTTTTCACTCTCATCGTCCAGAGCTTCTTGTAGCCAGTGTTGGGAAATTCTTGTTGGCATATATATCCTGCTTTCTAGGGGCTTAGCGTCGTGATCTTAAAGGTGGTCCTTATTTTGCAAGTATTTTATCTTTAAGAATATATCAATTCTATTTTTAATCGTTTTATTTATATATACGGCATACTCATAAATAGGTAGAGTCTGATGTCAAGGTGTTGATTTAAGCTTAATTCTAAAACTAAAATTGATTTTGTAATCTGCTGATCTATGAAATTGTTAATTAGGTTTTGTGTAAGTTATTGTTTTTATGTATTCAATTATTTAGCTCAATTATGAATCATTTACTCATGAAATTCTTGAATAATATAAATAATTTGTTGTTGTTATTGCTTGAAATTCTTCTTTGGCATGAACTTATGCAGGATTTCAGTGTACAGATCTTGTGGTAAGATATCAAGCTAAATATTTGTAGTGTTCACATTTGTAAATTATATTAATTTATAATAATTTATAATATGAAGTATATGCTCCTGCTTTAATCAGTTTGTTTATATTTGCTTAAACTGATCATGATCCATTTTGCTTGTTGTATAAAAACAATTAACAAATTCCTTGATCTAATTTGGATCTTCGATTTTAGCTCTTTTAGATGAGTTTAGAGTTTGGCAGCTTATTCAACCTCTTTGGCATAAAGTGCCAACTAAAATTTTATATCATGTTGGATTTTAACCATGTATAAGAGGTGCCTATTTTATTCCAAGGCTCCAATTCTTAATTTATGTTCGATTGAAATATTATTACGATCAATTCTTAATTTATGTTTCCTTATACTAAATTAGGATGGCATCCTTTTGTTAATCAAGAGGTTATCGAAGATTCACTGACAAAGTTTTATGTCCAATTTGTATGCACAATCTTGATACACCAATCAAAGGACTATGCTTTGAGTCTTGGTTCTCTTCCTTTTTAATGAAAAACATTATGTTACATGTCATACTTTTTATTATATAAATCACTTGATTTTGTAATATTGCTCAATAAATGTTGAAACTGTTGGTGAAATCATTTATATATCTATGCTCAATAAATGTTGAAACTGTTGGTGAATATATCAGATGCTTAGTGGCTAATATAACATAGGTTGTACTAACCATATAAATCTAGTCTAAGTCATGCTAGTTGTTTGTTAGCCAGTATAGCGTCTTGACTCTTTTAGAGATGTTACATAATTATCATTTTATTTTCTCTTCATACAAGGTGTCGTCCCCCTAACCCTTTTTTTGTATCACAGAGAAACTTTACCTGGAAACGTCGACCGCTAGCGGACTGATAGCAGTAGCAATCGCCCATGCCCTTGCCTTCTTTGTCGCAGTCTCGGTCGCGTTCAATACTTCAGGCGGTCACGTCAATCCAGCCGTCATGTTCGGTGCCTTGATCGGAGGTCGCATATCCTTCATGCGCGCTGCCTTCTATTGGGTTGCCCAGATCCTTGGTGCAGTCGTTGCCTGTTTACTCCTGCGCTTTTCCACTGCTGGCATGGTAACATTTTTTACCTGTGACTGTTTGTACAATTTTGTAATTATTGCAAAGTTTGAATGTTGAAGTGATTTATGTTAATGCAAGTATGTGTGAGGCAGGGGATGAAGTAGGGAGTGTTTGATTATTGTATGGACATGTCTTGGAGTATGGTGCAGTATTGAAGCAGGTCAGTGACTGTTGTATTGGTTTGATTTTGGCAGTGGAAGGAGTGGGTTCATGGGAGAGATTGAAAGTGCATAGGTTCTTTTTTTTGTTGCACAGGATTAAAAGTTGTTGTATGTGGAGAGATTTGTATGTATGTACGGATGATAGAGATGTTGGCAAGTATGACAGGTTGGGGAGAATGTGACGGTGGTTTTCAGGTGATTGAAGATGTAGCCGGCAGTAGAAGTTGTGGTTGAAGGCAGGAAGATGATGTTGTATGTTAACATTGTAGTGGAAGGTAGATGGCTGTTCTGTAATATGGTGGGTATTTGATGTTGTGTGCAGGTATATGTTGGTTTGACCGTGGTCTGTAGTGATGGTAAGGAGGTTGAGACATATGGAGATGTTAGTTGAATGTCAGAAGGGGTAGGGGTATGTGTAGTGGGATGCTGGTTTGAGATGGCAGGCTGTTGTATAAGTAGTGTTGTTTGTGGTGGTGAGTTGATAGGGGCTGTTGTATGAGCAATGTTGGAGTGATGTTTGTAGAGCTATTGTCGGCACTAGTATTGTTGAATAAAGGTATGTGATGTGTATGAGTGTTTGAGTGGCTATTATAAATGATGTTTTAATGTTGATTAAGTAGCAGCAGTAAGGGGATATGGTTGAGTGTTGAACAGAAATGATCGATGAAGTATGATAGTGGAAGTTGGCGGGGGAATTGTGGTTTGTAGTGTAATGATGGTGTGGTAGTTTTCACAGAGGTAATGGTTTATGTGGGGAGAGGCAGTGCAGCAAGATGATGCACAGAGTATGTTGGGTTTGTGGGAAGAGGCAGTATGTTTGAGTGGGGTTGTTTGACAGGGATAGTAGTGCTTGTATGTAATATGTTGTTGTGTTATGGTCAGAAGGAGTTTGAGGACAATGGCTGCAGTGGTCAGTGGAGATGCACTAGAGGAAGTTGATGTAGAGGAGATGTGCGGTAGAAATGCAGAAGAAATGAATGTTTGGAGAATGGTAGGGGGATGATTGTTGTAACTGTTGAGAAGGGGAGCAGACTGAAGGTGGGATGAATTTGTGGCAGAGAGTGGATAGAAGCGGATGTGCAAATGCAACAGTGGCAGTGAACTGCAGTAAGATGACAATATGCAAAAAAAGAATTTGTAAAAAAATATGAAATGTAAATACAAATGTAATTGCAAAAGAAATGGAATAATTTTTTTTTCTTTTCGAACGGAATTGTGTATTTTGGAATTGGGTTCCTATTGAATGTAGTATAATAATGCTGTTAAAGCGTTATAAGCGTTGGTAATTAAAATATACCAACGCTTATAAGCGTCAGCATAGAAAATTAAACAATGTTGGATGGTTAATTTGCCAACGTTTATAAGCGTTACTAAATAATATACACCAACGTTTATAAGCGTTACTAAATAATATACACCAACGTTTATAAGCGTTGGCGAATACAACCTTCCAACGCTTATAAGCGTTGGGAAACTAAACTCGCCAACGCTTATAAGCATTGGCAATAAATTGCGACGCCCCTACAGCGACGCTAATAAGCGTTGCTGAAACTGTTTGCGACAGTTATACTCGTTGGGAATCACCTGTTTTGGTGTAGTGGTGAGCATAGAGGTGGGGCGTCACATAAACAGTACATCTTAGTCACCTTCACTTGGAGCTATGTCTGATAGGCGCCGTTATCGACGTAGTACATCTCAGTCACCTTCACTTGGAGCAGGTCTGAGTAGCTTTGAGCCAGATCTCCGTCGAGTTGCGGAGAAAGTTTCGAAAAGTGCTGGGTATGTATCAAACTTATTTGAATTATATTATATGAAATATATTGAATATATACATCAACATTTCTACAAAGGGTTCGAGGTGGAGCCGTCCGAGTTCATTTTACAAGTATCAAAGGAAGCATACAAAAGTAGGATGTCCGGCTGTTGGCCTCAGTGGGATAACATCCCAACACATATAAAAAATGCAATATGGGTTGATCTTATGGTAAGTACAACTTTGTAATATATAATTATGCCTTATATGAAACAAAAAACAATATGCCATCATGCCTTATGATATCAGTTTTATGTATTCAGTTCTGCTCATTGTTTTTTAATTATATAATTTCTTTTACATAACACATATGATAATTCAATATGCATGCAGTTGTACGTGTGGATCCGCAGGATATGGATGTTTTTATAAATCATTGGAATAAAAAGATGCGGAAAAATTACAGAGAGACTCTTTCAAGGGCTAAGAGTTCAGGGAAAAAGCCAAGTTGGATGGGGAATGATATTTGGGCTGGATTCCAACAATATTGGGAATCTGAAGCATTCAAAGTAAGTTATATTGTCACTATATTTTTACATTTAAATGTGTTGAATTATTTTACTTAATAGTGTGTATAAATTAATAGGAATTATCGGCAAGAAACAAGGCCAATAGGAACAAAAACCCTGCTTTACATCGTGGTGGCTCGAAATCCTTCCAACAACATAGGAGGGAATTGGTAAATAAATTAACTATTCTATTCTATTCTTGTATATAATCTATTCTTGTATATACTCATGCAATTTATCAATATAATCTATTCTTGTATATATTCAGTGGGCAAAGTATGGAAGGGAGCCTACAACGGCTGAGGTTTTCAGAGTCACACATGCAGTGGAGCATACAGATGAGGATGGGAATGTTTCATATGATTGGTCGGACGACAAGGTTGCTTCTGTAATGATAAATATGTTTATTTATGTAATGAAAATATTTCATATTCATTTATTTCACAGTCAATAAGTAAATTGTATATCAATTGTGTCAAATATCTATTCATAATTGTAGGAGAGATATAATGTACAGCATGAACGAGCGATACAAGCGAGTGGACGGGAGTCGCTTACGGTTGATGAGTCTAATCGGATATGGGACTCAATCATTGAACCGGCAAGTCGAAACATGCATTACAGTTTCGGCAATATGGTATGTACTCAACGTTTACACAGTAGAAACCTGTATGCCATGAACTTTTTATTCATTTGAGTTTATTACCGATAACTTGAGTTTTCTTATTGTTATTGTATGCCATGAACTTCTTATTCGGTTGAATTATTTCACAGGCTCTTAATTTCCAAAGAGCATATAGGAGATCCATAGACGAGGAAGAGATTGCTCGGATGCAAACACAATTAGATGAGCTCAATTATTGGCGGAAGAGTCATTTGGCGACATAGATAGATGAGCGTATTGCTGCCTTCTATCAGGAGCATGGGTCAATGCCTGGGAAGGAGGTGCAGATGATGATGATGCTTAGTTGGTTTGTTTTGATGGGTACGCTTTATATATATATATATATGTACATATTATGAGGGGTTTGACATTTGGTAAATTGGATGTTGTGATTGATACTTAGTGCTTTGGTGGATTTGGTATTTTGGTTGTTGTCATTGATACTTTGGCACTTGATATGTACTGATCGTTTAATTTAGTTATGTGGGTTGGTTTGATGGATTTCATATTTGGTTATGTTGATTTTCTTATATGATTTTGTGAATATATGTTGGAATATGCAATATTTAATGATTTGGTTGTGTTGATATGGATTATATGGTATGATGGAATGGTATTATATGTGCGGAATGATGGAATTATATTATTTGGATTGATTGGGATTGAGGGTTGAAGGTGCTGCAATGTGGCAGCAAATATATTCCAGGTTTGCAACGGTTAGCGACGGCTAGCGACGGCCAAATGGTCGAATATAGCGACGGCTAGCGACGGCCAAATGGTCGAATATAGCGACGGCTAGCACGGCCAAATTGCAACGCTTTGCATCAACAACCCGGGAAACCAACAACCCCAACGGTAGCTTACACGTGGACACTTAACCGTTACAAGCCGTTGCAAAAAGAACGACGGAGCCGTCGCTTTGGCCGTCGCTTTCTTTTGTTGCAACGACATTTAGCGACGGCTAGCGACGACCGTCAACGACTAATAGCCGTCGCTAAACAGTGCTTCTTTTTGTAGTGTATAAACGTTTAATCCTCCTTTTAAACCTATTATAGAAATAAACCATGTTTTCAAATCAATATAAAATATTCATATAAGTTTCATATTCGTACATGCCTTTTTCAGAATGAACGATACAAATTCAAAATTGTATATGTGCATTTTCACAAGGTTTACATTTGGTGGTGAAGTTTAATTTATTTAAATTTGGAATTCTATATATTGGTAAAATGAATCTTATAATGAATTATAGATAAATACTACAAAGAAAATACGCTTCTCCAACTATTTTGAGGTTCAAAATTACATTTTAATGGATTACAAAATGTAGGCGGTGTATTTTTCTAACAAAATTCGAAACAAGCGCTTGTTCAAACAACGTCTGCATCTAGATAAGTACTAGACGCTTGTTCAATAGAAGTCTATGTCCCAGACGTCTGTTAAACAAGCGTTTGTATCCAATTATTGGACAAGTGCCCAATCTCCAGATGTACCTATTCAATAGACGTCGGATGACATACGTTTGTTCAACAGGTGCTTGATTATTGGGCGGTGTTAACGCTAAAAAGTGAACGCTAACACCCGGTGTGTGTAATAGAATCGTGAAAGCACCACCCGTGTGACGGGAACAGAATTTAAGCAGTAAACTGGCGGAAAAGTAGTAAAAGACAGCAATTTATAGTGGTTCGGCTTGAGATTATGCCTACGTCCACTTTGAATCTCTTTATTTCTGAATTCGGTTACAAATCGATACAAATCTCTTATCAAAACAGTACAACTTGATCAAAAGAAACAATCTTGACTACTAGCTCAATCTTCGTCGCTGAAATTCGATGAATCCATGTTGGATGTAGGGAATTATCTCTTGAAGATTGTTGTAGCGTCTTGAATGTTTGAGGATCTTTGATTGCTGGATGAATGGAGACTTCGACAGAGTAACGACGCTTGAAGAAATGATTTGGCCAAAAGTCCTCTCCATGTTGGAAGTGATGGGGTATTTATAGGAGCAGCTCTGAATTCTGGACAGAAAATTGGTTAAGTCATGAGTCGTGACCGACTTAAGGTAAGCAATAACTCGTAGCCGACTTAAGATAACTCGTGGGCGCCATACTGGGTTCTTGCGGCTCAGTTGAAGACAAGTGCTAACTCGTAGCCGACTTACCAGATAAAGGTAGTATAAGCACGGGCTCTAAGTCGTAAGACCTCATGAGTCATAGAGCCTTTAAGTCGTAAGACCTTATGAGTGGTAAGACCTCATGAGTCGTAAGACCTCATGAGTCGTAAGAGGCTTGTCTCGTTGAGTCATGAAGCTCTTAAGTCGTAGGCCTGCTAACTCGTAGGTCCCTTTAGCAATTAGGTCATTGACTCTTTTAAATCACTAAGTCGTCACATAACTTAAGTCGTACACCTCTTATCTCGTAAGACTATGAGTCGTACATCTCTTATCTCGTAAGACTATGAGTCGTACACCTCTTATCTCGTAAGACTATGAGTCGTACACCTCTTATCTCGGAAGACTATGAGTCGTACATCTCTTATCTCGTAAGACTATGAGTCGTACACCTCTTATCTCGTAAGACTATGAGTCGTACACCTCTTATCTCGGAAGACTATGAGTCGTGCATTT
This sequence comes from Allium fistulosum, assembly GCA_030737815.1. Taxonomy (NCBI): domain Eukaryota; kingdom Viridiplantae; phylum Streptophyta; class Magnoliopsida; order Asparagales; family Amaryllidaceae; genus Allium; species Allium fistulosum. Next base: position 717,109,398 of record CM060905.1, on the reverse strand, counting down.
CTTGAGTCGAAGAAACTTAAGGGTTAACATTTGCCCCTCGAAGTACACGCCTAAGTCGTAGGTCGTGTGCTTCGACTCATCTTAACTCGTGTATGCCTTTTCGTGTTCCACTGCCCAAAGGTATAAAAAGCTTGAGTCGTTCCTTCTATCCATTACCTATCTCCTGAGTCGTATCCTCCATTAATATTCCTCCGAGCTTTCTCAAGGCAATTTCTTCCTTTTCTAACAATCAACCAATTCGATTTTTGATTCTCTATTGCGTAAGTGTTTCTGCTCCCTCCTCGACCTTTAATCATCACTGATTCGTGAGTTCTCCTCCCTATACTTAATCCATCCCCTCGTGCAATGTTTTGTTGCGAATTCCACCGTACCGGTAGTTTGTGAGCCTGATTTTGCTTGATTTCATCTTTAGATGAATGGGGCGATGGAGATGGAGGATTACTATGTTTTAGATTTTCATTGATTAGATTGGCGGGGCTTTGGCGATCTGAACTTTGGATGACTCCATGGTGTGGTGGAATGAGGATGAGGATCATAGTTTGATTGAGAGGTTATCGGGTTTGGTGGATAATGGGTTAGGAGAAAAGTCAATGGGTTCAAACGAGTGAGATGCTAGCATGGCCACGTTTTAGCAGCTTTGTACGACCCACGACTCGAACCTCCTACGACATAGTTCTTGAGTCTTAAACGACTTAGCCTCTTACGACATAGTTCTTGAGTCGTAGACGACTTATGACTTGGGATTGTACACCGCTTTGAACTGAAGCCCTTTTTTTTCGCACGACCTAAGACATGAAGTACTGCTGACTTGCCTTGTAACCCTTAGGCCGTGGACGAGTTAATACATGAGTCGTTGGCGACTCATGACTTAGGCTTTGAATGAACTTTGAACTGCTGCATTTTGAACTATGAACTGCTGAACTATGAACCGCTGCATTTTCCCACAGATCACTCTAACTTGCAAACTAATAACCTGTCTAATACAATATCCACAGAAAATTGGGATGAATATACTGTCACCGACTGCCCACATCAAATGACAGATTAGTTAATAACAGATAATCAACATAAATAGATTGTGTGAATGAAGTGCTTTAAATCAACAAGTTCAAGCAAAGTATTAAAGCAACATTGAAATAGTCAACTGAAAATGTCCGGTTTGCACTTAATACCGTACCTGAACTTTTAAATTAACAAGTCCTGAAATTTGATAATCGATCAGTTACCGACTAGCTTAATTCCAGTTTTATTCATTTGTTATCTTTATTAGTTTTGCCCAACACTTCACACTATTTAGGAAACGTGCACCTTCATATTTGAATATCCAGTTGCTTGTGTAGAATGGCTTCTCAACAAGGAGATGTAACAGTTCAGACCGGGGAGTCCATTCTCATTCCAACTCCTTTAGTCAATCCCCCAGAGAGAGCCTCTTCCACTTTATTGTACAAAACTTTTCGGCAATTGTGTACTCAATTTGGCATTGCTGAGGATGACGCTATCCTTCCTGAGAAGAACAACACTGCTGATGTAGCACCTCCTGGCTTTGTGGCGGTCAACCGACAAATGTGCTCGAGCGGAGCCATTCCTCCTTTCAACAATTTCTTCAACATCTTCTCCGCCAACTGGCAATCGCTCCATTCCAATTACACCCCAATGGTTATGCTGTTCTAATGGGGCTATGCGTACTATTCGGCAGAACGCTTGACCGTCTCCCCAGCGTTGACGAAATCTGTTATCTATGCTCTTTTGTCAGAATCAAAGATCATCCTTCGATCATTGTTATAAGAAGTGCCAGGAATCGCAAATTGGTTGTCGGCCTCCCTGATACTGCTCATGGGTTTTTGACTCAGTATTTTTACGTTCGCTGTCCCCCTGGGTTTTACGCCGTGTGGAGAGAAGGAAGTAAGAATGCCTATCCTTTCTTCCCCTTATTCTCTGAGTATTTTGCAGTCCGAATCACTAAGTGTTAACTTTGCTTTCTCATTTCAGCACTCCTCTCTCCCTCTAGGGACCCTAGTCATAAGCAAACTCTGGAAAGACTCATGGTTGTTCCAGGTGAAGAACGGGATGCGAAATTTCTGTTGAAAGATGAGTTTCTTCACCAGTTTGGACTTTTACATCCTTCTAGATCAACCCAGATCCATGAAATCTCTAACTCTGATGCGGAAACGTTAGTTGCTTCGGACTCTCGAGCAGAGACCTCAAATGCCCCAGCTTCTATAGAAGAAATTGCATCGGAAGCACCCGTTGTTGAAGTTGCTTTGATAAAATGTTCCGCATTCACCGATGTTGTAGGGTCAGTTAGCAAGTCGGCACTTGCCCCAATTATTGAGGAAGAAGAAAATCCTCGAGTTTCTGAAAAGTCAATTGATATGGAGGTTGAAAAGGAGAAGCCTGCTGAGCTCCAGGGTGATGACACTTTTGATGGCTTGAGCGATATCATGATAACTTCTCAAGAGCTTTTCGGGGATAATAATCCAAAAGTGACTTCTCCCGTTGTTGAAGCGACTTCCACCCTAAAACAAACCCTGACGCCTACTACGCCAGTCGTCTCTATCTCCACACTAAAGCGTGGTCTGTAGTTTGACGCATGTAGCTTGCACGCCGCACACACTTAGGATTTTTCAGCACTTATAAGCATTTATCCTCTTTTTCTGGAAATTTCTAAACTTTACTTCTTTTCCGTTTTTCAGATTCTCCGATGGGACGTTCCGGCTCATACTACGACAACTTTCGGCGCTACGGAGGGCGTGATTCTTACGATTATGGACGTTATCTTCCCTCCCGCAAAGAATCTGACGAAGAGCGTGCAGCTAGAAAAGCTCAAGAAAGGCGTGCTTACGAAGAGCAGCAAAGAAGGAGAGACGATGACTCTCATAAAAGAAAATATCATGATGACAAAGGGAAGAAGCATGTTGCCGATGACCCAAGTAAACGGGTTAAACTTGACGAGAAGGACGCGTCTGAAATTTCTGAAAAAACTGACGCTCCTATCCCTTCTGATATTCCGGCCAGCTCTCCTCCTCTAAAGAAGTCTGATATTCAAACAATCATTAACAGGCCACAATATCAAGTTAAAGACGGCCCTCCAATGCTTCAGAGCCGATTTCCAAATTAGTGCCTAAAAGGAGTGCGCTTTGATTTGGATTTGATTCCGATTGATAAGCAAGACATGCTTAAAGGTCTTGACGCGGTCAGGCTTAATATCGAGAGGATGTCGCAATGGCAGAAACTTGTCGACGAACTCCAAAGGGTTAATCACATTAATCTTGAGGCGATGATGACTATGGAGAATGATAAATCAGAATGGGACAAGTGGTGTAAGCAGCATGATGCGAAGATGATGAGTATCGCAGACGACAACGCAAAGCTTGCATCTGAAGTCAAGCAACTTAAGGAAGATCTCGCCTCGTCTTCTGCATCGCACACTCAAAAGGAAGAAGTCTTTCATAAGCAAGTGCGGGATGCACATGCTGCGCAAAGGGACGCCGAAATGAAGCTTGCAGCTGAGCAGCACATTATTGAGAAATATCGCACAGAAAATACTGAGCTGCGGGGAACAATTGCGTCCCAACATGCAGAGATTGAGATGCTGAAAGCTAAGCTTCTTAAAGTTGAGAAGGAGCGTGATGACGCGGTCGCTGGACAAGTTGCGGCCGAAGAGTCTCACGACTCCACTAAAGCTAGCATTGATTCTACTCTATTTGACTTCTACATGCACAGCGTTTTGGGCTGCGGCAGCCTTTCATTCTTGGGTCCCAAATATGAGATTACACTTGCTGAAGTTTGGGAGACCATACTTGATACATTTGCCGGTTATGCGGAAGCAGACCTTGTAGCGCTTTATCTAGACGATGAAGCACGTGATGCGCTTATTAGAGGCAAAGAGCAACTTGCCGAAGCTAGAGCCGGGACAGTGGTAGAGGAACATCCAGAAAAGACAACATCACTACCTGCCCCTGTCCATACTTCAACTTTGACTGATGTTGATATCATCGGTTCTAGCTCTCAATCTCCACTTGCTGCAAAAGATGCTGAATCTAAACTCGATACTTCCGAGACTCCTCTTTCTCAAATTGAAGAGAAAAGCCAGGAAGAAACTGAGGCTGATAAATATGAAATTGACCTTGCGAAGCCAACTCCTCCAGGTAACTTTGGCGAAGTCCCGGGTCTAATGAACCAGTTATTTGATTTAACCGAGTTTGATGACCTTCTTACTTGTTACTTGAACTTTGGTGAACCGATACCATTTTCGGAAGATGTTGATTTTAACTTCTTTTCTTCTACAGCGGAGGCACCAAACACTGCACAAGTTTCCACTCCTTTAGTTGCCGTCCCTCCATCTTTACAGGTTACTCCTCCTTCTGCTTCCCAGCCGGGGTCACAGGCAGAGCAAATCGAAGCCCTTCAAGGCCTGGATGACCCGGCAGCTTCGCAGGAACAGAAGGCGGAGGACCTTGAAGACGTCGAGAAGACCCCGGAGCAGTCCCTTGATGATGACACAAAGCTTTCAACACTGCTTGCTACTCCGGGGAGCGAATCTTCTTCAAAGAGGAAGGGGAAGCGTGGCATAAGGAAGAAGAAGAGAAGTGATTCAACTGGGGACGAAGCAGAAGTTGATCCAGCTGCGCCTTTTCCTCCTTCTGCCCCGACCCGTCCACAACGGCTCCAAAAACTAATCATTAGGCCGGGGAAAGGCTCCAAAGGTGGCGAGAAGAAGGAATAACAAGCTAGATTTTCTACTCCTTACTTTTGCTTTTGGCATGTATCGACCGGGGATTGTGCGGGTACCGGTCCCTGCTTTTTGAGATATCTGCACATGTAAAGAATTTTCATAGTACTAAATAAAACAATTATTTTACTTGTACAAACTCTTGTGTATGTGAGAACGCATCTGTTTCTCTTTTTTAGTGTAGGATAAAACAATTATTTTACTTGTACAAACTCTTGTGTATGTGAGAACGCATCTGTTTCTCTTTTTTAGTGTAGGATAAACGATTCCTTTTACTTGTACAAACTTTTTGTCTGTGTTTGGGAATGCATTTATTCCACATCTATTTTTCGTGATATTGCAACGAACTTGTGGCATGTTGCTTTTATTAATATAATTGAATTGTATAGTATTGCCCCCATGCCGTAAGTACATTGCAATATTCCTAGCTTTTTCAAGACTAATACTCTTATTTCAGAGGATAATTATTCCGCTTTTAAGGGGAGAATTATTCTGCTTTTAATAGAGTATATCCAGTCTTTAGAAGAATTTTTATTTTCTCTTTCTGAAGAACGCTTCAACTTTTGGGGATAATCACTTTTATTTATTAAGAAGTGAATTTCCCTATGAAGTGAAATGAACTTTTTTGAAAGAATTTTGTAGCATTTCAACTTTTTTAGGAGGAACTTTTTGAGATGAACAAGTTAATCCTTCCTTTGAGAGTTGAACTGTGCTTCTGGACAATGCTTTTTGTTCGAGTATTTTATTTTGGGACATGCCTCCGGAGAGGGCTCCTCTTAAAGAGTTGTGCCTCCGAAGAGGTCTTGTGCCTTCGAAAAGGGCTTGTGCCTCTGAAGAGGGCTTGTGCCTCCAAAGAGGGCTTGCGGTGCCTTGGGAAAGGGCTTTTGCCTCCGAAGAGGTCATGTGCCTCCGAAAAGGGCTTGTGGTGCCTTGGGAAAGGGCTTTTGCCTCCGAAGAGGTCATGTGCCTCCGAAGAGGTCATGTGCCTCCGAAAAGGGCTTGTGGTGCCTTGGGAAAGGGCTTTTGCCTCCGAAGAGGTCATGTGCCTCCGAAGAGGGCTTGTGGTGCCTTGGGAAAGGGCTTTTGCCTCCGAAGAGGTCATGTGCCTCCGAAGAGGGCTTTTTGATTGCCTGGAAGTTACTTTCTCATGGTTGAGTGGATCCACGGGATGGACGCAAGTTGCTTGATTGGATGCTCGTTTGCACAAACGATCGCAATTAAGTAACAAGGGCCCTGTTCCTTCAGCTTGGGAAGGTGCCCCTCCGGTGGTTCCACCAATCTTTTTTGATTGAGAGAAGTACTTTCATTTTTTGGCGTGCCTCGTCAGAGGGCTTTGTTGAACTTTGAGAAGGAGCGTTGGGTGGTTGGTGCGCCAGGAAGGTTGCGTCTCAGGGGCAAGTAGATCCACGGGACGGGCGCAAGCTGCCTGATCGGATGCATCACGATCTGTCAGCAAGGACCCTGTTCCTTCTGCTTGGGAAGGTGTCCCTTCGGTGGTTCTTACTGGCCCTTTTATTGAGAAGCATACCTCCTTTTGACTGCTCCTTTGTTTGCTTGGCAATGTTCTCTCATCATCTGCTCATTAGCGATCTTTTGTTATTGTTTCCAAGCGCATCTTCTTTCCTTACATTGCTATGTTTGAAGAAATGGACTTCACTGTTGAACGATTTCACGGGACAAACGCAAGTTATTTAGTTGGATGTTTGTTTATATCGACAATCTCAACCAATTAACAAAGGTTTGTCACAGTGGAGTCGCCAACTTTTTATGTGAAGTTCACTTTGTATAGGATTTGTATTTGGAATTTCTTGTCGCTTGGTATTTGCATAACAGGTGATTTATAGAGGTCGCTTGATTTTGTGACGAGTAAGCATTGTTTTGATGTCCTGCAATTTTGAATCGACATTTTAGCAATACATTTAAAGTATTTACATATCGAAATAAAACAGGCATTATGAAATAGTAAAGAACACAAGATTTATAGTGGTTCGGCCAAGAATCGGGCCTACATCCACTTTATAGCTTTCATTCATTCACACTGATTTACAATATTTTACAATACAACTGATACATTCATCATTATTTCACAATTTTGAACAAAGCTTTTTCTTTCAAGTAAAATAAGGATGTAAGTGGTTGCTGTTCCGGGCTCTTGGAATTGGATCTCCTTCGACAGATATGAGTTTGAAAGTGCCATCAAGAAGTTTACTGCCAATGGCATATGGTCCCTCCCAGTTTGGTCCAAACACACCAGTTGCCGTCATGATCCTTTTCAAAACTAAGTCCCCGACCTCAAAGCTGCGTTGGCGAACTTTAGAGTTGAAGTGCCTGGCTATCCTTTGCTGATAAGCTGAAACTCTGAGCCTAGCTTCTTCTCTTTTCTCATCAAGAAAATCAAGTGCTTCAAGTTGCAACTTTTCATTTTCAGCTTCGTTGAAATGAACTCTTCTATGCGAAGGAACTTCTACTTCCACTGGAATCATTGCCTCTGATCCGTATGCCAGTGAAAATGGAGTGTGCCCGGTTGCAGTTTTGTGAGTAGTCCTTTATGCCCATAGTGCTAATGGAAGCTTATCAACCCAACCACCTTTTGCTCTTTCGAGTTGCTTTTTGATGGTTGACTTGATGATTTTATTCACCGCTTTCACTTGCCCGTTTGCCTGCGGATGAGCCACTGCTGAGAAGCTTTTCCGAATTCTGAATCGTTTGCAGAAATCCTGGAACTCTTCACTTTCAAACTGAGTACCGTTGTCTGTGATTATTTTCTGTGGCACACCATATCTGCAAATGATATTCTTCGTTACAAAATTTATCATCTTTTTAGAAGTAATGGTGGCCAAAGGTTCAGCCTCAGCCCACTTGGTGAAATAATCAACGGCTACGATAGCATATTTGATTCCTGATTTGGCAATTGGTAATGGTCCGATTAGATCTATACCCCAAATGGCGAATGGCCATGGGCTGACCATCTGTGAGAGTTCGGTGGAAGGTGCTCTTGGGATTTTCGCAAATCTCTAGCACTTGTCGCACTTTCTAGAGTAGATAGCAGCATCTCAGTTAATGTCAGGCCAGAAATACCCATATCGGAGAACTTTCTTGGCTAAAGTTTGACCAGCTGAATGATCTCCACATTCTCCTCCGTGTACCTCGGCTAGAATTGTCTTGGCTTCTTCCTTAGTTACACATCGGAGCAGAGGCATTGAAAATCCCCGTCTGTATAATCGGCCATCTTGAATTATATATCTCGATGCTTTTCTCAATAATTTTCGACGTTCCTTAGAATTTTCTGGCAGGGAACCATTGAGTAAGTATTCTTTGATTGGAGTCATCCATGATTCATGCTCTTGAGACGTAGTCATAATCCAATCAACATCCATTTCATCAATGCTTGGAGCTGACAGAACTTCTACAGGAACTAATCCCAGTAATTGAGCTTCTCCAGAGCTTGAGTACTTTGCTAGAGAATCTGCTTTCATGTTCTCTACTCGAGGAATATGACTTATCGTGTAGTGATTGAAATCTTCGAGTAATTCACATGCCTTTGACAAATATGCGGGCAGATTTCCACCTTTAGCCTGAAACTCTTTCTTTACTTGGCAAACGATGAGTTGAGAATCGCTGAAAATTTGCAACACTTTGATGTTTAGTTCCTTGGCAATTTTTAAACCGGCGATAAGTGCTTCATATTCTGCTTCATTGTTTGTTGAAGGAAATTCCAGTCTCAATGCATAACACAATGATCGTCCTTCGGGGGTTTCAAGCACAACCCCTGCCCTAGAACAGTAATCATTTCTTGATCCATCAACATACAACTTCCACTGGATTGGAATGCCGTTAGTTGTTTCGTTTTCACTATCGCCTTTGTCGGTAGATTCTGCGATGAAATCTGCTAAAGCTTGTCCATTGATTGCTCTTCGGGGGTGATAAGTGATGTCATACTGGCTAAGTTCAATGTTCCATTTCAAAAGACGACCCGAAGTTTCAGGACGAAACAGGACTTGCTTTAGCGGTTGATCAGTAAGAACTTTGATGGGATGAGCTTGAAAATATGGCCTCAATTTCCTGGAAGAAATTAGCAAACAATAGGCGAGCTTTTCTATCTTCGAATAATTCATCTCTGCCCCAGTGAACCGTTTACTGATGTAATAGACTGGACGCTGTATTTTCATATCTTCCCGTACAAGTGCTGCGCTGAGGGCGTGAGATGAAATTGCTAAATAGATGAAAAGATCTTCACCGTCAATAGGCTTGGAAAGAACCGGAGGTGTTTCCATGTGATGAATTAGTTCATCGAAAGCATTCTGGCATTCTGGAGTCCACTCAAAATTTTTCTTTCCTTTCTTTAGAGCGTCAAAGAAGGGAATACATTTGTCTGTGGCCTTGGAAATGAAGCGACTCAGAGCAGCGACTTTTCCATTGAGACTTTGCATTTCTTTCTTTGTTTTAGGGGCTTTGACTTCCCTTAGAGATGTGATTTGAGTAGGATTGGCTTCAATGCCCCTGGCGCTCACAATGAAACCCAAAAATTTCCCAGATTCTACTCCGAATGAACATTTCAATGGATTGAGCTTCATTCCGTACTTTCTTAGAATTGCGAACATTTCCTCCAAGTGCCCCATGTGATCTACAGCTTTCTTTGATTTTACCAACATATCGTCGACATAAACTTCCATGGTTTTACCAATCTGAGGCTTGAACATTGCATTGACGAGTCTTTGGTAGGTTGCCCCAGCATTTTTCAATCCGAAAGGCATAACTTTGTAGCAGTAGAGACCCACATCTGTAATAAAGCTTGTGTCTTCCTGATCCGGCTCATGCATCATAATCTGATTGTATCCGGAGTAAGCATCCATAAACGATAACAACTCATGCCCAGCTGTTCCATCCACCAATTGATCAATTCTGGGCAGCGGGAAGCAATCTTTGGGGCATGCTTTGTTTAGATCTGAGAAGTCTATGCATACTCTCCACTTTCCATTTGCCTTCTTGACCAATACTGGATTTGAAACCCAATTTGGATAAGTGGAGTTTCTGATAAAACCGTTCTCCATAAGCCGATCGACTTCTTCCTTTAGTGCTGTCGATCTTTCTGGGCCTTGAGTTCTTCTCTTCTGTTTCACTGGTGTGAATTTCGGATCTATGTTCAGAGTATGTACAACAATTTCCGGGGAGATCCCACACATATCAGCGTGACACCAAGCGAACACATCTAGATTGGCTTTTAAGAATGATATCAGTGTGTTTTGAACTGTTATACTTAGCTGTGAACCCACACTGAGTACTTTGTTCGGGTCTTTCGAGTCTACATATACTGGTACCGTTACCTCCACGGGTACCACTCTATTCTCCCCTATACTGGCTTTCCTGGGGTCCATTTCTTTTCTTGCATTGCTGTGTTCGCCAGTACAGGGGCCGCTCCGTAGTTGCTACAGGGTCGGTTCCTTGATGCGGAGCGGAGCTGCCGCATCTTTCCCTATTTCTCTTCTCCTGGCCTCTCGAAGTTCTATAAGATAACATTCTCGTCCTGCGTTCTGATCTCCTTTAATAACAGCAATCCCATTATCAGTAGGAAATTTCATTGTTAAGCACCAAGGAGCGAGGACGGCCCTGAAAGCAGCAAGAGTAGGCCGGCCCAAGAAAGCGTTATAGGCGGAGAATCCATCAACAATTACAAAAGTTTGCTTCCGAACCAATTTCTTGTGTCCTTCGCCCATTTCAACAAACAAGTCCACCGTTCCAATCGGCTGTTTCAGCTCCCCTGTAAACCCGGCAATCTTGTGTGAAGAAGCTTGTACATCAGTCATCGGGATTTTCATTTGATCAAATGTCCTTTTAAAGAGAATGTTGCATGAGGCACCACTATCTACCAACACTCTTCTGACAATAGCCGGCCCAATACCGACAGAGACAACCAAAGGGTCCTCAGTAGGAGCTTCCACATTAATAGAATCCCTGGCTCTGAACATAATATCATCATGAAAAGTCTTCTGCTGCTTTAGAGGTGAAGCATCTTCCAAGATTAAGACACTTTCTTCGGTTGGTGCATACTTCAAAGCTTTTGCATACCTTTCCATTTCACCCCAACTCCTGCCAGCCGGGTGAGGTCCCCCTGTGATCACATTGATAACAGGTCTTTCCTTTCCAGCAGGCCTCTCTCCTGAATCAGATGAATTAGTTGGAGGTAACTGCCCTTGGCTGGATGAAGATGGATCCTTTCTATTCCTCTTGACGTATTGCTGCAACTTATTCTCTCTTAGCAATTCTTCAATCAGGCTTTTCATATGGCGGCACTCATTGGTATCATGCCCTGGTTGGTTGTGAAACTTGCAAAATCTTCCGCTTTGAACAGCATTCTTCCCAACTTTCACGGCCGGTGGTTTTGGAAATTCAACAGCATCCTTAGTGGCGATGAAAATATTCTCCGGGGTATCTGTCAGTGGAGTAAAGTCTGAAGGTTTAAGGAAGCGGGGCTTTTTGAAGTCTTTCTGCCTTTTCCCACCATTACTTTCCCTTTTCTGATCTGCCGGTTCTTTCTTGCTTTGAACAGTAGCATTATTTTCCACCACCGTTGTCACAACTTTAGCTGGTGCGGAAAGATTCTCTAAGCGTATAAATTCGTCAGCCTTTTTGTAGAATTTCTCGAGCGAATTTGGCTCCTTCATCTTCAGCCATTTTCCAAATTCGCTCGATTTGTCGATAACACGCATCAAATAGGTCAAGATCATTCGTGGCTCTGCGTTATCGACTTCTGCCAGAGCTAAGTTGAAGCGGTTCAAGAATGACTTAATAGGCTCTCCCGGATTCTGTTCAAGACTGGACAGTGACATTATATCTTTTGCCTTTGAAGCGTATAGCCTGAATTGCTCTTTGAATTTTCGGGTCAGATCAGAAAACTGATCTACAGATCGGACAGGAAGCTTGGTAAACCAGAGAAGTGCCACTCCTTCTAAATAAACTGGGAAATATCGGCACTTTATTTCATCGGTTGCTCTCGCGCCGGTCATATGCCAGTCGTATTTATACAAGAACTGATTTGGATCACTTGTTCCCCGATAAGCAGGAATGGTGGGGGGAACAAATTTTCTAGGAAATTCAGCCTTCAGAATCTTCTCGGTAAACAGAGTTCTACTTGGTGCGAATCCCCATTCGCTTTCGTCTTCATCTCTTTGCATGCTCTCTTTCATTATTTGCTTGATCATACCAGAAAGATATTCCTCATTGTTCAGAGATTTCGCAGAATAGACCTCATCCATCTTTTCGGGGGTTTGTCCAGGTAAATGCTCATGAAGAACTGGTGATGGCCTGGATCCTTCGGCCTGGAGGGGTGCCCCTTCGGCAGCACCTGATCCCCCGTGAGGAATATTTCTTCCCTCGGAATTGGGAGCAGCATTAGCAAAGTTTCCCTCATTACTTACTGGTCTTTGATTCGTACCAAGTGGAGCATTCATCTTTTCCATCATCAGATTATTTTGAGTTTCAATCTGCTGATATAGTCCGGATACGGCAGCATCTAACTCTTGTCGCGTCACACCGACGCTCGGAGCTGTCTGATTTGGAGAGAGAGAAGTGGCAGTATTATCACGGTCATCATCAGTTCTGACAGACTTTCGTTTCCTTCCAGGAGCCATTATGTCTGATAAACTTCTGGTTTTGTAGGAAATTCTTTCAGCAAACCTCTGAGTAGCAATGGTGAGTGGTAGCCTGAGTTGGGTTCTCAGTGAAAGCACCAAAATGTTAACGCTAAAAAGTGAACGCTAACACCCGGTGTGTGTAATAGAATCGTGAAAGCACCACCCGTGTGACGGGAACAGAATTTAAGCAGTAAACTGGCGGAAAAGTAGTAAAAGACAACAATTTATAGTGGTTCGGCTTGAGATTAAGCCTACGTCCACTTTGAATTTCTTTATTTCTGAATTCGGTTACAAATCGATACAAATCTCTTATCAAAACAGTACAACTTGATCAAAAGAAACAATCTTGACTACTAGCTCAATCTTCGTCGATGAAATTCGATGAATCCATGTTGGATGTAGGGAATTATCTCTTGAAGATTGTTGTAGCATCTTGAATGTTTGAGGATCTTTGATTGCTGGATGAATGGAGACTTCGACAGAGTAACGACGCTTGAAGAAATGATTTGGCCAAAAGTCCTCTCCATGTTGGAAGTGATGGGGTATTTATAGGAGCAGCTCTGAATTCTGGACAGAAAATTGGTTAAGTCATGAGTCGTGACCGACTTAAGGTAAGCAATAACTCGTAGCCGACTAAAGATAACTCATGGGCGCCATACTGGGTTCTTGCGGCTCAGTTGAAGACAAGTGCTAACTCGTAGCCGACTTACCAGATAAAGGTAGTATAAGCACGGGCTCTAAGTCGTAAGACCTCATGAGTCGTAGAGCCTTTAAGTCGTAAGACCTTATGAGTCGTAAGACCTCATGAGTCGTAAGACCTCATGAGTCGTAAGAGGCTTGTCTCGTTGAGTCATGAAGCTCTTAAGTCGTAGGCCTGCTAACTCGTAGGTCCCTTTAGCAATTAGGTCGTTGACTCTTTTAAATCACTAAGTCGTCACATAACTTAAGTCGTACACCTCTTATCTCGTAAGACTATGAGTCGTACATCTCTTATCTCGTAAGACTATGAGTCGTACACCTCTTATCTCGTAAGACTATGAGTCGTACACCTCTTATCTCGTAAGACTATGAGTCGTGCATTTCTTGAGTCGAAGAAACTTAAGGGTTAACAGGCGGCTGTCGAACAAACATCCAATACAATTATAGATTTTGAACCTTTTTGCCTCGAATATACAACCAAGTAAAAAATGTACCATTGTTGGAGTGAGTTTTGAGCTTAGATCTTACATTTTATAATTTTGAATCTTTAGTTGGAGACGCTCTAATGGATGTTAAATTTGTGTGAGCTTTAAGCATCACTCACCTGTGTTTCGAGTTACAAATACAAAATTTCAAGTGTTTTACAGTAAATATCAATGTCATTCCTGTACAACTAGATAGGAGAAATTATTCTAAAATATAGTTTTTCGTCCATAAAACAAAATTTTCTATTTCTTTTTTGCTTTCATTGGATTCTGCTGCCCCGTTTTTGCACTTTGTCCCAGTGTCCAACTTGAGTCCTTTACTCATAGGCTTGTATTCAGTGTGCTATTCTTCGGTCTTCAAATTCATGGTGGATGGACCGGAACATACAAGAGGAAAAAGAGTAATTCTTGCCTTGTATATATATATATATATATATATATATATATATATATATATATATATATATATATATATATATATATATATATCAAATTTTGTGTTCAAATAACCGTCAAATATTGATTACTAATTGTATGGTCTATCCTAATGTAGTACATACATCATTAACAGAACAACATAAGCTTTATTTGACCAGGATAAGATAAAAAATAATCTATTCATCAGCCTATTGATCAACTACATAATAAGTGTGATCAGCTATCAACCAATTTGACAGCTCACTAACATAACCATATAAAATATTAATAAGCATATCTTAAGAACAACTTGTTTTAAAATAAGGCACATAAACACCTCATTTCCTTTGTATTTATTACTCTGCTTAGCTAATAAAACAAATTCATGAATGCTTCTGACTAGAACATGTTATAATTTCAAGCTGCACCCAATTAGAAAGGTGGCGGCAGTATATGAAATATAATAAAATGGTCATGTGTCGCCCTAGGATAACCGGCTTCAAACACATGCAGGCGTGTGTATTATAAATATTAGACGCCTAATTGACGCAATTGTATTATGAACCATTTCCTCTGTCATATACACACACAAATATAGTTTAGATGTTATATTTATCTAGCTTGATGATGGTCGAATTGGGATATATGGTTGACATCGTATTCAAATCATTTACCTTGGTACCAGCAAGAAGTCAGATGAAACACCTAATACATAGTTTCTTTTTTCCTACTATTTTAAGTTTTCTGGATATACTATCAGAATATTCTTTTAAGTACACAAAATAATCTGAAAGTAAACGGATGAAGACTATACACTTTACAGTACTAGCAGTAGATATATTTTTTTACGTGTAAACTTAATATATCAGGGAAGTAATAAATGCACTCAACTTTACAAGTAACAATTGCAGCGTGTACCTTGTATTACAATATGTCATGGGTATGAAAATTTCACCATGAACGAGCGTAAGGAATAAAACAGTTCTTCATTTCCATCTACAAATAGGAAGATATGTTTGAAAGTGCGATAAGCACACAAATCAAAGTAGTCTTGAAGCATGAGATTGATTTTGAGATTCTTGTCCATTAAAACCTCAAATTTCCTAACATATTTGTTCTTAAACCTGATTAATGTTGAATTATCTTCCTGATCAAATTAGTTAAAACGTTAATTTTCTTTCTTAATTAACGAATTTTAAATGACTAGGATTTTAATTATTCTCTAATTAACTAAATTAATTAAGTGACATGGAAATTTATTCCTTATTTAGATTGATTGCCCATAATTATATTAAATCTCTGTATAATATTTTATTTATTTGTTATTAATATTATCTTAATTTGTGTCTAAACTATTTATTTATCACTGAAAACTTCTTACCATCTGTCAAAACATGAACATTTTTGGTTGGAACTGATATACATGTACCTCATCAAACTTTCCTGAAGTGATACAACCAGCATTGTATCATTTTATTAGCATATGTCTAAGCCAAGTTCAAGATTCCAGCACATACGGTAAATAAAATTAAATATGCGGATACAATTATTTTTGTACAAATGCTATTATTTTAAAAAGCATATCTCACTATAAATTTGCTGATCAAAAGGGAAGTCAAAATTAAATCATTCTACCTTGAACTTCATTCTTCCCCAGAAACAATGTACGCGCTTTCTCCAGATATTGTTTCTTCATTTGATTGGCAACAGTTTGAAGAGATCGATATGATTCCTGAGCTTCCTTTTGATCATATTTTAGCAAATTATGACCATAAATTTAGTGAGACGGAAACATCTCCAAACTCGAGTAGTTCTTCTACCCAACTTCAAGATTTCATGAATAATGATATGCACAACTCAAGTGTAGAAACAAAGGAAGCTTCAAATCCTCTAAAGAGATCAAGCCACAATGAATATGAACGTGATAGAAGAAAGAAATTAAACAAACTGTATGCATCTTTAACAGAACTTCTTCCTGAAAAGGATCAAAAGGTACATCTCTTACTTTTTCTATTTTAGTTGCTTGTGTTTTCAATTTATCCTTCAATAGTTAAGTTTTTACCTCTTCTCTATGTAGAAGCTAAGCATACCATGTAGCATTGCCCGTGTACTGAAGTACATACCCGAGTTAAAAAGAAATATAGAGAAGATGAAACTAAAAAAGGAAGAGCTTCAGTTGAGGTCAACAAAGAAGGAAAATATATTTGCTGGTTTCATCTCAGACAGTTTGGTAGATCCAGTGATTTCTGCAACATGCTTGAATAAAAGAGAGATCATGGTCCAGATATGCGTTATGAATAAAAGTATAAGCTTTCAGTTTTCAAAAGTTGCAAGAGTATTAGAAGGAGAAGGATTTGAGCTCTTGAATGTTACCACACAAACCACTGGCTGCAACAAAACATTCTATGCTCTCTACCTTCAGGTTAGACTTTGTAGTTTATACATCTTTTTACACATTAAAAGTTATGCATTTGGGTTAAGAGAACGAATCGATTTTTATGATTATTATGATTTGAATAGGCCAAGGAAGAAATAGCCCTGGAAAGTGGGAATTTCTGCCAGCAATTAAGGATCTTTCTTTCTGATCAAACAGTGCAAAATAATGAAGTATTTTAAGTCTGAGGCAGTCTGTGTACATATATGGATATAAAATTGTATAAACTGCTAATTTATGTTCATGCCTAATGGCTGTTGTTCTTCATTGTTTTATGTACATTCTGTAGTTCTCTATATCAATAAACCGAAGAATATATCCGTGTAAGAAAAATCCCATGAATAATATAAATCCAACAATTTATCACATTGCATGTAATAAACCATTTCCGAAGATTGTTTTAATACCTAAATTATTCAGTTCAAGTTACTTTTTTTAATCTGCAGTTCTTCTTAATTGTCTTACGAACTGATGCAGCATCATACCTGGTTCGCGAAACAGACCATTACTCTGCTTTAGATCGTGAACGACCTACCAACACCCACGACCTAACGGTCCACGACCTATTCTTAAGTCGCGAACAATCTCCACGACTTAATTCCTCCGACATATCTCCACCATATAACGACCTACCGAAGCTCAGCGACCTAACTTCACCACGACCTAAATGCCGCGACCTAAATTCCACCTCGTTTCCATCACGCGACCTAAACTGCTACCAAACCCCACGACCTAACACTCCACGACATAATCCCTACGACATAACATCACCGCGACCTACTATTTCCTGCGACCTAACATCACCCGACCTAAACCAAAGCTACGACTTAAACTTTCCCGACTTAAACCTCTCTAGTAACTCGTCCCTTCTCTAGCCCTAAATCGCGAAGCATTGAAGTCGATGGTCTTCTTTAAAGTCGAAATTCTTTGAGTCGCTCAGGAAAACTCAGAAGAACGAGAACGACCTAGCTAAGTCGCGAAACTCGTCGCTGCCGTACTTTGATAAGTCGTGAGATAATTTGTTAAGTCGCGAGACTTATAAGTCGGATGTCGACTGTTACTTTAGGTCGTTAACACTATTGTTAAGTCGGTACTATGCTTTCTTATGTCGTCTGTATGAAGTGTTGTTGAGTCGTTTGTACTGTTAGCTCGTATTTCGTTAAGTGTTGTAATATTTCTTTTTTTTAAGTCGCAAATATTAGGTCGTTCAAGACCTATGAGTTGTGTTGAAAGTGTTGTGTTGTATGCCTATAAATAGGCGAGTTATATCATTTGTAAAAGGTTGTTGATTTTGAAATAAAATTTCCTTTGTTAGCTTTGTGCTTTCATCCAATTGGTAGTCGAGTGTGATCTCCTATCTCCACCTTCGGTCAATCGAGTGCGCTCGATTCAACGATCGTGAAGCCAATTCGCGGTATCAAGTGCGCTTGATCAACGCTCGAAGAATTGAAGATCTACTTTCACGGTATCGTGATCGATCAACGTGACGTAGATAGCTAAAATTCGGCATCTTCTGATGCAGCGCGTACCTTAATCGCTACTCTAGAATTCGCGAAGCCGCCTAAGTCGTTTCTTCTCCTCCTTAAGTCGCGGCAAGATGCAATAGGTCGCGAACGAATCGTCCCTAAATCGCTCCACCTAAGCCTCATGCCGCAAAACCTAAGTCGCGAACAAGCAGACGTCTCACATCGCTCCAGCCCTAGGTCGCTGTCGTGCTCCTTAGGTCGCAAATTATTATGTCGCGAGCAGAGAGTTAGGTCGCGAACGAAGAGTAGGTCGCGAGCTCCAATTCCAATAAGTGGCGAATGTCGCTCCGCCTTCGTATGTCGCTCCACTTTAAGTCGCGAACAAAATGAAGTTAGGTCGCTGCCGTGCTCCTCCTTAGGTCGCTCCAGAGAAGGTCGCGAGAAGTTGTTATACCGCATTTTTTAAGTCGTTGCCTGGTTTTGTTAAGTCATTTGTATTATGTTTCTTAGGTCGTGATATGTATTTTAGGTCGTGCTGAAGTATGTAATATTAGGTCGTGATATTTCTTTTAGGTCGCATACGACCTATGCTATGTTGTAGCGTGTGTGTTTGTAAACATCTATAAATACCGGGTCGAGTGTTCATTTGTAAGTTGTTGAATTTGAAATAAAATTTCTTTTGTGTGCTCTTGTGCCACCATTAAAATTGGTAGTTGATTGTTATCTCCTATCTCCACCTTCGGATATTCGAGTGCGCTCGAATCAACGATTGTTGAAGCGGATTCATGGAATCTAGTGCGCTAGATCAACGTCGAAGAATCGTAGATCTTCTCTCACGGCATCGTGCGCGATCAACGTGACGAAGATAGCTAGAGTCCGGTATCTTCGTGATCAACGGATTCGGGCGTTTGGTATCATTAGTTCATCAATTCATATTGCTTCATCTAATCGTTTCATCGATTAGTTTGATACGAAATCTTCATTTCGTCGTCAAGTGTTATTTTCGTTGCGTCATTTGGTATCGGAGCAAGAGCGCAAGGAGTTTGCGTAGATTTTTGGAGTTGTGCGAGATTTACATCATTCGGAGAAGTGGGTTATCGAGATTTTGAAGAGATTTGTTCGTTTGGTGATTTTTTGAAGATTTCAACAAGTGGGTAGTTTTGATTTGAAGATTTTTAGATCGAAGTGAAGTTTTTGTTGGAATTTGTTGAAGAGTGATCATGCCTCCGAGAAGAGCTAACCGTTATCGCAACTTTGTATGGGGGAGAAGAGGCCGATGAGATGGAGCAAAGAATTAACGAAAATTTTAATGAGAAGCTTAATGAAGGGATTGGACAATTAGAGAGAATGATGTTGGAGATGAGTCAAAATCAGAGAAGGGTTTCACCTGAATCTAACCATGGGGGAAGTAGAGTTTCACCACATTCAAATCGAGAGAGAAGTGTCGATAGTGATCATAGAAGTGTGGACCGAGATAATGATAGGAATGTTGATGATCGAAATAGTGATAGAAATGTGAATGATCGTAATCGGAGGAATGTAGATCGAAGGGATGTTGGTGGAAGAAATGGTGGTAGTAGAGATGTTGGTGGTCAGGATCGACATCGATATACATCAGATTTTGAAGAGGAGTTTGATGGTGGTAGTGTTCATGGACGAGGACGAGGTCAAGGAAGAAATTATTCGAAATATGATCACAAATGGGAGTCCGGGATGAAAACTGAAATACCGGAATTCAAGGGAGGTATGCAGGCCGAGGAATTTTTTGATTGGTTAGCTTATGTTGAGGAAATTTTTGACTTCAAGGAGGTTCCGGAAGATCGTAAAGTGAAGTTGGTTGCTACTAGGTTGAGGGTCAGAGCTATGGCGTGGTGGCAGCAAACCAAACTTACTAGAAAGCGGATGGGGAAGTCAAAGATTGTTGTTTGGGAGAAGATGAAGAAGTTGATGAAGGCTACATTCTTGCCCTACAATTACCAATCACTGATGTATCAGAGATTACATAACCTGAGGCAAGGGACGAAGACTGTTACTGATTATGCAGATGAGTTCTACCAGTTGATTGCTCGAAATGACATTATGGAGACAGAAGAACAATTGACTACTAGGTTTGTTGGTGGACTTAGAACACAGATCCAGGATATGGTGAACATGTTCGACCCTAGATCTGTGGCAGAAGCACATCAAAAGGCGTTGGCTTGGGAGAAACAAGGTAGACGTGGGGGAGGTGTGTTTCCAAGTTTTACGGGGCAGAACAAAGGAGCGGGTAGTACTTCTAATGTTCCTAAAGCATCGAGTAAGCCGGTTGTTCAAGAAGTGGCTAAATCAAAAGTCAACACCAATTTCAAATGCTATAATTGCCATGAAGTGGGTCACAAGAGCAACGAATGTCCGAAACCGAAGAAGAGAACTATGATTGTTGAAGTGGAAAATGAGGATGTAGAAGAAGATCTCAATTCACACCGTGATGATGAGGAAGAAGAGGTGTCGGGAGACGAGGGATGTAATCTGATGCTACAAAGATCTTGTTTAACCCCGAAGCAAGAAGAGGAGTCGAGTTGGTTGAGGAGTAACATTTTTCAATCAACGTGCACTATTTTGGGAAAGGTCTGTAAATTTGTCATTGATGCTGGGAGTTGTGATAATATCATTTCAACGGAAGCTGTGAGGAAGTTGAAGTTGAAAACGGAGAAACATCCTTGTCCGTATAAACTTGCTTGGCTGAGGAAAGGAGGAGAAGTGAAGGTAGAGAGGCGAGCTCATGTTCCATTTTCTATTGAGAAGAAATACAAAGATGAGATTTGGTGTGACGTGGTTGACATGGATGTTTGCCATTTGCTGTTGGGAAGGCTGTGGCAGTACGATCGGGAGGTACAACATAATGGTCGAACAAATAGCTACAGTTTCTTGTTCGAGGGCACGAAAATCACTTTAGTTCCGAAGAAGCTACAGCAGAATGAGAACAAGCTGGATGAGATTGAGGAATTGAAGACTTTGTTGTCCATGAAGGAGTTCGTGGAAGTGGTAAATGAGAGCCCTGAAGTTTTTATGTTGATTGGGCATGAAAGCAGTGAAGTTACTGAAGTTCCAGAGGAAGTGAAGCCAGTTTTGGAGGAATTCAAAGATGTGCTTCCAGAGGAATTGCCGAAGGAGTTACCACCGCTTAGAGACATACAACATCATATTGACTTGGTGCCAGGTGCTGCATTGCCTCATAAATTGCACTATCGGATGAGTCCAAAAGAACACGAGGAGTTGAGAAGACAGGTGGAGGAATTACTGGAACAAGGACATGTTCAGGAGAGTTTGAGTCCTTGTGCAGTGCCAGCTTTGTTGGTACCGAAGAAGGATGGAATGTGGAGAATGTGCACAGATAGTAGAGCATTGAATAAGATTACAGTGAGACATCGATTTCCTATGCCGAGACTGGATGATTTGTTGGATCAGTTGAGCGGTGCTGTTGTGTTTTCGAAGATTGACTTGAAAAGTGGATACCATCAGATTCGTATTAGACCGGGTGATGAGTGGAAGACTGCTTTTAAAACTCGGGAGGGTCTGTACGAATGGTTGGTGATGCCGTTTGGCTTGTCAAATGCTCAGAGTACATTCATGAGAGTCATGAACCAGATTTTTCGACCATTTATCGGGAAGTTCGTAGTGGTATATTTTGATGACATCTTGATCTACAGTGGAAGCACTGAAGAACATCTACAGCATTTGCGGGAAGTGTTGTTGGTTTTACGACGTGAGGAATTTTATGCTGCAACGAAGAAGTGTACCTTCATGACTACAAGTATTCTATTCTTGGGCTATATTGTGTCGAAGAATGGTATTCAAGTTGATCAGAGTAAAGTTGAAGCTATTCGAAATTGGCCACAGCCTAAGACAATAACAGAAGTGAGGATTTTTCATGGTTTAGCATCATTCTACCGAAGATTCATTCCACACATCAGTAGCGTGATGGCACCAATTACGGAATGTATGAAAGGAAAGAAGTTTGTTTGGACTGAAGAGGCTGATTCGGCTTTTCAGAGAATTAAGACACTCTTGACCACAACGCCCATTCTTAGATACTCGTATTTTCAGTTACTCTTTGAGCTAAATATTGATGCGTCCAAGGTTGGAATTAGGGGAACGTTGAGTCAAAGGGGTCATCTTATTGCCTACTTTAGTGAGAAACTGACGGGAGCTAAAACGAGATACAGTACTTATGACTTGGAATTCTATGCTATAGTCCAAGCCATAAAGCATTGGAGACACTATCTATTTCATAAAGAATTTTTACTATACACTGACCATGAAGCTTTGAAACATTTGCAGGGGCAAGATAAAATTTCAGCAAGGCATGCTTCGTGGGTTGCTTATTTACAACAGTTTACTTTCGTTGTGAAGCACAAATCAGGAGTGACTAACCGAGTTGCCGATGCATTGAGCCGTAGAAATCATTTGCTGACAACTATGCGAGTGGAAGTAGTGGGATTTGATTTGTTGCCAGAGTTGCTTATCTCAGATTCTTATTTTGCGAAAGTGTTGAATCAGGTGCAGGAAGGGAGTTCTGATGATTTTGTGATGAAAGATGGATTCTTGTTTAGAGGAAACCGATTGTGTATTCCGGATTGTAGCTTGAGGTTGAAGATTGTTAAAGAAATGCATGAAGAGGGTCACGTGGGCAGATATCGTACATTGCAGTTGATTTCACAATCATATTTTTGGCCTTCTATGAGAAAAGAAGTTGAAAGATTTGTGGAGAGATGTCATATTTGTCAAGTTTCAAAAGGAACAGCGACGAATGCGGGATTGTATATGCCATTACCCGTGCCTACTAGACCATAGGTTGATATCAGCATGGATTTCGTTTTGGGTTTGCCTAGAACTCAACGTGGAAATGATTCTATATATGTTGTGGTAGACCGTTTCTCGAACATGGCACATTTCATTGCTTGTAAGAAAACGACGGATGCAGTTCATGTGGCACAGTTATTCTTTAAAGAAATCTATCGTTTACATGGGTTACCTGAATCTATTGTTTTTGACCAAGATACTCGATTTTCGAGTCACTTTTGGTTGAGTCTGTGGAAGATGGTTGGGACGAAGCTGAATTTTAGTAGTGCATATCATCCTCAGACGGATGGGCAAACTGAAGTTGTGAATAGATCATTGGGAAATCTATTGAGATGTCTTGTGTCGGACAATTTGAAGAGTTGGGACTTAAAGTTGTGTCAGGCAGAGTTTGCTCATAACCATGCTGTTAACCGAAGCACTGGTTACAGTCCATATCAAGTTGTGTATTCAAGCTTGCCAAAGGGGCCGTTGGATTTAATGGTAGTACCACAACCGAAAGGAGTGATTAAGCGGGCGTCAGATTTCATTGATGAGTTGAAAGATTGTCATAGAATCATTCAGGAATGTTTGGAGAAGACGAATGAGAAGTATAAACGAGCTGTAGATAAAAAGAGAAGAATTGTGGAGTTCAACGAGGGTGATTAGGTGTATGTTGTGTTAATGATGGATCGTTTCCCAGTGGGTGCTTATAACAAGTTGAAAGCCCGAAAGATTGGTCCAATAGAAATTATAAAACGGATCAATGAAAATGCTTATAAGTTGAAGCTGCCAGAGGATGTTTACACTTCTGATGTGTTTAATGTTAAACATCTTATACCTTATTATGGAGATGAACAACCCAATGGGGAAGAATTTTTAAATTCGAAGACGAATTTTTCTCAACCAGGGGAGGATGATGCAGCGCGTACCTTAATCGCTACTCTAGAATTCGCGAAGCCGCCTAAGTCGTTTCTTCTCCTCCTTAAGTCGTGGCAAGATGCAATAGGTCGCGAACGAATCGTCCCTAAATCGCTCCAACTAAGCCTCATGCCGCAAAACCTAAGTCGCGAACAAGCAGACGTCTCACATCGCTCCAGTCCTAGGTCGCTGTCGTGCTCCTTAGGTCGCAAATTATTATGTCGCGAGCAGAGAGTTAGGTCGCGAACGAAGAGTAGGTCGCGAGCTCCAATTCCAATAAGTGGCGAATGTCGCTCCGCCTTCGTATGTCGCTCCACTTTAAGTCGCGAACAAAATGAAGTTAGGTCGCTGCCATGCTCCTCCTTAGGTCGCTCCAGAGAAGGTCGCGAGAAGTTGTTATACCGCATTTTTTAAGTCGTTGCCTGGTTTTGTTAAGTCATTTGTATTCTGTTTCATAGGTCGTGATATGTATTTTAGGTCGTGCTGAAGTATGTAATATTAGGTCGTGATATTTTTTTTAGGTCGCGTACGACCTATGCTATGTTGTAGCGTGTGTGTTTGTAAACATCTATAAATACTGGGTCGAGTGTTCATTTGTAAGTTGTTGAATTTGAAATAAAATTTCTTTTGTGTACTCTTGTGCCACCATTAAAATTGGTAGTTGAGTGTTATCTCCTATCTCCACCTTCGGATATTCGAGTGCACTCGAATCAACGATTGTTGAAGCCGATTCACGAAATCTAGTGCGCTAGATCAACGTCGAAGAATCGTAGATCTTCTCTCACGGCATCGTGCGCGATCAACGTGATGAAGATAGCTAGAGTCCGGTATTTTCATGATCAACGGATTCAGGCGTTTGGTATCATTAATTCATCAATTCATATTGCTTCATCTAATCGTTTCATCGATTAGTTTGACACGAAATCTTCATTTCGTTGTCAAGTGTTATTTTCGCTGCGTCATCTTCGGATCAACGAATTTGGCCATTTCAGTATTCATCGATCCACCGATTGCTACGTTCATCGATCTATCTTGTTTTTGTATTATCCGCTGCGTCATTTGGTATCGGAGCTAGAGCGCATGGAGTTTGCGTAGATTTTTGGAGTTGTGCGAGATTTACATCATTTGAAGAAGTGGGTTATCGAGATTTTGAAGAGATTTGTTCGTTTGGAGATTTTTGAAGATTTCAACAAGTGGGTAGTTTTGATTTGAAGATTTTTAGATCGAAGTGAAGTTTTTGTTGGAATTTGTTGAAGAGTAATCATGCCTCCGAGAAGAGCTAACCGTTATCGCAACATTGATGCTTTGTATGGGAGAGAAGAGGCCGATGAGATGGAGCAAAGAATTAACAAAATTTTTAATGAGAAGCTTAATGAAGGGATTGGTCGATTAGAGAGGATGATGTTGGAGATGAGTCAAAATCAGAGAAGGGTTTCACCTGAATCGAGCCGTGGGAGAAGTAGAGTTTCACCACATTCAAATCGAGAGAGAAGTGTTGATAGTGATCATAGAAGTGTGGATCGAGATTGTGATAGAAATGTTGATGATCGAAGTCGAGATAGAAATGTGAATGATCGTGAATGGAGGAATGTAGATCGAAGGAATGTTGGTGGAAGAAATGGTGGTAGTAGAGATGTTGGTGGTCAGGATCGACATCGATATACATCAGA
Source organism: Allium fistulosum (assembly GCA_030737815.1). Lineage (NCBI taxonomy): Eukaryota > Viridiplantae > Streptophyta > Magnoliopsida > Asparagales > Amaryllidaceae > Allium > Allium fistulosum. Next base: position 717,084,125 of record CM060905.1, on the reverse strand, counting down.
TTTTGAAGAGGAGTTTGATGGTGGTAGTGTTCATGGACGAGGACGAGGTCAAGGAAGAAATTATTCGAAATATGATCACAAATGGGAGTCCGGGATGAAAACTGAAATACCGGAATTCAAGGGAGGTATGCAGGCTGAGGAATTTCTTGATTGGCTAGCTTATGTTGAGGAAATTTTTGACTTCAAAGAGGTTCCGGAAAATCGTAAAGTGAAGTTGGTTGCTACTAGGTTGAGGGGAAGAGCTATGGCGTGGTGGCAGCAAACCAAACTTACTAGAGAGCGGATGGGGAAGTCAAAAATTATTGCTTGGGAAAAGATGAAGAAATTGATGAAGGCTACTTTCTTACCCTACAATTACGAATCACTGATGTATCAGAGATTACAGAACCTGAGGCAAGGGACGAAGACTATTGTTGATTATGCTGATGAGTTCTACCAGTTGATTGCTCGAAATGACATTATGGAGACAGAAGAACAATTGACCGCTAGATTTGTTGGGGGACTTAGAACACAGATCCAGGATATGGTGAACATGTTCGACCCTAGATCTGTGGCAGAAGCGCATCAAAAGGCGTTGGCTTGGGAGAAACAAGGTAGACGTGGGGGAGGTGTGTTTCCAAATTTTACGGGGCAGAACAAAGGAGCGGGTAGTAGCTCTAATGTTCCTAAAGCATCGAGTAAGCCGGTTGTTCAAGAAGTGGCTAAACCAAAGGTCAACACTAATTTCAAATGCTATAATTGCCAGGAAGTGGGTCACAAAAGCAACGAATGTCCGAAACCGAAGAAGAGAACTATGATTGTTAAAATGGAAGATGAGGATGTAGAAGAAGATCTCAATTCACACTGTGTAGAGGAGGAAGAAGAGGTGTCAGGAGACGAGGGATGTAATCTGATGCTATGGAGATCTTGTTTAACCCCGAAGTAGGAGGAGGAGTCGAGTTGGTTGAGAAGTAACATTTTTCAGTCAACGTGCACTATTTTAGGGAAGATCTGTAAATTTGTCATTGACGCTGGAAGTTGTGATAATATTATTTCAATGGAAGTTGTGAAGAAGTTGAAGTTGAAAACAGAGAAACATCCTAGTCCGTATAAACTTGCTTGGTTGAGGAAAGGAGGAGAAGTGAAGGTAGAGAGGCGAGCTCATGTTCCGTTTTCTATTGGAAAGAAATACAAGGATGAGATTTGGAGTGACGTGGTTGACATGGATGTTTGTCATTTGCTGTTGGGAAGGCCGTGGCAGTACGATCGTGAAGTACAACATAATGCTCGAACGAATAGTTACAGTTTCTTGTTCGAAGGCACGAAGATCACATTAGTTCCGAAAAAGCGGCAGCAGAATGAGAACAAGCTGGAGGAGATTGAGGAATTGAAAACTTTGTTGTCGTTGAAGGAGTTCGTGGAAGAGGTAGATGAGAGTCCTGAAATCTTTATGTTAATTGGGCATGAAAGCAGTGAAGTCACTGAAGTTCCAGAGGAAGTGAAACCAGTTTGGGAGGAATTCAAAGATGTGTTTCCAGAGGAGTTACCGAAAGAATTACCACCGCTTAGAGACATACAGCATCAGATTGACTTGGTGCTAGGTGCTGCATTGCCTCATAGACCGCACTATCGGATGAGTCCAAAAGAACACGAGGAGTTGAGAAGACAGGTGGAGGAATTACTGGAACAAGGGCGCATTCTGGAGAGTTTGAGTCCTTGTGCAGTGCCAGCTTTGTTGGTGCTGAAGAAGGATGGAACGTGGAGAATGTGCACAGATAGTAGAGCATTGAATAAGATTACGGTGAGATATCGATTTCCAATGTCGAGACTGGATGATCTGTGGGATCAGTTGAGCGGTGCTGTTGTGTTTTCGAAGATTGACTTGAAAAGTGGATACCATCAGATTCGTATTAGACCGGACGATGAGTGGAAGACTGCTTTTAAAACTCGGGAGGGTCTGTACGAATGGTTGGTGATGCCGTTTGGCTTGTCAAATGCTCCGAGTACATTCATGAGAGTCATGAACCAGATTTTTCGACCATTTATCGGGAAGTTCGTAGTGGTATATTTTGATGACATCTTGATCTACAGTGGAAGCACTGAAGAACACCTACAGCATTTGCGGGAAATATTGTTGGTTTTACGACGTGAGGAATTTTATGCTGCAACAAAAAAGTGTACCTTCATGACTACAAGTATTCTATTCTTGGGCTATATTGTGTCGAAGGATGGTATTCAAGTTGATCAGAGTAAAGTTGAAGCTATTCGAAATTGGCCACAGCCTAAGACAATAACAGAAGTGAGGAGTTTTCATGGTTTAGCATCATTCTACTGAAGATTCATCCCACTCTTCAATAGCGTGATGGCACCAGTTACGGAATGTATGAAAGGAAAGAAGTTTGTTTGGACTGAAGAGGCTGATTCTGCTTTTTAGAGAATCAAAACACTCTTGACCACAATGCCCATTCTTAGATACCCAGATTTTCAGTTACTCTTTGAGCTTCATACTGATGCATCCAAGGTTGGAATTGGGGGAACGTTAAGTCAAATGGGTCATCCTATTGCCTACTTTAGTGAGAAACTGACGGGAGCTAAAACGAGATACAGTACTTATGACTTGGAATTCTATGCTATCGTCCAAGCCATAAAGCATTGGAGACATTATCTATTCCATAAGGAATCTGTGCTATACACTGACCATGAAGTTTTGAAACATTTGCAGGGGCAAGAAAAAATTTCAGTAAGGCATGCTTCGTGGGTTGCTTATTTACAATAGTTTACTTTCGTTGTGAAGCACAAATCAGGAGTGACTAACCGAGTTGCCGATGCATTGAGCCGTAGAAATCATTTGCTGACAACTATGCGAGTGGAAGTAGTGGGATTTGATTTGTTGCCAGAGTTGCTTATCTCAGATTCTTATTTTGCGAAAGTGTTGGATCAGGTGCAGGAAGGGAGTTCTGATGATTTTGTGATGAAAGATGGATTCTTGTTTAGAGGAAACCGATTGTGTATTCCGGATTGTAGCTTGAGGCTGAAGATTGTCAAAGAAATGCATGAAGAGGGTCACGTGGGTAGAGACCGAACATTACAGCTAATTTCTCAATCTTATTTTTGGCCATCAATGAGGAAAGAAGTGGAAAGGTTTGTGGAACGATGTCATATCTGTCAGGTTTCGAAAGGAACTGCGACCAATGCTGGATTATATATGCCGTTACCTGTACCAACTAAGCCTTGGGATGATGTGAGTATGGATTTTGTTTTGGGTTTGCCTCGAACTCAAAGGGGAAACGATTCCATTTATGTGGTGGTTGATCGATTTTCAAAAATGGAACATTTTATTGCTTGTAAGAAGACGGCGGATGCTGTTCATGTTGCTCAGTTATTCTTTAAAGAAATATATCGTTTACATGGATTACCAAAATCTATTGTTTCCGACCGAGATACACGATTTCTGAGTCACTTTTGGTTGAGTTTGTGGAAGATGGTGGGAACGAAGCTGAATTTTAGTAGTGCATATCATCCTCAAACAGATGGGAAAACGGAAGTGGTGAATAGATCGTTGGGAAACTTGTTGCGATGTCTTGTACAAGACAATTTGAAGAGTTGGGACTTAAAGTTGTGTCAGGCAGAGTTTGCTCATAATCATGTTGTTAACCGAAGCACTGGTTACAGTCCATTTCAAGTTGTATATTCAAGCTTGCCAAAGGGGCCGTTGGATTTAGCAATAGTACCGCAACCAAAGGGGACAGTTAAACGGGCTGCAGATTTTGTTGATGAGTTGAAAGATTGTCACAGAATCGTTCAGGAATGATTAGAGAAGACGAATGAGAAGTATAAACAACTAGCAGATAAGAAGCGAAGAAGTGTGGACTTCAAAGAAGGTGATTTTGTGTATGCAGTGTTGATGAAAGATCATTTTCCAGTTGGAACGTACAATAAGTTGAAGGTTCGAAAGATTGGTCCAGTTGAAATCTTGAAGAAGATCAATGATAATGCATATCGGTTGAAGTTGTTAGATCATATTCATACTGCAGACGTTTTCAACGTTAAACATTTGATTCCGTACCATGGGGATGATCTTGATAGGGAAGAGAGAGGTACAAATTCGTGGTCGAATTTTTGTCAACAAGGGGAGGATGATGCAGCAGCATACCTGGTTCGCGAAACAGACCATTACTCTACTTTAGATCGTGAACGACCTACCAACACCCAAGACCTAACGGTCCACGACCTATCCCTAAGTCGCGAACAATCTCCACGACCTAATTCCTCCGACCTATCTCCACCATATAACGACCTACCGAAGCTCAGCGACCTAACTCCACCATGACCTAACTGCCACGACCTAAATTCCACCTCGTTTCCATCACGCGACCTAAACTCCTACCAAACCCCACGACCTAACACTCCACGACATAATCCCTACGACATAACATCACCGTGACCTACTATTTCCTGCGACCTAACATCACCCGAACTAAACCAAAGCTACGACTTAAACTTCCCCGACTTAAACCTCTCCAGTAACTCGTCCCTTCTCTAGCCCTAAATCGCGAAGCATTAAAGTCGATGGTCTTCTTTAAATTCGAAATTCTTTGAGTCGCTGAGGAAAACTCAGAAGAACGAGAATGACCTAGCTAAGTCGCGAAACTCGTCGCTGCCGTACTTTGATAAGTCGCGAGATAATTGTTAAGTCGCGAGACTTATAAGTCGGATGTCGACTGTTACTTTAGGTCGTTAACACTATTGTTAAGTCGGTACTATGCTTTCTTATGTCATCTGTATGAAGTGTTGTTGAGTCGTTTGTACTATTAGCTCGTATTTCGTTAAGTGTTGTAATATTTCTTTGTTTTTAAGTCGCAAATATTAGGTCGTTCAAGACCTATGAGTTGTGTTGAAAGTGTTGTGTTGTACGCCTATAAATAGGCGAGTTATATCATTTGTAAAAGGTTGTTGATTTTGAAATAAAATTTCCTTTGTTAGCTTTGTGGTTTCATCCAATTGGTAGTCGAGTGTGATCTCCTATCTCCACCTTCGGTCAATCGAGTGCGCTCGATTCAACGATCGTGAAGCCAATTCGCGGTATCAAGTGCGCTTGATCAACGCTCGAAGAATTGAAGATCTACTTTCACGGTATCATGATCGATCAACGTGACGTAGATAGCTAAAATTCGGTATCTTCGGATCAACGAATTTGGGCATTTCAGTATTCATCAATCCACCGATTGCTACGTTCATCGATCTATCTTGTTTTTGTATTATCCGCTGCGTCACGAACTATTTGTACTTGCAACTTTAATTGGGAAGTAAAATTTTGTTACCAACTATAAATTTTCCTTAGTGGCTATAAAATAATAATAACAACAACAATAACAATAATATGATCAATTTAACCTTTAGCGTAGTAAAGTAGAATATGATTGAAATTGGAACCAAGACACGAATGTTCTTTCTTTCATTGGTTTACTTTTTTCCTTTATTTATTTATTTACTAATTTTTTCAATTGTCCACAAAACTTAATTCACCTAGCTAAAGTAAAATTAACTATAGCCCACTGAATATTTTCTTTATGTACTAGAGTAAAATCAAATATCCAGAGCTTACTAATTGAAAAAAAGTTGACGCAGCCTACAAAGTAAAACAGCCCACTTGACCTATTTATACAGCCCAACAATTAGTCACATAGGCCCATAAAAGATTAATCGAAGTTTCAAAATCAATGGCCCTAAATAAAATCGTTTTGGCATGGTAATCTTCTTTTACTTTTATAGTGGAAACATCTCTTGGGGTGTCATGAATTGTGTGTGTGATGATCATACATTGGAAAAATAAGATCTATTTTGTTAAAAGGTGTTGACCAAAATCTATGTTGTCCTACGGAGGGATGTGGGAATGGATTTCAACATGGTATCAAAACTGATGGTAATGCCTGAAACAATAGAAATGCACAAGAGATCCGTAAATTGTGGTGCCTAATAGTGTAGGCTTATGTAGTCAGACTTAAGGTGGAGCTAGATTATAGTGCGTTGGATCTGGTAGATTGGCACATGAACAAAGCCTCGATATGGTGCATGCATCGTGTCGGCATATTGGAAGACACATGGATGGATGCGAGCATGGTGGAGATTTGTTGGGGTGTCTCGTATTGTGTGTAGGTAATGGGTACATATTAGAAAAAAGAATAGTCTTACACCATGAAAAATAATGAAGGTGTAGTGGTATATATATATATATATATATGAGTTTGATCGAATATAACAATAAGGGATTCCTATTGTTAAAAGGTATTGACCAAACTCTAGGTTGCCACCACGGAGGGATGTGCAGACGGATTCAATATGGTATCAGGACCGATGGTAACGCCTGGAACAATGGATAATGCACAAGAGATCTATAAATCGTGGTGGCTTTGTTAAAATGTGCTGGTCAAACTCTATGTTGGCCCATACGGAGGGATGTGCGGATGGATTTCAACAACATCTTGATCTACACTGGAGCCCAAACGCAAAACGTAAATAATATGGAAAACAAAAATGTGGCATAACATGAGTCAAAATAAATCCAACGTATAGAACTCAAAGCAGATTATGCATGAATTTTTTAAGGAAATTTTCCTAACGCGGATATGGGATCACTATAAAAGGCACCCAGCAAAGCTATGCATACATCAACTGATTTTGACCCAATTAACTTCTGTTATGGGCCTTTTCAACATTCGAGCAACTTAAAAGACTAAAAAGGAAAATTTTGGTAATACATCTCCTATTTGATATGTGACTTTTGGTAATACATCTCCTATTTTTCCTTTGAATCTTCATGAAGAATATATTTGGAGTTGAGTGGAGTTTACTAGCATCTAGAAAACGCTCGAATATCATTGAGTGGTATGGAACACTCGTGTGATGTTCCTTGGTTGCTATATGTAGGTATATGTCACTTATGGGTTCAAACACCTTGGGGTCGGTTTACTGTGTGTTTACCATTTCTCTTAAGTGTTGAGATGCAATATGCTTGACCTTGAGGTTAGTAGTCCGCCCAAGCGGCTCGACTGTGGGGTCATTCCCCGAGTCATGGCATCACCCATCATACTGTGTGTTTGCCTATCTTACTTTGAATTTGACATTTGTTAGTTTAAGTACCTACCATGTGTTCATATTGCCCTCAGATGCCACAAGAGCCAACAATATGATATAAAGGGAGAAATCAAGCTTGTGGTCACAGCGATATGTTGTAGTTGCCATGTATAGTCATGAAAAGGTGGGACATGGTGACATGAGGATAGAGTACCGAAAATACAGTAGGAGCATTAACGTGTGTTTGTAAGTCTCTTTGAGCATCATTGTGTGTTTGTCATTCTCCCCTTGGAGTAGAGCAGTAGCATCGTAAATCCCCAACAAAGGTAGCCGAAGACTTACTATTTGTTCACCCAACCACTCTTGAGGCATGCATATTAGCACATTGGATTTACTGTGTGTTCATCCACAGACTTACTATTTGTTCATCCATTCGATAAGGGCTTACTGTATGTTCCCCCATTATAGAAGAACTTACCGTGTGTTCATCTATCATAGAAGGACTTACTATGTATACATCCATTAGGTATGGACTTACCATGTATTTGTCCGATGACTTATTTTGTGTTCATCCATACTTTGTATTCTTTGTTTGTTATCCATACCTACGCATAATCGGGAGCTCACAATTATAAGGACTTACTGTGTGTTGGTTCTATTAACTAGATTAATTGGTTTCTCACATTTTATCATGACTCATTCATGCTATATATTTTCCTTTATACTATACCATGGTGCTTGATGTTGCTTCATATAGGCTAGTCAATGCTTATGTATGAGTTAACTATATCTTGTTTGTATCATGTTATGTACTTATCCTTTTTGTTTAGATATAGTCTGACCTGTTTATTATTTCTATAATAATCCGATCAGACCGAGGCTTGATAGTTTGAGAACACGATGATTTTGGATGTTGGGCTTGTGTTTTCCTTTTAAGACGATGGTATATATATGTTTTGGTCGACTAGTGTGTATATATTGTTTTTTGTCTCTTAGTTACTATGGATGTATGTTAAACACGATGATGTGTGTTATATACACACGCATAGAAACACACACATACATATATATTTATTATCACTTAGGTGCATATCATAATGTATATATTTTGAAGTGGGTCAGATACTATATGTTGTAGACTTGCATTTCGGGTTATGTTACGTATTATATTTTTTCTGCTACAATCTATGATTCAGTGTTCTCATATTAAATCATGTATCATTCTATCCTGGTTTTAGCTCACATGTTTATTGCTTTGTGCTAATACTAGAGATGCATATTGATATTGTATATATGAGATAGTCTAAGAATATATTCACGTGTGGTCACTCTAACAAGCATTATTCTCTCTATTACCAAATAGTATTCTCAGTAATACTCTTTAATAGTATGAGTATAGAGGTGGGGCATTACAATCTTGATAACAGAGCAAGGTTTATAACAATATAGGATATGCGAGACACAAATCTTGGTGTAGAATGGCTTAGGATCCCTGTCCCATCCGGTGTGTAGTAGATTAGAACAAATATATTTATATATGAACAAGAGTAATAAGCAGTAAATTGTTTTGTACTGCCTTTTATTTTTTCTGTAGTGGATTTGCTGTTTTGTGTGTTGGCTGTAATTGTTCTCTATAAATAAGATGACACCTAAGCTCTTTGCTTTTGGTTTTTCCCAAATTCATTTGTAAAAGCTTTTCATAAAAGTCTTCTTCATGGTATCAGAGCAGATCTGACTAGCGTCCATGATGAACTCCTCCAATAATTCTCAATCTGACACTGATGTTAACGATGCTCGGACAGAAACAGCTGCTACTCCGGTGATCTCTGCTCCGATGATCTCCAATCCTTCAAATCAACCATGGAATCCCTTTTCGAAATCATTAACCTCTTCCTTGACAGTAAAGCTTGATCGTGTAAACTTCTTGGCTTGGAAATCGCAAGTGGTTCCGACTGTCATAGGCCACGATCTTGACGATCTTCTGTTCAACAATGATAAACCTCCTCAGATCTTGAATAATGGTGATCCAAATCCAGCTTATAGCAAATGGAAGCGTAAAGATCAACTGTTGTTGTCTTGGCTGAGATCTTCTATGACTGAAGCTGTACTTGCTTCAGTCGCATCGCACAATACATCCTTCTCTCTTTGGAAAGCTCTCGAGCAACGATTCTCAAGCCAATCTAAGGCTCGTCTCTTACAACTAAAGAGTCAGTTGTGCAACATTCAGAAAGGTAATCTTTCTATCTCTGACTATGTTGACAAGATTAAATCCCTTTGTGATAACTTGGCTATGGCTGGATATGTGGTTAATGATGAGGATCTTGAGCTTCAACTTCTTAATGGCCTTGGCCCTGAATATGACCCTGTTGTCTCGGGCATCACCTCTAGCAATGATTCCAAATCCCTTGAAGAAATTCAAGCTCTTCTTATGGCTCATGAATGTCGACTTGAACGTCATCACAGTGTTTCAGATCTGTCATCCAAGATGGCTGCAAATCTTACTATTGGCTCGTCAAGAACCAATCCTCCTGGTCCTTATAGATCCTCTTTCAGTAACAATCGAGGAGTTCCTTATGATCCTGCATCACGAACCGGTTACAGACCCTATACTCGACCTTCTCCTTCATCCGGATCAAGACCTTTGTGTCAAGTCTGTCTTAAACTTGGACATACTGCTGCTATCTGTCATTACCGGTTTGATAAAAGTTTCATCACTCCAAAAGCCCCCAATTCTGCTCAACCCCGTGTCTATATTGCTGAGTGTGAATCTTATGCAGATCCTCAAGTGAATACTTCGTCTGTTCTTCCTGACTTTGCTGATGACTTTATGTGGTATGCTGATACGGGTGCCACAAACCATGTTGTTTTTGGGATGGAACATCTAGAATCTGCAACACCATACTCTGGTTCTGAATCTTTAGCTGTAGGGAATGGTAAGCAATTATTAATTTCTCACATTGGTCATGCTGTTCTTCCCTTTACTTCTAGTTCTGCTCTACAATTAAATTCTGTTTTAAAGGTTCCTGCAATAACAAAAAATTTGGTCAGTGTTTCTAAACTAACGCAAGATAATGATGTATTTCTTGAATTTCACAAATCTTGTTGTTTTTTTAAGGACAAGCAGTCAGGGAATGTCCTGCTCAAAGGGAAAGTTAAAAATGGTCTCTACATGCTTGGAGATGACTCTAATAAATTTCCTTCTACCGGTCTGCAATGTCATCTTGCCAGTACTTCTAAGTCACCTTCAGTAGTTTCAAGCTCTTGTGGTTCTTTATCTTTTTCTTGTACACAGTCATGTACTCATTGTTGTAATCAATATAAAGTGTCAAATGATTGTAATGAATTACCAATCAATAAAGATACTGGTTCCTTTTCTCTTTGTAGTTCTAATCCACAAGTATTTACTTCATCTATTTCCAATGATGTTAATGTGTGGCATTGCAAACTTGGTCACCCCTCATCTAAAGTGTTAAGAAAAATTCTGTCCAAAATACCAAATTCAGGATCTCTAAAAGCTTTAAAATTTTGTGATGCGTGTCAAAAGGGTAAAAGTCATAAATTACCCTTTTCTTTGTCTCAAAGCCGTGCAAATCAACCATTAGAACTTCTTCATACTGACCTATGGGGACCTTCATACACTTCATCTAAAGATGGTTTCAGATACTATGTGCACTTTATTGATGATTTTAGCAGATTTACTTGGATTTTTCCTCTCACACAAAAGTCACAAGCTTTTGAAGTGTTCATTAGATTCAAAGCATTGGTTGAAAAGCAGTTTGGGTTACCTATTAAAAGTATTCAAGCTGACTGGGGAGGTGAGTATAGAAACTTTGAAAAATACCTACTGGATCAAGGTATTCATTTTCAACACCCATGTCCTCACACGCATGAACAAAATGGAAGGGCTGAACGAAAACACAGGCATATAACTGAGACAAGCCTTACTTTGCTTGCTCAATCTGGTCTTGACATGTCCTATTGGTGGCATGCCTTCCAATGTGCTGTTTACTCTATTAATAGGCTTCCTACCTCTATTCTTGATGATATTAGTCCCTATGAATGTCTCTTTCATCGTGCACCAGATTATACTTTCCTGAAGCCATTTGGATGCATCTGTTATCCTCACTTAAGGCCCTATAATCGACACAAATTAAGTTTCAGATCAGATGCTTGCATTTTCTTGGGATACTCTCCTCAACATAAAGGGTACTTGTGCGAAAATAAAGCTGGTAGGATCTTCATTGCTCGGAATGTCGTGTTTAATGAAACACAGTTCTCAGCTTCAACCACTACTGAGAATCAGGTACCTGCTCTTAACCCCATTCATGTTCCTACAGCTCAATTTTCTACTGAAAATTGGTATTCAACAAATAATACTGGTACTATTGATACTAATCAAACTGTTGCTGCCTCAAATGGTGCTATTTCTGCTGAGCAATCGGGTGATGATGTTGAATCATTTGATGTCAATGCTGCCTCTACCTCTTCTGCAGCTGCTTCACAGTCATCTTCATCTTTACCTCGATAAAGTTCTTCTCCTTTACGAGTTGAAGTTAATTCAGACTGTCATATCCATACTGATCCACCTACAGCTCCTTCTGTTTCAACTACCAGAACTCATCAAATGATCACTCGGTCTCAACATTGCATCTACAAACCTAAGGCTTATATGGCCACTCATCACCCTCTTCCAGAATCTCTATTTCCTATGGAGCCAACCACTACTAGAGCAGCCTTAAAAGATCCTAAGTGGGTTGCATCAATGAAGACTGAGTTTGATGCTCTCATAAATCAGGGAACCTGGACATTAGTTCCTTATGATCCAAGCATGAATGTTATTGGCAATCGGTGGGTGTTTCGTGTTAAGCTTAAAGCAAATGGGAGTCTAGACAGATATAAATCGAGGCTTGTGGCAAAAGGATATCTTCAAGAGCCTAGTATTGACTACGAAGAAACGTTCAGTCCTGTTGTTAAACCTGCCACGGTTAGAACAGTTTTGACTTTGGCTGTATCTTCTAAGTGGGATGTAAAGCAATTAGATGTGAGTAATGCTTTTCTTAATGGTACTCTAAATGAAGTGGTCTATATGCAACAACCTCAAGGCTTTATTGACACTTCTTCTCCTACTCATGTATGTAAGCTCAATAAAGCCTTATATGGATTGAAGCAAGCTCCCAGGGCTTGGAATGACAAGCTGAAATATACTTTATTTAGGAGGGGTTTTACAGCTTCTAGATCTGATAATTCTTTATTCATCTATGGCTCAGGACAAGATTTAGTGTTGTTGCTTGTCTATGTTGATGATATTTTAGTTACTGGTCCAAACACTACACTAATTTCTAAGCTTATATCAGATCTGAATAGCACTTTTTCTCTCAAAGATCTTGGTTCCTTGCATTACTTTCTTGGAGTTGAAGTTTATAGAAACTCATCTGGTATGCACTTATCACAAACTAAGTATATTACTGATTTACTTGTTAAACTCCATCTTGAGGGAGCCAAAGTTTATCCCAGTCCTACTAGTTCTACTCACAAATTGTCTCTAAAAGAAGGTGCTTCATTTGATGATGTTACTTTATATAGGAGTACTATAGGAGCTTTGCAATACTTAACATTAACAAGGCCTGACGTTGCCTTTATTGTTAACAAACTTAGTCATTTTGTGCAAGCTCCTACTGTTACACATTGGGAGGCATGTAAAGGATTGCTCAGGTACTTGAAAGGGACTATCTCAGAGGGGCTGTTTCTCAGACCAGCTGCTATGCTTGATCTTCATGGCTATTCGGATGCAGATTGGGCAAGCTGTCCCGATGATAGAAGATCAACAGGGGGGTATGCTATGTTCTTAGGGGGCAATCTAATTTCATGGTCAGCTAAGAAACAACAAGTTGTAGCTAGATCAAGCACTGAGAGTGAATTCCGTGCCTTAGCAAATGCTGCTGCAGAGATAAAATGGCTTGTTTCACTCCTACAAGAACTGCATATCACTTTGTATGAGTCTCCAATTCTATGGGTTGATAATCAAGGTGCTTCTGCTCTTGCTGTAAATCCTGTGTTCCATGCTCGCAGCAAGCATATACAAATTTATTTACACTTTGTAAGAGATCAGATCCTTGCTAAAGAACTATCAGTGTGTTATGTGCCTTCTGTTGACCAAGTTGCAGACATACTTACCAAAGCTTTGCCTACAGACCGGTTTGCTTATCTCAAATCCAAACTTCATGTTGTTGCTACCCCATTTCGTTTGAGGGGGGATAATAAGCAGTAAATTGTTTTGTACTGCCTTTTATTTTTTCTGTAGTGGATTTGCTGTTTTGTGTGTTGGCTGTAATTGTTCTCTATAAATAAGATGACACGTAAGCTCTTTGCTTTTGGTTTTTCCCAAATTCATTTGTAAAAGCTTTTCATAAAAGTCTTCTTCAAAGAGTGTAAAATGACTGCAGCGGTAATCATCCGAGACGTTCTCATAGATTGTTCATTTTGACATGCATGTGAGTCATTCTATTAGATTTCTAAAGTTTGAATCTTACTTAAATGCTGATGTGAGAGATAGATGGTGGCAGATCTCAAGGAGAGACTAGCCCATCCAGTGGCCTAGGTAATAAGGGAGTATTCATGACTAATGTGTAGCTTATGGAGCTAGTGCGGAGTATTCAGGCCTTTAGTTCCTCTGCTCCAAATCTGCCTACTCCAAGAATTAATTTTGATAGAATGTGTAGTGATTATGCAAGTTTAGAGGAAGGACTTGTAAAGGGTCAGAAGGAGTGATTGGAGTTCAAGTTTGGCTTAAAACATGTGAGCATATATTTACTCGCATTAGTATTTTGGATCAGTAGACGACACAGGTTGCTTTCGGTTAACTTCAGGAGCTAGCATTGGATTGGTATGAGCTTTGAACTGCTAAAATTTCATAATATGGTCTTATATGTGAGCAATTTAAGACCCACTTCGAGCTAAAATTCCTTTTTAAGGCAGAGAAAACTACAAAGTCAAGGAAATTCATAGATCTCGAGCAAGGTAGGATGTTAGTGGCAGAATATGTGGTGATGTTTTAGTTGTTCAAATATGGGGTAGACCTCATCAACACCATTTTAATGAAGAATCAGAAGTTTGTGTATGGTATGTGCAAGACATTGAGGAAAGCCTTGTTGCCTCAATTGGAAGTTATATTCAAGAAGCTAGTAAATCCAGCCATTTCTCTTGAGGAAGTAGAGAGAAATAGTAGTGATAAAACTTCTCAAAAGAAGAGAGAATCCAGTCGGAAAAGGAAGATGCCATTTAAGATGGCAAAGCCTAAATTTTAGAATAATAAAAAGAAGATTTAAGATTTTCGAAGATTGTGTGTTAGTTCGATTAGATGTTATAATTATGGTGAGAAAGGCCATAATGCTAGAGACCGTTCCAAAGCTCGTTTCATTAGTACAGATTAGGGTTGCAGATATTGTAAGAAAAATGGACATCAACTTTCTGCTTGTCCGAAATTGAAGAAGAAGGGTGGTAAGCTTCATGTTATTGAGTTTTCCAGTGGTCCTTCTAATCCTAAGGGAAAAGCTTCAGTGATTCTAGAAGGTTCTCTTATTTTTAGAAATATTCCCTTTCAAGTTCTTCTTTATATGGATCGTCACACTCTTTCATATCAATAAAACTTTCCGTTGCTTTGTCTTTGGATACTGTATGCTTGGTCACATCTCTAAGGATTGGGAATCCTATTGGTGGGTATGCAGCTCTCAATATGATGTGTAAAGATGTTGATTTGGATTTTAATGAGTTGTCTTTTCCTTGGGATTTGCATGTAGTTAATAATTGAGATTCACGATAATACTGGGAATGGATCGATTAGACAAATACGAGGCTCGTCTCTTTTTCCCCGAAAGTCTTATATCACTTCAACATCCAAATTGCAAAGATAGAATTCTCATCAAACTTGGTGATGTTGATCATAGTCTACATGGGTATTTAATTCTTATTGAGTCTCAAGAAGAAGTAGAGATGGTCAGTATCTCGATAGTTTGTGAATGTCTCGATGTTTTTGAAGCTTTTTCTGGGTTACCTCTTAAGAGACCTATCGAGTTCCGAATTGATTTGATTTTTGAAGCTCAAATAGTTAGCCATCCTCCCATAAGGATGGCTGCTAAGAAAATTAAGGTTTTGAAAAAGCAATTGTTAGAGCTTGAAGCCAAACTTTCATTCAGGCTATTAGTTCTCTATGTGGCACTGTAGCTATATTTGTAGGAAAAAAAGATGGTTCCCTCTGTCTATGTATTAACTACGAAAAGCTAACTGAACTCACAATCAAGAAAAAGTATTCCGTGCCTAGAATCGATGACATGTTTGGCCCTGTTAATGGTGTTATGGTCTGCTCCCAACCTGACATTGCAATCAGGCTTTAGTAACTTCGAGTCGCATAAGACAATATCCCCCTTATTGCTTTATGTACTAGATATGGTTCACACGAGTGGTTAGTGATGTCATTACGATTGACGAATGCGCCCCTAACTTCATAGATTAGTGAACCATCTATTTTGAGATTATCTTGACAGATTTGTTCTCATCTTCATCGACGATATCCTTGTTTATTCTAAATCAAAAGTAGAGCTTAAGAAGCATCTTTGAATTCAGTTAGAGACTCTTCGACAACTTCAATTAAAGTCAAATTCTCCAAATGTCATTTTTAGCAAAGGCAAGTAACCTATTTTAAATTGCACACATAGAGACACACACATATATATTTCGCCAGCAAACAAAAACAAGTTTTTTTTTTAATTTTCTTTTCGGTTTTAACACTAAAATGTCTTTTTGTTATGATTTCCATACAGAAATAATTTTTAAAACAAAAGATTCCTTTTTTCAAGTAACATTAATGATCTATAAAATTTTACTAAATACTTTTTTTTATATTTTATATTTATTTTATAGATGTAAAGATATTGTAAACATGGTTTTGTATTTAAATAAATTATATTTATATTTAATATATATATAGTTTTCAATTTTTATAAGCATATTAAATATATATATATAGTTTTCAATTTTTATAAGTATATTAAATATATATATATATACACATAGTTAATTTTATAAGTATATTATATATATATATAATTTATGAATATGTTTTTTAAACTAAACTAATTGAAAAAACAATTAATCTCGAAAATAAAAAAAATTGGCTACCGAATGTGTTGATAATGGCGGAAATTTCTATCAGTTAGAAAATCGCCATTAAGAATATTATCGTTATAAACCCCAAGCGCACAACGTACAATTGTAGTACGTATGCGAGTATGGGTCGATCCGTAGGGAATGAATTAAATTCTAATTATACTCAATAGAATTAACCCAACGTTTTGAAGTGGTTTTAAACTAAGAAAAATTGAAAAATTAAACTAGAGAAAAGGTGAATAAACTATGATAATAAGAACAATTTAGAAGGAAATCCACTTCCAATCATTCACATAAATCAACACAAAATTCACTTGTAACCTCTCTTTAAAAATATTAAGTAGAAATGATTAATGTGCTTATTATAAGTATGGTTTATTTAAGCTATTAATTAGCACAACTTAAACCATCAAACTCAAACACATCATTCAAACCCACTTATCAACTCTCATGATCATGACATAAATTAAAAATAAAATATAGTTTAAGTATGCCCTATTCACTATTAATTAGTAACATAGACCATCAAATTTTGATTTTAGTTTGATGTTCATTATCAAAATCACTTAGAAAAATGATCAAATAGTTCATGTTTAAAAAGGAGTTAAGCATAGCCTATTTGAGATGTCAACATAGGTAATCAAAATTCATAAAAGAAAGCAATATAAACCACCAATCATCCATATTTTCCATTAAGAAAATAAGAGAGATTACAAATGAAATCATTATGTTAATTTAATATGTTTCATGGGAGCTTCATTACCCCTAAATTGAAGGGGTTTAGCTACTCATATTTGAAAGCATGATAACATAGAATGATTTCAACATGAAAAGAAAAGGAAAATAAGAGCTATTAAAATAAAAGAGAGCTAACTACTAACATGAAATAAAATGAGCATAAGAGAATTAAAAGAGCATAAAAGAAAGCATAAATGTAAATTGCATGAAAGTAAAAACAACGCTAAGAAGCCATGAAAGAAACTTTTATTTATCTTTGATTTTATGGCTATAACTTGCATAAAAAAAAAGAAAATCATTACATGAAACATAAGGGGTATTTATACATGCTTGAAACCCTAATTCGTATTTTAGGGGACTACCTAAAATGCTCTTTAGGAAGTGTAACCTCCAAGTAATTATTAGGGAATTAATTAATCCCTACTAACATGCCTTTAAGCCTCCATTAACATGTGCATGTGCTTTTAATCATGGACCATATGGTAGTGGGTATGTGGGCTCCTCCATGTTGCATGAATTCATTTAATTTCATTCTTCGTTTGCCTTCAACATATGTGCATGCATTCATCTATGTTAACGTGAAAATCGACGCTAGCACCCCGGTGTGTGTATTAGTAATGTGAAAGCACCACCCGTTGGTACGGGAACAGAATATAAGCAGAAAATAGCAGAAAAGTAAAGAGACAACAGTTTTATAGTGGTTCGCCTTGAAATTAAGCCTACGTCCACTTTATCTTCTTTATTGCTGATTCAATTACAACTTTTATACAATATCTTTGATTACAATCCAATTTCAACACAATTCAGACGAGTAGCTAGAACTTCGATGTAGAAGAGCTCTTTGAATTCATGTTGAATGTGTTCGATCTCTTCTTGAAGTCAGTTGAAGCGTCTTCGGTGTTTGAAGTGTCGGATGAGTCGCGAAAACAGTAGAGTATAGGCGTTCCAGAAATGAGCCCCAAAAGTCCCCCTCAAGTTGGAGTTGGTGTTTTATTTATAGGGAGATTTTGGAGTTAGGTCGTTGGTCGTGAACGACCTAAGGGTAGGTCGTAGGTCGTGAACGACCTAAGGGTAGGTCGTAGGTCGCAGGCGACCTAGTGGGCATGGTTTGTGGCTTAGCATTGGTGCACTTGATCTGTCTGAACGAGGTGACAAGTGGTAGGTTGTGAGCGACCTAGGAAAAGCGGCATAAGAAGTTATCTTGGCTTGTTTAAACTGGGCAGTAAGTTGTAGGTCGTGAGCGACCTAAGGTAGGTCGTAGGTCGCATTGCCTTTCTACTGTGGTTTACTGTTGCCCCATGTTGACAGTTAGGTCGCTGGAGCTTTAGGTCGTTGGAGATTTAGGTCGCTTGAGCTTTAGGTCGCTAAGTCTCAATAACTTTTAGGTCATTAGGTCGTTCTGGCCTTTAGGTCGCTAAGCTATTAACCCTTGTAGGTCGTTAGGTCGTTGGGAGCTTTAGGTCGCTAGGTCGCTGGATGCTTTAGGTCACTAGGTCGCTGATAGCTTTAGGTCACTATGTCGCTTGTATTTTTAGGTCGTTAGGTCGCTTGTATTTTTAGGTCGTTAGGTCACTTCAAAAAGAGGAGTTAACACTTGCCCCTCGAAGTACAGGCCTATGTCATAGGTCATGTGCTTCGATCCAACTCTGCTAGGTCGTGAGCGACCTAAAACATACACTAACTCGCGTGCCCATTCGCCTTCTCTTCTTTGCCCCATATAAACTGTTAGGTCATTTCTTCCTCTTCACTCAACTGCTTTGACGACCTTCTTCGCCATTAACGAACTTTCGATTTTGCAAGGACGAATCCAAGCTAATCAGTCGTCGATTCAACTTTACCATCATATCTCGTAAGTGAATTCGATCTCCATCCCACCATAATCACCGTTGAATTATGAATCCCCATTTTCCGACCCTAATCCAATTCCATGTGTTGTGCTACATTTTGAGTGATGTTGCGATCGACTTTTGATCGCCGTTTGATAAGTTGTTGTTGTGATTCATGAAGGCACAGTAATGCATTGAATCTATGATGGATCGGAGATGTTTTGAATCGTTTTTCGGGTGATTTGGTGGTATGAAGGGATAATGAATTTCACGAAGAGGATGATGGATTTCTTTGCTTAGTTGATAACGGGTTATCGGGTTACAGTTTGACGAGATGGTGAGATATTGCATGGAGAGGAAGTTAGCGACTTAACAGATCTGAGCGACTTAAAAACCTTCGCGATCTAAGAAACCCGGCCGACCTAACATACCAACCGACCTAAGAATTCTCGCGACCTAAGTAAAGCTGAACAACCTTTGATTCTACGACTTAACTTTTAGGTCGTGCTGGGATTCAAACGACCTAAGACTTACGACTTAACTTGCTTGAATGACAGCAGAACGACTTAACAAATTAACGACCTAACTTTTTGCGGCATAGGCTTTAGGTCGCGGCCGAGTTAGGACTTGGACAAATTTTCATTGCCTTGACCTCTTTGACTTGCACAGTGCGACCTAAGGAAGCTCCGACCTATGCTAGGTCGTTGGACGACCTAAGAGTTGAACAAAATTGGAACATTTGTAGCACTTTTGAAAGAACTTGAATTGTTTGAACTTTGTTGTACTTCTTTTCAGATTATGCTATCTTTTAAGCTAACAACCTGTTAAACACAACATTTGCAGAAAATTGGGACGAATATACTGCCATTGACTGCCCACATCGAATGACATATTAGTCGACAAAAAATAATCAACTTAAACAAACTATGTGAATGAAATGCTGTGAATCAACAAGTTCAAGTGAAGTATTAAGGCAAAGCTAAAATAATAATCAACTAAAGCTGATTCATTTGCATCAACGCTGTACTTGGACTTAAAATAACAAGCCCTGAAACTCTATAATTTACAAATGTCAACTAATTTAATTCCAGTTATATTTGCTTGTCATTTTACTAGTTTTGCACAACACTTCACACTTTTAGGAAACGTGCATCTTCATATTTGAATATCCAGTTCCTTGTGTAGAATGACTTCTCAACAAGAAGAAACAGGACAAGCTGGAGAAGCTTTTCCAATTGCTAACCCATTGATTGATCCTCCGGTGAGAACTTCGACCACCTTGAACCGCAAAGCTTTCAATCAATTGTGTATCCAGTTCGGTATTGCCGAAGCAGACGCTTTATTTCCTGGAGTAAACGATACTGCTGATAGGCTACCTCTTGGTTTTGTAGTAGTTAATCGTCAAATGTGCTTAAGCGGAGCTATTCCTCCCTTTAATGACTTTCTTCAATAGCTTCTTCTTCGATTAGCTATCTCTCCCTTCTAGCTACATCCCAATGGTTATGCCATCTTGATGGGGTTGTGTGTGCTGTTCAGAAGGACGCTCGACCGTCTTCCATGTTTTGAGGAGATTTGCTATTTGTGCACCTTTGCGAAGAACAAAGATCACCCTTCAATTATACTTGTAAGAGGTGCTAGAAACCGTAAATTAATTCTAGACTTGCCCGATAGTGCACACGGGTTTCTTAAGTCAATTCTTCTTCGTCCGCTGCCCCCCGGGATTCTATGCCGCCTGGAGAGTAGGAAGTAAGATTGCCTTTCTCCGTTCACTTCATTTCCTGAACTTCTTGAAACTTGAATTGTCAAGTACTAAACTTTATTATTTACTTTTTGCAGCACTTCCCCTTCCGCTCAGAGATCCCAGCCACAAGCCAACCCTCGAAACTTTAAGTGTTGTGGCTGCTGAAGAGAGAAGCACTAAATTTTTGCTGAAAGACGCGTTTTTACATCAGTTCGGACTTTTACACTCCTCCCGATCTACCCATATTCACGAAGTTTCTAGTCCCAAGACTGAAACATTAGTTGCCCCAGATTCTCAAGTAGAGATATCAAATGCCCCAGTTTCTGCGGAAGAAATTGCATCTAAAGAACCCACCGTAGAGGCTTCATTGGTGAAATGTTTTACTTCCGTTGATATTGCAGGATCATCTAGCAAACTTACACTTTCCCCAGTAATTGAAGAAGAGGAACCCCCTCAACACTCCGAGAAAGCTGATGATGAAGGAGTTGAGAAGAAAAGTCCCGCTAAACATGACGGTGACGACACTTTTGAGGGATTGAGCGATCTAATGATTACTTCACAGGAGCTCTTCAAAGACGATAAAACTAAAGTTACATCCCCAACAACTGAAGTGACGTCTGCTTTGCAGCAAATTTCGTCAGCTCAAAAGTTGACTTCTGCTTCACAATCTGTTACCACTCCCCAACCAAAGAGTGGTTTGTAGTCTGACGCGCGTAGCTTGCACATCACACACACTTAGGATTTTTGGCACTTATATGCACTTAGCTTCTTTAATTCGAAGATTTTCAAGACTTGTCTATTTCACTTTCAGGTTCTCCGATGGGGCGTAGCGGTTCGTACTATGATGATTTTCGACGCTATAGGGGACGCGATTCTTACGATCTAAGGTGCTATCTCCCTACCCCAAGGGAAACCGATGAAGAAAGAGCTGCCAGAAAAGCTCGTGAAAGACAAACTTATGAGGAGCAGCAAAGAAGAAGGGATGATGACTCCCACAAGAGAAAATCTTAAGATGTTAAAGGGAAGAGTCATGTTGCTGAAGACCCGAGAAAATGGGCCAGACTTAGCGAAAGGGATGCGTCTGCGATTTCTAAAAAGACCGCAGCTCTTAGTCCTCTTGACATCCCCTCCGGTTCTCCTGCTCTTGAGAAGACCGACATTTAGACAATTATCAACAGGCCTCGGTATCAAGTAAGGGATGCTCCACCCACACTTCAAAACCGATTCCTAAATTGGTGTTTAAAGGGAGTGCGTTTCGACTTAGACTTGGTACCGATTGATAAGCAAGCTATGTTAAGAAACCTTGATGCTGTCAAACTCGATATCGAGAGGATGTCTGGCTGGCAAAAACTTGTCGACGAGCTTCAAAGAGTTAACCGTATGAATCTCGAAGCCATGCTAATGATGGAGAATGACAAGTCGGAGTGGGATAAAGTTTGTAAGCAGCATGATGCAGAAATGGCGAGCATCGCTGATGATAACGCGAGACTTGAGTCTGAAGTTAAGAAACTCAAGGAAGATCTTACCACTTCTTCCGCTTCGCATTCTAAAAAAGAAAAGGTCTTTCAAAAACAAGTGCGAGATGCACATGCTGCTCAAAGAGATGCTGAGACAAAACTTGAGGCAGAGCAGCATGTAGTTGAAAAATACCGCAAAGATACCGCTCAGCTTCGGGAAAGAGTTAACTCCCAAGACCTGGAGATTGCAGCCTTAAAAGCTCGACTTTCTAAAGTTGAAAAAGAGCATGATGAGGCAGTTGCCGGCCAAGTTGCAGCCGAAGAATCTCATGAAGCAACTAAAGCCACTATCAGCTCTACTTTATTCGACTTTTATGTCCACAGCGTCTTGGGGGCACGGAAGCCTCTCATTTTTGGGACCGAAATACGAAATCACTTTGGCTGATGTGTGGGAAGCGGTGATTGACATGCTCGGAGGAGCTGGCTATGCTGAAGCGGATCTTGAAGCATGTTATTTAGATGATGAGGCACGCTCTACCCTTGCCAGGGGAAAAGAGAAACTTGTTAAAGAGCATGCTGGAACAGCAGAAGGAGAACATTTAGGGGAGATACCTTCGACCGATCCCACTCAACCTTCAGTTCCGGCTGACATCGATATCATCGGCTCCAGTTCCCATTCCTCGCCTTCTGCTAAAGCTGACATTGAAATTGAATTTGCTCATACTGGAGATGGGGCTCAAGAAAGCCCTGGAGCACAAGACTTTGAAGTTGATGTGATAAAACCAACTTCCCCAGGTAACTTCATCGTTGAACCAAGTCGAGTAGACTACTCATTCGCTTCAGCTGAGCTTGATGAATTTCTTGCTTATTACTTAAGTCTTGATGAGTCAATATCTTCTCTTTTTACGGAGAATACTGATTTTAACTTTTCTTCTTCTGTAGCGGAACACTGAATGCTGAACACACTTCTCCTCTTCCAGCTGTTCCTCCTCCATCCCTTCAAATCACTCCTGCTTCTCAGCCGGGATCGCAGGAAGAACAAATAGGAGCCCTTCAAGGCTTGGACGATCCACCTGCTTCACAAGAGCAGAAGGCTGGGGAACTTGAAGAAGGTGAAAGTACTCCGGAGCAAATTATTACTGACGACACAAAGTTGTCCGAACTCATCACTCCGGGCAGCGAATCTTCTTCAAGGAAGAAAGGGAAGCGCACAACTTCGAAGAAAAGAAGGAAAAGCACTTCTGCTAC
The DNA here is from genome assembly GCA_030737815.1 of Allium fistulosum. Taxonomy (NCBI): domain Eukaryota; kingdom Viridiplantae; phylum Streptophyta; class Magnoliopsida; order Asparagales; family Amaryllidaceae; genus Allium; species Allium fistulosum. The sequence goes on along the minus strand of CM060905.1, from coordinate 717,060,900 downwards.
TAGAGAGGAAGCGGAAGTTGACCCAGCTGTACCTCTCTCGCCTTCTTCCCAGTCTTGTTCAGGCCAGCTAGAAAAGCTACCTATTAAACCAGGCAAAGGCTCTAAAGGTGGCGAGAAGAAGAAGAAATGATGAGTCTCGCTTTACTCTCATTGTTTTGCTTTTTGCTTTTTGCATGTATTGACCGGAGATTGTGCGGGTACCGGTCCCCGCTTGAAACCTGCATATGTACAAAAACTTTATAGTATGGAATAAAATGGTTCTTTTTACTTGTACAATTTCTTGTCAGTATATGTGTGAATGCATTTATTCCTTGTTTTTGCACAAGTTTCTTTATTTACTTTATATGATACTGCAGTGAGCTCGTGGTATGATGTTTGAGCGTTGTTTTTATTAATATAGCTATATGCCCCCATACCACGACTTACTGCAATATTCTGAAAAGACTTGTACTCTTATTTTAGAGAATAATTCTTCCGTTTTTGAGGAAATATTATTCTGCTTTTAATAGAGTATGCATTGTATCGGAGAAGTTTTTCTTTCTCTTTTCCTTTAGAACACTTCAACTTTTAGGAATGATCACTTTTATTTGTTGAAATGTGGATTCCCCTACGCACTGAAGCAAGCTTTTGAAGAATATTTTGATCTGTTTGTCAGAAAATTATATTTCATCGTTGAATGGATCCACGGGACAGACGTTGGCTGTTTTACTGGATATTTGTTTGTACAAATAATCATAAGTATTCAGCTGCGGCCTGGAACCTTCTTTTTGAGAAGATGCCCCTTTAGTGGTTCCATTAACGAAGTTTTTGGATGTGCCTTTTTAAAGGGCTCTGGTTTGACACTTCGACTTGGTGAAGTGTGCCTCCAAAGAGGGCTTTTGTTTGGCACTTCAAGCTTGGTGAAGTGTGCCTCCGAAGAGGGCTTTTGGCACTTCAACTTGGTGAAGTGTGCCTCCGAAGCAATTTTTGCCTACAAAGAGGTCTTCGTTTGTGTGCCTCCGAAGAGGGCTGGTGGTCTCCGAAGAGAAGCATTTTTGGTCTCCGAAGAGAAGCATTTTTGGTCTCCGAAGAGAAGCATTTGGTCTCCGAAGAGAAGCATTTTTGGTCTCCGAAGAGAAGCATTTTTGGTCTTCGAAGAGAAGCATTTTGATCTCCGAAGAGAAGCAATTGGTCTCCGAAGAGAAGCATTTTGATCTCCGAAGAGAAGCATTTGGTCTCCGAGGAGAAGCATTTTTGGTCTCCGAAGAGAAGCATTTTTGGTCTCCGAAGAGAAGCATTTGGTATCCGAAGAGAAGCATTTTTTGCTTGTGTCCTTCCACCATCTGCTTCTTAGCGATTCCTCGTTATCACTTCAAATACATGTCCCATTCTTTTGCAAGTTGTTTGCTTTTTTGCTAGAGAAGTGTATTTTATTGTTGAGTGAATCCACGGGGCAGACGCAAGTTACTTTATCGGATGTTCGTTTGCACAAACGACCGCGATTAGTTAGCAAGGGTCTGGAACCTTCGTGTTATGAAGGTGCCCGCTTTGGTGGAACCATGAACTGTTTGTGAATAGCACATCTTTTGTAGGAGTTCAATTTTTGAGCTTTTGTGGCTTGACTTGAGTGATTTGCAGGAATTGCTTGACTTCGTGATGTGTCGAATAGGTAAGCTTCGCTTTGATAGCCTGCAATATTAAATCGACATTTTAACAATATTTTAAATATATTTGCATATCGAAATGAGGCAAGCATCTTATAGCACTAAAGAACACAAGACTTATAGTTTTTTATTATTGATTCGCACTGATTTCTCAGTGGTTTACAATACAAAAGTTATACATCCATTATCATTTTACAAATTTAAGCAATGCTGTTAAGTAAAAAATGGATGCAAGTGATTGTTGTTCAAAAATCTCAGGATTGAATTTCCATTTCCATTAGATTCATAGTTTTGGATCCATATGCCACAGAGAATGAAAAGTGCTTCGTTGCAGTTTATTGGGTAGCTAGCAGTCGTCCCAACTTCTTCCTGTTGGGTGAGGACCCCTGTGACAACATTAATGAGAAGCCTTTCAGATTCCTGCACTGTAGTTTTGTTGCCAGAGCCGGATTGATAGGCAGGAAGTTGTTGCCCCTGAGTGGACGAGGTTGGGTCGTCTCTGTTTTTCTTCACATATTGTTGCAGCTTATTCTGTTTCAGCAACTCTTCAATCACATTCTTTAGCTGGCGACATTGATTTGTTTCATGGCCAGGTTGATTGTGAAATCAACAGAATTTCCCATTATGCACTGCACCTCTCCCCATCTCAGGTGGTTTGGGATACTTGACAACATCCTTTGTTGCGAAGAAGATATTTTCCGGTGTATCAGTTAAGGGAGTAAAATCTGAAGGATCAAAGCGGCGAGGTTTCTTTTCATTCCCCTGCTTCTTTCCTCCGTCATTTTCCCTTTTCTAGTTTCCAGATTCTCTTTTGTTAGAAGCAACATCGTTATTCTTGACTTCGGCAACAACTACTTTCGCTGGTGGAGAAAGGTTTTCTAGGCGCATGAATTCGTCGGCCTTTTTATAAAACTTCTCAAGTGAATTTGGTTCTTTCATTTTGAACCATCTTCCGAACTCACTCGATTTGTCGATGGCACGCATCAAGTAAGTCAGGATCATACAGGGTTCCGCATTATCTACTTCAGCCAGGGCTAGGTTAAAGAGGCTCAAGAACGATTTGATAGATTCTCCGGGAACTTGCTCAAGGCTGGACAGTGACATTATATCCTTAGCTTTTGAAGCATACAATCTGAACTGTTCCTTGAATTTTCGATTTAAGTCGGAGAATTGATCTACGGACCGAACTGGTAGCTTGGTGAACCATAGTAGAGCCACTCCTTCCAAGTACACTGGAAAGTATCGACATTTAATCTCATCGGATGCTCTTGCACCGGTCATATGCCAGTCGTACTTATATAGGAAGTGATTAGGGTCACTTGTTCCTCTATAGGCCGGGATAGTAGGAGGTACAAATTTCCTTGGAAATTCTGCTTTCAGGATCCTTTCAGTAAACAGAGTTTTGCTTGGAGCAAATCCCCAGTCGCTCTCATTTTCTTCCCTTTGCATGCTCTCTTTCATGATTCGACGAACCATCCCAGATAGGTACTCCTCATTGTTCAGAGGCATCGCCGGGCAAGCGTCAGCTATTCTTTCGGAAGTTTTCCTGGGCAAGTGTTCGTGAAAAGTTGGCTGCGGCCTTGAACCTTCAGCTTGGAAAGGTGGTGCTTCGGCGGTGTCAGTTGCTCTTTGAGGAATACCTTTCTCTTGGGAATTATAGGCATCTTCGGCAAAGGTTGTTTCATTGTTTTCTGGATGTCGATTTGCCCCAAGAAGAGCGTTTAATCTGTCCATCATCAAAGCATTTTGAGCTTCAATTTGTTGGTGTAATCCAGACACTACATCGTTTAATTCAGCCCTTGTGACTCCGACGGTAGGAGTTGCCTGGTTTGATGTTGGGGAAGCGGAAGTCCCCTCGTGATCATTTCCGGATTTGATAGGTCTACCTTTCCTTCTAGGAGCCATGATTTCAGATAGACTTCTGGTCTTTAAGGAGATTCTTTCTGCAGATCTTTGTGAAGCAATGGTGAAAATACCCCTGAGTTCAATTCTCAGTGAAAGCACCAAAAATGTTAACGTGAAAATCGACGCTAGCACCCCGGTGTGTTTATTAGTAATGTGAAAGCGCTACCCGTTGGTACGGGAACAGAATATAAGTAGAAAATAGCAGAAAAGTAAAGAGACAACAGTTTTATAGTGGTTCGCCTTGAAATTAAGCCTACATCCACTTTATCTTCTTTATTGCTGATTCAATTACAACTTTTATACAATATCTTTGATTACATTCTAATTTCAACACAATTCAGACGAGTAGCTAGAACTTCGATGTAGAAGAGCTCTTTGAATTCATGTTGAATGTGTTCGATCCCTTCTTGAAGTCCGTTGAAGCGTCTTCGGTGTTTGAAGTGTCGGATGAGTCGAGAAAACAGCAGAGTATAGGCATTCCAAAAATGAGCCCCAAAAGTCCCCCTCAAGTTGGAGTTGGTGTTGTATTTATAGGGAGATTTTGGAGTTAGGTCGTAGGTCGTGAACGACCTAAAGGTAGGTCGTAGGTCGTGAACGACCTAAGGGTAGTTCATAGGTCGCAGGCGACCTAGTGGGCATGGTTTGTGGCTTAGCATTGGTGCACTTGATCTGTTTGAACGAGGTGACAAGTGGTAGGTCGTGAGCGACCTAGGAAAAGCGGCATAAGAAGTTATCTTGGCTTGTTTAAACTGGGCAGTAAGTTGTAGGTCGTGAGCGACCTAAGGTAGGTCGTAGGTCGCATTGCCTTTCTGCTGTGGTTTACTGTTGCCCCATGTTGACAGTTAGGTCGTTGGAGCTTTAGGTCGTTGGAGATTTAGGTCGCTTGAGCTTTAGGTCGCTAAGTCTCGATAACTTTTAGGTCGTTAGGTCGTTCTGGCCTTTAGATCGCTAAGCTGTTAACCCTTGTAGGCCGTTAGGTCGCTAAGAGCTTTAGGTCGCTAGGTCACTGGATGCTTTAGGTCGCTAGGTCGCTGATAGCTTTAGGTCGCTAGGTTGCTTGTATTTTTAGGTCGTTAGGTCGCTTGTATTTTTAGGTCGCTAGGTCACTTCAAAAAGAGGAGTTAACAATCTATGAACCCTTTTCATATTTGCACTTCATTTAAAAATAAAAATGTGCAAATAAATTTTATAAAATTAATCATACACAAATTTACCTTTTTAGCCCAAATGAAGATGAATAAATGATGATTTGAAAATAATTTAAATTTTGGTTTAAACATGTAAAATACCCTATTATGCTCATTAATCTAATTAAAAGTAGATTAAATATGAAAGTAAAAATATGCACTTTTACGTGCACATCAAATACCCCCACACTTATCTTTTTATTCGTCCTCGAATATAATAAAACAAAGATAAATCCGTTTTCGTAGGAAACACGATTGCATTGAGCGTATGCAACAAGTCATTAAACCTCTAGGTATGCCCAGTAGGACGAGTGCTGTCTCGTGGGGGTTTTCAGTGGATACTACCCACAAAATCTAAACGCGATATGCAGATTCTAATGTGACTACATGATGAAAGTTTTAAAAATATTTACAAATGAAGAATTTACTTTTAAATTGACATAAGTAAGTTAAATATAAGTTTTGGTCATTATCAAGAAATTTTAGTCCTTTTACTCATCAAAACTTCCAACAAAAATTAAGTTATCATCACAATTAGACTCTAGTTTGGCTAGTTGCTTTGGTTGATAACATAGTGCAACTATGAAATGGATCCTTTAGTTGATTGTCAAAGTTCTGCAAAGTGGTATTTTTATTTCTTTTTAATAACCAGTCGAATCAAATAAGTGAAAATAGTGCTTGGATTTCAATTTCTTGGACTCTTTATTTTTTGAAAGTATTAACATTATTATTATTTACACACCTAACTCAGATAAACAGAAGTCAGATATACTGATCATGCACTTCTTTTCGAGCTTAAGTGAGAAGAGTATAAATTGTGGCGAGTGACACACTTGCATATGAACGCATGACTCTAGGTGGTTATTTTTATTAAATCTATTTACATACAACTAACTTGGATAAATTGAGGCTAAATATATCGATCATGCACTGCCTTCCGAGCTTATGTGAGAATAGTACAGTGCATGGTGAGTGTACACACTTGCATGTGAACACATGACTCTATATGTTTCTTATTTTCATAAAACCCTTTTTTTGTAAAGAGAGAGAGAGTTATGCAAAATCATCTTAGCACCACTTAACTTAGAAGATTGAAAATGTTACCGTCTTTACTTTAAATCAACAACTCTTTTAAACAAAGATTACAATTAGGATATATTTCATAATTATCACCCATGAACCTTTCTATATACTAGTTAAACCATCATTACCCGTAATCAAACTTTATTTTTATTTTTGATGAGACAAATAAATTTTCAAAAAATTTCAAATTAATATCCAAAAACATATACTTATCTTATAGTGTTTCTTCAAAAATAAATTAAAATGCTAAAAAGAAAATTTGTTTTGGGATTTTTTTTAATTTTTGAGTTCTGGAAAAAATGCAAAAAATAAACCATGAAAAATCAAAAATGAACATGAGACTCCCCCCACACTTAATTTTGACTATACCCACAGTCAATGCATTATATAATGAGTGTAACGTGAAAAAATATGTACATATTTACAAGAGAGGGTTAACTTTCTTACTAGAGGTAGTATGGCTCATGAAGAGTCATGAGGTCCTCCTCTCGATCACTCGCTAACTCCAAATAAGGCTTTAAACGAGGACCATTGACTTTAAAAATCGATCCATTCCTAGGGTTTTCTATTTCTATGGCACCATGTGGAAAAACAGTACGTACAATGTATGGTCATGTCCATCTCGATTTTAATTTCCCAAGGAACAAATGATGTCCAGAGTCATACAAAAGAACTTTCTGATTTGGAAAAACTATTTTCCTTAGGATTGAATTGTCATGAAAATTTTTGTTCCTTCTTTGTAAATTTTCTCGTTTTCATACGCGTCATTCCTAATCTCCTCTAATTCATTAAGTTACAATTTCCTATTTTTGCCAACTTTTTCAAGATCAAAATTTATGTTCTTAATTTCCCACAATGCTTTATGTTCGAGTTTGATAGGTAAATGGCATGCTTTACCAAATACAAGCCTAAAAGGAGACATCCAAGATTGGTTTTATATGCAGTTCTATAAGCCCAAAGCGCATCTGTCAATTTTTGTGACTAATCTTTTCGATTTTTATTCATAGTTTTTTCCAAAATTTATTTGATTTGGTGATTTGAAACTTCAACTTGGCCACAAGTTTAAGGATGATACGGAGTGGATAACTTGTGGGTTATCGAGCATTTCTTCATTAGAGTTTCAAATTAATGATTACAGAAATGGGTTCTATTATCGCTTATTATTGTGCGAGTTGTTCCATACCTTGAAAAGATGTTTTTTTATGAATTTCACAACAACTTTGTGTTCATTTGTTTTACAAGGAATGGCTTCCCATTTGGAGACATAATCAATGGCAAGAGAATGTACAAATTTCAGAAAGAATTGGGAAATGGTTCCATAAAGTCAATACCCCAAATGTCAAAGATTTCGATCGTAAGAATGAGGTTCGAAGGCATCATGTTTCATCGTGAGATCCTTCTCAACATTTGGCAGCGATCGCAAGTTTTACAAAACTCGAATGCATCTTTGAAACGCGTAGGGCAGTAAAAACCACATTGAAGCACCTTTTTCATGGTTTTCTTTAGACCGAAGTGACCACCGCAAGCTTGGTAATGATAAAATGAAAGGACACTCTTGGTTTCACAATGTAGGATGTAACGTCGAATGATTTGGTTGGAACAATTCTTAAACAAGTATGGATCATCCCAATAGAAGTACTTGACTTGGGAAAGAAATTTATATTTATCTTGTTTCGACCAAAATGAAGGAGTTTCCTTAGTGACTATATAGTTCACTATGTCGGCATACCATGGATCGATAGAAACTAAAAGGAGTTGTTCATTAGGAAAGTTCTTGTCGATTGGTAAAGAAGATGGTGCATTTGGAAGACGTGACAAATGATCAGCAATGATCATTGTCGGATCTTTTTTGTCTTTTATCGTAAGGTCAAATTCTTGGAGTAAAAGGATCCAATGGATTAAACAAGACTTAGCATCCTTTTTAGCGAAAAGGTATCTAAGAGTGGAATGGTCAGCATAAACAGTAATGTGTGAGCCAATCAAATAATGTCATAATTTTTCGAGCGCAAAGACTACCACTAGAAGCTCTTTTTCAATGGTCGTGTAATTGAGTTGAGCATCATTCAGAGTCATAATAGCATAGTAGATAACTTGAAGGATTTTTTTTGATTCGTTGTCCTAAGACAACACCGATTGCAAAGTTAGAAGCATTACACATTATTTCAAAAGGAAGATCCCAATTAGGTGAGCAAATGAAGGGAGAAGAAATGAGTTCACTTTTGAGACGTTCGAAAGCAGAAACACAATCATAATTAAAGTCAAGTGGAATGTCTTTTCCAAGAAGAGTCATCAGAGGTCAAGCGATTTTACTAAAGTCCTTCACAAAGTGTCGATAAAAACTAGTTTGCCCAAGGAATGAACGAATGACCATGATAGATTTGGGAATGGGTAGATTCACAATTACATCAACTTTAGCTTTATCTACCTCAATGCCTTTATTTGAAATGACTTTCCCAAGGAAAATGCCATGTTTGACCATAAAATGGCATTTTCCCCAATTTAACGTTAAGTGTTTGTCCTTACATCGATTAAGAACCAACTCAAGATGGTGTAAGCACTCGAAAAAAGAGTTTCCAAAGGTGGAAAATCATGCATAAACAATTCAAGAAAGCATTCAATCATATCTGAAAAGAAGTTTACCATGCATCTTTGAAAAGTAGCAGAGGAATTGCAAAGGCCAAAAGGCATACGTCGGTACACAAAAGTGCTAAAGGGACATGTGAAAGAGGTTTTCTCTTGATCTTTGGGAGCGATTTGAATTTGGTTATAACTAGAATAACCATCAAGAAAGCAATAGATTTCGTGGCCGACTAAACGTTCAAGCATATGGTCGATGATGGGAAGAGGAAAGTGATCTTTACGTGTTGCAGCATTTAGTTTTCGATAATCAATGCAAACACGCCAGCCTGTTTGAGTACGAGTTTGAATGAGTTCGTTAGAGTCGTTCTTGATAACGGTAAGTCCAGACTTTTTTCGGTATGACATGAATTGGGCTAACCCACGAACTATCATAGATTGGGTATATGATTACGTTATCGTAAATTTTAAGAATTTTGTCTCGAACCGCATCATTCATTTTAGGATTAAGCCTTCGTTGCGTGTCATGAATAGGCTTGGCATCGTCAACTAAGTGGATACGATGTTGAACAAGAGCGGGACTAATTCCCTTTATATCGGTGATCGACCATCTAATTGCTTCTTTGTTTTTGATTGAATTGAAAGCAAGGAAGTTTCTTTATCAAGAGAAAGAGTTGCAGATATTATGATAGGAAATGTTTCGTTGTCACCTAAGTATGCATACTTAAGGTGATCGGGAAGAGGTTTGAGTTCCAACCTTGGGGGTTGCTCAATCAAAGAATTTGGTTGAAGATCTGACTTAACAGTAAGGGATTCAAACAGAAGCACATTTTCAATTTCATGAGGCTCATCTAGAAACAGTTGTTTTATTCAGTCTCGTGTTCGTTGTTTAGGTCAACTGTTTCGTCATCAAAATTTTCTTGAATGGAGCTATCTTCTAGCTTTTGGTCATGTGGTTCGTTTGATTGATTTTCAAGATTGAAAATGTTAAGATCCAAAGTCATATTTCCAAAAGAAACTTTCATCGAAGCATTTTGACAATTGATTAGAGCATTTGAAGTAGATAAGAAAGGTCGGCCTAAAATCAATGGAATTTAACTCATTGGATTATTCATGGGTTGTGTTTCAAGGACGATAAAATCAACAAGGAATATGAATTGATCGATTTTGATTAGTACATCTTCAATTTCTCCCATGGGTTCCCTTATCGAATGATCGATAATTTGAAGAGTTACTTTCCTCGGTTTTAGTTCACCCAAGCCAAGTTGCTGGTAAACTAAATAAGGAATCAAATTGACACTCGCACCCAAATCTAGTAAGCATTTGTTAATCGTTTTGTCTCATATCGTGCATGAGATCATCGGACATCCAGGATCTTCGTATTTAACAGGAATTGATTGGGACAAGTCTTCGCTAAGTCCGGCAGCTAAGAAAACTTTCTTGGGTACATGAGTGTGTCGTTTTTGAGTACACAAGTCCTTGAGAAACTTAGCACAAGTTGGGACTTATTGAATGATATCAAGAAGTGGAATGTCCACTTTCACTTATTTAAAAATTTCCAACATCTTTTCTATTTGTTCAGAGTGTTTCTTGGGTCGAAGCCGATGTGGAAATGGAACATGATACTCAGTAGGTCGGTCTACTTGAGTAGAGGAAGAATTTGAATTGGAATTTGATTCGATGTTTGGCTCAATGTTTTGTTCAGAATTGCTTGTTTTTTTAAAAGTGTCAAGAGGAGTTTTCGGTAAATCGTTTGGATTAATGACTTGGTTATCGATTTGTTTACCGAAATGCAAAGTCATGATAGCATTTATTTGATTGATTTTTCTATCTTTAACGACATGGGATGGATTCGAATTTGTGTTTTGATTTCTGGGATTTGGAATTGGCTGACTTAGGAATGTGCCCCGTTTACGTTCACTTGCAAACATGGCTAATTGACTCATCTACATTTCAAGTTTAGCAATCGATTGACTCATATTCTGCATGTACGAGGTTAAAATTTTTTGCAAATTGCAATTTGATTGGAGCTTCTAAGTGGTTGCCCTAACTAAAGTTCAAAGGCTTTTATCAACTGAAGTCAATCATTTATCGTCTTGAGGTGCAATAGATTGTTTCAGTTGATTTGGAGACGGAGGCACAAAATTTTGTTGAAAATGATTGGGTTGAAAAAAAGTATTCGAAGCATTGTTCGGAAATGCTTGAAAATTGGGACGAATCAAATTCGTGTTAGAATTATTTTGGTTCCATGCAAAATTAGGATGATTTCTCCAACCAGTATTTTACGTTGGAGAAAAGGGGTCATTTTTAACCTTATTGAAAGCATTGAGTTGTTCTATCGAATTAGGACACTGATCGGCTTTGTGATTCGGATCGTTGCATTTATAACACAATGGTTGGGAAGCTTAGTTCATTTGGTTGGATGAGAAAACGTTGTCAAATTTATTGATCATTGCATCGATTTTAGCTTCCAAAGCCAAAGATGACCCTATTGAGTGTGTGCTCGATCGTGAATAAATGGATTTTTCGTTAGAACGTTCCCACTGGGATGACTTCTCGGACAAGTTTTCAAGAAGTTGCCAAGCATCGTCATGATGTTGGGCAAGAAAATTTCCTTGGCACATGGATTCAAGCATGGTTCGTGAGCTGCTTTCAAGTCCATCGTATAGGATTTGGCAAAGAGTCCAGTTTTTGAAATTATGGTGTGGACATTTTATCAAAAGCTCTTTAAATGTTTCAAAATATTTTCCGAAAGGTTCACCCCTGAATTGATGAAAATACACGGTTTTATTTTGGATTTTAGTTTGTTTTTCCAAGAGGTAGAATTTTTTAAGAAAACTTTAACGAATTCTTCCCAAGTTTTGATTGAGTTCGATGGTAAGCTATACAACTATTTTTTAGCGTAATCGGTAAGGGCAAATGGAATTAACCGAAGTTTGATTTCGTCATCACATAATTGTTGGAGTTTAGTGGTTGAGCATACTTGTTCAAATTTTGTTAAGAAAATGTATGAGTCATCGTGTTCAAAATTGCCAAATTTTGGGAGCGTGGCAATATGATTGGAATGAATTTCGAAATGGTTACCCGTTGAGGCGGGTAATGTGATACAAGAAGGAATAGAAACTCTATCGGGAAAGATTCGATCCATGAGAGTTCGTTGTGTAATTTCATTCGCCGTCATTAGAGGATCGTTTGTTCGAGTTAAACGATTTGTTGTTGTGTCACGAGTCCAAGTACTCATGCACAAGAAAAAGTCAAGGAGAGAAAGAAGTGAGAATCGAGTTTAAGAGAATGAAGTAAGGTTTAGAAAATGAAATCAAGTGAAAAATTGTTTATTTTTAATATTTTTTTACTTAAAGGAAAAATATTTACTAAAACGAATTTATTTCAAAAGGGAGATTTTGATTTTGCTTTGTTTTTTCGAATTTGGATTTTCAAATTAATTTTTCTTTTTTTTTATATGTTTTTGAAAAGTTTTTTTTTTGAATTTTTGTTTCTCTAAATAACTAACTTAAGTAGAAATGCTTGTTTTTGGGATTTTGATTTTGTTTGATTTTTTTCCTCTTTTTTTTAAAGGAAAAAATTTAAAAAGATTTTTTTTTATTTTTTTTTTATTTTTAAAAAGAACTAAGTTAAGTAAAATGCACAAATTTGTTCTTTTTATTTTTAGATTTTGTAGTTTTTTTAAATATGCATAAACTAATGCAACCAAATGAATGCAAGGACTTAATAAACAAATTTTCTATCCTTAGTAGCTCATAACCCAAAATTGTATAATCACATTTAGTCTTAATCTAATAAAATAGTTCTTAGCTAGGTAACGGATATGAGTTATCAGTGCACTATGAATCACCGTAGCAATACAACCGAAGGTTTAAGTACCTTTAGAGAAACAATCACTATAATATTTACAAATCACTGTAATATTTATATATGAATATTGCTCTACCATAGCCTAGACACCAAGAAGTTAAATTGTCGAAAGAAAACAAATTGTCAAGATACAATTAAGCCCTAGGTGAGCTCGTGACACCCTTAAGTCCAACGTCTAACCGTTATTATTAGTCAATTTCTAGGGTGATATGCAATTTGTGGGCCAAGGAAGAGGTGATAAAATCCCCCACCTTATGTGGATTTGGGTGTTACCCTTAGAAAAGAAAATAAGATGATATGAATGGAAAAAAAAGTAAACATGAGTTAACGATGCAACTATGAATGAGATTTTGTTTTTGTTTTTGAATTTTTTTATAATGCAAGCAACCAACAATGCAAAACAAATAACAACAAGAGATAAGAGCATGATACCAGAACATGCAGAATTATTAGTAAATTTTTTTAACCATCGATTTTTCTTTATAAGCAAGCAGAGCAGTTATATAGCAAGCTGTTCCTTTTCTTTTGCTTTACAACCTAAAAAAAGTACTTAACAAGATTTATATTTTTTGTTGTTTTTTTATATTTTTCTTTCGAAGGCAAACGAAATTATTTTCTTATATATATATATTCAAAAAAGAAGAGAAAATAAAAACTAGGCAGACAAAAGCAAATTTGAATATATACATATACATACATATATACATATATATATATATATATATATATATTGTTAAAAGTAAAGAGCAATCAAACAAAAGCTTTAAAAGCTTTAAAAAAGACAACACGAATTTAAATAACCTCTTTCACAAATATTCACAAATATTCATGGTCCAAAGGCTTTAAAAGCCCACAAACACTTCCACAAATATCCCCCCTCTTTCACAAATAACCTCAACGATCTCTTTTCTTCTCTACTCTAGCAAAAGACAACACGCGATTTAAAAAAATATATTAAAAGTGGTGATTTCGGGCGATGGATGTTGGCTTGTGCGCGAGTTGAATCAGTGATTGATTTAGGAAGGCGTCATTAAATGCAGTTTGAGGAGATGCTAGAGGTTGCGGAAGTTGGTGAATTTGTAGGTCGTGATTGTAGTTGAGGTTGAAGGTGAAGTAGTGCTGAAGTGAAGTTCTAGTTTCGTGATTCAGGTGATTTAGTGGCTGCAATTTTAGGTGCTCCAGGTCAGAGGGGTTTTGCTGTGATTTGGAGAAGGGCGATTGGGTGTTCTGGTTGCGGCGATTGAGAAAGGCTTATTGGTAAGGCTGGTTGATTTTGATTTGGGTTGTTTGGTCACTACCAGTCATGGTTGGATGGTTGGAGAGGCTACCGGGGTTGGTGAGTGTGAAGGTTGGGGGTTTGAAGTATTTGTGATGGTTGTAATTGACTACGGTGATGGGTTTGAGGGGGTGGTCGATCAGGGTTGTGGATTGTGGGGTTTAGGGTTCGCAATGCACGGTGGTGGTTGCAGATGATTGTAAATGGGTCGGAGCTTCTGGTTGTAGATGGGGGTGAAGTCGTGGTTATGGTGGCTTGTTGATTTGCAGGCGATGGAGATGCTACTAAAGTGAGGCAGAGGGGATGTCGCTAAAAGTTGAGGTTGTTCTAGTTTGTCGCGGTGGTTGTTGATGTCAATGGCAATGGAGGAAGTAGTTTTTTTTGGATATTTGCAGAGGAGGGGTTGCTCTGAAGATTGGTGCAAGGCAGTGAATGTCACGGGTCTGCTATTTAAGGTTGTTCGGTGACATAAGGTGGAGGTGTTGGGATGGAGATGGAGGAGTTGCTGTTGTGATGTTGTAGGTTGGTGTGGTAGAGTAGAGAAGATGAAGTGTTGTGGTGAAATGTGTTGTGGTTTGAGTTTGTGAAGGAACGGATGATTTTGGCTATGCTGTTGCAGCAATGATGGTGATGACTGTTGTGGAGGGTGGTTAATGGTGGTTGAAGTGTGTCAAGTTGATGCAGGCCAAGTACTAGGTCGTGACCGACCTAGCAGACTCGTAGGTCGTAACCTGATGATTGGTCGAATCCGACCTAAAGCTAAGGAGTCAATATTTCGTGAAGAAAGGTGGAAAGTTGAAGTCATAGGTCGCGACCGACCTAATGAAGCCAATAAGTCGGTCCAACGACTTAGTGAAGATCAACGACCTAGTGGAAAAGCGCTCAGACGACCTAACACGTTTTTAGGTCGTATACGACCTAACGAATTGGAAGATAGGTCGCTAGTATGACTTACCGAGTTAAAAGTGCTCCGGGTTAAAATGAAACGACCTATACTAAGTCGCAGGAAAATGTCTCGACCTAAGTTAGGTCGCAAGAACTTAGGTCGCATAAAGATGGTTCAGATGCCAGGGTTCTTAGGTCGCAAGGTTTTTAAGTCGTACAGGCTTAGGTCGCGGAGTTATGTTATCTTTAAGTCGCAAAGCTCTGGATGCCATTGATTCATCTGCCGAGTTAATCTCTACCTTTGATTTCCTTGAGTCGCTGAAGACTTGTTGCCGTAGATCTTGTTTGCCGACTTAATCTCAGCTGTTGATTTCTTAAGTCGCTACTTGTTTGTTTTTAGGTCGTTACCGACCTAAGTTAAGTCGCTGAAGACTGAGGCCTTAGATATCTATGCCGCTTTAATCTGGACCGTAGAAAGATAAGTCGTCTGTTTCTTATGTCGTAACTCGCATGTTTAGGTCGTCTGCTTTGGAGGCGCTACTGGTTGAGTCGTACCTGTTTTTAAGTCGTATGTTTTGTAAGTCGTATGTCATCTTTTTCATAAGTCGTTCTGTTTGTTAAGTCGCTGAAGGCAAGTGTTGTAACTGTGTTGTCTTAAGTCGTCACCGAGTTATGATAGGTCGTAGGTCGGAAGCTATAACTCGGAACCGACTTAGGAGATGTAAATTTTTGTTGTAATTTCGTGTGAGTTGTAAAACGCCTATAAATAGGCCGTGTGAATCATTTGTAAAGGTTGTTGATTTTTGAATAAAATTCTCTTTTGTTAGCTTTGTGCTTTCAATTTCAATTGGTAGTCGAGTGTATCTCCTATCTCCACTTACGTCATTCGAGTGCGCTCGAATCATCGTTTGTTGAAGCCGATTCACGGTATCTTGTGCGCAAGATCAACGTCGAAGAATCGTAGATCTCTTTCCTGGTATCTTCGGATCGACGAGTCAGAGATAGCTAGAATTCGGTATCTTCGGATCAACGAATTTGGGCATTTTAGTATCTTCCAATCCACCGATTACTACATTAATCGTATTATCTTGTTTTGTTATAATCCGCTGCGTCATTTGGTATCAGAGCTTGTTCTAGCCAATCATAGCTAGATCGAGACTTGGAGCCTAATCATTTTGAAGAGTTTTGAAGTTTGAAGTTGTTTGACCGAGAAGCTTGAAGAGTGAGCCGTGAGCAAGTAGAAGTGTTCGACTTGCATTGAAGTTGTTTGATCGGATTTGAATTGGAGGCCGAAACTTTGTCCATCGTGTTCATCGCGATTTGCTACAAAGTGGAAGTTTTCGATCCGTTTCATTTTGGATCAAAGTCCGAATTGTGTTTGAATTTTGAAGTGTTGAAGAGTTGTGAAGATTTCAAGTATGCCGCCAAGAAGAGCCAATAGACATCAAAACGTTGAAGCTTTGTATCGAAGAGAAGAAGCTGATGAGATGGAGCAAAGAATCAATGAAAACTTTAGTGAAAAGCTTAACGAAGGAATTGGCCGGTTAGAGAAGCTTATGACAGAAATGAATCAAAATCGGAGAAGGGTTTCACCTGAATCTAACCATGGGGGAAGTAGAGTCTCGCCACATTCCAATCGAGACCGAAGTGTTGAAAATGACCAAGGGCGTGGGAGGAACGTGAATGATCGTGAACGGAGGAATGTAGATAGAAGGGATGATGGTGGTAGACGAAGAGGTAGTAGAGATGTGGGTGGACGAGATAGACAACGATATACATCTGATTTTGAAGAGGAGTATGATGGTGGTAGTGTTCAAGGACAAGGACGAGGACAAGGAAGAAATTACTCTAAGTATGATCACAAGTGGGAGTCGGGGATGAAGACTGAAATTCCTGAGTTCAAAGGTGGTATGCAAGCGGAGGAGTTTCTAGATTGGGTGGCTAATGTTGAAGAGATTTTTGACTTTAAAGAAGTTCCAGAAAATCGTAGAGTGAAGTTGGTTGCTACGAGGTTGAGGGGTAGAGCTTTGGCATGGTGGCAGCAAACCAAGCTTACACGCGAACGTATGGGAAGTCAAAAGTCGAATCTTGGGAGAAGATGAAGAAATTGATGAAAGCAACGTTCTTACCTTACAATCATCAATCTTTGATGTATCAACGTTTGCAAAACTTGAGACAAGGGACGAAATCTGTGAATGACTATGCTGATGAATTCTATCTACTTATTGCAAGGAATGATATTATGGAAACGGAAGAGCAGTTGACATCTAGGTTCATTGGGGGATTGATAATGCAGATTCAGGATATGGTTAATATGTTCGATCCAAGATCTATAGCGGAAGCACATCAGAAAGCGTTGGCTTGGGAGAGACAGGGACGACGAGGAAGTGGTGTGTTTACTAATTCTAACAATCAAGCGAAGGGTGTTGGAGGAAGTTCTAATGTTTCTAAACCTATCAGTAGACCAGTGGTGAAGGAGGTTGAGAAGACAAGGGTTAACAATGGTTTCAAATGTTACAATTGTCAGGAATTGGGTCATAAAAGCAGTGAGTGTCCAAAGCCAAAGAAGAGAACCATGATTGTAGAAGTTGAGGATGAGGATGAAGAAGCTGAATGCTCTAATTCTTTACCAGTTGAGGAGGAAGACTTACTGTCAGGAGATGATGGGTACGCACTGATGATGAGGAGAAGTTGTTTAACACTGAAGCAAGAGGAGGAAAGTAGTTGGTTGAGGAACAATATCTTTCAATCTACATGCACTATTCTGGGAAGAGTTTGTAAATTTGTTATTAATGCTGGGAGTTGTGATAATATTATCTCTACAGAAGCGGTGAAGAAGTTGGAATTGAAAACCGAGAAACATCCTAAACCGTACAAGTTAGCTTGGTTGAGGAAGGGTGGTGAAGTGAAAGTTGGACGTAGAGCTTGTGTGAAGTTTTCAATTGGGAAGAAATACAAAGATGAAATCTGGAGTGATGTCGTAGATATGGACGTTTGTCATTTGTTGCTGGGGAGACCGTGGTAGTATGATCGAGCTGTGCAACATGATGGGCGTACCAACAGTTACAGTTTCATGTTTGAAGGGACGAAGATTACTCTAGTTCCGAAGAAACAACAACAGAAGGAGAGTAAGTTGGAGGAGATTGAAGAGCTTAAAACTTTGTTATCTTTGAAGGAGTTTGTGAAGGAAGTAGAGGAGGAACCTGAAGTGTTTTTGTTGATTGGGCGAGAGAGCAGTGGAGAGGTTGAGATTCCAGAAGAAGTTAAACCAGTTTTGAAAGAATTTGACGATGTATTTCCAGAGGAGTTACCAACGGAATTGCCACCGTTGAGGGATATACAACATCAGATAGATCTTGTTCCAGGTGCTGTGTTGCCACACAGACCACATTATCGAATGAGTCCGAAGGAACATGAAGAGTTGCGGAGGCAGGTGGAGGAATTGCTTGAGCAGGGGCGTGTGCAAGAGAGTCTGAGTCCTTGTGCTGTACCAGCTTTATTGGTACCCAAGAAGGATGGGACGTGGAGGATGTGCACTGACAGTCGAGCATTGAATAAGATTACTGTGAGATATAGATTTCCAATGCCGAGGTTGGATGACTTGTTAGATCAAATAAGCGGAGCTACTATATTTTCGAAGATTGATTTGAAGAGCGGATATCATCAAATTCGTATCAGACCAGGAGATGAGTGGAAGACTGCTTTTAAAACCAGGGAGGGTCTATACGAATGGTTGGTCATGCCATTTGGTTTATCCAATGCACCGAGTACTTTGATGAGGGTGATGAATCAGATTTTTCGACCGTTCATTGGGATATTTGTGGTGGTGTATTTTGATGATATTCTGATTTACAGTGGGGGTCCAAAGGAACATTTGAATCATCTTAGAGAAGTGCTGATGGTATTGTGACAAGAACAATTCTATGCTGCAACAAAGAAATGCGTGTTCATGACGCATAGTGTTTTATTTCTGGGATATGTTGTATCAGAAGAAGGAATACAGGTCGACCAAAGTAAAGTCGAAGCAATTAGAGACTGGCCGCAGCCCAAGACGATAACGGAAGTTCGTAGTTTTCACGGGTTGGCTTCATTTTATCGAAGATTTATTCCACACTTTAGTAGTGTGATGGCACCTGTTATAGATTGTATGAAAGGCAAACAGTTTTCATGGTCAGAAGAAGCAGGGGATGCTTTTGGGAAGATCAAGGAGTTGCTGACGACTGCACCAATTCTAGTATTACCTGATTTTCAGCTAGTGTTTGAACTACACACTGATGCATCCAAAGTTGGGATTGGAGGAGTGTTGAGTCAGAAGGGACGTCCAATTGCATATTTCAGTGAGAAGTTGTCAGGAGCGAAGATGAGATACAGTACGTATGATGTGGAATTCTATGCTGTTGTACAATCTATTAAACACTGGAGACACTATCTATTTCAGAAGGAGTTTGTTCTGTATACTGATCATGAAGCATTGAAGCATTTTCAAGGGCAAGATAAGATTTCAGCGAGACATGCATCGTGGATTGCATATCTACAACAGTTCACTTTCGTTGTTAAACACAAGTCAGGGGTGACAAATCGAGTGGCTGATGCTTTGAGTAGAAGGAGTCATTTGTTGACTACACTAAAAGTTGAGGTGACAGGGTTCGATGTGTTGCCAGAATTATTTGTCGATGATCCTTACTTTGCAAAGGTGGTTGATAAAGTCAAGGAGGGAAAGTCAGATGAGTTTTTAATGGTAGATGGTTTTCTGTTCAAAGGAAATCGATTGTGCATACCGGAGGGTAGTCTGAGAATGAAGATTATCAAAGAGTTACACGACGAGGGACATGTTGGGAGAGACCGCACCTTACAGTTGATTTCACAGTCCTACTTTTGGCCATCAATGAGGAAAGAAGTGGAAAGGTTTGTGGAGCGTTGTCATATTTGTCAGGTTTCGAAAGGAACTGCGACTAATGCTGGTTTATATATGCCGTTACCTGTACCAATCAAACCATGGGTTGATGTGAGTATGGACTTCGTGTTGGGATTACCGAGGACACAGCGTGGTAACGACTCCATTTATGTGGTGGTTGATCGATTTTCGAAAATGGCACATTTTATTGCTTGTAAGAAGACGGCGGATGCTGTTCATGTTGCTCAATTGTTTTTCAAGGAGATCTATGGACTTCATGGATTGCCAGAATCTATTGTGTCGGATAGAGATACTCGATTTCTGAGTCACTTTTGGTTGAGTTTGTGGAAAATGGTGGGAACGAAGCTGAAATTTAGTAGTGCTTATCATCCGCAAACGGATGGACAGACCGAGGTTGTGAACAGATCGTTGGGAAACTTGTTGAGGTGTCTTGTTCAAGATAATCTGAAGAGTTGGGATGTGAAGTTATGCCAGGCAGAGTTTGCCCATAATCATGCTGTAAATCGAAGTACTGGGTTCAGTCCATTTCAGATAGTTTATTCGAGCTTACCAAAAGGGCCGTTGGATTTAACAATAATACCACACTCAAAGGGGGCAGTTAAGAAAGCTGCTGATTTTGTTGAAGGGCTGACGGAATGTCATAAAATCGTTCAAGAACGATTAGAGAAAGCAAATGAAAAGTATAAACAATCTGCAGATTTGAAACGACGAAATGTTGAGTTTAATGAAGGAGATATGGTTTATGCAGTGTTAACAAAAGATCGTTTTCCAATAGGCGCTTATAACAAGCTGAAAGCCAGGAAAATTGGTCCGGTGGAAGTCATAAAACGAATTAATGAAAATGCATATAGGTTGAGGCTGCCAGAAGATGTGTACACTTCTGATGTGTTCAATGTTAAACATCTCGTACCATATCATGGGGATGAACGAGCTGATGAGGAAGAATTTACAAATTCGAGGACGAATTTCTCTCAACCAGGGGAGGATGATGCAGGCCAAGTACTAGGTTGTTAACGATAAAAAGTGAACGCTAACACCCGGTGTGTGTATTAGAATCGTGAAAGCACCACCCGTTGGTACGGGAACAAAATATAAGCTAAAAATAGCAGAAAAGCAGTAAATGAACAACAGGTTTATAGTGGTTCGGCCCGTAATTGAGCCTACGTCCACTTTATAATCTCTTATTGCTGATTCGGTTACAAATCGATACAAATCACTTGTCAAATACAATATAACTTGATCACACAACAATCTAGACTACTAGCTCAATCTTTGGTGATGAATCTTGCTAAATCCGTATCGGATGAATGAAGTTCTTCACGAAGCTTGTTGTAGTGTCTTGAGTGTTGGAAGATCTTTACTTGTTGAGTGAATTTTCAGTGCAGCAGAGCATGGACGCTTGAAGAAATGAATTGCCAAAAATCCCCTTCATGTTGAAAGTGATAGGGTATTTATAGGAGCTGATTTGGATTCAGAAAATTCGCCTAAGTCTTAGGTCGCGTACGACCTTAGTTAAGCCGTAGGTCGCGAGCGACCTAAGCTAGGTCGCAGTCTCCTTGCGGCTTAAGAGATTAGCTGGTCAAGCAGTACCTGGCTTTATTTGACTAAGTGGTAGGTCGCAGGCGAGTTAAAGAATAGCTGTGGGAGCTCTAGGTCGTAGGGCGCTGAACATGCTTTAACAGTTAGGTCGCTAACCTCTTTAGGTCGTCAAGTCCCTTAGGTCGCTAACTACCTTAGGTTGTTAAGTCCTTTAGGTCGCAATCCTTTCTGTTGCTAGGTCGCGAGCCCTTCTGGATCTTAGGTCGCGAGCCCTTCTGGATCTTAGGTCACGGAGCTTTCCTGTAGCCTTAGGTCGCAAGGTCTTCTGTTCTTAGGTCGCGGAGCTTCCTGCTGTTAGGTCGCAAGCTCCTCTAGGTCGCAGAGATTTTAGGTCGCAGACTTCTTAACTCGCAGGCTTCTTAACTCGCAGGCATTATTAGGTCGTGGACGACTTAAGCTAAATCCTGTCTCTTAAGTCGTAAGTTGTCTAACTCTTTAAGTCGTAAGGCCTCTTGAGTCGTAAGAAGCTTATCCTGTTGAGTCATGAAGCTCTTAAGTCGTAGATCCTCTGAGTCGTAAACTTGTTAAGTCGTAAACCACTATAGGTTGTAGTCCGCTAACTCGTGAAGTTTTTAGGTCGTAAGTTCTCTTCAGTCGCTAGGTCGTAAGTCGTCAAGACCACTTAGGTCGTAGGCTTTTTAACTCATTAGCTTCTTATAAGACGTGGCATAATCTGAGTCGCTCATTTCTTAACTCGTAACTCGTTGCTAAAAGGGAGTTAACATTTGCCCCTCGAAGTACACGCCTTAAGTCGTAAGTCGTGTGCTTCGATTTCCTTAGCTCGCTTCTTGATGAGTGCGTTAAATTGCGACCGACCTAAGATGAGTCGTAGGTCGCTAACGACTTAGCATAAGTCGTAAGTCAGATGTGTCAATTCACCTTTCACTGTGTTAGGGTACAAATAGCTTAGATCGTTCCTTCTTCCCCTTTACCTGTTTCATTCTGTCATTTGCAAGCATTCAAGTTTTTCTCAGACAAACTCAATTACTCGATCGCCAGACATCTTCAATTTCGTATTGCGTAAGTGGATTCGATTGCTATTCATTCCTCGATTATCACCCAATTACGAATCCCATTTTCGCCATCGACCCCCTTTTCTCATGCTGTGCTTCTCTGCAATCCTTGTTTCAATTAATTACTGATGGGTTTGAGACGGCCTGTCCTGGTTTTGGATAGTCGGTTGGAACAAGACGATGGACAGCAACATTTCAGTTTGATTGATTCGTGTTTTGTGATGGAATGACATTAGACCGGGTTTATGGTGATTTCGGGATGATTAAATGCGCTGAGGGAATGAGAGTCTTGGTTGGAGGAGACGCTAATGGGTTAACGGGTTAAGGAGTTTAGCGAATTGATGTATTGGGGAGAAGACGAAACGACTTAAGGCCTTTGCGTTCTGAATAGAAATCTTGAGACCTAGGTCCTAAACCATATACGACTTAAAGTAGGTCATAGGTCGATAACGACCTAAGACTTGACAATTTTTCATTGCCTTGAGACCTTTCTTATGCAGCACTCCTTAATAGACTGATGGCTTAACTTAACTCGTAGCTTGCCCTTAGGTCGTGGACGAGTTAGCACTTAAGGATCTAACTTGCGAGCACATCTGAATGACTTAAGAACTTGGACGAATGATCTGACTTAAGAGAACATGCCTTGAACATCTTGACTTACTTAATACGACCTAAAAGCCCCGACTTATGATAGGTCGTTTAACGACTTAAGACTTGATGATTTTGCACAGGAGTTGGCTGAACTCTTGAATTTGAACTGTGTTGTGTTATCTCTCACACTGTCTTGACTTTAATGCTAATAACCTGCTTAACACAACATTCACAGAATACTGGGACGAATATACTGCCACTGACTGCCCACATCGAATGACAGATTAGTTGATAAAGAGAAAATTAAATTAGATGAACTGTATGAGTGAAATGTTACACAATAACCAACTCAAGTGACGTATTAAAGCAAAATCGTAATGGTAAACTAAAACTGATTTGTCTGCATTAACACTACACTTGAGTATTAACAAGTTCTGAAATCTCGTAATCGACTGATTGTCAGTTAGTTTAATTCCAGTTATACTTGTTTTTTCTTGTTTTCATTAGTTTTGCACAGCACTTCACATTTTTAGGAAACGTGCACCTTCACTTTTGAACATTCAGCTGATTGTGTAGAATGGCATCTCATCAAGAAGACTTGGAACCAACTGTAGAAGCTTTTCCAATTGCTACTCCGTTGAATGATCCCCCGGAAAGGACTCCTACCACTCTGAGTCATAAAGTCTTCCGTCAACTATGCACCCAGTTTGGCATTGCAGAATCTGACGCCTTGCTCCCTGGAGTAAATGACACTGCTGATAGGCCGCCCCACGGCTTTGTCGCAGTGAACCGCAAAATGTGCTTGAGTGGAGCGATTCCCCCATTTAATGACTGTCTTCGAGAACTTCTCCTTCGATTATCTATCTCCCCTTTTCAACTACACCCTAATGGCTACGCCATCCTGCTGGGACTGTGTGTGATCTTTAGGAGAACGCTGGACCGTTTTCCCAGCTTTGGAGAAATTTGCTTCCTGTGCTCATTTGCAAAAAACAAAGACCATCCCTCTATCACAGTTGTAAGGAGTGCCAGGAATCGTAAACTGATTATTGGTCTTCCCGAAAGCGTTCCTGGGTTTCTGAGCCAGTTTTTCTTTGTTCGTTGTCCCCCGGGATTTTACGCCATTTGGAGAGTGGGAAGTACGATTATCTATCTTTTCCCTGTGTTTTCTAAACTCTTCGAAGTCCAAATTGTCAAGTGTTAACTTCTTTTTCTACTATTTCAGCGCTTCCTCCCCCCTCTAGGGAACCTCGTCACAAGACTACCTTCGAGAGGCTTATGGCCGTGCCGGTTGAGGAGAGGAGTGTTCAATTTCTATTGAGAGATGAGTTCCTCCACGAATTTGGACTCTTACATCCTTCCCGTTCCACTCAGCCACATGAAGTCCCTGATTCTCCTGCTGAGGAGTCAGATGCCCCTGTTCCTGCTAAAGAACCTTTACCGCAAGATCTTACCGCTGAGACTTCATTGGTAAAGTGTTCTACTCCTACCGACATTGCTGGATCGTCCAGTAAGTTAGCACTTGCCCCGGTTATTGAAGAGGAGGAAAGTCTTCACATTCTTGAAAAGATGGCTGAGGTGGAAGTTGAAAAAGATAATCCTCCCGTGCATCATGGCGATGATACTTTTGACAGTCTGAGCGACATTATGATAACCTCTCAGGAGCTCTTTAAAGATGATGTTTCTAAAGTGATCTCTCCTGTTATTGAAGCAACTTCTTCCTTGCAACAAACCACAACGCCTTCTATGCAAGCCGTCACCATTTCCACACAAAAAAGTGGTTTGTAGTCCGACGCGCATAGCCCACACGCCACACACACTTAGGATTTTGGCACTTATATGCACTTAGCTCCTTTAATTTGAAAATTTCTAAGACTTGCCTTTCCTTTTCAATTTCAGGTTCTACAATGGGACGCTCCGGCTCCTATTATGACTCATTTCAGCGCCATGGAGGACGTGGATCCTATGACTTCAGGAAATATCTTGGTGACCAGAGAGAGACAGATGAGGAACGGGCCGAAAGGAAGGCTCAAGAAAAATGGGATTATGAGCAGCGGCAGAAAAGAAGAGATGCTGATCGATATGATTCTTCTTACAGAACTCACGATTCTCATAAGCGAAAGTCTTATGATGACAAAGGGAAGACTCAAATTACTGATGAATCGAGCAAACGGTCTAAGCCAAGTGACGCGTCTGCTATTTATGAGAAGACTAACGCTCCCATTTCTTCTGACATTCCGGCCGGTTCTCCTCCTCTAAAGGAATCTGATATTCAAACCATCATTAACAGGCCACAATATCAAGTTAAAGACGGCCCTCCAACGCTTCAGAGTCGATTTCCGAATTGGTGTTTAAGAGGAGTCCGTTTTGACTTAGATTTGGTTCCCATTGATAAGCAGGCAATGCTGAGAAATGTCGATGCTGTCAAGCTTGATATTGAAAGAATGTCTGGATGGCAGAAGTTGTTTGATGAACTTCAAAGGGTCAACCATTTTAACCTTGAGGCGATGATGACCATGGAGAACGATAAATCAGAATGGGACAAATGGCGTAAGCAGCATGACGCGGAGATGACGAGTATTGAAGACGACAATGCAAAGCTTGCGTCTGAAGTTAAGCAGCTTAAGGAAAATCTCGCTTCTTCTTCTGCATCATATACTCAAAAAGAAGAAGTCTTTCAGAAGCAAGTGCGGGATGCACATGTTGCACAAAGAGATGTAGAAACAAAGCTTGCCGCCGAACAGCACGTTAATGAGAAGTATCGCACAGAAAACGCCAAACTGCGGGAAAAAGTCACTTCCCAGAACGTGGAGATTGAGTTACTAAAGTCTCGGCTTGCCAAAGCTGAGACAGCTCGTGATGAGGCTATTACTGGTAGGGTTGCTGCCATTGCCGAAAAAGAAGCGGCCGAGCAATCTCATGAGGCAACGAAAGCAAACATCAGTTCTACCTTATTCGACTTTTATTTACACTGCGTTCTGGGTCATGGGAGCCTTGCTTTTCTGGGTCCAGATTATGAAATCACTCTGGCTGAAGTGTGGGAGGCCGCACTTGATATGTTTAAAGGTGCCGGCTATGATGAAGCAAAATTTGAGGAAGAAAAATTTGAGGCTCGCTATCTTGATGATGAGGCTCGCGCCGCTCTTGTTAGAGGGAAGGAGAAGCTTGCTAAAGCATGGGCTGAATCACTGGGAGAAGAGCTCTCAAAAGAGGAAGCTCTTTTAACTGCCCCTGCTCATACTTCCACTTCGGCTGATGCAAACATTATGGATTCTAGCTCTCATCCTTCACATCCAGTTGTGACCACTCCAACAGAAGAAGAGGCAATGAAGGACTTTCAGGCTCGGGAATTTGAGATTGATCTTGCTAAACCGGCTTCTCCAGGTAACTTTGACGATTCACGGTCTTCTTTTTTCTTGGAGAAAACTGATTTTGATTTCCTTTATTATGCAGTAGATGTGCTGGAAACTGCACCAATTCTTCCTTCTTCAGCTGCCGTTCCTCCTTCTCAAGCTACTCCTCTTCCAGTTTCTCAACCAGGTTCGCAGGAAGAACCGATAGCAGCCCTTCAAGGTTTGGACGAACCATCTGCTTCCGAGGAACAGAAAGCAGAAGATCTGGAAGATAGCGAGAAGACCCCGGAGCGGTCTTTTGACTACGACACAAAGCTTTCTACATTTCTTGCTCCGGGGAGTGAGTCTTCTTCCAAGAAGAAGGGAAACGTGTGGCTTCGAAGAGAGGAAAGAAAAGTTCTTCTGCTGCTGGAGATGAAGCAGAGATTGATCCGGCTGAGTCTCTTTCCCCTTCTTCTCCGATACGGCCTTCGAAACTAATTACCAGGCCGGGTAAAGGCTCCAAGGGTGGGAAGAAGGAGAAATGAGTCTGATTTTGTCTTTTCTGCTTTTTGTATTGACCGGAGATTGTGCGGATACCGGTCTCTGCTTTTTTTTTGTAATCTGCACAATGTAAAAAGTTTCCATAGTATTGAATAAAATAACTATTTTACTTGTACAAATTCTTGTGTATGTAGGAATATATCTGTTTTTCATTTGAAGTGTAGAGTAAACGATTCTTTTTACTTGTACAAACTTTTGTCTGTGTTTCAAGAACGCATTTATTCCACATCTTCTTTATGTGATATTGCAATGAACTTGTGGTGTGTCGCTTGTATATTACTTTTATTAACGTAACTGAATTGTATAATGTTGCCCCCATACCACAAGTGCATTGCAATATTTCTCGCTTTTACAAGACTGATACTCTTATATTAGAGAATAACTATTCCATTTTTGAGGCAGGAATCATTCTGCTTTTAATAGAGTATATCTCATTTTTTGGAGAAATTTTTACTTTCTCTTTCTGTCAAAAGAACACTTCGACTTTTGGGAGTGATCACTTTTATTTGTTTAAAAATGAATTTTCCTGCACAGTGAAATGAGCCTCTGAAGAAGGTTTCGATTTTTGTGCCCCAGTAAAGGGCTCATTTTTGGTACTTCAAGCAAGGTGAAGTACGCCTCTGCAGAGGTCTTTTGGTCTCTGAAGAGAAGCAATTTTGGTCTCCGAAGAGAAGCAATTTTGGTCTCCGAAGAGAAGCATTTTTGGTCTCCGAAGAGAAGCATTTTTGGTCTCCGAAGAGAAGCATTTTTGGTCTCCGAAGAGAAGCAATTTTGGCATTTCAGCTCTGGTGAAGTGGGTCTCCGAAGAGAAGCATTTTACACTTCTACACGGGTGAAATGTGCCTCCGAAAAGGGCTTTTTAGTATTTCATCACTGGTGAAGTGGGTCTCCAAAGAGAAGCATTTTGCACTTCTACACGGGTGAAATGTGCCTCCGAAAAGGGCTTTTGCCTCCGAAGATGGCTTGTGCCTCCAAAGAGGGCTTGTGCCTCCGAAGAGGGCTTGTGATTGCCTGGAAGTTACTTTCTCATGGTCGGAGGGTTCCACGGGACAGGCGTAAGTTGCTTGATTGGATGTTTGTTTGTACAAACGATCGCAATCAATTAACAAGGTGCCCCTTCGGTGGTCCTACCAATCTTTTTGATTGAGGAAAGCACTCCCATTTATTGGCGTGCCTCGTTAGAGGGCTTTGGTTGGTGTGCTAGGAAGGTTTTGTCTTAGGGGCAAGTAGATCCACGGGATGGACACAAGCTGCCTGATCGGATGCATCACAATCAGTTAGCGAGGGTCTTATTCCTTCTGCTTGAGAAGGTATCCCTTTAGTGGATCTACCGGCTTTCCTGTTGAGAGGCATACCTCCCTTTGGCTGCTTCCATGTTTGCCCGCTCATGTTGTATCATCATCTGCCAATCTGCGATCCTTTATCATCGTTTCCAAGCGCGTCTTCCTTTCTTTTGCAAGTAAACTGCTTTATCCGAAGAAGTAGACTTCACTGTTGAATGACTCCACAGAGTAAACGCAAGTTATTTGGTTGGATGCCTTTTTATATCAACGATCGCAACCAGTTAACGAGGGCTTGACACAGTGGAGCTGTCAACTTTTTATGTGAAGTTCCTCTTGTATGGGATTTGAGTTTGGAATTTTTGTTGCTTGAAATTTGCTTTAATAAGTGATTTGTAAGGCTCTCTTAGCTTTGCGATGGGTGAGCTTTGCTTTAATGACCTGCAATATTAGGTCGACATTTTAGCAATACATTTATAGTATTTACACATCGAAATATAACAGGCATTTTATAGAAAACACAGAATGCATAGTTTTTCATTATTCAGTCACGCTGATTTCTCAGCGGTTTACAATGCAGAATTCACACATCCATTATTATTTTTACAAATTCAAGCAATGCTGCTAAGTAAAAAATGGATGCTAGTTATTGTTGTTTCAGAATCTCCAAGCTGGATTTCCATTTGTGCTAGATTTGCAGCTTCAGATTTATTTGCCAGAGAAAGTGAAAGATGCCCCAGCCGCAGTTTGGTGGGTAATTAGTAGTCGTCCCAACTTCTGCTTGCTGGGTATGGTCCTCCTGTGACAGCATTAATGACAAGCTTTCCTGAATCTTGCACTGCAGTGTTGTCGAGAGAATCGGATTGACGGGTAGGACGTTGTTGATCCCGAGTGGATGAGGTTGGATCGACTCCGCTTCTTTTAACGTATTGTTGGAGTTTACCCTGCTCTAGCAATTCTTCAATCACATTCTTTAATTGGCGACATTGGTCAGTGTCATGGCCAGGTTGATTGTGAAATTGGCAGAATTTTCCATTACGCTTTGAACCTCTCGTCATCTCAGGTGGCTTAGGATACCTGACAACGTCCTTTGTTGCAAAAAAGATATTTCTTGGTGTATCAGTTAAAGGAGTAAAGTCCGAAGGATTAAAGCGGCGAGGTTTCTTTTCATTTCCCTGGCTCTTTCCTCCTTCACTCTCCCTTTTATGACTTTCAGATTCTCTTTTCTTAGATGAGACATTGTTATTATCAATTTGGGCAGCAACCACTTTCGATGTTGCAGAAAGGCTTTCAAGGCGAATGAACTCGTCGGCCTTTTTATAAAATTTATCAAGTGAGTTCGGTTCCTTCATCTTTAGCCATATCCCAAATTTACTCGATTTATCAATGGCTCGCATCAAATAAGTCAGGATCATGCGTGGTTCTGCTTTTTCTACCTCGGCTAAAGCTATATTGAAACGGCTCAAGAAAGATTTGATTGATTCTCCGGGCGCTTGTTCAAGGTTAGACAATGACATTATATCCTTAGCTTTTGAAGCATACAATCTGAACTGTTCTTTAAACTTTTGCGTTAAGTCGGAGAATTTATCTACAGACCGAACTGGAAGCTTTGTGAACCAAAGTAAAGCCACACCTTCTAGGTATACCGAAAAGTATCGACACTTGATGTCGTCTGATGCTCTTGCACCGGTCATATGCCAATCGTACTTATAGAGGAAATGATTAGGGTCACTGGTTCCCCTATAGGCTTGGATAATAGGAGGTGCAAATTTCCTTGGAAACTCCGCTTTCAGGATCCTTTCAGTAAACGGAGTTCTGCTTGGTGCAAATCCCCAGTCGTTCTCATCCTCTTCCCTTTGCATGCTCTCTTTCATGATGCGGTTAACCATTTCAGACAGGTATTCTTTATTGTTCAAAAAGACCCCTCCGGACAAGCATCAGTTCTTCCCTCGGAAGTTTGCCCGGGCATATGTTCATGACAAGTTGGTTGCGGCATAGAACCATCGGCTTGAAAAGGTGGCATTTCAGGAAGAGTAGTTTGATGGTTTTCTGGCTGACGATTTGCCCCGAGCAGAGCAGTTAACCTATCCATCATCAAAGCGTTTTGAGTTTCAATTTGTTGGTATAATCCAGAAACTGCGTCATCCAATTCAGCCCTGGTGACTCCAAAGGTAGGAGCTGCTTGGTCTGCGGTTGGGGAGGCGGAAGTCCCTTCATGAGCATTTCCGGATCTGATAGGTCTACCTCTTCTTCCAGGAGCTATTATTTCGGATCTGGTTTTTAAGAGAGGTTCTTTTTATGAATCTTTGCGAAGCAACGGTGGATGATCGCCTGAGTTCAATTCTCAGTGAAAGCACCAAAATGTTAACGATAAAAAGTGAACGCTAACACCTGATGTGTGTATTAGAATCGTGAAAGCACCACCCGTTGGTACGGGAACAAAATATAAGCTAAAAATAGCAGAAAAGCAGTAAATGAACAACAGGTTTATAGTGGTTTGGCCCGTAATTGAGCCTACGTCCACTTTATAATCTCTTATTGCTGATTCGGTTACAAATCGATACAAATCACTTGTCAAATACAATATAACTTGATCACACAACAATCTAGACTACTAGCTCAATCTTTGGTGATGAATCTTGCTAAATCCGTATCGGATGAATGAAGTTCTTCACGAAGCTTGTTGTAGTGCCTTGAGTGTTGGAAGATCTTTACTTTTTGAGTGAATTTTCAGTGCAGCAGAGCATGGACGCTTGAAGAAATGAATTACCAAAAATCCCCTTCATGTTGGAAGTGATGGGGTATTTATAGGAGCTGATTTGGATTCAGAAAATTCGCCTAAGTCTTAGGTCGCGTACGACCTTAGTTAAGCCGTAGGTCGCGAGCGACCTAAGCTAGGTCGCAGTCTCCTTGCGGCTTAAGAGATTAGCTGGTCAAGCAGTACCTGGCTTTATTTGACTAAGTGGTAGGTCGCAGGCGAGTTAAAGAATAGATGTGGGAGCTCTAGGTCGTAGGGCGCTGAACATGCTTTAACAGTTAGGTCGCTAACCTCTTTAGGTCGTCAAGTCCCTTAGGTCGCTAACTACCTTAGGTTGTTAAATCCTTTAGGTCGCAATCCTTTCTGTTGCTAGGTCGCGAGCCCTTCTGGATCTTAGGTCGCGAGCCCTTCTGGATCTTAGGTCGCGGAGCTTTCCTGTAGCCTTAGGTCGCAAGGTCTTCTGTTCTTAGGTCGCGGAGCTTCCTGCTGTTAGGTCGCAAGCTCCTCTAGGTCGCAGACATTTTAGATTGCAGACTTCTTAACTCGCAGGCTTCTTAACTCGCAGGCATTATTAGGTCGTGGACGACTTAAGCTAAATCCTGTCTCTTAAGTCGTAAGTTGTCTAACTCTTTAAGTCGTAAGGCCTCTTGAGTCGTAAGAAGCTTATCCTGTTGAGTCATGAAGCTCTTAAGTCGTAGATCCTCTGAGTCGTAAACTTGTTAAGTCATAAACCACTATAGGTTGTAGTCCGCTAACTCGTGAAGTTTTTAGGTCGTAAGTTCTCTTCAGTCGCTAGGTCGTAAGTCGTCAAGACCACTTAGGTCGTAGGCTTTTTAACTCATTAGCTTCTTATAAGACGTGGCATAATCTGAGTCGCTCATTTCTTAACTCGTAACTCGTTGCTAAAAGGGAGTTAACATAGGTCGTGACCGACCTAGCAGACTCGTAGGTCGTAACCTGATGATGGGTCGAATCCGACCTAAAGCAAAGGAGTCAATATTTCATGAAGAAAGGTGGAAAGTTGAAGTCATAGGTCGCGACCGACCTAACGAAGCCAATAAGTCGCTCCAACGACTTAGTGAAGATCAACGACCTAGTGGAAAAGCGCTCAGACGACCTAACACGTTTTTAGGTCGTATACGACCTAACGAATTGGAAGATAGGTCGCTAGTACGACTTACCGAGTTAAAAGTGCTCCGGGTTAAAATGAAACGACCTATACTAAGTCGTAGGAAAATGTCTCGACCTAAGTTAGGTCGCAAGAACTTAGGTCGCATAAAGATGGTTCAGATGCCAGGGTTCTTAGGTCGCAAGGTTTTTAAGTCGTACAGGCTTAGGTCGCGGAGTTATGTTATCTTTAAGTAGCAAAGCTCTGGATGCCATTGATTCATCTGCCGAGTTAATCTCTACCTTTGATTTCCTTGAGTCGCTGAAGACTTGTTGCCGTAGATCTTGTTTGCCGACTTAATCTCAGCTGTTGATTTCTTAAGTCGCTACTTGTTTGTTTTTAGGTCGTTACCGACCTAAGTTAAGTCGCTGAAGACTGAGGCCTTAGATATCTATGCCGCTTTAATCTGGACCGTAGAAAGATAAGTCGTCTGTTTCTTATGTCGTAACTCGCATGTTTAGGTCGTCTGCTTTGGAGGCACTACTGGTTGAGTCGTACCTGTTTTTAAGTCGTATGTTTTGTAAGTCGTATGTCGTCTTTTTCATAAGTCGTTCTGTTTGTTAAGTCGCTGAAGGCAAGTGTTGTAACTGTGTTGTCTTAAGTCGTCACCGAGTTATGATAGGTCGTAGGTCGGAAGCTATAACTCGGAACCGACTTAGGAGATGTAAATTTTTGTTGTAATTTCGTGTGAGTTGTAAAACGCCTATAAATAGGCCGTGTGAATCATTTGTAAAGGTTGTTGATTTTTGAATAAAATTCTCTTTTGTTAGCTTTGTGCTTTCAATTTCAATTGGTAGTCGAGTGTATCTCCTATCTCCACTTACGTCATTCGAGTGCGCTCGAATCATCGTTTGTTGAAGCCGATTCACGGTATCTTGTGCGCAAGATCAACGTCGAAGAATCGTAAATCTCTTTCCCGGTATCTTCGGATCAACGAGTCAGAGATAGCTAGAATTCGGTATCTTCGGATCAACGAATTTGGGCATTTCAGTATCTTCCAATCCATCGATTACTACATTCATCGTATTATCTTGTTTTGTTATAATCCGCTGCGTCACAAGTGTGGGATGTTGATGTTAATGGTGAGGAGATGGTTGCAGTTAGTGGAGGAAGGTGATGAGGTAGTTTAGTAAGGTGTTTGGTTAGGAGATAGGAGCAGGGCAAAGTGGATGTATGGAGTTGAAGAAGGAGGAGGTTGCGATCGGTTATTGAAGGCAGTGAAGTGATCAAGGTGATGGATGGATGGTTTCCATGTAGTGGGGAGATGAAGAAATGTAAAGAAAATTTGCCCACGGCAAATCAAAAATTGTAACAAAGAGGTAAAAATAGAGAATGAAATGTTTGTAGTGAATAAAATGTACAATGAAATGAATGCACAGTGAATTGTATGGAAGCGGTTGTTGTAAATGTTCAATGTTTAGTGAATTGTATGGAACTGTATGAATTTACAGTGATGAATGCACAATTTTCAGTGAATGTGTAACAATATATATATATTGAAATGTAACAGATTTGTGTCCAAATGCAAATGTAATTTTTTTTTCTAAAATGGAAAATAAAGTATTAAGAGATGTTGAGATATTGGATGGTAATGTTTGAGTGGTAGAAATTTAAACAATAACGGAATTGTAAACAGTAAACAGAAACTAAAATAAAAATGCAATGGATATATATTTTTGTCTTTTTTTTAAATGCAAATCAACACACAAAATTAACACACAATAAAATTAAACAAAAATAATTCGAAGAGTATAATTAAAATCAAATTGCAATTCCCCGACAACGGTGCCAAAAACTTGTTGATAACTGTAACACCCCCTATTTTTGGTAACATTATTTAGAATATTTTATTAGTTAAATAAAATAAAATAATGTGAAGATTAATAGGTTGAGATTTGATTAAATTAAGGGTAGTCATGCCATGTTAATGTGTAAATTAAAATGAGAAAACATAAACTAATGTGTTAGGAAATGAGTAAGGGAATATGGGAAATAAGAGGGACTTATACCCTAAACCCTTAGGAAATGAAACACACGTTCTTCTTATTTTATCAAATTAAAAACATCAAGGCCGACCACCATTTTATTCTCAAGGAAAATAAAGCTAGGATTCAAGAGAAAGAAGATAATCAATTTATTCAACATCAAATCTCACATCTTTTAATGTCAAAGCTAAGGTGAATAATTACTACATCCCATCTTCTTATGGTTTTCGGATATAAGATTAGATCTAAAATGTTTTTGCAAGTATATGCCGTGTTTTGGTGATTAAAGTTATATATTTGTTTGTTGGTGAATTATGCATGTTCATATTAGTATTTATGAAATGTTTGATATGAAAACCCTATTAAATGACATCCAAATGCCTTGAAAATTTAATATAGGTCTGAAATGATATTTTAGAGATGGGTTCTAATTTTCGTAATTTTCTGAATTTATGTGGATTTTATATTAATTTTCTATTGAAGAAAATGATTTATTGGGTTATAAATTATTTACGACTAAAATAATAATTATCCGGGTTTGAAATTTTTATATGTGGAAAACATAAAAAAAAATATTTTCTGGGATTTTTCTAGATTTTTCCTAAGTGATTTGATGAATATATAAAATTATTTAAGGTATGGGACTTAAACGTTTTATATATTTAATTAAGGGGAAAGGGCATTTTATAAAATAAAATTATTATTTAATTCTGAAATTAGTGGCAGCACTTTTCTGAAAAGTATTTATTTACAAATGAGAATTTGACAAACAAAGGTAGGTTAGTGAAAAGTTATCTTTTTAAGTTAAAAACAAGAAATCATGCTTTTAGCATGTTTCAGCCATTTGAGGCATCAAACCTTCCAACTCAGACCATCAAACAAAGTTGAAAGATTATAGCTCTCGACAAGGTCAAAGTTCAATGCATATGGTATCAAGTTACTTGGTACGTAATGAATTGAACAAGGTCGAAAGTTACTTAATCAAAAGAATTATTGCCAAAGAGGTTGGGGTATGTTTGTTTTATAAACTAAAAGCTTACACCTCCTTGCATTCGAAAAGGAGCTTTCGACTTTGTTGCTTTCAACCAGGTCAATTATTTAAAATAAAGGTCTTAAACCTTTCAACAAAGTCGAAAGGTTACTGCCGCTATCATTGTTTTGTTTTGAACCTCAGACAAAGTCAAAAGGTTTACCTGTTTTTAAAAACCAGCCGCTTCTCCATGCTTTCGAAAGAAAGCTTTTGACTTAGATGTTTTACCCTTCTTTTTAATTGAAGCATAACCCAAGCTTTCAAAGGAGTTCTTCTAAAGGCAGAGGCCTATTGTTTTAAATGATATGGTTTAAAGCTTTCGAAGCAGAGCTTTTGACAAAGTCGAAAGGTTGCTTCCATTGATTTCGAAAGGTTTTAGTTCAATGATTTCGAAAGGTTTGAGTTCAATGGTTTCAAAAGGTTTGAGTTCAATGGTTTTGAAAGGTTTGAGTTTAATGGTTTCGAAAGGTTTTAGTTCAATGGTTTCGAAAGTTTTTAGTTTAATGGTTTCAAAAGGTTTCAGTTTAATGGTTTTGAAAGGTTTCAGTTCAATGGTTTCGAAAGGTTTGCTTTGAATGGTTTCGGAAGGCTTAAATGGAAGATTTTCCAAGGCAATGTTTTAAGTTTTTTTTTAAAGTAGGATGTCTAAAGTGTTATTGCTTTTGAAAGGAATGATTTCAATAGTTTCAAAAGGTTTGATGTTTGGTTTCGAAAGGTAAGATTTTGGCATTTTGGCTTAGAAAATTAAAGGGTTTCACTTTGGTTTTGAAAGAGATGTTTTCAAAAGTTTAGAAAGAGGTACTTTCAAATGTTTAAATGTTTTCATCAACTAAGGTTTGAGTAAAGAAGATATATATAACATGGTAGTGTGATTTTGAGTAAAGCACAAAGATTATATAATTTCCTTGTTTGAGTTTGATTTAAAGGTTTTAAATCATTTTGAAAATGTTTTCAAGGAAAATTATGGGAGGGGACCCTTAAGTGAAAATGACTCAGATATTAGAATACCAGATGAGACTAGTATGGGGTCGCGCCCTATACATTAGCTATTAGCCCCAGCTAATTATTGTCCAAAAATTCCAATGTGTAGGGCTTGGTCACGGTTTGACTAAAATTATAATTACACACCGAAGGGATTATATGTTTGTATATAGATAGGATATTAGTGAGCCCGAAAAACCATTAGGATGAGGAAGACTTGGGAGATGATTAAGCTAGGGACAAACCGTCCAAAAGCGAACTATTTAACAGATAGTTAAGGATAGATAGTCAAGAAGAGGTGTGTCTAAAAGATGTTAGATTACTTTGATATGTTGTCTGGTAGGCCCGAGTCAGCCAAAGGTTAAAAGTTAGCCAAACAAAACTTTTGTGTTTGAACAGATAGTTCATTTATTACCTAATATTTATGTATGTTTACATAATGATGCTTTACAGTATTTAACCAGTTTTGGTTGCAGGAAAAAGTTTTGCGAAGATATGTTTTAAAAGAATGTTAGTGAGGGGAACCCATTCCGCTAAGCGGCGTAGTCTCACTTAACATATTTAACTGAGATGTATAGTATTATTCACACCAGGCTTTATGTTCAACTCAAAGTTTATGTTTTCCCCTTAAACTCTCGGGTGCTCAAAATTGATTTGAGTAGGCTAAAGGGTTGAGGTCTTTTCAGGTTTTAGTAGGATGATGAATAAGGCTACCTGAGGCATGTAGGAGGAAAACAGATAGCTATTTAGGAGTTGCAATTTTATGCTTTGTTGTATTTCCGTTGTGTTTGTATTAAGTCTATTATGACTATATGACTCTGATCTCCCAAGGGGTATCTTCATATACCGCTCTTGGCCTATTTTGTAATAAGTACATTTTATCTGTGCTTGGGAACGTTTTGGGATTATGTAAGATGAATATGGAACATCTGTTTTAATTGTAATGAAGAAATGTTTTTTTGAAATCTGTGTTTTATTTCATATTCCAGTGGTTCTGATATTATAGATACCATTAACATAGCCGTATTTAGTCGCTAGAAGCTAATACTATATATGACTGCAGCATTTGTAGCGCTTAGTTTTGGGCCTCTAGATAGGAGATGTAACAGCTTGGTATCAGAGCATGGTTTATGAAATACTTTAACTAAAAATGGTTTCTAAAAACATAATCCTTAGTAATTAGACTTAATATCGGGGTATGGGATAATGTTATAGTAATGTACTTGTATTTGTTATATATAAGTATACGCTATATCTCTAGACTCCTATCTTATTAGGCTATTCATCTGTATCTCATGAAGCTTGAATACAGATATGGAAGGAAGAAGAGGCTGAGTTAATCTTGGAGGAGATAGCACCGCCGTTAATGGAAATGCCCGACCAAATTCTAGAAGAGGTGCAGGTCAGGCTCAAGCTGAAACATGATGCAAGCTGGAATTGCAGCTGGAGTTGTTGGAGGGAATGCTGCTAGAGGAGGAGTTCAGGAAGCTTCGATAGTCAACTACTATGCAAACTTGAGCAGAGATTATACCAGGCTTGGAGGGAAGCCGTTCATTGGAACTGAAGATGCGATCTAGGTAGAAAATAGGCTACTACATTGTGAGAGAATTTTTGATGACTTAAGATTGAATGACGAACAAAAGAGGAGATTAGCTTCAAGACAGCTTTAGGGAGCTGCTCTATTTCGGTGGAATTCTGTTGTAGCTGGTGTTAATGAGGAAACCATGATGTGGGTGGAGTTTAAGAGAAGGTTTCAAGAAAGGTTTATGTCGGTGATGGTGCAGTCGGCATTGGTTAGGAAGTTTGCTGAACTAGAACAATGGGAGATGTCTATTCTAGAGTATGCTAGAAGGTTTGAAGAGTTTGCTCGGTATGGGTATGCCATGGTTGATACGGTGATAAAGAGAAATGAGAAGTTTATAAAGGGTTTGAAGCTGGAGTTGGCAAGAGCTACCTTACCGCACTTAAGAGATCCATGTGATGTAGTGGTAGAAATGGCGTTAAGGCAGGAAGAGGCATTAGCTTGTTTGGAGAAGAAGAAAGAGAAGGAAGTCCAGGTGGGACAAGGCCAGAATAGAAAGTTTTTCCATAAGAAGAATGCTCAAAAGGGAGGAGCATAGAAGAAAGGAAAATCTGAGGTGGTCTGTTATAAATGTGATAAGAAGGGACACTATGCTCATGAGTGTCGGACTGGAAAAGGAAAAGGGAAAGAAGTAGTTAGAAAGAAGAGCATCTGATGCTTTAATTGTGATCAAATCGGCCACTACAAGAATCAGTGCAAAGAGCCCGCAAAGGATGGAAAGGGCCAAGTGTATGCGGTGGAGCCTGTTGCTTCGAGACTAGGGGAACATTAGAAAGGAAAGGTTGTTCTGGGAGGCTTGCTATAGATTCACGGTATGTATGTTAGCGTTCTGTTTGATACTGGTGCATCACATTCTTTTATTTCTCGATGTTTGGTAGATAAGCTTAACCTAGAACCCTCATATTTAGTTACTTCCTTAAGGGTTGCAAATCCGATAGGAGGGTATGCAACACTTGGGATGAGATGTGAAACTTATAGTTTGATTTGCTAGGTTACATCTATTCTTGTAGTTTGCATGTATTTGACTTTGTAAGGTTCAAAATTATATTGGGTATTGATTGATTAAGTGAGTATGATGCTAGGATATTTTGCCACAATAGGAAAATATCACTTAGTCACCCTAGTTGCAGTGAGAAGATTGTTTATACCGTAGAAAGCCATAATTGCGAAGTGAATGCTTTATTGGATGTTATGGAGATGGAAGATGATTTAAGTCTATTTTTTATGATAAGAGAATTCGCAGATGTGTTTGAGCCGGTAACTGGATTGCCACCGAATTGAGCCATTTGAGTTTCAGATTGATTTAGTGCCTGGCGCATAACCGGTGAGTATACCGCCAAGTAGAATGACTCCTAGCGAGATGAGAGAGTTGTGTTAGTTCCTGAGATGATGGTTTTGATGACAACAACCTTAGGACTTGTTATAAAATATAAATACTAATATTCTTGTCTAGATATATATGTATATGCATGATATATATATATATATATATATATATATGCAGGTACTGAGAATGAAGACTGTACAGTATAAAGATTCAAGACTGGGTATAGTGATTTGAATGACGAATTCAAAATTGAAGAAATTAAGACTGAAGAATCATGAGTATCAAGAGTTCAAGATATCAAGATAAGTAATAGGTCTAGATTTATGTTAAAACTTCATAATAGCACTAAAATCTTTATTCGGATTTTAATTGTGGAATGAAATCCACTTTCTCGCTTTAATAGTGGGATGGAACCCATGACCTCTTTAGTGGGATGGAACCCACGACCTTCTCTAGTGGAATGGAATCCACGAAATTTTCAAAATGATTCATTTTTTCAAAACTATCCTTTTAAAGTCATCTCTGTCAATTTAAATATTTTAGCCTTAATTCAAAAACTATTCTTAATCATATTAATTTTAAAATCATCTCTTGTTTTTTAATTTATCTCTTGATTTTTATATTTTAGCTTTAATATATTTTAAAGAAATCTATACTTAGTTTTTAATATTACTTTATATTATAGATTATATATTTTAAGATTACTTTCTACAACTCTTTTATAAGTTTAAACTATATTCAAAATGGTTTACAAAGTTTAGAAATTGTTTTGACAAGTTTTAGAATAGAAATCATTTTAAAGAAAAATCTATTTTCAAAAATAATATAGGCATGTCGACATCCCACATCTTCCCATGTCGACATGGTAGCCATAGAATTCAAATTTCCAAAAGAAGTGTCTATTCGTCATAACCTTTCGCGAATGGATATGACCATTGTTCTCCTATAAATACTAGTTGTTTTCAACGAATTTTAAGTTAGTTTTTCTTCATTTCTTCACTCCTTCTTCTCCAATCAAATATTCTCTTATATTTCAAATGATTTAACAAAATTCTGCCGAAATCCTAAGTAAATCAAACTCGATCATCTCTAGTTTGATTCTCTGCCACTCTCTCTAAAACATCTCAGTGCTATTCAGAGTTATAGGATCATTTGTATTCAAAGATTGAAAGATTGAAGTGTATCGAGTCTCTCTCTATCAGTGTGATTGGAAACAGTGTGATCATGGCTCGTAAATCAATTGGGTGTGATTGTAGCCCATAAATCAATTAGATGATCTTGTAGCCTGGTTAAATAAAGAGAGTTTGCCCTGGACTTGGAGATAGGACGGTGTATCTCATGGCCTTGAAATCGAGGTTGTAATATCGCCATTATATTTGAAAAGAAATCTGCACAAGAAATTGTGTGGGACTGGATGTAGGGTAACTCCGAACCAGTATAAAATTCTGGTGTGTTCTTTCCTTTACTGCTTTTATTAACTATTTGCATCTGTGTCTGATTCTGTGATTGTTTCTGTGTTTGTGAATTGCATCTGTTTGGATTTAATTTGAAAAGATTTCAAAAAGATTCATAAAATTAATTAAACACTATTCACCCCTCCTCTAGTGTTAATTTTGCCTTAAGATCCGTAATCCGCATTTCCAATATTTGGTATCAGAGCACTGGTTTTCAAAGTTATCATAATCTGAATTTTGAAAAAGTTTAAAATGGCAATTTTTGGAGATTCTATTAACACTAGTTCAAAACTATCCAAATCATCATTCTCTCATAAGTATGCATATTGTTATTATAGAGAATCAAGTTATCTACTGAATTGGTGTGTTATGCAGGAACATATGTGTTATATGGCTTTTGAAGAATCAACACTCAATGGACAAATGGTGCAAATCAAGAAAAACAAATGGATACTTGATAGTGGATGTTCAGGACACATGACTGGTATTCCGGAGATACTGAATGACATAATTTATGAACATGGAGGAATGGTCAACTTTGGAGATAATTCAAAAGAATATGTGATTGGCATCGGCAATGTCGGTAACTCTAAAACTCCTACTATTTCTGATGTTCTGTTAGTTAGGAATCTAAAACACAACTTACTTAGAATAAGTCAACTATGTGAAAAGGGCTACAAAATTAAATTTGAAAAAGTTAAATGTCACATTGAAGATAATAAATCAAATATTATCTTTGAAGGAATTAGGAAGAAAAATATTTATATTCTCAGTATGAAAATCACAAATGATAAACTATGTCTTTTGGCTAATACAAGTGACCCTTGGATTTGGCATAAAAGATTTGGGCATTTGAATTTCAAACTCTTATCTAGACTTTCAAAACTTCATCTAGTAAGAGGTCTCCCTAAAATGGATTTTAAAGTAGATAGTATATGTGATGCTTGTCAATTAGGAAAACTTAGAAAGATTTCATTCAAATTAAAAGATATGATTTCAACTTCAAAACCTCTTTGAGTTACTTCAATTAGATCTGTTTGGTCCATCTCAAATCCAGTCAATAAATCATAGTAAATATGTTTTTGTAATTGTAGATGGTTATTCTAGATTTACATGGACAATTTTTCTGAAACATAAAAGTGATGCTTTTGATTTATTTAAAACTTTTGCAAAAGGAATTCAAAATCAACTTTCTTTAAAAATCAAAACTATTTGTAGTAATCACAGCGGAGAATTTGAAAATGAAAATTTTAAGAATTTCTATAATAAAAAAGGAATAACTCATAATTTTTCTTTTACAAGAACTCCATAACAAAACAGAGTGGTATAGCGTAAAAATAGGACGATTCAAGAGTGTGCAAGAACTATGCTTTCAGATAGTAAATTACGAAGAAATTTTTGGGCTGAAGCAGTCGCTACAGCTTGTTACATTTTGAATAGTATTTTAATAAGATCTCTAATCAATAAAACACCATATGAACTTCTTTTCAATAAGAAACCAAAGGTATCTTATTTTAAAGTTTTTGGAAGTAAATGCTTTATTCTAAATACAAAGGACAATTTGGATAAATTTGATCCTAAATCTGACAAAGGAATCTTTATCGGATATTCTAATAGAAGTAAAGCATATAGAGTTTTTATTTTAAAAACTAACACCATTGAAGAAAAAATGTATGTATCTTTTGATAAAAAGTTCAAAGATTTGTTCAAATAAATGATGAAGATGATTTGTTACTTTAAA
The DNA here is from genome assembly GCA_030737815.1 of Allium fistulosum. Classification (NCBI taxonomy): domain Eukaryota; kingdom Viridiplantae; phylum Streptophyta; class Magnoliopsida; order Asparagales; family Amaryllidaceae; genus Allium; species Allium fistulosum. The sequence goes on along the minus strand of CM060905.1, from coordinate 717,019,154 downwards.
TAATGAATCAAATGAAACAAATTGTGAAACTGTTCATTCTAATAAAAGGATCAGGCTTTTAAAAGATCATCCTATAGAAATATACTAGGAAATATTGAATCTGTTGTTAGAAGTAGAAATCAACTAAACTAGATGAGTAATGTAGCTTTTATATCAACTATTGAACCCAAAAATCCAAAGGAAGCATCATATGATGATTCATGGATTCTTGCTATGCAAGAAGAACTTAACCAATTCACCAGAAATGATGTATGGGAACTTGTTCCTAGACCTGAGGACAAAACTATAATAGGAACTAAATGGGTTTGTAAAAATAAAATGAATGAACAAGGTGAGATCGTTAGAAATAAAGCTCGGTTAGTCGTGCAAGGTTATTGCAAGAAGGAATGGACTATGATCAAACCTTTGCACTCATGGAAAGATTAGAAGCCATTAGAATTCTACTTGCTTTCACAAATCACAACAATTTCAAATTATTTCAAATGGATGCCAAAAGTGTATTTTTAAATGGTTTTGTTAAAGAAGTTGTTTATGTTGAACAATCTCCACTTTTTGAAGAAGAAAAGTTTCCAAATCATGTTTACAAATTAAAGAAAGCTTTATAAGGTCTGAAACAAGCTCCTAGAGCCTGTTATGATAGACTAAGATCTTACCTATTACAATCAATTTGGTAAAGTAGATAATACTCTTTTTATTAAAAGAAACAAAAATGATATCCAATTAGTACAGATTTATGTAGATGATATAATTTTTGGATCAACAAACAATGAAATGAACAAAGAGTTTTCTGAAATAACGACAAAGAGTTTGAGATGAGTCATATGGGTGAACTTACTTTCTTTTTAGTATTGCAAATAAAACAATTAGATAGTGGTATTTTCATTAGTCAAGAAAGTATGCTAGGGATCTAGTTAGTAAGTTTAGTATGACCACTGCGAGTGGAAAACCCACTCATATGGCAACCAATGAAGCCATAAATAAAGAAGACATGTCCAAAGATGTTGATCAAAAACTATACAGGGGAATATTGGATCGCTACTCTATATAACTGCGAGTAGGCCTGACATCATGCATAGTGTTTGTCTCTGTGCAAGATACCAATCTCAACCTAAAGGAACCCATTTAAAAGCTGTTAGACGTATCCTAAGATATGTTAAACACACTTTAGACTTGTTAACGCTAAAAATTGAACGCTAACACCCTGGTGTGTGTAGTAATGTTGTGAAAGCACCACCCGTGATACGGGAACAAGCAATAAGCAGTAAAATAGCAGAAAACGGTAAAACACAGCGATTTTATAGTGGTTCGGCTTAAGATCAAGCTTATGTCCACTTTGAATTCCTTTATTGCTGATTTTGATTACAAGTTGTTACAATACACTTCAAAATACAATACACTTTGATTCCAAAACACTTCAGGCTAGTAGCTCAAACTTCGATGTGATCAAGTTCTTTGAATCCATATCGGATGTGCAAAATCACTTACGAAGTTTGTTGTAGTGTCTTCAATGTTTGGAGTTCTTCAAGTGTTGGATGAGTTAAGAGTTCTACAGAGTAACAGCGCTTCAAAGAATGATCGAAAAAGTCCCTTTATTGTTGGAGTTAGGGGTGTATTTATAGGGGTGATTCTGGGCGGAATTTAATCACACAAGTGCTAGGTCGTCAACGAACTAAGGTAGGTCGTAGATCGTAGGTCGGCGACGACATAAGGGATCACTTGTATCAGCTGTTCTTGAACTTGCCCTGAACGAGTTATTAGGTCAGCAGCGACCTAAGGGATGGGATCCGACTTATCCTGATTGCCTTTGATTCTTTTCTGAGCGAGTTGATAGGTCACGTACGACTTATTATAGGTCGTAGGTCGGTTGAGACCACTTGCGACCTAATTTAGGTCGTTGAGACCACTTTGCTCTTAGGTCGGTAGGTTGTTAAGACCATTAGGTCGTGAGCTTCTTAGGTCGGATATGCTTTGGGTCGCTGAGGACTGAAGCCACTAGGTCGCTAACTCCTTAGGTCGTTAAGTCGTCTCTGTAGTTAGGTCGTTAGCTCCTTAGGTCGTTAAGTCGTCTCTGTAGTTAGGTCGTTAGCTCCTTAGGTCGTTAAATCGTCTCTGTAGTTAGGTCGTTAACTCCTTAGGTCGTTAAGTCGTCTCTGTAGTTAGTTCGTTAGCTCCTTAGGTCGTTAAGTCGCGAATCAAAAGAGGGTTAACATTTGCCCCTCGAAGTACACGCCTAGGTCGTAGGTCGTGTGCTTCGATTTTCTTAGCTCGCTCTTTGATGAGTTTGTTAGGTCGTGAGCGACTTCAGATAAGTCGTAGGTCGTGGGTCGTGGGTCATGGGTCGTGTGTGCCGATTCGCTTTTCACTACCCCGGGGTATAAATAGCTTAGGTCGCTCCTCCTTCACTTCACCCGTTCTATCATTCCATTCAGCCATTAGCAAGTACTCAAGCTCTCGAAGACGAATTCAATTACTCGATTATTAGTTATCCTTAAAATTACATTGCGTAAGTGAACCTGTTTTCTATTCAATCCTCGATTGTCCCTGAATCATGAATCCCATTTTTCATCTCCGACACACTTTTTTATGCCGCGCTTCATCACGATCCTCGTTTCAATCGATTGCTGATGGATTCGAGGTGGTTTGTCCTAGCTTTAAACAGTTTATAAGACCAAGGTGATGGGTTACGATGCTTTTAGGCTAACTGATTCGTGACTTTAGGGGAGGTGAGGGAATTGTTAACGGGTTATTGGGTTTGTGGATCTCGAGTTGGCTGGTTGACGAGTTACTAAACTTCTTAGTGGAGAGGAAGGTAATTGGTGAAAGGAGGTGAGGTTTTGGTTCGAGCAGGAGATAGCTCGAGATTCCATCGGAGACGACCTAAAAAATTCACGATCTAACAACTTGTCCGGTTCAAGAATTCTTGCGACCTAACTGATCGAACGACCCAACTTTTTCTGTGACCTAACTCTCCTGCGACCTAATTAGCTTGCGGCATAGGCCTTAGGTCGCGGCCGAGCTAGGACTTAGAGAAATTCGTGCCGTTCTAACTTGAGACCTTTTCCTTCATATGCATTGCGACTTAAGAGGTCGACGACTTAACTTAACTCGTAGCTCATCCTTTAGGTCGTGGATGAGCTAATACTTGAATGAACTGCCTAAACTTGAATTCTCAACTTGAAGCATAATTTCGACCTGAATTCTCGACTTGAATTGTCGGAATAAACTGCCTAAATTTTGAACTGTTTAAACTTCTTTGCAGATTATCTTTAATGCTAATAACCTGTTAAACACAATATTTGCAGAAAAATGGGACAAATGTACTGCCATTGACTGCCCACATCAAATGACAGATTAGTCGATAAAGAATTATCAACTTAAATGAACTGCGTGAATGAAATGCTGTAAATCAACCAATTCAAGTGAAGTATTAAAGCAAAACTAAAATAGTTAACTGAAGATGGTTTGTTTGCATTAATACCGCACCTGAGTTTTTTAAATTAACAAGCCATGAAATTTCATAATCGACCAATTATCAACTAGTTTAACTCCAGTTATGTTTGCTTGTTATTTTTATTAGTTCTGCACAACACTTCACACTTTTTAGGAAACGTGCACCTTCACATTTGAACATCCAGTTGCTTATGTAGAATGACTGCTCAACAAGAAGAGACAATGGTTCAAGCTGGAGAGGCCATTCCTATTCCTGTCATGTTGACTAATCCTCCAGAAAGAATTTCGACCACTTTAACATATAAAGTTTTCCGCCAACTGTGTACTCGGTTCGGCATTGCTGAAACAGATGCCATACTGCCTGAGAGAAGCGACACTGCTGACATACCACATCATGGTTTCGTTGCCGTTAATCGTCAAATGTGTATGAACGGAGCCATTCCTCCTTTTAACGATTTCCTTCAACAGCCTCTTCTTCGATTGTCTATTTCTCCCTTTCAATTACATCCCAATGGCTACGCCATCCTGATGGGACTATGCGTGCTATTTAGGAGGGCGCTGGATCGCCTTCCAAGTTTTGACGAAGTTTGTTATCTGTGCTCATTTGCCAAAAATAAAGACCATCCTTCTATCACACTCGTGAGAAGTGCTAGGAACCGCAAGCTGATCATTGGTCTTCTTGACAGTGTTCACGGGTTTCTGAGTCAGTTTTTCTACGTTCGCTGTCCTCCGAGATTTTATGCTATCTGGAGAGTAGGAAGTATGATCATTTATCTTTTTCCTTTCCTTATGTTTTCTGAACTTTTCGAAGCCCGAGTTGTCAAGTGTTAACTTCGCTCTTTTACTTTTTTCAGCGCTTCCTCCTCCTTCTAGGGATTCTGGTCACAAACCAACTTTTGAGAGGCTTATGGCCATGCCAGTTGAGGAGAGGAGTATCCAATTTTTATTGAAAGACGAGTTTTTTCATCAATTTGGACTCTTACATTCTTCCCGTTCTATTCAGCCTCATGAAGTCCCTGATTCTCCAGTAAAGACATCAGATGCCCCAGCTCCTGCTGAAGAATTTACACCGAAAGAACCTACCACTGAGACTTCACTGGTGAAGTGTTCTACTTCTATTGATATTGCGGGGTCGTCCGGCAAGTTTGCACTTGCCCTGGTTATTGAGGAAGAAGAAACTCCTCGTCATTCCGAAAAGACGGCCGACGTAGAAGTCGAAAAAGAAAGTTCTGCCGGGCATAATGCCGATGACACTTTTGATGGGTTGAGCGACCTGATGATAACTTCACAGGAGCTTTTTAAAGATGACATTTCAAAAGCTATTTCTCCTGTTGTCGAGGCGACTTCCTCTTTGCAACAAATTACAACACCTACTACACAAGCCGTCACCATTGCCACACCAAAGAGTGGTTTGTAGTCTAACGCGCGTAGTTTGCACGCCGCACACACTTAGGATGCTTAGCACTTTTATTCACTTAACTACTCTACTTTGAAGATTTCTAAGACTTGATTTTTCTTCAATTTCAGGTTTTTCGATGGGGCGAAGCGGTTCACATTATGATAACTTTCGGTGCTACGGAGGGTGTGACTATTATGACTATGGACGCTACCTTCCTGCTCATAGGGAAACTGATGAGGATCGAGCGGTTAGAAAAGCTCGAGAGAGACAAGCTTATGAGGAGCAGCAAAGGAGGAGGGAAGAGCGTCACGACTCCTCTCAAAGAGATGATGCTTCCCATAAGAGAAAATCGCATGACGACAGAGGAAAGTGCCATATTTATGAAGATCCCAGTAAACGGGCCAGGCTTAGCGAAAAGGACGCGTCTGCGATTTCTGAAAAGACCGATGCTCCTGTCTCTCTTGATATCCCATCCGGCTCTCCTGCTCTAAAGAAATCTGACATCCAAGCGATTATCAATAGGCCTCAATACCAAGTTAAAGATGCCCCTCCTACTCTTCAAAGCCGATTCCCGAATTGGTGTTTAAAAGGGGTGCGTTTCGACTTGGACTTGGTACCGATCGATAAGCAAGCTATGCTTAGGAATATCGATGCTGTTAAGCTTGATATCGAGAGGATGTCCGGATGGCAGAAACTCGTCGACGAGCTTCAAAGAGTTAATCATATGAATCTTGAAGCCATGTTGACTATGGAGAACGATAAGATGGAGTGGGATAAAATTTGCAAGCAACACGATGCGGAGATGGCGAGCATTGCAGATGACAATGCAAGACTTGAGTCCGAAGTCAAGAAACTTAAGGAAGATCTCGCCACTTCTTCTGCCTCGCATACTCAAAAAGAAGAAGTCTTTCAGAAACAAGTGCGGGATGCACATGTTGCGCAAAGGGATGCTGAAATAAAACTTGAGGCTGAGCAGTATATTATTGAAAAATACCAAAAAGATACCGCTCAGCTGCGAGAAACAGTTATCTCCCAGAACATGGAGATTGAAGTGTTAAAGTCTCAACTTTCTAAAGTTGAGAAAGAGCGTGATGCGGCTGTTGCTGGTCAAGTTGCAGCTGAAGAATCTCATGAAGCAACCAAAGCCTCCATCAGCTCTACTTTATTTGACTTCTATGTTCACAGTGTCTTGGGGCGCGGAAGCCTCTCATTTCTGGGACCGAAATACGAAATCACTTTAGCTGAAGTATGGGAGTCCGCGATTGATATGCTCGGAGGTGCCGGCTATGATGAGGCAGAGCTTGAGGCACATTATTTTGATGATGAAACTCGTGCCGCTCTTGCCAGAGGAAAGGAGCAACTTGCTGAAGTTAGGGCTGAAGCAGCGGCGGGGGAATATCTGAAAAAGAAAGTATCTCCAACTGCCCCTGCCCACACTTCGACTTCGGCCGACGTTAATATCATCGGTTCCAGCTCTTATTCTCCACCTCCGGCAAAAGCTAAGGCTAAGCCCATCATTTCCGAGTCTCCCATTATTCAAGCCGAGGAGAAGTCCCAGGATGACGTTGAAGCCGAAAACTTCGAAGTCGTCGTAATCAAACCAACTTCTCCAGGTAACTTCAAGTCTGACTACTCATTCGATTCAACTGAGCTCGATGAATTTCTCGCTTATTACTTAAGTCTTGATGATCCAATATCTTCTCTTTTTTCGGAGAGTACTGATTTTAACTTCTTTTCTTCTGTAGCGGAAGCACCGAGCGCTGTGCACTCTTCTCCACTTCCAGCTGTTCCTCCTCCATCCCTTCAAGTCACTCCTGCTTCTCAGCCAGGGTCACAGGAAGAACAAATAGAAGCCCTCCAAGGCTTGGAGGATCCGCCTGCTTCACAAGAACAGAAGGCCAAAGATCTTGAGGATAGCGAGAAGACCCCGGAGCAGTCTCTTGATGATGACACAAAGCTTTCTACGTTGCTCACTCCGAGAAGCGAGTCTTCTTCGAAGAGGAAGGGGAAGCGCGCAATGAGGAAGAAAAAGAAAAGCACTTCAGCTGGAGGAGACAAAGTAGAAGAAGATCCGACTACTCCTCCTTCTCCTCCTCCTCCGACCCTTCCACAACGGCTTCCAAAATTAGTTATCAAGCCGGAAAAAAGCTCTAAGGGTGGCAGGAAGAAGGAGTGATAAGTTGGAAGTTATGCTCCTTGTTTTGCTTTTTGCTTTTTGCTTTTGCATGTATTGATCGGAGATTGTGCGGGTACCGGTCCCTGCTTTTTTGAGATCTGCACATGTAAAGAATTTTCATAGTGTTGAATAAAATAATTCTTTTACTTGTACAAATTCTTGTGTATATAAGAATGCATTTATTTCTCATTTTAGTGTAGGATAAACGATTCTTTTTACTTGTACAAACTTTTTGTCTGTATTTGAGAATGCATTTATTCCACATCTTTTTTGCGTGATATTGTAATGAACTTGTGGTATGTTGCTTTAATACTACTTTTATTATTGTAGTTATCTTGTATGATCTTGCCCCCATACCACAAGTGCATTGCAATATATTTTACTTTTGATGAGACTTGTACTCTTATTTTGGAGAATAACTATTCCATTTTTGAGGAAAAATTATTCTGCTTTAATGGAGCGATTATTCTGCTTTAATGGAGCGTGTCTCATTTTTGGAGAAGTTTTTACACTTCAACCTTCGGAGATGATCACTTCATATTTTTGAGAAGTGAATTCTCCTACGCGGTAAAGCGGGCCTCTGAAGAGGGCTTTATGTAGCACTTCAATTTTTTAGGAATAACTTTTCGAGATGAACGAGTTAATCTTCCTTTAAGAGTTGAAATGTGCCTTCAAAGAGGGCTTTCTCTTTTTTTTTGTGCCTCATTAGAGGGCTTTTTGTTTGACTCGCTTGAAAATACTTCCTCATAATTAAATGGACCCACGGGACGGACACAAATGTCCGATCGGATGTTCGTTCGTATGAACGATCGCGACCAGTTAGCAAGAGTCTTGTTCCTTCTGCTTGGGAAGGTGCCCCTTTGGTGGTTCCGTTATCTTTGTTGTTTGAGAAGAGCATTTCATTTTTGGGACGTGCCTCCGAAGAGGTCTTGTGCCTCCGGAGAGGTCTTGTGCCTCCGGAGAGGTCTTGTGTGCCTTGGGGAAGGTCTTCTGCCTCCGGAGAGGTCAGTATGTGCCTTTGGGTAAGGCTTGTGCCTCGTAAGTGGGCTTGTGGTGCCTCGGGAAAGGTCTTCTGCCTCCGGAGAGGGCAGCGTGCCTCCGAAGAGGTCTTGTGCCTCCGAAGAGGTCTTTATTTGATTGCCTGAAAGTTACTCTCTCACAGTTAAATGGTTCCACGGGGCGGACGCAAGTCACTTAATTGGATGTTCGTTTGCACAAACGATCGCAACTAGTTAACTGAGGCCCTGTGCCTCCCACTTGGGAAGGTGCCCCTTTAGTGGTTCCACCAACCTTTTTGTTGAGAAAAGCGCTTTCATTTTTTGGCGTGCCTCCGAAGAGGGCTTGTGCCTCCGTAGAGGTCTTTATCCTCCAAAGAGTTGCGCCTCCGAAAAGGTCTTGTGCCTCCGAAGAGGGCTTTTGTTGATTGGCTCGCCCATGTCTCTTCGTTGTTTGCTCATTAGCGGTCCACTGTTATTATCTCTGAGCCCGTGTTCCTTTCTTTTGCAAGTAGTTTGCTTCATCCAAAGGAGTGTACTTCATTGTTAAGTGATTTCACGGGACATGCGCGAGTTATCTAATCAGATGTCTGTTTGTACAGACGATCGTAATTAGTTAATAAGTGTCTGGTTCCTTTTCTTTAGAAAAGTGTCCCTTCGGTGGAATCATCAACTTTTAATGCGAAGTTCATCTTATGTTGGATTTAAATTTGGAACTTTTTGTGGCTTGAAATTCATTTATTGAGTGATTTACGCGGCTCACTTGGCCTTGTGATGGGTAAGCTTCGTTTTAATGACCTTCAATATTAAATCGATATTTTAGCAATATGTTTAGAGTATTTACACATCGAAATGAAACAGTCATTTTATAATAATAAAGAACACAGAATTTATAGTGGTTCGGCCAAGAACTGGGCCTACATCCACTTTATAGCTCTTTTATTGATTATCACTGATTTTACAATGGTTTACAATAGAATTGATACATCCATTATCATTTTACAATTTCAAGCATTGCTTTTAAGTAAAATATGGACGCAAGTGATTGTTGTTCCAGGCTCTCGGGATTGGATCTCCTTCAACAGTTGTGAGTTTGAAAGTGCCATTGAGAAGTTTATCGCCTATAACATATGGTCCTTCCCAATTTGGTCCAAACACTCCAGTTGCTGTCATGATCCTCTTCAAGACTAAGTCCCGGATTTCAAAGCTTCATTGACGGACTTTAGAGTTGAAATGCCTTGCTATCCTTTGCTAATGGGCAGCAACTCTGAGCCTATCTTCTTCCCTTCTATCATCAAGGAAGTCAAGTGCTTTGAGTTGCAACTTCTCGTTTTCAGCCTGATTGAAATGAATTCTCCTGTGTGAAGGGACTTCTAATTCTACTGGAATCATTGCTACTGACCCGTATGCCAATGAGAATGGAGTGTGCCCAGTCGCAGTTTTATGAGTTGTTCTGTATGCCTATAGTGCTAGTGGTAGCTTATCAACCCGTCCACCTTTTGCTTTTTCAAGCTGTTTTTTGATGGTTGACTTGATAATTTTGTTTACTGCCTCCACTTGCCCATTTTCCTGCGGATGAGCCACCACTGAGAAGCTTTTTCGGATTTTGAATTGCTTGCAAAAGTCATGGAACTCTTCCCTTTCGAATTGAGTACCATTGTCTGTGATTATCTTCTGTGGCACACCATACCTGCAAATGATATTTTTAGTCACAAAATTTATCATCTTTTTAGAGGTAATAGTAGCCAAAGGTTCAGCTTCGGCCCATTTAGTGAAATAATCAACAGCAACAATAGCATATTTGATCCCTGACTTGGCAACCGGTAAAGGTCCGATTAGATCTATTCCCCAAATGGCAAATGGCCATGGACTGACCATATTTGTTAGTTCGGTGGAAGGTGCTCTTGGGATTTTTGCAAATCTCTGACAGTTGTCGCATTTTCGGGAGAAGATAACAGCATCTCGATTAATATCTAGCCAAAAATACCCATACCGGAGAACTTTCTTGGTAAGAGTTTAGCCACCTGAATGATCCTCACATTCTCCTCCGTGTACCTCTGCTAAAATTGTCTTAGCTTCTTCCTTGGTTACACATCGGAGTAATGGCGTTGAGAATCCCCGCCTGTATAACCGGCCGTCTTGAATTACATATCTCGACGCTTTTCTTAATAGCTTTGGGCGTTCTTTAGAATTTTCCGGCAGGGAACCGTTGAGTAGATATTCTCTGATCGGGGTCATCCATGACTCTAGTTCTTGAGATATAGCCATGATCCAGTCGATATCCATCTCATCAATGCTTGGAGCTGACAAGACTTCCACAGGAACCAATCCCAATAGTTGAGCTTCTCCGGAACTTGAATACTTTGCGAGAGAATCCGCCTTCATATTTTCCTCTCGAGGTATGTGGCTTATCGAATAGTGATCAAAATCGTCAAGAAGCTCACAAGCCTTTGACAAGTAAGCAGGCATATTTCCTCCTTTAGCTTGAAACTCCTTCTTGACTTGACATACTATGAGCCGAGAATCACTGAAGATCTGCAATGCTTTGATGTTCAATTCCTTTGAAATCTTTAACCCAGCGATTAGAGCTTCATATTCTGCTTCATTATTTGTAGAAGGAAATTCCAATCTTAATGCGTAACATAATGATCGCCCTTCGGGGGTTTCAAGCACAACCCCAGCTCCAGAACAGTAATCATTTCTTGAGCCATCAACATATAACTTCCATTTGGTTGGGATGTCAACTGTATCTTCTTCCTCACTATCACCCTTATTTGTGTACTCTGCAATGAAATCTGCTAAAGCTTGTCCATTGATCGCTCTTCGGGGATGATAAGCGATATCATATTGGCTAAGTTCAATATTCCATTTCAGAAGGCGGCTCGAAGTTTCAGGGCGAAATAGGACTTGCTTTAGGGGCTAATCAGTGAGAACTTTGATAGGGTGAGCTTGAAAATATGGCCTCAACTTTCTGGAAGCAATCAGTAAACAAAAGGCGAGCTTTTCTAGCTTTGAATAATTCATTTCTACCCCAGTGAATCTTTTGCTGATATAGTAGACCGGGCGCTGAACTTTTGCATCTTCCCGCACTAATGCTGCACTCAGGGCATGAGACGAAACTACCAAGTATAAGAAAAGGTCTTCGCGGTTGTTGGGCTTAGAAAGTATTGGAGGCGCTTCCATGTGATGGATTAGTTCATCGAAAGCTTTCTGGCATTCAGGAGTCCATTCAAAGTTTTCCTTTCCTTTCTTTAGAGCGTCGAAGAAGGGAATGCATTTATCAGTGGCTTTGGAGATAAAACGACTTAAAGCAGCAACTTTCCCATTGAGGCTCTGTAGTTCCTTCTTCGTCCTAGGGGCTTTGACTTCTCTCAGAGCAGTAATTTGAGCAGGATTAGCTTCAATGCCCCTAGCGCTTACGATAAATCCCAAGAATTTTCCGGATTCCACTCCGAATGAACATTTCAAAGGGTTGAGCTTCATTCCATACCTTCGGAGAATTGCAAACATTTCTGCTAGGTGATCCATATAGTCAACTTCTTTCTTTGATTTCACTAACATATCATCAACATAGAATTCCATAGTTTTCCCAAGCTGTGATTTGAACATTGCATTAACGAGCCTCTGATATGTTGCCCCTGCATTCTTCAGTCCGAAGGGCATGACTTTGTAGCAGTAAAGACCAACATCGGTGACGAAGCTCGTATCCTCCTGATCCGGCTCATTCATCATAATCCGGTTATACCCGGAGTAAGAATCCATAAAAGACAACAACTCATGCCCTGCAGTTCCATCTACCAGTAGATCAATCCTTGGCAACGGGAAGCAGTCTTTGGGACAAGCTTTGTTTAAATCTGAGAAATCGATGCATACTCTCCATTTTCCATTTTCTTTTTTAACCAGTACTGGATTTGAAACCCAATTTGGATAGGTTGATTCTTTGATGAAACCATTCTCCATGAGCCGATCTACTTCTTCCTTTTGTGCTGCTGAACTTTCTGGACCTTGGGTTCTCCTTTTCTGTTTCACAGGCGTGAATTTCGGATCAATATTTAGAGTATGTACAGCAATCTCTGGAGATATTCCACACATATCGGCGTGACTCCAAGCGAATACGTCCAGATTTGCTTTTAAAAAAGATATCAGCATATTTTGGACTGTCACACTTAGTTGCGAACCCACATTTAGCACTTTGTTTGGGTCTTTAAGATCAACAGGTACCAGTACTGTTACTTCCATCGGCACCATTTCTCTTCTTGCACCACTATGCTCGCCAGTGCAAGGGCCACCCTGTACTTCCTACAAGATTGGCTTTTTGATGCGGAGCGGAGCTGCCGCATCTTTTCCCATCTCTCTCTTCCTTGCCTCTCGAAGCTCTATCAGATAACACTCCCGCCCAGCGTTTTGATCTCCTTTACTAACACCAACACCATTGTCTGTAGGGAATTTCATAGTTAGGCACCACGGGGCGAGAATGGCTTTGAACGCAGCTAGAGTTGGCCGGCCCAGGAAGGCATTGTAGGCAGAAAATCCATCAACAATTACAAAAGTCTGTTTCCAAACCACCTTTTTCTGTCCATCTCCAAGTTTCACAAACAAATCGACAGTTCCAATTGGCTGCTGTGGTTCTCCGGTAAACCCAACAATTTTTTGTGATGAAGCCTGAACGTCAGTCATTGGAATCTTCATTTGATCAAATGTCTTCTTGAAGAGTATATTGCAAGAGGCGCCGCAATCAATAAGCACTCACCTTACAATAGCTGGCCCAATCCCTGCAGAAATGACCAAGGGATCCATGGTTGGAGCTTCAATACCCATAGAATCCCTAGCTTTAAACACAATGTCTTCATTAGAAGTTCTCTGCTGTTTCAGGGGTTCAGCGTCTTCCAAAACAAAAACATCTTCCTCCACTGGAGTATATTTCAAAGCACGAGCAAATCTTTCCATTTCACCCCAGCTTCTGCCCATTGGGTGTGGGCCTCCTGTAATCACATTGATAATAGGCCTTTCAGATTTATGTGCTGTAGTACCCTCACCCAAGCCAGATAGGTGAGTAGGGGGTTGCTGCCCTTGAGCAGACGAAGTTGGGTCATTCCTGTTCTTCTTAACATACTGTTGCAGTTTATTTTCTCTTAGCAATTCTTCAATCAAGCTCTTCAAATGACGACATTCGTTGGTATCATGGCCGAGTTGGTTATGAAACCGACAAAATTTTCCATTTCGCATAGCACCCTTTCCAGATTTTATCTCTGCTGGTTTAGGATAATCCACGGCATCTTTGGTGGCAAAGAAGATATTCTCCGGAGTGTCGGTTAAGGGAGTGAAATCTGAGGGTTTAAAGAAACGTGGTCTCTTTATGTCCTTTTGTTTCTTTCCATCATTATTCTCCCTCTTCTGACCTCCGGAATCTTTCTTAGATGAAGCAGGAATGCTATTCTCCACTCTTGTCACCACCACTTTCATTGGTGCAGGAAGATTTTCCAAGCGTATAAACTCGTCAGCTTTCTTATAAAACTTCTCGAGCGAATTCGGCTCCTTCATTTTCAGCCATTTACCAAATTCACTTGACTTATCGATTGCCCGCATCAGATAAGTCAAAATCATCCGTGGCTCTGCATTGTCAACTTCAGCTAGAGCTATGTTGAAGCGATTCAAGAAGGACTTAATAGACTCTCCTGGATTCTGTTTAAGGCTAGATAATGACATTATGTCTTTCGCCTTTGAAGCTTACAGCCTGAATTGTTCTTTAAACTTCCGAGTTAAATCAAAGAACTGGTCTACAGATCGGACCGACAGCTTTGTAAACCAGAGTAGTGCTACTCCTTCTAAGTATATCGGAAAGTACCGACATTTAATTTCATCCGTAGCCCTAGCACCCGTCATGTGCCAGTCGTATTTGTACAGAATTTGATTGGGGTCGCTTGTCCCTTGGTAAGCTGGAATGGTAGGAGGAACAAACTTTCTTAGGAATTCAGCATTTAGAATTTTCTCGGTGAACGGAGTTTTACTTGGAGCGAACCCCCAGTCGTTCTCATCTTCATTTCTTTGCATGCTCTCTTTCATGATCTGTCGTACCATTTCCGAGAGGTATTCCCCGTTGTTCAGAGGCTCTGCGGGGCATTCATCAGCCGTTTTCTCAGAAGTTTGCCTAAACAAACGTTTGTGGAGAGTTGATTGTGGCCTTGTCACTCCGGCTTGGGGAGGTGCCCCTTCGGTAGTGCCCGCTGCCCTTTGAGGAATGTTTCCTCCTTCCGAGTTGTGAATAGCATCAGCAAAATTTTCCTCATTATTCGCTGGTTGACGGTTAGCTCCGAGCATAGCATTCAATCTTTCTAGCATTAGAGTGTTCTGGATTTCGATTTGCTGATATAACCCAGACACAGCAGCATCTAACTCCGCCCGTGTCACTCCAATGCTTGGAGCTGCCTGACTTGATGAAGGAGAAGTAGCAGTGTTATCCTGAGCATTGACGTATCTGGTAAACTTGCGCTTTCTTCCGGGAGCCATTATTTCTGATAAATTTCTGGTTCTCAAAGAAACTTTTTCAACAAACTCTCGTGAAGCAATGATGACAATACTCTTGAGTTGGGTTCTCAGTGAAAGCAACAAAATGTTAACGCTAAAAATTGAACGCTAACACCCTGGTGTGTGTAGTAATGTTGTGAAAGCACCACCCGTGATACGGGAACAAGAAATAAGCAGTAAAATAGCAAAAAACGGTAAAAGACAGCGATTTTATAGTGGTTCGGCTTAAGATCAAGCCTACGTCCACTTTGAATTCCTTTATTGCTGATTTTGATTACAAGTTGTTACAATACACTTCAAAATACAATACACTTTGATTCCAAAACACTTCAGGCTAGTAGCTCAAACTTCGATGTGATCAAGTTCTTTGAATCCATATCGGATGTGCAAAATCTCTTACGAAGCTTGTTGTAGTGTCTTCAATGTTTGGAGTTCTTCAAGTGTTGGATGAGTTAAGAGTTCTGAAGAGTAACGACACTTCAAAGAATGATCGGAAAAGTCCCTTTATTGTTGGAGTTAGGGGTGTATTTATAGGGGTGATTCTAGGCGGAATTTAATCACACAAGTTCTAGGTCGTCAACGAACTAAGGTAGGTCATAGATCATAGGTCGGCGATGACATAAGGGATCACTTGTATAAGCTGTTCTTGAACTTGCCCTGAACGAGTTATTAGGTCGGCAGCGACCTAATGGATGGGATTCGACTTATCCTGATTGCCTTTGATTCTTTTCTGAGCGAGTTTATAGGTCGTGTACGACTTATTATAGGTCATAGTTCGGTTGAGACCACTTGCGACCTAATTTAGGTCGCTGAGACCACTTTGCTCTTAGGTTAGTAGTTTGTTAAGACCATTAGGTCGTGAGCTTCTTAGGTCGGATATGCTTTGGGTCGCTGAGGATTGAAGCCACTAGGTCGCTAACTCCTTAGGTCGTTAAGTCGTCTCTGTAGTTAGGTCGTTAGCTCCTTAGGTCATTAAGTCCTCTTTGTAGTTAGGTCGTTAACTCCTTAGGTCGTTAAGTCGTATATGTAGTTAGGTCGTTAGCTCCTTAGGTCGTTAAGTCGCGAATCAAAAGAGGGTTAACAAGACTATGGCCTATTTTACCGTAAAAATGATTCATTTGATTTAATCTCATATTGTGATGCTGACTATGCTGGTTGTAAATTAGACCAAAAAAGTACAAGTGGAACTTGTCACTTTTTAGGACATTCTTTGGTTTCCTGGTTTAGTAAAAAGCAAAATACTGTCTCACTATCAACAACTGAAGTAGAATATATCTCTACTGCTTTGGCTTGTTCTTAAGTTATCTTTATGCAACAGACCCTAAAGGATTTTGGATTAAATATTTCAAAATCACCAATTTATTGTGACAATACAAGTGCAATAAATTTATCCAAAAATCCTATTAATCTTGCCAGAACCAAACATATTGATATCAGACATAATTTTCTCAAAGATATTATAAGTAAAGAGATTATTTCTCTTGAATTTATCAACACTGAGATTCAAATAGCTGATATTCTGACCAAACCCTTGAATCAATCAACCTTTATCAAATTAAGAAGAGAACTAGGTATTTGTTCTATAACTGATATATAGAATATAAATATAGTAACATATATATTTAAATAAATAAAGAAAAACAAATATGTCAAAATTTTAGAAGGGATGTCGACATGCCCCTACCCCCCATGTCGACATACAACAATAAAATTTAAAATTTCGATTTTCCCTCTAAAATCAATTTGGTGGTTATATAATGACAACATTTCAAATTTTTCTGTCTTCTTACTTCATTTTCTCTATAATAAACTTCTGAAAATATAAAATAATGGCCTCCTCTTCTAAATCAAACCAAAATGCAACCTTTTACTTCCCTTCTCCTAATTCTGGTCCATTTCAACGAACAACATTGGCTCGAGTAACGAAGATCAAGGTAATTATGAAAGATTCTCTACAAATGTTGACCGAATTACAAGTCATGCAAATAAGGATGGCAAAGGAATAAGAGAAACAAAGCAAGATTCTTAGAAATTTGCAAAAATTTCTAATGGATAATCATGCAGACCCTATTGTGATTGAAGATGATTCCTCCAACATACGTATTCATAATCCATTAGAGCACAACGAAGAAGAAGAAGAAGAGGAGGAGGAGGAGGAGGAAGTGCAAATGGATGAAGGCGATAAAGTTATTTGCATTGGAAAAGTCAGTTTTGGCAAAAATGGTAATTTGGTCGAACAACATGGAAACTTTTGTCTCCATTACCCTAATTGTTCGATTCACAAGTCACCAATTGTCAAGGATTCTCGTTAGATTGTTATTATATTAATTTTTTTATATTTTGTGTACTTGTATATATTTGTGTATATGTTTCATATATATGTGTAATGTAACATCATATATAATAAAATCAGATTTATGTTTCGCTTATTATACTCGTCATTAGCTTTTAGCTCCATAGTTTATGGGGGAGTTATGTAGTTTAGGATTAGTTTTTGTTGATGACAAAGGGGGAGAATTATAAAATAGGTTAGATAGGCTTAGATTAAGGGGGAGTTAGTAGATTAAGGGGGAGTTAGTAGATTAAGGGTGAGTTGTTGGAATATGGGGAGTCGAAGTAGAATCAAATTTTGTTGGAGTAGATTTTATAAAAATAGGTTGTCATCATCAAAAAGGGGGAGATTGTTAGTTCCTGAGATGATGGTTTTGATGACAACAACCTTAGGACTTGTTATAAAATATAAATACTAATATTCTTGTCTAGATATATATGTATATGCAGGATATATATATATATATATATATGTAGGTACTGAGAATGAAGATTGTACAGTATAAAGATTCAAGACTGAGTATTGAGATTCAAGACTGACGAATTCAAGATTGAAGGCTCATGACTATCAAGAGTTCAAGATATCAAGATAAGTAATAGAGTCTAGATTTATGTTAAAACTTCATAATAGCACTAAAATCTTTATTCAGATTTTAATTGTGGAATAAAATCCACCATATCGCTTTAATAGTGGGATGGAACCCACAACCTCTTTAGTGGGATGGAACCCACGACCTTCACTAGTGGAATGGAATCCACGAAATTTTCAAAACGATTCATTTTTTCAAAACTATCTTTTTAAAGTTATCTCTATCAATTTAAATATTTTAGCCTTAATTCAAAAACTATTTTTAATTGTATTAATGTCAAAATCATCTCTTTTCTTTGAACTATCTCTTGATTTTAATATTTTAGCTTTAATATATTTAAAAAAAAATCTATACTTAGTTTTTAATATTACTTTTGTATTATAGATTATATATTTTAAGATTACTTTCTACAACTCTTTTATAAGTTTAAACTATATTCAAAATTGTTTACAAAGTTAAGAAATTGTTTTGACAATTTTTAGAATAGAAATCATTTTAAAGCAAAATCTATTTTCAAAAATCACGTAGGCATGTCGACATCCCTCATCCCTCCCTATCGACATGGTAGCCGTAGAATTCAAATTTCAAATTTTTAAAAGAAGTGTCTATTCATCGTAACCTTTTGCGAATGGGCATGACCGTTGTTCTCCTATAAATACCAGTTGTTTTCAATGAATTTTAAGTTAGTTTTACTTCATTACTTCACTCCTTCTTCTCCACTCAAATATTCTCTTATATTTCAAGTGCTTTAACAAAATTCTATTGAAATCCTAAGTGAATTTGATCGTCTCTAGTTTGATTCACCACCACTCTCTCTCAAAGATCTCAATGCTATTTAGAGTTATATGATCATTTGTAATCAAAGATCGAAAGATCGAAGTGTATTGAGTCTTTCTCTATCAAAGTGTGATTGGAAACGGTGTGATTGTGGCCCGTAAATTAATTGGGAGTGATTGGAGCATGAAGTTCATCTCAGAGTAGTACTTGAGACCTTGAGGGAGCATCAGCTGAAGGCGAAGTTTTCAAAGTGCCACTTCTGGATGAAGGAAGTTAAGTTTCTTGGTCATGTAGTCTCGGAGAGAGGATTTGCAGTAGATCGGACTAAGATCGAAGCCGTGAATAGTTGGAAGAGGCCAGAAACTGTGATCGAGATAAAGAGCTTTCTTGGATTAGCTAGATATTATCGAAGGTTTATAAAGAATTTTCGCAGATAGCTGCACCGATGACTAAGCTTACGCGGAAAGATGTGAAGTTTGTATGGATTAATAAGTGGGAGGAAGTATTCTAGAGCTTGAAATGCTTATTGACCCATGCATTGGTGTTGGTGGTTCTAAAGGGGAATCAAGATTTGGTTGTTTATACTGATGCGTATGAAACTAGATTGGGAGCTTTGTTGATGCAAAGAGGTAAAGTGATTGCTTATGCTTCTAGATAGCTCAGACCACATGAAGTTAGGTATCCAACGCATGATTTGGAGTTAGTTGCGGTAATATTTGCTTTAAAGGTGTGGAGGCATTATCTATTGGGAGAGCGATTTGAGCTTTATACAGATCATAAGTCGTTGAAGTACTTGTTCTCTCAAAAGGAGCTGAACATGAGACAGTAGAGATGGTTGGATTTTATTGCTGCTTATGATTTTGGAATTGAGTACACACCCGAAAAAGGAAACGAGGTAGCAGATGCACTCAGCAGGAAACATCAGAATGCAGTATTGGCTATGATCGCCGAGTGGAAAGATTTGGAAGTATTATCAGCTTGTATAGTGCAGTTTAGATCCGAAGCAGGTTCTAGTCCAGGAAGTGTTGTATTGTCATGTTTAGAAGTTCGACCAGTAATGATTGAGAAGATAGCTTCTAAACAATAGGAGGATCCAGTTTTGGCTGAGCATATCAGAAAGTTAAAGGAAGGAACAGAGAGTGATGACTTAAAGGATTTCAGTCTTGAAAAGAAGGGGTGGTTGAGAAAGAATG
Organism: Allium fistulosum; assembly: GCA_030737815.1. Taxonomy (NCBI): domain Eukaryota; kingdom Viridiplantae; phylum Streptophyta; class Magnoliopsida; order Asparagales; family Amaryllidaceae; genus Allium; species Allium fistulosum. Next base: position 716,999,718 of record CM060905.1, on the reverse strand, counting down.
GAAGGTTGCGTGTTCCGAATGTAGGAGACACGAGGAAAGAAGTTTTAGAGGAATCCCATTGTTCTAAGTTCACTATCCATCCAGGAGGAACGAAGATGTATCAAGATATGAAGAGAGGTTTCTTCTAGGAAGGTATGAAACGAACATTGGTTTATGTGTTAAGCAGTGTTTGAGTTGCCAGCAAGCAAAGGTTGAACACCAGAAACCAAGCGGATTGCTTCAACCATTGGATGTTCTGATGTGGAAGTGGGATTCAATCTCTATGGATTTTATTGATGGGTTGCCAAGATCTAATAGAGGGAATGAAAGTATATGGGTCATAGTGGATAGATTGACCAAGAGTGCCCATTTCATTCCTGTCAAGTCAAATAGGACGGCACCTAGTCTAGCGAAGTTGTTTATGAAGAATGTGGTTAGACTGCATGGAATTCTTAGTAGTATTGTCAGTGGTAGAGATTCTTCGTTTACTATTGAGTTATTGAAGAGTCTACAGGAAGCTTTAGAAACCAACCTCAACATGAGTACCACTTACTATCCACAGACCGATGGACAAACGGAAAGAGGTAACAAAGTCTTAGAGGATTTGTTAAGAGCTTGTCAATTGGATTTCGGGGGATCATAGGAAGACCATCTTCATCTAGTTGAGTTTGCGTATAACAACAGATATCAGACTAGTATTGGGATTGCACCGTTTGAAGCTTTGTATGGAAGACCATGCAGATCTCCCGTATGTTGGTTAGAGACTGGGGATAGATTGGTTCTTGGTCTAGATTTTGTAAAGGAAGCCACGGAAAAGATTGAGTCGATCCGAGCTAGGATGAAGGAAGCTCAATCTAGGCAGAAACGTTATGCAGATAGAAGGAGAAAAGACTTTGGACTCTCCGTTGGAGACTATGTGTTCATTAAAGTTTCACCAATGAAAGGTGTTATCAGATTTGGGAAATCAGGAAAGTTAGCACCTAGATTCGTTGGACCTTTCCGTATTGTTGAGAGGATCGTGAAACTCGCATACAGAGTTGAGTTACCAAGTAGTTTGGCAGGATTCCACGATGTGTTTCATGTATCTCATCTAAGAAAGTGCATAAGGAATCCAGACACTACTATAGAGCCTACTGAGTTAGAAGATTTAGTAGTGGAACAAAATTTGACTATTGTTAGGAAGCCTGTTCGGATAGTCGAGAGAGATGAGAAACAGTTGTGGGACAAGATAGTCAGATTTGTGAAAGTCCAGTGGAGTGATGATGATAGAGACTGTACTTGGGAGACTGAGAGCAGGATTAGAGACGCTTATCCTGATTTTTTTGATGGTATGTTTTACCTTTGATTGTTTGATATGTACCTTAGTGTAATTTCGAGGATGAAATTCTTTAAGGTAGGGGAGTCTGCAACACCTCCTATTTTTGGTAACAGTATTTAGAATATTTAATTAGTTAAATTAAATAAAATAATGTGAAGATTGATAGGTTGAGATTTGATTAAATTAAGGGTAGCCGTGCCATGTTAATGTGTAAATCAAAATGAGAAAACATAAACTAATGTGTTAGGAAATGAGTAAGGGCAATATGAGAAATAGGAGAGACTTATACCCTAAACCCTTAGGAAATGAAACACACGTAATTCTCATTTTATCAATTTAAAAACATCAAGGTCGGCCACCATTTTATTCTCAAGGAAAATAAAGCTAGGTTTCAAGAGAAAGAAGATAATCAATTTATTCAACATCAAATCTCACATCTTTTAATCTCAAAGCTAAAGTGAATAATTACTACATCCCATCTTCTTATGGTTTTCGGATTTAAGATTAGATCTGAAATGTTTTTGCAAGTATATGCCATGTTTTGATGATTAAAGTTGTATATTTGTTTGTTGGTGAATTATGCATGTTCATATTAGTATTTATGAAATGTGTGATATGAAAACCCTATTAAATGACATCCAAATGCCATGAAAATTTAAACATAGGTCTGAAATGATATTTTATAGATGGGTTTCAATTTTCATAATTTTCTGAATTTATGTGGATTTTATGTTAATTTTCTAATGAAGAAATTGATTTATTGGGTTATAAATTATTTACGGCTAAAATAATAATTATTCGAGTTTTAAATTTTTATATGTTGGAAAACAATGTAAAATAGATTTTCTGGAATTTTTCTAGATTTTTCCTAAGTGATTTGATGAATATATAAAATTATTTAATGTATGAGTCTTAAACGTTTTATATATTTAATTAAGGGGAAGGGGCATTTTATGAAATAAAATAATTATTTAATTCTGAAATTAGTGGCAGCACTTTTCTGAAAAGTATTTATTAACAAATGAGAATTTGACAAACAAAGGTAGGTTAGTGTAAAGTTATCTTTTTAAGTTAAAAACAAGAAAATCATGCTTTTAGCATGTTTCAGCCATTTTAGGCATCAAACCTTCCGACCCAGACTTTCCGACAAAGTCGAAAGGTTATAGCTTTCGACAAGGTCAAATTTCATTGCGTATGGTAGCAAGTTACTTGGTACGTAATGAATTGAACAAGGTCGAAGGGTACTTAGTCGAAAGGTTGGTTGCCAAAGAGGTTGGGGTATGTTTGTTTTATAAACCAAAAACTTACACCAGCTTGCTTTCGAAAAAGAGTTTTCGACTTGGTTACTTTCGACTAGGTCAATTATTTAAAATAAAGGCTTTAAACCTTTCGACAAAGTCGGAAGGTTACTATCACTTTATCATTGTTTTGTTTTGTACCTTCCGACAAAGTCGAAAGGTTTACCTATTTTTTAAAAACCAGCCGCTTCTCCATGCTTTCAAAAGAAAGCTTTCAACATAGATGTTTTACCCTTGTTTTTAATTGAAGAATAACCCAAGCTTTCGAAGGAGTTGTTCTAAAGGCAGAGGCCTATTGTTTTAAATGATATGTTTTAAAGCTTTCGAAGCAGAGCTTTCGGCAAAGTCGAAAGTTTACTTCCATTGATTTCGAAAGGTTTTAGTTCAATGATTTCGAAAGTTTTTAGTTCAATAGTTTCGAATGGTTTGATTTCAATGATTTCGAAAGGTTTTAGTTCAATGGTTTCCAATGGTTTGATTTCAATGATTTCAAAAGGTTTTAGTTCAATGATTTCGAAAGGTTTGAGTTCAATGATTTCGAAAGGTTTGCTTTGAATGGTTTCGAAAGGTTTAAAAGGAAGGTTTTCCAAAGGTTTTCTAAGGCAATGTTTAAAGTTGTTTTTAAAGTAGGATGTCTAAAGTTTTATTGCTTTCAAAAGGAACGATTTCAATAGTTTCAAAAGGTTTGATGTTGGGTTTCGAAAGGTAAGGTTTTGGCCTTTTGGCTTAGAAAATTAAAGGGTTTCACTTGGTTTTTAAAGAGATGTTTCCAAAAGTTTAGAAAGAGGTACTTTCAAATGTTTAAATGTTTTCATCAACTAAGTTTTGAGTAAAGAAGATATATATATATATATATATATATATAACATGGTAATGTGATTTTGAGTAAAGCATAAAGATTATATAATTTCTTTGTTTGAGTTTGATTTAAAGGTTTTAAATCTTTTTGAAAATGTTTTCAAGGAAAATTATCGGAGGGGATCATTAATTGAAAATGACTTAGATATTAGAATACCAGATGAGACTAGTATGGGTCATGCCGTATATTTAGCTATTAGCCCCAGCTAATTGTTGTCCAAAAATTCCAGTGTGTAGGGCTTGGTCACGGTTAGACTAAAATTATGATTACACACCGAAGGGAATATATGTTTATATACAGATAGTTTATTGGTGAGCCCGAAAAACCATTAGGATCAAGAATACCTGGGAGATGATTAAGCTAGAGACAGACCGTCCAGAAGCGAAGTATTTAACAGATAGTTAAGGACAGATAGTCCAAAAGATGCGAGCCTAACAGATGTTAGATTATTTTGATATGTTGTCTAGTAGGCCCGAGTCAGCTAAAGGTTAAAAGTTAGCTAAACAAAACTTTATTTTTGAACAGATAGTTCAGTTATTACCTGATATTTATGTATGTTTACATAATGATGCTTTATAGTATTTAACCAGTTTTGGTTGTAGGAAAAAGTTTTGCAAAGATATGTTTTAAAAGGATATTAGCGAGGGAAAACCCGTTCTGCTAAGCGGCGTGGTCTCACTTAACATATTTAACCGGGATGTATAGTATTATTCTCATCAGGCTTTATGTCTAACTCGAAGTTTATGTTTTACCCTTAAACTCTCGTGTGCTCAAAATTGATTTGAGTAGGCTGAGGGGTTAAGGTCTTTTTAGGTTTTATTAGGACGACGAATAAGGCTCCCGGAGGCATGTAGGAGGAAAACAGATAGCTATCAAATCAATTTTTGTCTCCTTTAAGTAAACTAAAACACTCTTTCCAATGCATGACTAAACATATATTAAATGTAGATTTGATATGAAAAGGAAGTGTATAAATGTGGTGTGAAGTTTATGTAATAATTATGTTTAAAGTAAGCATGGATGTGACATTCATTAATGGTGATTAGATGTTTAAGTAAATAAAATTTTAGGTTTAAATCTTTTATTAGTCAAATCAAATCTTACTTAATTACACATCAAATCAAAGGATGTGACGCCCCACCTCTATACCCACGCTAGCCAAGAACACTACAGAGTAATGCTGTCAACTAGCATGGAGAATAAGGCTGTTGAGGAGCGACCATCCATGTAACTTCTTTGTGCGAGCACCGATATGTCAGATGGTATAGCATGCATGTCATTTAAGGAGGAAATCCGACACACCGACACAGACTCAAAGCTATCACACGGTGGCTATATAATCTTCGGACACAAATATAGAAATAAACATAACACAATTAGTCACAGACATCCATATCACAAAGGCGGAAAAAGATATGAATAAATATATAACACATGAAAGTGTACATCAGAGTAGTGGTCAGAAAGATCCACGATAATACAAAAGAATAGCAACACGCGCTATACAAAAGAATAAGTATACAACAAAGAGTCTATCTCTCAAATGTGTACATCCAAACACTATTAATCTAAGTAGTTAGCCAAAAGTCAGAATAATCCTGAAGAGAAGTCAAGCAGAAGCACCTGTAACATCTCGGTCCGACCCAAGTATTATTTATATGAAAATAATAAACGGATCAGTCTAGCTATAAATATCAGATGATAAGGTATAGAATGAATAACATGACATAAACATGTAATAACAGTAAAGGGCATTCTACTATAAGAATGTCAATGATAATCAACAAAAGATTAATCAATATCATAAGAATCTTCTCAAAGATCAAATAGAGTATCATACCCTAAACATGTATTCATATCAAGTCAATAACACATGAATTCACCAATGAATAAAAACTGATATCATATCAATGAAAATCATAAAAATTGGTGAAGCACAAATTCCAGAAATCAACACAAGAAATCCAGAAAACACATAAAAAGGGGGGAGGCCTAACACATGAACGGGAGCATGATAACTCACCAACGCGTAAAACACATGACGAGAAGCTATCTCATGGAAGCTATCCATTAAATTTTCACACAGGAATGGCCCGAAGACCATGGGGTGCTACCCCATATATGTAATGGCGAAACATCACAAAAGCGGGGTCTAGCCTCCCTCGCAGACAAAGAGACATCGCTCAATCGCTAGTCTAAATCACAAAAATGATCGTCATGATCATAAAGAAGTGTCAATCACACTAAGCTAGTAAATATAAAAGTTTAGCTTCATGTCCCATAACCACTATCTTAACTTAAATATTTACGAACAAACTGTAGACCTTTACTAGGGAATTGTCACACAAGGTTCAGTCGAACAAGTCCAAGAATTAACCGACGAAGTAAATGCAAGCGTTTCATACCACTTGTTTTGCTAAGCCGTTTAATTGTATTTTCTCATACGAATGAGGTACAGGTTTGTATATACTAATAGATTGGAAAACGGTTTTGAAAACAAGCTTTATATTAAAAATAGAGTTGAAATCATCTTTGAAGAAGAGTTTGATTATTTACTACTAGTATAGAAAACCTTTATATTTTAAAGTGACAAATCACAAAAACGATTATAGAAACAATCAATGATAAAAACTCACATACGAAGACGTGAATCGAATCCAAAGAAATCGATACTAAACCCATCAAAATGGATATTCATATAAAATCCATAGAAAGAAGTCATCAAAGTCGGTAAAAGTGATAACGTCTAATCGGATCGACAAAACTCGATTAACATTGGAAGTTTTACTCAAAATAAGCAAATAGGAAAAACTGGGAAGTTCCAGATGTCTGAGGGGTTGGTCCAGACGTCTGGATTTAGTCTCTGGAAATATTCCAGAAAACTATCCAGACGTCTGAAACCTAGAATCAGACGTCTGAAAGCATTCAGACGTCTGGATTTGGTTTCTGAGAATATCCCAGAAAACCAACCAGACGTCTGAAAACATAAATCAGACGTCTGACATCTTTTCAGACGTTTGGAACAATAGTTCAGATGTCTGAAATTAGTCACTGCCCTTTTTATTTTTCTGCCGTATGTTATTTTTCAACAGGAGGCAAAACCAGACATTTGGCATTGACCTCTAGACGTCTGAACACCAAATCTGGGCAGAAATTTGCCTAGGCCAAGATGGCCAAAACCTTCTCGGAAGCGATCGAGCAAGCGATGACAACTAAGGATTTACGTCTAGCGACAACCCGGTCTTAAAGGCGCTTTGATACACCCCAAACAACATATCCAAACATCCATTGAAGGATTTTCACAAGAATTGGACTTCAAAAACCAAGAAATAAGGATATTCACCAATTCAATCACAAACAAAAGGAAATGTACCTAAATAAGTGTTAGGAATTCATATCCAATCACAAAGATAGATATAGATAAAGATGTGAGATAAAAATCTCACCTTTATACTCGAAAACAATGAATGAGAAGTTTGAAGACAGAGGAAGATCAACCACACTTCAATCTCAACACAAGAAGCTTGAATCTAAGCTTAAAAGAGAAACATTTCCTAAATTAGGTTTAGGAATTTCTGAAATTGTTAAGAGAATGAGTTGGAGAAGAATGAGATGATACATACCAATGCTTCTCTTTGAGTTTGGAGCAAGAACTTGATTTGCAAATGGAAACTAGGGTTTAGGATTTTAATTCTTTTTTCTCTTCCTCCATTATTCTCTTTAGAACTGAAAAGGTAAAGAAATGGAAGTGGACGAAGAGAAGTGTTTTAGATTGGGGTATTATGTGGACTAGAGGGCTGAACCCAAACCCAAAGTGAAAACGCCAAAATTCGACTTACTCCAAATATATCGATGTTTATACTTAAAAGAGTTGCAAACACCATTTTGGACTCAATGGAAGTGGTCTCGAGTCTCAATTCGACTGTTTGCAAAAAGTAGCTTTTTGGACTAAAATACGACGAATGATGAAATATTTAAACAAAAATATTTAAATATAAAATAGACAAATATGCGGGTTGTTACAAAGGATTTCTAACTTTATTTTACAAAAGTAAACCATTTTTGTCTTTTTATGCTTATTTTTTCTTAATTGTTTTCTAGAAGCTTCTAACCTTGTTTACTAAAAGTAAACTTGATTAGAGAATTAATTAATACTTATACTATTTGAATATATGTTCCTATATAAGAAAATAAAGGTGCGACAACGTTGCGAAACCTTTTAATCGACAAAACGTTGATTTTCGATAAAATGTTTTACGGTCATATTTTGATGTTTTAGTTAAACTATTTATTTATGTAAACCAAATTTAAAAATGAACTTCTTACTTCTATAAATAAATTAAAACATCTCTCTTTATATTTTAAAATCATATTTAAATAATATCAAAATCTCTAATTTTATAGTGTATGTAAAACTGACAAAATGCGACAAATTTTGGTTATTTTTGTAAAACGATTATTAACATACTTTTAAATATTTTAATATAATTTTATTATCTTTATTAAATGTTTTCAATAAGATTTATCTTTTTAAATAAATATTTAAACCTATTTTTTAAGCATTTATTTATTTTTAACAAAACTTAACCTTTGTTGATATGTCCAAATTTATATTTTTTAAATTATCAATTATAAGAATAAATAATTTCTCTATTATTATCTATTATATATAACTTATTATTTAAGTTTTAACCCTTTTAAATTTAAAACAAACGAAATCTCTCATTTTTGAAGTAGCGAAATTACGGGTCGTTACAGAAGTGAGGCGAAGTGAGACTAGTATGGTCAAGAGGGGAGGAGCATGATTGCTTTTCGATAGGGATGCTCAGACCTGAGATTAATGGTACCATCGAGTCGAGTGCGCGTAGAGAGGAGATCAACGTAATCGACGGCGTTGGATTTAGCGGAGCAAAGCTCCATACCACTGGAAATCATGCACGGTGTATTTGGGTTCTGTAATATCAATATGCATGAGATTTTGAAAGGGGAAGATGATGGTTAGTGCATGTTAATTATATTAGTGAGTTAATTAAGTAATTAAAATTTAAATCCAAATTCTTATATAACTTGTAACTTTTGCATACGAGGTCTAATCGAGGTGTCGTTTTCACCGTTGCGCTCGTATCGGGATTTTCTACATCTGGGATTGGTTTAGGCTGGGGTGAGTTTACTCACCAGTTATTTGTATATTGTTGCATATATAATTGTTGTTGTATTAAAATATAAATAGTATAACGAACAACGCAAGTTATTATTTTTGGACCTCGCCTTGTTTTGTAAAACAAGTAACAACGTTATTATGTAGTATAATCACACTTGTAATCATCTATAACTTGTATCGTGGCCCAGAAAACTTGTTTACATGTTTGATATTCCTATTTGATTAAGTTGGAAATTATGTTGTGAATTTTTGTAGCGATATAGTCATTATAAACGTGCTTTGAAATCCTTGATATTGACATTTGTTAAAGTGGATAAATTGTGATATATTATGGAAATATATATGTATGTATATTTTGCTACATAGGTTTTGGTGTGTTTGACATAAAGGAATTGGTTTGGATATTTATGGAAATTGGAAATTGAAGTTATAAATGTTATAAGTGAAAAGGTCGCTATGGATGCACTTTGGAATCATTGTGATCGACGATTTTAAAGTTAACTTTGGAAGACATCTTAGGGCTTCTTCGTGTTTTAATAAGTACTGTAAGTGTACTCATTATCGGAAAATATCAAGGTTTAAATATATTACTGATAATCATTTATAGATTTTTAAAGAATGGTTTTAAATTATAAAGTAGATTTTTATGGTTTTATATTAATGTTTTAAAATATAGTATAATTACTTTAAAAGTATATTTTTAGTATATATAGTTTTACAAAATTTGTTTAAAGATTTTATTTAAGATAAAATGCTTTTATATTATAATATCTTTCGAATTGTTTATAGTATTTTATTAAATATCTTTGTTTTATAAATAAATTAGTGTGTATATATATATATATATATCATTTTAAAGGTATTTTACTACATTTAGAAGTTTTAAAAAGGAAGTTTAGTATTCGTGAAAGGATATAAAGGAGTTTTTAGATTATAACACTTATGTTATAATGGAGTGTTTTGTAAAATTGATTCCAAAGGTATATTACCTTGTTTAATAAATGAAGATGTACTTAGAGCTTTAAAAAGTGTTTCAAAGTTAATGGCAAGTTTAAAAGTGATTTTGGGTTTATTGTAACGATGCTTGAGCAACATTTGTTTTAATCCATTTAATTATACTTTGGAAAAGTAATTAGATCTTCTAAATGGGAGTTTTAAAGATAACGATTAAGTGAAGTGTTTTGGGTTGTTGTAAACAATGTTTTAGTGACATTCATTTAAAACCTTTAAATGATATTTTAAAGAGGTAAACTATTGTTAAATGATTTTGGAAAATACTTAGATCATTAATAATGAAATTTTAAAGAGAATAAAAGGTATTAATGATTTTGGGTTTATTATCACAATGTGTTAATAACATTCGTCTTTAACCCATTTTGATATCACTTATGAATGTAAATAGATCTTTGAAAAGAATTTTTTAAAGATAATTATAAGTGAAATGGTTTTAGGTTTGTAGTGACAATGTTTGAGTAACATTTTTCTTGAACCCTTTAAATCAATTTGTGAATATATTTATACAGTTGAGATAAGTACATGAATACTTTTGAGAGTATCAAAATATGTTGAAATGAGTATGGAAGTTTTAATTTAATAGTGAAGTTTAATTAATAAGTGGAGTTTCATTTATAAAGAAGTTTATTGAGTAAAAAAGGAGTTTTACTAATAAAAGAGGTTTTAGTTAATAAAGGAGGATTAATTAAAAAAAGATTAGAAGTCGTTCATTTGACTAGATTGTACTTTTGTGTTTCGCTCATGCTTTGTGTGTTACTTACCTATGGACAGTATACGGGACTTGGTTTCTCGTATGTGATTATTCTCATTGTTATTGGATTTGAGAAAAATATAACTCTGGAATTATCTATAAAAGCATGGGAATTATATGTTATAGTTATCTTGAGTGATGTTATACTTCACGTACAAACTCGTTTTGCTCTTCTGGGACAAGTGATAAGGAAATCCATACGGTTAAACGGTTAAGAGGTGATCTCCGCTCTTATGTATTATCTGTTTATTTCCTATAGAACCGGGGTTGAGTTTACCAAAAATCAGTCGATTGGTTTTGGAGTGCCCGATAAGCTGGGGAGTGTACATATATGAGACGACTTGAAACCGTAACCACTCTAAAACAATATAGATGTTCAATTCTTTGGATGAAGTTTGTAGTTGGTTCGAGATGTTGGAATCTACATGGAGGTTCGAGATCTGTTTGAGATACTCGAACACATGTCGTTGTTCGTGATCTATTCAAGATGTGGGGATCCATGTGTGATTCCAAGTTCTATTAAGATATAGGAATCCATGTCTGATTTCATGATCTGTTGAGGAATCCACGTGTGATTCCAAGATCGGTTGAGATATAGGAATCCATGTGTGGTTTCGAGATCTGTTTGATTTATGATTTGTGTGCTGGGATGATGAATGTGACTTCACCGTGGGTAATGACAGAAACCAGAAATATGAAACATAACCTATGGGATTTAGCAAACTTAAAGGGTGCGGGCACTCCATTCTATTGATACTTACGGATATGCGTGCATGAGAGATGTGACCTGGTGCTACATGTTTGGGTGTGAACCAGTTATGTTTTTTCTATAATATATTTTATCAAGAGATATATGATGCTTGGAAAGTGACGCAGCAGCGGAATAACAAAATGATGATTCTGTGAAAGTAGCAATCGATGGAATGAAGAATACTGAATGGCCTAAATTCGTTGATCCGAAGATACCGAATTCTAGCTATCTTCGTCACGTTGATAGCGCACTATACCATGAAGGAAGATCTTCAATTCTTCAAGCGTTGATCAAGCGCACTTGATACCATGAATCGGCTTCAACAATCGTTGAATCGAGCGCACTCGATTAACCGAAAGTGGAGATAGGAGATTACACTCAACTACCAATTTGGTGAAAGCACAAAGCTAACAAACAAAAAGTTTTATTCAAATCAACTAAACTATTACAAATGGCACCACCGGCCTATTTGTAGAAGTTACAACTCAACACTGAAAATAGGACAACACTTAGGTCGTGAACGACCTACGACCTAAAAATAGTGCGACCTAAAAACCCAGCGACTTAGTATAGGTCGTTAACGACCTAACAGATGACATTACAACACAATCACATATTACAAATCAACATACAATACAACATAACGACCTAAGATACATACAACTCACGACTTACGACTTAAAACAAACAGTTACAATAGATAAACGACCTAAACAAATGAACGGCATCTGGAGCACACGACCTAAGAATGAACGACATCCCCTTCAGCGACCTAAAAGAAGCGGCTTCAGAGAATCCAGGCGGGCAGCGAACTGTAGCAATCGGCGACATAAAGTTCTTGCGACCTAACTTAGGTCGTAGGTCGTACGCGACCTAACTTAGGTCGTAGGTCGAGGCATTCTTCATTCTGAATTTCGGAGCGACTTATCTTAGGTCGTAGGTCGTCCATACGATCTAACTTAGGTCGTATCACTTCTTTGCGACCTATGTCTTCACGACCTAAGGCCTCACGACTTATAATGAGCGACCTATCTCTCCGCATCTCCCCGCGACCTAACTTAGGTCGTTCCTTTTTTCTGCGACCTAACATAGATCGTAACTCGTTAGGTCATAGCACCTTATTCTTCCACTCGTTAGGTCGTAGCAACCTGTTAGGTCGTTCCAGCGACCTATTTCCCAGATGAAGCTCGCTAGGTCGTTCCAGCGACCTATCCCTTAACTCGTTAGGTCGTACACGACTTAGTACTTCATTTCACTACAAGAAAATATACATTTGGTTGCACTTATTAGTAGCGTTTGAAAGCTAAGTGCAACTATTAATGTATAAGACAGTACCAAAATTTACCGCTCGCTCCAAATTTCTCCCTCCAGTTAAAATACTTTTACCTTTCTAACTTTTCACGTTCCCCCCATTTTCATTTTTCCTACTCGCTTTAGAAAAATTTCACAAGTCCTAAATTATCATCGTCTTCATCGTCGCTTTTCCTCCATCATCATCATCGTCCTACTCCTCTCCTCTCCACGTTGTCCATCAACTCCTCCTTCTATCTACTGCTATTTGATTAGATTCTACACAAACCTTATACCGGTATGGATTTTATACTTTATTTTGTCATTAAATATTCATTTTATAAATCGAATAGCAAAAACCCTAACTTGCTAATTCTTCTGGACCAATCTACACAAACCTAATTTGCTAATCCATATGATTATAAATTAATGTACATATTTTTAACCTATTTCCTTATTATACCCCTTCTATCTGTTGTTTAATTTTAATTTTTATGCCAAATTCGTACTCGGTTGTTATTTCTTCCCTAATTTGAAAACTAATATCGACTTTTATATAGCAACCTGTTTGTATGGGTTCTATATTGCCATTTATAATTCCATTATCCATGTTTATTCTACAATTAAAATCGAGTGAAAATTCTTGATGCTATAGTTCAGTCTTTATAGGTTCTAGCAAACAGACCTGATATTGTCAGAGAATATTACATGAATGAGCTCTGTTTTCTGCAAGATGATGTTCCCCCCTTTTCTGGTATATTGGCTATCAATAATTGCAACTACAAAATCTGTACTAGTACATTGAGTGAATAAACTTTGTTCTTGCATGTGTAGGTAGCATTTGCTATTATGGAAGAAGAACTCGGACAGCCACTTGAAACTGTTTTTAGTAAAATTTCATCGCAGACAGTTGCAGCAGCGAGTTTGGGCCAAGTTTATCGTGCTAGTCTGAGGGATACAGAAGAAGATGTTGCTATCGAGGTTAGTACATGTCAATCATTTTTCTAAGGGAATTATTACTTAATTTTTATACAGTGATTTTTGATAGCTCGCATAATTTATTATCAAATGGCCTTTCATAACTCTTTCTTGCAGAAAAAATGGTAATAAACATTGTTAGGACATAAAACTCACCAGTATGTTTATTGTTATCAATAAATAATTTTGCAACTAGTTACTATTTTCGAGGAAAAAAAAGATTATGGGAACTTGAGTTCAACATATCAAATTTACCGGTCCTATTGATATTAAGTTTAGTTTAGTTTCACGTAAGAAAATTTTCTATGCTGACATTACGTTTTTATATACAGGTGCAAAGGCCGGGGACAGAACCTATAATTTACCGCGATCTTTTCCTTTTCAGAACACTTGCTTCTTTTTGAATGGTATCAGTCTGCAGAAATTGGGTTGCAATGCAGAGCTTATTGTTGATGAATTCGGTGAAAAATTGTTGGAAGAACTGGATTATACTCTTGTATGTCAACTCCTGCTTCATTCTAAGCATGAATGATTTGATTATTTTTGTCCATATAATATTTATTTTTCTCTTTCTAGGAGGCTAGAAACATAGAAGATTTCACAATTTTTTTTAAGAATAATCAACTGTGAAAATACCTCAAGTTTACAAGTACCTTTCTGGTCCACATGTTCTGGTTATGGAGTGGATAGATGGTGTTCGCTGCACCGATCCTCAGGTTAGGGCGATCTTCTATTTTCTTACATCTTTATAGGATTGTATTCTCATTTTGAGCAACCATGCAAAATTGAGAACAAAAAACAAACTTAGTTGAAAAAAAATGTAGAAACCGTGTTATTTGGAGTAGAAAATGGCTAAAATAAACATGAAACATTTCAAATAGCATGACACATAAAATGTCAATTCATTGAGACGATTTTTGATAGCATCGATGACTTATTTGTTTTTAGTCTAGTTAGCAAAATGTGACATGCTTTTATATATAAACTAGTCTGTTAGTAATCAATGTTACGAAGTGGTCCAGTATGATAAAATATTATCTTGTTTATAAGCAAACACCATGCTAGGACATCCAATTATTTTTTACCTAGGTTCTATCTGAAGTGCGATTCTTGAATTTTGTTATGAATAATAGAACACTTCTTCATTTTTCCCCTTTTGTGTTTCACGTAAATATATGGAACAATCTAACTTATTCACTGGAATAGTTGACATAGACCATACACTGGTTAAAACCTTGTTAGCTTTTTTCCTCCAAGAACCTGTTATGTAAGAGAAATTATGATTTATTTTGTATATTTTTATTTGATTGAATAGTAAATATGAACACACCTGTGATATTTGCCTCAGGCTATTAGGGAAGCAGGAATTGATGTAGATGGATTTTTGACTATCGGGGTAAGTGCTGCATTAAGGCAGTTGCTAGAATTTGTATTGTTTCATGGAGATCCACATCCTGGAAACGTTTTTGCAGTGCGTGATGGCCAAATTGCTTATGTTGACTTTGGCAACGTTGCTGTACTTAGCCAGGTTGGTTAGCTTTGAAAAAAAAATGTATTAAAAAAAGGGTAGAAATTACTTGATTTTAGTTGCCTGTTTTTATTTTTTCTTTCAGCAAAATAAACAAATATTAATAGATGCAGTTGTGCATGCGGTCAATGAAGATTATGTGGAGATGGCTAATGACTTTACAAGGCTTGGTTTTCTAGCAAGTGGGACTGACGTTTCTACCATTGTTCCTGCTCTCGAATCCATATGGCAAAATCCTGTTGGTAAAGGACTTGCTGACTTTAATTTCAGAAGTGTTACAGGTGAGCTTTTCTTATTAATATATGCATGCAGGTCAGGTTCTGAATTTTAACTTTCTACTTTTTTTCATTGAATTTTTGGTCAATTTGTAATGCTAATAAGTGAAAACAATATAACTCGGGATACATGTAAAGAATAACAAAAAAACAATGGAACGATTTAAAACAGTGGCTGTGATCCAACTGATAGGGAATGTCATGGTTCTGTATATAGTTTTATTAGGTGGTCCAAATTAGTAAAAATCGTAAATTCTGCTGTGCTCCTTTCTTCTTTAAGCTGGATTAATCTTGCACCCTTATTTACCTATCCATGCATGCACAAATCTCAAAAACATATAAATCCTTCTTAGAAGAACAATATTATATCTCTCAAGAATACTGAATATCGTTTCATGGACCTAACAGAAACATAAAGGATGGGGCAAGGCTATTCTTAGTTGATGCTGGCATTAGGAGACAGCTTATTATGGGATTAACCGAAGATTCTAAGCTTCATATTGAAGAGGTATGTGGCATTAACTGAAGATACTTATCATGAAAGAATACATTTTTCTCCAGTAAAATCTTATTGAGCTTTGAAGAACTTGCTGTCTATATGTATGTTTTTTATACATAACCGCCTTTCTAATATGATTTTTTGTTCAATCTTCTTTGTAGCTTTTAGATGTGTATAGATTGGTGGAAGACCAAATCGATATTCCTTCAATAGCCGTGGAGGTTATAAAAGGTAAATACAAACTATACCATATCCTGAAAATATATTTCAAAAGGCTTTGCCAATATTCTTGTAGCGAAATGATATAATATCGTAACATTTGATTAGTATAGTGTATAGTGTTAAATGTGGTTAAGTTTAGTGATAAATTACGATCAAACAACATGTGTGGAGCTGAGATACACCTGAGGAGGTTAAGGGATCACCTCAGGATTAAGAAAAATGCAATATAACAAAAATTGCTTTTAAACAAGGACAAAATTTCAAACAAGGCTACAAAAAATAACTTATTTCGATTTTAGGCCTCGTGGAAAACTTATTACAAAAATAGGCCTGGTTTTGCGCAAGTGTTGGGCTTTAAATATATACATGATTTTCTATGCTTTAAGTCCATAGGCCCTACTCCACACTAATTTGTTTCAGTTGCTTTTAGAAAATGACTTATATTAATTGTTTGCAAGCCTATCTCTTTACTACATTCAGCGGTTTTATGATTTTCAGTTTTGTGTACTATTTGCTTTTTAAATAGCAACGCAACTAATAAATTTTTTATTTTGTAGTTATCCTAAATATAACATGCAAGAACATTATGCTTATGGTATACATTTATATGTATTAAAAACTGTAATATCAAACAAGGGTTGTACATTCAGCGCTTTCAAAATTTTATATCATTGGTAAACGAAGTGAATTTATGCATTGTACAAGCTTGAATTGTTTATAATCTGATTGATACTTTTAGCCTTACATATATTGCTTAGTTCTTATATACTCAATTTTATCTTTTGCAACTGCTCTTGCTACTTTAATATCAGTGGCTATATATTTGTCTAAAAAAATTTGATGTATGATATGTGACATTGTGGTGCTTGCGCTTGAGTTTGTGATGTTACTACAGTTTGGAGCAATCGAATTTCAAAAGATAATTTATCTTAACTGTATTTTGTCTTTACAAGTATATATGCAGGCTGTGAACTCATCTCCTCTGTCTGCAATAGGCAAACATAACTCGAATCTACAAATCTGAGTTAGACCATATAATATGCTGCTGCTAATACTTGCTTGTTTCTTTAAGCTAGCCTCTATGCATGTATGCAAAACATGAGGTATTTTATAATATTTTTTCGTCGCTTGTCATGCTGTTTCAATATATAATAACATGCTGCTTGTCTGATAAACTACTGCATTCAGACAAGTACCAAGATTTAATCTCCCATGGCTAGGTTTGCAATCCATGAATCATCTTGTAGAACCACTCCTCGAGGTGCAGGAACATTTGAAGATGTTCTGAAGAAACACAGTAAAGCCAATAATATCACTGATACTAGAAGGAAATATAACTCTTTGTCATGTAAAAAAGATAATGATTTATTTGTTAATGGTGCAATCAATAAGAACTAGGAATCTAATCAGTAGCGTATTAGTGCATGCCATGCCAACTTTTTTAAGTTTGAAAATTGAAATTCAAACCTTTTTGGTGGTGAAGGAATAAAGCAAGGAAGAAATAATTAAAGGGGATGAATATATCCTTCTACTTTTTTCTTCACTATTTCAATTGAATATTTTATAGTTCATAATTTAGTGGCAATCAACTATATTCTCTACCTAGTATATCTAGCTTCATATACAAATGAGAAACTTGTAGTTTACTGTTTTCCTTACCCTGGTACAGATTCGGGACAAAATGTAACCAAGTAGTCTGCTCCACTACAAGTGAAAATAGATGTAGAATCATCATATGCATAACTATAAGATCTTGGGCATGCAGATTTGAATATCTGAGAATATACAGAAGGCTTGCATGTATTAGGATTTGCATATTCCCCTCTGCAGCAGTATTCAGGTTTTCCAAATGCTTCACAAGCACTTAGACATCCTTCTCCATATGTTGATTTTAACTCATTAGGACATCTCTGGAGTGAAAGATCGAATGCAAGGTACGCCTATGCTTACCAACAATAGTGCATAACTTATGAATTCTTCCAATGTTGGTGTCCATTCACATTAATTATTATTTACCCATTCCCGCTATAGTTTGGTTGATTAACTAGTTAATTGTTCATTCTAAGTACCCACTTCCTCTATTAGCAGAAATCAGATTTTAAATTGGTATAATTATTTGGTGTACTGTAGTTGTTGTCTATAAATTAGAATTCATATTTTATGTACAATATAGTCCACTGCTGCTCTATTCAATGTTTACATCCAATACAAAGTTTTGATATATTGTCCAATGGATGTTGGTTACCAATTTTTCTTATCACGTTTATATTAATTTTGATGAGCATAACGACTGATCATAGCAAATATTTTTAATTTGCATAGTCTGTGCCTCCTCCATGACTTTACTTATCTATCAAAATTATACTTGTCAATGTAAATATCTGTATATAATTTTTTTAACAAACGTGTATATTGTGTTTATTGTTTCTCATACCCTCATGTGTTTTGACTTCCAATGTGAATATTCTCCTATTAATGAAAGGTTTACCATATTTCTTTTTTTCGTTTTCAAAATTGTAATTTCATCCGGTGCTTCTCCAACCAACAACATGTTTGGTTACATTCTGAAAAATATATATCAGTAAGAATGTATTTAATCTTGGTACTTGTCAGTGGAATAAAACATATGATTAAAACGCTTGTCTAAAATTTTACATTGAATTAAAACGCTTTTTTTTGGGTCATTTGATGTGCTTCAAAAAGGCGGAGTTGTGTAAGAGCATATATTTGAAGTGCTTCAAAAAGGTAGTAGTTCATTTCAACATGCTTACAGATTCACATCAATGTCAAAATGAAGTATAATATGCTAGTGATTTACTGTACAGTTGTCCATGCTTCACATAAATTCAACTTTGTATGATTTACTCTGATGTTCCACCAGAATTTGTTCAGCTGTTCCTTGTTGCCACATGTTTGTATGCTTTGCCTCCTTCATTTTACTAGTTTTAATTTTGAAATATGAATAAGTTGCTTCCTAGTGGCTAGTCTGGAAATAGCTAGCTAGCATCAACGCATATGGTGAGTTAAAATGTCAATTCAACTGCCTACGGTGCCTGGTTAAAGTATACTCCTTTGCCAGAGTACAGGGGAACGTTCAGGATTAATGCAACACAGTAAATCACTAGCATATTATACTTATTGTACAACTAGCTAGTTATACTTTCAGGGGAACGTTCAGGATTAATGCAACACAATAAATCACTAGCATATTAATGCAACACAGTAAATCACTAGCATATTATACTTATATTACAGGGGAACGTTCAGGAGAAGCAAACCTAGTTCAGCTGATGTTTCTGAGTTTTCTGATAACAGGTAACTAATATTGTTTTGTTCAAGTGTTATGTTCTTTCTTTCTAGCAATATTACTCTGCACTTATTGTACAACTAGCTAGCTATACTTAATTTTATGAGGTCTCTCTTGGTTAATTTGAATTATGAGGGTTAGTGAGGATGAATTTTGTATAATTTCTGCTATAACATAGTGACAGAGAATATGAGAGCGAATAGCATTTGGGGTGCAAATTTTGACAACTCAATTGATAAATTGGCCCGTTGTCACATAAGGTTCATCTATTGCATTGTCAATTTTACATGGGTGGATCACCAATTACTTTCCAAATTGAACCACTTTTTTAATGATTTCATGAGTATGATTTCTCTAACTTAATCATTAAACTGCAGCGAGCTTTGTTCAGATTAACTCTCACTAACTGAAAGAAACATAGTGTTTATCCATTTTAATGGTTGTATGTCCTTAGCTTGATTTTTACTGTTTATACCCCCAAGATTAAAATTGTGTATTCATTGGGGAACTATATAGGATGCATATAAAAATAGAACAATTTTTGTTAATATGTGTTAATATAGAATATCGAGTTATAGATTACATGATTTTCATGAAATCATTAAAATTGTTCTATTTATACATATATATATATACATATACATATATATACATATATATATATATACATATATATATTGTTGATTGTTAAACTCGTTTGCAGGTAATTAGCTATTTCGAAGCGAAGACTGTCGACAACAAAGAACTATTGGTAATCAAGCAACGAACATGAATTTAATTGTTATATATGTTGTCGTATTTTGTTAGTACCATTTGTGGAAACTTGTCTGTGAATGCTTGTAGTATGTGACTTATTTTGTTGAAAAACTACTATCGAATTGATTATGGATATTATATTTGACGGTGAGATTAGCATGTTTTTGCAATTATTTGAATATGATGATCATATGATTGATTGTTTGTATATGCTAATTATGTGATTTAATTGTTTGTTTGAATATATGAAAATTATATAAAAATTATGTAAAAACGCTACTGAAAATTATGTGATTTAATTATGTAAACTAATATAAAAATTATACAGTTGCTTTTTAAAAACGCTATTGAAAATCAAAAAAAGCATATAAACAAAAAATGCAACCAAAAAATGAAGACTTATGGTAGCGTTTTTTTAACCCTACAGAAAAAATCTATAGCTGCATTTAAAAATGACTTTTGGTAGCGTTTTTTAAGTCCTACAGAAAATACCTATAGTTGCATTTAAAAGTGACTTTTGGTAGCGTTTACTACAACGCAACAAAAAGTTTTAGACTTTTAGTTGCATGTCGTATAGCAGCGTTCTCTAAAACGCTACCATAAGTTATGGTAGCGTTTTTTCAACGCTACCAAAAGTCTTTTCTGGTGTAGTGTTTTGTCTCCCTTCCTCGCAAACTTCCTTGTTAGATCCCATGTTCTTAGGTCGTAAACGACTCATCACTTCCGAACGACTTGAGGTTTCGTTAGGTCGGTCACGACCTAACACTTGGCCTGCATCATCCTCCCCTGGTTGAGAGAAATTCGTCCTCGAATTTGCACCTTCCTCCTCCGTAACACACTCATTCCCATGATGCGGAACTAAGTATTTGACGTTAAACATATTAGAAGTATGAACATTATCCGGCAATTCCAATTGATACGCGTTCTCATTGATTTTCTTCAAAATTTTTACTGGACCAATCTTCCGCGCTTTCAATTTATTGTACGTTCCCACCGGAAAACGATCCTTTGTTAACACTGCATAAACCAAATCACCTTTATTAAATTCAACACTCCTTCGCTTCAGATCTGCAGATCGTTTGTACTTCTCATTCGCTTTCTCCAGTCGTTCTTGAACGATTTGATGACATTCTGCCAATCTATCAACAAAATCAACAGCCCGTTTAACGGTTCCCTTGGATTGTGGTACTATCGTCAAATCCAACGGTCCCTTTGGTAAACTTGAATAAACTATCTGAAATGGACTGAACCGTGTACTGCGGTTTATAGCATGGTTATGAGAAAACTCTGTTTGACATAATTTCATATCCCAACTCTTCAGATTATCTTTCACAAGACATCTCAACAAATTCCCCAACGATCTGTTCACGACCTCGGTCTATCCATCCGTCTGCGGATGATAAGCGCTGCTAAAATTCAACTTTGTTCCGACCATCTTCCACAAACTTAGCCAAAAATGACTCAGAAATCTGGTATCCCAATCAGAAACAATGGATTACGGTAAACCATGTAAGCGATAGATCTCTTTAAAGAATAATTCGGCAACACGAACGGCATCAGCTATCTTCTTACAAGCTATGAAATGTGCCATCTTCGAAAACCGGTCCACTACAACATATATCAAATCATTCCCCCTCTGAGTTCTCGGTAATCCCAAAACAAAGTCCATACTGATATCAACCCATGGTCTAATTGGCACGGGTAATGGCATATACAATCCCACATTCGTCGCTGTTCCCTTGGAAACTTGGCGAATATGGCATCTCTCCACAAACTTTCCAACTTCCTGCTTCATCGACGGCCAAAAATAAGATTGAGAAATCAATTGTAAAGTACGATCTCTGCCCACATGTCCTTCCTCATGCAACTTCTTTACAATCTTCATTCGTAAGCTGCACTCCGGTATACATAATCGATTTTCCTTAAAAAGAAAACCATCCACCATTACAAACTCATCCGTCTTTCCCTCCTTGACTTCATCAACAAACTTTGCAAAGTAAGGATCATCGACAAATAATTCTGGCAATACATCAAACCCTGTCACCTCAACTTTCATTGTAGTCAACAAATGATTCCTTCGGCTCAACGCATCTGCCACACGGTTTGTAACTCCAGATTTATGCTTCACCATAAATGTAAATTGTTGTAGGTATGCAATCCACGAAGCATGCTTAGCAGCAATCTTGTCCTGTCCCTGCATATGCTTCAAGGCCTCATGATCAGTATATAAAACAAATTCTTTATGAAACAAATAATGTCTCCAATGTTTGATAGCTTGCACGATAGCATAAAATTCCATATCATATGTACTATATCTCATCTTTGCTCCTGAAAACTTCTCACTGAAATATGCAATGGGACGTCCTTTCTGACTCAACACCCCTCCAATTCCAACTTTAGATGCATTAGTATGTAACTCAAACAACAACTGAAAATCTGGCAACACTAGAATTGGTGCTGTCATCAAAAGTTCTTTGATTCGCTCAAAAGCAACCCCTACTTCCTCTGACCATAAAAATTGTTTCCCTTTCATACAATCAGTAACTGGTGCCATCACGCTACTAAAGTGTGGAATGAATCTTCGGTAGAATGATGCCAAACCATGAAAGCTTCTAACTTCTGTAATCGTCCTGGGTTGTGGCCAATTTCTGATTGCTTCAACTTTATTCTGATCCACCTGTATACCTCCTCCCGATATAACATATACCAAAAATAAAACACTATGCGTCATGAACACGCATTTCTTTGTTGCAGCATAAAATTGTTCTTGTTGCAATACCATCAACACTTCCCTCAGATGTTGCAAATGTTCTTCTGAGCTTCTACTATATATCAGTATATCATCAAAATACACCACCACGAACTTCCCAAAAAAAGGTCTAAAGATTTGGTTCATCACCCGCATGAATGTACTAGGTGCATTCGAAAGACCAAATGGCTTGACCAACCATTCATATAATCCTTCTCTTGTCTTGAATGTTGTCTTCCACTCATCCTGTGGTCTGATTCGAATCTGATGATAACCACTCTTCAAATCAATCTTCGAAAAGATAGTAGCCCCTCTCAACTGATCCAACAAATCATCAAGCCTCGCCATCGGAAATCTGTATCTGACTGTGATCTTATTCAACGCTCTACTATCTGTGCACATCCTCCACGTTCCATCCTTTTTGGGTACCAATAAAGCTGGTATAGCACAAGGACTTAAACTCTCCTGCACACGCCCCTGTTCAAGCAATTCTTCCACCTGCCTTCGCAACTCCTCATGCTCTTTTGGACTCATTCTGTAGTGTGGTCTGTGAGGTAACACATCTCCTGGAACAAGATCAATTTGATGTTGAATGTCCCTCAACGGCGGTAACTCCGTTGGCAACTCCTCTGGAAATACATCGTCAAACTCTTTCAGTACTGGTTTTACTTCTTCTGGTATTTCCACCACTTCCTGACTCTCATGTCCAATCAACAAGAATACTTCAGGCTCCTCTTCTACCTCCTTAACAAACTCCTTCAAAGATAACAAAGTTTTCAGTTCTTCAATCTCCTCCAACTTGCTTTCCTCTTGTTGTCGCTTCTTAGGAATCAAAGTGATTTTAGTTCCTTCAAACATGAAACTGTAACTGTAACTGTTAGTATGTCCATCATGTTGCACCGCCCTATCATACTGCCACGACCTCCCCAGCAACAGATGACATACGTCCATGTCCACAACATCACACCAAATTTCATCCTTGTATTTCTTCCCAATTGAAAACTTAACACAAGCTCTTCGTCCAACTTTCACCTCCCCACCTTTCCTTAACCAAGCTAACTTGTACGGTTTCGGATGCTTCTCTGTCTTCAATGATAACTTCTTCACAGCTTCTGTAGAGATAATATTATCACAGCTTCCTGCATCAATTACAAATTTACAAACCCTTCCCAAGATAGTGCATGTTGATTGAAAGATGTTACTCCTCAACCAGCTAGTTTCCTCCTCCTGTTTTGGTGTTAAACACGACCTCTTCATCATCAATGAATACCCTTCATCTCCTGACACATTTTCTTCCTCCTCATCGTGTGGTGAATTGGAACATTCAGCTTCTACATCCTCTTCTTCAACCTCATCAATCATTGTTCGCTTCTTCGGCTTTGTACATTCATTGTTCTTGTGACCCATTTCCTGACAATTAAAACATTTGATACCACTATTGACCCTGGTCTTAGCAATTTCATTAGCAACTGGTTTTGCAACAGCCTTCGAAACATTCACACTACTACTAGCCCCTTTCATTGGATTATTAGAATTTGTAAACACACCACCTCCTATCCTCCCTTGTTTCTCCCAAGCTAGAGCTTTCTGATGTGCTTCCGCGATAGATCTGGGATCAAACATATTCACCATATCTTGTATCTGCATTCTCAACCCTCCAACAAATCTAGCTGTCAGTTGTTCCTCTGTCTCCATGATATCGTTTCGTGCAATCAGCTGATAGAACTCATCTGCATAATCATTCACTGACTTCGTCCCTAACCTCAAGTTCTGCAAACGTTGATACATAAGAGATTGATAGTTGTAAGGTAAGAACGTAGCTTTCATCAATTTCTTCATCTTTTCCCATGATTCAACCTTTGACTTTCCCATCCGTTCACGTGTAAGTTTGGTTTGCTGCCACCATGCCAAAGCTCTACCCCTCAACCTTGTAGCAACCAACTTCACTCTACGATGTTCTGGAACCTCTTTGAAGTCAATAATCTCTTCAACATTAGCCACCCAATCTAAAAACTCCTTAGCTTGCATACCACCCTTGAATTCAGCAATTTCAGTTTTCATCCCCGATTCCCACTTGTGATCATACTTAGAGTAATTTCTTCCTTGACCTCGTCCTTGTCCTCGAACACTACCACCATCATACTCCTCTTCAAAATCCGATGTATATCTACGTCGATCCTGACCACCAACATCTCTACTACCATCGTTCCTTCGATCACGACCATTCACATTCCGATCATCAGCATTTCTATAAGAATCTGACCCATACTTCTATGATTACTGTCGACACTTCTCTCTCTATTGGAATGTGGCGAAACTCTACTTCTCCCATGATTAGATTCAGGTGAAACCCTTCTCTGATTCTGATTCATTTCTAACATCATCTTCTCGATTCGACCAATTCCTTCATTAAGCTTCTCGTTAAAATTTTCATTAATTCTTTGCTCCATCTCATCGGCCTCTTATCTTCTATACAATGCTTCAACATTTTGATGGCGATGAGCTCTTCTCGGCGGCATGATTGAATCTTTACAAACTTCATTTCTCGGCTTAGATTTACGAAAGATACCAAATGACGAACACGGCGAACACAAACTCTTCGATTTCAACTCGGCTTTGCTTGATGTAGCTCGACCTCTCTAACTCTTCAAACTTCTTCAAAAGAATTGGCTCCAAGACTCGATTTAGCTATGATTGGCTAAAACAAGCTCTGATACCAAAATGACGCAGCATCGGAATAACAAAATGATGATTCTATGAAAGTAGCAATCGATGGAATGAAGAATACTGAATGGCCTAAATTCGTTGATCCGAAGATACCGAATTCTAGCTATCTTCGTCACGTTGATAGCGCACTATACCGTGAAGGAAGATCTTCAATTCTTCAAGCGTTGATCAAGCGCACTTGATACCGTGAATTGGCTTCAACAATCGTTGAATCGAGTGCACTCGATTAACCGAAAGTGGAGATAGGAGATTACACTCAACTACCAATTTGGTGAAAGCACAAAGCTAACAAACAAAAGTTTTATTCAAATCAACTAAACTATTACAAATGGCACCACCGGCCTATTTATAGAAGTTACAACTCAACACTGAAAACAGGACAACACTTAGGTCGTGAACGACCTACGACCTAAAAATAGTGCGACCTAAAAACCCAGCGACTTAGTATAGGTCGTTAACGACCTAACAGATCACATTACAACACAACCACATATTACAAATCAACATACAAGACAACATAACGACCTAAGATACATACAACTCACGACTTACGACTTAAAGGTAGACGACTTAAAACAAACAGTTACAACAGATAAACGACCTAAACAAATGAACGGCATCTGGAGCGCACGACCTAAGAATGAACGGCATCCCCTTCAGCGACCTAAAAGAAGCGGCTTCAGAGAATCCAGGTGGCAGCGAACTGTAGCAATCAGCGACCTAAAGTTCTCGCGACCTAACTTAGGTCGTAGGTCGAGGCATTCTTCATTCTGAATTTCGGAGCGACTTATCTTAGGTCGTAGGTCGTCCATACGACCTAACTTAGGTCGTATCACTTCTTTGCGACCTAAGTCTTCACGACCTAAGGCCTCACGACTTATAATGAGCGACCTATCTCTCCGCATCTTCCCGCGACCTAA
Organism: Allium fistulosum; assembly: GCA_030737815.1. NCBI lineage: Eukaryota > Viridiplantae > Streptophyta > Magnoliopsida > Asparagales > Amaryllidaceae > Allium > Allium fistulosum. Next base: position 716,973,336 of record CM060905.1, on the reverse strand, counting down.
CTTAGGTCGTTCCTTTTTTCTGCGACCTAACATAGATTGTAACTCGTTAGGTCGTAGCTCCTTATTCTTCCACTCGTTAGGTCGTATCAACCTGTTAGGTCGTTCCAGCGACCTATTTCCCAGATGAAGCTCGCTAGGTCGTTCCAGCGACCTATTCCTTAACTCGTTAGGTCGTACACGACTTAGTACTTCATTTTATCTCCCTTTCTCGCAAACTTCCTTGTTAGCTCCCATGTTCTTAGGTCGTAAATGACTCATCACTTCCGAACGACTTGAGGTTTCGTTAGGTCGGTCACGACCTAACACTTGGCCTGCATCAGAAAGATATCTCTGATTCTTGTGTAGGGGGACCGTTCTCGAAGTATTGAGGGCACCTCCATGGAATCCTACACAATTAGCGAACGCGCCTTAGTGGTTGTGGTTGTATACCTATTACTGTTGTGATGTACACTCACATTCATCATAGTTATGTGATTATTTATATTTCACACTTAGACGTTATTATATTATCACTTGATTTTATTCTAGAAATGGTTTTGTTATCGTAAGGTAAATGCTCATCCGTGTTTATTGGCGGTGTGGTCCTTCGAGATATCTTATTCTGAAGGGTTTTAAAAATATAGCAATCCATATGATTTGAGTTTCTCATGCTGGTTTACCAGACCAATCCGAGTGTTATTTTCTTATAATGCTCGGGTCAGCTCGAGTATGTTACCATATTTAGTTGTGATTTATTGGAGCTCTTGTAGGGGAGCTAGATGCTATCCTACCTTACTTATTTTCCACTGCATTACGTGATTTGTGTCCATCAACATTTATGAGGACTGACTATTATAATTATCCATGCTGATGATAGGTTGGTTTACTCTGATTGATGTATGTATATCAAAGTTTTCATTTTGGTAAAGACCTTTTGGGATCTTATATGTTACTGTTCGGCATGTGAGATTATGAAACTATGTTCTTCTTTCTTATTATTTTTGTTTTACCCTAACATTCTGTCTTACCAGCAATGGGGTGCTCGGCACGTGAATACCGTGGATGTATTAGTGTCAACGTTCGAGGGTCGAAAAGGCGGATCGTTACATATGATATCAGAGTTGAAGGTTGAGCGAGAACCTTGGCTTTGGTGGGTATAACTCATTGAGAGATAGGATAACGAAATGCCTTATTATAAGTTGAGTGAAATATATATATGAGAGTGCATATTTGTTATTGTTATAAAATGTTTTGTATTGTGTTGATTGGTCTTTGAGTGGTTTATGGATTTCGGTCAACAAGAGTTACTATTTGTAACGACTCCGAATTTTTTGTTATTTGAAATTGTTTATTTAATTGATTTTTAAATACTGAAAAGTAAATTTCATAGATTTAATAACTTGAATTTCAAATATAATGATTTATTGGATAATTTAATTGTTAATTTAATAAGTGAAAATCGTTTAAATAATTGAAAATTGGTTTAAATATGGAATCTTGAGTTTTAAGCTAGATAAAAATAATTTCAAAGCTTATTTAATTTTTATTTATAAGAATGAAGATAATAAAAATTTTAAATTAGATTTATAAGTGGTTTACTCGATTTTAAAAATAACTCGTTTAAATTAACATATAAAAATAGCCTTCCGGGACACAGTCTCAGATTTCGACGAAAGCAGTTCCATTAGATCCGTAATAGTGTATTATTATCGAATTTCAAATTTTGTAGCGTTTGGAGTTATCGTCTGGTCGTACGGGATAAAAACATGTTGAATTTAATATTGAAAATTCAGTATAATAATTAGGTCCAAAAAGCTATCTTCTCCATACGGTCAAAATGGTACTCGAAACTTGTTCCATTGCATTCGAAATAGGGGTATAACATTATGAACACCTGGCGGCACGCCTCGATCGGGGTTCGAAATCAATAGATAGACATTTGTGAATTTTAAATAATTTATTTTCGTCGATATGACTAGCAGCCGACTTTCTTTCACCATCATCCCACTCTATACTGTGACAAGCCACCCTAGAGCCTATCTACTTCTTGGGAAAACTTCCCTCTTCTTCCTATTTAAATAACGCAGCACGCAACAGACAGAGGAAAAAAAAAGAGAAAACAAAACTTCAAAAATTACTATCTCCAAATTTACTCAACGAAAAAAAATCTAAAACGATCTTTAAAAATCTATTTTTGGTTCAATCATTGATCTGGTATGTTTTTTGAGAACTGCGGCACCCTCTGGTCGAGCTCGTTCATGTCAGGCGTGGCTAGGGTTAGAATTTTTGTAATTTCTAGTCGACAATTCACGAATTGGAGGATGGATTCAAGTTCGTGACACGAAGGAGCATCTAGGTTAGGAGTTTGGAGGTATGCAGCTGCTTGGGAGGTGGTGCGACATTGCTACAGTGTCGATCGTGCACTGTCAGGTTGCATGTTGCATCGATGGGGCGGAGGCGACGAAATTGTGATGGTCGATGTAGTTGTCGGATTTTCTTTTCGAGTGGTGGAGCTCCGTATCACTTCTATGCATGCACACATATGTGGGTCATGTTCTTTGATCGTGCACAAGAGATTGGGGATAAGGGAAGATGGCACTTTGGTAATTAGTTTCAAATTTGGTAATTAATGTTTAATTAAATTTTATTTTAAATCGATAACTTATAAAATTCATAATTATCAAATACGAGGTCCGATTAGGACGAAACTTTTTGCATTGCGGTCCTGATGACAAGAGCTTCCCAATGAAACTGTTTTGGATGGATTTGGAGACAGTGAAAATTTAGGCTAAAATCGAATTTTGTTCGGATTTAGTTCCAAAATGGAACACCTCGGTGACAACAGAAAATAAAGGTGAGTGTTTATAACGCTCACAAGTACTAGAATATTTTATGCTGGTTAAATTTTAAATTATGAAGTGATATAAATTTATTGATCGTTGTTTGACAAATTTAATTGTCATCTAAATTGTCATTGAATTAACTGTAAAAAAAATTAAAATTGACCGCTAAATTTGAAATTTGAATTTAATTTCCAGTAAAATACCCGATATTAGTAATTATGAATTTGTTGTGAATTATTTTGACTGTTTGGATGATTGATTGTGATGGATGCCAATTAGTTGATATTTGGATGATTGGATGTTTATTTATTTTATATATCTTGTTATCAACCTGTAAATTATTTACAGTATATAGACTGTAAATTGAATTATTTGGAATAAATTAAGAAATAGGTTGAAATGATATATACCTATGACATTTATTTGGATCGAAATGATATATATCCATCCCTGAAATTAAACAAAAATAATCGATCACTTGGCCATAGGATAGAAATTTATATACGGACATCGGATTGGTTAAATTAAAGGATTTTAAAAAATTTAATTTGAAATTTATTTAAATGATTTTGATTTAAGAAATAAAATCAAATTTTTAGAAATCAAATTATTTTCGAACTTGAGCTCGGAATGTTGAAATAAAAATTTGGTAATGGAAACTGTTTAAATAATCTAAGTGAATTTTGAAGTTATAATAGAAATATGATTTGAATTTCGAAAATTGATTTGTTTTAAAAAGATTTGAAATTTCATTCGAACTTTGAATATTGCTAAATAAAAGTGATATAAAACGATATTTCGGAATTGAGCTCAGAATTGAACTATATTTGAAGATTTTGGTTTTATTTGGATATTGAAGTTAAATTTAATTTAGGTGATTTAAATCGGTATTTTGAAAATCGAACTCGAATTTATATAAATCAAAATGGGTTAAAATTGAGAATTGAATTGAAATTAATTAGAATTGAAATTGAAATTGAATTAATTGGATTTGAAGTAGAATTGAATTAATTTGACATTGAAGTTGGAATTGATTTGAATTGAAATTAAAATTGAATCGATTGAATGGATATTGGAATTGATTTGAATTTGGAAGTTGGAATTGAATCAGTTTGACATTGAAACTATTTTCAATAAAATTATTTTAATATAAACTATTTAAAATATATCTTCTTAAATATACAAATTATTTTGATTTTCCAAACTATTTTACTATATAAACCATTTTAATACTCAAACTATTTTCTATTAAACTATTTTAACTATTTAATTATTTTAAAACTATTTGAACTATTTTCTACAAATTCAAACTGGTCAAAAGGGTGGATGTTTATATTTAAATCTTGGATTTAAATACGAATTGGGTTAAAATGAAGTTATAACCTAAATTGAAATTCGAAACAATTTTGGAAGCGAAATCGAGATATTAAGCCGAACATGATTTTGAATTGAAATAGTATATTTTGAGTAAATATGATGATTTCAAAATGAATTTGACTTTGAAGCGAATATGATATTTTGATATCAAGCATGAATTGTTTTCAAAATGTAAAAGTACCAACCGGTATGTAAAATGATGTTTGGTTGTTAAAGAGACCAGAGCCTCTTATTGGCATACACTTTGTCAATATTGGAGCCACTTTAACAACTATGTACGTGGAGTGATGGTCTAGAACGAAGTGGTTGGATTTGGCGTACGTTTGCTGGATTTTAAGGAAGAGAACGATGATGGATTGGCCTGACACTTGTGTCAATTTGAAATGACTAAAACAGGAGCCGTACCGGTTAAGTGGGTTAGCTACCCCGAGCGGACACACTTCTTCGCATTAACATCATTTACATTGTGATTGATTAGTGCGCACACTAGGATTTTGGGAGTGTTGGACACGCTGGGTGATCGTGGCTATGATGCGTTACCACCAACCGGGAAGGGTAAACTGGTAGTAACCTACCTTGGGCATTACCTCACGTGCCTTATCATACTTTTATCCCTATATGAGACCACTACGATTTTGGTTTAGTGATAACCTTGGCTTTGAGGGGTAACTCATTAGAGAGAGGGTCAGTAGCACCCTAGAATGAGTTTGAGTGTATTAATAGATATGAGTGCGTATTTGTTAGTGAATATAAAAATTGTTTTATATTCTATTGGTTGATTTGGTTAGTGGCTTATGGATTCTGGTCAATATGAGTAATTAACGTTATTGATAGGGATCTCTAAACACTTGAACAGAATAATTCGACATAGTATTCTTTTAAAATTGGGTAAATGAAATAATTTTAACCTGATTATATTTTGTATATAAAGGAATAATTTTCAAAAATTATTATGGTATATATAGTGTGAATTGGTTGTTTGAAATGATAATATTGATTATTATCGTTTATTGTTGGATTAGTCAATATTCCTAAATTATTAGGTATTATATGATTATAAGAAAATGAAACTATATAAATGTGATTTATAAAATATAATTTGCAAGTATAATGAATATAAAATTGAGAATTTGAGAAATTTAGAGAGCGTTAGGTTTGTTGTTTTTAGTTTTGAGTTTTTATCCGTACAAAAATGCACATGATGTATGTATTTTGTCGAAAACGACCAATTTTGAAAACGAAGTTAACATAGAAAATATAAAACAACTTTTTTTTATTTTCCGTGTTTTGGAAAATAACACAAGCACGTAAAACAATTCATTCTTCCATCGTCTCTCTATCCCCTTCATCTTTCCATCCGTCTTTTTTCATCCTCTCCGTCGTCCCTCCACTCTTTTTGTATTTGATATATATATTGAAAACCAAAAACACAAAATTCGTTTTTAAAACAAACACTACCTTAAATTCTGGCATTTTTGAAAAAGGTTTTCAAGGTTTGGAAAATAATATCAGTATTGTTTAAAAGTATATACAAATAAAATGGTTTGCACAGCATCATCGACGTACATTTTCGAGTCTCAAAGTGGGGGAGACTTCTAAGAAGCTTTGCTACGAAATTGTTTTGATAAACGGATTTTAGTTTAAACTCCAAAAGTATGATTTGATATACAAAAGAGATAAGTATGTATACTTATTTCAAATGATTTGAAATGAACCCAATATTTAAATTTTTTAAGTTCTATTAATTAATAATCTTCAAATTATTTGAATGAAATGAAATATTTGAATAACCATAACTTATAAAATAAGAGAATTAAGAAATCTAAGCTAAATGTTTTGAGAGACTTTAGAGTTGAAGTTTGCAACTCTTAAATCGACGGTAAAGAAAATTTAAACAAGTCAAAATAGTGAACATTCTAATTAAGTAAAATGAATCGGATTAATTTGTATAATACTAAATTGCATTCTAATAATGTATAATAAGACTTACCAAATGTGAAAAGTAAAAATAATGATTTGGATATGTAATGTGATATTATACAAGTAAACAAAACTTAAAAGTAATTCAAATGTATATAAATGGAAATTTAGTTGTAATAATAAATGTTATATACTTGATTAGTACATTATGAAATGATTAGTGACAAAATGGAATAAGCAAGTGGGACTTAATAAGGTAGACAAATGAAATAAATAATATCTTTGTAAATTGGTTATAGAATTAAATAGAAATTTGCAAAAGAAATCTTGAAATTGAATTTGTAACTTTTGAGATAATTATAAACTTAGATAAAGTCATATATGAGAAGTTGGACTTTTATAGAATGATTATAAACTAAAAGTGATGATTAATAAAATGTTTCACAAATAAATTTGTTATTAAATGAAACTGTTAAAATTAATGTGAATTAAGAAACTTAAGTAAGGATATAAGAAATAATTCATTAATGATGTTGATGCTAAAAATGGAGATATGAACATTATAATTCAAATGTTTCGCGAAAACGTAAAGTAAAGTTCATAGTTTATAACTTTGATAAATGTTAGTTGAACAAGACGTTAAATGAATTGATACGAGATGATGCCAACTGTAAGATGAAACTATTGAAATTTAACAAATTTAATTGTATAAATTGAATGTGAATGAAATAGATATGAATAAATTGGAAGTAAACCAATTAAATGTTAATAAAAATTGAATGTTAATAAGAAATGAAGTGTATAAATTAAATATTGGCATTGTAAATTCATATCGTTATGAATTAATTAGATGAATACTAATAATTTAATGGTTTCTTTTGTTGTAAATCGTCGTTATAACCGTTTTACCGTATACGATTGTTGTTGTCGTATATCAATGCTTATGTTATGGTTTGGGTTTAAAATTCATGTTATATGCTTCTATAAAACTCATACATGTTCTATATCTTATATAAATGACTAATATTCTAAATTGAGTTGAGATAGGTACATATGAAGACTGTTTGGATGTATACGTGGATTATACTTTGCTTTTGCTTGCTTAGTACGAGCGAACTCTCTCGTATTAATAATAATAAGGTACACATCTCGGATAACATACCGCGGTTTTATATTTTTCCCCACAGGATGCCTCATCATTGAGATGAGATGTATATTTGATTTCTATTTGGGTTATATATTGAATTGTAAAAGTTTTCCGATCGAGCCGCGCAAAGGAGACTCTGCCGAAATTTTCCGTAAATCCGGGTGTTAGAAAATTTTTGAAGTTTTAAATTTTTTATAACTTGTTTAGATAACTAAATTGTAAATTCCATAATCCGATCGGAGTAGCGTAGTAGAAATGTAGTAATGGTTTTATATAAGATTTTATTGTTTTATAAGTTGATTATTTTGAATAAAATATATCAAATGTTAAATTCTTTACTTAACGTCTTTTTGAGGACGAAAAGTTTTGAGTGGGGGAGAATGTAACGACCCAGTTTTTTTTGTTATTTGAAATTGTTTATTTAATTGATTTTAAATACTGAAATGTAAATTTCATAGATTTAATAACTTGAATTTCAAATATAATGATTTATTGGATAATTTAATTGTTAATTTAATAATTGAAAATCGTTTAATTAATTGAAAATTGGTTTAAATAAGGAATCTTAAGTTTTAAGCTAGATAAAAATATTTTCAAAGCTTATTTAATTTCTATTTATAAGAATGAAGATAATAAAAAATTTAATTTAGATTTATAAGTTGTTTACTTGATTTTAAAAATAACTCGTTTAAATTAACATATAAAAATAGCCTTCCGGGGCACAGTCTCGGATTTCAACGAAACCAGTTCCATTGGATCCGTAATAGTGTATTATTATCGGATTTTAAATTTCATAGCGTTTGGAGTTATCGTCTGGTCGTACGGGATGAAAACATGTTAAATTTAATATCGAAAAGTCAATATAATAATTGGGTCCAAAAGGCTATCTTCTCTATACGGTCGAATTGGGACTCAAAACTTGTTCCATTGCATTCGGAATAGGGGTATAACATTATGAACACCTCGATCGGGGTTCGAAATTAAAAGCTGGACATTTGTGAATTTTAAATAATTTATTTTCATCGATTTGACTAGCAACCGACTTAATTTCACCATCAGCCCACTCTGTGCTATGACAAGCCACCCTAGTGCCTATCTACTTCTTGGAAAAGTTACCCTCTTCTTCCCATTTAAATAACACGGCATGCAATAGACAGAGGAAAAAAAGAGAAAACAAAACTTCAAAAATTACTATCTCCAAATTTACTCAACGAAAAAAAAATCTAAAACGATCTTTAAAAATCTAGTTTTGGTTCAATCTTCAACCTGGAATGTTTTTTGAGAAGTGTGGCACCCTCTGGTCGAGCTCGTTCTTGTCAGGCGTGGCTAGGGTTAGAATTTTTGTAATTTCGGGTCGACATTTTGCGAATTGGAGGATGGATTCGGGTTCATGACGTGAAGGAGCATCTATGGTAGGAGTTTGGTGCCATGCGGCTGCGTGGGAGGTGGTGCGACATTGCTACAGTGTCGATCGCATGTTGCATCGATGGGGCGGAGGCGACGAAATTGTGATGGATGGTGTAGTTCGAGTAGAGATTCGCGATAGAGTTGTTAGATTTTCTTTTCGAGTGGTGGAGCTTTGTATCACTTCTATGCATGCAGGCGTATGTGGTTCGTGTTCTTTGATCGTGCACAGGAGACTGGGATAAGGGAAGATGGCACTTTGGTAATTAGTTTCAAATTTAGTAATTAATGTTAAATTAAATTTTATTTTAAATCGATAACTTATAAAATTCATCTCTCTCTCATACGAGGCCGATTAGGATGAAACTTTTTGCGTTACGATCGAGATGACGAGAGCTTCACAATGAAACTATTTTGGATGGATTTGGAGACAGTGAAAATTCGGGCTAAAATCAAACGTTGTTCGGTTTTAGTTCCAAAACGAAACGCCTTGACGACAAAAGAAAATAAAGGTGAGTGTTTATAACGGTCACAAGTACTAGAATATTTTTATGCTAGTTAAATTTGAAATTATGAAGTGATATAAATTTATTGATCGTTGTTTGATAAATTTAATTGTAATCTAGATTGTCATTGAATTAACTGTAAAAAAATAAAAACTGACAGTTAAATTTGAAATTGGAATTTAATTGCCAGTAAAATACCCGAAATTAGTAATTATGAATTTGTTGTGAATTATTTTGACTGTTTGGATGATTGATTGTGATGGATGCCAATTGGTTAATATTTGGGTGATTGGATGTTTATTTATTTTATATATCTTGTTATCAACCTGTAAATTATTTACAGTATATAGACTTTAAATTGAATTATTTGGAATAAATTAAGAAATAGGTTGAAATGATATATACCTATGACATTTATTTTGGATTGAAATGATATATATCCATCCCTGAAATTAAACTAAACTAATCGATCACTTGGCCATAGGATAGAAAATTATATACGGACATCGGATTGGTTAAATTAAAGGATTTTAAAATTTTTGATTTGAAATTTATTCAAATGATTTTGATTTAAGAAAGAAAATCAAATTTTTAGAAATCAAATTATTTTCGAACTTGAGCTCAGAATGTTGAAATAAAAATTTGGTATTGGAAATTGTTTAAATAATGGAAGTGAATTTTGAAGTTATAATAGAAATATGATTAGAATTTCGAAAATTGATTTGTTTTCAAAAGATTTGAAATTTCATTCGAACTTTGAATATTGCTAAATAAAAGTGTTATAAAAGATATTTTGGAATTTAGCTCAGAATTAAACTATATTTGAAGATTTGGGTTTTATTTGGATATTGAAGTTAAATTTAATTTAAGTGATTTAAATAAATATTTTGAAAATCGAACTCGAATTTATATAAATCGAAATGGGTTAAAATTGAGAATTGAATTGAAATTAATTGGAATTAAAATTGAAATTGAATTAATTGGATTTGAAAGTGGAATTGAATTAATTTTAAATCGAAGTTGGAATTGATTTGAATTGAAATCGAAATTTAATCGATTGAATGGAAATTGGAATTGATTTGAATTAGGGAAGTAGGAATTGAATCGGTTTGACTTTGAAACTATTTCCAATAAAATTATTTTAATATAAACTATTTAAAATCTACCTTCTTAAATATACAAATTATTTTGATTTTCCGAACTATTTTACTATATAAACCATTTTAGTACTCAAACTATTTTCGATTAAACTATTTTAACTATTTAGTTATTTTAAAACTATTTAAACTATTTTCTACAAAATCAAACTAGTCAAAGGGGTGGAATGTTTATATTTAAATCTTGGATTTAAATACAAATTGGGTTAAAATGAAGTTATAACCTAAATTGAAATTCGAAACAATTTTGGAAGTGAAATCGAGATATTAAGACGAACATGATTTTGAATTGAAATAGTATATTTTGAGTAAATATGATAATTTCAAAATGAGGTTCTGAAGCGAATATGATATTTTGATATCAGGTATGAATTGTTTTCGAAATGTAAAAGTACCAACCGGTGTGTAAAATGACGTTCGGTTGTTAAAAGAGCTGGAGCCTCTTATTGGCATACTCTCTGTCAATATTGGAGCCACTTTAACAACTGTGTACGTGGAGTGATGGTCCAGAATGAAGTGGTTGGATTTGGCGTACGTTTGCTGGATTTGAAGAAAGAGAACGATGATGGATTGGCCTAACACTTGTGTCAATTTGAAATGACCAAAACAGGAGTCATACCGGTCAAGTGGGTTAGCTACCCCGAGCGGCCACACCTCTTTGTATTACCCATCATTTACATTGTGATTGATTGGTGTGTACCCTCGGATTTTGGGAGTGTTGGACGCGGTGGGCGATCACGGCGCATCCCTATCCACCAATGGTTTACTGGTGTTTTATATTCAAACTGTACGACAATGCTTAAAAACGCGTTAAGGGGAATCAATATAAAGCCTTAGCGCTAAGAAAAATATTTATTTTACTGATTAGACATTATATATGTAGAGTATTCTACTACATATAAATATATTGATGGATCCTTAAGAGATGGAAAATCCCGTAACATCTCTTGAGTTATTGCACGCACGTTATACACTGGATAGGTGATGCGAAATCCCGTAAACATATCTGACGCCATTACACTCATGTTATATGCGATATCAATTGAACTCACATAAGAATATTTTAGTCCTGACTCGTGTGTTTTGTCTTTTCATTACGCTCGGGTCCGTCCTAAGTTTTTCATCTTATCGAAGATTATTCTCTGTAGGACGAAGATGAAGATTTGGTATATTATTATTACTATTATTATTCCTCCATCATGTTGTATGCTGCATTACTTTATTTGTTCTATTGTATATATATATATATATATATAACTTTGAAAAATGTTGTATAAATTATAATCCAATGTATAGTAAACAGCTTCATGAACTGTTTATTTGATTCCTATATTTTATCATTCCGCTGCGAGATTCTTTGTTTGTCTTCTTCTTGTTTTCTTATCTTCTTAATTAACCCCATTGATTATCTATGTTCCGGATTGTTTAAGTCGGATATATGTGGATTATTGTCGATTTAAACCTTCCGAAATGTGGGTTATAACACTATCGTTATTGATACAGATGTGACGCCCCACCTCTATACTCACGCTAGCCAAGAACACTACATGGTAATGGTGTCGACTAGCACGAAGAATAAGGCTATTGAGGAGCGACCATCTGTGTAGTTGCTTTGTGTGAATACCGATATGTTAGATAATATAACTTACATTTCATTTCAAGAGGAAATCCGACATATCAAATACAAACTCAAAGCTACCACACGGTGGCTATACGGACTTCGGAAACGAATATAGAAATAAACATAACACAAATCAGTCATAGACATTCATATCACAAAGGCGGAAACAGATATGAATATAACACGAAGAAGTGTACATCAAAGTAGTGGTAAAACAAGGTCCACTACATCACCTGAGAATAGATACAAGTGCTAGGAAAAAGAATAATTATGTAACATTCCCCCTTCTGACCGTCCCCAGTCGGTAATTAAACCAACTTGAAACGTTCAAAAAGATGAATTGTTATTTAGTTTATAAAGTTTAAGCAGAATCAGCCACAGAAACACAGAATAATAATATTTCATTACTATAAATCTTTTTACATACATCAGAGTTTATACAATGTATTTAACTGATACAGTGGAATATCTTAAAATATAATTTTCTAAACTAAAATGATTCTTTTACCCTCTCTCTCTAACTTCGCTGCTCGAAAATCTTCAAGCTGTAAAATACTCGGTCTGACCCGAGTATTACATTCAAAAGAAAATAATACACAGGTCAGTCTAATTCAAACTCAGTTATTAGTGCATAAAAGCAGTACTAATCAAATAGACGACAGTCATAATAATTTCCCGTCTATCCGACTCTTTTGACAAAGAAATCGGATGATGGTCGATATAACACTTAACAGTGTTAAGCAAAAAATCAGCAAATTTAAATCAACAGAAATAAATAAACAATTTATCAAATCGACTAAATCAATTTAAAACAATCGAAATTGTCACTTTAAAACATAAATTTTGGTTGGATGCCGTACACGCACGCGTGTACGGCCTCGCCAATACACCATACGAAATACGCAAAAAGATCAATGAATCAAACAAAGAAAATATAAATTGAAATCAAAACTGAGTAGCTGCAGTACACGCTCGCGTGTACTGCCTCGCCAACTCGTGTGCACCAACCAAAAGCACAACTAACAAATCAAAAACAAGGTCCATCGTAATGCTACAGGTCTGAAACTTCAAGGCCAGCAAAACTCAAACCCAAGGCAACAATGACCAAGAGCTCACAACTGCTCAAAAATATGGCAACGCAGCAGCGACACAGCAAAGTATATCTACATATTAATTATGCAAACATATGTTGCAGTTAAATAACAAAGAGCTCAAGTCAACATATATAAAAATGAATAGCATTAAGGCACAAATTCTAGTGAAGTTCAAAATGAAAATCAAGACATCACGTATGCGAGCTTCACACTGCAACTAAACTTTTGAATGGAGGCAGTGCAACAGCACCAAATAAAGAAGATGGTCAACACTTATGAACACAGAACAGTTCAAAATACCAAACCAAGCTTCAGACAATATAAATGCAGATCAAAAATTGAATGAAACAGGTCAAACAGATATGCAGTGACAAAATGGATGCAAAGCTCTATAAATCAGAACAAAACACTCCAGTATGAATGCAAACTATACAATAGTGAATAATGCAAAGGCAGACTAAGTGAATCAACTACCAAGTATAGATGAAATGGAATGAATCAAGACAGCAACCTCAACAAACAACTACAAATTTATCTCAAGTGATCAAAGACTGGACAACAACAAATGCAACAGGAACCATCAAAGCCACGACAGGCATTCAGTAGCACACAAAAAAAAAGTGAAGCTACCCAACATGATTGTCAATGAAACTTGAACCAATCTCAAGTACAACTACTATAGTGACAAAACAGTTTCACAAATGAAGAAACCCGAGAAATGCAGAGTGATATATGCTACATGAACATGCGAACTATACAATACTGAAGTGGTGCAATATATACGAACTAACATGAAACAAATTCAAACAGTGCAACTCGAATGAATGCAGACTACATGTAGCTAATGTGAACTACAACAGAGCTCACTACAAAGATGGGTGCAACAGTATGGAAGTAGTGTGACAACCAGTCACATATATACACACATGAATGTGTGTATATATATATATATATAAAGCAATGCCACACTAACAACAAAAAAATGCAGGGTAATTCAAAGATTGTCAACCAAAAACTGGGACCAAGCTCACTTACAAATTTTGCACTGTAAAATAACACAAACTTGGTACAATTCCAACCATATATGTACACACACATACCTATGTATGTATGTATGTACATATATGCAGATTTGGATAACAGGTGACCATGCAAAATACATAGTGTAGAGACTGAAGTGATAAACAACATAACCCAAAAACCAAGTCAATCACTTCAAGAGAAAAAAAATGCAATTCGAACATACATATATACATATCAAATGATGTATATACATACATGACTGCATACATATGTATGAGGACTAAAATGCAACTGTATGCAATCAGCCTCAAAACATGAATGTACAACTTGTAAACCCATAAATATAGTACTGTAACTGGATAGTACAAGGTTCCAAAACATCTGACTCGAATGCAAAGTAATGCAAGTACGAGAATGTCTGTATTCATATCTATGAATACGCGGATGTATTTATATCAAGATAGACCATCACCGGCAAGAATAAGGCACAGTGCCAAAACAAAAAGGCAAAGGCCCGAAACATTTAAATGCTCAGAAACACTATCAAAGAAATGGTACCAACTGACTATAATACAAAGTCATGAAATTGCATTCACTAAATCAAGTGACAAAGCAAAATTAACAACATCGAACGAATTCGAACAAGTCAAGAAACCCAAAAAAAACGAACAAGTTTATAGTTTCAAAAAATCGAAGTCAACCCCGAAATCACCAGAAATTCACCAAACCAAAAAGTGAAAACCCAAAGTCACAAAAAAAAATACGAATTCGAACAAGGTCCAAGTAAACAAAATTTGAACAAATCAGAAATCGTTTGAAAGTTGAATTAGATGTGAGAATTTACTCACCTTTTCTCGAAGCAAGGATGAGCAGAGCAAAGAAGACGAAATCGACAATCGATCGGCAAGCAAAAATCCTCCAGATCGAAGCAATCGTCGCCGGCGCCTTTGAATTTAACGAGCTCTAACTATTTGGAGTAGAGCGAACGAAAATAACGAGCCGCCATTTTTATTTCTTCTTCGTTCGATTTAGGTTTAGGGTTATTCGAATGAGAAAATGAAGGAGAGGGGGTCGTGTTTTAACAGAGATAAGGGGGAAAAAGATCGTGGGGTTTGTAGAATAGATCGTGTCTAGGGCATGGGTTTAGGGTATGGCTGAGGTATGTTATAAGGTATGGTAATCTTTTTTTTATTTTTATTTTGTTTTTATTATTTAATAAATTATGTTATTTGTTTTATAGATAAAATTTACTCCTTTTTGAACAACATTATCCATATTACATTCATTTACATATATCATATCAAATTTTTAAATTAAAATACATTCCTCATATTTTAAACTTGACAAATTCGAACAATTGCACAAATTTAAATCAAAATTTAATTCAATTATAAATTTAAAATAGTTTAAAAATTCGGGATCGTTACAATATTCCCTCCTTAAAACTTTTCGTCCACGAAAAGGAAAGGTTGTTAAAATTTCACCGATATTTATACCCTAATCAACTTTACTAAGCTTGAAACTTATTACAAATAAATGAATATAGGATTCATTCCGTTTGTTTAATCTCATTAGCTTTGTTCATTATCTCCTTTGTTCATTGATTTCTGAAATCAAAACGCAAAAGTCTTTTACCAAAAATTTCGACTTACAATACTCAGATTTGAACTTTAAAATTCTTCACGTTAGAGATTTGCATAATATATCCCTTCCAAAGCTGTGGACTTTCAAAACATTTCAAAGATCCTCTTCCTTAGTTTATTAGGTAGGAATTTTGAAATTTTAATTTCAGACTATTGATTTGCTACTTACAGTTTGAAAATACTTGCTAACTCGAAATTTGACAAGTCCATCGTCGTTCTTACAGACATTAGGCATACACTGGCAGGGCGCAGGTCTAAAAATCTCCAAGTACTAAATATACTTGCTTCAATTCCCAGTGAAACTACTTTAAAAATTCCTTTTAAAAATGGATATGGAAAGCACGTTCCCCCATGGATTATAGTTACCCGGCGGTTACGCTACTATCCCAGTAGAATCGCTCGCAATCTGTAGATTTCTCATCTCTTAAATTTCGCCATGGTTGTCGCCATAGATCGCAGTTCACCCGGCGGTTACGCTACTATCCCAGTAGAATCGCTTGTGACTGTACGCATCTCGCCCCTCAAATTTCGCTTAGCATCTAGATTGCAGTTTACCCGGCGGTTGCACTACATCCCAGTAGAATCGCTTGTAAATGTGGGCATCTCGCCCCTCAAATTACGCTAATCAATCAATATGATCCCATTGACATGATCCATCCCGAGGGATTCCGATTCAAATAGTCATTCCGACTAATGGAAATTCTACGTAGCTACGAATTTCAAATGGACACTCTTCACGAGTTCCAATACCTTCTCAAATAATAAATGGAAGGTACTTTTCCATATCCTCAGTTTAGAAAACATAATGTCATATATATGTAGTACTACATTTCACATTTCGTACATATCATATCTATGTAAACTTACATAAGATTTCCATAACAATTACATTCCAAACTAGCGGTTTTCAATTTTACCGCATTCATATATATAAGTTCTGAAAACCTACATATTCTATATCCATAAAAAATAGAGGATTTTAAAATTTTTCTCTAAGTCGATTTGGAAATTTAAGGTTATCTCAAACCCAATTCATATTTAAAATTCCATTTATTATCGACTTCACATTCGATTTGAATCACATGTTACTTTGTCAATTCTCAACACAGAATTGATGTCTATCAATATATAACCTCTGAGCTCGTACGTCTCAGAGAAGGGTGTTAAGCTAAGAGAATAAATTCTCCGCCACCAACAGATATATATTTAATAGAGATCAATTGCTATGTCATCAATTCACAATGTTAGACATACAATCCAAACCATCATCTGAAATTCAAAACTCAACTTATAATGTCTTTGGTGTCGAAGTTAAACTCAATTTTAACTCAACGATTCAATCTTTTTGAAAAATTTCAAATTGAACAAATTGTTCAAATTCTCATTTAACTTTTCAACTTCGACTTTGAAAATGAATTTCAAATCATTTATCCCTTACGGAATATACTCACAACATTTCATATTTGGAAAAATATTTCCATACTTATTTAAAAATAAGTAATTCACAAATCTAATTTATTTTCAACATTTGAAAATATTCGATATACTTAAATCATAATTAAGTATATATTTCATCTTTAAGGAAATCATTCTCTTTCACACATTTATTTGAGTTAAAACGAATGTTACGTAAAACATCGTTACGACAACTCAAAATCACTAGTATAGGGATTCGAAATTTAGATAGATGTATAAACCCCAATACTATACAAAACATTTCCTTTCAGAAATCATTTACTATAACAATAGTGTTATAGTCCACCATTTCCTTATTCCTCGAAAACGTCTATTTCAACAATGAATGTTGAAATCTATGGTTTCGATATTTAATGCCTTTTAAAACATCTTTTAAAACAATTAACTTCGTTTTAAAATATCACTTTCCCAAAAACATGTCCATTCAATAATATATTCACGGTCCAAAATTGTGAATATACTTCTTTTAACGAGCTATAAGAATTTACTTATCAAAATAAGTCAGTTTTCCGGATTTATAAACAACATTTATAAATTCTATTCTTATTTATAAAGACTTCAATTTATAAAAATTTCTTTATTAACCATTCCTTTTATAACTCAGTTTTATATCAAAAATTTAATTTATAAGTAAATTACTTATAATTCTTTTATTTTACAACATCGATTCATTTTATAACTTCACAATTTAATTCCCCACTTATGAAATCCATTTATATTTCACTTTCAGCGCTTATACAAACTCATTTTATAATTCCAATATAATATCAACCCTTTCCAATCTTCTATATAAACCGTTTATAACAATTCAAAAATTCCAATTTAAACTATTATATAAATTTATCAATTTTCTATTTCCAAAATAATCAACTAGTTCTTTAGTAAATCATTCATTGAATTGATTTTCAATTAAATCACATTTGATTCATTCACATTGGATTTCACTAACATTCATTCATATTCAATTAGTTCACTTTCACTAATTTATATTCAAGTTAGTTTGCTTTCAATTCAAATCAAATTTGATTCTATTTTGATTTACCTATCTTTCAATTTGAATTCAATTTACATAGCTTTCAAATTTCCATTAATTCAATTTCATTAATACTTAATGAATTTCCATACAATCAACTCTTAACAACATTTCTATTTTATGTTTTATTCACTAATTCACTTTTACAATTAAAGTTGAATTTCCTTTCTATAACTCAAATTCATATTCATTACCTCACTTTATTAATTCATTTTGATATCAAATTTCAACCTCATTCAACATTACTTAAGCTATGTTTCATTTTATCTTCACTTGCATTTATTTTCACTATACAGCTTAAGTTCGTTTGAAATTCTATTTTATTTAACTTAACTTAGATTTCATTTCTAAAATCATTTTATTTAACTTTTACTAAAGTCAAATTCATATCTCTATTCAAAATTCAGATTTTGTTTTACTTACAAAACTGTTTAACCATTTTAACAACTAGTTTTATTTAAATTTTCTCATTTTATAAGTTATACAACTTATTAATTTAAACTTCCCAATTCATATTATATAATCACTTATCTTTTAAGTTTAAATTTCCATCTCAATAATTTATCAAATCAAGTTCAATTTATTTAACTTTCTTTAGTTAAATTTTAAATCCATATATTTATTAATACTAATTCAATTCAATTTAACTTTTCTTAAGTTAAAAATCTTTATTTCAAAAACAATTTTATACTTCTTTAGATTTGAAAAACATTTTCTTCAAAGTGTTTCTAGTAACTATTCATATTAAACATCATAAACTAAGCTTTGTGTAAACCAAAGCTCTGATACCACTCTGTAACGATACAAAGACAGCGGTAACAACCGGTAGGCTTTTCAACCATCCCAGCCCCACCGTGGCTTACACTGATACCCCAAACTTGCTTTTACGGCCAGCCTCTCGACTGTCACGGCCTTCGCCTAACCAACCCATCCCTCTCAGGGACATGTAGGGGTAAGAGTCTCCCGTTCGCCACCAAACTGCGAAGCGAGAATCCCCTATCATGCTGTAATATAGTAAGACTGGTGTGGCTGCAGTACACGCTCGTGTGTACTGCCTTGCCAACTCGTGTGCACCAACCAAAAGCACAACTAACAAATCAAAAACAAGGTCCATCGTAATGCTACTGGTCTGAAACTTCAAGGCCAGCAAAACTCAAACCCGAGGCAACAATGACCAAGAGCTCACAACTGCTCAAAAATATGGCAACGCAGCAGCGACACAGCAAAGTATATCTACATATTAATTATGCAAACATATGTTGCAGTGAAATAACAAAGAGCTCAAGTCAACATATATAAAAATGAATAGCATTAAGGCACAAATTCCAGTGAAGTTCAAAATGAAAATCAAGACATCACGTATGCGAGCTTCACACTGCAACTAAACTTTTGAATGGAGGCAGTGCAACAGCACCAAATAAAGAAGATGGTCAACACTTATGAACACAGAACAGTTCAAAATACCAAACCAAGCTTCAGACAATATAAATGCAGACCAAAAATTGAATGAAACAGGTCAAACAGATATGCAGTGACAAAATGGATGCAAAGCTCTATAAATCAGAACAAAACACTCCAGTATGAATGTAAACTATATAATAATGAATAATGCAAAGGCAGACTAAGTGAATCAACTACCAAGTATATATGAAATGGAATGAATCAAGACAGCAACCTCAACAAACAACTACAAATTTAGTTCAAGTGATCAAAGATTGGACAACAACAAATGCAACAGGAACCATCAAAGCCACGACAGGCATTCAGTAGCACACAAAAAAAACAAGTGAAGCTACCCAACATGATTGTCAATGAAACTGGAACCAATCTCAAGTACAACTACTATAGTGACAAAACAGTTTCACAAATGAAGAAACCCGAGAAATGCAGAGTGATATATGCTACATGAACATGCGAACTATACAATACTGAAGTGGTGCAATATATACGAACCAACATGAAACAAATTCAAACAGTGCAACTCGAATGAATGCAGACTACCTGTAGCTAATGTGAACTACAACAGAGCTCACTACAAAGATGGGTGCAACAGTATGGAAGTAGTGTGACAACCAGTCACATATACACACACATGAATGTATATATATATATATATATATATATATATATATATATAAAGCAATGCCACACTAACAACAAAAAAATGCAGGGTAATTCAAAGATTCTCAACCAAAAACTAGGACCAAGCTCACTTACAAATTTTGCACTGTAAAATAACACAAACTTGGTACAATTCCGACCATATATGTACACACACATACCTATGTATGTATGTACATATATGCAGATTTGGATAACAGGTGACCAAGCAAAATACATAGTGTAGAGACTGAAGTGATAAACAACATAACCCAAAAACCAAGTCAATCACTTCAAGAGAAAAAAAATGCAATTCGAACATACATATATACATATCACATGATGTATATACATACATGACTGCTTACATATGTATGAGGACTAAAATGCAACTGTATGCAATCAGCCTCAAAACATGAATGTACAACTTGTAAACCCATAAATATAGTACTGTAACTGGACAGTACAAGGTTCCAAAACATCTGACTTGAATGCAAAGTAATGCAAGTACGAGAATGTCTGTATGCATATCTATGAATACGCGGACGTATTTATATCAAGATAGACCATCACCGGCAAGAATAAGGCACAGTGCCAAAACAAAAAGGCAAAGGCCCGAAACATTTAAATGGTCAGAAACACTATCAAAGAAATGGTACCAACTGACTATAATACAAAGTCATGAAATTGCATTCACTAAATCAAGTGACAAAGCAAAATTAACAACATCGAACGAATTCGAACAAGTCAAGAAACCCAAAAAAACGAACAAGTTTATAGTTTCACAAAATCGAAGTCAACCCCGAAATCACCAGAAATTCACCAAACCAAACAGTGAAAACCCAAAGTCATAAAAAAATATACGAATTCGAACAATGTCCAAGTAAACAAAATTTGAACAAATCAGAAATCGTTTGAAAGTTGAATTAGATGTGAGAATTTACTCACCTTTTCTCGAAGCAAGGATGAGCAGAGCGAAGAAGACGAAATCGACAATCGATCGGCAAGCAAAAATCCTCCAGATCGAAGCAATCGTCGCCGGCGCCTTTGAATTTAACGAGCTCTAACTATTTGGAGTCGAGCGAACGAAAATAACGAGCCGCCATTTTTATTTCTTCTTCGTTCGATTAAGGTTTAGGGTTATTCGAATGAGAAAATGAAAGAGAGGGGGTCGTGTTTTAACAGAGATAAGGGGGAAAAAGATCGTGGGGTTTGTAGAATAGATCGTGTCTAGGGCATGGGTTTAGGGTATGGCTGAGGTATGTTATAAGGTATGGTAATCTTTTTTTTATTTTTATTTTGTTTTTATTATTTAATAAATTATGTTATTTGTTTTATAGATAAAATTTACTCCTTTTTGAACAACATCTTCCATATTACATTCATTTACATATATCATATCAAATTTTTAAATTAAAATACATTCCTCATATTTTAAACTTGACCAATTCGAACAATTTCACAAATTTAAATCAAAATTTAATTCAATTATAAATTTAAAATAGTTTAAAAATTCGGGATTGTTACAAATTATACAATCAAGGAGCACATATCTCAAATGTATAATAACAAAAACTACTAATCTAAAGTAGTTAGCCAAAAGAATCAGATGATAATCCCTGCTAAGAAGTCAAGCAGGAGCACCTGAAATACCTCGGTCTGACCCGAGTATTATTTAAGAAGAAAATAATAAACGGATCAGTCTAGCAATAAATATCAGATAAAATGATATAGGATAAGAGATATGACCAAAAACGTATGATAACATAAATGTCATACTATGTCAAGTATACATCAAATAACAACAAAAAATCATACAATATCTCAAATCAACTCAAAGCACCAAAAAGGATCACATTCTTTAAATAATTCACCAAAACACAAATATTGACAAAAACATATCAATGCCAATCCATGAAAGTTGGTGAAACACAAATTCTAGAAATCACAACGAGAAATCCAGAAATCACAAAAAAGGGGGAAGACCTATCACAAACGGGAGCATGAAAACTCACCAACATGTGTATCACAAACGGAACGTTATTCCATGGGTTGCTAACCCAATAAATGAACCGAACATCGACGCACCCTAAAAGATACGACTAATGCCCAGATTCGGTCGTGGTGCATTCCCCACGCGGATAAATGAGCCGAACATCGACGCACCCTAAAAGATAAGACTCATGCACAGAGTCATTGAGTCGATTGCTCCACAAACAGTCCGAAGACCACGGGTCGCTACCCCGCCAAATTTGAGCCCAAGCTCCCCAAAAGGGTTTTAATCCCCATACCAATAAAGAGATATCACTCAATCGCTAGTCTAAATCACAAAACGATCATCAATGATCGACAAGTGTAAATTACACTAAGCTAGTAAATATAAGAGTTTAGCTTCATGTCCCATAACCACTAGCTTAACTCAAATATTTACGAACAGATTATAGACTTCCACTCGAAAATTATCACAAGAGTTCAATCGAACAAGTCCAAGGATTAACCGATGAAGTAAACGCAAGCGTTTCATACCACTTGTTTTGCTAAGCCGTTTAATTAGATTTTCTCATACGAATGAGGTAAAGGTTTGTATATACTAATAGATTAGGAAACGGTTTTATAAAAGAGCTTTGTATTAAAAATAGAATTGAAATCATCTTTGTAAAAGAGTTTGAATATTACTACTAGTATAAAAACCTTTGTATTTTAAAGTGACAAATCACAGAAATGATTGTAGAAACAATCAATTTGTTGGAACCTCCATTCTATGGTTTCAATGACAACAACTATACATTATTATATATATACATATATATTAACATATGTAGGTATTCAAGATATTCATCACGTCAAAGAGCTATGATTTGAAGATTACAAGGAGATTATTCTGTAAACAAATGTGTAAGTAGTATATAGAATTATTGTACAATCTCCAATGAAGTGACACGCACAACATATTATAAATTCTGGAAATAACACAACCCAGATGTCTGCCTTATATACTTAGACGCCTGCAGTAAGTTATAGGAAATTCTCTGAAACAAACTCCAGACGTTTGAGCTTTCCTGCAGACGTCTGGTGACGAACATTTTTTTTATAAACGGCTATATTCTGAAAGGGTGCGAAACTTTAAGCGCAAACTCTTCCAATTCGCGATCGGACGAGCAATGGACTTAAGGGGCTTTTGCCAATCGATAACCCAGCACTATAGGCTCTCCGATTCACCACCAAAAGCATGATCAAACATCAAAGCTAAGATTTTTAGATTTTTAGACTTCAAAACACCAAAAATTGAAATGTTCACCAAATCAATCCAAACCAAAATAAAATGAACAAGTAAAGATGTTAGGAATCCATACCTAACAATCAAAGATAGTTATAGACAAAGATGTGAGATAAAAATCTCACCTTTAAACCCAAAAACAATGAATGAGAAGCTTAATCACAAAGGAAAGATCAACACTCTTCACTTCAACCCAAGTAGCTTGAATCTAAGCTCAAAAGAAGAACATTCCCTAAGTTAGGTTTAGGAAATTCTGAAATTGAAGAGAGAGTGAGTTGGAGAAGATGAAGAGGGAGCCTACCTAAGCTTCTCTTTGAATTTGGAGCAAGAACTAGAGTTTGCAAATGAATCTAGGGTTTAGGATTTTCTAATCTCTCTTCTCTTCCCCCATTTTTCTAAAGCTTGAAGTGTTAGGAAATATTAGAATGAATGAAGAGGAGAGGTGGTGGAGTAAGTATATAAGGTGAGTTGGGTTAGTGGGCTGAACCCAAACCCAAGCCCAAAGCCCTAAGTGAAAAATAGCAAAATTCACTCAACTCCAAACATATCGAAGCTTATACTCAAAAAAGTCGCAAACGCCATTTTAGACTTAATGGAAGTAGTCTCGAGTCCCAATTCGACTGTTTTCAAAAGGTAACTTTTTGGACTTCAATTCGATTAACGATTCTATATTTAAATATACAAATCGTAAAATACGCGGGTTGTTACAACAGATCTCTAAACACTTGGACAGAGCAAACCGACACAGTATTGCTTTTGAAATTGGTAAATGAAATAATTTTACCTAGGATTATATTTAATATATAAAAGAATAATTTTCATACATTGATATAGTTATTTTTGATGTTTTTGTTTGTTAAGAAATGATAATATTCGATTATTATCATTTATGGTTTGATTAGTTGGGCTCGACCAGTTTATAAGCAGTTTTATATTTTCACTACATAGGTTGGGTAGACAGTAACTTGTAGGAAAATGGAAATGAACACCTTGTGAATATAGTTTCACAATTTGATGATAAGGCGCTTGGTGATAAAGTTGAGATAAAATTTAATTTTTGGTAAAAGTTGTTTATTATAGTCTTAATCAAAAGTAAGACATTAGAAGGATTAACACTTGCATAACAGTTTTATATAAGAAAGTGACTTATATAAATATGGTTTATAAGTATTATAAATATGAAAAGGATTTAAACTGAGAATTTGAGAACATAAATCCCGTTGTTTTTGAAATTGTTTTTCAAAGTTTGTGAAGAGAAAATACTATTAGTATTCTTTTAAAGTAAATATTTGGAAAATTGGTTTATGAAATTGATATCGTGGTGCATAGTAATATTTATGAAGTATTTGATAATGTTTTGGAAATAATTTTGGTTAAGTCCGAAAGCCATGATTTGGATGTACCGAACTCACGTCTTTCACTGAAAAATAATTATGGTGATGAATGCAGCATCATCGGCGTTTATTATCGAGTTTCAAAGTGGGGATGCTACTATAGTAGCTATGCTATAAAGTTGTTTTGGTAAAATAGATTTTGATTTAAATCACAGAAGTATTGTTTGATACAAAGGATGTATATATTATTATTTCAAATGATTGAAATGGAAACCCGGTGTTTTGATCTTAAGTTTTCTGCTAAGATATTTTAAGGATGCATATTCCTGTGCATTGGGGTAAGTTTGGTTGTGCATTTTGTTTGACATGTTGATCAGTAATTTTTAGTTGTTGAAATGAAATGGAATTTTCGACGGTTTTGGACAGTCGAAACTTCAAATTTTGTATAAGAACTTGAAGCTAAGTGTTGTAAAAATATAAAAGTTGAGTTTTTATAACTCTTAAATGGAAGGATAATAGAATTGAACAGCAACCCGTCTAGTTTCTTCACGAACACCATGGTCGCTCCTTAAGGCAAATTACTTGGTTTGATAAAACTCTTTCCTTCTAAGTCCACTAGCTCCACCTTTAACTCCTTCATCTCGGTAGGTGTCATCCTACTAGGTGTTCTACTTATGGGTTTCACTCTTGGTATAAGATCTATTCGAAACTCGATAGCTCGTTTAGGTGGTAGTCCTATAATCGGCTTAAAGACATCCGCAAATTCTCTCAAAATTAAAACCCGATTCTATTCGACTTCCACTTTTGTAACCCCCAATAAAGCACAAATTCCTGGACTCAAATTCTCAACTGTATATACTATTTGGTCACTACTAGTAGGATGTCTCAATGATATTTTCCTATCGTGGCAAAATATCCTAGCATCATATCTGCTCAACCAATCTATACCCAAAATAATCCAAAAATCTATGAAATCAAATACATACAAATATAGGAAAATTTTTAACCTAGCAACTCAAACTCTAGATGGTCACATTTCAGCCCCAGAGTTGCGTACCCTCCTATTGGATAAGCTATTTTTAAGGAAGTAACAAGGTATGATGGTTCTAAACATAACTTATCTACCAAACAACGATATATAAATGAATGCGATGCACGAGTATCAAATAGTACCCTAACTGGTATGTTATGAACCAAAAGCGTACCTTCTATCATAAACTTTCCTTTCTTAGTTGCTATTGGTCTTGATGAGAATAGCTCCAAAGCAAACACCTTTCCTTTATTAGCCTTGGCCGCTTCTGGAAATTTGTTCTTATAATGCCCCCACCTAGTTGCAATTAAAGCACTTCATATTCTACTTCCCCACAACCACCTTGCCATCACTAGATCGATACTCATTAGCATAGTGTTCCTTCTTGCCACACTTCTAACAAACTATATCTGCTTTCCCCTTCTTGGCAGTTCCTCCTTTCTAAGCTCCCTTATTCTTAAAGAACTTCCTCTTGTTATTTTGAGAATTCTGGTCTTCCACCATCTTCTCCTTCCCAAAGGTAGAAAGCATTTCTTCATTCCTGATAGCACCATCTCCACCACTACACTCGATGGATCTTTAAGATGTGGCATAGTCGCCCTAGCAATCTTCGGCTTCAACCCCTGGGTAAACTTCTCATTCCTCTTGATAACCGTGTTAATAATGACAAATTTATACCTGGACAACTCATCAAATTTATCAGAGTACTCCAACACTGACATTGACCCCTGCTCCAACTCCATAAACTTCGTAAGCAAGGCTGACTAGGATACCTAAGACAAAAATATTTCCTCGAATCTCCTTCGAAAATCTGCTTTAAGTCAATTCCTCATCCGGCACCCCTATGGTCACCCCGTTGCACCAGAACAAAGTAGCTCCTTGCAACTGTCTTGAAGCCAATCTCCTTTTCTGCTCATCATTCCGACCCAAATTAGCAAAAATCTTTTCACAGTGTAACAGTCGGTTTTTCACTTCTATTACATCCTCAGTCCCCAGAAAAGGCTTCCCACCCAGACTAGTGTAATCTCGAATCGCTTAGCATAGTTATTCCCAACCGGCACTATGGGATTGACTCCTCCCGCATTAGCAACAGATCCTCCAGCTACCCCTACAGCTGCTCTAGCTTGCATCGGATTGATGAAGAACTGATACATATTCCCTATATCCACTAGTGGGATTCCGGCACCTACATTGGCATTATTATTTTGATTAGCATTTGCCTAATGACCCTAGTTTCTCCTTGTGTTGGATCGAGCATTTCAATTGGTTGTGGTGCTTTCTCCTCTTAGATTCATTCTTTCATTCCTGCCTCCATATTTTTCTTTCTCGTAAAACTGCATATGAGTCTAAGTAAGATACATAAGAATGGACTAAGAGAGAAGGGAGAATATATACTTATATATAGCAAATACAAGTACATTACTATAGCTTTAACCCATACCCCGATCATATTCCCTGATTCATTCGGATTATGTTTACAAAAATTATTTAGGTATAAAATTCTTTTAATCATAAACCTATGCTCTGATACCAACTTGTAACATCCCACATTCTGAGGCCCAAAACTAACTGCTACGGATGCTACAGTCATCCATAGTTATTAATTCTTGGTGACAAAATGCGGCTATGTTAATCATATCAATAATCAGAAGCACATGAATATGAAAAAAAATTCAAACATAGTTTAATAACAAATTTTCACATTTCATTTCACAAATGGTAATTCATATTCATTACATAATTCCATTCATAGTCACATGTTCAGAGAAATTATAATTATTACAAAATACTTAAAAAGAAACATATGAAGATGCCCCCTTAGTTGATCAGAGTCAAATACATGGAAATTATACAACTTTGCAAATACATCCAAATAGACAAAACTACACCGCATAGCAAAAATAGATAAAGCTCCTAATAGTTGGATTGCCTCATGCATGTCTCTGGAAGCTTATTCGTTTAACTAGAACTTGGAAGCCTTTACTTCTGACCTACTCAAATGAGTACTCGGAGTTTAAAGGGAAAACAAAAACTTCGGGTCAGACAACAGTCTAGAGTGAATAATAACCTACCATCTTAAACCAAATAGATATTTAGTAAGACCACGCTGTAGAGCAGAATGGTTTTTCCCCTCACTAGTATCTTATTAAATATAACAACAATATACTGTGCTCTAGCAACCACAATAGTTAGAACATCAAAAATAGCATTTATAATCATGCAACACATATTAGATTATCCATCCCAATTCATTAGATTATCCATCTTAATTTCAAATGACTACCCATCATAATTTAAACCGACTATCCGCTTTATTTTAATCTTACTACCAATCTTATAATTATGTGGATTACCCATCTCACATTTAAACATATTCAAAATTATGTGGACTATCCATCTCATGTATATTTATCACTTGGATTACCCATCCCTACCATATTGACTACCCATCAAATATGTTTAATCATTAAAAAATTTATGGACTATCCGTCACATATATATTCCATTTAACTTCAAATGATGTGGATTATCCATCACTCATCCCATAGCTTTCCTAAGATAACTAAGAGCCCTTCATTATTCATATAGAGACTATCCATCTCCAGCATGATGTAGAGAATCCATCTCACATCCCATAGTTTTCTTAGGATGACTATGAACCATTCACTTGGCTTTTTAAGTCATGTTACCCACATGCCTCTATTTAACCCATGTTATCCACATGTTTCGCTTTAATCCATGCTACCCACATGCCTAACCTATATCTATTGGTGTCCCAGTTTAGGTTATCTCCCCCTAACGATTATAACATTTCAAAATGAAATACATTGGTATCCCTACATGATCTATATCGAACCCAATGCAAAAGTACTTTTGTATCCGCAAGGTTTAAGTCAAAAAACATATAGTACATGTCTTACCACCATTCATGGTTTTAATTTAGAACAAGGTCAAAATTCATAATTTAAAATGGCATTGGTATCCCTAATGACGTCATCGAAATAGAAAGCATAGGCACTTTGCCTTTAATAAAAACATACGCACATGGCTTTAAATGACGTCGACCTCTATCCAAGATGGAAGTCATAACTTAAGTATAAAAGATCACGTCCAGATTGGTGATGTCGATGTTAATGAAAACAATTAGCTATCCGCCAAAACATAGGGTCTTCGACCCTCTTGAACATATGTTACTTCGTTTCTTTTAAAACATTTTTGATTCTCTTTGAAGTGGGTCTCTTCGACACTAAAGAAAGAATTGCGGCATCATTGCCAAATAATATAAGGTCATCGACTTCATTGAATAATGGTGATAAGGACCTAATTGCCCTTTATAAAAATGGTTTAGTAAACACTCTTCGGCTATTATGCTGCTTAATATAGTCCAAGACATAAAATGCGGCGTCACTGTCGTGGTCTTGAAAACATTCATATTGATAGGTGCGGCATTATTAAAACCAGCGGTGAAAACAAGCGAAGAGATGTCTTTGGCATAGATGAATCACAAAGACGCAATGCCACAAATTTTAGTTGCCGCTATCGTCTACCTCGATGTGGTTGAAAGCATTCCATAACTATTAAGTAGCTATCCTATGCTTCCCTCCTTGCCGATGTCGACACTTATAAAGAGCTTTAGGCACGGCAACAATATAGATGCTTGGAGAGCCTAGGCGGCATGGCATCAATGTAGTTACCCAAAAGCTGATTTCTTACCAACAAAGTAAATACTTTTTTAAAATCCAATTTCTTGTCCAATTTCTATTGGACAAACAATATTTTTACAAATCTTTTTCAAAAATTTGCCGCTGCCCTATATTTTCAAGTTCCAAAATATAACTAAAATAATTAATTAATACCCTTATTTAATTAACCTTTTGTATGCTTATCTAGGATGATAAATTCATAATAAACCGAAATCATTTGAGAAAAAAATCCCAAAAATTCACATAAATTAGAGAATATCCTTCTCTTTACTATATAAAAATTTCAGGGCCAAAAATCATATTTAATTATTTTAAATAATTAAAACCCAAAATTAAGCTATTTCCTTCTTAAGAAATTCATAAAATATATATTAATATTTGGAAAGTTATGAAATTGAAAACCCATCTCAAAATTTTCATTTTAAACCTCATGTTAGAATTTCAAATCATTTGAAGAATAAAAACTTAGGTTTTTACTCCAAAATCAGTCAAAACTATTTCATAAAATATCATTAACCATTATTCTATCCAGATAATGATTATATATCTTAACCAATCAAACAAATATGGTTCGGGTATTACCAATAGCTGAATCTAACAAAGATTAAAAGAGATGGTTAGTTGTATTATTTTCCTTAAACTTAGTGATTAGAGTTGAAATTTTATTCTTGCTTTAGTTTTCCTACTTTTCTCTTGAATCTTCCTTAGATTTCGTGATCTCCCTAGGTTGGTTAATGTCCGGCCTCTACTCTTCCTCTTTGATTGTTTTTGTTAGTGGAAAATGAAAATAGAATGAGGGGAAGAGGGTTTAAGGCAAAGGAAAAGTTTGTTTCCTATATTGCCCCTCTCATATATTCTTTTATATGTTTAACTTTTAAAACAATCTTATTTAGTTCATTTATAATGGCTCGACCTTATTAAGTTATCAATCTCATTCTCCTAAGATATTTACATTATTCTATTTAATTTAATATATCTAATAAAATGTAATGAATAATGTTAAACAAAAATTAAGGGTGTTACAGTACTTGTCACATTCCCGATATTTCGACTTACTCTATCTGTAACGACCCAGAATTTTAGATAATTAAAATTCGAATATTTAATTGATTTTTAAATATTAATAAGTGGAATTTATAAGTCGAATGATTTATTTTTCGAATATTGGATTTAATTTGATAATTTAATCGATAAATTAAATAGTGAAATTCCAGAAATAATTGAAGTATGGGTTTAATGTGCTGGAAATGATTTGTAAAATTTTGTTTAATCATACTGAAGTTATAGAAAGGTTATAGAACTTTTAAAATTGAAATTGAAGTTAATCTGTGAAAATTGAATATTTTAATATTTAATTATCGACTGTAAAAATAGCCAATTTTCGAACAGTCTCAGAATTGAACGAGACTAGTTCCATTGGATCCGTAATAGTTAGTTATTATCGGATTTCAATTTTCGTATCCATCAGAGTTGTCGTTTGACCGTGGCAACTCGAAACGCATCAATATCGTTTTAATTTTAAATCGTCGAGTTAAAAATAGTCATTTTTCGAACGGTCTCGGATTTCGACGAAACCAGTTTCATCGGATCCGTAATGGGATATTATTGTAAGATTTCAAATTTCGTAATTTTTGGATTTACCGTTTGTCCGGTACGAATTAAAACGCCTCGAAATCGATTTAAATCGGTTTAATTTAAATTGATCGTTTATTGTCATATCTCACACATACGATCGAATTAGCTTTCGAAACCTGTTCCATTGTGTCCAGAACGCTGAAAAACCCTAGGGTAGCCTGTCGGAACGTGAGAATTGGAAGTTGTTTGCATTAACTGTTGATTTGAGAAATAATATTAATTAAATAATATTAAAAACAATTGTATATTAACGTTTTATCTCAAACCCTAGCTCACACGTTCAGGCCGCCACTTTCAAACGTTAATGGCCGGTATTTGATTTCTCTCCTCCTCAAAGATCTTCCAATCCACGCATTGTTTTCGAAAATCATCAACTAAAGAAACGAAGGGGATGGTGAGCTCGTCACATCTGACGGTTGAAGTTGGATGTTGTTGATCGTGGTGGCCAGAAAAGGGGAGGAGGCGTTGGCTGTTCGTGCGTGGTTTCGTGGTGCTAGAGGCGACCGGACGTCGCGTGATTTCAGGCGAAGGTGCGGCAGGGAAGGACGCTTCGTTTGGCGGTGTTGGATCGAACTCCGGTTCGTCGTTGGTGGTTGCGAAATTCAAGTGGGAAGAGGCGGCATGGGTTCTCGTTCGTGAATTCGAACCTGGGTAGTTAACGCGCGTGGGAGAAGATGAAGCTGGCAGCCGAGATTTTCACAAATCAAAAACGAACGGCCACGATTTTGTTGGGTATAAAATATAAAAGAAATTGTAAATTAAATTATATATAAATTCGTTAAACTTTGTAACACTGTATCTCTTTCATACGAGATCGGAAAAATGCGAAACCAGTTGCGTTGTCTTCGTTTCGTCGAGCACTTCGCTGTGCAACTGAATTGGAGCCAATTGGAGCTAGTGTAAATTTTGGATGAAATCAAACGTCTGTTTATTTTATTCGAAAATAAACGCTGAAAATGGAATTGAAATCGAGGTGAGATCTTCTCACTCAAATTTGAATGTGGAATTATTTACAGTTATTGATTGATGATTGACTGTTTGGATGTGATATTAGATATAGTAGGATATATATCCATATATAGCAATATATACATATTGGCATATGTATATATTGGATTGATTGATTTCCCGCCTCGTATAGCGGATGAGACCCTATTGCGCCGTTAGTAAGCGGATTTTATAAAACCTATATACCGCAATAATTCCGTACTGGAGCGGAATTGGTATTGTGCTAACATCTGTGGATGCAGGGAAACAGGTTGGAGGGATCCGACTGGATTCCTCACAGTATTGATTATTTACAGATATTTTGATATATTCTGTTATCATATGATGATATATGATATTTGACTGTTGTGATGGACTGATTGGTGTTGTTGCATCATCGGATTCAGTTTTGAACTTTAAAAATGACGACTTTTAATTTAAAAGGATTTTTAAAGGGATTTTTGAGAATATACGTTTTATGGAATTTTTGAATCGATTTATAAACGTAAAATTTTGAAGTTATAAAAAGTTATAATTTTTAGTGAAATATAACCGAAGTGTTGTGTTTTGAAACAAAAGTTGATTTATTTATAAAATGGTTTAAGTTGGGATTTTTGAATAACTATAAACGATTTGTATAGAAAGATTTATAAAATTGATATTTTATAAATCAAAATATTGGACTTATAAAACGAATTTTTATAAGTGTTAAAAATGAAATATTATGGAATCCGTAAGTGAATGAAATTTATAGATTTATAAATTGTGAAGTTGTAAAATGGATGAAACTGTAGAATAAAAGATTTATAAGAGATTAACTTATAAATTTGATTTTTACCTTTAGATGGAATATTTATCGAATTATTAAAAAAAAGATTTGTAAGTTGAAGTTGTTATTAAAAACAGAAATAGAATTTATAAACGTTGTTTTATAAATTCGAGATCAACTGGATTTGATAAATTAAAATGTTGAAGGAGATATATTCGCGATTTTGGATAGCGAATTATTATTGAAATAAAATGTGTAGAAAATAGTGAAATGTAATTAGTAAAGTGTATTCACGATTTTGGACAGTGAATATATTGTTAAGTAAAATGGATAGTTTTGGAAAAGCGATATTGTAAAATGAAGTTAATTGTTTTAAACGATGGTTTAAAATGTATTGAATATCGAAATCATAGATTTCAACATTTATTGTTGAAATAGACGTTTTCGAGAAATAAGGAAATGATGGACTATAACACTGTTGTTATAGTAAATGATTTCCGAAAGGAAATGTTTTTTTTTGTAGTATTGGGATTTATATATCTATCTAAATTCGAAACCCTATACTAGTGATTTTGAGTCGTCGTAACGATGTTTTACGCAACATTCGTTTTGACTCAAATAAATGTGTTTAAAGAGAATGATTTCCTTAAAGAATGAATATATACTTAATTTGATTTAAGTATATCGAATATTTTCAAATGTTGAAAATAAATGATTTGTGAAATACTTATTTTTAAATAAGTATGGAATTGCTTTTCCAATATGAAATGAACTGTTTTGAGATTTTATCTTTTAAAGATAAAATCGAAATGTGGAAATTGATTTGAAATTGTTTTCAAATGGTTAAGTGTGGAAATTTTATATCTAGTAAAAGATATTTTGGAAGATAAAATAATTTGGGGAAATTATTTGGAATCTGATGATGTTGCGCATCTTTATTGATAGTTAAATAACCGACTATCAATAATTACCTTTAGATAGGTATTTGTTGTGAATTGGATGAAATTGAATGCCACACTTATTTTTGAATAAGCGCTCACTATTCGGGTTAACCGGGAAAGGACCATGGGGTCGTATAACCCATTCCGAATATGTGATACGTCGTTATGAATTGCATTCGAAGACCGGTGTTGAAGACCGGATATTTTTGAAAACGGAAGGATTACCGTCGAGTTACTCTACATCGGCTGATCTCCGGTTTAGAGGTTTTATCATCCTTAGTGACGGGAAGTCCCGACGTGATTGAAAATTATCCGGATGTGCAAGGGCTTCGTGAGAAGTGCCTTCGGTTCTGTTCGATCCCGGAATAGACTTGTATGGATTGTGTGTCTGATGTTACAATTTGAGATATAAAGCTGATTTCTTTCAAATACATATCTGTTGGTGGCGGAGAATTTATTCTCTTAGCTTAACACCCTTCTCTGAGACATACGAGCTCAGAGGTTATGTAGTTGAAATTTATCAGCGATATATCCCAATTTGGTAACGTGGCATACTGAGTGTTGCTGTAAAATGATCAGTGTTTGATCATTTGTGATATGATCATTTGTTTGATCTTATATCTTTGTGATCATAGGTTGATCATTTTGTTGGACCCGAAGCAGGGCTTTTTGAGAAAGCGTAGCTTTGTGGACGAGACTTCGTCGAGCCTCACACCCCGGAAATGGTCGAAACAGGAATGTTGCGGCAAGGTTATGAGGGTCGCGCCCTTTAGGGTATGTCATTTCCTTCTGGAAAGGGGTGGTATCATGGTATGGAGCCCAGATACTTACTCATGTGGATACACTTTCTTTATGATGTGTGATGTTGGATATCGAGCGCTCGGATAAAGGTCCCAAAGGACCGGGTGATGACATATTCGTGAGTTACCTGTTACAGGGGTAACCCGGCCTTGTTTGGCAGAGAGCAGTTTGTCTCTCGGGACGTCCAGCCAGAGGCGATCCCAATCGGCAGGAGGAAAGGAAGTTCCTTAGCCTGACCATTTGTTGGAAAATCCAAAGAAACAATACGAACCTGGTATGGTTTTGGTTGTATTACCTGCTATGGAATGTGGCGGTAACCTTCTATTGAACATAGTAGCTATAGTAGGCATACGATACTGGTCGTATGTTGGCTAAGATTAATATTATACTTTCGAAATGTTTTCTACACTATGCACTAATAATAATATCAAAAAGATTTGATTTTGCGTAGTAAGCATCTTTGACTATCATAAGAAGAAATCTCCTCCAATTCTGCGTTTGCATTGTGTGTGTGGCGGGAGGTCTTATGGTAGTTTCATTTTCCAAAAGCATTGCGAATTTGTTTTATTTTCTTTGTGAAAAATAACTGTTTTACGATCTCACACCAGTCACCATGACTGACTCGGAGTTTATTGTTCCCTTCTAAACTCTGGGTGCCCACAAATTTCCACACGGGCAGCCTAGAGTTATATTATCAGGATATTCTGGATATTCTGGAGCTTTGGAAGCAAGCTGGATGGCGAGACGTAGTATTTGTATCTGATAATATTTATTCCGCTGTGTATTCTGTATGAGGACAAGTTATATAACTGTCCATTGTTGTATATTGACTCTGATGATGATGTGATGTATAAAATGATATAGTTCTTTGATTTAAAGATTATTCATTTATCTATTATATGTTGTTCCGCTGCGATATGTGAGATTCTGATATTGTCTCTGTTCTGTATCTGTTGTTGTTCTTCTTTCTTTTTCTTCTATCTTTTCTTCTACCTCTTCTTTTAAAACCCTAATGGTTCGGTTTTTCGTTCACCTTGAGTAAATAGATGGAGATTAGTGTCTATTCAAGGGGTACGGAAAAGCGGACTATTACATTTGGTATCAGAGCATATGGTTAAGCGACAACCCTGCTCTGTTGGGTGTTACTCATTAGAGATAGAGTCAGTAGTACTCTAGAATGAGTTGAGTGTAATAATAGATATGAGTGCGTATTTGTTAGTTAATATAAAATTGTTTTATATTGTGATGATTGGTTTGTTGAGTGGTATATGGATTCTGGTCGGTATTGTCCGTACAACTCTATCGATAGGGATCTCTAAACACTTGAATAGAACAATTCGGCACAGTATTGTTTTAAATTGGGTAAATGAAATAATTTTACCTTGATTATATTTTGTATATAAGGAAATAATTTTTCAGAATTATTAAAGTGTATATGAATTGATTGTTAAGTTGTTTGAATAAGTTGAATTAAAACAACAATTGTGAAAAAGTAAATTGTATAAAAGAATGAATTATAAAGGGTGAAGTTATAATTAAAATGATTTACAATGGTAAAATAATCTTATATATAAATAGTGAAATTACAAAAGTAAAATATTTGTAATGAGATTATAAATCAAGGAAATTTTTGAAAAGAATTTAAAGCACTAAATTCACTATGTTGCTGGGAAATAGTACGGTGATGACTGCAGCATCATCGGTATCATTTTCGAGTTTCTGTGTGATTGATTTGCTACCAT
Source organism: Allium fistulosum (assembly GCA_030737815.1). Taxonomy (NCBI): domain Eukaryota; kingdom Viridiplantae; phylum Streptophyta; class Magnoliopsida; order Asparagales; family Amaryllidaceae; genus Allium; species Allium fistulosum. Next base: position 716,936,793 of record CM060905.1, on the reverse strand, counting down.
AGTAAATTGGAAATTGAGGTTTTGTTGTGATAAACAAATTTGAAAAATTAAAGTCCAAATTTAAATATGGTAAATATAAGTGAAATAAGATTTATACTTATGATATGAGATAATAGATTTAACTTTGGTAAAGTTATTGAATTTGAGTAGCATAATGAAATATGATGTGAAATTTAACTAAAAGAAAGTCAAATGTGATATAAATTTGAATGATTGATGAGATTTGATTTTGGTAAAAGGTTAAATGAATTTTGTTAAGAAAAACAAAATCTGAATTGGATTTATAAGTGGAAACTTAAGTTAAGTTGAACAAATGATGTTTGAAATGGAAAATAACTTAAGTGATGTTGAAGTGAAGTTTATTTTGATATCAAAGTAAATTAATAAAGTGAATTTATTAAATGAGTGTGAACTTGAGTTGTATAAATGAAATTCAATTGTATTTGTTAAAAAATGAATTAGCAATTGAATAAATAAATGGATTGGATGTTAATCAATCTAATGTAAAATATTGATATGAAATAATGAATATAAGTGTTAATTCATTAAAAGCTAATGAAGTTGAGAAATTAAATAAATCGAATGGAAGTCAATTTAATTTAAAAGTGTTGAACCAAATCGAATGTAAAATTTATAATTTGGTTGTGTTGAATATACATTGGTTGTTATTTGATTGTTAGTTGATTGTGTATAAATTCATTAAGTATTAATGAAATTGAATTAGCAAATTGGAAAGCTATGTGATTAAATTCAAATTGAAAATGAACCAACATGAATGTAAATTAGTGAATGTAAACTAATTGGAAACAAATGAATGGAAGCTGATAAAATTCAATATTCAGAAGATAAACCGAATCCAAATTAGATTGGAATTGTGAATTGAATTCAAATGAATTTGAAATGTAAAGATTGAACGAAATTGAATATGCAACTTCAATAGTAAGCTAAAAAGGTATAAGTAGTTTATATTGAAAATTTTGTAACAGAATTGGCAAATTGGTTTGAATGTGTAACTAGATATTATGGCTAGTAGGACATACAGGGGGTATAAAGGGAATTGGAATTTTGATTTCGAAGGTAATTTGAATTGCTCGGAAAAGGTATGTATTTAAATTCCAATATGAGATTTGATGATTTCTTGTCTAGCCGCTTGGCTTTTTCCTTTTCTTTTTGAAATCTGAGAGTCCGTAGGGACGTTTTGTAGTCGTGCCGTATTAGTCGCGCAAAGGAGACGCTGGCGAAATTTTTCGAAAATTCGGGTGTTAGAAAATTTTTGAGAGATTTTGAAAGTTTAAAAATTTGAATTTGAACTCGAATTTGAATTTTGAAGTTAAACAATGTTGTTTGAAGATTATGAAAATGATAGAAAGTTATTTGAATCAATAACGAATCTTTAGTAGAAAGATTTGTTTTGATAAATTGATAAAACTATTTGAATTTGAGAAAATAGTAGACGAGTTAAGAACCTTTCTTCCTAACTTGTAATTTCGAGGACGAAATTCTTTTAAGGGGGGAAGTCTGTAACGACCCAGAATTTTAGATAATTAAAATTCGAATATTTAATTGATTTTTAAATATTAATAAGTGGAATTTATAAGTCGAATGATTTATTTTTCGAATATTGGATTTAATTTGATAATTTAATCGATAAATTAAATAGTGAAATTCCAGAAATAATTGAAGTATGGGTTTAATGTGCTGGAAATGATTTGTAAAATTTTGTTTAATCATACTGAAGTTATAGAAAGGTTATAGAACTTTTAAAATTGAAATTGAAGTTAATCTGTGAAAATTGAATATTTTAATATTTAATTATCGACTGTAAAAATAGCCAATTTTCGAACAGTCTCAGAATTGAACGAGACCAGTTCCATTGGATCCGTAATAGTTAGTTATTATCGGATTTCAATTTTCGTATCCATCAGAGTTGTCGTTTGACCGTGGCAACTCGAAACGCATCAATATCGTTTTAATTTTAAATCGTCGAGTTAAAAATAGTCATTTTTCGAACGGTCTCGGATTTCGACGAAACCAGTTTCATCGGATCCGTAATGGGATATTATTGTAAGATTTCAAATTTCGTAATTTTTGGATTTACCGTTTGTCCGGTACGAATTAAAACGCCTCGAAATCGATTTAAATCGGTTTAATTTAAATTGATCGTTTATTGTCATATCTCACACATACGATCGAATTAGCTTTCGAAACCTGTTCCATTGTGTCCAGAACGCTGAAAAACCCTAGGGTAGCCTGTCGGAACGTGAGAATTGGAAGTTGTTTGCATTAACTGTTGATTTGAGAAATAATATTAATTAAATAATATTAAAAACAATTGTATATTAACGTTTTATCTCAAACCCTAGCTCACACGTTCAGGCCGCCACTTTCAAACGTTAATGGCCGGTATTTGATTTCTCTCCTCCTCAAAGATCTTCCAATCCACGCATTGTTTTCGAAAATCATCAACTAAAGAAACGAAGGGGATGGTGAGCTCGTCACATCTGACGGTTGAAGTTGGATGTTGTTGATCGTGGTGGCCAGAAAAGGGGAGGAGGCGTTGGCCGTTCGTGTGTGGTTTCGTGGTGCTAGAGGCGACCGGACGTCGCGTGATTTCAGGCGAAGGTGCGGCAGGGAAGGACGCTTCGTTTGGCGGTGTTGGATCGAACTCCGGTTCGTCGTTGGTGGTTGCGAAATTCAAGTGGGAAGAGGCGGCATGGGTTCTCGTTCGTGAATTCGAACCTGGGTAGTTAACGCGCGTGGGAGAAGATGAAGCTGGCAGCCGAGATTTTCACAAATCAAAAACGAACGGCCACGATTTTGTTGGGTATAAAATATAAAAGAAATTGTAAATTAAATTATATATAAATTCGTTAAACTTTGTAACACTGTATCTCTTTCATACGAGATCGGAAAAATGCGAAACCAGTTGCATTGTCTTCGTTTCGTCGAGCAATTCGCTGTGCAACTGAATTGGAGCCAATTGGAGCTAGTGTAAATTTTGGATGAAATCAAACGTCTGTTTATTTTATTCGAAAATAAACGCTGAAAATGGAATTGAAATCGAGGTGAGATCTTCTCACTCAAATTTGAATGTGGAATTATTTACAGTTATTGATTGATGATTGACTGTTTGGATGTGATATTAGATATAGTAGGATATATATCCATATATAGCAATATATACATATTGGCATATGTATATATTGGATTGATTGATTTCCCGCCTCGTATAGCGGATGAGACCCTATTGCGCCGTTAGTAAGCGGATTTTATAAAACCTATATACCGCGATAATTCCGTACTGGAGCGGAATTGGTATTGTGCTAACATCTGTGGATGCAGGGAAACAGGTTGGAGGGATCCGACTGGATTCCTCACAGTATTGATTATTTACAGATATTTTGATATATTCTGTTATCATATGATGATATATGATATTTGACTGTTGTGATGGACTGATTGGTGTTGTTGCATCATCGGATTCAGTTTTGAACTTTAAAAATGACGACTTTTAATTTAAAAGGATTTTTAAAGGGATTTTTGAGAATATACGTTTTATGGAATTTTTGAATCGATTTATAAACGTAAAATTTTGAAGTTATAAAAAGTTATAATTTTTAGTGAAATATAACCGAAGTGTTGTGTTTTGAAACAAAAGTTGATTTATTTATAAAATGGTTTAAGTTGGGATTTTTGAATAACTATAAACGATTTGTATAGAAAGATTTATAAAATTGATATTTTATAAATCAAAATATTGGACTTATAAAACGAATTTTTATAAGTGTTAAAAATGAAATATTATGGAATCCGTAAGTGAATGAAATTTATAGATTTATAAATTGTGAAGTTGTAAAATGGATGAAACTGTAGAATAAAAGATTTATAAGAGATTAACTTATAAATTTGATTTTTACCTTTAGATGGAATATTTATCGAATTATTAAAAAGAAGATTTGTAAGTTGAAGTTGTTATTAAAAACAGAAATAGAATTTATAAACGTTGTTTTATAAATTCGAGATCAACTGGATTTGATAAATTAAAATGTTGAAGGAGATATATTCGCGATTTTGGATAGCGAATTATTATTGAAATAAAATGTGTAGAAAATAGTGAAATGTAATTAGTAAAGTGTATTCACGATTTTGGACAGTGAATATATTGTTAAGTAAAATGGATAGTTTTGGAAAAGCGATATTGTAAAATGAAGTTAATTGTTTTAAACGATGGTTTAAAATGTATTGAATATCGAAATCATAGATTTCAACATTTATTGTTGAAATAGACGTTTTCGAGAAATAAGGAAATGATGGACTATAACACTGTTGTTATAGTAAATGATTTCCGAAAGGAAATGTTTTTTTTTGTAGTATTGGGATTTATATATCTATCTAAATTCGAATCCCTATACTAGTGATTTTGAGTCGTCGTAACGATGTTTTACGCAACATTCGTTTTGACTCAAATAAATGTGTTTAAAGAGAATGATTTCCTTAAAGAATGAATATATACTTAATTTGATTTAAGTATATCGAATATTTTCAAATGTTGAAAATAAATGATTTGTGAAATACTTATTTTTAAATAAGTATGGAATTGCTTTTCCAATATGAAATGAACTGTTTTGAGATTTTATCTTTTAAAGATAAAATCGAAATGTGGAAATTGATTTGAAATTGTTTTCAAATGGTTAAGTGTGGAAATTTTATATCTAGTAAAAGATATTTTGGAAGATAAAATAATTTGGGGAAATTATTTGGAATCTGATGATGTTGCGCATCTTTATTGATAGTTAAATAACCGACTATCAATAATTACCTTTAGATAGGTATTTGTTGTGAATTGGATGAAATTGAATGCCACACTTATTTTTGAATAAGCGCTCACTATTCGGGTTAACCGGGAAAGGACCATGGGGTCGTATAACCCATTCCGAATATGTGATACGTCGTTATGAATTGCATTCGAAGACCGGTGTTGAAGACCGGATATTTTTGAAAACGGAAGGATTACCGTCGAGTTACTCTACATCGGCTGATCTCCGGTTTAGAGGTTTTATCATCCTTAGTGACGGGAAGTCCCGACGTGATTGAAAATTATCCGGATGTGCAAGGGCTTCGTGAGAAGTGCCTGCGGTTCTGTTCGATCCCGGAACAGACTTGTATGGATTGTGTGTCTGATGTTACAATTTGAGATATAAAGCTGATTTCTTTCAAATACATATCTGTTGGTGGCGGAGAATTTATTCTCTTAGCTTAACACCCTTCTCTGAGACATACGAGCTCAGAGGTTATGTAGTTGAAATTTATCAGCGATATATCCCAATTTGGTAACGTGGCATACTGAGTGTTGCTGTAAAATGATCAGTGTTTGATCATTTGTGATATGATCATTTGTTTGATCTTATATCTTTGTGATCATAGGTTGATCATTTTGTTGGACCCGAAGCAGGGCTTTTTGAGAAAGCGTAGCTTTGTGGACGAGACTTCGTCGAGCCTCACACCCCGGAAATGGTCGAAACAGGAATGTTGCGGCAAGGTTATGAGGGTCGCGCCCTTTAGGGTATGTCATTTCCTTCTGGAAAGGGGTGGTATCATGGTATGGAGCCCAGATACTTACTCATGTGGATACACTTTCTTTATGATGTGTGATGTTGGATATCGAGCGCTCGGATAAAGGTCCCAAAGGACCGGGTGATGACATATTCGTGAGTTACCTGTTACAGGGGTAACCCGGCCTTGTTTGGCAGAGAGCAATTTGTCTCTCGGGACGTCCAGCCAGAGGCGATCCCAATCGGCAGGAGGAAAGGAAGTTCCTTAGCCTGACCATTTGTTGGAAAATCCAAAGAAACAATACGAACCTGGTACGGTTTTGGTTGTATTACCTGCTATGGAATGTGGCGGTAACCTGCTATTGAACATAGTAGCTATAGTAGGCATACGATACTGGTCGTATGTTGTCTAAGATTAATATTATACTTTCGAAATGTTTTCTACACTATGCACTAATAATAATATCAAAAAGATTTGATTTTGCGTAGTAAGCATCTTTGACTATCATAAGAAGAAATCTCCTCCAATTCTGCGTTTGCATTGTGTGTGTGGCGGGAGGTCTTATGGTAGTTTCATTTTCCAAAAGCATTGCGAATTTGTTTTATTTTCTTTGTGAAAAATAACTGTTTTACGATCTCACACCAGTCACCATGACTGACTCGGAGTTTATTGTTCCCTTCTAAACTCTGGGTGCCCACAAATTTCCACACGGGCAGCCTAGAGTTATATTATCAGGATATTCTGTATATTCTGGAGCTTTGGAAGCAAGCGGGATGGCGAGACGTAGTATTTGTATCTGATAATATTTATTCTGCTGTGTATTCTGTATGAGGACAAGTTATATAACTGTCCATTGTTGTATATTGACTCTGATGATGATGTGATGTATAAAATGATATAGTTCTTTGATTTAAAGATTATTCATTTATCTATTATATGTTGTTCCGCTGCGATATGTGAGATTCTGATATTGTCTCTGTTCTGTATCTGTTGTTGTTCTTCTTTCTTTTTCTTCTATCTTTTCTTCTACCTCTTCTTTTAAAACCCTAATGGTTCGGTTTTTCGTTCACCTTGAGTAAATAGATGGAGATTAGTGTCTATTCAAGGGGTACGGAAAAGCGGACTATTACACTATCCCTCGCCCAAAAACAAAGCCAGGTAAGTCAGGGCACTAGTTGTAGCTAGCCTTGTCTTAGTTAAAACACTATGATTCTAGATCTCACATATAGAGGATCAATCTACTCATCGACTTTTAGTGCCGAGTACATGACTACTTAATTTCCATAATTAACCGAATTCGTATGCAGAAATAGTACTTCATATACTTAATATTAATCTTTGATTTCAAACTTAAACTATCCCATGGTTAACAATGAAGTCGTTCAAGTTACGGTATTATTATCTCTCAAACATTGACTCGACAACATTCTTATCTTTCAGTATATGTATAATTTTATATACCTTGAAGCTTAACATCAAGTATAAGACTTCATAAATTCGGTATAACAATTTATAATAAAAGTTTTATAAAACAAACAACCTTTCCATTTTCCAAATCTTATTTAGATCTTAAACATTCCTTTTAAACTACATTCCAAAATGTCTAAAACAAAATTTGAACTTCCATCCAATTTATAACTTAAAAGTCATTACCTTTAAGAGAGAATTATGCTTTTGAAGAGTAAATGGATTTCCTTTAAATAAACCACTTGTTTAAGTATCTTAAAATAAATCTTCTAAATCTAAAATTTCATTTAAACATTCTACTTTTCAAAACTACATTCCAAAATATTTAAATTATAATTCTAACCACTTACACAAGAGATTACTTAAAAATCTTCAAAATAAAATCCAACCTTAAATTGAAAAGATAAGATTTTTTTCCATTAAAAATTCTAAGCCTCTTATTTAATTAACTAAAATAAATTCTTAATAATATATTTAAAACTTCTAACTCCTTTCTAAATACTTATACAACTTTTATAAACACATTTCAAAAGAATTTATAAAATATTTGAAGTAGATGGCCTTTTAAACTTTAGTAAAAGCATAGATTTCCAAAGTGCATCCATAGCGACTATCGCTATATGGACCGTAACTTTTAAAACTTTGTTTTGTAAATCAAATAGCTTTAAACTTCATTTATTTCTTTATTTTATAATATTATAAGTATAGAGAACATTCACTTTAAAATATTTATAAAAATAAAGGTATATTAAAATCTTTTTATAACAAGTCAAAAATCATATCATTCTTCGAAAAAGTATACTATGAGGCTTGCAACCACTATGATACCTAAACAAAGCTACCATTTATTTTCACATCAAAGGAGTCAACTTTCCGAACCATTTCCAAGTTATATTCAACATTACCAAACCATAGCATACAAGCGCTTCATATACACATATATAAATGAAATGTAAATGAACTGGGCGAGGAATCCTTTTGGATCCCTTTACAAAATTTCGTTCATTCGATGTGCTTCCATAGTGACCTATTCACTAAGAAGACATTTCGACTTCCATTTATTTTTACCTGTCCCCTACCAATCCTTATGTGTTTTAGCTCAAGGCTATACAACATGACCATAGTCAAGTTTATAAGTCCTTTAAGTCCCCTGCAAAAACAATTACATATGCCATCTACTTCTAAGCGGGAACTAAATCAAAACAACAACATATAAGCAATACACAATTATACACAACCAAAGCAAGCAAATAAAATTATTACAACATATAGTTTTAGTCAAATGCCATTCAAAGTGAGTTTAACTCAGTTCCAAATCAAAGATGAAGCCACCACAACTAAGCAAGCATACAAACCTTCCAACCATTCAACCAAAACAACCTCAAAGCTACCCCTAGCCTTGCCTAAGCTCACGTCCAAACCTCCACCCCTAGATGCGTACAGCCATAAAGAGATGGGGAGTTTGGGTTCGAATTTTGGTAGCTTTGAGATGATGGTGGTATCTACTAAGTGTATACAAGCTTATGCAAGAAGTTAGAGTAGAGAAGAAGTAGTTTTGATGTGACTTATGAAACTTAAGTGGAAAAAGAAATGGAAGAAGTGAAAAAGAAAGAGAAGAACAGTGTCCGTATATAATTTTCTATCATATGGTCAAGTGATACGGATATTTATCATTTCAATCCGCAATTTAAATATCTACGGGTATATATCATTTCAACCCGCAATCCCAAAAAATTCAAAATCAATGAAAATCGCTTGGGTTTATCATTTCAACCCATACTGATTTTCTCTTAATCTATAATATCGTTCGGGTATGTATTATTTCAACCCATAGGGATTTCTAAACTAACAGGGAACTTGCAGAGTGAGAACAAAGATGATAATAATATCACATATCAACAACAGGCATATGACATCAATAACAAATTTAATATAATATATACAACAAGATATGGTGTCATATATCACAGGTGAACAATTGCAGATAATGGCATATCATATTTTAAAAATTAATAACTAACAATTCAAATTTTACAGCATATTTCAATTGTCGTTTCAAGTGAAAACAAATTTACAAAATATAAGAATGTTTATCGTGAGTGATTGCTCACCTTTCGAGGCTAGAGAAATAACAAGAACAAGATGCGACGAATCCAAGCACAAATTCCAAGGCACGACACGATGAACACGAATTTGACGAGTAAAGTTGGTGGCTTGGGATCGATGAAAACAAATCAAAACCACCTTGATATAAACTGAAACAAACTATATATTATATTATATATTCATTTCAAAATATTAACATAACATATTATATATATACGTATATATATATATTTCTGCAATCAATATTCAATTTAAAACATATATTTAAAATAAAATCTTTATATATTTCCAAATTAATATTTTATTTAAACACATATAAAATAAAATATCTATATTACAATCATCACTACTTAAACACATATTAAAAATTTTAAAATAAAACCCCTATAATATATTTGTAAACCAAACTCAACGTATACTTATATATGTAAACAATATATAACTTACGTACACATCATATTTTCAAATCAATATTTGTTATAAAATCAATATTAACTTAAAGACACATATATATAAATCAAAATCTATATATATATATTTCAAAAACTTCATTATTAAAACACACATTTCTTTTTACTCTTATCAGAAATCAAATATATAGGTATGAAGTATATATATTTATAATATAACAAAATAAAGCAAGCAGCTCTGACTTGTATCATAGCTGAGATAGTTTGAAACAAACTATGTCTGACTATATATATATATATATATTTAAAATATAAACAAAGATTAGGTTGGAGGTGGTGGTGTACATGTCAGGGAGGATGGCACAGTTTAGAAAAGCAAGCAGGTTCAACGAGTTCTAGAATGAATATATACGCGTATATATATGTATATATATATTTTTTATTAAGGAGGAGGATACTGTATTCAACTATATGGCAGAGGGGCTATGGCTATTAAGGTGGTGGCCGATCAGCGAGGCAAGGAGGAGGGGAAGGCCGACGTACTATAGTGGTGACAGGCGGTTCAAGGGTGAAGCATTCAGTGATGTAGGCTAGGTCGTGCAAGGCGAAGTGGAGGAGTTTGGTGTGGGTTGCAGACTTCAGTGGGTTTATGGAGTTGTGGGCGGAGACGGCGGCCAGAGGAGCAAGGGGAAGGTAATGAGTTGGGGAACGAGGTGGTGATGAGGTCGGCTGGCACTGGGCGGAGGAAGGTGACGAGGGATGGACGTGGATCTGGGATAGGGTGGACCATGGTGGAGCTTGCGTGCAGTTGTTGATGGGTCGGTAAGGCTGAGGGAAGTGAGATGGCCGGAGTGCTCTACATTTTAGGGTCGATACACGAGGCTGGCTAGGGGAAGGTGGAAGCTAATGGTGGACGTGAGGAGGAAATGGAGGGGAGAGAGTAGGGTGGGAGAAAATGAACCATGAAAATGTACAATTTTGAGAAAGAGAGGATGGGCAAGCATTCCGGTGAGTATAAGTTATATATATATAATTATATTTGAAAGCTTTTGATATGAGTAGTGAATGAATAAGAAAATGAAAGGACAAACCCACGTGGGAATAGAAAGGGTCAAGCACGAATTCAGAGTAATATTAAAGGTTACCACCTATTGATTTTACGGTGGAAAATGAAAGGGTAAGGGAAGCTAAAAGTTCCTAATGCGGAACTGATACGACGGATCGGTCTTTCGATTTCGTCGTGTTTCGAACTCCGAAATGCACAAATGAATATAATGCGGAGATCAGCATGACAAGATGATCAGAATTGTACACAGATATCAGCGATACGACCATCCTATCAAAAGTCGATAGTTCCCTGCTAAACTTCTGCAAATTCATCGAAAATAAGATAAACGGAGCTATAGCAATCCAAATTTGGCTAAACGAAATATGACGTCTCACTCAGAAAATGATAAACATTTTTATTATACAAAAATATTTAGAGTTTGAAAATATTTTATTTTCATCAATTTTTAACTAATTTAAATTGAAATAAAAGTACACAACAAAATAAACTTCCATATTATCTGGTGAAAATCTGACATTTGCTACGTTTAAATAGACGCATACCAAATATCAAATTTTGATTTCTAAATTCAATTATTTAAAATTTCACAAAAATTTAGTTAATTACGATATTAAAACCGTTAAAATTTTCGGGTCGTTACACTCTCCCCCACTCAAAACTTTTTGTCCTCAAAAAGGAACGAGGTCGGAGAATAGAAGCAAATGGGTAGAAAGATAGATTTGAAATATAAAATATAAGATACCACAATTAATTCCAAAATCATATAAATTTTATTTATTTTTAAATTGGTTTATATTCAACTAATTGATTTCAGTTCATTTTATTTAATCAACAAAATTTATTATGTTCACATTTGATTGATTTTAATTCAATATATTTTCATTCAATTGGTTTGTTTTCAATTTATTAACATTTATTACAAAAAAAATTCACAACAAAATTTGTTTTATTTAACTCATCTATTAAATCTATTTGATCAAACTATAGTTAATTCCACCTCTACATTCAACTTCAACTATTCTTAAGTTCATATTTATTTATGTAGATAGCATTTCTCTTTTATTATTCAATTTTTTTCACTGACATATCTTGCAATATAGGTTAAGTGCATAGCATTTATTATTATTACCTAAATTTTTATTTATAAATTCCCTAACAAAATTCATTTGGACATCTCATTTATTATTGTATATTATTCAATTACATTCAAAACATTTCCAGGTAAGTTTTATTTATGTTTTTGAATATAGTTGAACACTATACGAATTTCCTTTTATTTACAACATTTTTATTAAGCAAGATTTTAGTTTGAACAATTTATTACTTAAGTTTTCTCTTGTATAACCTTCAATTATATATTCACCCTAACATTTTAACCTTTCAAATATTTTAGGTAAGTTTTATATATTAGAATGTGTGACGACCCGGCTTTCATCGACCAGAAAGTCGCATCATCTTGAAGAAAGAAAGGGATAGAAAAGAGAAAAGATAGAGAAGAAAGAAGAAACAACATCAGAATCTCAACAGCGGAACAAATAAATTATATTAATAACTTAAGTATTACATAATATACAACGACTATCAGAGTTACACAGATTATACATCATATACTAGACAGTTATAAACACCTGTCTAGTTATTACAGCTCAATACAATACAGAGATCAACACAGCGGAACTACTAATGTGACGACCCGGAATTTTTGTATATTTGAAATTGGAATATTTAATTAATTTTAAATATTCAGAGATTAATTATAAACTTAAATTTCAAATATCGCTGTTTATTGAGTAATTTAATAATTAAATTAAATTTATTTGAAGTTGGATAAAATAGTAAATCTGGCATTCTAAGCTAATTAAAAATATTTTGAAAGCTCGTAAAATTCGTAATGATAAGATTAAAGATAATAGAAGCTTCAGAATGTAATTTCAAACTGTTTTATTCAGTTTTGAAATTATATCGTTTGAATCGATATTTAAAAATAGCCTTCCGAGGCACAGTCTCGGAATTCGACGAAACCAGTTCTATTGGGTCCGTAATATTGTATTATTACCGGATTTCAATTTTCGTAGTGTTTGGAGTTGTTGTGTAAGCGTACGATATATAAACGTGCTGAAATTTATATCAAATTCAATATAATAAATACTTTATTGGCTGGTCAATTAATCTTCACACCAGAACATTCTCGCTCCTTCTCCAATACGCTTCTTTGTTTAATAATTAAAAGGAGTAGATATTTTTCTTCGTTCAGACAACAAAACGAAGCCTCTCTTTCTTTCTTCGTTTTGAATCCAAGATAATGGCCGAATAAATGATGCTCTCTCGTTCGAACGAATTCTTCCTTTCCCTTAATCAAAACCCTGTCTTCCTTTCTAGTAACGATACCCAAATCCATTCTCTTCTGCTTAAAGTGAAAACGAAGTTCCTTTCCTCCTCTATTCGAAAACTATGGAAAAAAAATACACCCTTCTCTTTATTCAGTTCGAACCACCCCTCATCCCTTCGTTCTTTTCAATTTCGATTTTGAACTGCCTTCGTTCACGAGAGGAGCATCACGAGCGACAAGGTCGCAGCTGTTGGCGACTCCGTTTTGGTTCGTGGAAGAGGCGAGCTCGACGCAGCGTCGGGGGTGACTCGAAGCTTGGTCTCGGCGATCGATTGGGTTCGCCTGACTCGCGAGCGAAGATGATAGGTCGATGGCATAGACGAGGAGGGCAGTTGAGCTAGGGCTTCGGTGGCTGTCGCATCTGGATATAGGCACAACAAGAAGTCACCTTTGGTGGCCGCGAGGTTTTGTGGTGTTCGAGCATTGGTTGATGTCACGGAGGAGGCTGTTGTCGTTGGAGTCAATGGGGTTTCTCGATAGCGGTAAGGTTTTAAAACTGTTGTTTGAAATTTAATCTGTATAAACATATTTAGATCGAAAAAAAAACTGGAAATTTTATATAAGTCTTATGAAGGCAGTTTTTATTTTAAATACATCGAATTGGGAAGGTATATAAAATTTAGACTTTTGAATTTATATAAATCATTTTATATAACATGTGTTTTAAAAGGAAATATATATAATTTATCTTAGTAATATGTATGTAGTGTGATTTATGTATTTAATAAGCTTGTTTATATATTTAGTCGCTAAAGATAATTTATTATAAGAAATTAGTTAAAACCAAATTAGTAGTGAAAATTTAATTAAATTGTTAGTTAACTAAGTGGTAATTAGTTATTGGATCGATTCAAGTATTTATAAACTGTATAAAATGTTATACAAGGTCAAAAATCTGGAAAGAAACAAGCTGGTCTGGATGGATTGCGAACGGAAATTAAAGGTGAGTTAATCTCACTCAGTTGAATTTAAATTTAAATGGTTAAATTTAAATAATTGATTGAATGGGTGAATTGATTTGGATGTGCTATATTATATATAGTAGTATATAGCAATATATACATATTGGCATATGTATATATTGGAATTGTTGATATTCCCGCATTGTATAGCGGATGAGACCCTATGCGCCGCATAATAGCGGATGATTTATATAAATCCCATATACCGCGATATTCCACCTTGAAGTGGAATTGGTATTTTATATTGTGCTAACGTCTGTGGATGCAGGGAAACAGGTTGGTGGGATCCAACTGGATTCCTCAAAATTATTAGATTATTTAATATTCTGTGTTCTGAATATTTGATATCATGTGATGATTTTATATTGGATGATGTGGTTGATTTGGATTGTCCAGTATAATAAATTATAAAATCTATGGAATTGAATTTTTGGAAAGAAATAAAGGAATAAAAGTTTAAGTAAAATAATTCGAGGAATTGGGATAAAATTTATAACGAATTGAAATAAAAATAAGGTGATTTGGAATTTTAACAAATATGAAATATGGGGATTTTGAATCTACAAGGGATAATAAATTTTATACTTAAGTGATATTATTTGAAGAATAAAAGAAGTTATTTTTGAAATTAAGGATTAAAGTTAATTAAAGAATAAATAAGGAGTTTTGGAAATCTGTAATTGATATTGGTAAAAAGGGGTTTAACTCCTAATAAGGAATAAAAATCTAAAGGTTAATGTATTTTGGAATAAATGAAGTAGCAAAGGAAATTTATTTCAAAGTAAGTAGAGTAAATTGGGAAATCAATTGGAAATTGATTTAGTTGTTTAAAATTGGAATTTTAGAAGAGAAATGAGATTTTGGAATTTATAAACTGGGTTTATAAAGTAAAATAAAATATCAGTGGATATTAGAAAATATAAATTCAAGGTAGGAATTTATAAAGGGATGTGAATTGGTTTAAAATAAATGTTGATTTATTTTTAAAGGATGGAAATGAGAAGTGTATTTTTCTGGATAGCCAAGTACGTTTTCAAGGTTGTTTTAAATATAAGTTAAAAGTTTTAATATGTTTTAAAAAGCATGTTTTAGAAAATTGATTATTTTTAAATGTTAACTTTTTAAAGTAAGTAGTTTCAAAAATCTATTATTGTAGTAATTATATAAAAGTAATTTGGTATTATGTTTTAAAGAGGAAGTCAGCTTATATTTATAAAGTGGTTTTATTTTAAATATTCTTAAAATATATATTTTGATAAAGTATTAAAGTAGTTTTAAAATTTCAATGTTATAAAATATATTTGGTGTTTTTAAATTATTTTAAAATTAAAAGTATTTTGTACTTGGTGATTCAGTGGAAATAATTATTTGGGAAATGTATTCCGTAAGCGGAAACTGTTTGAAATGGTTTTCAAATGAGCTTTGAAAATTTGGGAATATATCTTGGAAAGATATTTGAGATTAATAAATAATTTGGAAAATTATTTATTGTGTGATGGTTGCTTGTGGATGTTAATTGATAGTTAAATAACCGACTATCAATATTGGCCAAATGCGCTGATCGTTTCGAAGAGACCGGGATCGGGTTTCCGTATACCGGGATTCTAGGTCTGGAGACTCGAAAACCACTTCGATCCGGTTTGTACGTTTCGCGAAAACGATTTCGGAGTCGCAGATGGAGCAGTGAAGTGCAAGGGCTAGTCACTACTAATCCTGAGGATATTTCCAAAATGGATGTAGTAGGAATAGTGCCTTCGGTTCCGTTCGAACCCGGGACGGACTTGTATGGACGAATGCTTTCGTGACATCGTCAGGTGGGCGATGGGCATTCTAAGGGATATGTTCTATAAGGTATCGTTTAGCCTCAAGCCTCATCAACCGGGAATGACTGAAAATCAGGGGTTATGCAGCAAGGCTTCGTGGGTAGCGCCCACTGGAGAGTGTGGTCATCCCTGTCTAGATGTCCCTTATATTTCGGCTTAGTGGTGCGGTTGCTGATCCCAACCGTGGGGTGATCATATTCGGAATTGCCCATAGGTGATTCCGGCCTTGTGTTGCAGGGGAGCGGGCGTACTCCTCGGTACTGTGATCTAGGCCACGTACTGTGACAGGTGGTACCCCAGTGCCTAGTCATTCGTTGGAAATCCATTCTCCCTACGTGCCTTGTACGGTATTTGTTTGTATACCTAGTATGCTGGAATTTAATCATGTAACAATTTCAGCTATTTTAATAAGTATTTGTGAATAGACACTATTATAATATCAGAGGATTTTTATAAAAAGTGTTTTAGCTATCGTAAGGTAAAAACCCGACATGTTTATTTGTGGCGTGGTCTTACGAGATGCTTTTATTTTCAAAAGGATTTTTGAGACTTTAATAATCAATTTGAGTGTGATTTTCTCACGCTGGTATTCCAGACTGACTCGGGTGTTGTTTTATATAATGCTCGGGTCAGACCGAGTATTATAGGTTACAGGATATGATGCTGTGGAGCTCAGGAGATGAGCTGGATGGCGAGACGTATATCCCGTACTTGTTTATATATATATTCCGCTGTGTTGATTGTTGTACTCTGTTGTATTGAGGACATGATATGGTTATTGTCCAGTTGTATGTTATGTGTTCTCTGGTGTATACTCTGATGCTATATTATATAAAACTGATATAGTTTTGATTTGTGTAAAGATCTGTTAATATATATTATATTTTATTCCGCTGCGATGGTTAGATTCTGATTTTGTTTTCTATTTTTCTTCTTCTACCTCTTCTTCTTAGCATAAAATGGTTCGATTTTCCGGGTCTGGAAAGTCGGGTCGTTACAGTTGGTATCAGAGCTTAGGTTGGCGATAACCTTGGCTCTGGTGGGAATTTTTAGAGTATTAATAGATATGAGTGCGTATTTGTTAGTGAATATAAAGTGGTTTTATATTGTGTTGATTTATCGGTTGAGTGTTTATAGATTTTGGTCGATGTGTGGGACGCCACAATATCGATAGGGATTTCTAAACTCTTTAACAAGATAAACCGACACAGTATTGTTTTAAAAATAGGGTAAATGGAATAATTTTACCCAAATTATTTTTGTATATAAAGAAAAGTTTTGAGATTTTCTAGATAATATATATGGTTGTTTGGATGTTAGAAGTAATAATATGGAATTATTATCATTATTATTATATGGAAACTTAACTAGAAATTTAAATTTATAGCCAAAGTAAAGAATAAAATTTTATAATAAAATAAAATTTGAAATATAGATTATAAATGTAATCTACGAATTGAAATAAACTTCATATACAAATGAGATTGTACTTTAAATAGAATTCCAGAGAAAAGTTTAAATATAAATTGAATGGATTGAGAATTTGGAATTTTTGAGAATGGATTTAAAATTCCTATGAGTTGGAAATGGTTTTCAAAGGGGTTTGGAGAAACAATGGTGACATTATTTCGGAAATATTTTTGAATTGGATTGAAATCTGGTGGGATTTGGGATTAAAGATATTTGAAATGTTTTAAAGAGATAAAAGCATTTAATTCTCTTTCGGTCCCTGGAAAATAATTTCGGTGATGACTGCAGCATCATCGATGTTCATTTTCGAGTTTCCAAAGAGAAATTGCTACCAAACCGTGTTAAATTGGGATTGTTTGCAAAACTGGATTTGGTTTTGAAATTCAAAGAGATAGCTGAATATACAAAAGGAGTTTGGATGTGATTGATTTCAAAAGTGATTTTGAAATTTTGGAAATTTGTTTAAAACTTTGGAATATTATTTAAAATGTTTATAGAATAATAAAAATAGAAAGGGTAAAATGTGAATGAGATTGTTTTTTTTAATGGATGGAAGTTGAATTTGAAATTCAATAATGAAATTGAAATGAACTTGGATTAAGTAGAAATTATTAATTGCAATCCGAGATAAAATACTAACAAATCGAATGTGGATGATATAAATAAAGCTCGACACATATTTTGGATGCTGTTAAGTGAAATAAATTGGAACAAAATTAACTTAAGTGTGAATGAACTCAAGTATAAATAAATGGAATATGACCTTGAAATATTATCCAAATTAGTTTGGGTTATGGACTTTGAATTGGTTAAATAGAAATTGAATTGTGAGTTAATAAAAATTGGATGGTGAATTAAAGGTAAATAGTAGAATCAGAACTTGAGTTATCAAATAAAAATTCGACTTGGGATATCAACGCATTTAATATATGTGGAAATGTGTTAAACAAAATGGAAATTTGATTAAGGTAATAATGGTTTGTATTGCAAATGAAATCTAAGTAAGTATGAATGAATAATGGCTTTGAATACTATTCAATTAACAAAATATTGAATTCAGAGTTAAAGGGGCTAATTGAATGAATTAATGCGAACTGCAATAGAAATGAACTTTAGTTGTTAACTCAAGTAAATATTGAATGAAAGTGAGCTCAAATTGAAATGGTTTAAATAATTTGAGAATTGATGATTGAATGAAATAGTCTAGATTATTTCGAGCTAAATAAATGGTTGTAAATAAATTGGAAAGAAAGGAATTAAAGGTAAATTGAGAGGAAGCAATTTAAATGGTTATTAATATGTAATTGAAATAGGTGTCGAAACCCTATAAATTGCTTTTGAAAGTTATTTTGGGTATATTGCTTATGTTGTACATGTGTTTAGCTATTGTAATTAAGTAAAATGTTAATGAACTTTGTCTATTGGTTGCTTACCTGTTTAAGTTGAGTAAGTACAGGTGTTTGGAAGCCGCTAGGTTGTATTTGCTTGCGCAATATGCTATATAGTAAGCCGCTTGCTTTAAAATGCTAAAATAAGGTACGCCTACGCAAAAATTCAAAATAGGAAATATGAACTGCTTATGTTGATATATATTGTGATTTCCGGCCTGAGGCCGATGTATATATATATATATATTTGTGCATCCAGCGATATCGCAGAAGTCCCTCCGTACAAGGGAGACTTTGCCAAAATTTTCCGTAAATTTCGGGAGTTAGAAAATTTTTGAAAATTTTTGGAAATTTTCACTGACAACAAATGATTTAAATTGGATAAACAAATAAAGTTGAAATTGAACATTTAAATCTATTTTAAATATGAATGTAAAGTAAGTAAAATCGAAGGAACTGAAGGAAGTAAAGTTGCAAATAAACTTTAATAGAGATTTAAGTTAAGTAGTAAGTGCAACTAATTCAATGTTCATGATGGAAGCAAAATTTAATTCAAGTAGAATGGTAAAAGCAAAGGTGAATAGGAATGAATATACACTTCAATAGTAAAGTAAAGGTAAATATAAGAAGTATTTAAAATATTTATATTGGACTTAAGAAATGAATAATGAATTCTTAAGTAAATTTGGTATTGAGAAAAAAAAAATTTATTCTAGGTGAATAATTGAATGAAGAT
The DNA here is from genome assembly GCA_030737815.1 of Allium fistulosum. Lineage (NCBI taxonomy): Eukaryota > Viridiplantae > Streptophyta > Magnoliopsida > Asparagales > Amaryllidaceae > Allium > Allium fistulosum. Next base: position 716,917,420 of record CM060905.1, on the reverse strand, counting down.
TTAAAATTTGAAGTTGTGAAATGGGATAATTGTAGATAAGTGAATAACAATCACAAGGAATGTGAATAAAAGAGAATTGATATAACTGATAATCAATTGGAATTTATACGTAAGATGTACGTATATTATTTTATTCGCATAGCTATTTGATCCGGATTCGAACACAAAATTTCGAGATAGATATATCGATCCGAGTTGGAATTTTTCACTCGATTTTCAACGGCGAACCTGGATATGGATTGTTGATTGATTCTGGATATTCTCTACCATAGTTGGTGGCTATGCAAGGAGAATGACGGTTTCCGATCAAGAAACCAGATCGGAGTCCACACTAGGAAGTCGGGTGGACGATACTAGTTCGGAAGTGAAATTGTGTGATCGAGTGAGCGATCAGATGTGATAATGCGTACGGATGATATATGTCCATCGTACGGGCTTAAGTAAAGCAAATATTGAAATTTGTAAAGGAAATGTCTAAAATGATTTTGAATCCTATGATTGGATATTATTGCTTAATATGATATACAGGTGTATAAAAGCAATGGATAGATTGGGATTTTTGATTTTAGAAGATAAAATTTAATGGCCGACAAAAGGTATGTATTTGAATTTCTATATGAAATTTGATTGGGTTTGGATCCAGCCACTTGGCTTTTTGTTTTCTTTTTGAGATTGGGAGGCCGTAGAGCCATTTTGTAGTAGTACCGAGCTAGCCACGCAAAGGAGACGCTGGCGAAATTTTTCAGAAATTTAGGGAGTTAGGAAAATTTTGAGAAATTTTGATAAGTTAAAATTTGAATTCAAATTTAAATTTGAATTGATAAGTAAGTGGTATGGGTTGAACTTATGAATAAGTTTGGAAAGTTAAAAGATGATTAGTGTATCATTAATAAAAGATTGTTTGGGTATTGTTAAAACTGTTTGAATTTGGGAGATAGCTAACGGGAAATGAGACATTCTTCTTAACTGGTAATTTCGGGGACAAAATTCTTTTAAGGGGGAAGGAATGTGACGACCCGGAATTTTTGTATATTTGAAATTGGAATATTTAATTAATTTTAAATATTCAGAGGTTAATTATAAACTTAAATTTCGAATATCGCTGTTTATTGAGTAATTTAATAATTAAATTAAATTTATTTGAAGTTGGATAAAATAGTAAATCTGGCATTCTAAGCTAATTAAAAATATTTTGAAAGCTCGTAAAATTCGTAATGATAATATTAAAGATAATAGAAGCTTCAGAATGTAATTTCAAACTGTTTTATTCAGTTTTGAAATTATATCGTTTGAATCGATATTTAAAAATAGCCTTCCGAGGCACAGTCTCGAAATTCGACGAAACCAGTTCTATTGGGTCCGTAATATTGTATTATTACCGGATTTCAATTTTCGTAGTGTTTGGAGTTGTTGTGTAAGCGTACGATATATAAACGCGCTGAAATTTATATCAAATTCAATATAATAAATACTTTATTGGCTGGTCAATTAATCTTCACACCAGAACATTCTCGCTCCTTCTCCAATACGCTTCTTTGTTTAATAATTAAAAGGAGTAGATATTTTTCTTCGTTCAGACAACAAAACGAAGCCTCTCTTTCTTTCTTCGTTTCGAATCCAAGATAATGGCCGAATAAATGATGCTCTCTCGTTCGAACGAATTCTTCCTTTCCCTTAATCAAAACCCTGTCTTCCTTTCCAGTAACGATACCCAAATCCATTCTCTTCTGCTTAAAGTGAAAACGAAGTTCCTTTCCTCCTCTATTCGAAAACTATGGAAAAAAAAACTACACCCTTCTCTTTATTCAGTTCGAACCACCCCTCATCCCCTCGTTCTTTTCAATTTCGATTTCGAACTGCCTTCGTTCACGAGAGGAGCATCACGAGCGACAAGGTCGCAGCTGTTGGCGACTCCGTTCTGGTTCGTGGAAGAGGCGAGCTCGACGCAGCGTCGGGGGTGACTCGAAGCTTGGTCTCGGCGATCGATTGGGTTCGCCTGACTCGCGAGCGAAGATGATAGGTCGATGGCGTAGACGAGGAGGGCAGTTGAGCTAGGGCTTCGGTGGCTGTCGCATCTGGATATAGGCACAACAAGAAGTCACCTTTGGTGGCCGCGAGGTTTCGTGGTGTTCGAGCATTGGTTGATGTCACGGAGGAGGCTGTTGTCGTTGGAGTCAATGGGGTTTCTCGATAGCGGTAAGGTTTTAAAACCGTTGTTTGAAATTTGATCTGTATAAACATATTTAGATCGAAAAAAAAAACTGGAAATTTTATATAAGTCTTATGAAGGCAGTTTTTATTTTAAATACATCGAATTGGGAAGGTATATAAAATTTAGACGTTTGAATTTATATAAATCATTTTATATAACATGTGTTTTAAAAGGAAATATATATAATTTATCTTAGTAATATGTATGTAGGGTGATTTATGTATTTAATAAGCTTGTTTATATATTTAGTCGCTAAAGATAAGTTATTATAAGAAATTAGTTAAAACCAAATTAGTAGTGAAAATTTAATTAAATTGTTAGTTAACTAAGTGGTAATTAGTTATTGGATCGATTCAAGTATTTATAAACTGTATAAAATGTTATACAAGGTCAAAAATCTGGAAAGAAACAAGCTGGTCTGGATGGATTGCGAACGGAAATTAAAGGTGAGTTAATCTCACTCAGTTGAATTTAAATTTAAATGGTTAAATTTAAATAATTGATTGAATGGGTGAATTGATTTGGATGTGCTATATTATATATAGTAGTATATAGCAATATATACATATTGGCATATGTATATATTGGAATTGTTGATATTCCCGCATTGTATAGCGGATGAGACCCTATGCGCCACATAATAGCGGATGATTTATATAAATCCCATATACCGCGATATTCCACCTTGAAGTGGAATTTTTATTTTATATTGTGCTAACGTCTGTGGATGCAGGGAAATAGGTTGGAGGGATCCAACTGGATTCCTCAAAATTATTAGATTATTTAATATTCTGTGTTCTGAATATTTGATATCATGTGATGATTTTATATTGGATGATGTGGTTGATTTGGATTGTCCAGTATAATAAATTATAAAATCTATGGAATTGAATTTTTGAAAAGAAATAAAGGAATAAAAGTTTAAGTAAAATAATTCGAGGAATTGGGATAAAATTTATAACGAATTGAAATAAAAATAAGGTGATTTGGAATTTTAACAAATATGAAATAAGGGGATTTTGAATCTACAAGGGATAATAAATTTTATACTTAAGTGATATTATTTGAAGAATAAAAGAAGTTATTTTTTAAAATTAAGGATTAAAGTTAATTAAAGAATAAATAAGGAGTTTTGGAAATTTGTAATTGATATTGGTAAAAAGGGGTTTATCTCGTAATAAGGAATAAAAATCTAAAGGTTAATGTATTTTGGAATAAATGAAGTAGGAAAGGAAATTTATTTCAAAGTAAGTAGAGTAAATTGGGAAATCAATTGGAAATTGATTTAGTTGTTTAAAATTGGAATTTTAGAAGAGAAATGAGATTTTGGAATTTATAAACTGGGTTTATAAAGTAAAATAAAATATTAGTGGATATTAGAAAATATAAATTCAAGGTGGGAATTTATAAAGGGATGTGAATTGGTTTAAAATAAATGTTGATTTATTTTTAAAGGATGGAAATGAGAAGTGTATTTCTCTGGATAGCCAAGTACGTTTTCAAGGTAGTTTTAAATATAAGTTAAAAGTTTTAATATGTTTAAAAAAGCATGTTTTAGAAAATTGATTATTTTTAAATGTTAACTTTTTAAAGTAAGTAGTTTCAAAAATCTATTATTGTAGTAATTATATAAAAGTAATTTGGTATTATGTTTTAAAGAGGAAGTCAGCTTATATTTATAAAGTGGTTTTATTTTAAATATTATTAAAATATATATTTTGATAAAGTATTAAAGTAGTTTTAAAATTTCAATGTTATAAAATATATTTGGTGTTTTTAAATTATTTTAAAATTAAAAGTATCTTGTACTTGGTGATTCAGTGGAAATAATTATTTGGGAAATGTATTCCGTAAGCGGAAACTGTTTGAAATGGTTTTCAAATGAGCTTTGAAAATTTGGGAATATATCTTGGAAAGATATTTGAGATTAATAAATAATTTGGAAAATTATTTATTGTGTGATGGTTGCTTGTGGATGTTAATTGATAGTTAAATAACCGACTATCAATATTGGCCAAATGCGCTGATCGTTTCGAAGAGACCGGGATCGGGTTTCCGTATACCGGGATTCTAGGTCTGGAGACTCGAAAACCACTTCGATCCGGTTTGTACGTTTCGCGAAAACGATTTCGGAGTCGAAGATGGAGCAGTGAAGTGCAAGGGCTAGTCGCTACTAATCCTGAGGATATTTCCAAAATGGATGTAGTAGGAATAGTGCCTTCGGTTCCGTTCGAACCTGGGACGGACTTGTATGGACGAATGCTTTCGTGACATCGTCAGGTGGGCGATGGGCATTCTAAGGGATATGTTCTATAAGGTATCGTTTAGCCTCAAGCCTCATCAACCGGGAATGACTGAAAATCAGGGGTTATGCAGCAAGGCTTCGTGGGTAGCGCCCACTGGAGAGTGTGGTCATCCCTGTCTAGATGTCCCTTATATTTCGGCTTAGTGGTGCGGTTGCTGATCCCAACCGTGGGGTGATCATATTCGGAATTGCCCATAGGTGATTCCGGCCTTGTGTTGCAGGGGAGCGGGCGTACTCCTCGGTACTGTGATCTAGGCCACGTACTGTGACAGGTGGTACCCCAGTGCCTAGTCATTCGTTGGAAATCCATTCTCCCTACGTGCCTTGTACGGTATTTGTTTGTATACCTAGTATGCTGGAATTTAATCATGTAACAATTTCAGCTATTTTAATAAGTATTTGTGAATAGACACTATTATAATATCAGAGGATTTTTATAAAAAGTGTTTTAGCTATCGTAAGGTAAAAACCCGACATGTTTATTTGTGGCGTGGTCTTACGAGATGCTTTTATTTTCAAAAGGATTTTTGAGACTTTAATAATCAATTTGAGTGTGATTTTCTCACGCTGGTATTCCAGACTGACTCGGGTGTTGCTTTATATAATGCTCAGGTCAGACCGAGTATTATAGGTTACAGGATATGATGCTGTGGAGCTCAGGAGATGAGCTGGATGGCGAGACGTATATCCCGTACTTGTTTATATATATATTACGCTGTGTTGATTGTTGTACTCTGTTGTATTGAGGACATGATATGGTTATTGTCCAGTTGTATGTTATGTGTTCTCTGGTGTATACTCTGATGCTATATTATATAAAACTGATATAGTTTTGATTTGTGTAAAGATCTGTTAATATATATTATATTTTATTCCGCTGTGATGGTTAGATTCTGATTTTGTTTTCTATTTTTCTTCTTCTACCTCTTCTTCTTAGCATAAAATGGTTCGATTTTCCGGGTCTGGAAAGTCGGGTCGTTACAATATATATCTACAACGCTGAAGCCTCCTGCTCCATTGCTCCTTCATAATTCTTCAAAGCTAACCTGAATCCCTTGGCTACTTGTAAAATTTTGAGTACCCAAGAGTTTAAGAAAAACAGAATAAACTCTGGGTCAGACATGGGTCTGGTGTGAGTAATAGGTTAAAGTTGCTTAACTTTTAAAAACCTTTGAAAACAAAAGGTATCACGTAAGACTTCCCACGCATAAACATTGGTAAGTTTTTACCTTACGCTAACCAAAACATTTGATAGGAAATTCGGTGATATTATAATAGTGTCTAGGGTTTCCAAATAAATATTCACATAGCCGAAATTGTTACATTCATTAAATTCAAGCATACATAGGTATACAACCAAGTCTGATGGCACTTATTGGAATTTGGATTCCATACAATGGCAGGGCTACTAGGGTACCGCCCATCACAGTACGTGGCCTAGATCAATGTACCGAGGATCACTCCCGACCCCCTGCAACACAAAGCCGAAACCATCCCTTACTGGATAGTCCCGAACAAGACAACCCCGCAGTTGGTGCGCAATTCCAACTGCCCACTAAGCCGATAAAAAAGGGACCTCTAGACAGGGGTTCATCTCATCCTACTTGGGTGCTACCCACTTAACCATACTGCACCTCCCCTGTTTTAGCCATTCCCGGTTGATGAGGCTTGAGGCTACAATTACCTTATCAGGACACAACACTTAAAATGCTCATCGTCCACCTGATGATGTTCTGAAAACATTCAATCCATACAAGTTCGTTCCAGGTTCAAACGAAACCGAAGGCATTATCTCGTTACACTCATTTTGGAATCACCCTCAGAGTTAACGACGATAACCCTTGCACTCTGAATCTTCATCTTCACTTGAGATTCACTTTAAGATGTCACAACCTATCGTTTAACTTGGATCGATGTGGTTTTCGGATATCCAAAATTGGAAACCTGATCCCATTCTCACCGAAATCCAAACGTATCTTAAAAGCCAAGTTGTTTTAAGGTTAAAACAATTCAATTCTATTATCTATATTTACACAGATAGATAATTCTCAATAGATAATCAACATTATCATCCTAAATAGATAATCCACATTATCATCACAAATAGATAATTCATATTATCATCACAATGCAACCAAAGCATCCATATCTCACAAAATCACTTATCTCATATCTGAGATCTCAAACCATTCAAGGCAACCAATATCATCCATTCATACTTAAGCAATGATTAATCACAATATAATTAATTTAAAATGAATTAAATTAATTACTTCATCTCTAGTTAATTTAAAGTAAATTAAATTAATTACTTCATCATTATAAATCTTGCTTACATAACCATTAATTAATTACAAATAAATTAATTAATCATTCTCTAATTATCCACTTTAATTAATCACCCTGATTAATTATCCTTTAATTACATTTAAGTAATTATTCTTAATTAATTTCACAAATTAATTATTCTTAACCAAATACAGTAATTAACCTTTAATTACTTCATTAATTAATTAATTATAATCAATTACTTTAATCCTTAATTAATTACAATTAATTAGTTATTCTATAATCACTTATCATTGATTAATTAATCTTAATTAATCCACCCTTAATTACATCATTAATTAATTATAAACTAATGATTCCTAATTACATTTTTAATTATTTATTCTATTTAAATTAATTACATTAAGTAATTAATCTTAATTAAACCACAATTATTAATCAATCTTGATTAATCTCATCCAGTAATTAACTACCCTTAATTACTTTATTAAATAAATTAATTACATCTTAATTAATTATCTTAATTAATCCCTTGATTTATTATACAAAGTAATTAAATCAAAAATTACTTTCAATCTTCAATTAATTACATCCTGTAATTACCATTACTAATTACTTCATTAAGTAATTTCACTTTATTAATTACATTAAGTAATTACTTATCAAATCATCCAGTGATTATCTTAAATTAATTAAACTTAATTAATTAACTTAAACTAATCACATTATACTTAATTAATTACAATGAGTAATTAATTCCTTTAGTTACCTTCATTAAGTAATTATACTTAAACAAATTTCACAATTTATTATCTCTAATTAATTAATCTAACTAATTATTAAAATTAATCACATTAATTAATTATTAAATAATCTTAAGTTATTGACCTTCATTAACTATTAACAATTCTTTAATTTCTTTTCTTAAGAAATTAACTTAGATTAATCAATATTAATTACAAATTAATTTATCCTTAATAACCAATTAATTAACCTCTAATTATTTAATTAATTTAAGTTTTAACTGTAACTTAATTAATCTTTAATTACTTGATTAATTAATCTTTAATCATTAATTTAAAATCTAATCTTATCAAATTAATGATCCTTAATTCCAAATTAATTATTCCTAATTAATTAACTTAAACCTTAATTAATTAATTTAAAACTCATAATTACTAATTTAATTAATCCAAATCATTAATTAATTAATTAAATTAATTATCCATTTTAATTGTCTTAATAATTTAATGAATCATAAATCATTAAATTCTATTTATCTTTAAGATAAAACTTTATTCATATTAATGATCAAATTATCATTAACAAAGCATTTAGAAACAATTTACTTTCAAATTTACTTTAAAATTTCATTTTAAATTTAATATTTAAAATGAATACAAATTAACTTTAACAAAGTTTAAAAACAATTCAAATTTTAAGAACTTTATTTTATTTTTAAACTGTGATGCAAACTAAACTTGAATCCGATTTAAATTTAGATTTAAAATTGGTCTAAATCTCTGCTTTACATTTTAAACTTGGGTTTAAATTTTAAAACTCTACAGGTTTGAAAACCTGTAATCAAGCCTTCTACCCTAGCCAAACCTTATTGCTTCGATCCCAAACACACTTTACTTCGAGCAAACCATCAAAACACTTCGAGTCAAACTTAAATTTACTTGAGACAACCCAAAACCAAACTTCATCAGACAATACAGTGCACCGTGCACATGCACGGTGGCACTGATCATCTTTGGCCACCACCGATGATCTTCCCACATCGACCAACACTCAATCACCACACCATGATCATCAGATTGAACTCCAACTCTCGAAATCGAATTCGAGACCTTAAACCCAAACCTGGAACAAACAGGAACCATAGCACCCAAACCTGGAAACGCAACATTTTCGAAACTCCGACCACCAGAAAATCTACAACTTAGGCCATGACCTCGTCCATAACCAATCTTCCATCACTCAAAACCCCACTACACTCGATCAATTATAGAAACTGTGGTGACCAAACCATTAAACCTAGTTAAAACTAGGGGTCTAGAAAAGATTCAACTGCTGCTACCTCCTTACTGAATTGCATCACCAGCAGCCATTTTTCCCATGATCACTGATCACTCATCCATCATCACCCAAGATCCCGACCTTTCAGAATGCAGAGATCACCCAAAAATGCCAAATTTCCCTTTTTAGTTCATCTCAGAACTGCACCCTTAATCCCAAACTAAAAATCTTGATTTTAGTTTTAAAATTCATGTTTTTAAATGTTGTTTCAGATCCTAACCCTGAAACAATAAATTGTGATATTTAAATTTCACTTACTTTAAAACTTGATCATTTAATTTGGTTTCCAGTGATAATCTAATATTATTTTAACTTAAGTAAAATTCTAAACTAAAGTTTGTGATTAAACAAACAAGTTTCACTTGAATCTTAAATTTAAACTGAGTCAAGATCAAAAGGTTTTGAATTTAAATCAAAACTTGAAAAACTGAAAGCTATAAATAGAGAGTACTTTGGAAAACAACATGCATACTATACATCCAGGAAAACAACATTGTAAATACACAAACATACTTATGAATATGCTCAATACAATATTTAACACAAAGATTAACATGCAACCATTTATTCTTACTTAAGATTTAAATAAAAATGTGATGTTACTCACAGATTTGAAGAAGGAAGACAGTGCCTCCAGATTTGTTTTGAAAAGCCTAAAAACTGAAATCCTTTTGTTTTTAAACTTTGCACTTCAATGCTTTTGATTCTAGGTTTTACTTGATTATCTTGCTTTGGAACTGAGTTGCTTCTTTGAAAACTTGTGTGCTTGATTTGAAAAATGCAGTTGACAATTTCCAGATTGCATTTGAAAATGTTACAGGTTTGCTTTAGAACTCAGATTTGAAAATGTATAGGGTTTTGATTTGCTTGTTTGAAATGAAGATGATTACTGATTTATTTTGAACATGATTTATGGATTTTGGTTTTGAAGAGTTGTTCTCAGATTTGTTTTTACTTAGCTTTTGATTTAGAAAAGAAAAAGAATGGAAGGGAAGAAGGAATTTGTTTATATAAGCTGAAATGTTTAAAAATAAAAATAAAAGAAAAACTAAATTAACAAATGCCACTTGTCCTATAATACAACATTTGTCATATTGACATGCTTATAAATTAACACATGTCACTTTAAGTAATTATTATTTGTAATTAAATGTTAATATAAGATTAGTGTAAACTTATGCTTAATTAATTAGTTAATATGTACCTATTTATATGTAGATAAATTTTAAAATAAATAAACCAGTTATATTTATAAATAAAAGTTTATACCAATATTTTAAAATCTAAAACAATTTAAATATCTATACTTTGAATTTCAAAACTTTAAATTCAAATCCAAATCAAATTTTAAAATTCAATTTTAAAATCAAGTTATATATATACAAATTCAATTTGAAATAACAATTCTATTTATATTAAAATCCATTTGTAAAAACAATATATTATTAATATTATTTAAAAATAACTCATTATCAAGTTTAAATAATTTATGAAAGAAATTATTTCTTTATTAATAAATTACTTATTTTATCAAGTAATATTTAAAAAGAAAACAAAACAAACCTTTTTGGTAATTAATTTAAATTTTTATTAACAAGATTATCAAATCAATTTAATTTTTAATACAGATTATTAAATTGATATTGCCTAAAATTCCGGGTCATCACAGAATGCAATTGATTATTATACAACTAAATTTTTATCTCATTTCAAATATTTTAAGTTGTTTAAATTCTATTTCTCATTTTAGAATATCCAATTATTCAGAAATCTTGCTCCATTTTAATAATTGAAAACCATCACTTTACACAGAATTTAAGGATAAATTTCCGGTTCCAGTTCAAACCATTTTGAAATAAATATATACATACATACATATATATATATATATATATATCTTATATATAAAGCAAATACTTGGTCAAACCGGTCAAAGTGAAGCCTTTTTGGCATTTTCTAAAATAACCCTACCTACAGCACCACGTAAGAAACTTGATAAGGATACTTTTGCCATTTCTCCTTCACACGTGAAAAATAGTTCCCTCTTCGGCACGATCTATCCATTCTCATTTCTCTCCTCCACTTTCCCCAACTTTCCCCTCTTCTCATTTCCTTCAGCAATGGCGATTGTATTTCCCATACTAACTTACCAATATACTTTCACTCTTTTTAATTTACCTCTGATTAAAATCGTGATGTTATGTTTTATTACTTTTACAGACAATTCACGGCATCACGATTAAATTTCAAATCGATCTCCACAATGAATTGATATGACAAACCAAACACTACGAATTCGAAACGAGATGGAGGGCTTCTTCGAAAAAGTGAATAATTGGAGGAGAAAGGTCGATGTATTTTATTTAAGCTTGGTGTACAATTTTTATTTATTTATGAACTGTGAATCTTCTTCCCTATTGAATTGCAGTTATGTTGTCGCTAGGAAAAGCGATATCTGGATCTCAAAATTTTCGATCAAAGGTGAAGCGTTAATATTTCTGAGTTTTGTTTCCATTTTTTCCAAACCATGATTAAATTTCAAATCAATCTCCAACAATGAATTGATTTGACAAACCGAACACTACGAATTTGAAATGAAACGGAGGGCTTCTTCGAAAATGTGAAGAATTGGAGGAGGAAAGTTGGTGTATTTTATTTAGGTTTGGTTTACATTTTTTCTTCGATTTTTATGAACTGTGAATCTTCTTTTCTATTGAATTGCAGTTATGTTGTGACTGGGAAAAGCGATATCTGGATCTTAAAATTGGCAATCAAAGGTGAAGCAATAATATTTCTGAGATTTGTTTCCATTTTTTCCAAAGTTGGATCTTGATTTTCCTTTATATGATAATTTATTTTCATCCGCATTTTGTTGTTTTCAGCTTTATGAGTTATATAAATATCAATTATATTCATTTCGTACTTGCCAACTAGTAAAAAAAGTGAATGTTTGTTTAAATAGAAACGCCAGAGTTTAGATATACTTTGTTGACAAAGAGTGGAAAGAAAGTTTTAGAAAACAGAGGACATGAAAATAGCTGATGTATTAACAATGGAAGCCTGCTCCGACTTTCCACTTTTGTTTAAACAACCTCTTCTCAATTATATAGTAGGAATACTACTATATGAAACTATCTTCGGTCTGCATTCAATTATAAATTGGCATAGCAAATGCGTTTATATTTCTATACATTTGTTATTTATATTATCTAATTCATTTTAATTCCTTTCTTTTACTTTACAGGTGTTTAAATACAATAACAAAGCTATATTCACCATGGTTGGGAAAATTATGTGGTCAGCACCAGTAATTAATGTTTAGGAGTAAATCAATTTATCATTTGTCTCAAACTTTACAGTGGTATTATCAGCTAGGCAACTGCTCTTTAGACATTGCAAATAGTAAAGAGTTTATACATACATACATACATACATATATATATATATATATATATATATGTAGACACACACATGTAGAGGACATTTTGAGAATATCATAGCCAAATTGTTTGTAACCAACTATTAATAAAGAAACATGCGAGGTGTAAAGGCTTCTGATTAGTGATAAGATATGTAAAATAGATATTCTGTAGCAAAAGTTGGTGTAGAACCGTAAAGATGACATGAGGGGGTTTGGGCCGAGTTTGTTCCTACACATTGCTCGATTTTACACCCACTGCACTTTTAAAAGATTTGAAATGAGGAAGACGCAAAACAGTATATCCAAAAAGAGTGCGAGTTAAATAAGAAAAAGTGTTTCAATTTCCAGGTTTTACTCATTTTCGAGATTTGAGATGTCAGATCCTTCGTTTGACACCAGCGATGAGTTTACGGGACCAAGTGACATCAACAATGCAGCTCTGCCGCCATCATTGCATCCTCTGGTGAAGCCAATAGTGATGAAGGCGAGACAGAAAGCTCCATCCCAGAAAAGTATGGGCACAGATGATTTTATAAACATGCTGCATGGATCTGATCCTGTTAGGGTTGAGATGAATCGATTGGAAAATGAAGTTCGAGGTGAGAAATGTTTTTGATCTAAGTTCAAAATTTTGAATTTAGTGTTTAATTCTATTACTGAAGCTGACATTTAGTGTTTTTCTTTTCTTTGTAAGATAAGGATAGAGAGTTGGGAGAGGCCCAAGCAGAAATTAAAGCACTAAGATTGAGCGAGCGAGCGAGAGAGAAAGCCTGTGAAGAGGTATGTGCTCATATCTGTTGAGTAGTTACTGATATTAGTTTGATGTGTAATAGTTGTTTATGTATTAATCTAACTTTTTAGTAATATTTATCCCTTAATATTAACATCAATTGATAGTTGTTATGAATATAATGTCTCTACATTATTACCTAAAACTGTGGCAGGGAAAATGACAGCAACCAAATATGATTAATTATACTAAGTGTTCAAGACTAACAAATGTCAAAATTGACATTTTAATAGCTTAAAAACACGTAAACTATCACTGTGTATGTTCTCTTTTAAGAAATAAAGATATATTTAATGCATTGAAAGCACATAAACCATAAACTATCACTAGAATCATTTTCTTCGATGTTCCTTGAAGATCTACCGTTTTCTTCGATGTTTCTTGAAGATCTAGAACAATCTGTTGAAAGTGGATGTGCTTCAAGTCACTCTCATTATCTTATGTTAATGGAATAAACTCAGATAAAGTTATAAGTGTTTAGGTATTTTTCTTCTTCTATCTCATTACAAAGTTCATTTTTAACTCTACATATATATATCAAAACTGTTTTTGTTCCTATCAATAAGAGATGTGCTTCTTCATGTTTCATTCTTTCAAATCTCTTGAAATTCTATACATTTCAACCTATCAAGTGTTAATCTGTATAAGCTTTGAGTATGATGTGCATTAATATTGCTTCATAAGTACATTTGGAAGTGGTTGACAGATTATTATTTAAAAAGCACGCTGTTTTTTGTAGGCATTTTCTGTTTTATGCTTTATATGATTTCTATAGTTTTGTTTTCAATACAAAATTTATTGATATTTAACAATTTTTGGATTTGATTGTTTAATCTATATGTATTTCAAACTTTAGAGTTTGAACATATACAAGAAAACCATGTCCAATAAGGGAGTTAATTCGATTGAGTTGCATTTATTCGAAAATTCTCTATTTTTATTCCTTCGGTTTCTATGCACACATACTAAAAGAAGTAGTCATTATTTGCAGGTTTATGTTACGATCAGCAAATATTATCATGTTTGTTGCTACTGTTGTGCTTGCTTTTGGCAAATTTGCTAGATGTGTTACCTAGATAGCATAATTTTTTTAGAAACTAATATATCTTATAGTGACAGTATAAAATAATTGGCATCATTTGATAGTGGTTGCAGGCTTCAAATAATACATGTGCTCCAGTAATGGTTATAGGCTCCAAAAATATGCTTGCAGGCTTCAAATAATAGGTGGTAGATAGGGAATAGCTTCAGCGCATGTTGCATGTTGTGGAGTTCAATTAACAGGCGCGTGTGCAAACTGATGGGAGAAGCATGGTCTAGGGTGAACGTGCATGAACCTGTTGAAGATGAGATAGCCAAGGAGAGCTGGAGAATGAAGCTAGCACGTTGTGCGAAGTTGAAGTTCAATGGACAATATGTATAAGTCCGGATTGAAGATTGGAGCAAATGGCCGACGAGACATGTGCTGTGTGTGATGTACGTGCCCGACCAGACTGCACGGATAGTTGCTGAATTGAACGGGCCGCCGAACAGTTGCAAGGGATAGGTTCTATTATATATACATTTGATTTGTTTGTTTCTTCTTCCTTCACTTTTTTCCAATTTGGTTTGTGATTGTACGAACTATGTATCGATTTTCTTCTCCTGTAAAAATCTATCTTTATCTTTGTACATGTAACTTTCCTGCTATCTACACCTAATTTGTTATAAGCCTATGATTTAATGCATTTGTTTTTCATTACAAAATAGAGTGTTTGGCAGTACAATGTATCACTTTATAGTAGAGGAGGCAATTAGACCCGATTCGGCGGGTCTCGGTTCTGGGCGGGTTGAGTTTTGTCGAGATTAAACTATACATTTCAAAAACTTATATCTGACCCGATCCGAGCTTCGATTTGGGTCGGGTTGGTTTCCGGTCCGATTGAGTAAAATAACTAAAAATGCATATATTTCAATGTTTTTTGGTCAGGACTTTCTGGTCGGATCTGTTCGGATTGGGTGTAATCGGGTCTTTACTGTATTTTTCATTATCCAGGTCCGACCCAATACCCGTCGGGTTTGGATCTTTTCAGATCCGTTCATTTTGGTTTTGCGGTTCTCAGTTTTAATTATCAGCCCTACTTTTACTTTATATCATGTTCAACTTACTACGCATCATTACCTTGAATTTTTCAAAGTTTGCTGCTATATGGAATTTTTTTGGATTATCAAAAAGTGGTGTTAAAGCAACTATTACCCATAAATTATTGTGTTGCTAAAAAAGTATTACAACAAATTGCCTTGGAAACAATAAACTAATTAGAATTACATTACAAACTCAATTAAGTTATTCATATACTTACTTCATTACCATTTATTAAGCATTATACCATTTATCAAGCATTATTCACATACTGACAGAATATAACAAATATGAAAACATTGCAATATTTAGAAAAAAATTGAACTAAATTGAAAACCAAAATCATCTTGATCATATTTCAACATAATTTAATATGTCGTCAAAATTTTCAATATAGTGAGTACACAATTTACATGCAACCATGAACTTAGCTAACTAGAATTCATGTTTTCCACTTCATGTGCCACATTTTTACACTAAACGTTATACTTCATAATGCAAACACTCTATTTATAAGGGATTTTTAATATAACAATAAGTGGGTAAAACTTGGATATAACACTGTTTTCCCATTTCAATGTTTTTTCTAGATTTTTAAGTAGTACTTATAAATTATACCATTAAGTTAATTAAATTTTAAACATATAAATTATTTTTTCAAGGTTTACTACTCACATAAAATTGTGGTTACATAATACTATCCCTTATACAACGTTTTTAACTCGTTCATCTACATATTACCGATGTCGGTCTCAATAAAAATAGAAGAGGAAACGATTGGTACAACTATACTTCAGTTGTTATAGATTTTTTATAAACTACTGTTGTTTATATCTGACTTGAAAAAAACAGAGAGAACAAAAATTACATCAATTTAGGTCTTATAAATATTCACGATGATATTATAAAAATTCGACAAACGGTTAGTGTTTTATTATTTTCTAAATAACTTAGTTTTATTAATGTTTCGACAAACGATTGATTTATGAATGTATATCATAAAAATATACAAAATTTCATATACTTCAAATTCGTATTGTCTAATCCAAAAAAGCTTACAAACGGTGGTTTTTAATACCACTTACACCTGCGCACATGCATCGCACGTGCTGAAGTACTCGTATATATATATATATATATATATATATATATATATATATATATTTTATACATCAAATCATACTCAAGAAATTCCAATCAAATTCATCTTCAAGACAAAAGTGTAGCAAAGCTACAAAGTGGTCTCTCCACTCTAAGACTCCAAAATGAATGCCGATGATGCTGCAGTCATCACCGAAATTATTTTTCAGTGACAAAATAAGAGAATACTGACTTACTTCTTTTAAAAATTCTGGAAAAACAATTTCCATTTGAAAATACATACAAATAACTTACACTTTCAAACTATGAAAACCAAGTTTCGAAAAGCACCGAAAATTAAATTCTTAACTCCTTAATTTAAATTTATTTCATTTTCAAATCAAATAAACCATGTTTATAAAATTTCAACACCTTATAACATATAACAATGGAAAATGATTTAGTAGTGTTGACAAAATAATAAATGATAATCTAGTATTATCATTCCTAACAACCAATTTAATTAACTATCCAATTTCAAAAAATTATACTTTTATATATAAAATATAACCATATATAAAATTATTTCATTTTCCAATTTCGAAAACAATATTGCGTCAGTTTCCTCTATTCAAGTGTTTTGGAATTCCTATCGATAGCGTTGGCTAGACGAATAGATCGAAATCCCAAATCAAACTTAATAATTCAAACAACATAATATAAAATATTTTATATTAATTACAAATACATTCTCTCATAGGATGATTCAAGAATGGATTATTGAACAAGGCTAGAGATTCAAATTTAGAGAGACCCAAATCAAAAAGAATTCTAACTACGAAGATAGGCTTGAAAGGAAGATAAGATAATTAAATTACAGAAGAAGAAGATGGATAGACTTATATTAATTGCGACGACCTTAACTGGGTCAACCGAGATTCCAGGAATAAGATCGATGCGGAACCAGTTTCCCGGATGGGTGGAAGAGAAGTGACTTTACCAAAACATCAGGGTAATCCCTGACTATCGGGGTGGAGTCAAGATCACTAGGCTGAGAATCAAATGAGAAGATAAAACTGCCTGCAAAATCGGAGGCAATCGACATTGGGTCATAAGAGAATTACCCGGGTAGTCTACTAAAGAATGGTTCGGGCTTAGCAAGAGATAAAAGCATCAAAACCGAGGACGTAGAAATCCCTGGTGAATCAATGCCTGTTGTAAAGGAGTTTCACCCCTTTAAAAATCATATTTAGGTTGGCGGGACCGCCGATGTGATAAGTCACTCACAAGGATGAAGTTGACAGTTGAGGATGAAGCTATGGGATGCTCTAGTCAAAAGAATACGAACAGGAAAAGACAAGAAGGAATTTTCAGAACGAAGGGGAAAGTTCCAAAATTCAAAGGAAATCCGAATCAAAGAGGAGAAATTCAAGCTCGAATGAATATGACACTATAACTGATTTTACTCATTCTAGGGTATCGCTGCCCTATCTCTAATGAGTTTATACTCTATATGCCAAGTTTTGCCTTAAACCAGAGCTTTGATACCACTTGTAACGACCTGGTATTTCGAACCATTCGCATCCGCACATGCGGACTTGAATTTCTCAAAATATCATATTGTTAATTTATATTTGGCAAAACTCAGCATATACCGTAAATAAATGAATCACAGAACCACAGACATGGAGTATTACAACAATAAGCAGCGGAATAGATAAATAGTAGTCCATGAAGCTACTATGAACATCAGAGTTTGAAACAAAATACAACAGAATCTCAAGTACAAATGAATCTCTAATACATAAGCAACTGACAAGTCTGAACATAATGACAGAAATAAACTAAAACAACTGATGGATAGATAGATCTTCAAACAAATCTCCAATCTCCAAAGGTGAGTCTCAAATGCTGTGTCACTCT
Organism: Allium fistulosum; assembly: GCA_030737815.1. Classification (NCBI taxonomy): domain Eukaryota; kingdom Viridiplantae; phylum Streptophyta; class Magnoliopsida; order Asparagales; family Amaryllidaceae; genus Allium; species Allium fistulosum. The sequence goes on along the minus strand of CM060905.1, from coordinate 716,899,196 downwards.
GTCAGACCCGAGCATAAAGCAAAACACAAAACACTCGAGTCAGGATTAACATTCTTATATTAATAAATTCAACTCAAGTGAAATGTCAACTGAAATACAAGTAACTTAAAGGATGTTTGAGATTTCTATCCTCTAAGGATCCGTGGAACTATCTACTATGTAGTAATATATGCTATTATAATATGCCTATAGTAAAGTGAACTATTAAAATAGTGTTAAGGCGTTACTCATAACCCCCTTAACATATTTTATATATTCCCGTAGTCTATACAATGCCGTACGCTCCACCAAACCAGTGGTTTACCCAGAGGACACCACATAGGTACGGTACAAAAAAAACTCGTAGAAGGAGCGATAAGGCATGTGACAAGGCACGCGAGGCAATGCCAGGGTAGATATACCGTTTGTGGATCCGGACTGGTGGTAACGCATAGCAGCTACTACCGCCCACCACGAGACACACTCCAAAATCAAAGGTGCACCCAATCAAATCACAAAGTAATAGAATGGCATCGAAGAAATGTGTCTGATAGGAGGAATGACCTCACTTGGCCCGGCGTGGCTCCTGTTTTAGCTACATCAAGCTGACTCGCGGGAGTCAGGGCTACATAAATACCTCATACAGAATCGTCGCCAAACCATCCTACTTCATTATGGAATCTCCACCACATACACAATTGTTAAAGTGGTTTTCGGTATTGGCAGAGAGTATGACAATATCCGATCCCGGTCTCTTTAACAACCAAACGCTTATTTCACACCGTGGTCATTTCATTTCAAATAGTTCATACTTCATATCAAAATATCATATTCGTTTCAAAACCATATCAATTTGATATCATTATTCACTTTAAATAATATACATTTCCCGAATCGTAACACTTTCAAAATTATAACCCTTTCGAAATCATAACACTTTTGAAATCATAACACTTTGGAAATCAAAACATATTTTGAAATCATAAAACTTTGGAAATCATAACACTTTTGAAATCTAACACTTTGGAAATCATAACACTTTCGACATAAATAGTTTAGATATTGAAAATAGTGTATATATTAAAATAGTTATAAATTAAAATAATTTATATATTAAAATAATTTATATATTAAAATAATTTATATATATATATTGAAAATACTTTATATAATAAAAATAGTTTCCTCCAATTTCACAAATCGATTCAAATCAGCTTATATTCCAAAATTCAATTTAAATCGATCCCTGTTCAACACTTTCAATTTTAAAGGGTTAAAGATTCAATTAAAATTCTAAATAAACCATTTCACTCTTTATCAATTTCAAATCCAGGTTTGAACTATCTCTTCAATTCCAATAAGATTCAAAGTTTAAATATTCGAACATTTTCACTATAAGTTTCATTTATATTTCAACATTTGACTTTACTATTATTTAGTTTTGAAATATTTACTTAACCAATCCAATAATCATTTAAATAAAATCTCTAATTACAAATTTAAATAAAACTAAATATCCTATTTCAATTTATTTAAATTTGAAAATATTCATTTAATCACCTTAAATCAAAAATCAAGTTATAAAATCATATCTTTAAATTCTCAAATTCAATAAGTTTCATGTTAATTTTATTTAAGTATAATTCTTAAACAAATACAATTTCAAATCAATTTCAATTTCAAATTGATTCAAAGGGTACGGATTTGCCCGGTCGTCATAGCTGGTATCAGAGCTTAGATTTTGTATATTCCGAAGCTTTGATGTGTACTCAGTATAGATAGGGACAGTAGCACCCTAGATTGAGTTTGAGTGTATTATATATATGAGCGCGTATTTGTTAGTGAATATAAAATGTTTTATATTGTGTTTACTTATCCGTTGAGCCGTTTGTGAATTCTAGTCGGTATGTGGGACGCCATATATTCGATAGGGATTTCTAAACATTTAAACGAGGAAAGTCGACATAGTATTATTTTAAAAGTGGGTAAATGAAATAATTTTACCTCGATTATACTTTATATGTAAAGGAAATGATTTTTTCAGAAATATTATAGTGTATATAAATGAATTGTTTGGTTGTTTGAAAATGTAAATATATGTAAGTTAATAAAAACTATTTGAATAATCTAAATAAAAACAACAACAATTGTAAAAGAAGAATAAATTATATAAGCAAATGAATTATAAAGTATAGAATTAAAATTAATATGATTTACAATGGTGAAATAATCTTATATATAAAAAATGAAACAAAATGAGTATATTTATAAATATGAATTATAAATGAAAATGAATTTAAACTATGAATTTGAAAATTTGAATCCCGTTGATTTTGGAAGTTGTTTTTCAAAGTTAAAGATGTTATATTGTTATAAATCTAAATAAGATAAGTGAATTTAAACGAATCTTATATAAGTAAAGTAAGATAGTGAAATTATACAAGTAAAAGAGTTTATAAATGTGATTTATGAATAAAAGGAAATTTTTAAAAGAATAAAAAACACTGAATTCACTACTGTTGCTGGGAAATAATAAGGGTGATGACTGCAACATCATCAGTATCATTTTCGAGTTTCTATGTGATAGATTTGCTACCAATAGTAAATTGAAAGTTAAGTTTTGTTGTGATAAACAAAATTGTTAAAATCCAAGTCGAAATTGATAAATATAAGTGAAATGAGTTTTGGACTTATATTATGAAATAATAAATTTAACTTTGGTAAACTTGAATAAAATTTGAGTTAGCATAATAAATATGTGATTTGAAATTTAACTAAAGGAAGGTTAAATAATTTGAACTAGATTATATAAGTTATTGGAATGGAAATTAAACCTAAGTGTAAAATGATTATATAACCATGATTTGAAATTATAAAAATGTGAATGGAAGTATACTTAGGTAAATGTTTATGGAGTTATAAATTTATAAGTGGAATAATTTATAAAGTGAGAAAAGATAAGTAAAACAAATTGTTAAAATGGTTAAACAATTTTGTTAAGTAAAACGAAATTTGAATTTGAATAAGTGATGAAATTTGACTTAAGTAAAAGTTAAATAAAATAGAATCTGAATTAAATTAGTAGTGAACTTAAGTTATGTAGTGGTAGTAAAGGTAAAGTGAAAATGAAATGAAACATAACTTAAGTAATGATGAATGAAGTTGATTTTGGTATCGAACTAAATTAATAAAGTGAGTTAAATGAATACGAATTTGAGTTATGTAATAAAATTTAACTTTAGTTCTATAATGTGAATATAGTGAATACTAGAATTCAATCTAAATTGAATATAAACCAATTTGAATTAAATGTGTTAAACCAAATTGAATGTAAATGAAGTAAATTAAATAAATTTGGTTATGCTGGATATGTATTGGTTGTTTGATGGATGTTGGTGGATTGTATAGAGATTCATTAAGTGTTAATGAAATTAAATTAATGAAATTGAAAGATAAATAATTGAATCCAAAGTGGAAGTGAAGTAAATTTAAATAGAATTGAATTTGATTTGAATTGAAAGTGAACCAACTTGAATGTGAATTAGTGAATGTAAATTAATTGGATTTGAATAAATGATAAATGAATGTTAGTAAAATCCAATGTTAATAAATCAAATGAGAATAAATTGAAAACCAATTAAATGAATATTAATGTGAAATGAATTATATTGATTTGGTATGGATTGATTGGATATAGATATTGGATAGTTATTAGATGATAGTTGTTTGATGGTTGGATTTGTTGCTTTTGTTGCATTTGCTATATTGACATATATAGTTGTTATATTGGTATATGTTGTATATTGATATTATTTTCATATATACATGTTTCTCTTTGTTTATTGAGTATTTAGTAGGTGCGGATGGCGCTTGCTTCGCATTCAGAGCTCGCTTTCGTGCTATATTAGTCGTATATGCTCGCTAATAATATATAAGGTACATATCTCGGATTACATATCGTACTTTTACACTTTTTTCCCTTCGGGATGCCTCATCCTCGATGATGAGATGTATATTTGTGATATATATATGCTGTGATCCTACTATGATCAAACCACGCAAAGTAGACGCTGGCGAAATTTTTTGAAAATTAAAGGCATTAGAAATTTTTTGAGAAAATTGGAAAAACAATTTTGATAACTATAATTTTTATTATTGAGTTATAAAGTTAAACGATATTGGTTGGTGTTGAAAAGATAACAATAAATGAATTTGAAGACTTAGTAAAGCTTTATAAGAAGTTTAAATTGTGGATTTTAGGAAAGTTAAACATTTAAATGATTTTGGTAAATCTAATTTGAACAAGTTGTTTTGAAAAGTAAATGGATTTTATGACTTTTTCTCACTTGGTAATTTCGAGGACGAAATTCCTTTAAGTAGGGGAGAATGTAACGACCTAGAATTTTTGTCATTTGAAATTCGTATATTTAATTGATTTTAAATATTCACAAGTAAATTTTATAAGCTGGATAAGTTATATTTGAAATATAATGTTTAATTGGATAATTAAATGGTTAATTTAATTTTTTGAAATTGTGTAAATAATTGAATATTGAAATTAATGTGAATAAAAATGATTTGTAAAGTTGTAATAAATCGTATTTTAATTATAATGATGTTAGAGAACTTTTAAAATTGAATTAAAAGTCAAATTGTAGAAATTGAATATTTTAATATTTAATTGACGAGTGAAAATGGTCATTTGTCATACAGTCTCGGATTTCAACGAAACTAGTTTCATTGGATCCATATTGTTATATTATTGTAAGATTTAAAATTTCGTGTCAATCGGATTTACGGTTTGTCCGGGGCAAGTTAAAACGCATAGATATCGATTTAAGTGAATTTTAAATTTAAATAGTCGATTCGAAAACCTATCTTCCAAATACGATCGAATTGGCTTCCGATATATATTCCATTGTGTTCGGAATAGGGATAAAACATTATAAACGCCCGGTGGCACGTTTCGTTTCGAGTTCGGAAAAAAATCGGATGAATAGTGTCGCGTAATTTTCTATAAAAGGCCCCCATATTTCACTATTTTCATCAAACCCTAGTTCTAAAGCCCTAGCCGCCGTTTTCGTTTAATGGCCAGAAACTTTCGATTCTTCCCTCCCTCCGATCTTCTCATCCATCAACAATCATCAAAAATTGTCAACTACAGTATTGTAGGGCTCATCGGGTTCTTCGATCTCAACGGTGGAGATCGTTTATAATGTAACGGATCAACGACAAATAGCCTGCGTTCATCATGTGTTCATGCATGGTTTTCTAGGCAGAGAGTCGACCGAGTTGCACGAGATTCTCGGCATGGGTGGGGCTCGCGAAGAGCAATCGAACGATGGTTCTTGATCGACGTCCGGTCATCAATTACTAGGTGCGGCGTTCGAAAATTGAACGTGATGATGGGTTTGATTTCATTCGAATGAAACCTGGAAGGGGAAGAAGAAACGTGAGCGGCCCAGATCTCATCAAGTTGAAACGTATGGCTGTGGATGATAAAGGTTTAAAAAAATTAAAATAAAAGTTGTAATTTATATATATTTAAATCATACAATCTTTAAAACGTCTTAACTTCTTCATACGAGGTCGGTTTTTGACAAAACGACTTGTGTTAGGTCCGTATTGATGAGCACTACGTGATGGAGCTGGATTGAGATTTATTTGAGCTATTTAAAATTTTGGTTGAAATTAAACGCTTGTTTAATTTTAATCGGAATAAATCGCTATCGCGACGACTACAAGCAATGTGAGTACAACTCACTCTTTCTGACTCAGTGATATTTTTATATAAGTGGGAAATAATTTATTTTATGATGATTGATGATTTTTTGGATGATATATGATATATTGATTGGTATTTGGATATATTCCTGCCTAGTGGAGCAGATGACCCTATACGTTCCCGTGTATGAGCGGATGACCCTTTGTACGCGCGTTTTCCTTAAAGCGGACATTGTACACATATTCTAATATGTATATTTGTTGCAGGTGATAGGTTGGAGGGATCCAACTAGATTCCTCAACAATATAGATTTATTTACAAATATTGATATATATGCTGTTATCATATGATATATGATGTTTTGGATGCCGTGATTGATGTATTTAGTGATGTTGCAGCATTGGGCCTATTTTTGGAATTTTAAAATGTTAAAGTGAAGATTTCAAATTAAAAAGGATTTTTCAAGTGATTTTGGAAATCGATGTTTTATTGAATTTTGAAATGTTAAGGAAATTGATTTATTTTAAATGAATAAATGTGATAATTTTTATGTTATAAAAATTATGATATTTGTGAAATGTAATTGAAATGTGATTTTTGAAATATGAAGTTGATTATTTTATAAAATTATTTAAATTGAGTTTTTGAATAATTATAAATGGTTTTTATATAAGATTTATGAAATTGATATTTTATAAATCAAAATAATGAGATTATACAGGAGTTTGGTAAATGCTGAAATAAAGTTATAAATGTTGTAAAATAAAGATAACATAAGACATTAGAGAGAAGACATTTTATTATTCACCTCTCCTTCAATATAACACAAATGAGCTCAATATTTATAGACTCCAAATCTAATGGAAATTACAATACTGTCCTTGACCATTTAGCATATTCACCGATATTATTTAAATATATTATAACACTCCCCGTTGAATATGCGTTTGATAATAATAATTGCCTCATCAAAAACTTATGGCATTATGAGGGTTAATGCTTCTGGATCAATATATTGCCTCATTAAAACCTTACTAATAAAAACCCAGTGGGAAAAATATTAGTGAAGGAAAAAGAGTACATTATAGCATACTTTTGAATGCTCCCCCTGATTTATAACGCATTATTCAGTTAGTTTGTGAATGCATCCGATGCATACCAATTTTATACACCATCTTCTGAAACGTTGATTTTGGAAGTGCTTTTGTGAATAGATCAGCCGGATTTTCTTGAGACTGGATTTGTTTCACCTCTATTTTGTTGTCCTTTTTGTAGTTCCTGTGTGAAGAAAAACTTAGGAGAAATGTGTTTCGTCCTATCACTTTTGATGTAACCTTCCTGAATCTGAGCTACGCAAGCTGCATTGTCTTCATAAATAATAGTTGATCCTTCTATAGCTGAAGGGAGCTGACATGTATTTCGAATGTGCTCAATTAATGATCTTAACCAAATACATTCTCGACTTGCTTCATGTAGTGCTAGTATTTCAGAGTGAATGGATGATGTTGCTACCAACGTTTGCTTTGTAGAACGCCATGAAATAGCTGCATTACTGTTACTAAACACATATCCAGTTTGCGATCTTGCTTTATGTGGATCGGAAAGATAACCTGCATCAGCATAGCCAACTAGATTTGGGTTATTACCTATGTCAGAATAAAATAAGCCTAAATTTGTCATTCCACGAAGATATCTCATGATATGCTTTATACCATTCCAATGTCTTTTTGTTGGTGCTGAACTGTATCTTGCTAGAAGATTCACTGAGAATGCAATATCTGGTTTCATGCATTGGGCTAAATATAATACTGCACTAATGGCACCGAGATATGGTACTTCTGGACCAAGCACATTTTCATCATCTTCTTTTGGACGGTAAGGGTCCTTTTTAATATCTAAAGATCTGACAACCATAGGTGTACTAAGTGGATATGCTTTATCCATTTGGAAACGCTTCAAAATTTTCTCAATATAGTTTGACTGATGAATCAGTATGCCATTAGTATTATGCTCGATTTGTAAACCGAGACAATATTTAGTTTTGCCAAGATCTTTCATTTCAAATTCTTTCTTTAAGTAATTTATTGTTTTATCAATCTCTTCTGGAGTTCCAATCAAATTTATATCATCAACATAAACTGCTAAAATAGCAAACCCCTTTACCGATTTCTTTATAAAGACACAAGGACAAATGAGATTGTTTTTATATCCGGCTTTCACCAAATATTCACTAAGACGATTATACCACATTCTTCTAGATTGTTTCAAACCATATAGTGATCATCTCAGTTTTAATGAGTACATAGACTTTGATTTTTCTTCAGGCAACCTATATCCATCTGGGATCTTCATGTAAATATTTGTATCTAATTCACCATAAAGATAAGCTGTCACAACATCAGTTAATCTTATATCTAGTTTTTTAGAAACTACAAGGTTTATCAAGAATTGAAATGTTATGACATCCATAACAGGAGAATATGTTTCTTTAAAATCAAAACCTGGTCTCTGTAGAAAACCTTGTGCGACAAGTCGTGCCTTGTATCTCAAAATTTCATTTTTATCATTTTGTTTTCTGACGAATACCCATTTATAACCTACTGGTTTAACATTTTCTGGTGTTTTCTCTATTGGTCCAAACACACCATGTTTTTGAAGTGAATCTAGCTCAATTGGATAGCATCTTTCCATTTTGGCCAATCATGTCTTTTTCGACATTCATTTATGCTAGTTGGTTCATTATCATTATTCTCATTATAGTCATGACTTTCATTTATTTCAGTAGCTACTGCGAATGAGAATACATCATCAATTATTATTTTACTTCGATCCCACATTTCTCTATAGTTTGCATAAAATATTGAGATCTCATTATTGTTAGGTACCATTTTATTTTTGGAAGCTTCTATTATTTCTTCTAGGATAATAGTTTCTTCGGCATTCTTAGGAGAAATGGGATTTTCATTTAAGTCATATTTTAGATCATTTATAACCTCTTCTGAAGGTTTATCAATCGATGATTTTTCATTAGACTTTCTTTTCCTAGGAGCCAAGTCTTTTGAACCAACTGGTCTTCCACGTTTTTTTCTTGCTTTAGATTCATTTGCTGCTTTTGGATCTTCTGGAATTTCAATTCTAGCTGGTGCACTTACTGCTGGAATGTGAGATTTAGTTGTTTTTAAAACATCACTGAATGCATCAGGCATTTGATTTGCGATATTCTGAAGATGCAAAATTCTTTGTACCTCATATTGACATTGTTTGGTACGTGGATCTAAATGAGACATGGATAGATTATTCCATGATATTTCATGCCGTTCTACTGGAACGGTCTTTCCTCCCCCTAATGGCGGGAAGATTGTCTCATCAAATTTACAGTCTGAAAATCTTGCAGTGAAGACATCACTCGTGAGAGGTTCGAGATAACGAATTATCGATGGTGAATCAAATCCCATATAAATTCCTAACCTACGTTGAGGACCCATTTTCGTACGAAGTGGGGGACTGATTGGCACATGCACAGCGCAACCAAATTTTCGTAATTGTGAAATATTTGGTTGGGATCCGGTTAAAAGCTATGATGGTGAAAATTGATGATAAGCCGTTGGTCTAATTTTAATCAATTTTGATGCATGTAGAATTGCATGTCCCCAAACCGAAATAGGAAGCTTTGATTGCATAAGCAACGGTCTTGCAATAAGTTGCTAACGCTTAATTAATGATTCTGCCAGAGCATTTTGAGTATGAACATGAGCTACTGGATGTTCAACTTCAATTCCTAATGATAGACAGTAATCATCAAATACTTGAGAAGTAAACTCTCTTGCATTATCTAGTCGAATTGATTTAATATGATACTCAGGGAAGTGCGCTCTTAATTTGATTATTTGAGCAAGTAATTTGGCAAATGCCATGTTTCTTGTAGAAAGCAAACATACATGTGACCAACGTGTTGATGCATCAATTAATACCATAAAATATTTAAATGGTCCACATTCTGGATGGATTTGGCCACATATATCACCTTGAATTCATTGTAGAAATGTTGGGGATTCAGAAGTGATTTTACTATATGAAGGTCGAGTGATTAATTTTCCTTGTGCACATGGAGCACATAAGTAATCACTTGGTAAATTCAATTGGTTTGATAAATCATGCCCATTTCAATTTTTAGCGATTTTACGCATCATGGTTGACCCAGGATGACCCAAACGATCATGCCAAAGAATCAATATCTTTGTATTTGTGAGCTTCTGGCTCATGTTTATAGAATGAGATTCAACTATGCCAATTTTTGTGAAATATAATCCAGTCGAAATTGTTCCAAATTTTTCTAAAATAAGCTTCTGACTTTCAATTTTAGAAATAATACAAAGATATTCTTTATTGTTTTCATTTATAGTTTCAATATGATAACCATTCATTCTTATATCCTTAAAGCTTAGCAGATTTCTTTTAGAATTGCTTGAGTATAATGCATTTTGAATGAAGATATGTGTACCATTTGGTAATACTATATGGGCTCTTCCGGACCCTTCAATTATATTAGCAGATCCAACTATGGTGGAAACTTTAGCTGAAATCTTTTCAGATAATTCAGAGAAAAACTTCTGGTTTTTCAAAATCGTATGAGTAGTTGCACTGTCTACTAGGCATATATCATCATTCAAGTATTGATGGTTCATACCTTAAAAATTAAAGACAATACAGTTAGTCAATTATTGAAATAATTCTGAACTTAAATAAATAAACAAAGAAAACTATCAATCAAATAAATATCCACCGGTACACATTATTTCAACTAGTTCTAGAAAAATAAAACAAACAAAAATCAAATTCAAACTCACTAAAATAAACTGGAAAAACAAAACAACAAGCTTCAGGCTACTTCTAGTTGATCAGATCAGTCATATCATTAATCATTGCATTGAGATTTTCATCATTTATGAAATTTCCATCATCATCTTTGAAGAAATCATTTAACTTCAAGTTAGTGTTATCAAACAATCCTTCAGTGTTGTTTGTTTCAATATTCTTCGAACGTTGGTATTCTTCAACTATTTCTTTGATGATCTACATGTACGCGACCAATGACCAGAGCGTCCACATCTGTAACAGACTTCCATGTAATGCTTTTTATTTTCTGAAGTAAAATCATTAGTCTTTTCAGGCTCATTTTTCTTTTGTTGCTTTTTAAAGTTGGTAGTTTTATTGCCTTTAAAACCACCATAACCGCCTCTACTAGAGTTATATCCACGTCCATGACCACGACCACGACCTCTACCTCGACCTCTGCCTCTACTAGAGTGAGCAAAATTAGCATTAACTTCTAGTAATGCAGCCGAACCAGTTGGTCTTGAGGAGTGATTTTTAATAAGCAATTCATTGTTTTGCTCGGCAATTAATAAACATTCTATGAGTTTAGAATATTTTGTAAAATGATGCTCTCGATATTGCTGCTGCAGGAGTATGTTCGAGGCATGAAACGTTGAAAATGTCTTTTCAAGCATTTGTGCATCATCTACCTTTTCTCCACATTATTTTAGTTTAGAAGTAATTCTAAACATAGCAGAATTATATTCTCTTATAAATTTAAAGTATTGAAACCTCAGGTTCAACCATTCTTGCCTAGTATTTGGAAGTATAACCGTCTTCTGGTGGTCATAACGCTCCTTCAGGGAGTTCCACAAGTGGAGAGGATCCTTTTTCGTTAAATATTCTGTTTTTAGATCATCGTGGATGTGACGTCTTAAAAATATTAGAGCTTTTGCTTTGTCCTGCTGGGACATATTATTACCATTTTTAATGGCATTTTCTAAGCATTGAGATTGCAAGTGGATCTCAGCATCCAGTATCCATGATAAATAGTTATCTCCAGATATGTCCAAAGCTTTAAATTCAAGCTTGGCGATGTTTGCCATTTTGTGAACTATAAATAAAACAAATTGCATAAGAATAAGATATATTACATGTGGTGATCAACAAACCTATAAAATGAACTAAAACTTAAATGTCTGATATATTACAAGAATGATTTTCCAAAAGCAAAATATCCTTGATGAAACAAAAGATAATAATTCTTTTCCGATTTTTGATTACTTTTGCTATAAAGTAGGATAACAAAATTTACTTTTTTTTAATGTAAAATAAAGTTTACCGAAAAAAATGATAGCTAAATTCAAAGCGACAGCTATGAAGTAGGAAATAAATTATAATGGAAATGCGAAATACGCTTTATGAAAAACTACCTGTAAATGGTACATCTGAAAATAAAAATAATATTATATGGAAGTAGATATATATATATATATAGTATATATAAAGCAATGACATGCGTATTAAAGTAGGAATTTATATTTGCAGTACATATATAATATGTAGAATAAAAACTGGACATATAGCATTAAATATCCATGCAGAAATCTTAGCCATGAAAAAAAATAAAAAATAAACGCGACACAAAAAGAAAAAAAAAATCTTAAACATGCATGATACGTTCTTACCAGTTGGTTTATACATGATAATTGATACCATGAGAAGGATGCAATTCATTACAGAACGTACTATTGCACTAAACAATAATTCAAAAAAAAGGTAAGACATGAGTTGACAACTCCAAGTATAGGGTATAGCCTGTTAATATATCAGTCTCCAAAAGAAAGAATAAAAAAGACAAGATTCAATTCTCGGTATTAAACTTACTGCCATAATTTTATTCTAGGTGTGCTTTTTAACAGTAGGAAATACAATGTTAGGCTGTCTAAGGGAACCAACAAAATAGATAGTTAGTACAAAACAAACTTGTGCGTGATTTTGTAGATAGCAAAATAATGAAAAAGGAGCACGTGATTTCTACTGATAGTTAGTACAAAACAAAGTATAAAGTAAATAAAACTAAACTTTATAATAGTACAGCTAGCAGCTAGGTTTATTTTAGGAATATAAATAAATCATACCTTATTTGTGTAAAACGAAAAGATGGTTTTCAGTAGAGATATAATGGCAATAGTACTCAATATTTGTTTTGTACTTAAGAGGAAGATACATAAACCTTTTCGTATAAAATAGCTATATGTTAACGCTAAAAAATGTACGCTAACACCCCGGTGTGATTTGTGATATAGCGAAAGCACCACCCGTTGGTATGGGAACTAAAAGTAAGCAGAGAATAGCAGAAAACAGTAAAAAGACAACAGTTTTATAGTGGTTTGGCTCAAAGTCAAGCCTTCGTCCACTTAATCTCTTCTATGACTGATTCGATTACAGATTTTACAATAACTCTTCGATTACAACACAATATAGACAAGTAATCATAACTTTGATGTAGAAAAGCTCTTTCGATTCATGTTGAATGAAGTTGATTCTTTTCGAAGAATTTTTGAAGAATTCTTTGCCTTTGAAGTGTTGAAGTAAGTAGAGAAATCAGCAGAGTCTTGGCGTTTCCAAAAATTCATCCCCTTTTAAATGCGGAGTAGGCGGGGTATTTATAGGAGAAAACTGGGCTTAGGTTGTTAGGGTTTAGGTCGTGAGCGACCTAAGAGCCATCCCGAATTAGCATAAGTCGTTGACGACTTAACATAATCATTCTGGGTCAGATATAGGCTGTGAGCGACCTAACATATGTAATACAGAAGTTATCTCGGTAGGATTATGTCATGAGCGACCTAATAGAAGTGGTAGGTCGTCCGGCTTAACTCTGGAGCATGTTAGGTCGTTGCTTTTCCTGAGTCGCTAGGTCGCTAACTCGTTAGGTCGCTCTTTCTTTATCTTGCTAGGTCGCAGGAGACTTTCAGGAGTTAGGTCGCAGAAGTCTTTCAGGAGTTAGGTCGCAGGAGTCTTTTAGGAGTTAGGTCGTAACCTTCTTATCTCGTTAGGTCGTACCGTATTGAGCTGTTTTGTGCTATAGGTCACTAACTTGTTATAGATTGTTAAGTCGTGAGCCGTAGGTCGCTAAGCCATTAAGTCCTTAGGTCGCTAGGTCGTAGAATAAAAGAGGGTTAACACTTGCCCCTCGACGTATACGCCTAGGAGTTAGGTCGTGTGCTTCGATATCTCTTAACTCGTGCTATCTTGGATCGTTAAGTTGTGAGCGACTTATGAGAGAGTTAGGTCGTTCGTGCCGATTCGTGTTCCTTTGCCCCTGTATATAAGTCGCTGAAATCACCTCTTCCTTTCTTTACCTCCTCTAACACTCTAACCCGCTTTCAAAAGATTTTCAAGCTCTCAAAGAAGAATTTAAATCAACCAGTCGCCAATCATCTCTAAAATCACACTACGTAAGTGAATTCCAATCATCATCCAACCACGACCACCGTTGAATTGTGAATTCCCCGTTTTTCGACCCTAACCCGATTTCACATGCCATATTTCGCTACGAATCATATTACGATCGATTTTTGATCGTTATTGGACATGTTGTCACTGTAATTCATGAGCGCACAGTAGTGCATTGGGTTTATGATGGATCTGAGGTGTTTTGAATTGGTTTTGGATGATCTGGTGGTGTGGAGAGACGACGGATTTTATTGTAGAGAGGTTGATGGGTTATTGGGTTAACGGGTTAGTGGGTTAGGCAATTTGTTGAAAGAAGAGGAGTTAGCGAGTTAAGGAGAGTTAGGTCATGCTCGACCTAAAAGCCTTGAACAACTTAGGGCTTTAGCAATATGGACATGAATCGCGCATCTTAACTCTGTGAACGACTTAGGGACTTAGTCATAAAACTCCGAACGACATAAGGGACAGCGTCTTAACTTGCCAGGATAGCATACGACTTAAAGCTGAAACGACTTAAAGAACCAGCGACCTAATTTTCCAGAATAACACACGACTTAAAGCTGAACGACTTAAAGAACCAGCGACCTAATTTTCCAGAATAACACACGACTTAAAGCTGAACGACTTAAAGAACCAGCGACCTAACTTAACTCGCAACATAGCTTTAACTCGTGGAAGATAACTGATAAACCTTATAACTTGAGCAGAGCGACCTAGGGAAGCCCGACCTATGTTAGGTCGTTCGGACATGAACTGGACGACCTAAAGGAGTCTCGAGCTAACTTAAGTTGTTCCTGCGAATTAAGGAATGAACTGCATTTGAACACTTGTAGATTTATCCAGAACTTGATTGGACCTTCAATTTGAACTGCCAGAACTGTTGCACTCTATCACAGACTATATTGACTTTTAAGCTAACAACCTGTTAAATACAACATTTGCAGAAAACTAGGACGAATATACTCATCATCGACTGCCCACATCGAGTGATGGATTAAGTCAAAGAGAAAATAATATGAATCTAATTAAAAGTGAAGTGCTGTGAATCAACTAACTTAAGTGGAGCATCAACGCAACATTCATATAGTTATAGCTACTTATTGCTAAATATTATCCGCATTGATACTACACTTAATTTTGATATAATAACAAGTCTTGAATCTTCCTGAATTGACGCGCGGCAACCAGTATTATTTCAAGTTTTACTTTATTTACTTGTTATTTTTAGCAGCTTTGCACAACACTTCACACACTTTTTAGGAAACATGCACCTTCATATTTGAATATCCAGTTCCTTGTGTAGAATGACTTCTCAACAAGTACAAGAAGAGACAGTAGATCAGACCGATGAAGTTTTTCCGATTGCTGCTCCTTTGAATGATCCTCCGGAGAGAGTTCCAACTGCGCTGAACCAACGGACCTTCAATCAGTTATGCATGCAATTTGGTATTGCTGAAGCGGATGCTCTGCTTCCTGGAGTAAACAAAACTGCCGACAGGCCGCTACATGGCTTCGTTGCAGTTAATCGTCACATGTGTTTGAACGGAGCTATTCCCCCTTTCAATGACTTCCTCAGAACTCTTCTCCTTTGATTAACCATCTCTCCGTTCCAGTTGAACCCCAATGGCTATGCCATCTTGCTGGGGTTGTGTGTATTATTCAGGAGGACACTTGATCGCCTCCTAAGCTTTGAGGAGATCTGTTATCTGTGTACATTTGCGAGGAACAAAGATCATCCTTCTATTATTCTGGTAAGGAGCGCCAGGAACCGTAAGTTAATTACGGATCTGCCCGAGAGCGTCCACGGATTTTTAAATCAATTCTTCTATGTCTGTTGTCCTCCGAGGTTCTACGGCATCTGGAGAGTAGGAAGTAAGACCGCCTATCTCCATTTACTTCATTTCTAAGCTTTTCAAAATTCGAGTTGTCAAGTGCTAACTTCATTCTTTACTTTTGCAGCAATTCCTCCTCTCTCTAAAGATTTTACTCACAAATCTACCTTTGAAAGCTTGAGTGCTATAGCTGCCAACAAGAGAAGTATCAAATTTCTTCAAAGGAACGAATTTTTGCATCAATTCGGACTCTTACATTCCTCTCGATCTGTTCAGCCTCGTGACGCTCCCAGCTCTCAAACAGAAGCATCAGATGCTCCAGCTTCCGCAGAGGAATCCGCATTGAAGGAACCCATTATAGAGACTTCACTAGTGAAATGTTCTGGTTTCGGTGCGGGGTTATCTGAAAAGCCTAAATTTCCCCCCATTATTGAAATAGAGGAACTCCTTCAACATTCTGGGAAGACTACAAAATAGGCTGATAAGGAGGCTGAGAAAGACAGCTCCGCTACGGAGAGCGTGGAACAAGTTAAAGAGGGCACTACTGATATAACCCCTTCCGTTGGTCATAACGGTGATGACATCTTTGGGGGATTGAGTGATTTTATGGTGACTTCCCAAGAGCTTTTTAAAGACGATACCCTCGCTTCTAAGCTTGTCTCTCCATCGGTTGAAGCAACATCCGTCTTGCGACCACTCCCGTCAACCCAAGAGTTGACTCCTATTGCAAAAGCCGACATCACTCCTAAGCTGAAGAGTGGTTTGTAGCTTGACGCGCCTAGTTTGCATGCCACACACATACATAGTATTTTTGGCAATTACGTGCACTTAGCTTCTTTAGTTTGAAGATTTCTAAATTTTTGTCTGTTCTTTACTTTCAGGTTCTCCCATGGGACGCAGCGGCTCTTATTATGATGATTTTCAACGCTACGGAAGGCGTGACTTTTATGATCCCCGGCGCTATCTCTCTGCCCCCAAGGAAACTGATGAGGAACAAGCGGCTAGGAAAGCTCATGAGAGGTAGGCTTATGAGGAGCGGTATGGAAGAAAAGATGACCGCCATGACTCCTACCAAAGAGATGACGACTCTCTCAAAAGAAAGTCTCACGATGATAGGGGAAAGAGTCACATAACCGAGGATCCAAGCAAGCAGGCCAAACTTGACGACAAGTCTTCATCTGAAATCTCTAAAGTGCCCGCTGCTTCTATCTCTTTAGACATCCCTTCCAGCTCTCCTGCCCTTAATAGAGCTGATATTCAATCAATCATCAATAGGCCTCCTTATCCAGTCGAGAAGCCTCCACCTACACTCCATAGCCGATTTCCGAATTGGTGTTTGAAAGGAGTGCGTTTTGATTTGGACTTGGTACCGATTGACAAGCAAGCCATGCTAAGAAATCTTGATGCTGTCAAGCTCGATATCGAAAGAATGTCCAGCTGGCAAAAACTGGTCGATGAGCTGCAAAGAGTAAACCGTGCAAATCTTGAGGCTATGTTGACCATGGAGAATGATAAGTCTGAGTGGAAGAAAATTCTTGATCAGCACGATGCGGAGATGAAGAGCATCACTGCTTACAACGAGGAGCTTGAGGCTGAAGTCAAGAAACTTAAAGATGAGCTCGCCACCTCTTCCACTTCTTATACACAAAAGGAAGAGGTGCTCCAGAAGCAAGTAAGAGACGCTCATGCTGCTCAGCGAGATGTTGAGGCCAGACTTGAGGCAGAGCAGAAAATTGTTGAAAAGTACCGCAAAGTTGCTACTCAGCTGTGGGAAAAAACTAGCTCTCAAGATGCGGAGATTGCGATGTTAAAGATCCAACTTGCTAAGGCTGAAAAAGAACGTGACGATGCCATTTCTGGAAAAGCGGCAGCTGAACATTCGCATGAGGCGACTAAAGCCAACATCAGCTCCACTCTATTTGAGTTTTACGTTCTTAGCGTCTTGGGGAAAGGCAGTCTTTTTTCTTGGGTCCAAAATATGAAATTACATTGGCTGAAGTGTGTGAAGCAGCAGTTGAAGTGCTCAAAGATGTTGGCTATACCGAGGAGGACTTTGAGGCTAACTATTTGGACGACGAGGATCGTGCCGCCCTCGTAAGAGGGAAAGAACAACTTGCTAATCAATGAGCCAAAGTAGCGGAAGGAGAGCGTCCAGGGAAGGCACCTTTGACCGACCCAACCCGTCCTTCGTCTTCGGTCGACGTTGACATTATTGGCTCAAGTTCCCATTCTCCGCCTCCTGCTAAAGCCGAAACCAAAGCTAAAACTGCTCACACCGAAGACGAGGCCCAAGAAAGTACTGAAGCCCAAGATTATGAAATCGACATGATAAAATCAAGCTCTCCATGTAACTTCAATATTGATCTAGTTCAAGTGGACTGCTCGTTTGCTTCACATGAGCTCGATGAACTTTTTGCTTATTACTTATGCCTCGATGCGCCACTATCTCCTCTCTTTGTGGGGAATACTGATGTTTTTAACTTTTCTTCTTCTGTAGCAAAAACAACAAGTGATGCACAGGCTTTGCCTCCCCCAGCTGCTGCTCCTCCACCTCTTCAAGTTACTCCTCCTTCTGCTTCTCAATTGGGATCACAAGAAGAAAAAATAAAAGCTCTTCAAGGTTTAGATGACCCGACGGCTTCACAAGAGCAGAAGGCCGAAGACTTGAGGAGGGTGAGAGGACCCCGGAGAAATTCACTGCCGACGATATAAAGCTTTCTGATCTTATCTCTTTAGGCAGTGAATCTTCTTCGAAGAAGAGGGGAAAGCGCAGAGTTTCAAAGAAAAAGAAGGACGCTCCTGTTGGTGATGAGAAAGTAGAAGAGGACCCAATCACTCCACTTTCTCCTTCTTCCCCGAAGAGTGCAAACCGACCTAAGAAGTTAACCATTAGGCCAGGTGAGGGCTCAAAAGGCGGCGGGAGGAAGAAGAACTGAGTTTGGCTTTATCCTTTTTGCTCTCCTTTTTTGGTTGTATCTGAAGATTTGTATCGACCAGAGATTGTGCAGGTACCGGCCCCCGCTTTTTGAAATTTGCACGTATAAAAACTTTTTATAGTATGGAATAAAATGATTCTTTTTACTTGTACAATCTCTTATCAGTATTTATGAGTGCATTTATTCCTTGTTTTCGCACAAGTTTCTTTATTTTCTTTGTACGATACTGCAGTGAGCTCGTGGTATGCTGTTTGAGCATTGTTTTTATTAATATAGCTATATTGCCCCCATACCACGGCTTATTGCAATATTCTGAAAAGACTTGTACTCTATTCTAGAGAATAATTTTACCATTTTGAGGAAATATTATTCTGCTTTAGTAAAGTGTGCTTTATATCGGAGAAGTTTTCTTTCTCTTTTTTTTTCTTTAAAACACTTCAACTTTCGGAGATGGTCACTTTCATTTTTGAAAAGTAGATTCCCCTACGCAGTGAAGCGGGCTTCCGAAGAAAGCTTTGATTGGTAGAAAGTTATATCTCATTGCTGAGTGGGCCCACGGGACAGACGTCAGCTGTTTTATCGGATATTTGTTTGCACAAATGATCACGAGCATTTAGTTGTGGCCTAGAACTTTCTTTTTGAGAAGGTGCCCCTTCGGTGGTTCCATCAACGACTTTTTCAAGAGATAACATTTTATTTTCGGACGTGCCTCGTTAGAGGGCTTTATTTGTTTAGTGCTTTCGAAGAAGGCTTTGTGCCTCTGATGAAGGATTCTTGATTTGTGCCTCCGAAAAGGGCTTTGTGCCTCCGAAGAGGGCTTCTTGATTTGTGCCTGAAAGTTATTTCTCATAGTTAAATGGATCCACGGGGCAGACGCAAGCAACCTAATTGGATGTTCGTGCACAAACGATCGTAATTAACTAGCAAGGGCACGGTGCCTTCCTTTTTGGAAGGTGCCCCTTCGGTGGTACCATCAACCTTTTTGGTTGAGAAAAACATTTCATTTTACAGCGTGCCTCGTTGGAGGGCTTTAAATTGTGCCTCCAGAGAGGGCTTTGAATTGTGCCTCCGGAGAGGGCTTTGAGTTGTGCCTCCGAAGAGGGCTTTACTTATTTTGTTTGCCAGGAAGGTTGCGTCTCACAGTTAAGTGGTTCCACGGGGCGGACGCAAGCCACTTAATTGGATGTTTGTTTGCACAAACGATCACAATTAAGCAACAAGGGCCCGGTGCCTTCACTTTGGGAAGGTGCCCCTTCGGTGGTTCCACCAACCTTTTTTGTTGAGAGACAAAGTTCCGTTTTGGTTGTTTCCTGTCTACTTGCCAAAATCTTTTCATCATCTGTTCCTTAGCGATTCCTTGTTATCACCTTTGAATGAATGTTCCTTCCTTTTGCAGGTTGTTTGATTCTTCCAGAGAAGTGTACTTCTTTGTTGAGTGAATCCACGGAGCAGACGCAAGCTACTTAATCGGATGTCTGTTTGCACAAACGATCTCAATCAGTTAGTAAAGGCCTGGGACCTTCACTTTGGGAAGGTGCCCCTTCGGTGGAATCACCAACTGTTTGTGAGAAGTACTTCTTATGTAGAAATTGAATCTGGAATTTTTGTGGCTTGACATTTGTTTGTTGAGTAATTTATAGGAATCGCTTGGCTCTGTGATGTGTCGAATAGCTAAGCTTTGCATTGATAGCCTGCAATTTTAAATCGACATTTTAGCAACGTATTTAAGATGTTTGCATATCGAAATGAGACAGACATTTTATAATAGTAGAGAACACAAGATTTATAGTGGTTCGGCCAAGTATTGGGCCTATATCCACTTTATAGTTCGTATTATTGATTCACACTGATTTTACAATGGCTTACAATACAAGAATGATACATCCATAATTAGTTTACAAATTTAAGCATAGCTTTTAAGTAAAATATGGACGCAAGTGATTGCTATTCCAGGCTCTCAGAATTGGATCTCCTTCGACAGTTGTGAGTTTGAAAGTGCCGTCAAGAAGTTTTTTGCCTATGACATATGGCCCTTCCCAGTTTGGTCCAAACACTCTTGTTGATGTCTTGATCCTTTTCAAGACTAAATCCCCAATTTCAAAGCTGCGTTGACGAACTTTAGAATTGAAGTGCCTGGCTATCCTTTGCTGTTGAGCTGCAACTCTGAGTTCAGCTTCTTTCCTTCTTTCATCAAGCAAGTCAAGTGCTTCAAGTTGCAGCTTTTCATTTTCAGCTTGGTTGAAATGAATTCTCCTGTGTGAGGGGACCTCTATTTCCACTGGAATCATTGCTTCTGATCCATATGCTAATGAGAATGGAGTGTGCCCAAACGCAGTTTTGTGGGTAGTCCTATATGCCCATAGTGCTAGTGGCAGCTTATCGACCCAACCACCTTTTGCTTTCTCCAGCTGTTTTTTGATGGTTGATTTGATAATTTTGTTCACTACTTCCACTTGCCTGTTTGCCTGCGGATGAGCCACTACTGAAAAGCTTTTTCAGATCTTGAATCGCCTGCAAAAGTCCTGGAATTCTTCGCTTTCGAATTGGGTACCATTGTCTGTGATTATCTTCTGAGGCACACCATACCTGCAAATGATATTTTTAGTTACAAATTTTATCATCTTTTTAGAGGTAATAGTAGCTAGTGGATCAGCTTCAGCCCATTTAGTGAAATAATCAATAGCAACAATAGCATATTTGATTCTGGATCTGGCAATCGGCATAGGCCCAATGAGATCTATCCCCCAAATGGCGAATGGCCATGGATTGACTATCTGTGTTAGCACGGTGGAAGGTGCTCTTGGGATTTTTGCAAATCTCTGGCATTTGTCACACTTTCGGGAGTAGCTAGCAGCATCTCGATTAATATCCGGCAAAAAAATACCCATAGCGGAGAATTTTCTTTGCAAGAGTTTGGCCACCTGAATGATCCCCATATTCTCCTCCGTGCACATCAGCTAAAATTGTCTTAGCCTCTTCTTTGGTTACACATCGGAGTAATGGCGTCGAGAATCCTTGTCTGTACAAATGGCCGTCTTGAATTACATATCTCGGGGCTTTTCTTAACAGCTTCTGGCGTTCTTTTGAGTTTTCTGGCAAGGAGCCGTTGAGTAGATATTCCTTGATAGGGGTCATCCACGACTCCTGTTCTTGAGATACAGCCATGATCCAGTCAATATCCGTCTCATCAATACTCAGAGCTGACAAGAATTCTACAGTGACCAACCCCAATAATTGGGCTTCGCTAGAGCTTGAGTATTTCGTGAGTGAATCTGCCTTCATGTTCTCTTCCCGGGGTATATGGTTTATTATATAATGATCAAAATCATCAAGAAGCTCCCAGGCTTTTGATAAGTAAGCAGGCAGACTTCCTCCTTTAGTTTGAAACTCTTTCTTGACTTGGCATACAATAAGTTGGGAATCACTGAAGATCTGTAACACTTTGATGTTCAGTTCCTTACCAATCCTCAAACCGGCAATAAGAGCTTCTTATTCGGCTTCATTATTTGTTGAAGGAAATTCTAATCTCAATACATAACACAATGACCGCCCTTCAGGGGTTTCAAGCACAACCCCAGCTTCGGAACAGTAATCATTTCTTGCACCATCAACATATAGTTTCTATCGGATCGGGATCTCATCAGTTCCTTCTTCCTCACTGCCACCCTTGTCGATGTATTTTGCAATGAAATCTGCTAAAGCTTGTCCATTGATTGCTTTCGGGGATGGTAGGTGATATCATATTGGCTGAATTCAATATTCCACTTCAGAAGATGACCCGAGGTTTCAGGGTGAAATAGGACTTGCTTTAGAGGTTGATCAGTGAGGACTTTGATAGGATGGGCCTGGAAATATGGCCTCAACTTTCTGGACGCAATTAACAAACAATAGACGAGCTTTTCCAGATTTGAATAGTTCATCTCTACCCCAGTGAATCATTTGCTGATGTAATAAACCAGGTGCTGAACTCTTGCGTCTTCCCATACTAATGCTGCACTGAGAGCATGAGATGAAACCGCTAAGTATATGAAAAGATCTTCACCATTGCTGGGTTGAGAAAGTATTGGAGGCTTTTCCATGTGACGAATCAGTTCTTCAAAAGCTTTCTAACATTCGGGAGTCCATTCAAAGTTTTTCTTTCCTTTCTTCAGAGCGTCAAAGAAGGGAATGCATTTATCAATGACCCTGGAAATGAACCGACTTAAAGAAGTGACTTTCCCGTTGAGGCTTTGCAATTCCTTCTTTGTTCTAGGGGCTTTGACTTCTCTTAAAGCAGTAATCTGAGCAGGAATAGCTTCGATGCCCCTAGCACTCACAATGAAACCCAAGAACTTTCCGGACTCTACCCCGAATGAACATTTCAGAGGATTTAGCTTCATCCCATACTTTCGGAGAATCGTGAACATTTCTGCCAAATGATCCATGTGATCCATTGCTTTCTTCGATTTCACTAACATATCATCAACATACACTTCCATAGTCTTCCCAATCTGGGGTTTGAACATGGCATTAACAAGCCTTTGATAAGTTGCCCCCGCATTCTTTAGTCCGAAGGGCATGACTTTATAGCAGTAAAGACCAACATCAGTGATGAAGCTTGTGTCCTCCTGATCTAGCTCATGCATCATGATTTGATTATATCTTGAGTAAGCATCCATAAAAGACATTAATTCATGCCCGGCTGTTCCATCTACCAACTGATCAATTCTGGGCAATGGGAAACAGACTTTGGGACATGCTTTGTTCAAGTCTGAAAAGTCGATGCATACTCTCCACTTCCCATTTGCTTTTTTAACCAACACCAGATTAGAAACCCAATTTGGATAAGTGGATTCTCTGATGAAGCCATTCTCCATGAGCCGATCTACTTCTTCTTTTAATGCTGTCGACCTTTCAGGAACCTGGGTTCTTCTTTTCTGCTTTACGGGTGTGAACTTCGGATCAATATTCAAAGCATGCACTGCGATTTCTGGAGATATTCCACACATGTCGGCATGACTCCAAGCGAAAACATCCTGGTTTGGTTTCAAGAATGCTATCAGTATATTCTGAACTGTCATACCAAGTTGTGAACCCACATTCAGCACCTTGTTTGGGTCATTTGGGTCAACAGATATTGGCACCGTTACTTCCACTGGTACCACTCTACTCTCCCCTACACTGGTTTTTCTGGGATCAATCTCTTTTCGTGCACCACTGTGCTCACCAGTGCAGGGTCCACCCCGTAATTGCTACAATGTGGGTTCTTTGATGCGGAGCGGAGCTGCCGCACCCTTACCCATTTCTCTTTTCCTTCTTTCCCGCAATTCTGTGAAATAGCATTCTCGCCCGGCATTTTTATCCCCCTTCACAACACCAACACCATTATCAGTGGGGAACTTCATGGTCAAGAACCATGGAGTGAGAATAGCCTTGAATGCAGCAAGAGTAGGTCGACCCAGGAAGGCATTGTAAGCGGAGAATTCATCAACAATCACAAAAGTTAATTTTCGAACAAGTTTCTTTTCCCCTTCCCCGAGCTCTACAAACAGTTCAATAGTCCCAATAGGCTGTTTTGGTTCTCCAGTGAACCCAACAATTTTCTGTGAAGAAGCTTGGACATCAGCCATGGGAATTTTCATTTGATCAAAAGTCTTTCTAAAGAGGATATTGCAAGAGGCGCCACAGTCAACAAGCACTCTTCTCACAATGGCTGATCCGATGCCAGCAGTTATTACCCAGGGATCCATGGTGGGAGCCTCAACGCCAACAAAGTCTCTGGCTCGGAATACAATGTCATCGTTAAAAGTTCTTTGTTGTTTTATAGGTGCAGCATTTTCCAAGACAAAAACATTTTCTTCTGCCAGGGCATATCTCAAAGCGTGAGCATATCTTTCCATCTCGCCCCAACTCCTGCCCACTAGGTGAGGACCCCCTGTGATCACATTAATGATGGGCCTATCAGAATCCTATGCTACAGTCCTCTCTCCTAAGTTAGGTTGATGAGCAGGAACTTGTTGCCCCTGTGTAGACGAGGTTGGGTCAGCTCTGTTTCTCTTCACATACTGTTGTAGCTTGTTCTGTCTCAGTAGCTCTTCAATCAAACTCTTTAAATGGCGACATTCATTAGTGTCATGTCCAGGTTGATTGTGGAACCGACAGAATCTCCCATTATTCATAGCATTTTTCCAAATCTTCATCTCAGGTGGTTTGGGGTATTCAACGACATCCTTGGTTGCAAAAAAGATGTTTTCTGGAGTATTAGTTAGGGGAGTAAAGTCTGAAGGCTTAAAGTAACGAAGTTTCTTTGCAACTTTCTGTCCTTTCCTACTGTCATTCTCCCTCTTCTGACCGCAAGATTCCTTTTTGTTAGTAGCAACATTGTTATTCTTCACCTCAGCCACGTCTACTTTTATCGGCACAGGACAGGTTTCTAAGCGCATGAATTCATCGGCTTTTTTATAGAACTTCTCAAGTTAATTTGGCTCTTTCATCTTTAGCCATTTTCCAAATTCTCTTGATTTGTCAATAGCCCATATTAGGTAAGTCATAATCATCTGAGGCTTTGCATTGTCGACTTCAGCCAAGGCTATATTGAAGTGGTTCAAGAAAGATTTGATAGACTCTCCTGGGCCTTGTTCGAGGCTAGATAGTGACATTATATCCTTGGCCTTCGAAGCATATAACCTGAACTAATCTTTGAATTTCCGAGTTAAGTCGGAAAACTGATCCATAGATCAAATTGGCAGCTTCGTGAACCAAAGCAGGGCCACTCCCTCTAAGTATACAGGAAAATATCGGCATTTGAACTCATCTGTTGCCCTGACACCTGTCATATGCCAGTCATACTTGTACAAGAACTAGTTAGGGTCGCTTGTCCCCCGATAAGCTGGATAGTGGGGGGAACAAACTTCCTTGGAAATTCAGCCTTCAGAATTCTCTTAGTAAAAGGAGTTTTACTTGGAGCAAACCCCCATTCACTTTCATCTTCCTCCCTTCGCATGCTATCTTTCATGATTTGTCGAATCATTCCCGAGAGGTACTCCTCATCATTTAGAGGCCCCACGGGACAAACGTCAGCTACTTTTTCAGAAGTTTTCCTGGACAAACGTTCACGAAGAGTTGGCTGCGGCCTTGAACCTCCCGCTTAGGAAGGTGCCCTTTCGGCAGTGCCAGCTGCCGTTTGAGGATTACTTTTCCCTTGGGACTCATGAACATCTTCAACGAAGGTTTCTTTATTATTTTCCGGTTGCCGGTTAACTCCAAGTAATGCATTCAATTTGTCCAACATCAAAGCGCTCTGGGCTTCCATTTGCTGATACAGCCCAGACACCACAGCATCCAATTCTTCCCTTGTGACTCCAACACTAGGAGCCGCTTGATTTGACGTGGCAGAAGTGGCGGTGTTGTTGTAAGCATTTCCAGATCTAGTAGATTTGCTTTTTCTTCCAGGAGCCATAATCTCGGATAGTCTTATAGTTTCTAAGGAGAGTCTTTCTACAAATCTTTGTGAAGCAATGATGAAAGCACTCCTGAGTTGGGTTCTCAGTGAAAGCACCAAAAATGTTAACGCTAAAAAATGTACGCTAACACCTAGGTGTGATTTGTGATATAGCGAAAGCACCACCCGTTGGTACGAGAACTAAAAGTAAGCAGAGAACCGTAGAAAACAGTAAAAAGACAACAATTTTATAGTGGTTCGGCTCAAAGTCAAGCCTACGTCCACTTAATCTCTTCTATGACTGATTCGATTATAGATTTTACAATAACTCTTCGATTGCAACACAATCAAGACAAGTAATCAGAACTTTGATGTAGAAAAGCTCTTTCGATTCATGTTGAATGAAGTTGATTCTTTTCGAAGATTCTTTGAAGAATTCTTTGCCTTTGAAGTGTTAAAGTCAGTAGAGAAATCAGTAGAGTCTTGGCGTTTCCAAAAATTCGTCCCCCTTCAAATGCGGAGTAGGCGGGGTATTTATAGGAGAAAACTGGGCTTAGGTCGTTAAGGTTTAGGTCATGAGCAACCTAAGAGCCATCCCGAGTTAGCATAAGTTGTTGTCGACTTAACAGAATCATTCTGGGTCAGATATAGGCTGTGAGCGACCTAACATATGTAATACAGAAGTTATCTCGATAGGATTAGGTCGTGAGCGACCTAATAGAAGTGGTAGGTCGTGCGGCTTAACTCTGGAGCATGTTAGGTCGTTGCTTTTCCTGAGTTCCTAGGTCACTAGGTCGCTAACTCGTTAGGTCGCTCTTTCTTTATCTTGCTAGGTCGCAGGAGACTTTCAAGAGTTAGGTTGCAGAAGTCTTTCAGGAGTTAGGTCGCAGGAGTCTTTCAAGAGTTAGGTCGTAGCCTTCTTATCTCGTTAGGTCGTACCGTATTGAGTTGTTTTGTGCTATAGGTCGCTAACTTGTTACTGATTGTTAAGTCGTGAGCCTTAGGTCGCTAGGCCATTAAGTCGTTAGGTCGCTAGGTCGTAGAATAAAAGAGGGTTAACAATATATAATAGAACCGATTGCTGAGTTGTGGCTAGAGAATAGTTCCAAGCTAATTACTAGCTAGTACATAATTGATATAAAAGTATCTAGCGGTTTGACTTGGTAAAAGGAAATGAACCATATATGTTATATTATATCTAAAACAATACATACGGTGCACTGAAATTACTACTTTTAAAATAGAAAAAAATATCGTGCTGATAACGTGTTGTAAAATAAAGATAACAGAAGACATTAGAGAGAAGACATTTTATTATTCACCTCTCCTTCATTATAATACAAATGAGCTCTATATTTATAGACTCCAAATCTAATGGAAATTACAATATTGTCCTTGACCATTTAGCATATTCACCCATATTATTTAAATATATTATAGCAATAAATGGATTTTTATAAATGAATAAGATTTATAATTGGTGGAGTTATAAACTGAATGGATTTTGTAAATAAACGATTTATAAGCAATTAACTTATAAGTTGGATTTTTGAATGTAAATGAGATGTAAATGAATTTTGTTAATAAAGGAAATTTATATGTGGAAGTTTTATAAAATATAAATGGGATTTATAAACATTATTTTATAAATCTGAAATCAATCGAATTTGATAAGTTAAATATAGAAGTTTATTTAAAGGAATTACATTCACGATTTTGGACAGTGAATCATCCTTTTAAATTTAATATGAAATAGTATTGATTTTGGTAAGAGAAGTATATCCACGATTTTGGACAGTGGATTATCCTTTAATAAATGTGTAGAAATATTGAATTGGGTAAACTATTTATATTCACGATTTTGGATAGTGAATAATCTTTTAAAATAAAAGACAGGTTTTGGAAATGGAATTTTTAAATGGAGTTAAAATGATTTAAAGATGTTTTAAAATGTGTTGAGTATCGAATACATAGATTTCAACATTCATTGTTGAAATAGACGTTTTCGAGAAATAAGGAAATGACGGACTATAACACTGTTGTTATAGTAAATGATTTTCGAAAGGAAATATTTTGTAGAGTATATAGGATTTATATATCTATCTTATTTTCGAATCCCTATACTAGTGATTTTGGGTTGTCGTAACGATTTTTTACGCAACATTCATTTTAACCCAAATAAATGATGTTTAAAAGAACGTTTTCCTTATAGAATAAAAAGTATACTTAATCGTGATTTAAGTATATGCAATATTTTCTAAGTGTTGAAAATAAATTGATTTGTGAATTACTAATTATTTAATAAGTATATGGAAATGTTTTCCAATATTGAAAGGTTGAAATGGTTTTGAGATTATATCTCTTAAAGATAAATTGAAGTGAATATTGGCAAGTGAATTAATTAATCAAAGATTAATTAAAAGGGCTTAGTGATTGTATATGGTGCTGAATATTTGTTTGTTTGTTTTGATAGTTAAATAACCGACTATCAAATTTGGCCATTTTAGTTCCTCGACTTGATGTGGGAACTATTTAGTCATACACTTAGTACGTAGCCTTCTGTGTAGGCTTGATTATCGTTTGTGTTGAGGATGTTGATTCGTATAGTGCGGAGTACTACTCCAATCTATCGAGCTTCCTTCTTGGCTCGAACGATAGCAAGTTGAAAGTTGGAGACGTGATAAGTCTATGAGACTTAGTTTCTGTGTGAGGTTGAGAAACGCTTTTGACTTGTTGGGGCGAAGAGACCGGGATCAGATTTATCTGAAAACCACTTCGAACCAACATATATGCAACGATTGTGCAGGTTGCTTGTGATAATATTGATATTCCGGATTTTCATAGTGGAAGACTGCTTGTTAATCGTTTGGGGTTAAAATCCAAATATACATCCAGTAGCAGTGGTCTCTTCATTATGAAATATCCAATGCAAGGACTATTCACTACTAATCCTAGGGATTTCTAGACAGGATGTGGTAGAAAAGTACCTTCGGTTTGTCCTGTTCTTGGACAACTTGTATGGATGTTTGTTTGACATTGCTTTTCTAACGATTATGAACATTGGTTTTTACAAACGTACATCAGTGGTGGCGGAGAAGGCGACTTCTCTTAGCTTAACACCCTCCTTGAGACGTATGAGCTCAAGGGTTTTATTTTTGTGGAAGGCAATTAGTAGTCAACGGAAATGGCCGTGTGGCATTCAAAGTGATGTGATATGTGATTGTGAAAGGTAATCGTTACCTCTTTGGCCTCATCAACCGAAAATGACCAAAACAGGGTTAGATGCAGCAGGGCAACGTGGGTCGCTCCCATCAGGGTATGATCATCCTCTTCTAGATATATCTTTTCACGCTATGACGTCGTGTATCTGATTATTGTGGTTTATATGCTAGAGGGCCCTCGGTAAAGGTCGGTAATGACCGGAGGATGGCATATTCGGTACCATCTAGTTATAGAGATGGGCCGGTCTTGTGTTGGTAGAGAAACTTTGTGATGGTTTCTCGGGACATCCATCTAGAGGTGTACCCCTTTGGAAGGTAGTCCCTTCACCTGGTCATTTGTATGGAAATTCAAACCCAACTGCGTGCCTGCCATTTTAATTGTAGAGCCTAGTATGCTGGAATTTAATAATGGTAACAATTTCGGCTATGATTAATATTATTTGTATATAGTAGACACTACTATAATATCAGCTGATTTGATATGAGATGTTTTAGTTATCGTAAGGTAAAAACATGTCTGTATTTATGTGTGGACTTGTCTTACGAGATACTTTTGTTTTGATAAAGGAAAAGTTTGGTAATTTAATAAATTCAGTTGAGTGTGTTTCTCATGCTGGTTTACCAGACTGATCCGGGCTTTCTTCCCTTTCAATGCTCGGGTTAGACCAAGTATATTTACAGGTTCAGATTTGTGCTTTTGGAGCTTCAACAGGAGAGCTAGAGATCTTCGTTTTCGTATTGATGTATCTGTTTCTATTATTCGCTGTGCTTAGTTTTTGTATACTGTCGGCAATTGTGAGGACAAGATATTATAACTGTCCAGGCTGATAACTATTAATTGATTGTTGAACTCTGATTGATGTATGTATATATACAGTTTCTGTTTTGTAAAGATCAATGATATGATATTATATGTTTTCAGCTGTGATGTGAGATTCTGTATTGTTCTGTTTAGTTCTATCTTCTCTCTTTCTTCTCTTCTCTTCTTCTCTCTTCTTTTCTTTCTCTTGACTTTCCGCCAGTCTGTGCTTTTTGGGTCGGACAAGTGTGGTTTATTGTCGATTCAAAGGGTACGGATTTGCCCGGTCGTCACAGAAGCTCAATGCAATCGTCAGATTTTCATTTTGTAATGCGAAGCTTCGTATCCCTGATTCTCGTGCATGGCCATGTCCAGATCGTGTACAGGAGGGGATTTATTGTTTTGTGAAGGAGTGGCAAAATTGTTATTATGGTTATGTTTGTGATTAGTTATTTTATTTAATTTAAAAATGTTCGATAACTTATAAAATTTATAACTCTCTCAAACGAGGCCCGATCAAGACGAAACCTTTTTGGTTGCGCTCGTGACGACGAAAGCTTCACAATGGAACATGTTTGGACGAATTTGGAGACTGTTGAATTTTTGGCTAAAATCGGATGTCTTCCAGTTTTAGTTCCAAACCGGAATGCCTCGGCGACAACAGGAAATTTCGATGAGTTAAACTCACCTTTTTGGATCACTAGTATGATTTATAGTTGATAAAAATGGTTGAATGATTGTTTGGATAAATTATTATATTTATTAGTTGGTTTGGATATATTCCCGCCTATTGAAGCGGATGAGACCCTATTACGTTCCCGTGTAAGAGCGAATGAGCCTTTGTATACGAATTATGCCTCGAAGCGACTGATTTATATTTTATGATTATCTAACATTTGTGATGCAGGGAAAAACAGGTTGGAGGGATCCTATAGGATTCCTCGCTATTATTGAATTATATTATTTTAATAATATTTCCTTTATATGGACTACTGAACGATAAATATGATTTTGGATGTTGTGGTTGTAACATCGTTGTATGTTTGAAAATAAAACCCAGTAGTGATAGAAAATCAATATCTATATTGGATAAGTGTTGGGTGATTATTGGCCTCAAATTGGTATTTTGAAAATACTATAAATTGCTGACTAAGTTGGAATTGGTTTTTGAGACAAGAAACGATTTTTAAATTCGAAATTGGATTTTGGAAATATTTTAAGGATTTTCTAATTAAATATATTAATATTGTTTTAAAGTTAATTAATTATATTATTATTGTTTTTAAGTTATTTAATTTAATAATATTAATTTAAGGTTATTTATTATAATAATATTCTTTTAAAGTTATTTAATTATATTAAAATTGTTTTAAAGTTATATAATTATATTAATATTATTTTAAAGTTATTTAATTATTAACATTATTTAAAAGTTATTTGTTTATAGGTAATATGTTTTAAAAATTTATAAAAAAGTTGAAAGTTAGTTATCTCAAGAATAATTATGGTTTGTAATTAACATTAATGATTATTAATAAGGTTTTAAATATTAATTATTTTTATTCATGAAAATGGTAAAGGTTAATTATTTTTTAGTCTATTCTATCAAGTTGGACGGTTTTTCTTGTTCTATTCATTCTGTCCAGTTTGGATTTTACTGAGTTTATTTCCATTTTCAAGTCTGGTTGACATTATTTATGCTTAATCATATTTGATTTTGTTTCCTAATATTCATTTTTGTTCTTGCTTGTATGGATGATATTCTTATGAGGTAAAAACCTGTTCCGTGTTATCGGCGTGGTCTCGCAGAATTTTTATATATGTTTTCCCTTATTCGAGTTATCTCACGCTGGTAGTTCCAGACTGATCCGGGACTTATTTATTTATAATGCTCAGGTCAGACCAAGTATTTTTCCAAGTTGCCATTGGTGTTATGGAAATCATAGAGAGGAGCTGAAGATTCACCTATCCTAGTATTTTATTTTCCACTATATTATATAGTATACCTATCGGCATTTGTAAGGTCAGGATTTTATAACTGTCCAGCTGATAAGGTTTGTTTTAACTCTGATATACTTTGTATTTTTGAAGAGACGGTTTCTAATGTCTTTGTTATATTATATGATTTCAATTATGTTGTGAGATTCTATTTTTCTTTGTTCTTCTCTTTTTATTTACCCTAACAATCTACCCTTTTGACGATTGAATGCGTGACATTGGAACACAGAGGTATTGTTCGGTGTCGACTTTCGATGGTCAAAAAGGCTGGTCGTTATATATTTGCAAGGTGAAAGAGTTTATAAATGGTTGGATATTCATAAACAAATTTTAGAAGCAGGGTTATAGATTTATAAAAGAAGTTTATAAATGGTATATGGGTTCATTAAGAGTTATAAATGATTTTGAAATGTACAAGACGTTTATAAGTGACTGAATTCTTGGTAAAGGGATTATTAATGTTTTTCGGAGATTTTATAAAATTGTTTATAAACGATCTTGGAAAATTGTAAGGGGAATTGTAAACAATTTGAGAATCGAATAAAAAGGAAACTATTCTAAGTTTTGTAGATATACTTATACCGTTTGAATAAGTATATGGTCGTTTCTATATATGGAAATATAGGGATTTGCGAGTATATTTTTTAAATGTGTTTATATACAAGTAATTTACAAAGTAATTATATGTTTAAAGACTTATTAAAAGGGGCTAGTGATTGCTTATGTACTGAACCATTGTTGATTTTCCAAATGAAATAAACCACTGATTTAATGTTTTTTATTCGATGGTTAAATAACCGACTATCAAAAATAGATCCAACATAACTTTGGAAATATCTAGGAGAAATACGTGAGTTATATGGCATAGTCATCTCCGATGATGCTGTACCGTGCGTATAAATCTCGTTTCATTCTTCTAGGACAATGATATGGAAATCCATCCAATAACGGTTAGGAGGTGATCTCCGATATTATCTTTGTCTGTTTATTTCCTAGAGAACTGGGGTTGAGTTTACCGAAAATTATCGAACGTTGTTTCATAAACACCGGGAGCGGATATGTTATTCGAAATCGATCCAACGAATGCGTTTCAAAGTGAAGACATCATGAAGCGCATGGAATCGAAGATAGAGATGTGAAGTGCAAGGGCTAATCGCTACTAATCCTGAGGGTGATTCCAAGATGGATGTAGTAGGAATAGTGCCTTTAGTTTCGTTCAGACCCAAAATGGATTTGTATGGATGAATGTTATGAGCACATTGTCATTGGAGGGCAATGCGCATTCTAAGTGTGAATTTCTTGAAAGGTAATCGTGGCCTCAAGCCTCATCAATCAGGAATGACTAAAAATCAGGGGAGATGCGCCAAAGCTAAGTGGGTCGCACCCATTAGGGTATGTTGTCACCCTTCTAGATACATCTACATATTTATGGATTGGTTGTGCATGAGAACTTGATAAAAAGGGTTGCAAAGCAACAGGGTTGATGACATATTCGGTACTATCCAGTTAGGGGTAGGTCGGTCTTGTGTTAGCAAGGGATCCAAGCGAGGTCCTCGGTACATTTTCTAGACATGTACCGTGATAGGTGGTACCCCAGTGCCTAGTCATTGTATAGAATCCATTCTCTAGTACGTGCCTTTACGGTTTTGATTGTAGAGCCTAGTATGCTGTAATTTAATTAATGTAACAATTTCGACTATTTTAATAAGTATTTGTACTTAGACACTATTATAATATCACGCGATTTTTATATAAATGTGGTTTTTGGTCATCGTAAGGTAAAAACCCATTCGTGTTTATGTATGGTGTGGTCTTACGAGATACCTTTTGATTTCAAAGATTTTCTTATAACTTTAAATCCATTTGGGTCTGTTTTCTCACGCTGGTTTTCCAGACTGACTCGGGTGTTATTTTATTATAATGCTCGGGTCACACTGAGTATATTACAGATTAGTTTGGATGCTTGTAGCTTCAAGAGACGAGTTGGAGGCCAAGAGACATATTCACATAAATGGTTATTTTCTGTTGTATTCATTGGTGTGTTATCAGCAATTGTGAGGATAGACTATTATAACTGTCCAGGCTTAAATAGGTTAGCATACTCTGATTGATGTTTGTACATATATACAGATTACAGTTGTGCTTTTGTGTAAAGACTTATGATATATTATAGATTATTCATTCCGCTGTGAGATTCTGTGTTGTTTAGTTTTCTTCTTTTCTTCTTCCTTCTTTCTTTTCCCCTAACAATTGGGTTTTCCAACATTCGATTGCTCGGCATATGATACCATGGATGTATTAGTATCGATTTTCAAGGGTTGAAAAATCTGGTTCGTTAAAAAAACAACTACTGCGAAACATGTATAGAATCAAAAGTAATTATGGAGTATACAAAGGTGAAAAACTATTATGAATTCAATCAAATTATAGCCATGTTAAGATAATTATGATATTTACAAGTAATTACGGAGTACACAAAAGGTAAAGAACTATCAATGAATTCAATTAAATTACATTTATGTTAAGATAATTATGATATTTAAAAGTAAGTTCAAGTGACTAAGAGTACAAAAAGGATTTTAAAAAAAAGTTAGTTTGGAATATACGTAGTTAAAACTAAACTTGTACAAAATTTTAAAGCTGCCTGTTAATGATATTTAGAAATGCCGCTTGTGCATTCATACTTTTTCCCTAGACTCTTTTATGACTAATTATTTTTGTATTTTCTTTTACTTTAGGTATAAATTTTTTCTCGCAGCTTGATTTTTCTTATATTAGTTTTAAAAAGAATTAATATGTAACTAATTTTCTAACTAAATTGAATTACAAATGAAATATAATTTATTGTAGTTGAATTTTTCATTACTTTGAAATCAATCTGGTCAAAATCAAAAGAAATTAATTTGTTTTAACAATTGAATGGTAATAATATTGGATATTATTCGATCTATTTTAAAATAGTTTGATTATAAACATTATAAATAATTACTTCTTCAATGTATAGTTATGGATCAACATTTCCTTTTCCATAAAAATTAAAAAAATTATAAGACAATATACTTCATAAAAAATCACAGATAATTTCCTTATTATTTTGTAATATTGCCAAGATTTTGGTGAAAACCATGAATATGAGTTTTTATGAATGTTTCGTAGTATATTAAACAGCACAGTAGAAAAATATATAAAATGTAGATTAATTAAGAAGAATAATATCAAAATTTACAAAAAGTAAGTTCAAGTTACTATAGTTTAAAAAATAGTATAGCACTAATTTCGACTTCTTAATTTTGCATTTGAATAAAAAGATATGTTGAGATTCAACCCCGCTCACGAAAGCATAAAAATAACAAATAAATATAATTTATACAAAGCTCAAAACAATATGCTACATGAACATAAATTTTCAGTCTTTCTCTCAAAGTTCTGGTAATTTCAAGAGGTAAAAATTAACATAATATAGAGCTAGCAATTTTGATAGTTCATTTAGTTTACATGCCAGTAGCAATTCATATGCACAAAATCAAATCCAATTACTATGCACAAAATATTGGTAAACTAATTCAATTTCATTAGTTTACATGCCAAAAAATCTAAATGTCAACATGGTATCATGCCAAAATA
This sequence comes from Allium fistulosum, assembly GCA_030737815.1. NCBI lineage: Eukaryota > Viridiplantae > Streptophyta > Magnoliopsida > Asparagales > Amaryllidaceae > Allium > Allium fistulosum. The sequence goes on along the minus strand of CM060905.1, from coordinate 716,863,388 downwards.
CAAGCTAACGAAAACAACTTCTTGCATTGTTTGAAGCGAATTCTTTTTTGATCTTCTCCTAGTTAAGTTTATCCAAATACTCATTTTCAATTGAAATATTAGCCAGTCCACTTAATATCTCTTGCGACATAGTGCTGCGAAGATATGTTTTTATTAATTTCAATTTTGAGAAACTTCTTTCCGACGTAGCAACCGTGACCGGGATAGTCAATAAAATTCGATAAGCAACCAAAACATTTAGAAATCCACTTACATCCCTATATAATCTCAAGAACTTTAGAACATCAATTGATTTAGTTACTTCCGATGATAGAATTGCTTTTAGTTGTCGAAGCTCAAAGAATAATTCTTTACCACAAATATCTTGCTCTTCATCGTGTTTCAAATTTTTTTCTAATTTCATACAATGCTTCTTCGATTCATCTTCATCAATATTTTTAATCTCAAATTTAACAAAAAGCCAATAGTTTCTTCATAAAGTTTAAATTGCTCAAACCGATTTTTAAGTGAAGTTAAAGCTTGATCAATTATATGAAGAAAATAAGTAACTCTAAAATTGTCCTTTGAAGATTGTTTGTGATTGTTCTCCATAATATCTTCATCAAAATGTTTTTTTCTACGTACGATTCTCTTTTCAGAAAACTTTGGATCAATACCAACATCATTTGCAAGTTCTTTAGCCTCCTTCATCATTGTTTCAAATCCATCTTCTCTAAATTTTTCAAAAAATACTACAAGCTCCTTAATTTTTGTAATTTCATCTTCAATATCCATTTTTTCTCGTTGAAGTATTTTACTTACTCGATTAATATTTTCCAATATCGTGTACCAAATACGCAAACTAATTAAAAACTTAAAATTTTTCAAAGCATTTTGGCACAAACCTTTAGCCTCCATCATCACAACATGATCTTTAAAATTATTTGCAATGTCAATTAAAGCATCTCTTAGCTCCAGTGCTTGAGTTCTTATTGCTTTAACACTTTCAATGTGGCTTTCCCAACGTGTTGCCGATAATGGTTTTAGAGTCAAACCCTTCACGTAATTCTGAAGTATTTCCCATCGTTGAGTTGAGCTGGAAAATAAAGTATAAATCTTTTGCACAAAAGCGAAAAAAATTCATGCTTTCAAACATGATTTTGCCATATCATATAAAGCAAGATTTAGACTATGACGCCCGCATGAAATGTAGAAAGCTCTAGAATTTATATTAAGTATCCTTTTTTGTACACCATGATGTTTACCTAAAACAAAGCCAATTAAATTGTTAATGCTATAGTCAAGCATAAGGTAAAATTTAATTTAATCTTATACCTTTCATATTTGAACCATTATTATAGCCTTTTCCTCTCACATCATTGATATCAAGTTTAAGATCGAGCAATACATTTTGAAGTGCTCTGAAAAGACCAAGCCCGGAAGTATCACAAACGGTTATAAATCCTAGAAAATATTCCTCCACTTTAATATCATTTGTATCTTCAACATTCACACATCTTATAATAATGGGCATTTGCTGATTATGATTCAAATCCGGAGTGTAACCAAGAATAACAGACAAGTACTTTGCTTTCTTTATTTTTGTAAGTATTGATACTTTGATTTTATTAGCCAATAAATTTATCAATTTATTTTGAATTTTATGGATAAGATAATGATTATTGATCACATTATTCACCACACGTCTAAGATACTCTTACATAACTAGGTCAAACACGGCTACAAACTCAATAAGTTGACAAGAAAGTCCATTATTTTTCTTATAAATTTTCTCATTTGATCCACGAAATGGCAAATTATTTCGAGAAAGTGTCTTGATAACACCAATTATTCACACAAGCACTTTTTTCCAATGTTGTTTTTCTTGTTCAATTTGGGCTTCTGTTGCATTATTAATTGTTGCTTTTAGTTGAAACCCTTTATGAAAATCGACCCATTTGATAAGATTTGCATTATGCAATGGATTGCTTTCATGCTCTCTTAACTTGGTAGATAGATTATGCCAATCGTTGATTCCTTCACCTGCTAACTTAGATGCTTTTTGTGTGTTTTTAAATAGCTTGCAACAAAAATAAAAAACTTTATCACATTCATTTGAATACACAAGCCATTTTCTTTCATACTCTTCTCCACATGGATAGCCACCAATGTAGTGTTTAGCGGTAAAATGTCTAACATTAATCTTATTTCTTGGAAATATGTCATTTTCTTTTAAAATTTTGATGGGACCGTGTTGAATTAACATAATTCTTTTAGTATCTGCAATTCTTCCCCATAATCCCGGATCATAGTTGATATCAACATTTCTTTCAAGGTCAAGTATTGGTACATCATTAACATCTTCTTCATGAGCATTAACATCGACATTTACATTATTATCCTCCTCCGAATCCTCTACGATATGATCTTCAACTTCTACTTTAATATAATCGTTTATAAGGTCGTTATCTTCATGGACATCAACATTAGAACCAATATTCTAATGCTCCAAATTAGTTTCTTCAACTTGACTAGAATTTGAAGTTTGAATTTTTTTTATTTCTTGCTTGAAACAAATTTGAAATTGAGCCAACTAGTGTTTTTGCTTCCTCATCTAGTCTGAAGTCTACAAACCAAATTAACCCATTCAACCTTCACAAATAAGAAAACACGCAAGCTGCAGGCTTCAGCACAGCAGCAGCACCTCTGACCTCCCCCTTAAAAACACAATTCAACATCAAAATTAAAATTAAAATTATCATAATTAGATTCAAGGCAGGTAAAATCAAACACAAATCGAATCAATCAATGGAAGAGATTATACTAAACAAGAGTCACACCTGCTGAACCAAGCAACGATTCGTTGGCAGCCGCGTGGTGGGTCGTGGGATAGTGGCGAATGGCGATGGTTGCAGCCACGGTGTCCTGGTCTGATCGGCAACGTCGAGGAGGAAAGCAATGCGATGTATAAGTATTTTAAGTAGCAGATATCAGAAATTTGTTGCCCCTACGCATTTTGATGCCCTAGATAATTGCCTTTCCTGTCTTGGGCTTGGGCCGGGCCTGTACATAAGTTACTCTTGTCCATCAAAATCAAACTTATATTAGGGCGATTCCGTGCCCTACACACACGTGGTTTACATAATTCTATAAATAGACATGTTTAGAATTTTTTTGATTACACGAAGTTGAAACATATGCTTTTGAATTGTAATCTTTTCAAATTCATTTTTTTATAAATTACTAACAAACTTAAATGATAAATATGATTAAATATTATCAAAGGTCGCATGGTGTAACTAATATATTTGGATACAATGATGTTATACAGCAAACACTAACATCATGTATATGTCATTCCTAACTTGAAAACATTAAATTACTAATAATATCAGTTTCCTAAATTGCATTGTAAGCAATAAATTCTTTCTCGTCAGTTGCATAATAATATCATTAATAAGAGTCTTACTTAATTCGAATTTCAACTAAATTAGAGAGCTAAAAATGATAATAAACTGGAATTAGTTGTTTTTTCTTCTAACTGAAATTTAGATGGTGAATATGTTTAGTGTAATTTATAATGTGAAATAAATGACATTAAATTCATTCAATTTGTATATAATTATTGGTACATATAAAAAAGTTCAATAATAATTAATGTAAATTAGGATAACACAAGAGAACAAATATACATTTATTTTTATGTGCAACATGATAAAATTATGATAAATAGATTTATTATTTGCATTTAATTGAAACTAAATAGGGATTGAAATATGATTAACTTCAGTTCATTATTATTTATATCTTTCTAGCTTGAATCCAATTTAGATTAGAGAACTAATTATATATTGATTCATTTAAAGAATATTACAGAAGATTTATTATTCACTAATTATATTTTCTTTTTCCCTAGTTATAATACTTACTATTATATTGTTATGTAGGTTTCAAGTAATATGGATATAAATATCAGTCATGTAATCTTGAATTATTAGTTAAGTTATTAATCAAGATGTAGCCTTTTAGTGGTTATTGTTTACATCCTCTCCTCGTCTTCTTCTCTTCTATTATTTTATTCAGTTATGTTATTAATCAAGATGTAACTCATGGCTATACAACATGATCATAGTCATGTTTATAAGTCATTTAAGTCCCTTCCAAAAACAATTACTTATGTCATCCGCTTTCAAATAGGAATCAAATCCAAAAAACAACATATAAGCAATACACAATTATAAACAACCAAAGCACGCAAATAAAATTATTACGACATATAGTTCTACTTGACTACCATTCAACTTTCTCAAACCTTCCTACCATTCAACCAAAACAACCCCAAAACCACCCCTAGCCTTCCTAAACCCAGGCCAAACCTCCACCCCCCTAGATGCGCACGGCCATGAAGAGATGGGGAGTTTGGGCTTGACTTTTTTTAGCTTTGAGATGATGGTGGCATGTACTAAGTGCGTACAAGCTTATGCAAGAAACTAGAGGAGAAAAGAAGTGGTTTTGATGTGCTTTTGACTTATGAAACTTAAGTGGAAAAGGGAATGGAAGAAGTGAAAAAGAAAGAGAGGAAAATGTAAAAGCAAAAATGATAACAAGCTCCTTCTTTTATAAATTTGAGAAAAGTGGCCAAAAGATCTAAAATACCCCTTATCCAAATGACCTCTTTGCCCTCCAAAAATGCCTTCTTCCATACACTTTCTCCTCTTCCAAGTACTTTCCATCAAACTTAAAGTAGAAGCCACCACATGTGTGTGCAACAAGCTTCCTTAAAATTAGGTGGGAAAAAGTCTTATTTCTTTAATTCTTTAGTTACTTACTTGGGAAGATTTTAATTAATCCATTTAATTAATGAAATGTGCCTTCATATATGTATTTTTTTCGTGCACATATGTACACTTGTGTGCACAACAAGTTCAGTAACTTTTGTTCGACGAAAAGTCGAAAATCCGAAAAAAGCTTTATGGTCACATTTTCGATCTTTTTCCGAACTATTTATTTACGTAAACAAATATTTAAAATGAGTATACAATCATTATTTATTAATTAAAATTGGGTTATTTAATTATTAAAAACTATTAATTGAATATTTAAAATTAATTGAATATTCACAGATCAAAACAATAAAATTCTGGGTCTTTACATTCTTACAAAATCCATCTAAAACACCTTAAACTATTTATAAAGGCCTTACAGGAAATAGGTTCAACCTATGCCTAATATAGACTTTCAAACAACTGTTTACAACATTCCCACATCCGAACCCAATTCCCAAGTCTAACTATAATATTCAAACATCAAATTACCGATTGAGAATTTTTCATATAATATCTTATGGCGTTTGTAACGACCCTGGTTTGGAGATTACCATAATTATTAAATTATAATGAGATTACAATTTAATAATGGAGAAAATAATTTAATAAGGAGAAAATGATATGAAATATTGTTTAATTGAAATAAACAATATTGTATGAATAAATCTTGGGTGAAGGTAATAAAATGAGATTTATTTCAATTTTTAATGGTTGAAATAAATTTAAGATGGAGGAAAATAAAGTTAACTACTTTATTTGAGAATTTGGGTGGATAAATATCAATTGTTGGTATTTATTATGGTTAATATAAGGATATTGGTGTTGTATACCAATAATCACCTTTTATTGTTTAATAATAAAAAAAATAAAAGAAGAAATAATTGTGAATGTGCCTAAACATGATGAACATGTATGTGAAATAAAGCATTTATTTTATTTAATGAATCCGAATGTAGTTAGTGGCTACATTGGATTAAATTGAATAATTTGAACAATATTGTGTTTGTTGCCAATATTGTCATTTTATTTAATTAAATATATATGAGAATGAGTAATAAAATAATTAATCATGATAAATATGATTTAAAATGTGAGAAATAATTTATTAATGTCTAAACATGTATTTGTTTTGTTTTGGGTGCATAACATCTTTTTATTGAACCAATTGTATTAAATTTGCAAGTTATTTTGCAATTATGGGAAAATTGGTTAAATTGAGTAATAAATGGAAATTAAATAACAACATTGTTGAAACTTATATTTTGATAATTTTATTAAAAACTAGATGATTTAACGAATCCAACGCATCCAAAATCATTAAAAACGGATTAAAAATGTAGAAGTTATGAAGATTTAAACATTGTATAAGTGTAAATAAACATAAACAAATTTTGTTATTTTGTTTTTGAGTAATTAATTTTGGGCCTAATTACCTAACCCATACCCATTAGTCCAAATGAGAAACATCTAGAGGAAAAGTACGTTCTTCTTCCCCAATTGTATACGGCTTCTCCTCAAAAAGAAAAAAAAGAAAAAAATACTTCTGAACCATAAAAAAAAAAAACAATGGCTGCCTTCTCAAACCTTAGCCATAATTAACAAGTTCTTTGCTAAATCCATAGAATTTCAGGTCTAATTCAACAAGAAGGTAATCTTCATCCTTCTATATCTTGAATTTGAGGAGAAATCCATATTTGTTTACTGTAATTTCGTTTATTGAAGATTTCTTCCTTTGCATGTTTTCTTTTCAGCTCCTTCAAGTTCTAGAGAGGCATAACCAGTGGAAAGTCTTCATTTTGAAGCTCAAATCTTCTTCTTTTTGCTGCTAATAGGTAAGCTAAGGCTTATAGCAACTGTAAGTGAACAAATTTCAGCAGCAAATAATCTCTCGCTTGAAATATTCGGTTAAATATGTTGAATTTTACCTCTGTTCTATGTTGATTGATGCTGAAAATGCCCTGTCTTGTTTTGCTCATATCTGACTCGTCCGGTGTCAGATTGATGCCACTCTTTTTTTCAGATTGTAGAGAACTTATTATAGTTTGTTCATGTTAAATTTCATTGGGTTTTGAGTCCGTTTGGACCTTCTTAGTTGCTGTCAAAGATGAAAATCCGAGAGGGATTAAGTCCAGAATATTCTAGTGGCTGGTTAGTGTTTTTGTCATAACTTTTGTTTTTTTTATCGGAATTTCGAATTGTTGGATTTTCTGTAATCCTTGTGAAATATGCCACAACTTTCATGTTTTCGGTTTTGACTGATTTAGAAGTCTACATAGTGGAAAATTGTCATTTTCATCGCTGCCCTGTGTTGACAGGCAGCGCAAATAATTTCTTTCTTGGTAGTATTTTGATCATAACTTCTTCGTTACTGATCGGAATATCAAAAATTTTAAAGTTTTGGAAACTGTAGAAAGAGTGTGATAACTTTTATTTGTATCACTTTCTGAAATTCGTTGATTAAAAATGTTGAAAACCTCTTGCAAACTCGTTGTCCTGTTGTTGTAGTGTACTCAGTGTTTTGTGCAAATCTGAGCTAGTATTTTGTACATAACTTTTGCGTTTCTTGTCTAAATCCTATAATTTTTAAAGTTTTGGAAACTGCAGAAAGAATGTGACAACTTTCATATGTATCACTTTCTGAAATATCACCCATCATTTTGTTAATTTTCAGTTTATACACTGTAAATGTACAAATAAAGGTGGTTTCCAAATTGAAATTACCTTTGTTTATGCATCAAATAGTGAGCTTGAAAGGTTTAATCTTTGGAATAATCTAGATCAGATTAATTCCAATATGTATTCTCCTTGGATTATCTTAGGGGATTTTAATACTATTATGCATGCTAATGAAAAAAGGGGAGGGATCCCCTTCCCTTCAAAAAAACTGGACTTCTTAAACAATTTCCTTCTTAAAACTGGTCTATATGAACCAGTTATTATTGGTAACAAATTTACTTGGAAATCTGGAAAGTACATAAACATTCATTGCAAACTAGATAGAATTTTGCTTAATCTTAGCTTCACTAATTGTTTTAAAGACTTTAAATGCTACACTCTTCCTCAAGCCTCTAGTGACCACACCCCAATTCAAATTTTTCTCACTCAAAACAATACTTCTAAGAATAACTCCTCATTCAGATTCATTAATGGGTGGATATATGAATACAATTACAAAGATATCATTAAAAATAGTATGTCTTTTAAAGTACAGGGCACTGCCCAGTACAAATTTAGTAACTTCCTTCAAATAGCCAAAGGAAACTTGAAAAACGGGAACAAACTTAGAAATAAAAATGATGTATCTCATTTCAGAGAGGAATGTAAGTTAAGGCAGAATCTATTGGACATTGATTGCTCAGACATTGATAATGTCAACAATTTTTTTGAAGCCCAAAATAATTTAATCATGTCCTTGCAAGTGCAGTCTATAAATTTGAGGCAGAAAGCGAAAGTTGACTTGCTCACTCAAGGGGATGAAGCCAGTAAATTTTATTACGCCAAGATGTCTAGTAGAAAATTTAGGAATGACATAGGTAAAATTATAGACATTCATGGTAATGTTATTAATGAAGTTTCTAGCATTGAGAAGGAAGCTATTAACTATTTTACTAATCTTTACAATACTAATAGCTACTCTAAGAATTTTCCTATCATTCATACTAAATATAATTTGAATTCTAATAGTCAAGACATCCTTCTTGCCCCTATATGTTTAGAGGAAATTAAAAACATTATTTTTCAAGCTAATAATGATAAAAGCCCTGGCCCTGATGGGTTCGGTGCAAAATTCTATAAAACTCACTGGGAAGATATAAAGTGTTTTTTATTTGATTCTATTTCTGAATTTTTTAGAACTGGTAAACTTTTAAAAAAAAAATCACACTTTTATCACTTTAATCCCAAAAGTCCAAATTCCAAATAGTCTGGATGATTACAGGCCTATTTGCCTGCTGCAATTTTATTTATAAAATTATTGCTATCATTTTATGGAATAGAATTAAAATTTTCGTAAAATATTTAATTTCTGAAAATCAATGCGCTTTCATTCCTGGCAGGCTTATTGTGGATAATACTCTCCTTGCTCATGAGCTTATTAGAAACTTTAATACTAACAATAGAAATCTTATGTCTGTCAAGATTGATTTACACAAAGCCTTTGATAAAATTAATAGGCATTTTATTATTTATATGATGCAACAAATGGGTTTTGATAAAAAAATTTGTGCTCTTATTCTTGAATGTGTCAACAATGTCTCCTACTCAATTTTGGTTAATGGTTCTCCTAAGGGTTTTATTCATAGTAATAGGGGTATAAGACAAGGGGATCCTCTCTCTCCCTATTTATTCACTATTGCTATGGAATATTTCTCTATTCTTATGGAAATAGAGTCCATTAAGGGAAATATAAAACCCATTAATAGAATCAAACCAGCTATTACTCATCTGCTCTATGCAGATGATCTTCTATTATTTTTACATGCTGACACTAATAGTGCTAAAGCTATATCTAAGATTTTTATGAATTTGGAAGAGCATGTGGGTCTGAAAGTTAATGACCTTAAAAGTAAAATTTATTTCAGTAAAGGTTGTAACAAAAAAACTGAAATTCTTAATATCCTTAAATTTAAAGTGGGCAATCTACCAGTAAAATACTTGGGCCTGCCTTTGAGTGTAAATCAAATCAAAGATATAGACTGCACTAGACTTTTGGACATTATTCAAAAGAAACTTGATAGTTGGGCTTGTAAGCTTCTGTCCCTAGCTGGTAGGGTTGAATTAACACATACTATCATCATAGCAATCATAATGTATTGGATTCAAGCCCACAATATCCTAGTTAAGGCTACTCATAAATTAGAAAAAGCTTGTGCTAATTTCATTTGGAAAGGAAAACAACATAAAATAGCTTGGGACACGGTCTGTAAACTAAAAAAATCTGGTGGCCTTGGTCTTAGGAATATTAATGATCTGAGAGAAGTCAGTAAGCTTAACTTTTTTGGAAATTTGTTAATGGGAATTCATTATGGGCTAGATGGATGAAAGCAAAATACCTTAAAAATAAGAATTTTTGGACTGCAAAAGCTGAAATTCATCACTCTTTCTCTTGGAAAAACATTCTGGGTTGCAGGGACATTGGTCTAAAACTTTTGGATAGGAAATTTAAGGATGGTAACCAGACCGGCTTATGGTTTGACCCATGGATTTCTGAGAAATCTCTGGTTAGTCTTGTGGGTTGGGAAAATTTACTTAGATTTGGTGGGACATTTGATAAAGTTAGCACCATTATTCAAAATAATTCTTGGAATAATTTTAATAACCCAGCTTCTTCCATTTTTAATGAAGCCATTAAAAAAATTACTATTAACCCAATTTTGCAGAATGACATATGGGAATGGAGGCTTACAAAAAAAGGAAAATTTTCTTTTAAAAAAACTTGGAAGTTTATTCGTGGTCATGAAAGTGAAGTAGAGTGGTACAATGTTATCTGGAACAAATCAAATTGCCCAAAAATGTCTCATTGTGCTTTCTTTGCTGTTATTAACAGATTACCTACTATGGACAGGTGTTTCAAATGGAATAAAAATTGTGAAAAAATCTGTCTACTTTGCAAACAGGAAGATGAAAGCATATATCATTTATTCTTTGATTGTGTCTATTCAAAGCATATTTGGTTCATAGCCAAGACAAATCTTAAAATTAATCAGCATCAAGCTGTCCAAAGCATCAGAGAGAGCATCAAATACATTCAGGAAAATTTCAAAGTAAAATCAAAGGAATTCAGAAATGCTAGCATCATACTCACAGCAACCATCTTTCACATTTGGAAAGAAAGAAATCAAAGACTCCATACTCAAAAGGAGACTGGAAGCATTCAATTATGGAAAACAATTGATATGGAGAGTCAAATCCTCCTCAAAAAATTCGAAACTAGGCATAATTACACTGATAATCTCAATCATCTCTGGAGACCAGATAGCTATGAGATAGAGTTAGAATCTTTCTTACAAAACGAGAAGCAGGACTCAGTCTTTCCTGGTGGCAAACTCCTTCACCATAGTGGCTATCACTGGATGAAGAAAGCTAGTAGCACCAATAGATCCAAATCGGAGCTTGTGCATAATGATGGCGGCCACCTCTACCATCAAACCAGTTCCTACAACAGACATGAAAAGTGAAGTAATTTTATTAATAACCATGATATTCACAATTATAATAATATACATATTGATGGCTCTTCTTACTTACCCGGTAGGGGCGGAGGCTACCGCACTCTCAAGCACAAGGCAAATTCTGAGAAACTCCTGCATATTGACAGGATTTTGCAACTGAACATGAATAATCAGAATGTCTCGACTGATTTCAACAAAAGCAAGAACAATTATAACTATCACTCATCTGTTTGGGACAATGTAAATCGTGATTCACTCGCCATCAATGGAGGCGGTCATTCCAGAGCTGCTAACAATCTTAATATCTGCAAGGGAAGCGTACACAATTTTATTAATAATATTAATATAAATCCTTACTGTATTATGAATAATGATGCAGGGCATTTACCTGTCACAGCTCGAAGGAGCGACCGCACGTCTAACAGCGTTCCTAAGGAGACTTTGATGCTGTCCAAAGATGATTACATCAATTCAAAAATCAGTGACAGCAAGAGTGATAACAATTACTACAAAAGTATACTAAACAACAAAGTTTATCACATATCTTGCTGGTGTAAAGGGGAAAGCAGCAAGACTGCAGATGAAATTGCTCAATTTGACTGCAATCCTCCCAATCGTTGCTATTCAACAGAGAATCTGGAAAATAGCAACGATATGTTGAAGAAAAGCAAGGAATTGGAGAAAAGTAGCAAGCTTTGGAAGAGAGAGAGACATATTATCTCTGTCCCTCAGCTCCACAGTGATGAGCTACAAAATAGCAACGAGAATGAAGACAATAGTGAGATCGTAAAGCTCTGGAAGCCTCCATGAGGAGTTCGATTGATGTTTGGGGAGGAGTTGTCTGGAGATAGTCACCATTTTTTTTCTCGAGAAGGAAGTTTTGTTGTGTTTCGGAGTTATGTCGGCAACCCTAGTTAGGGTTTGTTAGTTTGCAATTTTTGTATCAGGTGTGTTATCATTATTTTCTTACCCGATCTATCTGTACTTGGGCTGGGCCCGTTTATCCAATTTCAAAAAAAAAAGTCTACATAGTGGAAAATTGTCTTTTTCATCGCTGCCCTGTGTTGACAGGCAGCGCAAATAATTTCTTTCTTGGTAGTATTTCGATCATAACTTCTTCGTTACTGATCGGAATATCAAAAAATTTAAAGTTTTGGAAACTGTAGAAAGAGTGTGACAACTTTTATTTGTATCACTTTCTGAAATTCGTTGATTAAAAATGTTGAAAAACCTCTTGCAAACTCGCTGTCATGTTGTTGTAGTGTACTCAGTGTTTTGTGCAAATCTGAGCTAGTATTTTGTGCATAACTTTTGCGTTTCTTATCTAAATCCTATAATTTTTAAAATTTTGGAAACTACAAAAAGAATGTGACAACTTTCATTTGTATAACTTTCTGAAATTCTATGAATAAAGGATTGAAATAGCTGATGCAAGATCACTGTCTTGAGCACTTGCATGTAGTCTTGTGTGTTGTATTTGCTTTGGTTGATGAGTTTACTGATGATTTGTTTTTTTTTCACTTGATTTGCGAATAGTTTGAGCTTAGTATTTCATACCATATGCCGATGATATGAGGCAAGGTATATGACTTTTGGGAACATCTGAGTTTCTATTTTAATGTGGATTTGACTAACGGTTAGTAAACTGTTTAGTGCGAACATGTGGTATGGGACACAGGTTAACACTTTACAGATTCCTCTCTGAAAGTTAGCGACACATTCTAGAATTACTAGTGCTATGACCTTCGGGTCATCTGAGAATCTGAGAATTTGAGAAATCCGAAAAAGGTGACCTCGGTCGCCTCTGAGATCTCTGTTGGGTACCTAACTATATTACTAGCACTAGTCTGAGAACTTTAGCACATGCAACATGCTTTAGCATGTAATTATTGGCCAATCTGAGATTTATTTTATGAGTTAAGAGAATTTTGATTTCACCATATTTTGATGTGTTTACTTAGCCTTATAGAGATGAATAAGGCGAAATATGAGTTCTTGAGGATTTTGGTGATTTCAATTTTATGGTTTTATACTTGGGTTTCATTTACCACTTTGACAAGTTTATTTATTCATGAATCATATTTGAATGTTTTCTTTATATGCATGAATCCCCTAATATTAACCCAAGTAAGTGTAGAATTATAACATCTTAGAGATAGGCAATCCTTGTTATCAACCTTAGTTATTCTTATCAATTATTGATCCCTTGATGTATGTTTCCCTTATACCTTATCATATTTCCTTTCTAACGATAAGATTCAATTGCCTGACCCGTGTGTTTATCACTCGGGTCAGACCGAGTTGCAGTTTAGGTTGGTTGACTATCCTTTATGCTTGGATCCGTTTTGCTATCTTTTGTGGGCTCATGACTATGGACTTCGATATCTCCACTTTTGATGGATCTTTTATTTACCACTTCATGTATATATTCTTTTATGGGATGATGTTGTATTATATTATGTGGTGAACGGTATTACATCAGATGTTTGGTTTTGTATCAGTATATATATATTATCTGTGACTGCTGTTTCTGTGACATGTTATGATATTATTGTGCTTTGTTTTGAATAGATCCGTTAGCCGTATAGTATCGTATTAGTGAATCACTGAGTATGTCAACTATATGGAATTCGAAAAAAAAATTGGTAAGATTTCGACATACTTAGTCATTAGCTAATGCATTACTGTTCGGTCGCCCTTAACCAACCCTATTCTCCGCATTAGTAGACAGAATTACTTGATAATTCTCTTTACTAATGTGGGTTACGGGGCGGGGCGTTACAGCGTTATGGAATGTCATAACATCAAACATCCAAAGTCTAACTATAGCATTCAAACATCAAAAATTAAACTATAATATTCAAAAAAAAAAAAAAAATTTATATCATTCTCGTTTGAATGTCGTATGGCGTTCATGTGATCGTTTTATCAAGATTACCATAATAATGTCTTACCCAAACCATCATTTTCATCATTTTATCTTAATTTTTATAAGTATGGTTCGTCTTCTAATAAACCTCTCTCTATCATTATTACAATGCTTACTCATACAAAACTATAGTTTCATCATTGTTTTAATAGGATGCATATCACTTCCAAACTCATATACTATCCATCAACATTAACATAGGATCAATTTATTTATGGTTGACACACACACACATGCACACACATACACACACACACAAAACATGCACACTCCCCTAATCGTCTTCTTCCACTTTACTCAAACAAAGTTATATTTCACCATTAATGGTCAATCATCAATTTTTCATTATCAATTTCAACTACCATATCCCAAATTAAAAATATATATGCTTATTATTTGTATCAATTATGTTCATTAATCTAACATAGGCAATGAACAATGAATTTAAAGCATATATGAGACCATATAACAAAGTAAATAAGTCTCACTTGCAAATTATCCAAGGAAGGCCAAATTTCAATTAAAACTTCTTCTCTTTCATATTATGGATAATGCCGTAGCCTCCAAACTCCTCGAATTCGTTAGATTTAGGTATCTCTTTGTTACCTCTGTTAGAACCTCTCTTGTTGGACTTTAATGATAACAACTATACAATTATGCAAAAGAACCTCTAAGCTTACTTGCAGGTATATAGGTATCAAAAAGAGACAAATAAATAAGTTCAACATGAAGATACACAGTACAAAAGAGGATAAAAGTATATACAAGGAGATATGATAATCGACATCCAAATCGGGCTGAAAGTATAAAATAGGTTTTTTGTCTTAATTTTTGTCGATCAAGATTTTATGTACAATCTCCAATTTGATGATTGCACACAAACAAATATATTTTGAAAAAATATCTTTGCACTATAGATATTTTGTAGTACATATTTATTCAAAGAAAATAGTCAAAATATAACATTTCATAGTAAATGAATAAAATAGTTCAACTTCAGACATCTGGCTTTTTTGTCCCAAATGGCTGTGTACATTTAACTAAAAAAGAGAACTTTTTAGTTCAAATCTAAACGTTTTGATTTTTCATAAAAGACGTCTATATTGCAATCTAGACATCTAGTACAAAAAATTCAAACGTCTGAATGACTTGTTTTTTGTTCCTGTGCTTTCTAGAATTTTTTATGTTTGTTTAGACATTTGGACGCTTTTGTTCAGACATTTTGATCTGAAGAACAGAGACAACTCTTCATAGAAATTAAAATTTTGAAGAGTCGTCTTCTTTCTCAACTGTTGCAATTTTTTAAATGGTTGCAACTATTGATTTAGAACTTTTCATATCTATAAATAGAGTTGAGAATTTACTTTTATTTTAACCAAAAAATAATAACCAAAAACTTATTATTTCTATCTTTTTGATCTATACTTACTTGTGATTTACAAATGTCACAGCCCGACTTTCCAGACCCGGAAAATCGAACCATCAGGGTTTAAAGAAGAAGAGGTAGAAGAAGAAAAGGGAAAACAACAGTAGAATCTAACCATCGGAGCGGAATAAAATATAATAGACAATAACAGATCTTTACACAAATCAAAACTATATCTGTTTATACAATACATCATCAGAGTAAACATCAGAGTACACATAACATACAACTGGTCTAAAATCATATCATGTCCTCAATACAACAGAGTACACAACTAATCTACACAGCGGAGTATAAATAAACAAGTATGAGAGATACGTCCCGCCATCCAGCTCGTCTCCTGAGCTCCACAGCATCCTATCCTGTATCTGTAATACTTGGTCTGACCCGAGCATCATAATAAAACAATACCCGAGTCAGTCAGGAATACCAGCGTGAGAAAATCACACTCAAATTTATTATTAATGTTTCAAAATCCGTTGAAAATCAAAGGCATCTCGTAAGACCACGCCACAAATAAACATGTCGGGTTTTTACCTTACGATAGCTAAAACACTTTTTATCAAAATCCTCTGATATTATAATAGTGTCTATTTACAAATTCTTATTAAAATAGCCGAAATTGTTACATTCATTAAATTCCAGCATACTAGCCACAAAGTGGGTAATACAAACAAATACCGTACAAGGCAAGTAGGGAGAATGGATTTCCAACAATGACTAGGCACTGGGGTACCACCTGTTACAGTACCTGGTCTAGGTCAGCGTACCGAGGACCCACCCTAAGTCCCCTGCAACACAAGGCCGGAATCATCCCTTACTGGATGATTCCGAATAAAATCACCACACGGTTGTGATCAGCAACCGCACCACTAAGCCGAAATAAAAAGGGACATCTAGATAGGGATGACCTTACCCTCCAGTGGGAGCTACCTACGAAGACTTGCTGCATAACCCCTGATTTTCAGTCATTCCCAGTTGATGAGGCTTGAGGCTAAGCGTTACCTTTTTAGAACATATCCCTTAGAATGCCCATCGTCCGCTGACGTTGTTCCGAAAGCATTCATCCATACAAGTCCGTCCTGGGTTCGAACGGAACCGAAGGCACTACTCCTACTACATCCATTTTGAAAATATCCTCAGGATTAGTAGCGACTAGCCCTTGCACTTCACTGCTCCATCTTCGACTCCGAACACGTTTCGCGAAACGTACAAACCGGATCGAAGTGGTTTTCGGAAAATTAATCCCGATCCCGGTCACTTCGAAACGATCAGCGCATTTGGCCAATATTGATAGTCGGTTATTTAACTATCAATTAACATTCACAAACATCCATCAAACAATAAATAATTCTCCCAAATTATTTATTAACCTCAAATATCTTCGCAATATATATTTCTATTTTCAAACCCTTTGAAAATAGTTCCAAAACAGTTTCTTCTCACAGAATACATTTTCCAAATATTTACTTCCACTGAAACGCCAAGTACAAAATACTTTAGATTTAAAATAATTTTAAAAACACTTTTTATAAAGTATGCTTTATAATATTAGAATTTAAAACTACTTTACTACTTTATTTAAAATATATAATTTAAAGATTTTTAAATAAATCCACTTTATAAAATATAATTAAAATTCCCTTTTCAAAACATAATACCAATTTACTTTTATATATTTACTACAATAATAGATTTGAAAATAAACACTCACTTTAGAATTTAAAATAAAATAAAATAATAATATATATATATAAATAAATTTTCTAAACACACGGTTTAAAACATCATTAGAACCTTTAACGAATATTTAAAATTTCTTTGAAAACGTACTTGGCTATCCAGAGGAATACACTTCTCTTTCATATCTTTTAAAAATAAATCAACATTTATTTTTAAACCAAACTCACATTCCTTTATAAATTCCCACCCTGAATTTAAATTTAAAATATCCACTGATATTCCATTTCACATTATAAACCCAATTTATAACTCCAAAATCTCATTTCTCTTTAAATTTCAAATCCCAAAATATTTAAATCAATTTACAATTGATTTTCCAATTTATTTTACTTTGAAATAAATTTCCTTACTTAATCCATTTATTTCCAAATTCATTAACTTCCAGATTTTATTTCTCATTATGATTTAAAATCTTTGAACTGAAACACAAGTTTCAGATTTCCCAAATTCCTTCTTTCTTTTTAATTACATTTAAACATTGAATTAAAATAAATTATTTATTCCTTTAAATAATATCACATAAGTTTTAAATTCAATATTTCTCTGTTTATTCAAAATTCCTCTTTTCCATATTTATTAGATTTATAATTATTTTACTTAAAAATTTACTCTTTTATTTCTTCCCAAAAATTCCATTCTAGGGATTTTGATTACTCAGCATATCCAAATAGGTCTAACCAAACCATAACACCCAATTATTCATATAATTCATCACTAGATATCAAAAATCATATCATAGAATATTTAAACAGAATTAAATATTTTGAGGAATCTAGTTGGATCCCTCCAACATATTTCTCTGCATCCATAGATGTTAGCACAATACCAATTCCACTTCGAGGTGGAATATCGCGGTATATGGGTTTAAATATTATCATCCGCTATTATGCGGCGCATAGGCTCTCATCCGCTATATAATGCGGGAATATCACTCCAATATATACATATGCCAATATATATATATATATTGGTATACACTACTATATATACTATCATATCAAACCAATCCAATCATTCACCAAATATTTAAATTTAACTATTTAAATTAAAATTAAAATTCAACTGAGTGAGATTAACTCACCTTTGATTTCTGATTTGCAATCCAACCAAACCAGCTTGTTTCCATGATTTTAAACCTTGTATAATCATTATAAAATTTATTAATATTTTGAATTAATCGAACAATGAATTTCCAATTTAATAATTTTAGTCTACTAAGAATTTGGGTTTAAACTAAAAATTTCTATTTTCGAAATCTTTTCAGTATATACATATTCACTGTTTAGCTATGAGTATATCCATATTTATTTTATTATTTATTTAATTTGTATTTTAAATAAACTCTTCAACATTTCTAAACTCCTATATATATATCCTCCTGACCTCGCCGCCTATATATATTTCTGTTTGTCTATATACATAAACTTTATCACTTTCCAACATTTAAGATTTTTCTTACTATATAAACTTACATATATATAAATAAATAACTCAATATTCCTTACTGTGATTATATTTTCCCCACTGATAAAATTATCCCAATACAGTAATTACTCAAATAAACCTACTAAATACTTTACTGTTTAATTTGAAAACAATTTTTCCAGAATAAAACATAAATGTTATAACAATTTATATATATATACTCATCTCTATTTTAAAAAAAAATTCTAAACATTTCCAGTAAGCCAACATATTCATATATATGTCAAATTTTAATAAAAAAAACTTGCTTAATACCTCACTACTACTGCTCGAAAACCATACCCTGACCACCGATCGACGTCGAAGCCATCCCCTTCGACCTAAGTCGCACCATTCCCCCATGCCCTAGCCTCGCGAGCGCCACCTTCCTTAACATCTCGCAGCCACCCAATCATCACCGCCTCCTTTCCCCAGTGCTCGTGAAACGAACGCGAGCTTGCCATCTGCACGCGCGCCCAGCTACATCGCGGAGCCTTCAATTCGACTGATGCTAAGGAAGAGAGGGCGATTGAACTCTTCGTTTCGTTCGCCTTTTTTTATACGAAACTGGGAGGTTTCGATTATGATTTGGAAAATGGGGCCGGCTTTGATTCGAATAGAGAGTAAAGGAAGCCTCGGCTTCGAATAGAAGGGAAAGACGGAAAGGAGGCTCGCGATTTTGTGATCTGAAGGGGAAAAATGAACGAATTTGAAGAGGAAGAACTGAGTCGAACAGATCGTTCGAATTGAATTGGAAGGGCATGGGGAGAGGGAAAGAAAAGAGCGAACGTGGTTTATAACAGAGATTGCCATTTTTTTTCTTCTGAACGAAAATTTACTTTCGTTCCATCTGATTTTCGTGAACGAAGAATGGAGTGTTTGAGAATACAAGGAGTACGTGATTACTTGGAGAGAAGTAGGTCGGCTGAGATGAAAGATTGGTGGCCCTGATTTGATTTTTAAATCAAATAAAGATATTTACATCGGTTAAGTATACTCTTGACGTTTATATCTCGTACGATCACACGATGGCTCCGAAAGCTACGAAATTTGAAATCCGGTAATAATACAATATTACGGATCCAATAGAATGGTTTCGTCGAATTCCGAAACTGTGCCCCGGAAGGATATTTTTAAATACTGATATAAATTTCAAATCTGAACAAAACGCTTTGAAATCCAATTTTAAAAGTTCTATCACTCTCAATATGATCAATATAAATTTTATAAGCCAACAAATTATTTTTAACAAGCTTAAAAATCTGGATTTAATATTTTACCCAAATTTTAATTGTTTACTTCGAAATTAATTATCCAATAAATATTGATATTTGACATTCAAGTTAAAAATTAACTTTCAAATATTTAAAATCGATTAAATATTCCGATTTTAAATGCCCAAAATTCCGGGTCGTCACAACAAATATTCTCAACTATTTACTTCCTACAATTACAAGTTCAAATCATCATCTCAAGGAGATTATAGAAAGAGTGTACTTAATAGACTTATCCGTGTTATCTAGAATACAATTAATCAAGAAACTTTAATACCATTTGTAGTCGAAGTCCTATTGGAGATCTTCGGCTAGGAAGCCATATTCGACAACATAGGCAGTTTGTAATATAGAAGTCCTATTCGGTAGCTCAAGCTGTAAACATATCATCCGGGTTTAGTGAGGATATAGTCGTAAATCCAGAAGGAGTCTGGGACTGGACATAGAACGAAAAATTCAAACCAGTATAAAACTCTTTGGTGCACTCTACTTATTGCAATTTTTGTACTGCTAGTTTGATATATGTTTTTATTTAGTAGATATAATCATATTACTCGATCTGCATAGACTTTCATTTGGTATCAAAACCTAGCTTCTACTAATCATAACAACATCCTAGAACAATGGCAAGAAGGAAAAGATGTAGTCGGAGCTCAAAGATAGTTGGGAAAAAACAAAATTCTGAAAGCAAGCAACTGGAAATTAAATCTTGATACATGTGCAATGTAGCTACACTCAGATCAAAATCGGTACATAATGATTCTATTTATAATGATCTTTCAGCTTCGCATGATAGTTTATTTAAAAATTTTAAATTGTTACAATAGGTCAATAATGTTGCTTTATAGAAATTAAAGGATTGTGAACTTAAATATGATAAACCAAAGGAAGAAAATGATTTGTTAATAAAATAAACTAGAATTTTCAAAACTACCATTGAAGAACTTGTTTCTCAAAATAATTTCCTTTTAAAAGAAAATGAGCTTTTGATTAATAATAATGCTAATCTTTTATACGAAAATGAGTCTTTTCAAAATAAAATTATATTTTTTGAAAATTCTTTAAATGAATCTAATTCTACATTTTTGTTCCTTAAAAAAGAGAGTAGTGCTTTAAATCCTAGAAATTTAGATTTAATCAAAGAATGCAAGCTTTTAAAAGAAAATAGTATTATTTTGCAAAAGAATTTTAATGACTCTAAAGCGAATTTTGACAAATTCAATGAGAAAGTTACAAAATTCAATAAAGGAAAATATGAATTATCTTCCTTAATGACAAATATTAAAGTTTGCAATAATAAAAGTGGTTTAGGCTATAAGTGTGATAAACATAAAAATAGTAATAATTATGTATTCATTTATACACGTTTTGATACTAGTAATAAAAATAGAGATATTTCTAAAACCACTTCATGTCATGATAATATTTTACTTAGAAATAGAGAATAGTATTTGAATACTACATCAATGATAATTAACATTGATATATGGGTTTCTACTAATCTAACCAACCATTATATACAATTACACATTACCAATGCTTATGATACTGTGATTACTATTAAAAATTATATTTTTTAAGGATCAGCTATATCCAACCGGGTATGATTTCCTAAGTCATAAACCCTATATTTATTTTGTAAAATGAGTAACATTCTACTTACATTTGACATACCTATTAGATACTCATTAATTGCTTTAATGTTAAATTGTTTTATTCACTTATCTATAATACTTATCTCTTTTATATATAAAAAAAGGTTCACATAGATATAAAAAGTACATAGATTTATTTTTTAAGAGAAATATTATGTTTAGTAGGAGTTAATAAAATATAATATGCATATTTTTTACTCCTTATTTGATAATGATAAAGGAGGAGAAATTCATATGCATATTGATATGGAAGATATTATACTTAGGAGGATCTTTAGTCATATTATAATATCATTTTATGTAGATAAATATTTGTTCAAAAATTATATAGTCGTCATCATCAAAAAAGGGAGAATGTTAGAACCTCTTGTTGGATTTTAATAACAACAGCTATACAATTATGTCAAAGAAACTCTAAGCTTACTTATAGGTACAAAAGTATCAAAAAGAGAGAAACAAATAAGTTTAACATAAAAATACATAGTACAAAAGAGGATAAAAATATATACAAGGAGATATGATGATCGACACCAAAATCAGCCTGAAATTGTATAAAACAAATAGGTTTTATATCTTAATTTTTGTCTATCTAGATTTTATGTACAATCTCAATTTGATGATTGCATACACAAAGATATATTTTGAAAAATTATCTTTGCAATATAACTATTTTATAATACATATTTTTCAATGTAAATAGTCAAAATAATACATTTGAAAGTAAATGAACAAAACAGTTCAACTTCAAACGTCAGGCATTTTTGTCCCAAACTTCTATGTACATTTAAATAAAAATAGAACTTTTTATTTCTAATTTAAATGTTTGGATATTTCATAATAGACGTCTACATTGTAATCTAGACTTCGTACAAAAAGTTCAAATGTCCGAATGACTTGTTTTTTTGTTCTTGTACTTTCTGGAATTTTTTATGTTCGTTCAGACATTTGGGAACTTTTGTTCAGACATCTGGATCTAATGAACAGAGACAACTCTTCAAAGAAATTCAAATTTTGAAGAGTTATCTTCTTTATCAAGAGTTGCAATTTTTTAAATGGTTGAAACTATTGATTAGAACTTTTCATATCTATTAATACAGTTGAGAATTCACTTTTATTTTAATCAAAAAAATAACCAAGAAATAATTCTTTCTATATTTCTTATCTATACTTACTTCTGATTTACAAATATTCTCCACTATTTACTTCCTATAGTTAAACGTTCAAATCATCATCTCATGGAGATTATCGGAAGAGTGTATTTAATAGACTTATCCTTATTATCTAGAACATAATTAGTCAAGAAACTTTACTACCATTTGTATTTGAAGTCTTGTTGGAGAGCTTCAGGCATAGAGTCATATTCGATAGTTTAGGTGGTTTGTAATATAGAAGTCAAGTTCGGTAGCTCAGGCGGTTTGTAAAACCTATTCCTCTAGTTAAGTGAGGGTATAGTCATGAATAAAAAAGGGGACTGGGACTAGACGTAGAATGGGAAGTTCGAACCAGTATAAAATTCTCTGATGCACTCTACTTATTGCAATTTTTATACAACTAGTTTGATATATGTTTCATTGAGTAGACATAATCATATTGCTCGATCTGTATAGACTTTCAGCCTCCCTATTCTTATCCCTGTAGTACCAAATTTTTATTAAAAATTAATGGAGATTTGCCTTCTAATTTATAGATCTTAGATTAAGTTTAGGTTTTGAATCTTGTTGCAAAGAGAAAGAGAAAATGGGAAACTGATTGTATGTACTCTTCCCCTTTAGTTGGAGACTAATTAGTTTATATTTTGTACTAATGAGTCATAAGACCAACCCAACCTATTTCAAACCTAATTTCAAATCTAATCATAATTTATAATCTGTTAGTCTCATTAGGAAGTTCTTGTAGTGAAACTTGACTAGGAAAAATATGTTCCTTACAATGGTACTAGTTTAGTCGCTCAATTTGTTCATTTGCAAAATTCCAACTTTACTCTTTTTGGTAAAATTACTGTTTTACCCTTTATTACTATTTATTTTGATAGAGTTCGGGGTATGCCTTATAGGTAATTCTATAATTTACATTATGAACTCTTAGTTAAAAAGTCATTCAAGTTAAAAAAAAAATTTTAATTATATATTTATCATATTATGTTATGTTAATTAATTATTTAATTTAAGATATTTAATAAAAAATCATTAAATAATATGTTATGTGATAGTAATTACAATGTGTTGTAACCATGAGAAATTTATCACATTAAAAATAACATTTTGTTTTAAATATTCCTAGTCAAGGTGTTTTGAGACATGATATCGATACATTCGTTGAGACTAGAATATGTAACGCTCTCGGAATGTTGGGTAGTATATTACTAATGGTTATGAAATGACTCAATCGATATCTTTTTATTAATTAATATAACTAAGGTCAAATAGAGAATCTCAAAAGTAACAATTTTACACAGTTCTCTCAACGTAAAAAATACTATAGAGTTTTAATAAGGACAATCCACTTTGATTATATTTAAATCATACCACGACGTTCGTAGAATGACTAAAGTTGGGTCTAAGTAGAAGCATTAGAAGTGAAACGCAATTCAATAGAGAATTTATCTCCTCGGTTATATGAGGTTAATATCACGGTTAACTATAGTCAACTTAAAATCATAGTCTTTGACCAAAGTAGTTCGGTTAATAGTAATTTTTATTATTGAACCAAGGACTTTGTGTTTGGATTAAACAAGTTTAATGTGTATGATATTGGAATTTGACCAAAACCAAATTCCATGTCTTAAAATGTATAATTTTGACGAAGAGAATTGGTTTAAATAATTGTTACTATAAGGTACCACTTATATTAGTGAAATTGGATTTCAATCAAATATCTGTAAGTGATAAATTTAGCCAAACTAAGTGACACATGAATGTTAATATTTGAATTGTTCCTATTTAATATATAACTACTCGAAATTTCGGACACTTCGTATTTATATAATTGAATTGCTTAAATATTTGAATCTTGGATTAAATGTTATTAAATTGATTTAATGACCTTATTAACTCTCTTTTAAATCATAAGTAATGATGGTCAACTTGTTTTGGAAAAATGTTTACAAAAATAGTTACTTCGAAGAAATATCAATAATGTGACCGAAAATTATTTTATCGATAAACAGTTTTTTTACCGTCGGATGTTGTTCAGATTTTATTTCATATACACTTATTTGCTTAAGAGTACATTAAAATGAAATAAAAATATATTCCCATTTATGAAAAATATAGTTTTTGATGATTTCATGGGTGATGTCATAGAAGATATTTTGAAAATGAGTTTTTAAGGAAATACCTAAGTGTTAGATAAAGAAAATGAAGTGTAAAGGTGGCATATGAGAGGAACACTCCTTTATCACCTTTCATGGAAGGTAGAATATGGTGGAAATCTCTTGTTCAAACCTATAAATACACCACTAAGCTTTAGGCTAATAACGTTTTACAAAATAATAAAATGGTAGAAATAAATAAGCACTAATCCACTTTGTTCTCCACCGATCTTTCTCTAATTAACTCAAATCTCTTTCAAACTCCACCAAACATTCATCAACACCTTAGAACACCTTAGGAAATTTGTACATAAAGTCGATATGGAATAAAGATGAGAAAAATGTGGGATCTTGTTTAGGTTGTGAGCAAGGAAGAAGGAAGGGAGCTTTTCATTGTGATTTTGGTGCTAAAGTTTAGATCTTTATGTATTTAGCTACAATAGGAAGTATTCTTCGCTTTGTTACTGCTTGGCTATGTGTTTGGTCAATATTTAAGTGAGTTATCTCACTATCTTGTATGTTTATATTGTATGTGTGTCTATATTTGTATGTATGTATATATGTGTGTGCGTGTGCATGTGTGCATGCAATATGAAGTTAAAGTGTCATTACCAAGTAAAGTTATAAATTTTGGGCCCCTTGCTTCTGAAAGCAAATGGTAACATTGTATTGTATAACATCGCTTCTATTACCTTTTATAACATATGGCGTGGCCTAGACTTTATGTTTACAAGTTGGTTGGCTTGTGTGTTAAAATGAAGTATGTTTGAAAGTGTTTGAAGTGAGAATAGTTGCTATAAGTTCAGTTTGATATCCCTTAACTTTAACTTATGCAAATGGAAGATTTATGATGTTAACTTGGAATAGTTTGATTTGTTATTCTCTACACATATTTCAATATATGGAAAAATAAAAAAATGCTTAGGAAAGTTAGAAGCGAAAAGGTCGCTATGGATGCAATTTTAAAATGCCTTGTGTTCGGTGGTTTTTAAAGTTAACTTTTAAAGACATCCTAAGGGCTTCTTTACATTTTTAATAAGCACTATAAGTGTACTTATTAGTAGAAAAATATGGAATTTTAAATCATTCATTTACTTGTGGAACAAAGTTGCAAAATGTTATAGCAAGAAGAAGTTCGCTATATAAGCACTTTGAATTGTCATGTTTTTAAGAATTTTTGTAATTAATTTGAAATACTTCCTTAGAGGTTTCTTTGAATTTTTAATAAGTATTATAAGTGTACTTGTTACTAGAAAAGAATTGGAGTGTAATATTGTAACGACCCGCCTTTTTGACCTTCGAAAGTCGGCACTTAATACATCCACGATATTGCAATGTGGAGAATCAAAGTGCTGGAAAGGCAGATTATTAGGGTAAAAATAAAAAAAACGTGGAAAATAGAATCTCACAGCAGAATGAATACATATAATAAAATAAAGATGGTAAAAACTATCACTCTAAAATACAAGGTATATCAGAGTTCAAAACAAACCTCATCAACTTGGACAGTTATTACTTCCTACCTCAAAATTGCTGATTGGTATATATAATAATACAATAAAAAATAAAAAGACTATGGCAGGCGAACAACCAACTCTACTCCATGAGTTCCATTTCTCACCAACGACAATCTAGAAAAACTCAGTCTGATCGGAGCATTATTATAAAATGACAACTGGATCATTCTGGAAAACCAGCATGAGAAAACTCAAGAAATCTAGTGAACAAATAATAATTCTATGAGACCACACCACTAAATACAAAACGGGTTTTATCTCACAAGGAAACATCCATAGATAAAAGAATTGAAACAAGTCAGAACAAAATCACGCTTGAAAGAGTGGACACAAATAATTAACATCGAGAAGAGCTCCAGGCACTTCTCGATGCAATTAAGAAAATGATTCAAAGATTTAAATCAAATAAGGAAAGGGAAAATTTCCAATAATGACTAAAAGGTTGCAGCCCCTTGCCGAAAGTATATCTCTAGACAAAATACTTGAGAGCTACAATGGTCTTCGAAAATGTATAAGTCTTCACTAAACTAAGCTCTAATACCAAACCGTAACATCCCCCATTCTGAGGTTGAAAAATGAACTTCGATGATGCTACAGTCATCATCAGAATTATTTTCAAGGGACAAAATGATACCGGCTTTTTTCAACAATATTAATTAAATAGAGCAACTAATATTTTTCATAGCACATTATTGTCTTTACATTTTTATAATCCCACATCACACTCATGTAGGGGTAAGTATAGTAATAAACATAAACAACAATGTTGTGTCCAACATATGAAGATGCTGACATGAACACTTAACAAGTTATATAACTTGGTTTTACAACCACAGAATTTAAAATAAATTATGCAATCTATAAAGCCTCCCGCTTTACCTTTGAAGCTTCTACTCATTTTTCGAAAATAACGTGTCTAGTCTATAAAATCAATCTACTCAAATGAGTACCGAATAGTTTATAGGAGAAACAATAATAAAAACATGAGTCATACATAAAACCTGGTATGAGTAATACTATATCGTACACACAAAGCATAGTGAGACCAAGTAACTTAGCAGAACGGGTATTCTCCTCACTAATCCAACTACATCAACAAAATCATATCAAATAGATTAAACCTCATAACATGGTTCATAATCACAAAACAACATTTTCATCTCCGAGTGCTCTCAACACTTATTATTACACCTTGAATGGCTTTTTAGTAACTTCTTTTAAGTTTCCACTAAGGCCTTAGATCATCGTTCCAACTAATGTCAAGTTTTGACATTTAAGTTGCCACTGAGGCCTTATATCATCGCCTCTGTATAGTATCATGAATAGATATTTACGTTAGAATACGTTACTTGCAAAAAAATTCTTGAATGTTTCCACCAACATACAATTGGTTTCCACTAAGGCCTTACACCAACACTTCCAAATACATTGTTGAGTTCGGACATTGGTTTGCTCTTATGCATTACAACTACGCTTACGAATACAATGCCATGTTTAGGCATTGGATTACCACTTAGGCCTTGTCGAAAATCATTGTGAAAAGTCAATCAGTTGCCACTCGGGCTTTACATTAGCGCTTCTACATTAAAAGTTGTGTTTAACTTCATATGTTGCCCCTTTGGCCTTATACCATTATCCTTCCTTAATATTATCGAATGTTACATTAGCCTTACACCATTCTCAACAATAAGCTTAAAGCGGAGTTGTTTAATTCTTTAGATAAAACATTTTTATCTTTTCCTTGAAAAACGATACCACTTATTAATCCTTAAATTTCCTAAGCTTAGTCAATTACATTTTTAAATAAGTTATTCCATTTAGCTTAACATTTTCTATTATTCCATGTCTATGAATAATGCTTTTATCATCATTAGCTATCGCATTTCGAGTTCAGTAACTGTTGCATGTTTAGCTGTTTATAGCTATCACATGCCTTAATTCCTTGCTATTGCACTCTATTTCAAGTATGAGCAATCGCTTGTATAACTATCACACTTCTAGAGGTATCACAATTATAAGCATTCAAATATATAACTATCGCATTTCTTTAGAAACCACAGGTGTAAGCCATCGTATGTATAACTATTGCACTTCTAAGGCTACCACAAGTGTAAGCTATCGCATGTCTCAATATGGAGCTATTACATGTCTCAATATGAAGCTATCGCATGCATAAATACGAGGCTACCACGTGTCTCAATATAGGGCTGTCACATGTATAGATCTTAATGCTATTGCATGTTTAAAGTGGCAAATTCATAATTAAGTAGAAAACCAATATTTTTCTCAATAATGAAACTACTTTTTGACTAATTCTCAACACATTGTCACACATTTAACTATCACCTTAATTCTATAATTGAAATCCTTGGTGATCGCCAAAAGTTTAGTCCATTGATTTAGCCTTGATTCATTACTTCCCTTAATTATTCTGTCAATTAAGGTATTTTCTTCATTTTAATTTAATTCATGATAATTCGAATAATGATAAAAAATTCCGAAAAAAATGAAATTTGAAAACATCCTTTTCACCTCTAAGTTAAAATTTTGGATCAAAACATTTAATATTTTAAATATTAATCTAAAGCCAAAATTACCAATTATCCACTTAAAAATTCAAGATTTAATACTCATCCATATTTAATTTTATAAATAATATATTAAAATTTTAAAGTGTTTGGGGATGGTTACTTTCTAGAACATACCAAAATAATTGATATTTAACACCCAAACATGTATAGATTCATTGCACTAGAATAAGAACATGTTTATTGGCATTCAAAACATCTAAGCTCATCAAAATATGAACCCATATAGGTTTGAAGGAGAGTACGGTAAGTGTTAAAAATTGAAAACCTTAGTTAAAATATCTTCTCATCTTTAAAAATAAAAGCTTGATTTGCTCCAGATTGTTTTCTCTTTCTCACCCTTGTTAATGGTGATCCGTTTTAACTTTTTATGAAATAAAAGTGAATGAAGGAACGAGATAGTTAGGGGATGTAAGAACTAACAATTTAGGCTTGAGCTATATCAATTTCCAGCTTAGGTTTATTGATTCCTTAATCTATTACACTTCCTTTTCTATTTCTTTTGTTTATGATTGAAATTTAATTATAGTAATTACTCTTGGCTAACCTAATTAATCTTTTATGTGTTCCGTTCTTAGTTAATCAATTTCCCATTGAGTAATTCCTTTAATTACATTCAATTAGTTGTCATTTAACGTATTCTTATTATTAACCACATTCTAATATTACGGCAATACCAACATACATGGTGTTACTCCAAGACTATATAATTCAATCAAATAAATTACATATCTATAATATAAAATATATCATGCACCAATCAGTAACCTCAAATAATGCATACCAAAGATACATATAAATCTCCTAAGTTGCTTATCAACAAATATATAATATATTTCATGCACCATTCATTAATCCAAAGTTGAGCATATCGAAACTATATATACATCACGTAAGATGCGTATTAAATATATATAATACGTACCATGCAACAATTGGTAAGCCCAAATTAGACATATCGAAACTATATATAAATTGTCTAAGCTACGTTTATCCATAAATATATATAATATATTCTGTGCACCAATGAATACTCCAAGTTAGGCATACTGAAACTTTATATAAATAGCCTATGCTACATATTATAAATATTACTCCAAGCAACAGTCGGTAGCTTCAAATTAGGCATACTAAAACTATTTATAAATCGCCTTAGCTGTAGATCGATAAATATATATAATAAAACCTATCCAACTATATGGGACGCATGCACCAATATAATAAACATATATGTATATGTACACAACTAGCAACCTATGGAACAAATCCATCATCTCATTATCATTAAAAATTCACATGTACAATCCTAGAAACAATTTGGCCAATCATCAATATAAGAAAAGGTACACAAGTCTCTAAATTGTGTATTGGACATCTACCTTGGATCCTAAGTAACTATGCCATAGCAAATTGATCCATACTTAGTTCGAACATTTATAGATTTACTATATATATATACATCATCAAGGTCTTATAATTCAATATATGTGAATATGGGAAGTTATATTCGTACATAAAATGTGAAGTGTTACTCCCACTCACTGTACTAATATCTTTTAGCAGTTGAAACACTGGGAAAATCTACATAATTGTAGAAAATCTCATGATGATCGAAGTGGTGAAACCATGTCAACTGGACTTCATACGCAAAAGATATGAATTTTTTAAGAAATTAATTTATATTTTAAATAAATAATTTTTTAAAATTTGGTATACGTATTCACCAAATTTGCCTTCCCCTTGGAAACTAATTACGCTTTCTGGTCAATCACTTCCAGCCTCTATTGCCACTGCTAAATGCTAAAGGATGCCTCTAACCATCACAACCGCCTTCCTCTTCCAAAAATGAGCCAATCATACACCTGCCCTCACCTTTGACCACCTCCATCGATGCCTAATTTGGAACCTTTGCTAATGTCGCGACCTTTCTCCAACCACCGAACTCCATGTTGAATTATCATCGAAACCAGTTTGCCTCCTAGATCACCACATCATCATTGTGTAACAATCAGAATTTCAGACACTTCGTATTTAAATATCTGAATTATTTAAATATTGGAATCTTGGATTAAATGTTAGTAAAATGATTTAATAAGCTTTTTAACCCACTATTAAATCATATGTAATGATGGTAAAAAAAATTTGGAAAAATGTTTACAAAAATAAATACTTTGAAAATATATCAATAATGTGACCAAAAATTGTTTTATCGATAAACAGCCTTCTAACCGTCAGCAATTGTCTGGATTTTTTAATGTACGCTTAATTGCTTAGGAGATCAATAAATGAAATAAAAGTATTTTTTCCATTTATGCAAATAAACATTTTGGATGATGTCATGTATGATGTAATGAAAGATATTTAGGAAAAGAGCTTTTATAGTAATCTTAAGTGTTAAGTGTTATAAAGGAGAAGTGATGGGGGGTAAGCCTTACATGACATGAAAAGGGGGTGAGCATAGGCTTAAGAAACACTATTTTGAAGCCTACATAAGGAGAGACACACCTTGTTAATAAATCACAAGCTTGAAATAAAGTAAGAGAATAAAAACAGTGGAAGCGCTTAAGCACTAAACCACTAATTCTTCTCTAACGTTTTCAAGTTCTCACCAAATCATCTCCAATCTCTTCTAACTTTGGCTATAGGCATAAGACATCATGGGAGGCAGGATTAGCAAGTAAAAAGTGGGAGAAGGTGAGAGGAAGATCTTGGAGGGGATTGTGAGCAATGGGAGGAGGAGGAGAGGTGTGGCCTTGGTTTGAAAGTGCTAAACGTTGGATCGTTAGGATTTCAGTGATGGTGGGAGGTGGATCTTTTTTCTTGTGGCTTTGTGCATGGGTTTGGCATGGATCTAAGTGAGTTATCTCACAATCTTGTTTGTTACTTGTTTATGGAAATCATTAATACTATAACTAACACTAAAATCTGACAAGTAGACTTATCTATTTGTGAGATTCAAGAATGAAGTGTCTAAGCAGGCTTTTCATGCGACCAGTGCTCTAACTTACCTGGCTTCACTCAAGGGTGAGAAATAATATAAGTTGAAATGTCGAAAATGAGTTAAGTATACGAACATTGATTTCTATAAGCAATTGTTTAACTGGATAGTCGATTAGTCGAGCATCGAACTTTACCAAATATTATTGACTTGGATCTTTAAAACGAATATTTTAAAGATGATACAAGTATGGAAATGGTTTTGGATATGTCGTGACAATGTTTTAATTAATAGGATCTCAACAGATATTACCCAAAAAAAAAAAGAGATCAAGAAACAGCAATGAAACAGTAACAAAATGAGTATATCTGAAAGAACAAATAGCAGGCAGCACACACAAAACTTTTACGTGGAAAACCCCTTCGACGTGAAGGATAAAAACCACGAGACTGTTAAAGGAGTCCACCCTATACTTCTCTTATTGATAAACTGTGGGAAAAAGAACCCCAAAACTGTTTACAAAGGATTCACTACCCATCAATATTTTCCAAAGCAATAAGAGATAAAACAGAGTACAAAAGTTTAGAAACAACTCTGTTAACAGCACTTCTGGCCAGCAAAGATTTTTAGATCTCAATGAGCTTCACAAGATGATTCAATCGTCTTTAAAAATGATCCCCATGATTTCTAAAATCAGCTGTTGTCTCCTCTTTTTTTCTGTATATATTGTCTGCATGCTTTTGTTGTGATTTTATTTTTGTGTCCCCTCTGACAAAAGTGCTCCTGCATAAAAATATTGCCACTGCTAAAAATAGTTTGTGCACAACAATATAGCCTCCACTAAAAACAAAGCTGAACACAACAAAAAAAAATGACCAACAGGAAAAAAAAACTGGATGAAGGCAGTTCACAAATATAGCCCACCAACAGAAGCATGTCCAAAAAATAGCAAGAAATATTGCTATGAGTGGGCTGGACTACCCAAAAATCTCCCCCTCCAGCCCAACATGGGGAAGATGTGCATGTTTCAATCACTATTTGAAAACCATTCCCACAAGCTTGCCATAAACATCAAGCTTGTTTCCAGGAACCACTTTAGTTAACATATCTGCACCATTTTTGTTTGTGTGAACTTTCTTCAGCTTTAGCAACTTTTCTTCAATCACATTTCGCAGCCAATGATATCGAACATCAATATGCTTGGTGCGAGCATGATACATGGAATTCTTGCTCAAATCCATAGCACTCTGACTATCACAGAATACTACATACTCATCTTGATGCAAACCCAACTCTTGAAGGAATCTCTTCAACCAAAGCATTTCTTTACTTGCTTCCACTGCTGCTATATACTCAGCCTCGGTTGTAGACAAAGCCACACATTTTTGTAACTTTGATTGCCAAGAAATAGCTCCCCCTGAAAAAGTGAACACATAACCTGAGGTAGATTTTCTACCATCAATATCTCCAGCCATGTCTGCATCTGTATACCCCTCAAGAACATGTTTGTCACCTCCATAACACAAACAAAGTTTGGAAGTGCCACGCAAGTATCTGAAAATCCACTTCACTGCATTCCAATGAGCCTTACCAGGATTGAATAAGAATCTACTCACTAAACTAACAGAATGTGCAATATCTGGCCTAGTGCACACAGTAGCATACATCAAAGAACCAACAGCAGATGAATAAGGAATAGAAGACATACATGTGTTTTCCTTCTCTATTGTTGGACAGTCTCTGGTACTTAACTTAAAATGAGATGCGAGTGGTGTACAAACCGGCTTTGCATGCTTCATATTGAACTTTTCAAGAACACGTTCAATATATTTTTCTTGAGATAGCCACAACTTTCTAGCTTTCCTGTCACGAGCAATTTCCATTCCTAAGATTTGCTTTGCAGGACCCAAATCTTTCATATCAAATGACTTGGACAGTTCTTTCTTCAAGTTGCCAATCTTCTCTAAATCTTGTCCAACAATCAACATATCATCTACATATAAAAGAAGAATAATGAAGTTGTCAGCAGGGAACTTTCTTAAATACACACAGGGATCTGCAGCAGTCCGCTTATAACCAGTGCTAGTCATAAATGAATCAAATTTGTGATACCACTGCCTCGGTGCTTGCTTAAGTCCATAAAGACTCTTCTTCAACTTGCAAACAAGTTCCTCTTTTCCTTTTTCTTCAAACCCTTCTGGTTGCTCCATGTAGATTTCTTCATGCAAATCACCATGTAAAAATGCAGTTTTTACATCAAGTTGCTCCAACTCAAGATCTAAACTTGCAGTTAACCCCAAAATAGTTCTGATAGAAGACATCTTGACAACAGGTGAAAAAAATCTCATCAAAATCAATGCGCTTTTTCTGGTTGTATCGTTTGACCACCAATCTAGCTTTTCGCTTTACTATCTTCTCACCATCTTTCTTGTTCTTAAAAACCCATCTGTTTTTCAAGACTTTCTTGCCTTTAGGAAGATTCACTAACTCATAAGTCTGATTCTTCATCAAAGAATTCATCTCCTCTTTCATAGCTTTGAACCAAAGATTCTTGTCTTCACTAGACAACACTTCTTGAAAACTCTCAGGCTCACCATCAACAGTAACTAAGATATAATCTGTGCTTGAATATCTCATAGATGGTTTACGTTCTCTAGTTGATCTTCTAACTTGAACATCATCCACCGGTGGGGCTGTTTTCTCCCCCTGCTCATAAGTCTCTTCTTCATTTGGTTGAGCATCATTAGGAGCATCATTAAACTGTGGTACAGCATTATCATCATCAGGTTGTACCTCTTCAACATCATCATGTGTTGCATCAGAATCATCATGTGTTGGCTCAGAATCATCATGTGTTGGCTGTTCAATAGATATAGAAGTAGGAGCCGAAGAAACATCAGTAGTATCAATAAAAGAATTCGAGTTAGTATGATACTTTGCACTCAAAAGTTCTGCACCTTTTTCATGCTCAAAGAACACTACATCTCTACTTCTTACCACCTTTTCCTTTTCAGGATCATAAAGCCTGAAACTATACTCTTCATCACCATAGCCAACAAACACGCATGGAGTAGTCTTGGAATCCAACTTTGATCTTTGATCTTTCGGCACATGCATATATGCCTTGCTTCCAAAGACTCTAAGATGTGAATATGTGGGATCACAACCCTTCCATGCTCTCTCCGGTATATCTAAACCCAATGGAATAGACGGAGAACGATTAATCAAGTAAACTGCAGTATTCACTGCCTCTGCCCAAAAAGACTTTGGTAGATCAGACATCTTCAACATGCATCTCACCTTTTCTACAATGGTTCTATTCATCCTCTCAGCTACGCCATTATGTTGTGGAGTGCCTAGAACTGTCTTGACATGTCTAATACCATGTTGTGAACAATAATTCTTGAACTCATGTGAAGTATACTCACCACCATTGTTTGAACGAAGACACTTCAATTTTCTTTCTGTCTCCCTTTCCACCATAACATGAAAGTTTTGAAATGTTTCAAACACTTGGCTTTTGGCGTTCAATATGTAAATCCAAGTTTTTCTAGTAGCATCATCAATGAAAGTGACAAAATATTTGTTGCCACCATTAGATTCCACCCCAATAGGACCACAAACATCAGTGTATACAAGCTCCAGCTTAGCTTGCCTTCTTGTAGACTTTCTGGCAAAAGAAGCTCTATGTTGTTTTCCTGCTAAGCAATGATCACAAGGGTCAAGAGAAATTTTTGTATCAACAGGAATTAGAGATTTACCTGCTAGCCATTTTAAACCCTTTTCACTCATGTGTCCTAATCTTCGGTGCCACAAATTAACAGAATCCTTCTCTTCGACTGCATTTAGCTCACCATAAGATACAGTCAAATATGTCTTGTATAAAGAGCAACACAACTCGCCCCGTGCAACTGTCATAGATCCCTTTGATAATCTCCACTTGCCATCTCCAAAAGTGTGTCGAAAACCTTCTTGGTCAAGAACATAAGCAGACAACAAATTAAGGCGTAGATCTGGAATGTGGCGCACACCTTTCAATATAAGTATGCATCCAACATTAGTCTTCACATGAATATCACCTATCCCAACAATACTTGCTGAGCTCTGGTTACCCATTTTAACACTTCCAAAATCACCAGCTTGATAGTTTAAGAAGTACTCCCTTTTAGGAACACAATGATATGAAGCACCTGTATCTACAAGCCACTCAGAGTCTGTATTATTAACATGATGACATTCACTAGTTGCACAAATCAAAGTGACCTCATCATCACTCTTAGAGGCTGTTGCTGCAGTATTTTTGTCATCACCTTCTTTCTGAAAATCATTCTTCTTTCTGTGTTCTCTTTTCCAACGAAAACAATACTTTTTGATATGGCCAGACTTCTTGCAGTAGTTGCATATAATATAATTTTTCCCATCACTAGACTTGGATCTACCCCTTGAGTTATCGTGGCCTTTAGGTCCTTTGCTTTTGCTTCTTCCTTTGTTCTCAGCAACAAGAGCTTGTGAATTGTCAACTCCCATCTCCTTTCTTCTAATTTCTTCATTAAACATGCTTTCTTTGATTACATCCAAAGATAGCACGCCATCTGGAGCAGAATTACTAATGATCACAACCAAGGTTTCCCAACTATCTGGCAAAGAACTCAATAAGAATAGAGCTTGCAACTCATCATCAAAGTTAATCTTCATAGTTGTCAACTTGTTAATAATATCTTGGAAGTCACTAAGATGTTCAGAAACTGACTTTCCAACTTTCAATTTCAAATTAACAAGCCTTTTAATCAATGAAGCTTTATTATGGGCTGTTTTCCGCTCATACAGACCTTCTAATTTCTTCCACAAATCATATGGGTCAGATTCTTGTGACACATGGTTGAGAATACTGATATCAACCCATTGTCTAATGGTCCCTAAAGTTTTTCTTTTCATTTTTACCCATTCATTCTCTTCCATTTTATCTGGTTTAGATGGTTTAGAGATACTACCATTCGAACTGCTGGCAGTTTCTATTGGGTCATGTAGATCCTTACAATATAACAAGTCCTCCATCATAGGTCTCCAGATTGAATAGTTGGTTGATGTCAATTTCACCATTGAGCTACTGTTACTTGACTCCATTATGTAATAAATTAAACCTCTAGCTCTGATACCACTTAATAGGATCTCAACAGATATTACCCAAAAAAAAATAAGAGATCAAGAAACCGCAATGAAACAGTAACAAAATGAGTATATCTGAAAGAACAAATAGCAGGCAGCACACACAAAACTTTTACGTGGAAAACCCCTTCGACGTGAAGGATAAAAACCACGAGACTGTTAAAGGAGTCCACCCTATACTTCTCTTATTGATAAACTGTGGGAAAAAGAACCCCAAAACTGTTTACAAAGGATTCACTACCCATCAATATTTTCCAAAGCAATAAGAGATAAAACAGAGTACAAAAGTTTAGAAACAACTCTGTTAACAGCACTTCTGGCCAGCAAAGATTTTTAGATCTCAATGAGCTTCACAAGATGATTCAATCGTCTTTAAAAATGATCCCCATGATTTCTAAAATCAGCTGCTGTCTCCTCTTTTTTTCTGTATATATTGTCTGCATGCTTTTGTTGTGATTTTATTTTTGTGTCCCCTCTGACAAAAGTGCTCCTGCATAAAAATATTGCCACTGCTAAAAATAGTTTGTGCACAGCAATATAGCCTCCACTAAAAACAAAGCTGAACACAAAAAAAAAAAATGACCAACAGAAAAAAAATTGGATGAAGGCAGTTCACAAATATAGCCCACCAACAGAAGCATGTCCAAAAATAGCAAGAAATATTGCTATGAGTGGGCTGGACTACCCAACATTAATAACAATCGTCTTTAATCCTTTTTATTATACTTATGAATGTAAATAAATCTTTAAAAAGAATATTTTAAAGATAAGCATAAGTGAAATGATTTTGGGTTTGTAGTGACAATGTTTAAGTGACATTAGTGTTAAACATTTTTGAATGGATTTGTGAAACACTACAAGAAAAAATATTTTTAGTTGCATTAATTGGTGGCGTTTTAAATTTTGTGCAACTGTTGGTAATTTTACAATATAAAAATAAAAAAACAAACGCGGCTAATTCTCCCACCAGTAATTCGTGAAATATTTTGCTAAAGTTTTTTATGGCCACTTAAATTTCATTTCCCCTTTTTCTTTTTCTCAGACTACTCCACTTAAAAAAAATTGTTCGTCTCTTCTAATTTACTCCACAGCCCTAATTTTCCTAATTCTCCAACTCCCAAATCAAACTGAAATCGAAAATGAGAAAACGGAAAAAGAAAAATACGCGAATAACATCGCAACTAAAGGAGGGCAACGCGATGGCAGGAGATGACGGTGACGTCACAAAGGGCTGGGAGCTCACGATGCCGTAGGGCGAGGTGGAGGCTGGATGCCTAAACGACGATGGAGCAGACGGCTAAGGCTAGCAATGGAAGTTGCGAACCCAACTTTGACACAAGACGATGTGCTTGGCGGCTGCTGTTGTGTGCGTGAGGAGATTACGTCGACGTTCAATGATGACATTCGAAGACAGAGGCTAGGACTGTACTAATTTCGAGTGAGTATAAACTTTGGTTTATTGTCAGTATTTTACCACTTTACTAGGCTTGAAATTTGCCCAAAATGGATGAAATGTTGAACCCGTAAAGGCTTGGCAACCTAACATGTTAAATTGCTTCCTGCTTCACACACACGCGCGCATACATAAGAGTAAATGATCAATTTTTGGTCATCGGTATATAATGTTTATAATTCAACTATATTTGAAATAGTATTGCCTTTAAACTTTTTTGCTTGCGTTGTTGTTTTTTATCCTGATTTGCTTCTTTGCCTTGTTTGATGAATTCTAGTTAGTTTTGTACATTTAAAACAAATTGAAATGCTATGGATTATGGATTGAAGCTATTGAATGATGTCGAAAGGATTTTAAACTTACTATATAGTTGTTTTCAAAAGATAATGTTTTCCAGAGCATTGGCCAATGTTGTTTGATTTGGATTTCTTTGGCTTGCTTGAACTATTTTGACTAATTTCTGTAAGATTTGCCTTATGAAAATTGTTTGCATTTGGAGCTAAATAAATTCATGGAATTTACCACATTATTTTTACCTTTCCTATAAATCAATTAGTTTGTTCAAGCAAGCTTTCAAATATCTATCGAACACTACGATCTAATAAAACTGAGAAGAATTTGAATATAAAATTTTAAGTAATTAAATAATTGAAATTAACTTATATAAAATTCATCTCTTTTTGAAGATCATAATTTTATAAATAGAATTTTCCAAGTAGTGCTAAAACACTATGCATTAGAAATTGAATTCACCAGAGAATAAACTATTGTAGAAAAAATTGTTTTGAATGTGGAGATGTTCAAGGAACTTTAATGAAATGAAAACAGTTGAGTTTATGATTTAGAAATAGTGATTAGTGAAAAGTGGATAATATAAAATGTATTAATGAAAATGATTGAGAAATAATAGTAAGTTTAATTTAATAGATTAATTTAATCAAGAAGAAGAAAAAGGTAAGTTTATAGATTAATAGATTTGGTGTCACCATCCTTCCAGTATTAATGAACTTTAATACTTGATATAATGTACATTCAATTTTGTACAATAATTACATATGCATTTAATTAAATTTCATTCAATTAATTATCTAATTTCTTAACCTTTGAAATAATTATTTTGTTCCACTAACGTTCCAGTGATAATGAACCTTGATATCTGTTTCCTAATAATAAATATTTGAGTGATGAATAGTTACAAGAATCCTACTAGAATTGGTGTTAATATGATTTCTTTACCTTATTTGATTTCATTGAGAACCTTCCAATACTGGAAGAGTTGTCAATTTTAACTCTATGTAGTCTTGATATATCTGATACTCCCTTATAAGTATGAACAAATCAACAATTTCTTTCTACTCTATTTTGCTTATAAGAAAAAATGAAAGGAATTATTGACGGCCAAAATGACAATGAAAGATTTTGACATGAACAAGCCAGCTGCTGAGGTAGAAGAAGCAGGCTTTTCATTTAGCAGTAATGAAGATGGAGACATCATCAGTGAAGATGAAGCAAGCACACAAAGCAGGAAGAAAAAGCTTCAGCTCTCCAAAGAACAGAGCAGTCTACTTGAAGGAAGCTTCAAACTGAGCCCAGTTCCTAGCCATGTAAGATTTTACATTTATCATTTATTCATTACTCTAACAATATATATTCATATAGTTTTAGTATCGGTACAAAACTATCAAATGGCTTTCTGCATATAGCGCGGGAAAAATTTCTGTTCGATTAAAAAGGAAATCCCTTTATCTGTTAAAAGTATAG
This sequence comes from Allium fistulosum, assembly GCA_030737815.1. Lineage (NCBI taxonomy): Eukaryota > Viridiplantae > Streptophyta > Magnoliopsida > Asparagales > Amaryllidaceae > Allium > Allium fistulosum. The sequence goes on along the minus strand of CM060905.1, from coordinate 716,823,189 downwards.
TTTTGGACACATATGTACACATACATACACACGAACGCAGAACATAGACTTCAGTTACAAGATTATATTGTTTTGGTGATAACCAATGTTAAATTAACACTATAATTATTTTAAGATAAAAAGGAAGAACTGGCCTCAAAGTTGAAGTTGACGGCAAGGCAAGTGAATGTATGGTTTCAGAACCGAAAGGCAAGGTTAGTACTTAGTTTCAGATCTCAATTTATGCTTATTTGTGTTCATATATACTATTTATTTATGAGTAGTATGGCCATTTGTTTAAGCATAAGGGTGTTTTATCACAATAACTTATTAATGTACCTTCAGATTAAACTGATTAAGTGGACTCCATGAATGTGTGACACTTCATATATTATTTTCAAAATATTGTATTGGCAATTTGATCAATAAACGGTTTTCAAAATTTACATAAAAACAGGTAATACATATACTACTAGTAAGGATTGTTCTTCTACACTAATATCACCTATACAACTAGGTATATATGTTATGTTAGTATAAGAATACTGTATCTTATATTTTACAAGTTGCACAAAATTTAAAACGCCACCAATGGTTATTGTATGTGAGTTGAAATAATTCATTACAATATATGCAGGCAGAATTAAGCTTTAAAACTTGCAAGTATATTATTTCAATAGACCTAATCACTTCATATATTCCAATGGGAATAGTTTAGATGTTCTGCAATACTTTCAGAGTTACTTGAGAATAAACATTTTACCATTTTTTATGGCCAAAAATATTATTTATACTGATTTTTCATACTATTTTGTGTACTAATTTATCCCTTTTTTCTGTGCAGCCAAAACTCATATCTGTTTCAAATGAAGTATCTTTTGCGAATCCAAAAGCGCCTATTTATCCACGACTTTTACAGAGAAAATCATGGGATGAGGTAAGTAGAACTCTGTTGAATTGTGATTTACTTTATCGATCATGATATGGTTAAATTTTTTGATCATTACATGTTAATTATGTTAATTGAAAGTGTGAAACCTTTCTCAGATGGCTGTAACATGGACTAGTGGATACGATATTAATGAAGCAATACCTTTCGTCGAATGGGGACTACAAAATGGACCTCAAACTCGTACCCATGATGGAACTTTAACATATAGCCGTAATGATATGTGTGGTATGCATTGTTCTCTCACTGAACTTTTATGTCACACCTTATGTACTTTTGATCTTGTAAAAGATCATATTACTATTGTTGCTTTATCCATCTGTTGGTAAAAGACTATTAACTAAATATTTAGAATAGATGAACTTCATTTATTTAATTGTGTATTTCATTATTCTTAAATCTAGGCTCTCCTGCTCGTACATTTGGATGGAGACAACCTGGATATATTCATACAAGCTTCTTGAGAGATTTATGGCCGAATAATTTGTAACTATTAGCATTATTAACAAATATTCCATATGTTTTTGACTTGCATAAAAATTATCAGTAATAAGCATTTTCTCTACATTTAATTTTTTTCCTTTTAGGTATACCTATAAACTTGGCCATCAATTATCTGATGGGACATATGTGTGGAGCAAAGTCTATGCCTTCCGTGCATCTCCTTATCCTGGACAGGATTCTTTGTAGAAAGTAGTAATTTTTGGTGACATGGGAAAGGTATATATACATAAATTCTACACTCTTATTGTTCAAAGGCATCTTCTCATTCATAATTTAGTAAAAAGGGTCCAACCTAAATAAATTTCCATGGCCCAAATTGACCTGAATTATTCTCAGTTATCATAAATTTTGTTGTTCATACATGATAGCATTATGTATTGAAAGGAGGGTTCGTAAGTGTGCAAAATTGATTCCTACTATTTAAACTCAAGAAAGGACTTTATTTCTTTTTTTTTATAACTTTGACAATTTATATGACATCATTTATAGTAGGATATACTTGTATAATGTTGTAGATGTTTGATCTCATATTTGAAGTCCTACGAGTTAACGTAATTGTTTGACTATCTGTTGTGCTTTCACTTGTGTAGGCATCAGACTTTTGAAGAGAGGAAATTTGGACTTGATGATGCTAGCTTTTACTTGTGTATGCAACAAAGAATAATGGGTAATCAAACGTTTTGTTAGCAATAGTTAGATATAACATTTATTAGTATCTGATGTGTAAATTTGTATACAAATGGTTATTGTATGTGAGTTAGGTCAGTTTGTCGAAAAACTATTGTATTGGAATGGTTATGGATATTTTATTTAATTATATGGTTAATGTGTTTTTTAACTTATTTGAATATGATGATTATGAGAGTGATTGTTGATTTATATAATAGAACCAAAATAAACCATTAATTGGAAATAATAGCATGAAAAAATGGTGTAAAATAATAAACAACTTTTAGTATCATTTCAAAAATGCTACCGAAGTATATATAGTGGTGTTGAGTAAATGCAACCGTAAAATAGGGGTAAAGTTGGAAATTCTATTAGTAGTGTCAAAAAATCATTTGGTGGCGTTTTTTAAACGCTACAAAAAGATTTATGGTGGCGTTTGAAAAACGCTACCAAAAATGCATTTATAGTGGCATTAAAATAAATGCAACAAAAAATCATGGATTTTTAGTCACATGTTTTCTAGCGGCGTTTATCAAAATGCTACCAAAATTTTTTGTGGCGTTTTTTGTGCGCCACTAAAAATCAAATTTCTTATAGTGAAAGTACTTAGATCCTTAAAATGGATAATTTGAAGGAAATTATAAGTAAGGAATCTTTTGGAAAAAGATAGAAAAAGCAAAGGTTTAAAGTAAGAAATCTTGTTAATAATTTATGAATATACTTATACCACTTGAGATAAGTGTATGAATACTTTTTGAAATATTGAAAAGAGTATAAATGAATAGTATAAATCAAAAATGAAGTTTTATTACATAAAAGAAGTTTTACTATTAAGAGGTTTTAATTAATGAAGGATTAATTAAACAATAAAGGGATTAGAAGTTGCTTATGTGACTTGATCGTGCTTTGTGTGACTTGATCATGCTTTGTATGTTTACTTGTTTGTGGAAAGCATTTAGTTGCATACATAGCACTAAAAGTCAATGAAGTAGGCTTGTCTATCTGTAGAAAATAAGGCTGATGTTCATGTAGGGATATGAGCGATAGAGCTCTAACCTACCGACTTCACTCTTGATCAAGGGATAGTGTGAGATGAAATATTAGAAACATGACAAGTATACAAGACTTGGTTTCCATATACAATCATTCTTGCTAACAAGAAAACTTGTCAACACCCCAATATAGTATTTAAAGTGTAGAAGTCTTATTCGAAACCCACTTTTGATTAGGTTGAGGCAATTTGAATCTTATTATTCCCTTAAATCCACTAACTCTTTGTTCAAACTTTCGATTTAGTCGACACCCTTATATCCCCTTTTTTTAAGCCTTTGAGCATGCTGAAGTAGTTTAGTTATCCTTTCGGAACCTCCTTTCAAAACAGTTGTGATGTGCTAAAGGTTAGCACTATGAATTCAAGGATATTGACTGACTGGATTGGTTTCGACTTCGTCAGAAGCTGGTCTTTTTAATGGCTTGAGTTTGATCTTTTAAGTTTAGGGATACTGGCTGAGTTTTAGGTTTCAATTTGCTAAACAGGTGAGCTTTTTATAAGTAGTGGTTTAGAGCTAAGAACCTAAATGTGTTGGTAAAATGAGAGGTTTGGACTCACTCAAAAGATATTCTTTCGATTAATTCGACACAAGCAAAACACAATCGAATTCAATAAAAATCTCAAAACAGTTGTAGAACCAAAAGCATCAATATCTCATCTTCATTAAACTAATAATGTACAATCTGATCAACTTCCCCAATCTAATTTCCAAATTAGGGTTACAAACTTACAAATTTAAGAAAGTATAAGAAAAGAGTGAAAGAATTCGGATCCCACCAAAAACCAGACCCCTAGGGTCTTATTTATAGGTGTGGGTTGGCACCTTTCGACTCAGAGCTTTCGACCTTGTAGAAAGGTGGCTTTATAAACCTTTCGTCACCTTTGACACATGCACATCCCTTTGCATTGCATTTAAAGGGGTTTGAATGCCTCCGTCTTTGTCGAAAGGGGTGATGCGCCATTTCCTTTTGTGTTGCTTTGTTGATGCTAGTGGCATGTAGCATTAGCTTTCAACTTTGTTAGCGGGTACATGCTTGGAGTTTAGAAGGTATTGAAATATTCTGGGTTTCGACGCAGAAGGTAGCTTTCGAAGACATCCCTGTGGATAGATGCAGAACCCCTCTTAGTTGTGAAAGGTTTCGACCAGTTCCAAATGCTTAGTTATGCTTTCGAATGGGTTGTTCCAATGAAATATTTTTCTGACTAATCTGTATGAAGGCGAAACCTTTGGTTTCAAAAGGTTTGGTGCGCATGTGTGTGGTTGTTACTAGCTGCCTTTATAAGGTATTTCTCAACCCATTTGAAACACCTTCATGCATGAGAAAGCATATCTTTCGAAAGGAAGAAATTTAAGTGCAAGGGTGCTTTCGACCCTTTCGAAAGCTTGTAACACATCTGACCCTTGAATTTAGCATCCCTTCGACTCCTTCGAAAGGCCTTGTTGGTGCTACTATCCCTTGTTCTTCCTTCTCTTCTATTCATCTTGGTTTCGACAAGGTTGAAGTGGGAATTGATGGTAACATTTGCCCCCTCCCTATTGCGTAGGGATGCTCTTGACTTTCCAAGTCAACACTTTCGAAACCTATAGCTTATCTCGCCTTTTCATATTCTTGCGTAAATCTGGGCTGTTCATTTAAATTTGATCATACGGTTCCCCTCATGCTGACTTTTCTTATAAATCATGTTCCTTTCTTCTCGTCTTTCATTTATGTGCAATAATAAAAAAATTCTAGCAAGAATCAAAGCTTTTAATTTCTTAAGTATTCCTATTTCCAATAAACAGAGACTCGAATCAAAACTAAGTTTTCATTATTTCTACTTTTCAAACTAACTTTCCATATTAAATTTTTATTTCAACATTCGCCCAATTTGAATTCAAAATTCTGTTCGATTCTCATAGAGATAATTTTAAGTTTTTCGTTCATGAAAATGTCCTACGATTTGTTTCAATGGCTTCTCTTGTTTCATTTCTTACTTCAATTTATTCTTTGAATTCATCTGAAAAGTAATTTTTTTTTTAAAAAGGTTCGAAAGTAAATTTCAGGGATTTTTTAGATTATCAATTGTAAATTCACGCTTAATCAACTTGGTTATTGATTTTTTGATGTTCTGGATTAAAATTAAATTTGGGGAAGAAGGGGATTTTTAGTTACTTCATAGAGAAGTTTTAGTCGTATGAATCGCGTTTTGGCGCTGCAGTTTTACCTTTTTATCCCTTCGAAAGGGGTTAAGGCAGCAACTTTTGTTTTGCTTCTTCAACCTCTTTCGATGGGGTCGAAAGGTAGTCCAGCGCCTTACTTAATTAATCTCATCGAAAGGCAGATGTGGTTAATATGAAGTGGACTTCTTTGAAAGCATAGTTATGCTATAGTGTATTCTGATACCTTTTGAAGAAGTTGCCTAATGTTTCTTACTAAATAATCATCTAATACATACTTTCAAAAGCATAATCTTTATTTTATAGGTTTTCAAAACTTTTAATACATGCTTACTCCTAATGTATTTTAGGGGATGTGAGGAGTTAGAAATTAATCACTTTTTTTTTTATAAATTGGGTTGAGAATAGCATACTTGGTTTAAGTTGTAACTCAAATCAAACATTTTGACTCAGTCGAAACCTATTATATCGACTCAAATTAAGTCATTGGTATGCTTTCAAAATCATATACCCCTTTTAGCTTTCTTGACAACTTTTGTAGCTAATTGGGATCCGATCATCATTATATACCAATATTGTTGAAACGTCCCAAGGCCTTTCCATTTTTATTAATATAATTCAAACTTAAACCTTTTGACTCGATTGGCATAAAGGGTTTCGACACTATCCATGTTCCTTTTGTTAAACAAAATTCCAGGGATTCGACAGTGTCGAAAGGTCTATTTGTCTTGTTTATTGAATGTTGTCGGTGTACGTTTATATTTAAATTGGTTGTATAGGATTTTCCTACTCCTTTTAATAACAAAGTTTTCATTGAGCTTTCGACATTGTTGAAGTGTGTTTATTAGACGCCTTCTTCCATCCTCCCTTTCGACTCTGTCGAAAGGGCAACAAATTTTATTTTTCTAAACTAATTCTAACATTCTTCCAAGGACATGAAATCTCATGTACTGGTTGATGTTCAAATTGTTGTAATAGGGTTTTGATGTCCTTGAATAAATGTTGATTCATAACAAATCATAACTTCTAATTGAAAAGATTTCACCCGACAGGATCATGGGCGTGAAAAAGATTTCCTAAAAACCAGAAAAAGACAAATTGCCGGTGATGGAATCTTCTCCTAAGAAGATTGAAGCAACTTCTAAGAATTCCTTGATGTCTAATTAGGATGAGGTAGACACAATTCCTAGTGACTTCAGCATCATGGGTGTGGAATCTATTCCCTCAAGTGATAGTGATACTATCCAATGCCCACTTGAAGAGTATTTTTCATAGACTGCTATCCACATTTGGCACGGTGGTTTCCTGCCTTTTTTGGGCTCCTTGGCCAAGTTCCTAACTCACTTAGGCATTGCTCCCATTCAACTATCACCAAACGTATATACATATCTTCTATCTTTGGAACTCATAGCATTGGAGTCTAGAATTCCAACACTCAATGCTGAAGTTTTGAACTATCTTGTTTGATTGGTTAAGTTCAGCAACCTAAATAACAAAATCTTTAGAGCCAGTCCCCCCAAAAAGCTAATATACGAGGGGGTAAATAAATTCAGAGATTGGGAGACGCGGTTCTTCATCGTTAAATGCTTTTCCAACATCAGTTGGGTTCTCTCTTCCCTCCTTAAGTTGACCACAGCCTTTATTTTTCCATTTATTTACCTTCCTTTGCTAATCTATGCTTCTATGTCAGGTGTTGTTGTTAAAGAGCTGAATGAAGAAGATAAGAAAACTGTATATTCGCTGATTGCCGCTTCAAGTATGATTGGGAATAGGTTAACTCTGTTGAATCCTTCAAATCTACAAAAGCATTCCCTCCTATCAGCAGGTCAGAGAGTTCTTGGTCAACATCCTTTAGTTCAACACACATCTCGGAGCAAACGCTTCTTTTCTTTGGGTGATCTGAAGAACTTTTTTTCGATGTCACCAATTTGTCCCAATCACTCCAGTAAGTTTTAATGTAGTACTAGTAGTTTTTTGTTTTGTTACCTTTTAAATTGCTTTTAGAACTTGTAATTTTTTTGAATTTTTAGTAGCTGCTTCTCAAGTTGAACCAATTATAAGTGATCCGGCTCTCCCCACTTCTACAACCCATGCGTCATCTTTGTCCCATGCCATTGCTAGGTCAAAGATGGCTGCTAAAAGAAAGTTAGGTAAAATGACCGCGGCAGAACCATTCCCTAAGAAATCAAAGATCGTTGAATTTCCAGATTCTTCGCCATGAGAAGAGGGGGAGTTTGTAGATATTGACTAAACTCTGGAGAGTCCAACAATTGAAGCATCTCTTGATCAACCCAATAAGACTCCCACAAAGGTCGATCCCTTATCGCACATTGTCATCTCCTGGTCTCCTCGCGTGATTAATCAAATGCAAAAAGACTTGGGGACTTTGACCCCTTCCTAGGAGTTGCACTCTCCCAAATCCACATCACCTGTGCCTCCGAGTGATTTTGAGAAGATGGTTTGGTCTATCTTGAGTTATGCATCCTTTACTTCTATCTGTCCGCCTTCATCCATTTCTGATCTAATGGAACATTGTTGTTCTCTAGTTGAACAATAACTCCTAATATGCTTAATATCACTTAACTTTATATTTATTATTTCTCTCCAAGTTTTTTATTTATGTTATACTTTTTTTGCAGATTTCCAGGAGTTAGCCCTCCTGGCAAGAAGGTGTATTAAAATCATCCGCAAAGACATCGAGGCTTTGGGAAGAAATTTCAAACTCAAATAGCCAATTCTTCTCCTCGTCTGCAGATAAAAATGAAGCTATGATGGAATTAGAGAGATTGAGAGCATTTCTTGCTCATTTAGAATCAGTTATCTCTAAAGGAAGAAAAGCACATCAACTCCTTACCGACGAAATTTTTTCCTTGTAAATGACCCTGAAAGAATCTGAGGACAAAAAAGCTCGAATGGCAGCAAAACAATCTTCTCTAGAGAAAAAGCTGAAGAATAATAAAGATTCTCTAAAGTTGGCTATCAATGTTATTTATGATGCAAAGCAATGGGGGTCTCGATTCCTTTATACTTCTCTTAAGGACATCATTTTCAATTCTTTTGAAGACGCCATGATGCTTGCTTACGTGTCAATATCGATAAATGCTCAGACTTGAGCTTTCCCTCACTTGACCCTGCTCTTATCAACAGAGTTATGAACAAAGTTAAAAGAATGGAGCAAGGTGTTGAAGTTGCTAAAAGAGAGGAGATCGATGCCTCTAAAATCCAATCCTTCGAAGTCCTTTCCTTCGAAGTAGACTCCGACTCTGGAGATGAAGGCGGTAAAGATGAATTCACCGAAATAGAGGGCGGTAATGATAATGATGATGGCAACAATGATGATAATGCAGATGGAGATCAGGGTTCGGGTGGCGACAAGGGTGGTCACACCGATGCTCCTGAAAAAGATGATGATGACAACTCGTGGGCTTTAGTAAAGTTCAATCCCGATCCATCTCTTCGTGAAACAAGCCCACCTGAACACCCTATATCTTATGACCTTCAAGAGGAGCCTGCTAACATTAACGTGGAAGAACCAAGAGAGATGACGCAGGTCCCTCAAGCATCAGTTCTTGTTTCTGAAGTATGGGAATCTTTGTTTAAATGACTTTCACTTCCAAGATAATAATAGTTTAAATCCTTTATTTTAGACAAGAAGGAAATATATTCACCCTTATAAAACCAAGCTTGAAAGATAACAAGTTAAAATAAATAGCTTGTATAGATTGTTAGATAAACGACTAAAAGAACACAATATTCTCACCAATAAGTATCATAGACTTAACAAAAGTGCGGCAGTGTTAGCGTTTTTCAAAAATTAAGAAGCTACCCCACGATTGAGGAGGGAGCGCCTCCGGTATGATAGTCTTTTGAAAGAGAATCAGGAGTTGATTACGCTCTTTTGGATGTTGATTGAAGAGAGGAACATTTTGGTATACTTTTCATAGAAAGCCTATTATAGACACCAACAGTAGATTTATCATACTTAGGTGATTTTCGTGGGGGGTCTACTTAGGCGTTTACATAAGAGATATTTGGACGAATTTAGATCTGATCTGCATCCTGGAGCACGTTGGAACTTACGACGAGTAAGATCGATTCCCCAAGAATTGCCTCCTGAGAAACTAAAACATCATAAGGACAAATTTATTTCAGAGTTATTTACAAAGTCGATTTTGTATGAACCGGATGAACAATAGTAAATATGTAATAATATTAGTTTGTGAGTTTTTGCTCTAGTTTTCTTTTATATTTAGCAGTATTTTATTACATTACCACATAATGAACGTCCCTCAGGAAACTTTGTCTCTAGAGATGATCTAAGCAAGTATGTTAAACTAAGAAGAGATTATCTAGAAGACGCATCAATTTTGAAATCTTTAAAATTTGCCAGATATTGCTTTATTATAGATTTGCAAAAACTTTACATGGAACACCCACATTGTAACATCCCGTATCTAGAAGCCAAAACATATGCGCTACAGATGTTGCAGTCATCTATAGGATTAACTTCTGGTGACAAAATATGGCTATGTTAATGGTTTCCATAATATCAGAAGCACCTGAATATGAACAAAATCATATATTTTCAAAAAAAACAACATTTAGCTGATTACACTTAAAAACAATATCATTCCAAGTTACATATCCCTTAACAATTCCCAAGTACTGATCAAATATAATTTACAATAATACACCAAGAGCGACATATGACGATGCCCCCTTAAATGATTAGAGAAATATAGTAATATCTGACTTAATATACATAGCAGAAAAATAAATGGAACAATCTACATTCATAATTAGCTATCCATCAGCCACCTGCTCGTCTTCGGATGCTTTATTCGCCAAAATATCAAAACCTGTAAACCTCAACCCTCAGCCTACTCAAATCAATTTTGAGCACCCTAGAGTTTAAGGGGAAACAAAAACTACGAGTCAGACATAAAGCCTGGTGTGAATAATTGTGGTACGTCTCTGTTTACTGATATTAAATGAGACCACGCCGCTTAGTGGAACGGGTTTCCCTTCACTAATATCCTTTTCAATATATATATATATTGCAATTCCTTTCCTACAACCAAACTGGTTAATCAAACTGATTATATCAAAATGGAAATATCCTTTATGCTAATAAATGGACTATCTGTCCATAAAAATGGGTAATATGTGAACTATCTGCCCACAACATAATAGCTAGGTCCATTATGCTAACAAAAGGACTATCTGTGTAAAAAAACAATAGCAAGGTCTGTTATGCTAAAATGGCCTACTATCCACAAAACTGGGCTAACTACCCGCAAACTGGGCTAACTACCCGCAAGTCGAAAGTATCTTAGTCGAAAGCAAGCAGGCCCATTTTTCTTTAAAACAAAAGAAAAGCATCAACCCTCTCGGAACCCCATAGTTTCGACCCTATACCTTTCGCTATAACATCCCCTATCTAGTGGCCTAAAACTAAGTGCTACATATGCTACAGTCATCTATAGTATTATCTTTCGGCGACTAAATATGGCTATGTTAATAGTATCTATAATATTAGAAGCACTTGAATATGAAACAAACACAGATTTCAAAACAACATTGCTTCATTAAATTTAAAAATAGATGTTCCATATTCTTAGTACATAATCCAAAATATGTTCCCGAGCATAGATAAAATATACTTGTTACAAAATACGCCAAGAGCGGTATATGAAGATACCCTCTTGAATGATCAGAGTCATATAGTCATAATAGAATACAAACACAGCGGGAATAAAACAAAACATAAAACTGCAACTCCTAAATAGCTATTTGTTGTCCTCCTGCATACCCCGGTAGCCTTTTTCGTCATCCTACTAAACCTAAAAAGAACTTGCCCCTCAGCCTACTCAAATCAATTTTCAACACACAAAAGTTTAAGGGAAAAAAAATAAACTTCGAGTCATACATAAAGCCTGGTGTGAATGATACTATACATCCTGGTTACATATGTTAAGTGAGACCATGCCGCTTAGCGGAACAAGTTTCCCCTTACTAACATCCTTTTAAAACATATTTTTGTAAAACCTTTTCCTACAACCAAACCTAGTTAAAGCATCATTATGTAAACATACATAAATATCAGGTAATAAATGAATTATCTATCAAACACATAAGTTTTGTTTGGCTAACTTTTAACCTTTGGCTGACTCGAGCCTACTAGACAATATAATCAAAATCAATCTAACACCTATAAGATACTCCTCTTCTAGATGATCTGTCCTTAATTATCTGTTAAATACTTCTCTATTGGATTGTTCGTCCCTAACTTAATCATCTCCTAGGATTTCCTGATCCTAATGGTTTTTCGGGCTGACCAATAACCTATATGTATACAAACATATATTTCTTTCGGTGTGTAATCAAAATTTTAGTCTACCTGTGACCAAGCCCTACACACTGGAATTTTGGACAACAATTAGCTGGGGCCAATACCTAATGTATAGGCGGCGACCCTATACCAGTCCCATTTGATATTCTAATATCTGAGTCATTTTACCTAGGGATCCCCTCGTATAATTTTCCTAGAAAACCTTTTCAAAATGATTTAAAACCTTTAAATTAAACTAACACAAGGAAAATATATAATCCATATGCTTTACTCAAAATCAAGTTGCCATGTTAAATATGTATATACTTTACTCAAACCTTTATTGATGAAAACATTTAAACATTTGAAATTACCCCTTTCGATTCCATTGAAAGTACCCCTTCTAAATCCTTTGAAAGCACCTCTTTCGAAACCAAGTAAAACCCTTTATTTATCAAGGCCAAAAGGCCAAAACCTTTCCTTTCGAACCCATACTTCAAACCTTTCGAAACCATTGAAAATCTTCCTTTCGAAGGCATTAAAAACCTTAGACATCCTATCTTAAAACACTTTAAAACATTGCCTTAGAAACACCTTGGAAAAACCTTCCATTTCAACCCTTTCGAAACCATTAAGAAAATAGGACCTTTCAACCTAGTCAAAAGCTACCTTTCGACCCCTTTGAAAGCTACCTTTCGACTCCATCGAAAGCTTTGCTTTCGACCCCTTTAAAAGCTTGGCTTTTGTTCCCTTCGAAACCATTCATAAAATAGTACCTTTCAAAAGCATTAAACCTTTAAAACATAACCCGTTTGAAATCTCTTTGGGTTCAATTTGAAACATATGGAAAATCCTCTTTTAAAACCCTTCGACCTCTTCAGAAGCTACCTACCAACCTTGTCGAAAGCTTTTCTTTCGACGCCTTTGAAAGCTTAAAACATCTCTTTTAAAACAATAGGCTCCAACCTTTTTGATACTTTAAAACATCTCTTTTGAAATCTTGGGCTATACTTCGATTAGAATAAAAAGGGTAAATCATCTAAGTCGAAAGCTTCCTTTCAAAAGCATGGGAGAAGTAGCTGGTTTTTAAAAGACAAGTATACCTTTCGACCTTGTCGAAAGCATGACTTCGAAAGGTTGAAAGGCGGCACTAGGGGTTTCGACCCCTTTGACAGCATGTTTACCTTTCGACCTTGTAGAAAGCTTTAAACTTTTGTTTTAAATATTTGTCTTGGTCGAAAGCTACCAAGTCAAAAGCTTCTTTTCAAAAGCAAAGCAGGCGTTACTTTGGCTTATAAAACAAGCCACTCCAACCTCTTCGGCAACTAAGGTTTCAACCAAGTACCCTTCGACCTTGTTGAATACGCTATGTACCAAGTTGCTTAATTCCATACGCATTGGCTTAGAAAGCTTGATGTCGAAAGGTCTGCGCCGAAAGCTTTATTGCCGTAAATGGCTGAAACATGCTAAAAGTATGATTTTCTTGTTTTTAACTTAAAAGAGATAACTTTTCTACTAACCTGCCTTTGTTTGTCAAATTCTTATTGGTTAATAAATATTTTTCAGAAAAATGCTGCCAATAATTTCAGAAATAAACAATGATTTTATTTTATAAAATGCCCCTTCTCCTTAATTAAATATATAAAACATTTAAGTCTCATACCTTAAATAATTTTATATATTCATCAAACCACTTGGGAAAAATCTGGAAAAATCCCAGAAAATCTATTTTAATATGTTTTCCAACATATGAAAATTTCAACCCCAAATAATAATTATTTTAGCCGTAAACAATTTATAATCCAATAAATCATTTTCTTCACTAGAAAATTAATATAAAATCCACATTAATTCGGAAAATTATGAAAACTAAAACCCATCTCTAAAATATCATTTCTGACCTATATTTAAATTTTCAAGGCATATCGATGTCATTATTATGGTTTCCATATCAAACATATCATAGAAATTAACACGAATATGTATATTTCACCACAAGCACATATATAACTTTAATCATCCAAAACATGGCATAAACTTGCAAAAACATTTCGAATCTAATCTTAAAATTGAAAACCATAAGAAAATGGGATGTAGTAATCATACACCTTAGCTTTGAGATTAAAAGATGTGAGATTTGATGTTGAATATGTTGATTAACTTCTTTCTTTTGAATCCTAGCTTTATCTTCTCTTAAGAATGAAAATGGTGGTCGGCCTTGATGTATTTTAGTTTGATAAAATGAAATGAACGCGTGTTTCATTTCCTAAGGGTTTAGGGTATAAGTCTCCCTTATTTCCCATTTTTCCCTTCCTTATTTCCTAACACCTTAGTTCATGTTATTTCATTTTGATTTTCATTTAACATGGCTCAGCTACCCTTAATTAAATGAAATCTCGACCTATTAATGCTCACATTATTTTATTTAGTTTAGATAATTAAATATCCTAAATAATGTTATAAAATATGGGGTGTTACAGACACCCCCTCCTTAAAGAATTTCGTCCTCAAAATTACGATAAAGTACACAACTAAGCAAAAAGGTAAAATATACCATCAAAAAAACTCAGGATAAGAGTATCTAATCATGCTCTCGGTCTCCGAAGTACAGTCTCTAGCATCGTCACTCCAGTGGACCTTTACTAATCTGACTGTTTTGTTCCTCAGCTTCTTCTCATCTCTCTCGATTATCCGAATTAGCTTTCTGACTATGGTCAAATCCGACTCTACTACTAAATCTTCTAACACTATAGGTGCAATAGTTGTCCACGGTTCTCTAATACACTTTCTAAGATGAGAAATATGGAAAAAATCATCGGTTCCTGCCAAACTATTCGGTAGCTCTAAGCTATAAGCGAGATTCTTGATTCTCTCAACAATACGGAAAGGTCCAGCGAATCTAGGTGCTAACTTTTCTGACTTTCCGAATCTAATCACACCCTTCAACGGTGAAACCTTAATAAACACATAGTCTCCAACTGAGAATTCCAGGTCTTTCCTTCTTCTATCTGCATAACTTTTCTTCCTAGACCGAGCTTCCTTCATCCAAGCTCGGGTCAACTCAATTTTCTCTACGGCTTCTTTCACCAAATCTAGACCAAGAACTAATCTATCCCCTGTCTCTAACCAACATACGGGAGATTTGCATGGTCTGCCATACAAAGCTTCAAACTGTGCCATCCCAATACTAGCCTGATAACTATTGTTATATAAGAACTCGACTAAATGGAGATGGTTTTCCCATGATCCCCCGAAATCCAAAGCACAAGCTCTTAACAAATCCTCCAAGACTTTGTTAACTCTTTCTGTTTGCCCATCAATCTGTGGATGGTAAGCGGTACTCATGTTGAGCTTGGTTCCTAAAGCTCCCCGTAAACACTTCCAAAACTCGCTAGTAAACAAAGAATCTCTATCACTGATAATACTACTAGGAATCCCGTGTAGTCTAACTACATTCTTCAGAAACAATTTCGCCAAAATAGGTGTCGTTCTAGTTGACTTTACCAGAATGAAATGGGCACTCTTGGTTAGTTTATCCACTATGACCCATATGCTTTTATTTCCTCTACTAGACCTTGGCAACCCCTCAATAAAATCCATTGAGATAGAATCCCACTTCCACATCGAAACATCCAACGGTTGAAGCAATCCACTTGGCTTCTGTTGTTCAGCCATTGCCTGTTGGCAATTCAAGCATTGCTTAACACATAAACCAATGTCCCGTTTCATACCTTCCTCGAAGAAACTTCTCTTCATATCCTGATACATCTTCGTTGCTTCTAGATGGATAGTGAACTTCGAATGATGGCATTCATCCAGAACTTCCTTTCTCATGTCTCCTACAGTCGGAACACACAACCTTCATTTCTTTCTCAACCATCCATTTTAGTCCAGACTAAAATCCTTTAAGTCATCGCTCTCTGTTCCTTCCCATAGCTTTCTGATCCGCTCAGCCAAAACTGGATCCTCCTCATGTTTATAAGATACCTTCTCAATAATTACCGGTCGAACTTCTAAACAAGACAATACAGCACTTCCTGACTAGAACTTGCCTCGGATCTATATTGCAGTCTACAAGCTGATAATACTTCCAAGTCTTTCCACTTAGCCATCATAGCCAATATTGCATTCTGATGTTTCCTGCTAAGTGCATCCGCTACATTGTTTCCTTTTCCTGATGTGTACTCAATTCCAAAATCATAAGCAGCAATAAACTCCAGCTATCTTTGTTGTCTTATGTCCAACTCCTTCTGAGAGAACAAGTACTTCAACGACTTATGATTCGTATAAAGCTCAAATCGCTCTCCCAAAAGATAATGCCTCCACAATTCAAAGCAAGTATAACGGCAGCTAACTCCAAGTCATGCGTTGGATACCTAACTTCATGCGGTCTGAGCTATCTAGAAGCATAAGTAATCACTTTACCTCTTTGCATCAACAAAGCTCCCATTCAAGTTCCACACGCATCAGTATAAACAACTAAATCCTAATTCCCCACCGGAACCACCAACACCGGTGAATGGGTCAATAAGTTTTTCAAGCTCTGAATGCTTCCTCACACTTATCAGTCAAAACGAACATCACATCTTTTCGCATAAGCTTAGTCATCAGTGCAGCTATCCGTGAAAAATCCTTTATAAACCTTCGGTAATATCCATCCAATCCAAGAAAGCTCTTTATCTCGGCCACCGTCTCATCTCTCTTCCAATTATTCACCGCCTCAATCTTAGTTAGATCTACAGACAGCGCTTTCTCTGAGACTACATGACCAAGGAACTTCACTTCCTTCTTCAAAAAATGGCACTTCGAAAACTTAGCCTACAACTGATACTCCCTCAACGTCTCAAGCACAAATCTAAGACAAACTTCATGCTCCTTCATCCTTAGAGTATATCAAAATGTCATGAAGACCAACACAAATCTATCTAAGTGCTCTTGGAAAATTCGGTTCAACAAATCTACAAAAATGGCCGGCGCATTAGTTAGTCCGAACGGCATAACTAACCATCAGTATGATCCATACCTTGTCCTAAATGCCGTCAAAGGAATACTATCATCTACCACACTAAGCTGATGAAATCCCGTTGCCAAATCCAGCTGAAATCACATTACCGCTTTGCATCAACAAAGCTCCTAATCCAGTTCTACACGCATCAGTATAATAACTAAATCCCAATTCCCCACTGGAACCACCAACACCGGTGCATGGGTCAATAAGTTTCAAGCTCTGGAATGCTTCCTCACACTTAACAGTCCATACGAACTTCACATCTTTTTACATAAGCTTAGTCATCTGTGCAGCTATCCATGAAAAATCCTTTATAAACCTTCGATGATATCCAGCCAATCCAAGAAAGCTCTTTATCTCGGTCACCGTCTCATCTCTCTTCCAATTATTCATCGCCTCAATCTTAGTTGGATCTACAGACATCGCTTTCTCTGAGACTACATGACCAAGGAACTTCACTTCCTTCTTCAAAAAATGGCACTTCGAAAACTTATCCTACAACTGATACTCCCTCAACGTCTCAAGCACAAATCTAAGACAAACTTCATGCTCCTTCATCCTTAGAGTATATCAAAATGTCATGAAGACCAACACAAATCTATCTAAGTGCTCTTGGAAAATTCGGTTCAACAAATCTACAAAAATTGCCGGCGCATTAGTTAGTCCGAACGGCATAACTAACCATCAGTATGATCCATACCTTGTCCTAAATGCCGTCAAAGGAATACTATCATCTACCACTCTAAGCTGATGAAATCCCGTTGCCAAATCCAGCTGAAATCACTTTACCGCTTTGCATCAACAAAGCTCCTAATCCAGTTCTACACGCATTAGTATAAATAACTAAATCCCGATTCCTCACTGGAACCACCAACACCGGTGCATGGGTCAATAAGTTTTCAAGCTCTGGAATGCTTCCTCACACTTATCAGTCCATACGAACTTCACATCTTTTTACATAAGCTTAGTCATCGGTGCAGCTATCCGTGAAAAATCCTTTATAAACCTTCGATGATATCCAGCCAATCCAAGAAAGCTCTTTATCTCGGTCACCGTCTCATCTCTCTTCCAATTATTCACCGTCTCAATCTTAGTTGGATCTACAGACAACGCTTTCTCTGAGACTACATGACCAAGGAACTTTACTTCCTTCTTCAAAAAATGGCACTTCGAAAACTTAGCCTACAACTGATACTCCCTCAACGTCTCAAGCACAAATCTAAGACAAACTTCATGCTCCTTCATCCTTAGAGTATATCAAAATGTCATGAAGACCAACACAAATCTATCTAAGTGCTCTTGGAAAATTCGGTTCAACAAATCTACAAAAATTGCCGGCGCATTAGTTAGTCCGAACGGCATAACTAACCATCAGTATGATCCATACCTTATCCTAAATGCCGTCAAAGGAATACTATCATCTACCACTCTAAGGTGATGAAATCCCGTTGCCAAATCCAGCTGAAATCACTTTACCGCTTTGCATCAACAAAGCTCCCAATCCTATTCCACACGCATTAGTATAAACAACTAAATCCTGATTCCCTACCGGAAACACCAACACCGGTGCATGGGTCAATAAGTTTTCAAGCTCTGGAATGCTTCCTCACACTCATCAGTCCATACGAACTTCACATCTGTTTACATAAGCTTAGTCATCGGTGCGGCTATCCGCGAAAAATCCTTTATAAACCTTCGGTGATATCCAGCCAATCCAAGAAAGCTCTTTATCTCGGTCACCGTCTCATCTCTCTTCCAATTATTCACCGCCTCAATCTTAGTTGGATTTACAGACAGCGCTTTCTCTGAGACTACATGACCAAGGAACTTCACTTCCTTCTTCAAAAAATGGCACTTCGAAAACTTAGCCTTCAACTGATACTCCCTTAACGTCTCAAGCATAACTCTAAGATGAACTTCATGCTCCTTCATCCTTAGAGTATATCAAAATGTCTTCTATGAAAACCAACACAAATCTATCTAAGTGCTCTTGGAAAATTTGGTTCATCAAATCTACAAAAATTGTCGGTGCATTAGTTAGTCCGAACGGCATAACTAACCATTCGTTTGATCCATACCTTGTCCTAAATACCGTCAAAGGAATACTATCCTCTGCCACTCTAAGCTGATGAAATCTCATTGCCAAATCCAGCTGAAATCACTTTACCTCTTTGCATCAACAAAGCTCCCAATCCAGTTCCACACGCATCAGTATAAACAACTAAATCCTAATTCCCCACCGGAAACACCAACACCGACGCATGGGTCAATAAGTTTTTTAAGCTCTGGAATGCTTCCTCACACTTATCCGTCCCTAAGAACTTCACATCTTTTCGCATAAGCTTAGTCATCGGTGCAGCTATCCGTGAAAAATCCTTTATAAACCTTCGGTGATATACAGCCAATCTAAGAAAGCTCTTTATCTCGGTCACCGTCTCATCTCTCTTCCAATTATTCACCGCCTCAATCTTAGTTGGATCTACAGACAGCGCTTTCTCTGAGACTACATGACCAAGGAACTTCACTTTCTTCTTCAAAAAATGGCACTTCGAAAACTTAGCCTTCAATTGATACTCCCTTAACGTCTCAAGCACAACTCTAAGATGAACTTCATGCTCCTTCATCCTTAGAGTATATCAAAATTTCATCTATGAAAACCAACACAAATCCATCTAAGTGCTCTTGGAAAATTAGGTTCACCAAATCTACAAAAATTGTTGGCGCATTAGTTAGTCCGAACGGCATAACTAACCATTCGTATGATCCATACCTTGTCCTAAATGTCATCAAAGGAATACTATCCTTTGCCACTCTAAGCTGATGAAATCCCGTTGCCAAATCTAGCTGAGATAATACCTTGGCTCCACTTAACTGATCGAACAAATCGTCAATTCCCGGCAATGGATATCGGTTCTTTATCGTCTTCTCATTCAACTTACAATAATTGATACATAGCCTGAACGATCCGACCGGCTTCATAGCAAACACTATGGCAGCTCACCAAGGTGAACTACTCGGTCGAATAAAACTCTTGCCTTCCAAATCCACCAACTACACCTTCAACTCTTTGATCTCTATAGGTGTCTATCGGCTTGGTGGCCTACTCACTTGTTCTGTTCCAGGCACTAAATCAATCCGAAACTCAATGGCTTATTCGATGGCAACCCTACTACCGGCTCAAACACATCAGCAAATTCTCTAACCACAAAGACTCGATGCAACTCATCCTCCATCTCCATGATACCCAATAAAGCATTTACCTCACAACTAGGGCTTTCTACGGTATAAGCTATCCGATCACCACAATTCGGGTGTCTAAGTGATATCTTCCTATCATGGAAAAATATCCTAGCATCATATTTACTTAACCAATCCATCCCAAGGATAATCCAAAACCCCACAAAATTAAATACATGCAAACAGCAATCAAAAGTATGACCTAGCAAGTCAAAATCTAAATGGTCACACCTCATACCAAGTGCCGCATACTCTCCTATTAGATTTGCAACCCTTAAGGAAGTAACTAAATATGATGGCTCTAGGTTAAGCTTATCTACCAAACATCGAGAAATAAAAGAATGTGATGCACCAGTATCAAACAGAACGCTAACAGACATACCGTGAATATGTAGCGAGCCTCCCAGAACAGCCTTCCCTTTCTCATGTACAACTGGTCTTGAAGTTGCGGGCTCCAATGCATACATCTGTCCCTTTCCTTCTCTAACAGGCTCTAGGCATTTGTTCTTATAATGGCCGATCTGATCACAATTAAAGCATCGGATATTCTTCTTTCCAACCGCTTCTTTCCCTTTTCCTTTATCGGTATGACACTCATTAGAATAGTGTCCTTTCTTATCACATTTATAATAGACCACTTCAAAATTTTCCCTTCTTCTATGCTCCTCCCTTCTGAGCATTCTTCTTAAGGAAAAACTCTCTTTTTTGCCCTTGTCCCACCTGGACATCCTTCTCTTTCTTCTTCTCCAAACAAGCTAACGCCTCTTCCTGCCTCAGCGCCATCCCTACAACTACAACACTTGTATCTCTTAAGTGCGGTAAGGTAGCTCATGCCAACTCCAGCTTCAGACCTCTTATAAACTTCTCGTTCCTCTTTATCCTCGTATCAACCATGGCATACCTGTACTGGGCTAACTCTTCAAAACTTCTTGCATACTGTAGAACAGGCATCTCTCCTTGCTCCAACTCAGCGAACTTCCTAACCAATACCGACTGCACCATCACTAACATAAACCTTTCTTGAAATCTTCTCTTAAACTCCGCCCAAGTCATGGTTTCCTCATCAACACCAGCTACAACAGTGTTCCACCAAAATAGAGCAGCTCCCTGAAGCTGTCTTGAAGCTAGTCTCCTTTCCTGCTCGTCATTCAACCCTAAGTTAGCGAAAATCCTCTCATAATGCAACAGCTAGTTTTCTACCTCAATCGCATCATTCGTTCCAATGAATGGCTTCCCTCCAAGCCTAATATAGTCTCTGCTTAGATTAGCATAGTGGTTGACTATCGGAGCTTCCGAAAATCCTCCTCCAGCAGCATTCCCTTCGACAACTCTAGCTGCAATTCTAGCTAGCGTCATGTTTACGAAAAACTGATACACGGCTCCCATGTCCACTTTGGGGAAGTCCAGCCCTACATTTTCAGCTTGAGCCTGACCTGGACCTCTTCTAGCATTTGGTTGGGCATTTCCATTAGTGGTGATGCTCTCTCCTCCGAGATTAACTCTACCTCTTCTTCCTTCCAGATCAGTATTCAAGCTTCGTGAGATACAAATGAATAGCCTAAATAAGATAGGAGTCTAGAGATATAGTGTATACTAATATATAACAAATACAAGTATGTTACCATAGCATTATCCCATACCCCGACCTTAACTCTAATTACTAAGGAATAAATTTTCAAAAATCATTTTTAGTTAAAGAATTTCATAAACCATGCTTTGATACCAAGTTGTAACACCCCTTATCTAGAGACCCAAAACTAAGCGCTACAGATGCTACAGTCATCTATAGTATTAGCTTCCAGTGACTAAATATGGGTATGTTAGTGGTATCTATAATATTAGAAGCACATGAATATGAAACAAACACAGATATCAAAACAACATTGCTTCATTAAATTTCAAAACAGATGTTCCATATTCTTAATACATAATCCAAAATATGATACCAGGCATAGACAAAATATACTTGTTACAAAATACGCCAAGAGCGGTATATGAAGATACCCCCTTGGATGATCAGAGTCATACAATCATAATAGACTTAATACACACACAGCGGGAATACAACAAAACATAAAAATGCAACTCCAAAATAGCTAGCCGTTTGCCTCTTGCATGCCCCCGGTAGCCTTATTCGTCATCCTAGTAAACTTGAAAAGACCTTAAACCCTCAGCCTACTCAAATCAATTTTGAGCACTTGAGAGTTTATGGGGAAACCATAAACTTTGAGTCAGACATAAAGCCTGGTGTGAATAATACCATACATCTTGGTTACATATGTTAAGTGAGACCATGTCGCGTAGCGGAATGGGTTTCCCCTCACTAACATCCTTTTAAAACATATCTTTGCAAAACCTTTTCCTGTAACCAAAACTAGTTAAATACTGTAAAGCATCATTATGAAAATATACAAAAAATATCAGGTAATAAATGAACTATCTGTTCAAAAACATAAGTGTTGTTTGGCTAACTTTTAACTTAAGCTGACTCGGGCCTGCGAGACAATATAAACAAAATCAATCTAACACATGTTAGATACTCCTCTTCTGGACGATCTGTCCTTAATTATCTGTTAAATACTTCTTTACTGGATGGTTTGTCCCTAACTTAATCATCTCCCAGGTCTTCCTGATCCTAATGGTTTTTTGGGCTCACCAATAACATATTTGTATAAAAACATATAATCCTTTCGATGTGTAATCATAATTTTAGTCTACCTGTGACCAAGCCCTACACATTGGAATTTTAGACAACAATTAGCTGGGGCTAATACCCAATGTATAGGGCACGACCATATACCAGTCCCATCTGGTATTATAATATCTGAGTCATTTTACTTAGGGATCCACTCCCATAATTTTCCTTGAAAACATTTTCAAAATGATTTAAAACCTTTAAATCAAACTAATAAAAGGAAAATATATAATCCCCTATGCTTCACTCAAAATCACATTGCCGTGTTATAGACACACACACACATACACACACACACATACTTCACTCAAACCTTTATTGATGAAAACATTTGAAAGTACCCCTTTAGATTCCATTAAAAGTACCCCTTCTAAATCCTTTGAAAACACCTCTTTTGAAACCAAGTAAAACCCTTTATTTATCTAGGCCAAAAGGCCAAAACCTTTCCTTTCGAACCCATACTTCAAACATTTCAAAACCATTGAAAATCTTACTTTTGAAGGCATTAAAAACCTTAGACATCCTATCTTAAAACACTTTAAAACATTGCCTTAGAAAACATTGGAAAAACCTTCCATTTCAACTCTTCCGAAACCATTCAGAAAATAAGACATTTCGACCTTGTCGAAAGCTACCGTTCGACCCCATCGAAAGCTTTGCTTTTGACCCCTTCGAAAGCTTTGATTTCGACCCCTTCGAAAGCTTGGCTTTCAATCCCTTCGAAACCATTCAGAAAATAGTACCTTTCGAAAGCATTAAACCTTTAAACATAACCCTTTCGAATGCTCTTTGGGTTCAATTTAGAACATGTGGAAAATCCTCTTTTAAAAACCTTCGACCTCTTTGGAAGCTACCTTTCGACCTTTTCGAAAGCTTTGCTTTCGACCCCTTCAAAAGCTTAAAACATCTCTTTTAAAACAAAAGGCTCCAACCTTTTTAATACTTTAAAACATCTCTTTTGAAATCATGGGCTATACTTTAATTAGAATAAAATGGGTAAAGCATCTAAGTCGAAAGCTTCCTTTCGAAAGCATGGGGGAAGCAGCTAGTTTTTAAAAGACAAGTATACCTTTCGACCTTGTCGAAAGCATAACTTCGAAAGGTTGAAAGGCGGCAGCTAGGGGTTTTGACCCCTTCGAAAGCATGTTTACCTTTTGACCTTGTCGAAAGCTTTAAACGTTTTCTTTAAATATTTGTCTTGGTCGAAAGCAACCAAGTCGGAAGCTTCGTTTCGAAAGCAAAGCAGGCGTTACTTTGGCTTATAAAACAAGCATACTCCAACCTCTTCGGCAACTAAGGTTTCAACCAAGTACCCTTCGACCCTATCGAATACGCTACGTACCAAGTTGCTTGATACCATATGCATTGGCTTTGAAAGCTTGATGTCGAAAGGTCTGGGTCGAATGCTTTAATGCCGTAAATGGTTGAAAAAAGCTAAAATTATGATTTTCTTGTTTTTAACTTAAAAGAGATAGCTTTTCAACTAACCTGCCTTTTTTTGTCAAATTCTTATTAGTTAATAAATATTTTTCAGAAAAATGTTGCCAATAATTTCAGAAATAAACAATGATTTTATTTTGAAAAATGCCCATTCTCCTTAATTGAATATATAAAACATTTAAGTCCTATACCTTAAATAATTTTATATATTCATCAAACCACTTAGGAAAAATCTAGAAAAATCTCAGAAAATCTATTTTAATATTTTTTCCAACATATAAAAATTTCAACCCCAAATAATAATCATTTTAGCCATAAACAATTTATAACCTAATAAATCATTTTCTTCACTAGAAAATTAATATAAAATCTACATTAATTCAGAAAATTATGAAAATTGAAACCCATCTCTAAAATATAATTTTTGACCTATATTTAAATTTTCAAGGCATTTGGATGTCATTAATATGGTTTTCATGCCAAATATATCATAGAAATTAACATGAACATGTATAACTCATCATCAAGCACATATATAACTTTAATCATCCAAAACATGGCATAAACTTGCAAAAACATTTCATATCTAATCTTAAAACCGAAAACCATAAGAAATTAGGATGAAGTAATCATTCACCTTAGCTTTGAGATTAAAAGATGTGAGATTTGATGTTGAATATGTTGATTAAATTCTTTCTCTTGAACTCTAGCTTTATCTTCTCTTGAGAATGAAATTGGTGGCGGCCTTGATGTATTTTAGTTTGATATAATGAAATGAATGTGTGTTTCATTTCCTAAGGGTTTTAGGGTATAAGTCTCTCCTATTTTCCATTTTTCCCTTCCTTATTTCCTAACACCTTAGTTCATGTTATTTCATTTTGATTTTCATTTAACTTGGCTCGGCTACCCTTAATTAAATCAAATCTCAACCTATTAATACTCACATTATTTTATTTTATTTAGCTAACTAAATATCCTAAATAATGTTATAAAAATATAGGGTGTTACATTCACCCACATCCAATTCATTACGTACTAGTTGCTTGATACCATATGCATTGGTTTCGGCTATGTCAAAGGCGAAAGTATGGAGGCAAAATCTAGTGCCGAAGGAGACGAAATAGTGAAAACCTATTTATTTTTACTTTTAAATTATTTCTTTTATACCTAACCTGCCTTGTTTGTAATTTGATTGGTTACAATATTACTTTTTCAAAAATGCTGCCATTTTCCAAAATTAACAAATTCAAATTATTTACAAAAGCCTCTTCTCCACTTCAAAATATATAAAACATTTAAGTCTCATACCTTAAATAATTTTATATACCTACCAAAACTCTTAGGAAAAATCTAGAAAAATTCTAGAAAATCTCTTTTAATATGTTTTCTAACATATAAAAATTTCAAACCCAAACCATATATTATTTATCCGTAAATAATTTATAACCCAAATTATCATTTTCTTTACTAGAAAATTCATATAAAATCCACATTAATTTCAAAAATTCTGAAAATTGAAACCCGTATCCAAAATATTTTTTCTGATCTTCATAAAAATTCGCAAGGCCTAAAGATGTCATTTACTAGGTTTTTTACCATAAAACATATCATAAATTCATTACGAAAAATCATAATTCATCAACAAATATATATATATATATATATATATTCATTCCATCATTCAAAAACATGGCAAATCATTGCAAAATATTCGGAATTCATCTTAAAAACGAAAGCACAATAAAAAATGAGACGTAAACATTATTCACCTTAGCTTTAGAGATTAAGGAGCTTGAGATTTGGATGAATTTGATTTGAATTAGCTTTTCCTTTAGCTTTTCTTAATTCTTTTTCCCCTTTCCTTGTTAATAGTGGCCGGCCTTGTTTTATAAAAATTTGAAATGAAATGAACATGTAAATTATACACAGCTATAGGTAATAGATATAGGAATGGCCTCTTTCTTATTTTACCCTTCCTCTATTTCAATTTAACTCTTATTTTAATTCTTTGTTAAATGTCACGACTACACCTTAATTAAAATCAAATCTTAATCCCCTAATCAACACATTATTTTATTTAATTTAACTAATTGAATATTCTAAATAATGTTACCAAAAATCTGGGGTGTTACAGACTCCGCTCCTTAAAAAATTTCATCCTCGAAATTACGATAAGGTACACAATATATCAAATAATGAGGTAAAACATACCATCAAACAAGTCGGGATAAGTATCTCTAATCCTGCTCTCAACCTCCTAAGCATAGTCATCATCACTCCACTGGACTTTGACTAACCTAACCGTCTTGATTCTAAGCCTCTTCTCATCTCTTGCAACAATGCGAACTGGCTTTCTCACTATAGTCAAGTCCGGTTCTGCTACTAAATCATCTAGCACTATCGGCGCAATAGTAGTCTTTGGGTCTCTGACACACTTTCTGAGATGAGAAACATAAAAAACACTGTGGACACCTGCCAAACTGCTCGGTAACTCAACCCTATATGCGATTTTCCCGATCCTCTCAACAATAGGAAAAGGTCCAATGAACCTCGATGCTAACTTCCCCGATTTCCAAACCTAATCACACCCATCATCGGTGTCACTTTGACGAAAACCTGGTCTCCAATTGAGAACTCTAGATCTTTCCATCTGTTATCTGCATAACTTTTCTACCTAGACCGAGCCTCCTTCATTCTAGCCCGAATGACCGCAATCCTTTCTGCAGCTTCCCTGACTAGATCTGCACCAAGAACCAGCCTATCCCTGGTCTCTAGCCAACATACGGGAGATTTGCATGGCCATCCATAAAAAGCTTCAAACAATGCCATCCCAGTACTAGTCTGATAACCGTTGTTATACTAAAACTCGAATAAATGTAGATGGTCTTCCAATGATTCCCCGAAATCTAGAACACAAGCTCTTAACAAATCCTCCAAGATTTTCTTAACTCTTTCCGTTTGCCCATCTGTCTGCGGATGGTAAGTGGTACTCATCTTGAGCTTGGTTCCCAAAACTTCCTACGGACTCTTCCAAAACTCGCTAGTGAACAAAGGATCTCTATCACTAACTATGCTACTAGGAATTCCATGCATTCTAACCACATTCCTCATAAATAACCTTTCTAAAACAGGTGCCATTCTAGTTGACATAACTGGAATGAAATGGACACTCTTGGTCAATCTATCCATTATGAACCATATACAATCAATTCCTAGGTTCGACCTATGTAACCCATCAATAAAGTCCATGGAGATGGAATCCCACTTCCATACTAGAATATCTAATGGCTGAAGCAAACCACTTGGTTTTTGGTGTTCGGCCTTTGCCTACCGGCAAATCATGCACTTGTTCGCACACAACCCAATATCCCGCTTCATACCTTCCCAGAAGAAACTCCTCTTTATATCCTGATACATCTTAGTACCTCCTGGATAAATAGAGAACTTTGAACGATGACATTCCTCTAAGACTTATTTCCTTATGTTTCCCATACTTGGAACACATAATCTCCCTTTCTTTCTCAACTTCCCATTCTGGTCAAGACTGAAATCTTTCAAGTCGTCGCACTCGGTTCCTTCTCTTAGCTTCCTGATTAGATCGGCTAACTTCAGATCCTCCATCTGTTGAGAAGCAATCTTTTCGATCAACACTGGTCGAAATTCCAAACAAGATAATAGAACTATATCTCCACTAGACCGAGCCTCGGATCTCCAATGCACTCTGCAATCTGCTAATGCTTCCAAATCCTTCCACTCAGCAATCATCGCCAAAACTGCATTCTAATGCTTCCTGCTAAGTGCAACAGCAACCTTGTTGCCTTTCCCCGGTGTGTACTCACCCCCAACATCATAATCATCTATAAACTCTAACCACATTTGTTGTCTCATGTTCAAGTCCATCTGAGAGAACAAATACTTCAGTGACTTATGATCTGTATATAACCCAAATCTTTCTCCCAAAAGGTAATGTATCCACGCCTTCAAAGAAAAAATAACTACAGGCAATTCTAAATCATGTGTCGGATACCTGACTTTATGCGGTCTAAGCTGTCTAAAAGCATAGGCAATCACTTTACCTCTCAGCATCAATACCGCTCCTAGTCCCGTTCCACACACATCGGTGCAAACCACCAAATCCTGATTCCCTTTTGGAACAACCAACACAGGGGCATGGGTCAATAAGTGTTTCAAGCTCTGGAATGCTTCCTCACACTTATCAATCCACACAAACTTCACATCCTTTCTTGTTAGCTTGGTCATCAGTGCCGCTATCCGTGAAAAATCCTTAATGAATCTCCGATAATAACCGGCTAACCCAAGAAAACTCTTTATCTCGGTTACTGTCTTGGGTTTCTTCCAACTATTTACTGCCTTAATCTTAGTCGGATCTATTGAAAACCCTTCCTCTAAAACTACATGACCAAGAAACTTCACTTCTTTCTTCCAGAAGTGACACTTCGAAAACCTTATTTTCAACTGATGCTGCCCCAACATCTCAAGCACCACTTTAAGATGAACTTCATGTCTCTTTCATCCTTAGAGTATATCAAGATATCATCTATGAAGACCAATACAAACCTATCCAAGTACTCCCGGAAAACCTGATTCATCAAGTCCACAAAGAAACCTGGCACATTAGTCAATCCGAACGGCATGACTAACCATTCATACGACCCATACCTGGTCCTAAATGCTGTCAAAGGTATACTATCCTCTGCTACCCTGAGCTGATGGAAACCCATCGCTAAATCCAACTGCGAAAATACCTTGGCTCCACTCAACTGGTTGAACAAATCGTTAATCCTAGGCAATGGATATCAATTCATTATCATCCTCTCATTCAACTTACGATAATCGATACAAAGACTTAACGATCCGTCCGGCTTCTTGGCAAACACTGCAACTGCTCCCAAGGCAAACTATTCGGGCTGATAAAATTCATGCCTTCTAAACCCACCAACCGCACCTTCAACTCCCTCATCTCTGAAGGGGTCATCCTACTTGGCGACATATTCACTGGTCATACTCTCGAAACCAAATCTATTCGAAACTCAACGGCTCATTTCGGTGGCAATCCAACTACAGGCTCAAACACGTCTGTGAATTCTATAACCACCAAAACTCGACTCAACACATGTTTCGATTCCATAGCACCCAATAAGGCATCATCTCACCGCAAGAATCTTCTACGGTATAAACAATTCTGTCACTACAATCTAGGTGTCTAAGCGATATTTTCCTATCCTAGCAAAATATCCTAGCATCGTACTCACTTAACCAATCTATCCCGAGAATAATCTCGAACCCCACAAAATCAAACACATGCAAACTGCAAACAAAAGTATGACCTAACAGGTCAAACTCTAACTGGTCACGTCTCAACCCTAGAGTTGCATACCCTCCTATTGGATTCGCAACCCGTAAGGAAGTAACTGAATATATGGATTCTAAGTTAAGCAAAACTATCAAACATTTAGATATAAAAGAATGTGATGCACCAGCATCAAATAGAATGCTAATAGACATACCATGAATCTGAAGCGTACCTCCCAAAACCGCCTTTCCCTTCTCAAGAGCTATTGGCTTCGAAGCAGCAGGCTCTAATGCATACACTTTTCCATTTCCATCCTTAGCGCGCTTCTTACACTGGCTCTTATAGTGGCCTATCTGGTCACAGTTATAGCACCTAACATTCTTCCTCCCAGCCACTTTCTTATCTTCCGAGCATGAAACTCATTGACAAAGTGCCCCTTCTTGTCGCACTTAAAACAGACAATCTCAAACTTCCCTTTCTTAGCAGCTCCATCCTTCTGAGCACCTTTCTTAGGAAAGAACTTTCTCTTCTGACCCTACCCAACCGGGACTTCTTTAACCTTACTCTTCTCTGGAGAATCAAGCAACTCCTCATGCCTTAAGGCCATCTCCACTACAAAATCAGAAGGATCTCTAATATGAGTTAATGTAGCCCTGGCTAACTCAGGCTTCAACCCTTTGATAAACTTCTAGTTCCTCTTCATAGTTGTATCTACTGAAGCATACCCATATTGGGACAACTCCTTGAACCTCCTAACAAACTCTAGAACAGACATCTCCCCCTGCTCTAATTTAGCAAACTTCCTGATCAGAGCTGATTGTGCCATTAAAGACATAAACCTTTCCTAGAACCTTCCCTTGAAATCTTCCCAGGTCATAGCCTACTCATCTACTACTTTCGACTCAGTCGAAAGGTGGATTTTTTTTTGGAGTAACATTTTGAAATGAAATGAACTTGTAAATTATACACTGCTTTGGGTTATAGATATAGGAATGGCCTCTTTCCCATTTTACCCCTCCTCTATTTCAATTTAACTCTTATTTTAATTCTTTGTTAAATGGCAGGGCTACACCTTAATTAAAATCAAATCTCAATCCCCTGATCAACACATTATTTTACTTAATTTAGCTAATTAAATATTCTAAATAATGTTACCAAAAATATGGGGTGTTACACTCGTCTTCGTTTCGATTTTCTTGGTGAAGAAAAAGAAAAGCTTCTTAAGAAAATCCGGAAATATCATACCAAATTAATATGTGGTCATGATAGCCTTCCTACCGAGGAGTGGGACTATAGCAAATATCCTTCGGTTATTATTCCGAAAGGACTTAGTATTCCTTTTGACTCAATTGTTATTCTTTCCGCTAATTCCTTGAGTAAAGTTAGGAATACAATGTCCCAATTTTAATATGAAACAAATGTATAATTGTACCTTTTCGTTTCATTTTTACTTGAGATGTAACCCTGTATTGTTATAATAAAAAGATTGATTATTCTACTCTTAACTTTATTTTCTGTTTTCCTTTTTTATTTTTTTAAATATGAGTTATAGCTATCTATAATGCCATTCTCGTTAGATTCTCCATCGTTTCATCAACATCAAAGAACATCTATTAGCAGACATTGAAGAGAAAAAACTCGTTAATGATCCTTTATCTTCTCGCTTTCAAAAAAAATCCGCAGCTCTTGAATGGTATATAAGAAATTTGCTTCAAAAGACGATTGTTAGAAACATCAATGATGAAATTGTCAATCTTGAGGCGGACATTAAGAGTAAGAGTTAAACGATCTCCATATTGAAGCGCCAAATTAAGTCAAATCCTTCAATTAACTTTGACCATAAGATGTCGGAACTTTTCCAACAAGGAAGTGATTTGGAAATTAAGTTGAAAGATAGTCAAACTCAATATGAATCACTTGAATTCATTATGGGAAGTAATATTTCATACAACTCAATTCACCAGCTTCTTCTATTGTTCCATCTGTTGCAAAATTAACACGATCTACTTGCCTTGCCATCCAAAAGTTTCCTACTATGATAATCCACCATGGTTTAGATGAAAAAGTAGTAGGAGAATTGTGCAAGAAAGTCAAATTTGAGATGATGAAGTATTTTGATGAATAACAGAAAATGAGGTACTTGCAGCGCATAAATGAGTATGCTGCTAAGATTCAAAAACTTGAACGCGAGAAGTATCTTCTACAGAAGCGTATCACTAATTTGGAAAAGGAAAATAAAACTCTTAAAGGCACAAACAAAGCTTTTAATTGTTCTTTAAAGACCAATATTAAGTCTATTGCTAACGAAGACAAGATGAGAAAAAAAGAGAAGAAGCTTAAATAGTTCTTCGTATTGCAATTCATCATATTGGGGATCCTTTAATTGCCGAGAATCTAAATAAAGTTGTTCAAGATTCATGAACAATTTATATTTATGAAATGTATATATTTGTTCTATATACCTGTAAATAATTTCATAAATTATGTAAATTATGAAAATTTAGTGAATATCACTTGGTTTGTAATCCTTTCTTGTTATGTTGTTTTTGAATCAGCTCTTTGATAACTTGTACCATGATTTTTGTATTTGCTGGAACTTCCAATCCTTTTTACCGATCTTCTTTTCCTTAAAAGCATGAAGTAAACAATATTTCTTATCGTTAGCTTAAACTCTATATAGAAGTCTATCCATGCCACTTGCAGAAATTAACAAATCATCATGTTAACATATGAAAAGTAATCCCATAATTGAATATGATTAAATGTCTTGAAATCTATCTCTAGTAATGATGAGAGATAACCAAAAATTCAACTTTGATTATATTACAAGATCATCAGAAGTTTGACGGTAGAAATTCTTAAATTCAACCAAGGATTTAGTTATAGATGTTTAGAAATTCAACTTTTGGAGATAACCAATAGAAAAATGATAATGATCGTGTAATGAAAGTCCAATGACCTAGATTCAAGCATTAATGAATGAAAGTTAGAAGATACAAAACCCAAATTGGAGTATTTGTGGATGATAACCTAAAATCCATAATAATAATTTTCTTAATAGAGATCTTTAGCCCAAATTCGGGTATTAATGAGTGAAGTTCGGTAATTAATAGTTATAGCCCTGAAACATAGATTCGGGTATGACAAAGACCATAAATTAAAAGATCTAAAACCCAGATTCGGGTATTAATAAGTAAAGTCCCAAACTCAATAATAAATGACCCGAAACCAAGATTCGAGTATTAACAAATGAAGCTTGGAAATTTTTCTTTGATGATTAGTTGGAGGCTGCAGATTTTTATTTAAGCCTTCTGTTCTATTCTACTCCTTGGGTCTTGTCTCTTTCAACATGTGTTAACCCTTTAGGCCTTGTATGTAGTTTCTATTTGATTAGCTGCTTCTTGAGCTTGGACATCTTAGTCCATCATTTGATATGATGCTTCTCAGGCTCAAACCTCTTAGTCCGTGATTTGACATGCCGCTTCTCGAGCTTGGACATCTTAGTCCGTTGTCTGATATGTGCTTCTTTGGCTTGGACGTCTTAGTCCATTATTTGATATGCCGCCAATTGGGCTTGGATGTCTTAGTCCATTATTGTCTAGTGCGCTTGGTTAGCTTATCCACAAGTAGGACCCAAGGACTTACCTAACCTCCCTCCAAGAGGCACCTTGACCTGGCCATAGCGTGGAGCGGTCAAGGGCTTGTCGATACTTTAACCTGGCCATAGCGTAGTGCGGATAAAGGCTTAATCTAACCTCCCTCTTGGAGGTTCCATGACCTGGCCATAGCGTGGCATGGCTAAAGGTTTGTCGATGCTTTATCATGGCCACAGCGTGGCACGGATAAAGGCTTACTTTAACCTCCCTTTAAGAGGCACTTTGACTGGGCCAACTCGACGCGGACAAAGGCTTTCAATGTTTAAGATAATGTCCAAGTCCGAGGAGTATTTCACTCCCAACCATGTAAATTCTTTTTAGTAAAGTAGTTCTTTATTGACTTCATCTAGGATCTCTTTACAAACCCATTAATTTGGCCTTGTCTAAAAAGTTGATTATCATTCCTTTGAGTGCGCGGCATTGATTCGTCTCATGTCTATTCATCATGCGATAGTGGCAATAGGATCCTCCCAGATTCCTTTCATATTTAGGTTTTTTCTTTTGTGATGGCTAATAGTTAAGCTCTTATTTAGTTAGTAGGTAAACATTCTCGATTGGTGTTGTTAAATTGCATTCTTTCGGGAGTATAGATTTGAAGCTTGTCTTTTGAGGATGGTTTCTAGATTTTTTATTACTTGATTCTGAAGCTTCACGCTTAAAGACCAAATTTCTTTCAAAACCCTTTGAAGTTCGTGTGTTGGCAATGTCCTACTTGTTGCTTGATGCCATTTATGTGCAAAGACGTTGTAATTGGACATCGTTTCTTCGTCAAAGATTGTGCCTTTGGTGTATAATTTAATTGTTTTCCCCATTTGGTAAAACAAGTTATCACTTGTATACATTGTTTTCCCTAAGGCAAAGATAGGTGTGGGACTAATGTGGAAAGGGTTTTAACTCCATTTTTCTAGGTCATATGATTCTGCCTTTTTCTTCTTCATAATTCTTAGAGCTTCCAATCTTAGCATTTACTCTTCATGTAGTTTGGAATTATTAGTTGTTCTTGGGGATAATCCAATTTAGTGTGGTTCTGATGACCCTTGTTGAAACACCCCACACCCCTTAGTATACCCAAAAGGACACACTAAAGGATATGGTGCGTTATTGGTGTAGCTAAAAACTTTACAAAGACTAAGATTCACAGGAAAAAATAAATAAAACAACGGAAACATTTAAAATTAAACTTTAGTTCTCCATAAAAAAGTCATAAAACCAAATATATAATATGTATTAAAAACATAATACATAAGTCTTGTGAGAAATACCATCTCAGTCACATCATCAAAGTACATAAAAATAATCATCCCTCTCACAAAGTACCAATACATTAAAAGTCATATGAAACTGAAAAGAAGAAGAATACATAAAGAATGGAAAAGCTCTGCAAATGGGTCTCCAAGAAATCCAAATCTAGTGTCCTTGCCTCTGATGGCCTAAGGAGGAGAAAAGGAGAAAATAGAGGAGTGGGTCAGACTAAAAGTCTGGTGAGTGGAAGTAATTACTAGCATTTTTAAGCAAGATAAAGATAATAGACATAGCAACCGTTCTAGTAAAAAAGGAAATAAAGGAAAAGATAAAGCTGGAATAAAATATGGTTTAATTGTTTGCTTTGCTTAGATAGTTTGATTGGATTGTTTGCACTTTTCTAAAACTGCTTTGATTTGGCTGAAACCTCAATCCTATTTTAATTAGACTGAAGTTCTAATTCTACCCTTTGATCGGCCTTCTATCTTTGTTGTGCCACTGTGAGCTAGTCTCATTACGTGGGTCCCACAGTAAAAGACACTTGTTTAATGCTTAGAACTCAATAGCAACTTTTATCCCTACACCGAGGTCGCACGCTCGACCACCACCGACTCGCGCTATCTGTTGCTCCCTCTTTTGACCTCTTATTTACCGTAACTCCAACATAAGTGTGCCCAGCCTCACCTGTGCTATTGTGAGACCACCAGTTCCTAACTAAAGGGGAATGATGTTGGTATGGGTCTTAACAAACAAAATCTAGTTGCGCCCCTTGCCCAAATCCCCTGATTTGAGCTTCTATTTATTGACCTCTTATTTACCATTACTCCAGCAAGCATGCCCAGCCCCACCTAATCTATTGTGAGACCATCAGTTCCTGACTGAAGGGGAATACTATTGGTACGGGTCCTATTTCTATCTTTGCTTATTAACTTAGTGTAAGTTTTAAAATAAGCCTTTTCTATTATTTCTACTATGCTTTCTTATTAATTTAAATATAAGTTCTATAAGAAGCCTTTTTCTGTTGTCTCTAATTGTAACCTGTGTGTTATAATTTTGCTTATTAACTTAACCTAAGTTCTAAGTTAAAAAAATAAGCTTCTTCTGCTATTTCTTCTATTTTCTCTTTTTAGTTATAATTACATGTTATAACTATGCTTGCAAATATCTTAAATTTGCCTATTTCGGTCTACATCCAATTTATTACAGTTCTTCATTTTTTACATCTAATTTTCTGTAAATCCATTGTTCTTATATTCTAGTCCATATTAATTATTCTCTTTTATTTATTCCATTCATGTGAAAAGGGAATTAAAAGAACTAACATTTACATAATAAATCCCAACGTAGAATAGATGTAAATAAAATGTAAATAACAGTAAATAAATGTAAATAATTGGGAAAACTGTAATTAACAGTAAATAATTGCAAACAACTGAAATAGAATAGCTAAAAGAAAATAGACTGGAAGGCAAGTCTAAAATTTACTTAAAAATAAACTGTAAATAAACTTTCATAAAGGTTATCCCAAAATTGTAGAAAAACAACAACTATTGGTAACCCAATTATTTTAAATTACTCAAAAATCTAAAATAATTACTTAAACACTCAGCTGTGGTCCTTAACTCTTTTCCTTGGCCTTCCCATATCCACTTGTAGGGTATAAAATATTTTAATTAAAAAGATCTTCTCCTTGGAAAAATATTTCTTTTAGGGTCCAACCTCAGGCAATGAACCCAGATTAAATCTTAGACCGTTGGATTTGGTGATTAAATCTGGTGCAACCATGTCATAGGCTCGATGAGAACCGTTGGATGGAAGCACGAACGCATATGATCGACTAGAATTGAAAAAACACGTCATTTTTTTAACTGGATGATAGTTCGTCCAAGAATGCATGTAGGTCGACCACTAGGTCGACCTTTGCACATGGTAGGTCGACCTAGCCATTAGGAGGGTCGACCTGCCCTATTATATCTATATATATACACACACACATATATATATTCTTTTTTTTCTCGTTTCCGTGTATTCCATAACTTCTTCATCTTAGCTCGGATTTTGACAATCTATATATGGAAATTGACTAGAAAATTACCATGGACAAAATGGTGCAACTCTCATGGCTCAATTCTGATAATTTCACAAAGTTATTTTATTATTTAATTAATTCGTTAATTAATTACTATAGCTTAAATTTCGGGTTGTTACATTCTCCCCTCCTTAAGGGATTTCGTCCCTGAAATCTGCAAGGATAGAATAATTAAACAAATGTTTTCATCCAAGTTTTACAACCAACTACTCAATCATCATCCATTACATCCATTGGCCTTAAGTTTTCTAATTCAATTTATGATACATATGCAATAGTGTAGTGTCAATGCCCTTAACTAATGCTAATGATTAGGCGGTCTACTAATTTAGTCGACCTCCTTTTATGCAATCATGTCTGTGCCATGTATCCAAATGAATGCAAACTCCCTAATGATAATTGATAGTTCTATATGCATGCTACAATCATCATTCAAATGCAACAATCATGTGATAATCATCCATTTATAGTAACCATGGAATAAGGTAAAAATAAAAATGCAAATGCGCGCACATCCATATGCATATGCTCTAGTGTCCTAGTTAGGCCGATCCCTAAGAGATAATAGTGCATAGTGTAAGTATATGCGTCCATTAGCATCCACTAGCAACCACTTACATCCACTAGTATCCATCATACATAACATGTTCTAATAACATGTTTACATCAAATCCTACCATCCATAGGTTAAATCCTAAGTTCTACCCTCCCAAAGGATAATAAAGGAAAGAACCTATTCAAACTAAAGATGGGAATAGGAAATTCAAAATTTTCTATCAAAGAGATGTGGATAAGAGTTACGCATTTTCTCCTAATCAAATCAATCTTCTCCAAAGTCTCTCTAACCATGTCGGGACCAAGAAGTAATCTCTCCGTAGACTCTAACCAACATGAAGGCGACTTGCACGGTCTTCCATAAAGAGCTTCGAAAGGTGCCATTTCAATGCTAGCTTGAAAACTACTACTATACGCGAATTCCACTAAAGGGAGATGCTCCTTCCAAGTTCCTCCAAAATCAAGAATACACATTCTCAACCACATATGTCTTACTATCTTACTAATATAACCTTACTATATAGTCTACCCACATAAAGCAACAATCCTAGGTTCTTACCAGTGTCCTATACACTTTACGGAAACTTCTATTATTACTTCTAAAAGTAATCACTATTATCTCCTACATAGTCTTACACTTTTTCTGTCACACCTAGGAAATGATTCCTATCTACTCCACATTTAAAAGTTTGTTTTGGTATTTATCATTTCAAAAACTAAAGCTTCTAAATTTTTAAAACATGAAATCCCAATTTTTTTGCATTTAAAAGTGTTATTTTCAAGTTTTTATTAAATTCAAAGGTACTCGGTTGCTTAACATTTTATCTTTCTAGACTTGCATCCGTATAGCTTTTTGAATTTACATTATTCCTTAAACCTAGAAGGGGAAAACTTCCAAATTCTAAGTTCAAAACTTATTCCTCTTTTTCTTTAAAGACCTTTACAGCTTTTTATAAAAATTGGGATTTTAAAGTTTAACTATCACTAAGTTTTCGCTTTCAAAAATTATTTACTCTTCACTAAACCATTTTTCTTTATGATATCTTTAAAATGTCCTTACATGTTTTCAAAACATCTTCTTTTAATAGATTTTCAATTTTTGCAAAAACTGTAGTAGATAATAATAATTATTTCATTAAAAACCCCTTAACTTTCTACCTACCTAACCTTGAAGGAGTTTCGAACTACAAATCGGGACTAAAGGCTCTCTATAATATCTCTCCTAACTAACACTATCTCTAATTATTACACTTCTTATCACACCTAATGGTTTTATACTTTAATATATTGGAATTACTTTCTCTTATAAGAAACTATTAACGCTAAAATCTTATATGAATCCTTTAAAAGAGGACTTCATGTTTATGTGAAATTACAAGGAACTTATTTTATATTTTCGAAATAGGCTATACAAAATATGGTGCTTCCCATACCTTGTACATCGCTTTCACGTATTCCCTATAACTTGCACAAAACATTTTTATTTGGTTTCATAGAAAATTATATCATTATTCATTTCATTCCAATAGATTAAAGTATGTTTAACCTATATTATCATACGATGGATATTTTCTATGAAATTTATTAATTTCCTAATATTTAGCTTATAGTTTTCTTTTCAGAAAAACTCATTTTCAAAACTGTTTTAATATATCCATAACTAGAAAAAATTTCCTTATACTTATTAAAAAAGTAAGTGTACATACAAACCACTTTATTTCTATACTTAGAAATTATCTATAAAACACATTTTTAGTTGGGGCCAAAACAGATGTTGCGTAAAACACCGTTATTACAGTCCAAAAATACTAGTGTATGGATTCAAAAATAAATACTAATAAATATCATATACAATGTATAAACATTTCCTTTGGGAGTCACCTACTATAACAATAGTGTTATAGTCTATGCCTCCTTTATATTCCACGAAAACATCTATTACAATAATAAATGTTGTAACCTATGTTTTCGATAATTAATACACTCTAGGTTTTTATTTTTAAAATCTTTGTTTACTTACAAAGAAACTAGCGAGCTATATACGCTCGATAATTCTAAAAGAATTTCACTTTTAACAAAATTTACACCATATAGAAACCAATTTAAATTTCATACCACTTTTCTCTTTTTTCAAAAACCCAATATTTACTTTTTAAAAATATTGACGATTATATTTTTCAACTTTTCAATTCTAACAATTTCATTTTTTTTGGGCTAAACATAAAGTGGATTTTCTTCTTACTACCCTTGGAGTACCTTTCCTAAACTTTGGTAATCTCATTTCCTTACTAAAGTCTTTTGTCCTTATTCCTCTTATATTCTTATATTTATTCCAAGGCACTACCGTTAAATCCACTTATTCGAAACACTTATAATTTTTGCAATTATCTACAAAATAAGCTGGGGTTTTGGTTAGCCCAAATGGAATAACCAACCACTCAAAGAATCCATCGGGTGTCATATATGATGCCTTATCAATGCTACCATCAGTGACTCTAAGCTAATGAAATCCAGTAGCTAAATCAAGCAGAGAAAATACAGAAGAGCCAGCCAATTGACCAAAAAGATCGTCTATCCTAGGAAGTGGGTAACGGTTCTTCTTTGTGAGCTTATTTAACTCTCTATATAGTCTACGCAAAGTCGAAGGGAACCATCCGCCTTTGTAGCGAAGACGATTGGTACTCCCCACTCAGATATGCTCCGAGTTATGAAGCCTTTCTCCAATAGCTCACCAATCTGCTTACTTAACTCCTTTCTCTTCCTAGTTCCCATATGTCACATAGGCAATGCCACTGGCTTAGAATTGTCATTCAGATAGATCCTAAAGTCGATCTCTCTCTTAGGGGGTAGTTCCCTAACCTCCTCAAAAATGTCTAGGAAATCTCTAACGATTGGAATGGAATCTTGCTCTATTGATGATAAATCGAGGGAATAAAGGAAGCTCAACATGACTGACCCCTGTGGGTCACAAGAAACCTCGAGATTCCTACCACTGCATGTCTCTAGTCTGCTGTGATGCCCCACCTCTATACTCACACTAGCCAAGAACACTATTGGGTAATGCCATCAACTAGCACGAAGAATAAGGCTATTGAGGAGCGATTATCTTGAAATTGCTTTGTGCGAGTACCGATATGTTAGATAATATAACTTACATTTCATTTCCGAAGGAAATCCGACATATCAAATACAAACTCAAAACTACCAACCAGTGGCTACGTGGGCTTTGGAAACAAATATGAAATAAACATAACACAAATCAGTCACAGATATTCATATCACAAAGGCGGAAACAGATATGAATATAACACATAAAAGTGTACATCAAAGTAGTGGTCAAACAAGATCCACTACATCACAAAAGAATAGATAAAAGTGCTAGACAATAGAATAATTATACATCAAGGAGTCTCTATCTCAAATGTATAATAACAAAAAATACCAATCTAAAGTAGTTAGCCAAAAAAAATCAGATGATGGACCCTAATAAGAAGTCAAGTAAAGCACCTGAAATACCTCGATCTTATCTGAATATTATTTAAGAAGAAAATAATAAACGGATCAATCTAGCTATAAATATCAGATAAAATGAGATAGAATAAGAGATATCACATAAATGTATGATGACAATAATGCCATACTGTGACAAGTATACATCAGATAACAACAAAAATCATACAAATATCTCAAATATTCTCAACCACCAAAAGAATGTCATATTCTTTAAATTAATCACCAAAACACAAATAATGACAAAACATATCAATGCTAATCACACAAACTAGTGAAACACAAATTCTAGAAATCAACAACCAGAAATCCAGAAATCACAAAGGGGGAAGGCCTATCACAAACGGGAGCATGAAAACTCACCAACACGTGTGTTACAAATGAGCCGGAGCTCCTCCAAATAGGGTATAGTCCCCCCTTGCGGACAATGAGACGAAACTCCTCCAAACAGGGTACAGTCCCCCACGCGGACAAAGAGACATTGCACATCGCTAGTCTAAATCACAAAAGGATCATCATTGATCGATAAGAAGTGTTAATTACACTAAGCTAGTAAATAAATGAGTTAAGCTTCATGTCCTATAACCACTAGCTTAACTTAAATATTTACGAACAGATTGTAGATTTCCACTCGAAAATTGTCACAAGAGTTCAATCGAACAAGTCCAAGAATTAACTGACAAAGTAAATGCAAGTGTTTCATACCACTTGTTTTGCTAAGCCGTTTAATTAGATTTCTCATATGAATGAGGTAAAGGTTTGTATATACTAATAGATTGGAAAACGGTTTTAAAAACAAGCTTTGTATTAAAAATAACGTTGAAATCATTTTTTTATGAAAGAGTTTGAGTATTTACTACTAGTATAGAAACCATTGTATTTTAAAGTGACAAACCACAAAAATGATTGCAAAAACAATCAATCACCAAAGATTCACATACAAAGACGTGAATTAAATCCATAGAAATCGATATCAAATCCATCAAATGGATATTCCCAAAAATCCAAAGAAAGAAGTCATTAAAGTCGATAATAAGTGATGACAACTATCCTGCTCAACAACA
Source organism: Allium fistulosum (assembly GCA_030737815.1). NCBI lineage: Eukaryota > Viridiplantae > Streptophyta > Magnoliopsida > Asparagales > Amaryllidaceae > Allium > Allium fistulosum. The sequence continues at coordinate 716,781,738 of CM060905.1, read as the reverse complement.
ATCGATTAAAAATAGGAAATCCACTCAAAAACATAAGCAAATAGGCAAACTGCTCAATTCCAGACGTCTGGAGGTTCAATCCAGGCGTCTAAAAACTAACCAGACGTCTGGTTTAGAATCCAGACGTTTGGATTTGTTCTTTGGAAATAATCCAGAGAACCCCTAGACGTCTGAAACTTCAAGTCAGACATCTAAGACTGATGCAGCGCGATCTGCTTCTGACTTAAGTCGTTCCAGATTTTTAGGTCATTCACGACCTAGTGAAATTTTAGGTCGCTCACGACATAAGGAAGGTCGCTTCCGAGCTAATGAGATCAGTGTTAAAGACGACAAGCAGCTAAACAAGCTAAGTGAACAAGTCTTAGGTTGCTCCGAGCTTTCAAGTGTAAACTGGAACGATCTACGACCTAAGTTAGGTCGCGAGGAAAACGAGCGACTTAACCATGCAGTGCAAAATGAAATAGATTTAGGTCGTGTACGACCTAAGCCCAAGGTCGCTGAAGAAAAGGGCGAACGACCTAAAATACAGGCCGCTTCTTTAGGTCGCGAACGACCTAACTTGCCTACCGCTCTTTTAGGTCACGAACGACCTAACTTGCCTACCGCACTTTTAGGTCGCGAACGACCTAACTTGCCTACCGCACTTTTAGGTCCCGAACGACCTAACTTGCCTGTCGCTCCTTTAGGTCGCTTCTGAAGCTTGAAGCCGTGGATTCCTTATGCCGCTTTACTCTATGCCGTTGATTTTGGTATGCCGCGTGCTTAGGTCGCTCAATGCTGATTCTTAAGTCGCTGCCTCTTATTCTTTAAGTCGCCGCCTTGTTGTTAGGTCGGTCGAATGCTAAGTCGTGAAGTTTTAGGTCGATTCCGACCTATGGGTTTTAAAGCGTTGTGTTATATTTGCTTATGTTGTATTGTTTTAGGTCGGACTATTTTAGGTCATGATGTTTTAGGTCGTGGCCGACCTATGGTAAGTCGTGTGTTTTAGGTCGTGACCGACCTATGTGTTGTAAAGTTTTTCGTTCTGTGGCGTGTGTTGTAAAGCTATAAATAGCGGGGTGGTGCCATTTGTAATGGTTGTTGATTTTTTGAATAAAATTCTTGTTTGTTAGCTTTGTGCTTTCAATTAAAATCGGTAGTTGAGTGTAATCTCCTATCTCCACCTTCGACATTCGAGTGCGCTCGAATCTTCGATCGTTGAAGCCGATTCGCGGAATCAAGTGCGCTTGATCAACGCTCGAAGAATTGTAGATCTCTCTTCACGGTATCATGCGCGATCAACGTGTCAGAGATAGCTAGAATTTGGTATCTTCGGATCAACGAATTTGGGCATTTCAGTATTCTTCATTCCATCGATTGCTACTTTCACAGAATCATCATTTTGTTATTTCCGCTACTGCATCAGTTTGGTATCAGAGCGAGACTTAGCCAACCATAGCTAAGCCGAGTCTTGGAACTAATTCTATTGAAGAGTTGAAGTGTTTAAGCCGTGCATCAATTTTTGAAGATCAGGGCCGAGAGTTTACTTGTTGAAGTCGTGCATCATTTGTATCGAAGTGTTCAAGCCGTGCATAGTTGGTTCATTTGAAGTTCAAGGCCGTACATCATTTGGTATCATTTTGTGAAGTTTGTTTCATTCAACAATGTCGCCGAGAAGAGCTAATCGCCATCAAAATATTGAAGCATTGTATAGAAGAGAAGAGGCCGATGAAATGGAGCAAAGTATTAACGAAAACTTTAATGGGAAGCTTAATGAAGGAATTGGTCGAATAGAGAAGATGATGTTAGAGATGAATCAAAATCAAAGAAGGGTTTCACCTGAATCTAACCATGGGGGAAGTAGAGTTTCACCATATTCCAATCGAGAGAGGAGTGTCGACAGTAATCATAGAAGTATAGGTCGAGATTCTTATAGAAATGTTGATGATCGGAATGAGAATGGTCGAGATCGGAGAAATGGTGGTAGTAGAGATGTTGGTGGCCAGGATCGACATCGATATACATCAGATTTTGAAGAGGAGTTTAATGGAGGTAGTGTTCGTGGACAAGGACGAGGTCAAGGTAGAAATTATTCAGAGTATGATCACAAGTGGGAGTCGGGGATGAAAACGGAAATTCCAGAATTCAAAGGTGGTAGGCAGACAGAGGAGTTTCTAGATTGGGTGTCTAATGTTGAGGAGATTTTTGACTTCAAGGAGGTTCCAGAACATCGTAGAGTGAAGTTGGTTGCTACAAGGTTGAGGGGTAGAGCTTTGGCATGGTGGCAGCAAACCAAACTTACACGTGAACGGATGGGGAAGTCAAAGGTTGACTCATGGGAAAAGATGAAGAAGTTAATGAAAGCCACGTTCTTACCTTACAATTATCAATCTCTTATGTATCAACGTTTGCAGAACTTGAGGCAAGGGATGAAGTCTGTGAATGATTATGCTGATGAATTTTATCAACTGATTGCAAGGAATGATATCATGGAGACGGAGGAACATTTGACAACTAGGTTTGTTGGAGGGTTGCGAATGCAGATTCAAGATATGGTGAACATGTTTGATCCCAGATCTGTGGCAGAAGCACACCAAAAGGCGTTGGATTGGGAGAAGCAAGGAAGACGAGGTGGTGGTGTGTTTACAAATTACAGCAATCAAGTGAAGGGTGTTAGTGGAAGTTCCAATGTTCCAAAGGCAGTTGCTAAGCCAGTTGTTAGTGAAGTTGCTAAGACCAGAGTCAACAGTGGTATCAAATGTTTCAATTGTCAAGAGGTTGGTCACAAGAGCAATGAATGTCCAAAACCAAAGAAGCGAGCGATGATAGCTGAGGTTGAGGATTAGGATGAGGAGGCTGAATGTTCTAATTCGGTACCAGTCGAGGAGGAAGAATTGTTGTCGGGAGATGATGGGTATACATTAATGGTGAGGAGGAATTGCCTAACACCGAAGCAGGAGGAAGAGACTAGCTGGTTGAGGAGTAACATCTTTCAATCAACATGCACTATCTTGGGAAGGGTTTGCAAATTTGTCATTGATGCGGGAAGCTATGATAATATTATCTCTACATAAGCTGTGCAGAAGTTGTCATTGAAGACAGAGAAGCATCTGAAACCTTACAAGTTAGCTTGGTTGAGGAAAGGTGGGGAGGTGAAAGTTAGTCGAAGAGCTTGTGTTAATTTTTCAATTAGGAAGAAATACAAAGACGAAATTTGGTGTGATGTTGTGGATATGGACGTATGTCATCTATTGTTGGGGGGACCATGGCAGTATGATAGAGCAGTACAACATGATGGGCGTACAAACAGTTATAGTTTCATGTTTGAAGGCACCAAAATTACTTTAGTTCCAAAGAAACGACAACCAGAAGAAATCAAGTTGGAGGAGATTGAAGAACTTAAAACTTTGCTATCTTTGAAGGAGTTTGTGAAGGAAGTCGAAGAGGAACTTGAAGTATTCTTGTTAATTAGACGTGAGAGTCATGAATTGGTTGAGATTCCTGAAGAAGTAAAGCCAGTGCTGGAAGAATTTGACAATGTATTTCCTGAAGAGTTGCCAACGGAGTTACCACCGTTGAGGGACATACAACATCAAATTGATCTTGTTCCAGGAGCTGTGTTACCACACAGACCACACTACAGAATGAGTCCAAAAGAACATGAGGAGTTGAGAAGGCAAGTGGAAGAACTGCTTGAACAGGGGCGTGTGCAGGAAAGTTTGAGTCCTTGTGCTGTGCTAGCCTTGTTGGTACCCAAGAAGGATGGGACGTGGAGGATGTGCACTGATAGTCGAGCATTGAATAAAATAACTGTCAGATACAGATTTCCAATGCCGAGGCTTGATGATTTGTTGGATCAGTTGAGCGGGGCTACTATATTTTCGAAGATTGATTTGAAAAGTGGTTATCATCAAATTCGAATCAGACCAGGGGATGAATGGAAAACAGCGTTCAAAACACGAGAAGGGTTGTACGAATGGCTGGTGATGCCGTTTGGTCTTTTGAATGCACCTAGTACATTCATGCGGGTGATGAATCAGATTTTTAGACCATTCATTGGGAAGTTTGTGGTGGTGTATTTTGATGATATACTGATATACAGTGGAAGCGCAAAGGAACACTTGCAACATCTGAGAGAAGTGTTAATGGTACTGAGACAGGAACAATTTTATGCTGCAACGAAGAAATGCGTGTTCATGACGCATAGTGTCTTATTTTTGGGATATGTTATATCGGGAGGAGGTATACAGGTGGATCAGAATAAAGTTGAGGCAATCAGAAATTGGCCACAACCCAGGACGATAACCGAGGTTAGAAGTTTTCATGGTTTGGCATCATTCTACCGAAGGTTCATTCCACACTTCAGTAGCGTGATGGCACCAGTTACTGATTGTATGAAGGGGAAACAATTTTTATGGTCAGAGGAAGCAGGGTTTGCTTTTGAGCGGATCAAGGAGCTTTTGACGACAGCACCAATTCTAGTATTACCAGATTTTCAGTTGTTGTTTGAGTTACGTACTGATGCATCTAAAGTTGGAATTAGAGGGGTGTTGAGTCAGAAAGGACGTCCTATTGCATATTTCAGTGAGAAGTTATCAGGAGCAAAGATGAGATATAATACATATGATGTCGAATTTTATGCTATCGTGCAAGCTGTGAAACATTGGAACATTATTTGTTTCATAAAGAATTTGTTTTATATACTGATCATGAAGCGTTGAAGCATATGCAGGGACATGACAAGATTGCAGCAAGGCATGCTTCTTGGATTGCATACTTACAGCAATTTACATTTATGGTGAAGCATAAATCGGGAATTACAAATCGAGTTGCAGATGCATTGAGCAGAAGGAGTCATTTGTTGACTACAATGAAGGTAGAGGTGATAAGGTTTGATGTATTGCCAGAATTATTTGTCGATGATCCTTACTTTGCAAAGTTTGTTGATGAAGTCAAGGAGGGAAAGACGGATGAGTTTATAGTGATAGATGGTTTTCTGTTCAAAGGAAATCGATTGTGCATACCTGATTGTAGTTTGAGAATGAAGATTGTAAAGGAGCTACATGAAGAAGGTCATGTGGGAAGAGACCGTACATTACAGTTGATTTCCCAATCTTATTTTTGGCCATCGATGAGGAAAGAGGTTGAGAGATTTGTGGAACGATGCCATATCTGTCAAGTGTCGAAGGGAACCGCTACAAACGCAGAATTATATATGCCGTTACCCGTGCCTACTAAACCGTGGGTTGATGTGAGTATGGATTTTGTTTTGGGGTTACCGCGAACTCAAAGGGGGAATGATTCCATTTATGTGGTGGTTGACCGATTTTCGAAAATGGCACATTTTATTGCTTGTAAGAAGACGGCGGATGCTGTTCATGTTGCTCAGTTATTTTTCAAAGAAATATATCGACTTCATGGATTGCTAGAATCTATTGTGTCGGATAGGGATACTCGTTTTCTAAGCCATTTCTGGTTAAGTTTGTGGAAGATGGTTGGAACGAAGCTGAATTTTAGTAGCGCCTATCATCCACAAATAGATGGGCAGACGGAAGTGGTAAACAGATCCTTGGGAAATCTGTTACGATGTCTTGTGCAGGATAACTTGAAGAGTTGGGATATGAAATTATGTCAGGCAGAGTTTGCACATAATCACGTTGTTAACTGTAGTACGGGTTTCAGTCCGTTTCAAGTTGTATACTCAGCTTGTCCGAAGGGTCCGTTGGATTTGACGACAGTATCACAACCGAAGTGGACAGTTAAACGGGCTGTTGATTTTGTTGATGGATTGGCAGAATGTCATAAAATCGTTCAGGAACGATTGGAGAAAGCAAATGAAAAGTATAAACGATATGCGGATTTGAAGCGAAGAAGCATTGAATTTAATGAAGGAGATTTAGTATATGCTGTACTAACGAAGGATCGTTTTTCAGTGGGAACGTACAATAAATTGAAAGCTCGAAAAATCGGTCCAGTGGAAATTTTAAAGAAAATCAATGAGAATGCATATCAGTTGAGATTTCCAGATGATGTTCATACGTCTGATGTTTTCAATGTCAAATATTTGATTCTGTATCATGGAGAGGAGACTGTTGTGGAAGAAGAAAGTGCAAATTCGAGGTTGAATTTTTGTCAACAGGGGGAGGATGATGCAGCGCGATCTGCTTCTGACTTAAGTCGTTCCAGATTATTAGGTCGTTCACGACCTAGTGAAATTTTAGGTCGCTTCCGAGCTAATGAGATCAGTGTTAAAGACGGCAAGCAGCTAAACAAGCTAAGTGAACAAGTCTTAGGTCGCTCCGAGCTTTCAAGTGTAAACTGGAACGATCTACGACCTAAGTTAGATCGCGAGGAAAACGAGCGACTTAACTATGCAGTGCAAAATAAAACAGATTTAGGTCGTGTACGACCTAAGCCCAAGGTCGCTGAAGAAAAGGGCGAACGACCTAAAATACAGGCCGTTTCTTTAGGTCGCGAACGACCTAACTTGCCTACCGCTCTTTTAGGTCGCGAACGACCTAACTTGCCTGCCGCACTTTTAGGTCGCGAACGACCTAACTTGCCTCCCACACTTTTAGGTCGCGAACGACCTAACTTGCTTGTCGCTCCTTTAGGTCGCTTCTGAAGCTTGAAGCCGTGGATTCCTTATGCCGCTTTACTCTAAGCCGTTGATTTTGGTATGCCGCGTGCTTAGGTCGCTCAATGCTGATTCTTAAGTCGCTGCCTCTTATTCTTTAAGTCGACGCCTTGTTGTTAGGTCGGTCGAATGCTAAGTCGTGAAGTTTTAGGTCGATTTCGACCTATGGGTTGTAAAGCGTAGTGTTGTATTTGCTTATGTTGTATTGTTTTAGGTCGGACTGTTTTAGGTCGGACTGTTTTAGGTCGTGATGTTTTAGGTCGTGGCCGACCTATGGTAAGTCATGTGTTTTAGGTCGTGACCGACCTATGTGTTGTAAAGTTTTTCGTTCTGTGGCGTGTGTTGTAAAGCTATAAATAGCGGGGTGGTGCCATTTGTAATGGTTGTTGATTTTTTGAATAAAATTCTTGTTTGTTAGCTTTGTGCTTTCAATTAAAATCGGTAGTTGAGTGTAATCTCCTATCTCCACCTTCGACATTCGAGTGCGCTCGAATATTCGATCATTGAAGCCGATTCGCGGAATCAAGTGCGCTTGATCAACGCTCGAAGAATTGTAGATCTCTCTTCATGGTATCGTGCGCGATCAACGTGTCAGAGATAGCTAGAATTCGGTATCTTCGGATCAACGAATTTGGGCATTTCAGTATTCTTCATTCCATCGACTGCTACTTTCACAGAATCATCATTTTGTTATTTCCGCTGCTGCATCAGAGACCCATCCAGACGTCTGATCCTAAATTTCAGACGTTTGGAATTTGTCTCTGCCTTTTTTTATATTCTGCATGCTTATATTTTTCTCTCCAGGTCCAAACCAGACGTCTGGACTTGGTCACCAGACGTCTGGTCACCTGGTCTGGGCAACAATTTGCCTAGGCCAAAGTGGAAAAAATGTATCGGGAGCGATCGGACGAGCAACGACGACTAAGGATTTATGCCAAGTGACAACCTAGCCTTATAGGCTCTTCGATACACCCTAAATAACATGTCCAAACATCCATAGTAAGATTTTCATAAAATTTGACTTCAAAACCAAAAATTGAAACCAATTCAAATCAAAGCAAATGAACACGAAATAGATGTTAGGAATTCATACCTAACAACAATGAAAGCTATAGACATAGATGTGAGTTCAAAAACTCACCTTTAAAACTCAAAGACACGAATGAGAAGCTCTAAAACAAAGGAAAGGCCAATTCTTCTTCAACTTCAACTCAAGAAGCTCCAATCTAAGCTAATAAGCAAATATTTCCTAAGTTAGGGTTTAGGAATTTCTGAAATTGAAGAGAGATAGAGATGGAGAAGATGAAGAGGGTGCTTACCTAAGCTTCTCTTTGTTTTCTAGAGCTTGAATTTGAATTTCCTAGTAAACCAGGTTTAGGAATTTTAATTTCCTTTCCTCTTCCCCCATTTTTCCTATAACTTGAGAGTGTTAGGAAAATAATAGAATGAAAGAAGAGGGAGTGGAGTGTTAGGGTATTAGATGAGTTGGTGGGCTGAAACCCAAACCCAAAGCCCTAATTGAAAACATCAAAATTCTACTCAACTCCAAACATATCGATGTTTATACTCAAAAAGGTCGCAAACGTCATTTTGGACTCAATGGAAGTGGTCTCGAGTCCTAATTTGAACGTTTACGAAAAGTAACATTTCAGACTTTAATCCGATTAACGATGCTATATTTAAATAAAACATTTAAATATACAATCGTGAAATATGCGGGTTGTTACATCTGTTGACTCTCCTCTCGCAGTCTGATATCGCTCCATAAATGGATAGCCAATCCATCCCTAAAATCATCCCATACCCCGAAAATCCCAATACATAGGCTTCACAATCAAACTCTACGCCTAGTATAAAAAATTTCAAACCCTTCAAGTCATAGATAAATGTGCCGATCCTCCTATGGGGTTTGAAACAACTATGGGGTCTACTAGTAAAGAGATATCTAAGTGCAAACAATCAACCAAGGAACTAGAAATGAAAGAGTGTAATGCTCTAGAATTAAAAAGAGTCTGAATAGGAAAAATCCAAAATAGAAATCAAACCTTCTACAGAAATTTTCCTACCTCGATCCAGTCCACTATTATAAGGTGTTGTGACGCAGCGGATTAAACAAAAACAAAGTAGATCGATGAAAGTAGCAATAGGTGGATTGAGAAATACTGAAATGCCCAAATTCGTTGATCCGAAGATACCGAATTCTAGCTATCTTTGACACGTTGATCGCGCGTGATACCGTGAAGAGAGATATACAATTCTTCGAGCGTTGATCAAGCGCACTTGATTCCGCGAATTGGCTTCAACGATCGAAGATTCGAGCGCACTCGAATGTCGAAAGTGGAGATAGGAGATTACACTCAACTACCGATTTAAATTGAAAGCACAAAGCTAACAAACAAGAATTTTATTAAAAAAATCAACAACCTTTACAAATGATCTATCCCGCCTATTTATAGGCTTACAACGCACACAACAGAAAAAAATGACAACACTTAGGTTGTGAACGACCTACGACCTAAAAATGGTGCGACCTAAAAACAAACGACCTAAATAAAACAAATGACTTAAAAGATTACAACATAAGAAAATACAACACAACACTTTACAACACATAGGTCGGAAACGACCTTAAACACTTTGCGACTTACGACTTATCAATGAGCGACCTAAATGTAAAGCGGCGACTCCAGATATCCAGGCGGCAGCGAACTGTAGCAATCGGCGACCTAAAATTCTTGCGACCTAACTTAGGTCGTAGGTCGTACACGACCTAACTTAGGTCGTAAGTCGACGCATTCTTCATTCTGAATTTCGGAGCGACTTATCTTAGGTCGTAGGTCATCCATACGACCCAACTTAGGTCGTATCACTTCTTTGCGACCTAAGTCTTCACGAACTAAGGCCTCACGACTTATAGTGAGCGACCTATCTCTCCGCATCTCCCCGCGACCTAACTTAAGTCGTGCCTTTTCTCTGCGACCTAAAATAGATCGTAACTCGTTAGGTCGTAGCAACCCGTTAGGTCGTCCCAGCGACCTATTCTTCTATTTTAGCTCACCATTCTCGAACCCGTTAGGTCGTGGCTTCTTTCCCTTAGGTCGTGGACAACCTAAATATCCTTCCTTAGGTCGTGACCCGCTTGAGTTAAGTTGTGAACGACCTAAGACTTTGCAACAACTTAAATTTTCCACAGAATTCATAGCTTGCACTTCTTCGACTCTAGTCTGAGCTGCATCATCCTCCCCAGGTTGAGAAAAATTCGTCCTCGAATTTGAAAATTCTTCCACATCAGATTGTTCATTCCCATAATATGGTACGAGATGCTTAACATTGAACACGTCAGAAGTGTACACATCCTCCGGTAGCTTCAATTTATAAGCATTTTCATTAATTCGTTTCACAACTTCTACAGGACCAATTTTTCTGGCTTTTAACTTGTTATAAGCGCCCGTTGGAAAACGATCGTTTGTTAACACAGCATATACCATATATCCTTCATTAAACTCAACATTTCTTCGCTTCAGATCTGTAGAGCGTTTATACTTCTCATTCGCCTTCTTCAATCGTTCCTGGACGATTTTATGACATTCAGTCAACCCATCAACAAAATCAACAGCTCGTTCAACCGTCCCCTTCGGTTGTGGTATTATTGTCAAATCCAACGGCCCCTTCGGTAAACTTGAATACACTATCTGAAATGGACTAAAACCCGTACTACGGTTTATAGCATGATTATGAGCAAACTCCGCTTGACATAACTTCACATCCGAACTTTTCAGATTATCTTTCACAAGACATCGCAATAAATTCCCCAGCAATCTGTTCACAACTTCGGTCTGTCCATCTGTCTGCAGATGATAAGCGCTACTAAAGTTCAATTTCGTTCCCACCATCTTCCACAAACTTAGCCAGAAATGACTTAGAAATCTAGTATCCCTTTATGAAACAATCGATTCAGGCAGCCCATGTAATCGATACACCTCCTTAAAGAATAACTGAGCAACATGAACAACATCTGCCGTCTTCTTACAAGCAATAAAATGTGCCATTTTCGAAAATCGGTTAACCACCACATAAATGGAATCGTTCCCCCATTGAGTTCGCGGTAACCCCAAAACAAAATCCATACTCACATCAACCCAAGGCTTAGTTGGCACAGGTAATGGCATATATAATCCAGCATTGGTCGTAGTTCCTTTCGAAACCTGACAGATATGACATCGCTCTACAAACCTTTCCACTTCTTTCCTCATTGATGGCCAAAAATAAGATTGTGAAATCAACTGTAATGTACGGTCTGTCCCCACGTGGCCTTCTTCATGTAGCTCCTTCACAATCTTTATTCTCAAACTACAATCAGGTATGCACAATCGATTTCCTTTGAACAGAAAACCATCTACCATCAAAAACTCATCCGTTTCTCCCTCCTTGACTTTATCAACAAACTTCACAAAGTATGGATCTTCAATGTACAATTCTGGAAGTATCTCAAACCCCATCACTTCAACCTTCAAGGTAGTTAACAAGTGATTTCTTCTACTCAGCGCATCCGCAACACGATTCGTCACTCCCGATTTGTGTTTCACAACAAACGTAAATTGTTGCAGATATGCAATCCATGATGCATGTCTCGCTGAAATCTTGTCTTGCCCTTGTAAATGCTTTAACGCCTCATGATCAGTATAAAGAATAAACTCTTTCTGAAATAGATAGTGTCTCCAATGTTTAATAGCTTGCACAATAGCATAAAATTCCACATCATATGTACTATATCTCATCTTTGCTCCCGATAGCTTCTCACTGAAATATGCAATAGGACGACCTTTCTGACTCAACACTCCTCCAATCCCAACCTTGGATGCATTAGTATGTAGTTCAAACACTAACTAAAAATCTGGTAACACTAGAATTGGTGTTGTCGTCAAAAGTTCCTTGATTCTCTCAAAAGCAACCTCTGCTTCCTCTGACCATGCAAACTGTTTAACTTTCATACAATCTGTAACAAGTGTCATCACACTACTAAAGTGTGGAATAAATCTTCTATAAAATGAAGCCAACCCATGAAAACTCCAAACCTCCGTTATCGTCTTGGGTTGCAGCCAATCTCTAATAGCTTCAACTTTACTTTGGTCCATCTGTATTCCTTCTTCCGATACAACATATCCCAGAAATAAAACACTATGCGTCATAAACACGCATTTCTTCGTAGCAGCATAAAATTGTTCCTCACGTAGAATAATTAGCACTTCCCTCAAATGTTGAACATGCTCTTCCATACTCCTGCTATATATTAGAATATCATCGAAATACACCACAACGAACTTCCCAATGAATGGTCTAAAAATCTGGTTCATCACCCTCATGAAAGTACTTGGTGCATTTGATAAGCCAAATGGCATAACCAACCATTCGTATAGACCCTCCCTGGTTTTAAAAGCTGTCTTCCACTCATCACCTGGTCTAATACGAATTTGGTGATATCCGCTCTTCAAATCAATTTTCGAAAAGATAGTTGCCCCACTCAACTGATCTAGCAAGTCATCCAACCTTGGCATTGGAAATCTATATCTGACTGTTATCTTATTCAATGCTCTACTATCTGTGCACATCCTCCACGTCCCGTCCTTCTTTGGTACCAACAAAGCTGGCACTGCACACGGACTCAAACTCTCCTGAACACGCCATTGTTCTAGAAGTTCCTCCACCTGTCTCCTTAACTCCTCGTGTTCCTTTGGACTCATCCGATAGTGTGGTCTATGAGGCAATGCAGCACATGGCACCAAGTCAATCTGATGCTGTATGTCTCGAAGCGGTGGCAACTCCTTTGGTAACTCCTCTGGAAACACATCTTTGAATTCCTCCAAGACTGGTCTCACTTCCTCTGGAACGTCGGTAACTTCACTGCTTTCATGCCCAATCAACATAAATACTTCAGGACTCTCATCTATCACTTCCACACACTCCTTTAAGGACAACAAAGTTTTCAATTCCTCAATCTCCTCCAACTTGTTCTCATTCTGCTGTCGCTTCTTCGGAACTAAAGTAATCTTCGTGCCCTCGAACAAGAAACTGTAACTATTTGTTCGACCATTATGATGTACCTCACGATCATACTGCCACGGCCTTCCTAACAGTAAATGGCATACATCCATGTCAACTACGTCACACCAAATCTCATCCTTGTATTTCTTCCCAATAGAAAATGGTACATGAGCTCGCCTCTCTACTTTCACTTCTCATCCTTTTCTCAACCACGCAAGTTTATATGGACTAGGGTGTTTCTCTGTTTTCAACTTCAATTTCCTCACAGCTTCCGTTGAAATGATATTATCACAACTCCCAGCATCAATGACAAACTTACAGACCTTTCCCAAAATAGTGCATGTTGACTGGAAAATGTTACTTCTCAACCAACTCGACTCTTCCTCCTACTTCGGGGTTAAACAAGATCTTCGTAGCATCAAATTACATCCCTCATCTCCCGACACTTCTTCTTCCTCCTCATCACGCTGTGAATTGAGATCTTTTTCAACATCCTCACCTTCGACCTCAACAAGCGTAGTTCTCTTTTTCGGTTTCGGACATTCGTTGCTCTTATGACCCATTTCCTGGCAATTATAGCATTTGAAATTGGTATTGACTTTTGGTTTAGCCACTTCATGAACAACCGGCTTACTTGATGCTTTAGGATCATTAGAACCAATACTCGCTCCTTTTTTCTGCCCCGTAAAACTTGGAAACACACCTCCCCCACGTCTACCTTGTTTCTCCCAAGCCAACGCCTTTTGATGTGCTTCTGCCACAGATCTAGGGTCGAACATGTTCACCATATCCTGAATCTGTGTTCTAAGTCCCCCAACAAACCTCGCAGTCAATTGTTCTTCTCTTTCCATGATATCATTTCGAGCAATCAATTGGTAAAACTCATCAGCATAATCTACAACTGTCTTCGTTCCTTGCCTCAAGTTCTGCAAACGTTGATACATCAATGATTGGTAATTGTATGGCAAGAACGTAGCCTTCATCAATTTCTTCATCTTTTCCCAAGCAACAATCTTTGACTTTCCCATCCGTTCTCTAGCAAGTTTGGTTTGCTGCCACCATGCCATCGCTTTTCCCCTCAACCTAGTAGCAACCAACTTCACCTTACGATCCTCCGGAACCTCCTTAAAGTCAAAAATTTCCTCAACATTAGCCATCCAATCTAAAAACCCCTCAGCTTACATACCACCATCATACTCCTCTTCAAAATCATATGTATATCGATGTCGATCCTGACCACCAACATCTCTACTACCATCACGTCTACCACCCACATCCCTTCTATCTGCATTCCTCCGTTCTCGATCATTCACATTCCTCTCACGTCTTCGATCTTCATCATCTCTATAACAATCTCGACTCACACTTCTATGATCATTAGCAACACTTCTCTCCCGATTGGAATGTGGTGAGACTCTACTTCCCTCATGGTTAGATTCAGGTGAAACCCTTCTCCGATTTTGATTCATCTCTAACATCATCTTCTCTAATCTACCAATACCTACATCAAATTTTTCATGCATACGTTGTTCCATTTGATCGGCCTCTTCCCTTCGATACAAGGCTTCAATATTTTGATGTCGATTAGCTCTCCTCGGCGGCATGATTTAAAACTTCACAAATACTTCAATTCTCGGCTTTGACTTTCAAAATGATACCAAAATGATGTACACGGCCTCCACTTGCTTAGCTCGGCCGAAGCTCTAGATCGTACAAATCAACACTTCAAATTCTTGGCTCCAAGACTCGATTTAGCTATGATTGGCTAAAACAAGCTCGATACCAAACTGACGCAGCGGATTAAACAAAAACAAAGTAGATCAATGAAAGTAGCAATCGGTGGATTGAGAAATACTGAAATGCCCAAATTCGTTGATCCGAAGATACCGAATTCTAGCTATCTCTGACACGTTGATCGCGCACGATACCGTGAAGAGAGATCTACAATTCTTCGAGCGTTGATCAAGCGCACTTGATTCTGCGAATTGGCTTCAACGATCGAAGATTCGAGCGCACTCGAATGTCGAAAGTGGAGATAGGAGATTACACTCAACTACCGATTTAAATTGAAAGCACAAAACTAATAAACAAGAATTTTATTAAAAAAATCAACAACCTTTACAAATGATCTATCCCGCCTATTTATAGGCTTACAACGCACACAACAGAAAAAAAATGACAACACTTAGGTCGTGAACGACCTACGACCTAAAAATGGTGCGACCTAAAAACAAATGACCTAAAAAAACAAATGACTTTAAAGATTACAACATAAGAAAATACAACACAACACTTTACAACACATAGGTCGGCAACGACCTTAAACACTTTACCACTTACGACTTATCAATGAGCGACCTAAATGTAAAGCGGCGACTCCAGATATCCAGGCGGCAGCGAACTGTAGCAATCGGCGACCTAAAATTCGTGCGACCTAACTTAGGTCGTAGGTCATACGCGACCTAACTTAGGTTGTAAGTCGAGGCATTCTTCATTCTGAATTTCGGAGCGACTTATCTTAGGTCGTAGGTCGTCCATACGACCCAACTTAGGTCGTATCACTTCTCTGCGACCTAAGTCTTCACGACCTAAGGCCTCACGACTTATAGTGAGCGACCTATCTCTCTGCATCTCCCCACGACCTAACTTAAGTCGTGCCTTTTCTCTGCGACCTAACGTAGATCGTAACTCGTTAGGTCGTAGCAACCCGTTAGGTCGTTCCAGCGACCTATTCTTCTGTTTTAGCTCACCATTCTCAAACCTGTTAGGTCGTGGCTTCTTTCCCTTAGGTCGTGGACGACCTAAATCTCCTTCCTTAGGTCGTGACCCGCTTGAGTTAAGTCGTGAACGACCTAAGACTTTGCAACGACTTAATTTTTCCACAGAATTCATAGCTAGCACTTCTTCGACTCTGGTCTGAGCTGCATCATGTTGCATCTAAAGGCTGTACTTGCGCTATAGGTGCACTTGTTCTCTACCCCATCCTGTGGGGACAAGCTCTACTAAGGTGACCGGGTTGTCCACAACTATAACACTTTCTCTATATTTGTAACTCCTTCTTGTAGTCTTTTGTGTAATGACCAACCAGTCCACAGTTACGACATTTCTTGCTTTTCTTGATCCACTTCTAATTTCCTCCTTCTTTCCTTTTGTCCCTATCTTTCTAGTTCTTCCACCATGGCTTCTTAGAGCTTTTTGACATAGGAACCTCTTTAAGCTCTCCCTTCAGCTACCAAGATGTAGGTTGAACTCTCTATCGGTCCTCCAATTCTAACAGCCTAAACCTTCGCTCCATATCCTCCAACCTAGCTCGTGTCTCCTCGAAATCCTTTGTGCCAGAAAACGTCTTTCCTCCTAGACTAGCGAAGTCCTTGCATAGCTTAGAAAAATTGGCTACTGTAGGTGGATTAAAGGGATCTCCACCTACCGGTGCTGTATTGGGTGCTTGCCCTTGAACCTCTGGTACTGTAGCTCTACGGAACCAATCAGCCAACTATGCAAAGAAAAGGAAACTTAGGCTCGAAATCATCGAAAGAAGGTTGAACTAGACTTTGAGGGGATTTGTATAAAAACTCTCTTTTATACTTGAAAAACTATTTCTATAGTAAGAGTTTCTTTCCGAAAATTACTTTTAGTTTGAAGATATGCTACTTAAAATAGGTTACTTTTGGAAATATACTTTATTTTTAAAACAAGTTTTTAGGAATCCTATAACCTTAGGCTCTGATACCAAGTGAAATACCCCACACCCCTTAGTATACCGAAATGAACACACTAAAGGATATGGTTCGTTATAGGTATAGCTAAAAACTTTACAGAGACTAAGATTCACAAGACAAAATAAATAAAACAACGGAAACATTTAAAATTAAACTTTAGTTCTCCATAAAATAAGTCATAAAACCGAGTACATAATATGTCTTAAAAACTGAATACATAAGTCTTGTGAAAAATACCATCTCAGTCACATCATCATAGTACATAAAAATAATCATCCTACTCACAAAGTACCAATACATCAAAAGTCATATGAAACTGAAAAGAAGAAGAATACATGAAGAATGGAAAAGCTCTGCAAATGGGTCTCCAAGAAATCCAAATCTACTATCATTGCCTCTGCTGGCCTAAGGGGGAGAAAAGGAGAAAATAAAGGAGTGGGTCAGACTAAAAGAGTGGTGAGTGGAAGTAATTACTATCATTTTTAAGCAAGATAAAGATAATAGACTTAGCAACAGTTCTATTATAAAAGGAAATAAAGGAAAAGATAGAGTTGGAATAAAATATGGTTTAATCGTTTGCTTTGCATAGATAGTTCGATTGGATAGTTTGCACTTTTCTAAAACTGCTTTGATTAGGCTGAAATCTCAATCTTATTTTAATTAGGCTGAAGTCCAAATTCTACCCTTTGATCAACCTTCTATCCCTGTTGTGCTACTGTGAGCTATTCCCATCCTATGGGTCCCACAGCAAAAGCCACCTGTTTAGCGCTTGGAACTCAATAGCGGCTTATATCCCTACATCGAGGCCGCACGCTCAACCACCGCCGGCTCATGCTATCTGTTGCTCCCTCTTTTGACCTCTTATTTACCATAACTCCAGCATAAGCATGCCCAACCTCACCTGTGCTATTGTGAGACCACCAGTTCCTGACTGAAGGGGAATGTTGTTGGTACGGGTTCTAACAAACAAAATCTATTTGTGCCCCTTGCCCAAATCCCCTGATTTGAGCTTCTATTTGTTGACGTCTTATTTACCATTACTCCAGCATAAGCGTGCCCGGCCCCACCTAATCTATTGTGAGACCATTAGTTCCTGATTGAAGGGGAATGTTGTTGGTACGGGTCCTATTTCTATCTTTGCTTATTAACTTAGTGTAAGTTTTAAACTAAACCTTCTCTATTATTTCTGTATGCTTGCTTATTAACTTAAATATAAGTTCTATAATAAGCCTTTTTCTATTGTCTCTAATTATAACTTGTGTGTTATAATTTTGCTTATTAACTTAACCCAAGGCCTAAGTTAAAAAATTAAGCTTCTTCTGCTATTTCTTCTATTTTCTCGTTTTAGTTATAATTACATGTTATAACTATGCTTGCAAATATCTTAAATTTTCCTATTTCGATCTATATCCAATTTATTACAGTTCTTCTTATTTTACATTTAATTTTCTGTAAATCCATTATTCTTATATTCTAGTCCATATTAGCGAATTATTCTCTTTTATTTATTCCATTCACGTGAAAAGGGAATTGAAAGAACTAACATTTACAGAATAAATCCCAATGTAGAATAGATGTAAGTAAAATGTAAATAACAGTAAATAACTGTAAATAATTGGGAAAACTGTAATTAATAGTAAATAATTGCAAATAACTGAAATAGAATAGCTAAAAGAAAAAAGAATGGAAAGCAAGTCTAAAATTTACTTAAAAATAAATTGTAAATAAACTTGCATAAAGGTTATCCCAAAATTGTAGAAAAACTACAACTATTAGAAACCCTATTATTTTAAATTGCTTAAAAATCTAAAATAATTACTTAAACACTTACTTTTGGTCCTTAGCTCTTTTCCTTGGCCTTCCCAGATCCACTTGTAGGGTATAAAATATTTTAATTAAAAAGATCTTCTCCTTGGAAAAATATTCCTTTTAGGGTCCAGCCTTAGGCAATGAACCCAAATGGAGAAAATCTAAATGAGAAAAATAGCTAGACCTAGGGTCTTATTTATAGTGTCGCTTGTGGATCTCAAACCGTTAGATTTAGAGACTAAATTTGGTGCAACCACGTCATAGGCTCAATGGGAACCGTCGGATGGAAGCACGAACACATAGGATCGATTAGAATTGGAAAAACACGTCATTTTTTTACCTTGACGATAGTTCATCCAAGAATGCATGCGGGTCGACCGCTAGGTCGACCTTTGCACATGGTAGGTCGACCTACTCGTTGGGAGCGTCCAGCCTAGGGTCAACCTGCCCTATTATATATATTTTATTTTTCTTTTGTTTTCTCGTTTCTTGTTTATTCCATAATGATGCAGCGCAGCCTTTGAATTCTCAAGACTTAGGTCGTCCACGACCTAAGGAGGAAGTTATAAGTCGTCCACGACCTAACGAAATCTCAAGTCGTTTGGAAATGATGAGTCGTATAGGACCTAAGAACTGTGGACCTAACGAAGAGGGTTGGCGAGCTGACAGTTTAGGTCGGACACGATCTAGTGGGAATTCACGACCTAAAAATGCAGTGCAACGTGAAGAAAGCTTAGGTCGTGAACGACCTAACTCTAAGGTCGCGAAAGGAGAGTGCGAACGACTTAACTCGTATGCTTCTATAAGTCGCGAACGACCTAACGTACACAGGCCATTTTCTTTGGGTCGATCAAGCGATAGGTCGCTGCCGAGTTACGACCTAGGTTAGGTCGTAGAAGCGGGTTACGACCTAGGTTAGGTCGCTGAAGTTTGAAGCCGTAGATTCTTTATGCCGCTTTACTCTATGACCGTTGATTCTTTAAGTCGCTGATGGATGCTGATGAATGGAGATATGTAAGTCGTAGGTCGTTTTGTGTTAGGTCGTTGCCGACCTATGTGTTGTAATATGTTTTGTTCATATGTCGCTGAGTTGTAACTAATTGTATCTTAGGTCGCAGGCTTGTCATTCTGTGTTGTAACTTGTACTTGTTAAGTTGCTAACGACTTAAGATAGGTCGTATACGACCTAAGTGTTGAGTCGTGGTTTGTTGAGTCATTGCCGACCTAAGTTGAGTCGTAAGTCGTGAATGACTTAAGGGTCTGGATTGTAAAATGCTATAAATAGGCGTGAGTTGTACATTTGAAAGTTAGTTGATTTGAATAAAAACTTTTGTTTTGTTAGCTTTATGCTTCCACCAAATTGGTAGTTGAGTGTAATCTCCTATCTCCTCTTTCGGATAATCGAGTACGCTTGATTCAACGATTGTAGAAGCCAATTCACGGTATCTAGTGCGCTAGATCAACGTTTGAAGAATTACAGATCTTCCTTCACGGTATCGTGCGCGATCAACGTGACGAAGATAGCTAAAATTCGGTATCTTCGGATCAACGAATTTGGGCCTTTCAGTACACTTCATTCCATCGATTGCTACTCTCATAGAATCATCATTTTGTTATTTCCGCTGCTGCGTCATTTTTGGTATCAGAGCTTGTTTTAGCCAATCATAGCTAAATCGAGTCTTGGAGCCAATTAGTTTTGAAGAAGTTTGGGAGTTAATTGAAGCCATACATCATTTGGTATCATTTTGTGAAGTGTTTGTGAAGTTTTCAAGTATGCCGCCGAGAAGAGCTAACCGCCATCAAAATGTTGAAGCATTGTATAGAAGAGAAGAGGCTGATGAAATGGATCAAAGAATTAATGAAAATTTTAATGAGAAGCTTAATGAAGGAATTGGTCGAATCGAGAAGATGACGTTAGAGATGAATCAGAATCAGAGAAGGGTTTCACCTGAATCTAACCATGGGAGGAGTAGAGTTTCGCCACATTCCAATAGAGAGAGAAGTGTCGACAGTAATCATAGAAGTATGGGTCGAGATTCTTATAGAAATGCTGATGATCAGAATGTGAATGGATGAGATCGGAGGAATGGAGATCGAAGGGAGGATGGTGGAAGGAATGGAGGTAGTAGAGATGTTGGTGGTCAGGATCGACATCGATATACATCTGATTTTGAAGAAGAGTATGACGGTGGTAGTGTTCGAGGACAAGGACGAGGTCAAGGAAGAAATTACTCTGAGTATGATCACAAGTGGGAATCGGGGATGAAAACTGAAATTCCTGAATTCAAGGGTGGTATGCAAGCCGAGGAGTTTTTGGATTGGGTGGCTAATGTTGAAGAAATTTTTGACTTCAAGGAAGTTCCAGAACATCGTAGAGTGAAGTTGGTTGCTACAAGGTTGAGGGGTAGAGCTTTGGCATGGTGGCAGCAAACCAAACTTACACGTGAACGAATGGAGAAGTCAAAGGTCGAATCTTTGGAGAAGATGAAGAAATTGATGAAAGCAACGTTCTTACCTTACAATTATCAATCTCTGATGTATAACCGTTTGCAGAACTTGAGGCAGGGCACAAAGACTGTTAATGATTATACGGATGAGTTTTATCAGCTTATTGCGAGGAATGATATTATGGAAACTGAAGAGCAGCTGACAGCTAGATTTGTTGGAGGGTTAAGAATGCAGATACAGGATATGGTGAACATGTTTGATCCCAGATCTGTCGTTGAAGCACATCAGAAAGCTCTAGCTTGGGAGAAACAAGGAAGGAGAGGAGGTGGTGTGTTTACAAATTCTAACAATCCAATGAAAGGGGCTAGTAGCAGTGTGAATGTTTCGAAGGCTGTTGCAAAACCAGTTGTTAATGAAGTTGCTAAGACCAGAGTCAATGGTGGTATCAAATGTTTCAATTGTCAAGAGGTTGGTCACAAAAGCAATGAATGTCCTAAGCCAAAGAAGGGAGCAATGATAGCTGAGGTTGAGGAAGACGATGTAGAAGCTGAATGTTCCAATTCACCACACGATGAGGAGGAATAAAATGTGTCGGGAGATGAAGGGTATTCATTGATGATGAAGAGGTCGTGTTTAACAACAAAACAGGAGGAGGAAACTAGCTGGTTGAGGAGTAATATCTTTCAATCAACATGTACTATCTTGGGAAGGGTTTGTAAATTTGTAATTGATGCGGGAAGCTGTGATAATATTATCTCTACCAAAGCTGTGAAGAAGTTATCATTGAAGACAGAGAAGCATCCGAAGCCTTACAAGTTAGCTTGGTTGAGGAAAGGTGGGGAGGTGAAATTTAGTCAAAGGGCTTGTGTTAATTTTTCAATTGGAAAGAAATACAAGGACGAAAATTTGGTGCGATTTGGTAGATATAGATGTTTGTCATTTGTTACTGGGAAGACCGTGGCAGTATGATAGGGCGGTGCAACATGATGGACGTACCAACAGTTACATTTTCATGTTTGAAGGCACGAAGATTACTCTAGTTCCAAAGAAGCGACAACAGGAAGAAACAAAACTGGAGGAGATTGAAGAGCTGAAAACTTTATTATCCTTGAAGGATTTTGTTAAGGAGGTTGAAGAGGAGCCTGAAGTATTGTTGTTGATTGGACGGGAGAGTCATGAAGTGGTTGAGATCCCTGAAGAAGTGAAACCAGTAATGGAAGAATTCGAGGATGTATTTCCTGAAGAGTTGCCAACGGAGTTAGCATCGTTGAGGGACATTCAACATCAAATTGATCTTGTTCCAGGAGCTATGTTACCACATAGACCACATTACAGGATGAGTCCAAAGGAACATGAGGAGTTGCGAAGGTAGGTGGAAGAATTGCTTGAACAGGGGCGTGTGCAGGAAAGTTTAAGTCCTTGTGCTGTACCAGCTTTGTTGGTACCCAAGAAGGATGGAACATGGAGGATGTGCACTAATAGTCGGGCATTGAATAACATAACTGTCAGATACATATTTCCAATGCCGAGGCTTGATGATTTGTTGGATCAGTTGAGCGGGGCTACTATATTTTCGAAGATTGATTTAAAGAGTGGTTATCATCAAATTCGAATCAGACCAGGGGACGAATGGAAAACAGCGTTCAAGACACGTGAGGGGTTGTACGAATGGCTTGTTATGCCGTTTGGTCTTTCGAATGCACCAAGTACATTCATGCGGGTGATGAATCAGATTTTTAGACCATTCATTGGGAAGTTTGTGGTGGTGTATTTTGATGATATACTGATATATAGCGGAAGTGCTGAGGAACACTTGCAACATCTGAGAGAGGTGTTGATGGTATTGCGACAGGAACAATTTTATGCTGCTACGAAGAAATGCGTGTTCATGACGCATAGTGTTTTATTTTTGGGATATGTTATATCGGGAGGAGGTATACAGGTGGATCAGAATAAAGTTGAAGCAATCAGAAATTGGCCACAACCCAGGACGATTACAGAAGTTAGAAGTTTTCATGGGTTGGCTTCATTTTATCGAAGGTTTATTCCACACTTTAGTAGTGTGATGGCGTCGGTTACAAATTGTATGAAGGGCAAACAGTTTACATGGTCAGAGGAAGCAGAGGTTGCTTTTGAGCAGATCAAGGAGCTCTTGACGTCAGCACCAATTCTAGTATTACCAGGTTTTCAGTTGGTATTTGAACTACATATTGATGCATCCAAGGTTGGGATTGGAGGAGTGTTGAGTCAGAAGGGACGTCCTATTGCATATTTCAGTGAGAAGCTATCGGGAGCAAAGATGAGATATAGTACATATGATATGGAATTTTATGCTATCGTGCAAGCTATCAAACATTGGATGCATTATTTGTTTCATAAAGAATTTGTTTTATATACTGATCATGAGGCATTGAAGCATATGCAGGGACAGGACAAGATTGCTGCTAGGCATGCTTCGTGGATTGCATACTTACAACAATTTACATTTGTGGTGAAGCATAAATCGGGAATTACGAACAGAGTGGCAGATGCGTTAAGCAGAAGAAACCATTTGTTAACTACGATGAAAGTTGAAGTGACAGGGTTTGATGTGTTACCAGAGTTATTTGTCGATGATCCTTACTTTGCAAAGTTTGTTGATTAAGTCAAGGAGGGAGAGACGGATAAGTTTATGATGATAGATGGTTTTCTGTTCAAAGGAAATCGATTGTGCATACCTGATTGTAGTTTGAGAATGAAGATTGTAAAGGAGCTACATGAAGAAGGTCATGTGGGAAGAGACCGTACATTACAATTGATTTCCCAATCTTATTTTTGGCCATCAATGAGGAAAGAAGTGGAAAGGTTTGTGGAGCGATGTCATATCTGTCAGGTTTCGAAAGGAACTACGACCAATGATGGATTATATATGCCATTACCTGTACCAACTAAGCCTTGGGTTAATGTGAGTATGGATTTTGTTTTGGGGTTACCGCGAACTCAAAGGGGAAACGATTCCATTTATGTGGTGGTTGACCGATTTTCGAAAATGGCACATTTTATTGCTTGTAAGAAGACGGCGGATGCTGTTCATGTTGCTCAGTTATTTTTCAAAGAGATATATCGACTTCATGGATTGCCAGAATCTATTGTGTCAGATAGGGATACTCGTTTTTTGAGTCATTTTTGGCTAAGTTTGTGGAAGATGGTCGGAACGAAGTTGAATTTTAGTAGTGCTTACCATCCACAAACTGATGGGCAAACGGAGGTGGTTAACAGATCGCTGGG
Organism: Allium fistulosum; assembly: GCA_030737815.1. Lineage (NCBI taxonomy): Eukaryota > Viridiplantae > Streptophyta > Magnoliopsida > Asparagales > Amaryllidaceae > Allium > Allium fistulosum. The sequence continues at coordinate 716,757,837 of CM060905.1, read as the reverse complement.
GAATTTATTGCGATGTCTGGTGAAAGATAATCTGAAAAGTTGGGACATGAAGTTTTGCCAGGCAGAGTTTTCTCATAATCATGCGGTAAATCGTAGCACTGGTTTCAGTCCATTCCAGATTGTATATTCAAGTTTGCCAAGGGGACTGTTGGACTTAACAGTAGTACCACAACCAAAGAAGACAGTTAAAAAGGCTGCTGATTTTGTTGAAGGATTGACAGAGTGTCATAGAATCATTCAAGAACGATTGGGAAAGGCGAATGAAAAGTATAAACGATTTGCGGATTTGAAACGAAGAAGTGTTGAATTTAATGAAGGGGATTTGGTTTATGCAGTGTTAACAAAGGATCGTTTTCCGGTGGGAATGTACAACAAATTGAAAGCGCGGAAGATTGGTCCAGTAAAAATTATGAAGAAAATCAATGAGAACGCGTATCAATTGGAATTGCCAGATAATGTTCATACATCTGATGTGTTTAACGTCAAGTACTTAATTCCGTACCATGGGGATGAGTGTGTTGCGAAGGAGGAAGATGCAAATTCGTAGACGAATTTTTCTCAACCCGGGGAGGATGATGCAGCACAGCTTTTGAATTCTCAAGACTTAGGTCTTCCACGACCTAAGGAGGAAGTTATAAGTCGTCCACGACCTAACAAAATCTCAAGTCATTTGGAAATGATGAGTCGTATACGACCTAAGAACTGTGGACCTAACGAAGAGGGTTGGCGAGCTGACAGTTTAGGTCGGACACGATCTAGTGGGAATTCACGACCTAAAAATGCAGTGCAACGTGAAGAAAGCTTAGGTCGTGAACGACCTAACTCTAAGGTCGCGAAAGGAGAGTGCGAACGACTTAACTCGTATTGTTGTGTGCATTTCTACCACCGAACCAAAAAGCAAGTCCAAACTCTCCTTCAAAACTCATGACCGAACCAACCTACATCCGGTCTCCCACCGAACCAACCTACATCCGGTCTCCCACCGAACCAACCTACATCCGGTCTCCCACCGAACCAACCTACATCCGGTCTCCCACCGAACCAACCTACATCCGGTCTCCCATCGAACCAAGCTACATCCGGCCTCGCCAAACCAACCACCGGACCAACCTCACCGAACCAAACCCCCGGACCAAGCATTACCGGTCCAAACCATCGCACTCCTACCACCGAACCATGGTATGCCGAACCAAGGTGTGCCAGGCCAGATTGCATCAGCCCAGGCCCACCAGCAGCTATATACATCCAAGACCCCTGCTCCCAACCTCACTCTATAAATAGAGGGGCAGGGGTACAACAATGGGGACAAGTTTTGAGAGCTCAAGCACGGAAGGAACTCTTCAAACAACTTTCTTTTACTCGTATCAAAGCTTTGTACTTGTAATCAAAACTAGAGAAGTGAAATAACATATAAAGTGGACGTAGGCACATTCTGGCTGAACCACTATAAACTTGCGTGTCTTTTTACAGTTTAGACACTGCTTTTCATATATTTGCATAAACCTCCAAAATCACTAAGAACAACATAAGCTCTATTAAATCATACAACTTTGAGGTGTTTGTCCATTTTTTGTGCAAACATTTTTGGTGCTTTCATTGAGAGTTAGAAACTCGAAGCTTCAGCTTCATCTACTTAACGAGTTTTCCTAACAGCATCGTCCGCCACTTGGAAAACATGCCTCCCAAACAGAGAAAAGATGTTAACAAAGGAAAAAACATCGCATCCAGTAGTCTTCCTGATCCAGCTGTCGCGAATCAAGTAAATCGTCCTCCTCCAGCAACGGTAACAAATGAAGGACAGGCTAACCCAACCACTCCTGCCACAGAACAGCCTGCAGCAATTACTAGGGCAGATTTGGACAGAGTTGTTGTTGAAGTAACTAACCGCTTCATGTCCCAGCAGGAAGCCTTGGTGGACCATCTCATGTCACGCTTGAGGGACGCTGAAGAATCCAACCGCAACACTGAATCATGGGGCGAGTCCCAGTCTGGAGGATCTCAGAGACAGGAAAGATCTTCCTTCTTCGAAGGAGCTAACGGCAGAAGTAGCCGTGGTAGGAGCCGAGACCGAGCCCAGTCCGAAGTTAGGCCTGAGGAAACGTTTGGTACCGAACCCAACGGGGAAGGTACCGGGCGAAGGTCAACTGCAGCTGAGCCTGTCATGCTGCCTAACCACAGAAACACCAGTGAACGGGGCCGAGCTAGAGTTCAGCCCGAAGTTGGACCCGAGGAAGTGCTTAGATCAGAACCCAACAGGGGAAGATCAAGGCAAGGGCCAACTGTAGCTGACCCAAGCATGCTCCCAGAAGATCAAAGGCAGCCACTGGAAAATATGAGGAATGATAGACGATACCATCCCTACAGGTTGTCTGGACGGAATTAACCCCACAGAACAGAACCAAACTCATTTCTGTCTGCTCCAAATTCTGATGAAAGGATGGCGCGCTTATTCAGAGAGTGTGTCCAACGGGAGCAAAGAGATCGAGGGATAGGCGCTAGGGTAACCAGCCCTTTCGCCCACAATATCGAAATTGCTATCACCCCCCGAGAATGGAAGATGCCAACAATGGAACCCTACAAAGGAACCTCCGATCCCGTTGTGCACTTACAGAGGTACACGCAGCATATGCTCATGAGTGGAGCAACAGAGGGAGTACTGTGCAAATGCTTTCCGCTCTTCTTAGCAGATCTTGCTACCTCCTGGTTCTGTCATCTACCCCAAGGATCCATCAGCTCATGGGAAATGTTGAAAGAAAAATTTATCAGTCAGTTACACATTCATGTGGAGCAACCTAAGGACGCTTATTCCTTATCCAGCGTCAAACAGAAACCTGGAGAAAAGCTGCAGCAATACCTAACCAGATTCAACGCCGCAGCAGCCGCAGTTCAAGACGCCGATGAGAAGCTTATCCTGATGGCCCTCTGCAGTGGGGTGCATCCGGACACTAAATTTGCTAGAAGATTGACAAAAGAAAAACCAGCTACTTTACCCGATTTCTTCCATGAAGCCGGGAAATACATGAGGCTTGAGGATGCTGCCATTGAGGGGCAGTCAGGACAGCAAAGTAAGACGACCCATGGCAACGCCCCTGCTGTTTCGAGGGACGTTCAAAGAAATGATTCCAGAGACAATGCTGGGGGCAAGAAAGTAGAAAAACGCCTATATCGGCCAGGACCAAGATTCGACTCTTACACCCCTTTGAACGAGACCGTCGAAAATATCTTCCTTGCCACCCAAGGCGAAGTTAGATACAAACGCCCACCATACAAGAAGGAATCAGATAACGCACAGAAGTCTGGAAAATTCTGCCGCTTCCACGAATCTCACGGACATGATACCAACGAATGCCATCATCTCCGAGATCTGATTGAGGAACACATCAGAAGGAAGAAACTGGAACGCTATGTAAAAAGTCAAGACAGGACTCCAGCTCCTGCCAATGAAAACCAAAGGCTACCCTCACCAGGGACCGGCAGAGGCGACCGCAACGCTAGCAGCTCTAGTCAAGAGAAGATAGTGGTCCATACCATCTCAGGAGGTCCGCACATCGCAGACAGAAGTTGGAAAGAGATGGAAAGATATGGGAAGTCGCTTAGAGACAATAGGGACTGCGTCAATACGGTTATAGAAGAGCGCCACCCAAAGCGGAAAGAAAGTGATGACATCACATTCAGTAAACGCGACCTAGAAGGAAGACAGTATCCTCACATGGATCCCATGGTTATCTCTGCTCGACTCGGTCCCGCCGAAGTTTACCGAATCCTGGTAGACACTGGGAGCTCTGTAAATATCCTGTTCAAACACGCATTCGACAAAATGAAGCTATCAATGAAGGATGTATCTCCCTGCGATAAACCACTACACGGTTTCACTGGAGATGCGAAGATGCCCCTCGGGCAGTTGAACCTCTTTGTTGAGATTGGAAGCCATCCCCGCTCCGTTGTAAGGAAACAGACGTTTGTGCTGATAGAAAACCATTCGGCCTACAACGCCTTCTTAGGAAGACCAGCTTTGTCTGACTTCCAGATTGTCCTAGCCCCATGGTGCCTGAAAATGAAGTTTCCAACAGACAATGGGGTAGGGGAAGTGGAAGGAGACCAGGATATTGCACGAGACTGCTATGTAACCGAACTTCGCAACAACCACAGGAAAGATAAAGGGAAAGGTGTAGAGATTGCCCTCTGCACAAAAAGCCTTGAAGCATAGCAACTAAAGAAAGCCCCTCCTCTTCGATACACCAGCGACCCTTTCAATGAATTAGACCCTAGGGACAAAGAGGAGGAGGCCACCGCCGAGCCTGCAGAGGCTATGGAGTTTATATCTGTAGACAAGCACGACTCAAGTAGGCTACTGAAAATTGGGTCGCAGCTGAAAGCTGAATTGAAGGAACAACTCATTGATTTTCTCCGCCACAACTTGGATGTGTTCGCTTGGACACACGCTGACATGACCGGAATCTCCCCCGACATAGCATGCCACGTATTAAACATTGATCCTACCAAGGCGCCTGTAAAACAGAAAAAGAGAAGTATGGGGGCAGAGCGATCAGCAGCCCTCGATGAAGAAGTAAAGAATCTACTCGCCAATGACTTCATACGAGAAGCTGTTTACCCAGAATGGGTCGCCAACCCGGTACTAGTAAAGAAGGCTAATGGGAAGTGGCGGACCTGCATTGACTTCTCCAACCTAAACGACGCCTGCCCAAAGGATTGCTTCCCGCTTCCCAGAATTGACCAACTTGTAGACAGCACAGCCGGGCACGAACTCCTATCTTTTATGGATGCATACTCAGGATATAACCAAATTCCTATGCATGCTCCCGACCAAGACCACACTAGTTTCATCACCGACCGGGGTTTATACTGCTACAAAGTGATGCCCTTCGGACTTAAAAATGCAGGAGCCACCTACCAGCGCCTCGTCAACAAGATGTTTGCAGGGCTAATAGGACAAACTATGGAAGTATATGTAGACGACATGCCGGTGAAATCACGGAAAGCCAAGGATCACGTAAGCCACCTAGGCGAAATGTTCCAGGTACTTCGACAGTATGGAATGAAGTTGAATCCACTAAAGTGCTCCTTCGGCGTGTCATCGGGAAAATTCTTAGGGTTTATCGTCCATGCCCGAGGGATTGAAGCCAACCCTGAACAAGTCCGAGCATTAAGGGACATCAAGATACCTTCCACCCGAAAGGAGATGCAAAGCCTAAATGGAAAAGTGGCCGCCCTAAGCTGATTCATCTCCAAAGCAACGGACAAGTGCGTCCCCTTTTTCGAAGCTCTAAAGAAAGATAAAGGAAAGTTCGAATGGACGGACGAATGCTTAACCGCTTTCCTTAACCTAATCGAACGCCTCCAGAAACCACCGGTACTCTCGACCCCAAGCGAAGGCGAAGAATTATACCTATACCTTGCTGTATCATCTCACGCTTTAAGCGCTGCCTTGGTAAGGGAAGACAACCGCACGCAACGACCAGTTTACTTCGTCAGTAAAAGGTTTACTGGGGCAGAAGTCAGATACCCTAAACTTGAAAAGTTAGCATACTGTTTACTAATCACCTCACGAAAACTACGTCACTACTTCCAATCCCATTCCATCAAAGTTCTGACCGATCAACCACTGAGGCAGGTGCTCCATCGTCCCGACACTTCCGGGCGACTACTTAAATGGTGTATTGAGCTGAGTCAATATGATATCACCTATCACCCTCGCACCGCCATCAAGGGACAAGCCATGGCTGATTTCATTGCAGAGTTCACTACCAACGAGGATAAGGAGCAACTGGAAATAACAGAAGATATCAAATGGAATCTCTTTGTGGACGGTGCATCTAACGAACAAGGCTCGGGGGCAGGTGTGGTAATAATCACTCCCAGGGGAAATAAACTGCACTATGCTATAAGGTTAGATTTCGCTGCCACCAACAACGATGCAGAATATGAGGCAGTGATAGCTAGACTAGAAATTGCCAAAGAAATCGGAGCCAATTCTTTGTGTCTTCACAGCGATTCTCAACTTATTGTTAATCAAATACTAGGAGAATTCCAAGCTCGAGAGGAACGACTCATAGCATATCTAAAGAAGACCAAGTTGCTTCTCAGCCGATTGGATCAGTACTTAGTCAAACACATCCCTCGGGAAGAGAACCAAGAGGCCGACGAATTGGCAAAGCAAGCGAGTATGAGAGACATCGCCATCTTCGGGGCAATAACCATCTCAAAGCAAACGGTCCCAAGTTTTGAGAAAGTGAATCTGATAGCCGCAGCCGAAGAAGCAACTTGGATGACTCCCATCCGAGACTACCTACAAAGTGGCACACTACCCAACGGGCGTAATGAAGTCAAGAAAATCTTGAGGAAAGCGTCCCGCTATACAATACAAGAAGACATCCTCTATCGGCGCGGTTTCTCTAACCCATTATTAAGGTGTGTCGCCGGAAGGGAAGCCAAGGAAATCTTATCCAACATCCATCAGGGGAGCTGTGGAGATCACACCGGGGGGCGAACATTAGCAAAAAAGATACTCCGATACGGATATTTCTGGCCCACCTTAGGCAAGGACGCCTTAGATTTCGTCAAGAAGTGTGACAGATGCCAAAAATTTGCTAAGATCCCTCGGCTACCAACGACCGAGATTACTCAGATGACCAGCCCTTGGCCCTTCGCAATATGGGGAATTGACTTAATCGGCGAGCTACCAATGGGCCGAGGCGGGGCCAAATATGCTATAGTGGCAGTTGATATTTCACCAAATGGGTGGAGGCGGAACCTCTAAACAAAGTATCTTCAGCAAAAGTTATTAACTTCTTGATCAAAAATGTTCTATGCAGGTACGGAGTCCCACTCAAAATCATATCAGACAATGGGCTTCAATTTGACAGCGAGGAATTCGCCAACTGGTGCCGAGAACACAGAATTCATAAAAGCTTCTCATCCGTAGCATATCCCCAGGCAAACGGACAAGTCGAAGCAATCAACAAAATTCTGAAAACTCTAATAAAAAAGAAGCTCGAAAAGTCAAAGGGCGCTTGGGTGGATGAACTTCCTACGGCACTATGGGCCTATCGCACATCTTTCAGAACATCGACAGGGCACACTCCCTTCTCTTTGGCATACGGATCGGAGGCTATGCTCCCAGTTGAAACTATTGTGCCTTCCCATCATCGGATCCACTATAACCCAGAAGAGAACGAAGAACTCCTTCACATGTCTTTGGATCTAATCGAGGAGAGAAGAAATGATGCAATCCTCAAAACAGCAGCCCACAAGCAAAAAGTGGCAGCACAATACAACTCCAAAGTCAAGCAACGTACCTTGCAGGAAGGGGATCTTGTCCTCAAGCGAATCTTCCCTCGCCCCGGAGCACTAGACCCTATCTGGGATGGACCATATGTAATTCATAAAGATCTCCACAACGGAGCCTATATTTTGTCAACAGTGGACGGAGAGGTGTTCCAGAGGGCATGGAACATCCAGCACCTCCGCGATACTTTTCTTAACTTTTATTGCCCATATGAAGTGAATTAACAAAGAGAATCAGTGGACGTAGGCATTTTCGTGCTGAACCACTTTAAAAAACCTTGTCTCTCTCTTAACTTGTTCCTTTGTATCTTGGCTGCTTGTTAACTTTATCCTTTTCTGTTGAACAAAATCCTGAGTATATAGCATTTCTATTCAAAGCACTCCACAATGCAACTTCACATGGACAATACCCAACAGGTACTATGCGAATCTATGCCCTCGCCAATGAGACACTTTCGCTCCAGCATCCCTCTGCTGCGGGTTAACTCATTGCTCGCGACGGCCCTTAAAGCCAACTGTAATGAGCCGATTATAAGCCACCGAGAAGGCCGACTATAGCCGAGGCAGCTCATTACGGCGTTAGGCTCGCCGGCAACTGTGAACCGACTATAAGCCCCAACATAAGGTGTGGCCAGCCAGGGGCAGTTCACAGTTGACGATCGGCACCCGCGCTAGCCGGCCACAGTAAATCGAATAATACCCACGATTACGGGCCATAATGGCCCGGGTAGTTACTGTGCGCGATCTCGGCTTCGATGTGTCTTAAGTGCGGCTGTGGTAAAAAAAGAATTAACTCCCCGCGGAGGCGTAAGATGGGTGACAAATGTCTCCAAGACCCACAGCTAGGGAAAGTGACTACAAAACCCGTTTGCCACGAACTTAAGCACATCGAAGGCCTTCCGTGATTGGAAGTTTTACCTTTTTTTTACGTATTTCAATTTTACTTAAAAAGCTTTTTTCCTATCCCCTATAACAATCCCTAAAGTACATGATACAGAGTAGGAGATACTCGCCAATGGGTGTGGGGACTCACAAGTGGCAGGACATTCAACTACATTCCATGCTCGGTCCTACAAGATGTTCAAGACTGCCATCTACGATTAAAACATGAAAGGCGGTATCTTCTTCTTTTATGTACAAATACATGATTATAATTTGTTCACACCACACGCTAATATTGCAGGTCATGAAATTATGGTTTAGAGCCAGAGTCTAACATCAAACACAATTTAATTACAAGAATATACATAGCTACATTTCTCATAAGATATGTCGAAATAGCAACAAATATTCAAGAAACGACAAAATCAGCTTAAGTTAAAAAATTACACGTCAAGAATAATGTTGATTATTACAAGTAGCAAGAATTACAACTTAGAAGTTACTCTACTGTCTTAAGACTAACAGATACAACAATGCCAAGCGTACAAAAAGAATTTTCCAGGTACAATCAGGGAGCCGGTTGCGTCGAAGTCTTGTCCTTGCTCTTTTGCCCGCCTGTCCGATCATAAAAAGGATTCATTAGTGATGAGTAACCAAGTTAACGGAAAGACTAGAAAGGAAGACTTACCAGCACCTGCTTCTTGACCGTCCTGGTCGTCATCCTCTACCTGCACACCTGCCTCTTCAGCAGCAAGCAGCCGCATGCCCTCCTTTACCGCCACTTTCTCCTCCTTGGTGAACTGGGCAGTGACCACATCCATACTGAAGACCGTTCCACCCTCTTTATCTGCATCAGCCTTAGCCTCCTCCAAAGCCCGAAGATAGATCTTGGCCATGACCCTGGGATAATCATCCATCCAAGATAGATTGCCCTGCTTCCAAGTCCGGAAATACATGTCCTGGAGCATGTCATCCATCATTCCCTCATTCTCCTCAAACTCCCTCATCCGGGCATCGGAAGCCGACAACCTTTCGACGGCAGCATCTCTCTCCAGTCTGTATCTCGAGCAATCAGCCTGAAGGGACCTCCGCATCACCTCCATCTCTTCCCTCAACTTAGCTTGAGCAAGCTCTGCAGCCTCAATTTTCTCGGACAATTCCTCCACCTGCTCGAGATCCGCTCTCCGAACCTCATCCACCGTGGCAATAGCCATGTCAATCCGCTCTTTGCAACCAGCTTCCATTTTCCGCAATTCGGCCCGACTGGCCTCTTCCATGGTTTTCCTTAGTCGCCCAGTGGCAGCCTCTTGCTGAGAAATCTGGATAGCCTGATCCGCAAGCTGTTTGGCCTGATCCGAAACCACCAATCGAAGTCGGATATTGGCGCTCCCAATCTCCTCTCCGGCCTTAACCAGCCGAGCATGATGCCCCATCAGCTTCTTGGTCTCCTCTGCCACCCGATCAATATTAGCTTTGGCCTCGTCTCCCATAGTGACTATACGAGTAGTGAGTAGATCGAGATCTAAGGACTTGGCTTCATCAAGTACTCGTACCATGGGGTTACGGGGGAGAAGGTGTTCACCAGTGACTTCGTCAAAAGTAATATCATGAGAACCTGGATCTAGATCAGGATGACCCGCGAATGGATTACGGGCCAAGTCGGGACGGTCGATATGAATAACAGAAGGGTTTCCGGACGGGTGCGGAGAAGGTACAAACTCGCTACCCTCCTCAGTAATATCATGAATAGGCTGAGCCGGAGGCTGAGGACCGGGCGAAGTTTCGGATAAAGGATGACTCCTCTTCCTCTGCTGAATACCCTCTTCGATGACCCCAAGAAGAGGACGGTATCCGACTACATCCCCGGAGCGTTGGGTTGAGGGCTTCGGCTTAGCAGAAATTTTGGAAAGTTTATATTGCTCAAGCCTGTGTCGAAGGTCTGAAGCTTTGGACGTCTTGCCTGCTCCTGATATAAAGAACAAATGTCACAATCTTACATCACTATACGATTCGAGAAACGTGGTAAATTACAAGTTAAAAAAGGAAAAGAAACACAGCTATGGTTGTACAAACCCTGGGGAGGAGTGGGATACTGCAATAAGTCCTGGATTTCATTCCAGGACGGGAGCGGATCATAAAATATTCCTAAGTCCCTATCATTTATGAAGCATGCAGGAGTCAAGAGTTCACCTTGAGTCGTCGGAGCCACCTTGGGTGGAATGGTCAGAGAAGACTCACTTGCACCAGTCCCGGCTTTGTCCGCCTTCCCGGTCTTCTCTGCCAAAGCCGGATCCTCATCCAACCCCTCAAAAGCCTGGTGGAACGCATCATCCGTCCACTCCTGGATCTCGCCCGCTTGCCCAGGAAGTAGGGCCCCGATGCCATCGCCACCTTTGTCACCATCCCGACCATCTCCACCCTCGCCTCTTACCTCCTCTATGTCTTCCTCCTCCCGGGTAAGTGGACAATTGCTGGGGGAGGGGCCGTCCGATTTCTTGAGTTTCTTACCTCCGACAGCTGGAGGTTTTGTGAAAGGTTTCCTCATGCTACTCTCTGCCGTAACACCTTCCTTGGTCTGAGCAGCCGCCCTCTCCTCCGCCGTTTCCCTCAGCTTAACTACAGAATGCTGCGGAAGGATCAAGTTATATTCCAGAAGAATCGCATTTCTAATCAAGAAGGCAGATGATCTGTATTTCCCAAGAATGGCTTCTATCTCAGCCGCCGTCTGAACCAGGCGGTCAGTCTCCACAACCGGAAAGCCACCTGTCGCTAGCAAAAATGAGAAAGTATGAGAAGAAGCATCGCAATCGGAATAAAAATTATAAGTAAAAGCATCAACTTACATCCAGAGGTAAAGCGCCGGATGGAGACGGAGTCGTCCCTAACAAAGAACCACTCTTTCTTGAACATGCTGAATTTAGAGTACAGGTCCAGGACCGGCTTGAAGGTCACAGCGGACTCCAAGCTAATATATGGGGACCCCTTCTTATAGCCCCTTAAATTATACAAGTATCGGATCTCCCGGTTGGAGGGAGCGCGACCATACTTCCTCCGAAAAATAACGAAAAGGCTCACCAGTATGGCATAAGAGTTGGGCTGAAGCTGGAATGGGGCCACCTTCAGATACGTGAGGAAGCTGACTACCCAAGCATTGAGAGGCGGGATAGCACCACACATGCAATGGTACCTACTATAAGCAAAGTATCCTTCAGGAGGACTGTATGGCATGACTCCTGGGCCCGGCAGCAGCATGAGGGCTCTATCGATCCCAAAGGAACGAGATATAACATCGAGTTGCTCCTCTTTGAGAGAGCTAGGAAAGCAGTCAGGCGGGGAATCCAGCAGCTCCTGGGGACCATATCCATCCACTAATGACCTCGGGGCGGACCCATGACGCTCCGATCCTGATTGAGCTGGGGGCACGGCCGAGGACTCTCCTTCACCCCCGGATCTCTTCTTATCTGATCGAGTTTCAACTTTTCGAGACATTTATCTGCAAACATGGGAAAAGTATATCGTTAGAATATACAAGCAGCGTAATCTGGAATTTCGCTTAAAAAAATTCGAAGTATGAAACACATGTTCACTCGATACAACAGTTCATTCGGCGGGTAGATGCAACAAGTCAATAGTCCATTCGGTAGTATGATATAAAGTTCATTCGGTACTAAAATGCCAAGCTCATTCGGCAATACAAGGGAACCTTCGACATTAAAAGCCTTTCGTGTTCATTCGGCATTAGAAAGCCTTTCATGTTCATTCGGTAATACAAAGCGAAAACTCATTCGGTATTCCCAACGCTAATCATTCGGCGAGAGAAGGTTAACTCACATGATTCGGCAACCAAACGTGATTCGGCAAAGAAGTTGATTCGGCTGGGAGGGATCTGGTTCGGCTGTTACACTTGGTAGGGAATAACGGTGGCACATGGCCTCTACTTATAGACGAAAATGGACTACCGGACCGGTTGGTTCGGTAATGAAAACCGGAGGAAAGCTCCTCCAAACTTAAAGCAAAGCACGCCATGCGCACGCACATACCCTACTTTGGGGGGCAAGTGTTGTGTGCATTTCTACCACCGAACCAAAAAGCAAGTCCAAACTCTCCTTCAAAACTCATGACCGAACCAACCTACATCCGGTCTCCCACCGAACCAACCTACATCCGGTCTCCCACCGAACCAACCTACATCCGGTCTCCCACCGAACCAACCTACATCCGGTCTCCCACCGAACCAACCTACATCCGGTCTCCCATCGAACCAAGCTACATCCGGCCTCGCCAAACCAACCACCGGACCAACCTCACCGAACCAAACCCCCGGACCAAGCATTACCGGTCCAAACCATCGCACTCCTACCATCGAACCATGGTATGCCGAACCAAGGTGTGCCAGGCCAGATTGCATCAGCCCAGGCCCACCAGCAGCTATATACATCCAAGACCCCTGCTCCCAACCTCACTCTATAAATAGAGGGGCAGGGGTACAACAATGGGGACAAGTTTTGAGAGCTCAAGCACGGAAGGAACTCTTCAAACAACTTTCTTTTACTCGTATCAAAGCTTTGTACTTGTAATCAAAACTAGAGAAGTGAAATAACATATAAAGTGGACGTAGGCACATTCTGGCTGAACCACTATAAACTTGCGTGTCTTTTTACAGTTTAGTCCCTGCTTTTCATATATTTGCATAAACCTCCAAAATCACTAAGAACAACATAAGCTCTATTAAATCATACAACTTTGAGGTGTTTGTCCATTTTTTGTGCAAACACGTATGCTTTTATAAGTCGCGAACGACCTAACGTACACAGGCCATTTTCTTTGGGTCGATCAAGCGATAGGTCGCTGCCAAGTTACGACCTAGGTTAGGTCGTAGAAGCGGGTTACGACCTAGGTTAGGTCGTTGAAGCTTGAAGCCGTAGATTCTTTATGCCGCTTTACTCTATGACCGTTGATTCTTTAAGTCGCTGATGGATGTTGATGAATGGAGATATGTAAGTCGTAGGTCGTTTTATGTTAGGTCATTGCCGACCTATGTGTTGTAATATGTTTTGTTCATATGTCGCTGAGTTGTAACTAATTGTATCTTAGGTCGCAAGCTTGTCATTCTGTGTTGTAACTTGTACTTGTTAAGTCGCTAACGACTTAAGATAGGTCGTATACGACCTAAGTGTTGAGTCGTGGTTTGTTGAGTCGTTGCCGACCTAAGTGTTGAGTCGTGGTTTGTTGAGTCGTTGCCGACCTAAGTTGAGTCGTAAGTCGTGAATGACTTAAGGGTCTGGATTGTAAAATGCTATAAATAGGCGTGAGTTGTACATTTGAAAGTTAGTTGATTTGAATAAAAACTTTTGTTTTGTTAGCTTTGTGCTTCCACCAAATTGGTAGTTGAGTGTAATCTCCTATCTCCTCTATCGGATAATCGAGTGCGCTCGATTCAACGATCGTAGAAGCCAATTCACGGTATCTAATGCGCTAGATCAACGTTTGAAGAATTGCAGATGTTCCTTCACGGTATCGTGCATGATCAACGTGACGAAGATAGCTAAAATTCGGTATCTTCGGATCAACGAATTTGGGCCTTTCAGTACTCTTCATTCCATCGATTGCTACTCTCACAGAATCATCATTTTGTTATTTCTGCTGCTGCGTCACATAACTTCTTCGTCTTAGCTCAGATTCTGACAATCTATATATGGAAATTGACCAAAAAATTACCATGGACACAATGGTGAAACTCCCGTGGCTCATATCTGATAATTTCACAAAGTTATTTTATTATTTAATTAATTCATTAATTAATTACTATAGCTTAAATTTCGGGTTGTTACACTTGTTTGGACCTTTTGATCTTGTTAAACATGATGATGGAAAATTATAAAGTGGTTAGGCTCGAAATAAAATTGGGTTAGAGGAAAGTGAAGTTGGAAGTTTAATAAGGTCGGAGGTTCAAGCCCTCCTTCTAGCGCCAAAATGTTAACAAGAAAACTTATCAACACCCCAATGTAGCATTTAAAGTGTAGAAGTCTTATTCGAAACCCTCTTTTGACAGGTTGAGGCAATTCAGACCTTATTATTCCCTTCAATCCACTACCTCTTTATTCAACCTTTCAACTCAGTTGACACCCTTATGTCCCCTTCCTTTAAGTCCTTTGAGCTTGCTGAAGTAGTTTGGTTATCCTTTCGAAACAGTTGTGATGTGCTAAAAGTTAGAACTATGGATTCAAGGATATGGTTTGACTGCATAGGTTTCGACTTCGTTGGAAGCTGGTGTTTTTAATGGCTTGGGTTTGGTCTTTTAAGTCTAGGTATATAGGCTGAGTTTGATGTTTCAACTTTCTAAAAAGGTGAGCTTTTGATGAGTAGTGGTTTGGAACTAAGAACCTAAATGTGTTGGTAAAATGAGAGGTTTCGACTCACTCGGAAGGTATTCTTTTGATTAAGTCGCCACAAGCATAACACAATCGAATTCAATAAAAATCTCAAAACAGTTGCAGAACCAAAAGCATCAAAATCTCATCTTCATTAAACTAATGATATACAATCTGATCAACTTCCCTAATCTGATTTCGAAATTGTGGTTACAAATTTACAAATTTAAGAAAGTATAAGAAAAGAGTGAAAGAAATCGGATCCCCCTAAAAACCAGACTCCAAAGGTCTTATTTATAGGTGCGAGTTAGTACCTTTCGACTCAGAGCTTTTGACTTGGTCTAAAGTTGGCTTTATAGACCTTTCATCACCTTTGATACTTACGCATCCCTCTGCATTGCATTAGAAAGGGTTTGAATGCCTCCATCTTCATCGAAAGGGGTGAATGTGCCTTTTCCCCTTGTGTTGCTTTATTGATGCAAGTGGGAAGTAGCAAAAGCTTTCGACTTTGTCAGCAAGTACATCTGTAACGACCCGCTATTTTGGACCATTCAAATCGACAATAATCCACACATGTCAGACTTGAATAATTCAAAATAATAGATTGTTAATTTAAATTGGCAAAACTCAGCATATACAGTAAATAAATAATCACAGAATCACAGACACAGAGTAAATAACAATATGTAGCAGAAACAAAAGAATAGTAGTTCATGAAGCTACTATATATATAACAGAATTAAACAAGATACAACAGAAGTCTCGAATACATAGATATCTCAATACAATAGTCAAATACAAGATCTGAATATATCACTGGAATCAACTGGATAACTGATAGTAGAATCGATAGATCGCTGGATCTCCAAGCGAAGCTCTAACTCCAAAGGTGAGTCTCGAACACTGGTGCACTCAGTCTGACCCGAGCGTAAAGCAAAACACAAAACACTCGAGTCAGGATTAACATTCTTATATCAATAAATCCAACTCGAGTGAAATAACAACTGAAATACAAGTAACTCAAGGATGTTTGGGATAACCATCCTCTAAGGATCCGTTAAACTATCTACTATGTAGTAGTGTACGCTAAGTAGATAATTCCTATCAGTAATATAAAGTATCAAAATAGCGTTAAGGCGTTACCATTATCCCCCTTAACACATTTTATATAAGCGTCATAGTCTATACAGCACTGTAAACTCCACCGTAAACTAGTGGGCTATCAGGGAGTACTCCATAGGTATAACACAAAACAAATCGTAGTGGTCGCCCATAGGGATACAAGTATGACAACGCACATGAGGCAATACCCAAGGTAGTGAAACTACCGTTTGCCTGATCCGGACTAGTAAGAACGCATCGCCGCAACGATCGCAACACCGCAAAACAACACTCCCAAATCAAGGGTGCGCACCAATCAAAAACAAGTAATGAGTAGTTTATGAAGAAGTGTGTCCGCTAGAGGTAGCTAACCTCACTGGCCCGGCACGGCTCCTGTTTAAGTCATTTCCAATTTGACACAAGTGTCAAGGTCATCCATTATCGTTCTCTTTCTTCAAATCCAACAATGTCATCAATCCAACCACTTCATTCTCACACTCCATGTATAATAGTTATTAAAGTAGTTTTCGGTTTGGACAGAGAGTATGTCCCTAACCGATCCCGGACTCTTCAATAACTACGTAATTATTACACCGATTGGTCATTAATAAACTTTCAAAATAGTTTATATTTCAAAACCGAAATATCGTTGCCATTTCAAAACCATATCCATACGATATCATTTTCACTTCAAATAAATCCATTTCCAAAATCATACCACTTTCCAAAGTTATATCGCTTCCAAAATCGTAAGTCTTTTAAAACCAAACACTTTGGAAATCAAAAACTTGAAATTCATAACACCTTGAAACTATAGTTTGAAATCATAACATTTTGGAATTCATAACACTTCCCTCTTAAACAGTTTAGATATTAAAATTAGTGTATATAATAAAATAGTTTATAAAATAAAAATAGTTTATATAAAATAGTTATAAGTTGAAATAGTTTATAATAAAATAATATATATTAAAAATTATGTATATAAAATAGTTTATATTAAAATAATTTATAAAGTAAAATATAAATAGTTCTAGATAGTTTGAAAATACTTTATAAAATAAAATAGCTTCCACAAATTCACAAATCGATTCAAATTAACTCAACTTCCAACTTCAACTTAATTCAATCTCAATTCATAAATTTCAACTCAATTCAATTTTCTCAATAAATCATTTCGAATTATAACAATTTCAAATACAGATTTGAAACACAAATAAACCATTAAATTTCAATATATTTCAAAGCTTTATATATTCCACATTTCAAAAACTAAATTTGATAATTCCATTTATATCTCAATTTAATTTCATTTCATTTAGTTTCTGAGATATTTCTTTAATCATTTCAATACATCTAAATACAACTTAAATTTACAAATTTATATAAACAAAATATCCCATTTAAATTTATATAAGTTTGAAATATTCATTTAAGCCACTTTGTAACCAATTTCAAGTTAAAAAACATATCTTAAATTTCAAATTTAATAGATTTCAAATCAACTTATTTAAGTATAATTCTTAAATAATTAAGAATTCCAAATCAATTTCAAATTTATCTTTCTACCTGAAACATTATAAATTCTATATTTGAAAATATAAATTTTACATAAATACTTAAACATATTTTATATTGATTCAATCAACTTTATTAAATCAACTTTAATAAATCTTTAAAATCAATATTTATTAAAACCATATATTTCTTTTCAAAACCTTAGAAATCAATTTCAAAATATTTATATATAGACCAATGGTGTCTGTATATAATTTTCTACCCTATGGTCAAGTGATACGGATATTTATCATTTCAATCCGTAATTTAAATATATATGGGTATATATATATCATTTCAACCCGTAATCCCAAATTCAATTCAACTGAAAATCGATTGGGTTTATCATTTCAACCCATAACGATTTTCTCCTATTCTAAAGTCCGTTCGGGTATGTATCATTTCAACCTATAGTGATTCTATACTAACAGGGAACTTGCAGAGTGATAACAGATATGATACTAATATAACAGGCATATATCATCAATATAAATAATAGATAATGGTGTTAGATGTCACAGGTTAACTGATACAGGTAATAGCATATATATAACAGTGTAAATAACTAACAACAGCATATTTCAATTGGCAGGTAATGGGGTCAGATGTCACAGGGGAACCGATACAGGTAATAGCATATATAAAACAGTGTAAATAACTAACATCAGCATATTTCAATTGTCCTTTCAATTGAAATAAATTTTAATAAATAAAAAAACATTAATGCCCACCTTTCGAGCCTAGATAAATTTGACACAGAAATGAGCTACGAATCCAGTGCAAAGTGAGATGGGTACAAATTCGATGAAGAAAACAGGCACGATGGACCAAAAGCTGATAGATAAAGAATCAACGAAGTCAAATTAGAACCGATTGATGATGACAAGTGGTATAAGTGAATATATATATATGAACAAACAATTTTAACTTCATAAGTTTTACAAATATGAAAATTGAGTCATATACACTATCTTTATGAATAGCAGCTCATATATAAAATAATCTATTATAAATTTAAACATCAACTTAACAGTTAACGTGCATATATAACTGAACCTTACTATATTATAAAATTAGCTTATATATATACTATACAACATAAAATACCGTTATATCAATAAATATATAGTACTCATATATAACTGTTTAAGAAAAATTCAATACGCACTGTATAGGAAAATAATAATTATGAATAGAATACGTACAACACTCCCCTTATAATATAATATACATATACCTTAGCTTAGAGCCGATACTTACCCAGCAAATCATAAAACAAAACAAAACATGCAAACTAACACACTGTTGGGTAAACATTAATACTTTGTAATATAAACTACTTTATATCTATGTATATACAGAAAACAAAATTTAAATAAACCAATATTATTACTGACATGTTATACCACAACATATAATAACTACTTTAACAAGGCTACTGTATAAAGGTACATATACATATATATATATATAGGCTATAACCGAGTGGATTCAAAATTTCAAAACAAAAATAATATAATACCGTATACTTATAAAATATTGTAACACCTAGATATAAATAAAATATGATAAATAAACCTATATCTAAACCCATGCAGTATACAACAAATATATAAACTCAAACCATTAACCACTTACATATAAAATAACAGTATATATATAACCTTTTACACTTATAAATTACAACTGTATAAGCATATATACTAAAAAAATGACAATATATATAAATATCTCTACTTAACAGATCAATATAACTTTGTATATATATACCTACATATCTATAATCAATATTATA
This sequence comes from Allium fistulosum, assembly GCA_030737815.1. Taxonomy (NCBI): domain Eukaryota; kingdom Viridiplantae; phylum Streptophyta; class Magnoliopsida; order Asparagales; family Amaryllidaceae; genus Allium; species Allium fistulosum. The sequence continues at coordinate 716,738,826 of CM060905.1, read as the reverse complement.
ACTTATATGCATGAGATTCCAGGTTATAGAAATAACATAATTGACAAATATTGTATGATAAAACTGATAGTACATACATCTGTAACTTCCGGATCACATATACAAGTTGTGTAAAAAAAAATTTAAACAAAATATATAAACATACATACACAGCTTGAAACAATGATGCACACTCATATGCTTATAAACATTGGTAGATTAATAACTTATATAAACCGATGGTGGCAAGCTATATATATACGAACACAGCTATATAAAACTTATATATTTTTATATATAAATTACATATTGTTATCATAAAAATATATATATACATACCAATGCACCTACGCTGGCTTCGATAAGAATAGAGGCAAAGGCGCGTAGGCTGAATCGGAGAGCGAAAGTCAGGGCGAGGCGAGTGATCTCGGCTGATTGGTGGAGAGGGTGGAGTAGGCTGTTGCTCGGTGGTTGTAGGCGGCGGGCCCAGGGCTAAGGCGGTGACAGGAAGGAGGGGCGCAGCTTGCTCTTGGTTGTGGTGGAAGGCCTGGTCGGTGGGAAAGCAGGTGATCGATGGAGATAGTCACGGGTGAGGAGGGTGGTTGGGTGTTGTGGCTATGGGTGGTAGGGTAGGTGCGGCTTCAAAGGCGACATTCCTTTTGGTTGCAATTTTTTTTAGGCAGAACAGTTTGTGATGGTGGATGAGGAAGTAAGCTAATAGATGAAGACTAGATCTGGGAGGAAGAAGGGGTAAGTTTAAGTGGAAACAAAATAACATATGGAAGCGTGACAGAGAGGAAATGAAGAGACCCTAAACAAAAGGAATGACAAATAATAAATTTGAATTGATAAAAAAAAGTAACAACTGGCCATTGAATCATCAACCGTTGTTAAAGCAATTAATATTTGTGTGCACAACAAGTTTCGATATTTCAAACCCCGAAGTAAAGTAAAGTCGCCTTCTCGGTATCGATATGTTGCACCGTTTTATTATTTCTGTCATGTACCGGATCTCAAAGTATAGAAATAAATATACTGTAGAGATCGGCACGACGAGACGATCAAAATAGTATACTGATATCGGTGGTATGATTATCCGATCAAAAATCGGTATCGGTATGTAAATGCTGCTATTTCACCGAAATTAAGATCGACGGAGCAATAAGAGTCAAAATTTGTAGAAATGAACTATTACGTCTTGCTCAGAAGATGATTTACAATTTTTCTATATAAAAATATTCAGGTTTCGAAAACATTTTATTATCATCAATGTTAACTAATATAAATTGGAATAAAATTACACTAGAAAATAAACTTCCAAATTATCTGATGAAAATTTTCCAATTGCTATGATTAATTAGACGCATTCCAAATATCAAATTTTTATTTCAAAATTTTATCGTCTAAAGTTTCACAAAATTTCAACTAATTACGTTATTAAAACAGTTAAAATTTACGGGTCGTTACACTCTCCCCCACTCAAAACTTTACGTTCCAGAAAAGGAAGGAGTTAGAAGAATAGAAACAACCAGAAACAAAATAGATTGGAATACAAGTAAAATAGTTAATTTAAACCATATAAATTTCAATTTAAATTAATTAATATTTAACAATTTGGTTAAATCCCTTTGAGTTCACTTAAGTTAAATCAATCTATCTATTTCTAAATTCATTATCTTATTATCTAGTCATCCTTAATTAACAATTTCTAAATCATCAATTTGTATAATCATTTATTGTACTAATATTTTATTCAACAAATTTATTTCTTTTATTCCAAATTATTATTAAGTTTGTTCCACTTAATATCTCTTATTACATATATTTAAACTGTAACAACCCGAAATTTTATAACAATTAATTATCGTTGTATGATGATTAAAATTAGTTGTTAATTATTATTGGAGTTTTTAATCGGATTGAAATTCTTTTGTAAATTCATTATTTGTTATGTGGGCTGTAGAACTTAATATTGGGCCACGTTTTCATTTATGTGTTTTGCCGTGACAAATATCAGAGGCAAACCCGTCCCCCTTCCATTTTGATTCATTCGTTCGCAAGCCCAAAATCAGACGAGAGCAAAAAGGAAATCGAAAATGGTGGATAGGGTTTCGATCTCGAACTGCTCGATTCTTGGTTGGCCTCGACTTCAACTCCTTCCTTTAATTTTCACGGCTTCGGCTCGCAATCTTCGATTCGTGCTTCGTAAAAGAAGGTGAGTAATCCGATTTACTCACATCCGGTTCAAGCTTATGTTAGTAGGGTTTGAATCCCTGTTTTCTTGTTCGTGTATATATTTTGAATGTGTCCATCGATTTCTTTGGCCATTCGATTTTGTTAAGATTCTTGAGATGATTTTGAGCTGTTCGTTTTCGTGGTCATCACTGTTTCGATATTGATTTATTGACTTTTCAATTCGTATATATTGTGATTTCTTGGTTGATACGATATTGATTTTGTCTATATCTCGGCTTGAATTTGTGACATTTGTTTTTGGTTTCGTGACTTTCTCTGACTTGATAAATTGGTATTCTTCCACGACTTCGACACTGACATGGTTCACCTCGGCTTCATGTCTGATTATGCTGTTGTCGACTTTGTTTCGAATTTGATCCCCGTGGTGACCACTGGCTTTGACTTGGTTGTGAATTTTTGTTTACCAGCTCAGGTATTGATATTTGATGTTTTGCATTGACCTGTAGCTTACTGCTTCAATTGTGCATTTGACTTTGCTCTTCATGATTGGGCTTGTTTCTGTCTGGGCATTTAGTCTGGAGTGCATTGTGCTTCATGGACTTGGTTCGAAATTCTAGTTTGATTTCCTGTTGAGTTCATTTGCATGACGTACTCGAGTCAGTGTTGTCACATTTGTTCATTGCTCTATACCTGCTTAATGCATTCCACACTTGCATGACCTTATTATATATGCAGTGTTAAATTGTGTATATCTTGAGAAGTTTATGTATAACTTGTACCAATGTTGTTTTGATATTTAGCTCGGTTGTCTCGAGCCCATGTGTACCTCTGTCTCTGGTTTCACTGCCTTTGTTTTTGATCAAAACTGCTACTTGATTTTTGTTTTGCACATATGTTGACAATTGGTTCAGTTTCAGTTGCAAGTGCATTTAGTTGTTTTCATGTATAACTTGTACTGTCCAGTTGAGTTCGGCGCTCATATTATCTGGTATCACTGTGCATTTCCTATAAGTGTTGGCAGTTCACCTTTAATTGCTTTGAAGGATTGTCACATAGGCAAGCATCCCTTAATTCAAGAAAACATTGTTACTTTCATTTTCTTGGTTAGTAGTGTTGCATTTAGACTTGCTGCGTGGTCACCATTGTATGCTGTCACTACACTTGTGTTGTCACTGCATACTTTCTACCACTTGATGTTGGTGCCTGGTCCTTGCATTTGTTTTCATTTATTTCGAGATAGTTTTAGTTGCAAGTGTAATTGCAGTTTTACTTGTTTTGGCTAGTGCATTCGGCTTGTACATTGTTTACTTGCATCCTTAAATCTGATGCATTGTGGTATGGTTTCAGCTGATTTGATTATGTGATTTTGAAATTCTGTTTCATGTGTTCATTGAGAACTTTAAGTTGCCTTGTCGACTTTTGTAGTCTATGTAGTTGTGTCCCAGTGATGCATTGGATTTATTGATTGGTTCTTTTTGAACCGGAGTTATGCTGTGAATTTGTTTGAAACGTTGTCATCGAGGTTGGTTTTCTTCTTTGGTCTTGAAGTTGTACTCCATTGTATGGATTATTTTAATCACTGTATGCATATTCACTTGATAGCACTTTGGGCCTCGTTCCACCTGCTGTCATGTTGAACTGGTCTGGTAGCTTAGATGTGTACATCACTAGTGCATGTCACCTTTCATTGTTGGCAGTTGTGTTGAGTCACGTTAGCCGTGACTTGACCTTTGCATTTTCGATTTGCTGTAAGAAATTGGTGTTGTGATGATTTTATATACTGTAGTAGCGAGGCAGTGCATGCGTGCGTGTACTGCAGCCACACAAAATTGGCATTTTGAATTGATATTTCAATTTCTTGAATTATTTGTGTGTTTAATTCAATATATTTTGAATTGTACTTTGATTTGATTTGATTTGATCATTTTGTTGTTGTCTAATTATCTATTGATAATTAGATTCAAAGTTTCTAATTATTTATTTAATAATTAGATTTTGTTGATAATTGTTGTTTAGGCAATTTTGGGGTTTTCATATTATCTGTCTTGATAACCTTTTTACTTATCTTTGTTGATGATTTGAATTTGCTGATTTGTTGTTTTACACTGTTTAGTGTCATATCCACCGTTATCTGATTTCCTTGTTAAAGGATTGGAAAGACGAGATTTCTGTTACTGTTGTCTATTGATTATTTAATTATTATCACTTCTGTGCATTAATAACTGTGTTTGAATTAGACTGACCCATGTATTATTTTCTTTTGAATTTAATACTCGGGTCAGACCAAGTTATTACAGGTTGTAGATATCCAGCTTTGGGTTGCTGCTTGAGCTATGAAGTTTTTTCATATCTTTTGAAGTAGTCTTCGTCATTTTGTAGTAGTCAGTGTATCTGATTTAGGTTGATATGTATTCATGTATATTATTCGATAATGTACTTGTATATATAACTTCCAGAGTCGACAGTTGTAGTTGTATCATATGTATCGTGTCAAATGTGTTGTAACTAACATCAGTTATATATATATATATATGAGACTTTTTATTATCTGAGTTCCGCATTTTTATTATCTATGTTATTATTATATATATTGTCCTAAACTATTATGAACCATCGTAGTTCGTTTTATACTGGAATTGGGTATGTCGATGGGAGTAAATAAATAAGAGGTGAAAAATTAAAAATATATACCACTCCTATCGAGGTAACCAATACTAGTGTAAGGCCCAACTATGGATGGCCGCTCCTATCCAGCCTTATTCTTCATAATAACATACAGTATTTCTTTTAATACACTTTGTTATTGTGAGCATAGAGGTGGGGCGTCACAGTTGGTATTAGAGCTTGGGGTTTATGGACATAATATAAAACATAACTTAGATGGAACATGTGTTACAACTATTGGTCGATGTTTTAGTTGTGCTTTGAGTCAAAACTAAAGTTTTGAAATTACGATGAAATTTTTAAATATCTTTATTTAAAAATAATAGTGAAATTGTGTTTTGATGATTTGATTGATTTGTGCTCTATTTATCAGAGTGCGCAGCGGAAACAGTGAGACTGTCTTCGCTGAATATAGCTGATAACCTTTTTGATTTAAAAATCAAAATATGAAATTGAAATAAATTTCATTTGTTGTTTACATAGGTGGGTTTATTTTGTTTCTTTGAAAATTTCGAATCCGATTTGAGGATTCGAAGCGATTGCAGTTATGTGATTTTTGTTGAGATTTTTGCTGTTTTGAATTATCTTCATTGAAGATACATTCGAATGATTTCTTTGTTCATTTTGTAGTATACGTGCAAATTTGAGTTGCACGTTACTGCATTAATTTTACGTTGAACCGGTGTTTGGTTTAAACGTATTTTGTTGCCGTTATTTTTATAACGGGATTTTTACATCGGTGCTAAATTTTTGAAGCATGGTGTTTTGGGACATTTTTAATGAATGAAAATTCACTTGTATTATATTTTGATGCAAATTATTCTGATGAGATTTTGACGTTTAAAAATTACTGTCGCTTTGACTTCAGTAACCGTCAAATTTTAAAAGTGGATTTTCAAGCGGTAATTCCGCAATGCTGATTTGATATTCGTTTTTACGGTGTTTTGAGAAGTGCGATTTCCTTATCGAAATTGCTACAGATGTTGCTGTTTTAATCACGTGTTCTGAAAATTGTTTTCAAATTTTTTTACAGTTTATGCTTTCAAAGGAATGAGGAAGCGATTTAAACGATTCAGCAAAATCGAGGACTATGAACCCTTACTTTTACTGATTCGCTTAATTCCGGACTTGTTCGTTTAAGAACGTAAAATGTTAATTATTTAAAATCCAAAATTTTTACAGTTTGCGCTTTCAAAAGAATGAGGAAGCGATTTAAACGATTCAACAAAATCGAGGACTATGAACCTTTACTTTTACTGATTCGCTTAATTCCGGACTTGTCCGTTTGAGAACGTAAAATGTTAATTATTTAAAATCCAAAAATTTTATAGTTTGCGCTTTCAAAAGAATGAGGAAGAGATTTAAACAATTCAGCAAAATCGAGGACTATGAACCCTTACTTTTACTGATTCGCTTAATTCCGGACTTGTCCGTTTGAGAATGTAAAATGTTATTTTACAAAATACACAATTTTGCACTTTCAAGGAAATGATGAAGAGAATCAAACGATTTAGTAAAACACCTAGTATGGGACATGTGTGTTTGCAATTTCAGTTAATTCCAGACTCGTTAATTGAAACATATGTTGTTTGATTATTCTGATGATTTTGTGTGCTTTCGAGCCACTATGTTGGACCTTCGGTCATCTGCTGGACCTTCGGGTCATTTGTTGGGCTTTCGGGCCACTCTGCTGGACCTTCGGGTCATTTGTTGGGTTTTCGGGCCACTCTGCTGGACCTTCGGGTCATTTGTTGGGCTTTCGGGCCACTCTGCTGGACCTTCGAGTCATTTGTTGGGCTTTCGGGCCACTCTGAGGACCTTCGGGTCAAATGCCAGTACTAGACCTTCGGGTCACTCTACGGACCTTCGGGTCATCTGATAGGCGCCAAAATTTTATTGTTTTTGGTAGGCTTCGGCCATATGAGATGCACGTGCGGCGTAGCTAAAACTCGCCATCTGATGGGATCGATCCAACCTTTTATGTTGATTTTCTAGAGTATCTTAATTGATTTCTAGATATTTGTTGTTTCTAATTATCTGCAGGTAATTAGATATTTGCTGTTATGATATTTAATTATCATATCGATAATTAAATATTTGCGGTTATGAGATTTAGTTATCGTATTGGTAATTAGATATTTGCTGTTATGAGATTTAATTATCGTATCGATAATTAAATATTTGCTGTAATGGGATTTAATTATCGTATCGATAATTAAATATTTGCTGTTATGAGATTTAATTATCGTATCGATAATTAAATATTTGCTGTTATGAGATTTAATTATCATATCGATAATTAAATATTTGCTGTTATGAGATTTAATTATTGTATCGATAATTAAATGTTTGCTGTTATGAGGTTTAATTATCGTATCGATAATTAAATGTTTGTTGTTATGAGGTTTAATTATCGTATCGATAATTAAATATTTGCTGTTATGAGATTTAATTATCGTATCGATAATTAAATATTTGCTGTTATGAGATTTAATTATCGTATCGGTAATTAGATATTTGATGTTTTCTAATTATCGTTTCTGATAATTAGCTATTGTTGTTTCTGATTATCGTTTTTGATAATCGGATATTTGTTGTTTCTGATTATCGTTTTTGATAATCGGATATTTGTTGATTTGAGAGTTCTGATTATCGTTTTTGATAATTAGATGTTTGTGTTTTCTGATTATCGTTTTTGATAATTAGATATTTGCTGATTTGAGATTTCTGATTATCGTTTTTGATAATTAGATATTTATGTTTTCTGATTATCGTTTTTGATAATTAGATATTTGTTGATTTGAGATTTCTGATTATCGTTTTTGATAATTAGATATTTGTGTTTTCTGATTATCGTTTTTGATAATTAGATATTTGTTGATTTGAGATTTCTGATTATCGTTTTTGATAATTAGATATTTGTGTTTTCTGATTATCGTTTTTGATAATTAGATATTTGTTGATTTGAGATTTCTGATTATCGTTTTTGATAATTAGATATTTGTGTTTTCTGATTATCGTTTTTGTAATTAGATATTTGTTGATTTGAGATTTCTGATTATCGTTTTTGATAATTAGATATTTGTTGATTTCTGATTATCGTTTTTGATAATTGGATATTTGCTGATTTTGTTGATTATGCAATTTTCTAGTCTCTAATTGATTCTAGATTATGTTGATTTTATTGAATTGCTATTTCCTATCTATCTCTGTTGATAGTTAGAGTTTGCTGATATGAAGTTCGTGTTTTCTAGTTATTTGTTGGATAACTAGATATTTACGGTTTTGCGATTTGTGATTTGTGTTTTCTAATTGTCTTTGTTGGTAATTAGATTTTTGTTGTTTTCTAATTATCGTATCGATAATTAGATATTGCTGTTTTGTGATTTCTATATTCTAATTATCTAATTGATAATTGAATATTGCTGATAATTGTATTTATTCAGTTCTGCTGTTTTCTGATTATCTATTTGATAATTAGATTTTGTTGAGAATTTGTAAATTTCTTTTATGAAATTAAAAAGATTTCTTTGGCGTTTGGATTCTCGATCTTTATTTTCTAGCGTAACCAGTTTATGTTAGAAAAACAATTGTTATAGACAACTTTAATTATGAAAATTGCGGGGAAGCAATTTTTATAAGGAGGGGAGTCTGTAACAACCCGAAATTTTATAACAATTAATTATCGTTGTATGATGATTAAAATTAGTTGTTAATTATTATTGGAGTTTTTAATCGGATTGAAATTCTTTTGTAAATTCATTATTTGTTATGTGGGCTGTAGAACTTAATATTGGGCCATGTTTTCATTTATGTGTTTTGCCGTGACAAATATCAGAGGCAAACCCGTCCCCCTTCCATTTTTGATTCGTTCGTTCGCAAGCCCAAAATCAGACAAGAGCAAAAAGAAATCGAAAATGGTGGCTAGGGTTTCGATCTCGAACTTCTCGATTCCTGGTTGGCCTCGACTTCAACTCCTTCCTTCAATTTTCACGGCTCTGGCTCACAATCTTCAATTCGTGCTTCATAAAAGAAGGTGAGTAATCTGATTTACTCACATCCGGTTCAAGCTTATGTTAGTAGGGTTTGAATCCCTGTTTTCTTGTTCGTGTATATATTTTGAACGTGTCCATCGATTTCTTTGGTCATTCGATTTTGTTTAGATGCTTGAGATGATTTTGAGCTGTTCGTTTTCATGGTCATCACTGTTTCAATATTGATTTATTGACTTTGTCAATTCGTATATATTGTGATTTCTTGGTTGATACGATATTGATTTTGTCTATATCTCGGCTTGAATTTGTGACATTTGTTTTTCGACTCGTGACTTTCTCTGACTTGATAAATTGGTATTCTTCCATGACTTCGACACTGACATGGTTCACCTCGGCTTCATGTCTGATTATGCTGTTGTCGACTTTGTTTCGAATTTGATCCCCGTGGTAACCACTGGCTTTGACTTGGTTGTGAATTTTTGTTTACCAGCTCAGGTATTGATATTTGATGTTTTGCATTGACCTGTAGCTTACTGCTTCAATTGTGCATTTGACTTTGCTCTTCATGATTGAGTTTGTTTCTGGTCTGGGCATTTAGTCTGGAGTGCATTGTGCTTCATGGACTTGGTTCGAAATTCCAGTTTGATTTCCTGTTGAGTTCATTTGCATGACGTACTCGAGTCAGTGTTGTCACATTCGTTCATTGCACTATACCTGCTTAATGCATTCCACACTTGCATGACCTTATTATATATGCAGTGTTAAATTATGTATATTTTGAGAAGTTTATGTATAACTTGTACCAATGTTGTTTTGATATTTAACTCGGTTGTCTCAAGCCCATGTGTACCTCTGTATCTGGTTTCACTGCCTTTGTTTTTGATCAAAACTGCTACTTGATTTTGGTTTTGCACATGTGTTGGCAATTGGTTCAGTTTCAGTTGCAAGTGCATTTAGTTGTTTTCATGTATAACTTGTACTGTCCAGTTGAGTTCGGCACTCATATTATCTGGTATCACTGTGCATTTCCTATAAGTGTTGGCAGTTCACCTTTAATTGCTTTGAAGGATTGTCACATAGGCAAGCATCCCTTAATTCAAGAAAACATTGTTACTTTCATTTTCTCAGTTAGTAGTGTTGCATTTAGACTTGCTACCTGGTCACCATTGTATGTTGTCACTACACTTGTGTTGTCACTGCATACCGTCTACCACTTGATGTTGGTGACTGGTCCTTGCATTTGTTTTCATTTATTTTGAGATAGTTTTAGTTGCAAGTGCAATTGCAGTTTTACTTGTTTTGGCTAGTGCATTCGGCTTGTACATTTTTTACTTGCATCCTTAAATCTGATGCATTGTGGTATGGTTTCAGCTAATTTGATTATGTGATTTTCACATTCTATTTCATGTGTTCATTGAGAAGTTTAAGTTGCCTTGTCGACTTTTGTGGTCTATGTAGTTGTGTCCCAATGATGCATTGGATTTATTGATTGGTTCTTTTTGAACCTGAGTTATGCTGTGAATTTGTATGAAATGTTGTCATCGAGGTTTGAAGTTGTACTCCATTGTATGGATGATTTTGATCTCTGTCTGCATATTCACTTGATAGCACTTTGGGCCTCGTTCCACCTGCTGTCATGTTGAACTGGTCTGGTAGCTTAGATGTGTGCATCACTAGTGCATGTCATCTTTCATTGTTGGCAGTTGTGTTGAGTCACGTTAGCCGTGACTTGACCTTTGCATTTTCGATTTGCTGTTAGAAATTGGTGTTGTGGTGATTTTGTATACTGTAGTGTCGAGGCAGTGCACGCGTGCGTGTACTGCAGCTACACAGAATTGGCATTTTGAATTGATATTTCAATTTCTTGAATTATTTGTGTGTTCAATTCAATATATTTTGAATTGTACTTTGATTTGATTTGATTTGATCATTTTGTTGTTGTCTAATTATCTATTGATAATTAGATTCTGAGTTTCTAATTATTTATTTAATATTTAGATTTTGTTGATAATTGCTGTTTAGGCAATTTTGGGGTTTTCATATTATCTGTCTTGATAACCTTTTTACTTATCTTTGTTGATGATTTGAATTTGCTGATTTGTTGTTTTACACTATTTAGTGTCATATCCACCGTTATCCGATTTCCTTGTTAAAGGATTGGAAAGACGAGATTTCTGTGACTGTCGTCTATTGATTATTTAATTATTATCGCTTCTGTGCATTAATAACTGTGTTTGAATTAGACTGACCCGTGTATTATTTTCTTTTGAATTTAATACTCAGGTCAGACCAAGTTATTACAAGTTGTAGATATCCTGCTTTGGGTTTCTGCTTGAGCTATGAAGTCCTTTCATATCTTTTGAAGTAGTCTTCGTCATTTTGTAGTAGTCAGTGTATCTGATTTAGGTTGATATGTATTCATGTATATTATTCGATAATGTACTTGTATATATTACTTCCAGAGCGACAGTTGTAGTTGTATCATATGTATTGTGTCAAATGTATTGTAACTGACATCAGTTATATATATATATATATGAGACTTTTTATTATCTGTGTTCCGCATTTTTATTATCTGTGTTATTATTATATATATTGTCCTAAACTATTATGAACCATTGTAGTTCGTTTTATACTGGAATTGGGTATGTCGATGGGAGTAAATAAATAAGAGGTGAAAAATTAAAAATATATACCACTCCTATCGAGGTAACCAATACTAGTGTAAGGCCCAACTACGGATGGCCGCTCCTATCCAGCCTTATTCTTCGTAATAACAGACGGTATTTCTTTTAATACCCTTTGTTATTGTGAGCATAGAGGTGGGACGTCACATAAACCATATAAATTAACTTAAACCATATAAATTTCAATTTATATTTAATAATTGGTTTAAATTTAAGGTATTTCCATAAGTTGATCTAATTTCAATTTGTTAATTCTTTCAAAACAAAATTTATTATGTTCATCTCATTCAATTAACTTATTACTCTATCATCTTTATTAGCATATTTTTTTATAATTAAAATCTAAGTGTATAACATTTATTATAAACACTCAAATTTTATTTGTAAAATCATTTTATATTGTATATTATCTAATTACATTTTAACTTCTGAATAATTTAGGTAAGTTATATTGAAATGCAATTTAGTACTATACAAATAAAATTTTCAAATTCAATTATTTCAAGTTTAAATATTTATCCAAAATTTTTGACTTCAGTTTATAATTGAAATCATCTTTAAATCATAAACTTAAGAATTTAAATCTCCGATTTACTTCAAACAATTTTGAGATAAATATATATTGTAACGATCCCGAATTTTAATCTATTTTAAATCGATAATTAAATTTATTTTTGAATAAAAATAGTAAAATAAATCGATAAAATGGAGCGAGTTTCCCCGAATTCAAGTATTCAACAAGTAAAAGGTAAATATGAGCAAAACCAATTATATAAGGATAAGTATGCACACTTGTAATATGAAACAAAACAGCAACATACATTCATAAGCATGAAACCTTGAATAAAATAAAAATAAATGTAAAGTACATTTATATTTCCATCTTTAGCAGCAAAACAAAAGTATGTAAGCTTGTATAGGAAGGCAAGTAAAAAATAAATATATATGAAGACTAAGCAAACATAGTCAGGTTAAACAAAAGAAACAACACTTATAAAAGTAAAGGATTGTACAAAGTAATAAATGCTTTCATCTGCCCAATACAACAAAGCTGCAGCCACCAAAAATATATTGTCTCGGCCAACAAAGAAGAAAATCAAAGAAAAGTAAAATATAAATACATTTGTATCTAGTATTTGCTGGTAGCTTGATATTGAAGCCAGGCAAGTGAAAATATGAGATAAGTATGAATAAACAAAACATAAAGTACACAACATTAAATGCCTTCAATCCTTGCAGCCAACAAATCTGTTCGAATTGGCATAAATTTCTTCTCAGCCTCCAATTTGAGATAAAAATCTCTGGCATAGGGTATAAACCCATATTATCCTCTGGAACAAACCAATAAAATTATACATTACTTTGTACAATATCATCATCAACCTGCAAAAGTAAACTCTTTTCTTTATAACAGCTCCTCATTTCAATTCGTTCCTTCAAACTAAACAAAAAAAAACTGAAGCAAGTATCATTTTAAAACTTAAACCAAACTTTCCTCTATAGATATGCATCTTTTTAGTTCTTGTTCGTTCAAACCCGACATAGCAAAGCTCAGAGATCTGTAGAAACAAACAACAAAAATTAAGCTCTGTTCTTTTTTTCTGCAAACCAAGGTGAGCAACTTGTTTTTTTTCAAACTTCTTTGTTTTCACCAGTGAGTAACTTCTTTTTAAATATATAAGTAAATTAGTTGCTTGTTTATTTCTGGAGATAAGTGTTTGCATGTTATAATTTCAAGTTCACTTTTGGTAGATGTATGAATATATGCCTGCTGATTAAAAATATAATCTTGCCTGTTCTAGGATTCAGATTTTAAATCCTGACTAAATTCATGATCTCTTACTCAAACTTTGTTATAGTTTAAGATTTAAACAAGTATGCATGTAATATAAGTTAAAGTTTTAATTTTTTTTATGTGGAAGATAAAAATGAAACTTCACTATCTCTGGAAATTATAAGGTACAACAGAGCAACCCCTTTGGAAGTAAGAATTTAATCATCTGGACTCTTTGATTTAAGATTATCTACGGATTACATTATCAAAGACTTGAATTTTAAAACCAAAATTAGAATTTATAGTTTGAATTTGATTGGGCATTACTGGTTTTATCAAAAATAGAGTTTTGGGGTGGTTCGGTCAATCGGAGTGGTCGGGGTGGCCAGCGTTGTTTCTGGTGAAGGAATGGGGGTGGTTGAATTAAGGAAAAATATAGGGAGGAGGAATTATGCATTGAGGAAGATTTAGTTTGGGATTAAAATTTTAAACCCTAGTTTTTTTTGTTCATCTGAAAATTTATCACGCGGTCTATATAAGTGATCGAGTGCTTCTAGGTTTGTGTGGATGATAGTTGGGGTATGGGAGAGTTAGTAGCCGGAGGCAAGGCCATTCTGGTGATCGGAGGTTGGGTGATTTTTGGTGATTTTCAGATTCGACATTTGCTACTGTGTTGAGCTCGAAGGCTCGTTTTTGATTCGGGGTGTCTGCAGTTTCTCTGATGGTCGGATTGTGGCTAAGGGATGGTCGCCGACTTGTGTGGATGGTCGCGAGGGGTCGGAGTTGGTTGCGGTGATCGTGCACATGCACGTGGTGTCGTGTGCCGGTGGGTTTCAGGTCGAGGAGAAAGTAGTACAGGGGATCGAGTATTTGCGTGGGTTACTTCGGGGGTTACTCGAGTTTTGCACTGCAATGTGTTTGTCGATTTTGCTAGTTTCAACTGGGAAAGAACAAGGGAGGAAGGAGAAGAAGCATACGAGAAGGAAGAGAGGGGGGCTCGGTAAAGTTGGTGAGAAACTCGAAGATAGGCTCGATTGAAATAAGAAAGGGCTCGGGTTGTTTAATCTGTTACCGTTTTTCAAAAGTTAAAAAGGAATTTTTTTTAACAAAGTTTCAAGGCTGATTTAAACTAAATAAGTTTTCAAAAAGGAAATAAATCAAGTTTCGAATTTTAAACAAGTTTTAAAACAAGATCTATATGGTGATTAAGTAGCTAATTAAGATCAATAGATTATCTTCAATTAATAAAGGTCTTATTGTGATTTATTAAAAGTTAATTAATTGATTAGTTTAATTAATCAATGATTAAGGATAGATAAATAAATAGTTAAGATTTTAAAAATTTATTAATTAAAGGTTAATTACTTAATATAAGCAATTAAGGGAGAATCAATTAATGAAAGTAGTTAATAGATAATTACTCACTGAAATTAATTAAGGGACAATTAATTAGTATAAGTAATTAAAGATAATCAATTACTTGAAGATAACTACTTAATTAAAGGTAATTTAATGATTAAAATTGATCAATGAAATGATTAAAGGACAAATAATCAAATGATTTGAAATTAATTAATGTTAATTAACCAAGATTAGTAATTTATTCATAAGTAATTAACCTGATTTAAATTTATCAGATAATTAAATTATCTTACTTATGGATGTTTGGATTCTATTGAATGACTTGATTGTTTGATATCCCTGATATATGATGTTGTGTGATATACCCTGATTTATGTTGTGATTTGTAATTTACTTATCTGTGATATATATCTGTGATCTGTGAATGAAGATGAGCGTTATAGTTATATCGCTTATCAACTATATCTCTTTATTTTTATATGTGATGATTCATTGTGTTGCACCACTGTGTGAAACCCCTGGACTACACTATACACACACACAAATATGGATTTCACGTGGAAATCGGTTAAGTCACAGATAATTTAAATTTGATGTTTTTGAAATTTTAATTTCAATTGATTTTGAAATTGGAAATTTGGGTTTAATGTGAAAAGCTTTTGAAATAGAATTTCAAAGATAAAAGTTATTTTGAATAACTTAATCGAGTTTTGAAAATTTAAATAATTTGAATTCAAGTTGGGGATTAAATCTATGATTTGGAAACTAGGGATAAAAGATGATATAAATGTGTTTATATAAAGTTAAACCATTTAAAAGTATAATTTTGAGAATTTGGATTTAACCCAAGGATTTCCACTCGTATGAATGAATCAGATTTTCTGAAATGAAACTGTTGTTTTAAAAGAATAAAAGCTTTCAGATAAGAAATGAAATTCTAATTTAATTAAAGGAATTTCAAGATTGAATTGAAAAATGGTTTTCCAAGTTATGAATGAATTCTTCTTTTTGAAAGCTATGAATTGAATCTGTTATCTTTAACAGATTTAAAAATAATGATTTGTTTAAACCATTTGAAATGGGATTGTTTTGAAAGCTATAAGTTAGATCTTGATTTAAAGATTTAACGAGTTATATTGAAATGGAAATTGATTTGGAAAATCTGTGAATGAATCTTTTGTTTAAAAGATTAAAGTGTGGAAACTGTTTAAACCGTAAAGGTTGAATCTTTTTGTTTAAAGATTTAAAAATGGTAATTTGTTAAACCATTTGAAAAGAAAGATTTTGGGTAATAAATTGTGACTTAATTGAAATCCCAATATCCATATGTTTTTAAATATTACGCTCACTATTCGGTTTAGCCGGGAGAGGACCTTTGGGTCGTATAACCCATTCCGAATATGTGATACGTCGATATGGATAGCAATTGAAGACCGGTGTTGAAGACCGGATATTTTTGAAAATGGAAGGATTACCGTCGAGTTACTCTGCATCGGCTGATCCCCGATATAGAGGTTTTATCACCCTTAGTGACGGGAAGTCCGGACGTGATTGGAAATTATCCGGATTTGCAAGGGCTTCGTGAGAAGTGCCTTCGGTTCTGTTCGAACCCAGAACAGACTTGTATGGATTGTATGTCTGACATTACACTTTGAGATATAAAGCCGATTTCTTTCAAATACATTTCTGTTTGGTGGCGGAGAATTTATTCTCTTAGCTTAACACCCTTCTCTGAGACGTACGAGCTCAGAGGTTATGTAGTTGAAATTTATCAGCGATATATCCCAATTTGGTAATGTGGCATGCTGAGTGTTGTTGTGTGATGATCAGTGTTTGATCATTTGTGATATGATCATTTGTTTGATCATTTATCTTTATGATCATAGGTTGATCATCTGTTGACCCAAAGCATGGCTTTGTGACAAAGCGTAGCTTTGTGGACGAGACTTCGTCAGGGCCTCACAACCCGGAAATGGTCGAAACAGGAATGTTGCGGCAAGGTTATGAGGGTCGCGCCCTTTAGGGTATGTCATTTCCTTCTGGAAAGGGGTGGTATCATGGTATGGAGCCCAGATACTTACTCATGTGGATACACTTTCTTTATGATGTGTGATGTTGGATATCGAGCGCTCGGATAAAGGTCCCAAAGGACCGGGAGGTGGCATATTCGTGAGTTACCTGTTACAGGGGTAACCCGGCCTTGTTTGGCAGAGAGTAGTTTGTCTCTCGGGACGTCCCGCCAGAGGCGATCCCATGCGGCGGAAGGAAGTTCCTTAGCCTGACAATTTGTTGGAAAATCCAAAGAAACAATACGAGCCCTGTACGGTTTTAGTTGTATTACCTGCCATGGAATGTGGTGGTAACCTGCTATTGAACATGGTAGCTATAGTAGGCATACGATACTGGTCGTATGCTGGCTAAGATTAATATTATACTTTCGAAATGTTTTCTGCACTATGCACTAGTAATAATATCCAATGATTTGCGTAGTAAGCATGTTTGACTATCATAAGGAGAAATCTCCTCCAATTCTGCGTTTGCATTGTGTGTGTGGCGGGAGGTCTTATGGTAGTTTCATTTTCCAAAAGCATTGCGGATTTCAATGTTTAAAATCTTTTGTGTTTGTGTAAAGATAAACTGTTTTTGTTGCTCACACCAGTCCCATGACTGATCCGGAGTTTATTGTTCCTTTCCTAAACTCTGGGTGCTCATAATTTTCCACACGAGCAGTCTAGAGTTGGGTTTCTTTTCAGATATTCAGGTTTAGTAGATTATCTGGAGCTAGTTCATTCATCGGAGTTGCTTATCTTGGAGTTGTGGATTCATTCTTGTCTGAAGATCATTTTGGATTTATCACTTCTATTGATATTTTTCCGCTGCTGATGTTATCTTTTCTTTTCCGCTGCTATTTCTTGTATCATATCTCTGATGTATATAAATATTCATTATATCTGGATATTGTATCAGATGTTGTATATCTATATTCTTTTTATTCCGCTGTGTTATTTACTTAATTGTGTTATAGCTCCGCCGAATCGGATTTGAACGGTCGAATCTGCGGCATTCTAGTACAATGTGAAGTACGGATGTTGATTTTCGAGCGGGCAAAACCCGAGCCGTCACATATATAGTATATATCAGATCAAAATTAAAACTTTATATATATAATAAATCAGGTCATACCATAGAAATTCAAATCAAATTAAATTTCCAAACAAAGTGTAGCAAAGCTACTGAATAGTCTCTTCACTTCGAAACTCGAAAATGAATGTCGATGATGCGGCCGCCGTCACCGAAATATTTTCCAACGACAAAGAGAAGAGCGCTGATTTAAACATTTAAAATTCTTTGGAAATGATTTCTATTTGAAAATATTTAAATACTATACACATTAAAACTTTCAAATCAAAGTATGAAATCACCAGAAATTAATTCTCAAATTCTAATTTAAATCCATTTCAATTCCTAATTAAAATTTAAACCATGCTCTATGATTTCATTTATTTATCATATTGGAATAGTCAATGGTTTATAAAACAATAAAAATCAAATATTACCATTTTGTTGACCCATTCATTTAACAATTTAGAAAATTTATTTATATATAATATAATCACACAAAATTTATTTTATTTACCAAATTTGAAAAAAATATTGTGTCAGTTTGCTCTGCTCAGGTGTTTTGGAAATCCTATCGATAGCGTTGATCAGACGAATCGATCGAAAACCCAAATCAACATCAACAACTCAAACAACACAATATATATAAAACATTTTTAATATTAATTCACACATACACTTCCTCGCTCGACGATACAAGAATGGATTTAAAAGCAAGGATAGAGATTCAAATTTGATGGACTCAAATCAAAGAGAATTTTTTTTTGATTCGACGATAGGTTCGAAACAAAGATAAGACGATTAAATAACGAAATAACAAGATGGATAAGTTTATATAAATTGTGGGCGATCTTAACTGGGTCGACCGAGACTTCAAGAATAAGATCGATGCAGAATTCCGATGCAAATCGACATCCGATCGCAAAAACTAGAATTTGGGCATAGCAAGAGGTTACAACATCTAAACCGAGGATACAGGAATCTCTTGTGAATCAATGCCAATTGTAAAGGAGTTTCACCCCTTTACAAATCATTTGGAGATTGGCGAGACCGCCGAGTTATTATAGAGATCATTCGTAGTGGAGTTATGGGGAACTCCAGAATCAAAAAATACAAATTGGAAGAGACAATAACGGATTTGTGGATTTTTGAACCGAGGGGAACGTTCCAAAATTCAAAGCAAACCGAGTCAAAAGAAGAAATTCATGCTCGAACGAAAGTGATTCCATAACTAAATTTACTATATATGCTAAGTTTTGCCTAGAGCCAAAGCTCTGATACCAACTGTAACGACCCGCTATTTTGGACCATTCAAATCAACAATAATCCACACATGTCAGACTTGAATAATTCAAAATAATAGATTGTTAATTTAAATTGGCAAAACTCAGCATATATAGTAAATTAATAATCACAGAATCACAAACACATAGTATATAACAATATGCAGCGGAAACAAAAGAATAGTAGTTCATGAAGCTACCATATATAACAGAGTTAAACAAGATACAACAGAAGTCTCGAATACATAGATATCTTAATACAATAGTCAAATACAAGATCTGAATACATCACTGGAATCAACTGGATAACTGATAGTAGAATCGATAGATCGCTGGATCTCCAAGCGAAGCTCCAACTCCAAAAGTGAGTCTCGAACACTGGTACACTTAGTCTGACCCGAGTGTAAAGCAAAACACAAAACACTCGAGTTAGGATTAACATTCTTATATCAATAAATCCAACTCGAGTGAAATAACAACTGAAATACAAGTAACTCAAGGATGTTTGGGATAACCATCTTCTAAGGATCCGTTAAATTATCTACTATGTAGTAGTGTACGCTAAGTAGATAATGCCTATTAGTAATATAAAGTATTAGAATAGCGTTAAGGCGTTACCATTATCCCCCTTAACACATTTTATATAAGTGTCATAGTCTATACAGCACTGTAACTCCACCGTAAACTAGTGGTCTATCAGGGAGTACTCTATAGGTATAACACAAAACAAATCGTAGTGGTCGCGCATAGGGATACAAGTATGACAAGGCACATGAGGCAATACCCAAGGTAGTGAAACTACCGTTTGCCTTATCCGGACTCGTGAGAACGCATCACAGCAACGATCGCAACACCGCGAAACAACACTCCCAAAATAAGGTTGCGCACCAATCAAAAACAAGTAATGAGTAGTTTACGAAGAAGTGTGTCCGCTAGAGGTAGCTAACCTCACTGGCCTAGCACGGCTCCTGTTTAAGTCATTTCCAATTTGACACAAGTGTCAAGGTCATCCATTATCGTTCTCTTTCTTTAAATCCAGCAATGTCATCATTCCAACCACATCATTCTGGATCACACTCCGCGTATAATAGTTATTAAAGTGGTTTTCGATTTGGACAGAGAGTATGTCCCTAACCGATCCCGGACTCTTCAATAACTACGTAATTATTACACCGATTGGTCATTAATAAACTTTCAAAATATTTTATATTTCAAAACCGAAATATCATTGCCATTTCAAAACCATATCCATACGATATCATTTTCACTTCAAATAAATCCATTTCCAAAATCATATCACTTTCCAAAGTTATATCGCTTCTGAAATCGTAAGTCTTTTAAAATCAAACAAATTGGAAATCAAAACCTTGAAATTCATAACTCCTTGAAACTATAGTTTGAAATCATAACATTTTGGAATTCATAACACTTCCCTCTTAAACAGTTTAGATATTAAAATTAGTGTATATAATAAAATAGTTTATAAAATAAAAATAGTTTATATAAAATAGTTATAAGTTAAAATAGTTTATAATAAAATAATATATATTGAAAATTATTTATATAAAATAGTTTATATTAAAATAATTTATAAAGTAAAATATAAATAGTTGTAGATAGTTTGAAAATACTTTATAAAATAAAATAGCTTCCACAAATTCACAAATCCATTCAAATTAACTCAACTTACAACTTCAACTTAATTCAATCTCAATTTATAAATTTCAACTCAATTCAATTTTCTCAATAAATCATTTTGAATTATAACGATTTCAAATACAGATTTGAAACACAAAATAAACCATTAAATTTCAATATATTTCAAAGTTTTAAATATTCCACATTTCAAAAACTAAATTTGATAATTCCATTTATATCTCAATTTAATTTCATTTCATTTAGTTTTTGAGATATTTCTTTAATCATTTCAATACATCTAAATACAACTTAAATTTACAAACTTATATAAACAAAATATCCCATTTAAATTTATATTAGTTTGAAATATTCATTTAAGCCACTTTTTAACCAATTTCAAGTTATAAAACATATCTTAAATTTCAAATTTAATAGATTTCAAATCAACTTATTTAAGTATAATTCTTAAAAAATTAAGAATTCCAAATCAATTTCAAATTTATCTTTCAACCTAAAACATTATAAACTCTATATTTGAAAATATAAATTTTACATATATACTTAAACATATTTTATATTGATTCAATCAACTTTATTAAATTAACTTTAATGAATCTTTAAAATCAATATTTATTAAAACCATATATTTCTTTTCAAAACCTTAGAAATCAATTTCAAAATATTTATATATAGACCGACGGTGTCTGTATATAATTTTCTACCCTATGGTCAAGTGATACGGATATTTATCATTTCAATCCGTAATTTAAATATATACGGGTATATATATATATCATTTCAACCCGTAATCCCAAATTCAATTCAATTGAAAATCGCTTGGGTTTATCATTTCAACCCATAACGATTTTCTCCTATTCTAAAGTCCGTTCGGGTATGTATCATTTCAACCCATAGTGATTCTATACTAACAGGGAACTTGGAGAGTGACAACAGATATGATAATAATATAATAGGCATATATCATCAATATAAATAACAGATAATGGTGTCAGATGTCATAGGTGAACTGCTACAGGTAATAGCATATATATAACAGTGTAAATAACTAACATCAGCATATTTCAATTGGCAGGTAATGGGGTCAGATGTCATAGGGGAACCGATACAGGTAATAGCATATATATAATAGTGTAAATAACTAACATCAGCATATTTCAATTGTCGTTTCAGTTGAAATCAAATTTAATAAATAAAAGAACATTAATCGTGAGTGATTGCTCACCTTTCGAGGCTAGATAAATTTGACACAGAAATGAGCTACGAATCCAGCGCAAAGTGAGATGGGTACAAATTCGATGAAGAAAACAGGCACGATGGACCAAAAGCTGATAGATAAAGAATCAACGAAATCAAATTAGAACCGATTGATGATGACCAGTGGTATAAGTGAATATATATATATGAAAAAACAATTTTAACTTCATAAGTTTTACAAATATAAAAATTGAGTCATATACACAATCTTTATGAATAGCAACTCATATATAAAATAATCTATTATAAATTTAAACATCAACTTAACAGTTAACGTGCATATATAACTGAACCTTACTATATTATAAAATTAGCTTATATATATACTATACAACATAAAATACTGTTATATCAATAAATATATAGTACTCATATATAAATGTTTAAGAAAAATTCAATATGCACTGTATAGGAAAATAATAATTATGAATAGAATACGTACAACACTTCCCTTATAATATAATATACATATACCTTAGCTTAGAGCCGATACTTACCCAGCAAATCATAAAACAAAACAAAACATGCAAACTAAAACACTGTTGTGTAAACATTAATACTTTGTAATATAAACTACTTTATATCTATGTATATACAGAAAACAAAATTTAAATAAACCATTATTATTACTGACATGTTATACCACAACATATAATAACTACTTTAACAAGGCTATTGTATAAAGGTACATATACATATATATATATAGGCTATAACCGAGTGGATTCAAAATTTCAAAACATAAATAATATAATACTGTATACTTATAAAATATTGTAACACCTAGATATGAATAAAATATGAGAAATAAACCTATATCTAAACCCATGCAGTATACAACAAATATATAAACTCAAACCATTAACCACTTACATATAAAATAACAGTATATATATAACCTTTTACACTTATAAATTACAACTATATAAGCATATATACTAAAAAATGACAATAAATATATAAATATCTCTACTTAACAGATCAATACAATTTTGTATATATATATACGTTCAGATCTA
Organism: Allium fistulosum; assembly: GCA_030737815.1. Classification (NCBI taxonomy): domain Eukaryota; kingdom Viridiplantae; phylum Streptophyta; class Magnoliopsida; order Asparagales; family Amaryllidaceae; genus Allium; species Allium fistulosum. The sequence continues at coordinate 716,715,834 of CM060905.1, read as the reverse complement.
TAATCAATATTATAACTTATATGCATGAGATTCCAAGTTATAGAAATAACATAATTGACAAATATTGTATGATAAAACTGATAGTACATACATCTGTAACTTACAGATCACATATACAAGTTGTGTAAAAAAAATTAAAACAAAATATATAAACATACATACACAGCTTGAAACAATGATGCACACTCATATGCTTATAAACACTGGTAGATTAATAACCTATATAAACCGATGGAGGCAAGCTATATATATACGAACACAGCTATATAAAACTTATATATTTTTATATATAAATTAAATATTGTTATCATAAATATATATATACATACCAATGCACCTACGTTGGCTTCGATAAGAATAGAGGCAAAGGCGCGTAGGCCAAACCAGAAAGCGAAAGTCAGGGCGAGGCGAGTGATCTCGGCTGATTGGTGGAGCGGGTGGAGTAGGCTGTTGCTCGGTGGTTGCACGCGGCGGGCCCAGGGCTAAGGTGGTGACAGGAAGGAGGGGCGCAACTTGCTCTTGGGTGTGGTGGAAGGCCTGGTCAGTGGGAAAGTAGGTGATGGATGGAGATAGTCACGGGTGAGGAGGGTGGTTGGTTGTTGCGCCTATGGGTGGTAGGGTAGGTGCGGCTTCAAAGGCGACATTCCTTTTGGTTGCAATTTTCTTTTTTTTAGACAGAATAGTTTGTGATGGTGGATGAGGAAATAAGCTAATAGATGAAAACTAGATCTAGGAGGAAGAAGGGGTAAGTTTAAGTGGAAACAAAATAACATATGGAAGCGTGACAGAGAGGAAATGAAGAGACCCTAAACAAAAGGAATGACAAATAATAAATTTGAATTGATAAAAAAAAAGTAATAGCTGGCCATTGAATCATCAACCATTGTTAAAGCAATTAATATTTGTGTGCACTGCAAGTTTCGATATTTTAAACCCCGAAGTAAAGTAAAGTCGCCTTTTCGGTATCGATATGTTGCACCGTTTTATTATTTCTGTCGCGTACCGGATCTTAAAGTACAAAATAAATATACTGTTGAGATCAGCACGACGAGACGATCAAAACAGTATACTGATATCGGTGGTATGATTATCCGATCAAAAATCGGTATTGGTATGTAAATGCTGCTATTTCACCGAAATTAAGATCGACGGAGCAATAAGAGTCAAAATTTGAAGAAACGAACTATTACGTCTTGCTCAGAAGATGATTTACAATTTTTCTATATAAAAATATTCAGGTTTCGAAAACATTTTATTATAATCAATTTTAACTGATATAAATTGGAATAAAATTACACTAGAAAATAAACTTCCAAATTATCTGATGAAAATTTTCCAATTGCTATGATTAATTAGACGCATTCCAAATATCAAATTTTTATTCCAAAATTTCATCGTCTAAAATTTCACAAAATTTCAACTAATTACGTTATTAAAACAGTTAAAATTTACGGGTCGTTACAACATCCTTTAGGTTTCGAAGGTATTGAAATACTCTGGTTTTGATCCAGAAGATAGCTTTCGAAGACATGCTTGCGGATAGATGCGGAACCCCTCTTAGTTGTGAAAGGTTTTGACCAGTTCGAAAGTCTTAGTTATGCTTTCGAAGGGGTTGTTCCAATGAAATACTTTTCCGAGTAACTTGAATGAAGGCGAAACATTCGGTTTCGAAAGGTTTGGTGCGCATGTGTGTGGTTGTTACTAGCTACCTTCATTAGGTATTCCTCAACCCATTCGAAACACCTTCATGCATGTGAAAGCATCTCTTTTGAATGGAAGCAATTGAAGCGCAAGGGTGCTTTCGACCCTTTCGAAAGCTTGTAACACATTTGACCCTTGACTTTAGCATCCCTTCGACTCCTTCGAAAGGCCTTGTCGGTGCCACTGTCCCTTATTCTTCCTTCTCTTCTATTCATATTCGTTTCGACAAGGTTAAAGTGGGAATTGATGGTAACATTTGCCCCCTTCCCTCTGCGAAGGGATGCTCTTGACTTTCCAAGTCAACACTTTTGAAACCTATAACGTTTTCCCCTTTTTATATTCTTGCGTCAATCCTAGCTGTTCATTTAAATTTGATCATATGGTCCCCCTCATGCTGACTTTTCTTATAAATCATGTTCCTTTCTTCTCCTCTTTTATTTATTTACAATTATAAAAAAAATTCCAGCAAGAATCAAAGCTTTTAATTTCTTAAGTATTCCTATTTCTAATAAACAGAGATTCGAATCCAAAATAAGTTTTCATTATTTCTACTTTTCAAACTAACTTTCCATATTAAATTTTGATTTCAACATTTTCCCAGTTTGAATTCAAAATTCTGTTCGATTCTCATAGAGATAATTTTAAGTATTTCTTTCATGAAAATGTCCTTCGATTTGTTTCTATAGCTTCTCTTGTTTCATTTCTTACTTCAATTTATTCTTTGAATTCATCCGAAAAGTAATTTTTTTTAAAGGTTCGAAAGTAAATTTTGGGGATTTTTAAGATTATCAATTGTAAATTCACGCTTAATCAACTTGGTTATTGATTTTTTGAAGTTCTGGATTAAAATTGAATTTGGGGAAGAAGGAGATTTTCAGTTACTTCATAGAGAAGTTTTAGCAGTATGAATAGTGTTTTGGCGCTACAATTTTACCTTTCTATCCCTTCAAAAAAGGTTAAGGTGGCAACTTTTGTTTTGCTTCTTCAACCTCTTTCGATGGAATCGAAAGGTAGTCCAGTGCTTGTCTTAATTGATCTCATCAAAAGGTTGATGTAGTTAATGTAAAGTGGACTTCTTCAAAAGCATAGTTATACTTTAGTGTATTCTGATACCTTTCGAAGAAGTTGCCTAATGTGTCTTACTAAATAATCATCTAGTACACACTTTCGAAAGCATAATCTTTATTTTATAGGTTTTTGAAACTTTTAATACATGCTTACTCCCAATGTATTTTAGGGAATGTGAGGAGTTAAAAATTAATCGTTCATTTTTTTATAAATTGGGTTGAGAATAACATACTTGGTTTAAGTTGTAAATCAAATCAAGCGTTTTGACTCAGTCGAAACCTATTGTACCGACTCAAATTTAGTCATTGGTATGCTTTCGAAACCATATACCCCTTTTCTCTTTCCTGACACCTTTTGTAACTAATTGGGATTTGATCATCATGATATACCAATATTGTTGAAATGTCCCAAGGCCTTTCCATTTTTATTAATATAATTCAGACTTAAACCTTTCGACTCGATTGGCATATAGCGTTCCGACAGTATCTGTTAACTATAAAATATGAATAAAGGTAAAGAAGGCCTTTCAAAAAGCTTCCACATGAATAAAGAGCAACAAGTAAAGTCACCTTTTGACGGTTCGAAAGTATTGTTCAATGCTAGTAAAAAGAAGCGCATAAGAACCTTGAAGCAAACCTTCCGCAAGCATGAAAGAATGAATTACTAAGGTACAACGAAGAAGCTAGGTACAGAACTGGCAAGCACATTGCGGCTAAGATAGAAGAATAGCCCCACAACCATCATCATAAAGCAAAGACTAAAGTAAGAAAGTTCAGATCAGACCTTTCGAAGGAGTCGAAGAGATGTAGTCAACGGTGTATAGCAGCCCTAGACCTTTAGAAGGGGTCGAAAGTTTTCATCTTTCAACATACAAAGAGTTCTTACCTTCTGAAGGAGGTGGAGAAGTCAAAACAAGAGCAGGCAACTCTATAATGACCTTTTCGAAAGCATAGGAAGCCTTTCAAACCGGTTGGAACATATACATAATACCTTTCGACAATGTCGAAAGGTTTATGAAGAAAGCAGCACTCACAAGTCAACAGAGAATGAAAGACAACATTTCGACATCATTGAAGAAGGGAAACCTTCCGACAAGGTCGAAAGGTTCACAATAAACAAGAGAAGAACAACCTTCTGACAACGTCGAAAGACGCACAACAACCAAAAGAAGAGGAACCTTCCGACAAGGTCGAAAGGTTCATAACAGTATAAAGAAGACAAACCCTTCAATAAAGGCGGAAGGATCATGGAGACATAAGAGTAACAAACCTTCCGACAAAGGCGGAAGGTTCATGATAGCAGATGAGAAAGCAAACCTTTCGATGAAGATGAAAGGTTTAAGGCGACATATAAAAGGGAGACCTTCCGACCCAGTCGAGAGCATGAAGTCGAAAGGAGGGCCGACTACATCTATAAATAAGACCCAAGGGGTCCGGCTTTGGGGATCAGATTTTCTCACTCTACTCTCATTCTACAACTTTTGCTCCCACTTACTACGTTTGTAACCCTAATTTAGAAATTAAATTGAGGGATTTGCCTCTTAAACATTGTATCAAACTTCATTATGAGAAAATAAAGAGGATGATGGCTTGTGATCAACTTTGAATTTGGGGATGATCATGATTAGGCGTTAATTCAACATTAACGGCTGATCATATATGATTTATTTCTTACCTTCTTCGTTCATTTCGAGTATATTTCATGGAACCATCATGGGATATTTTCATGAGTTTTATTTCCTTAATTTTATGATTACGGCTACGAAAGGGGAAATACAACTTGTGATATACAATATTAGATCCCTAATACGATTTTGTGACATATTATATGAACTCTTTATGGCATCAGTAATCCTTTTGAAGGGATTCCATGAAAGGATTATCGACCCAAGAGGTTGAAAGCTATAAAGAAATATAGAAATGAGTAAGCATCCCTTTTCGATAAGGTCGAAAGGTTTTGAATACAACCTTTCGACGTGATCGAAAAGAGGTAAAAATATTAATGAATGATTACTTTCAACCTCCAGGGAAGATGAGACTTGATAAAATGATAGAGTTGAAAGTTAGATGAATGTGAATAGCTTCAAGAGACAATTACTATTACGACAATCTAGTCGAAAGGTTGAAATGGCCTCATAAACCTTTCAACAAGGTCGAAAGGTTTTATAATTCTTTATTGACCTCAAAAACCTTTCAACAAGGTCGAAGGTTTAGTATCCTTTTGCTAACCTCGTAAACCTTTCGATAAGGTCGAAAGGTCTGATAGCCTTTTTACTGACCTCATAAACCTTTCGACAAGGTCAAAAGGTATGATAGCCTTTTTACCGACCTCATAAATCTTTTGACAAGTTCGAAAGGTCCGATAACCTTTTACTGGCACCATAAACCTTTCGACAGCCTTTTACTGGCGTCATAAACCTTTCGACAAGGTTGAAAGGTTTGATAACTTATTACTATCCCAACTAAATCGAACGGTTGGAGCGAAATCTTAACCCTTTGACATGGTTGATGGGTTAGCTATCCTTCCATCGTACTATCTAAGCCAATGAAGCCAAGCATGGTTTCCTCAACCTTTCGATAATGTCAAAAGGTTTAGTAATTTGTCTTTCTTTTCAATTATATCATCCTAATCGAAAGTCAGAGCTATCACCTCTGATCCTTTTGACTTAATCATTCTATTCGAAAGGTATTTCCTCAAGGACATGATTTACCTCAGCCATATGATTGAATCCATATAAAATAACCTAATATTAAGCATTGGAGATGTTGATAAGATTTCTTGTTAACATTTTTGGTGCTAGAAGGAGGGCTCGAACCTCCGACCTTGTTATTTTAACACAACTAATTGTGGAAACTTGGTCTGCTGTAGGAAAATGAAATCAAAAAGACTTTCCACCTTAAACGAAAGGACTGAACATGCAACTTCATTAGAAGAAAATGTTACGCCATCTTTCAATCATGGGAACTGGGAACAAGGGCAGTCTTCCACACCGACTCAACTGTCTCCGTAATTGTCTCCAACTCAGAATCTTCAACCAGAGGATCATATTGCTAAAATCGCACACTTAGAGCAGCAAATGGCAGAAATGAAGAGTCTCCTAAATGAAGTCCTATCCCACAAGTCATCCATGAAAGCTGTCACAACAGGAGAGGAAGTTGTCTCTCCAAGTAGAAACTTGAAAATCAACACTAATGCCGTGAAAAGCAAAACTAACATTTCCCAGTCCAAGAAGAAGAATCGTCTTCCACTAAAGGAAAACTACCAAGGAAGGATCCAAGAGGAAGACAAGGACTATTCTGCAAGCTCTACCTCAGATGGCTACAAACCAAATAAGAAAGACAACTTAAGTAATGAAGCTTACCTTAAAGACATGGCAGAGAAGGCCGTGAAGGATCTGTTGAATACTAAGTGTAAGAGAACATCAGACGAGAGGGTAAATGATATGATAATGAGAGGGTTGCCCCTTCCATTGATGAGAAAATGTCAGCACCTATTCCCTCTCACGTGAAGGTCCCTACAATGAAATATCACAGCACATCTGATCCCGACGACCGTTTGATGGTATTTGACTGTCAAATGGATTTATACAATGCTTCTGGTGCTGTTAGGTGCCGTCGTTTTCCAGTCACCCTTCAAGGAGCAGCTGCCAAGTTGTACCGACAGTACCGTGAGAACACAACTTATTCTTGGAAACAATTCTCTTATGAGTTCTCGGCTCAGTTTTGCATTTGCAAAGACCCATCGATCAATTAAACAGTGCTCGCCAATATAAGACATAATCATGGTGAGTCATTGGGAGATTACTTGAAGAGGTTTACGCTGAAGCTTTGAAAGCCAAGGGAATGAACGACAAAGATAATCTTATTGCGGTTCATTCAGGCCTTATAGTCAATACTCCTTTCTGGAAGGAATTATTCATACATGGTTATCGAGACTTGCAAGACTTTTATTTTCAGACCGACAAGTTCATCCGAATGGATGAATTATACTATTCTAAGAAGAAGTCTAATCAGAGGAAGGATATTGGAAGATTCAACCCGAAAAGGGTTTACAAAAAGTCTAGATGGGAAGATGCTAATGCTAGTACCCAATGAGATTCTCCTCATGCCTTAAGGCCATCTCCACTACAAAATCAAAAGGATCTCTAATATGAGGTAATGCAGCCTTGGCTTACTCTAGCTTCAACCCTTGGTACACTTCTCGTTCCTCTTCATAACTGTATCCAATGAAGCATACCCATATCGGGCCAACTCCTCGAACCTCCAAGCACAATCTAGAATAGACATCTCCTCCTGCTCTAATTCAGCAAACTTCCTGATCAGAGATGACTGTGCCATTGCAGAATAAACCTTTCCAAGAACCTTCCCTTGAAATCTTCCCAGGTCATAGCCTCCTCATCCACCGCCATAGTCACACTATTCCACTAAAACAAAGCAGCTTCCTGAAATGGGCGCCTTTGGTCTGGAACAAAATTCACGTTCCTAAAATGGCGGTATGCTTGTTTAAAGCCATTAATGACTATCTGTTGACAAAAGAAAGATTACTTCAGAAGCAGATAGTCGTGGACCAGAACTGCGTCTTTTGTAATAATCACATTGAAAAAATAGACCATCTATTTTTTCAATGTAATTTTACAGAAAGTGTTTGGCTTTGGAGCAGTAAAATTGTTTTCCAAACACCGAAAAGTCTATTTTATTTCTCTTTGAAAGATGATTTATAGAAAATCGTTTCTTTCTCTAGGATAAAAAGTCTTAATTCAGATTTGTTCCAACTTTCTTTATCTGTTTGTGTTTGGCATATTTGGAAAGAAAGGAACGATAGGATTTTTCAGAATCGTGTTACAGAAAGGTCGCAGATTTGTAACAAAATTTTCCAGACAATGAACATCAGAATGGAAAAATCAAAACATTTTAAGAACATTAATGGCACGAATGAAGCAATAGCATTGAAATGGGGATATACCTCCCAACGCTGAATTGGGGCATCATTTGTTTTATCATGAGTTCTGTTCTTCTGCCATTATCTTGCTTCTATGTTTCCTGGTTCCAGGTTTCGCGAACCTGTATTATTTACAGTATCCTCACCTCCTCTCACTTTTATTACATATTAATTTATAATTAACAATAATTATTGAATTAGTTTATAAGGCCGTGGTTCTGCAGGCTGATGCGAGTGCTTGTAATCCAGACCTTGGCAAAAAAGAATTTTTTAGCTTGAGTTAAGAGATTCATTTTAAAGGACTTTTTCAGATTATCACCTGCCCTGTAATTTTCCTTGGCTTGTTGGCGTTCTCTGATTCTTGATAGCAGTCTTGATTCTTAGAGTTGCAGTCTTTACAGATCTGGATGGAAATGCAAAAGAAATCAATTCTCATATAGACTAAAGAAGTTTCCTCGTTGGGTATAAGAGACTTATCTTGAGTATCTCTTCTCTGTTCTTCATGAGGAATGATGGATTCTAGATCTGCTTAGCTCAGATCTGGTATCAGTAGACGAGGTTTCGAGCAAAAGTTGACCTTGAAGTAATTTAGGTTGTTCCGAGCGCTCGTTATCCCGGTTATAGATGGAATCTCGCTTCTGTCCTTTGTTTCCTTGATGTTGTTCCTCTACTGTTTCAAGAGAAATATGTCAGCATTTCTTTTAAAGCTTAAAGACTTCTCATTTCTTAGGTGTAAGAGACTTATCTGCTGAGATATGTATGTTTCTTCATGAGGAAGCGCTGGTTCATGGACTTGATTTGATAGAAGTTTCGTTCTGGAAGTAACAGAGGATGCCTCGAGTACCAATCGACTCTTATCAGTTACTTTGAGTTGCTTTTCATTCACCCTTGCTCACCGCCATTATTTTCTTTTTTAGTTTCTCGTTCGAGAAGAGTGAATGTAATAAATGACGTAGATGAAGAGCCTTATTGCCTTTTCTACGTTAAGTACTGTCTAGAAGTTTCTGGTAGCTGCCCTTTGCTAGGTGGGCTTTGGGCTGAAAGTGATGAACGTTTAGTTTGGGTCTGTTAGTTTTGTTTCTGTCTTTCTTTGTGACTCTTGTAAATAACTTGCTTATAGTTCTTCTTTAATAGAAAAGTTTGAACCCGCATTAAAAAAAAGCAGCTTCCTGAAGCTATCTAGATGCTAACCTCCTCTTCTGCTCATCATTGAGCCCCAAATCTGCAAAAATCCTATCGTAGAGCAACAAAATATTCTCTACTTCAATGGCATCCTCCGTTCCAACAAACGGCTTCTCTCCAAACTTAAGGTAGTCCCCACTCAACTTAGCATAGTCGTTGACAACTGGAGCTCCCGAAACTCCTCCTCCCCCTACACTAGCAGCAAAACCTACCTACACCATACTCACAAAGAACTGATACATAGCTTCCATTCCAACTTGCGGGACTCCAGTACCTACATTCTCTACTTGTGCTTGACCTTGACCTCTTCTCACATTAGGCCTGGCATTTCTATCGGTAGCTTCCGCTCCTGGGTTAACTCTTCCTCTTCTTCTTTCCATATCTGTATTCAAACCTCATGAGATATAGAAAATAACCTAACAAAGATAGGAGACTAGAGATAAAGCGTATACTTATCTATAGAAAATACAAGTACATTACTATAGCGTTATCCTATACCCTAACCTTACTCTACTTCTTTCGGATTATGTTTTTAGAAAACATTTTTAGTTAAAGTTTTTCATAAACCTATGCTCTGATACCAAGTTGTAACATCCTGTATCAAGAGGCCAAAAGCTAAGCGCTACGGATGTTGTAGTCATCTATAGTATTAACTTCTGGTGATATAATACATCTATGTTAACGGTATCCATAATATCATAAGCACTTGAATATAAACAAAATCACAGATTTTCAAAAAACAACATTTAACTGATTACATTTCAAAACAATATCATATCCAAGTTACATAATCCCTTAACCTTTTCCCAAGTACTGATCAAATATAATTTACAATAATATGCCAAGAGCAACATATAACGATGCCCCATGGATGATCAGAGAAATATAGTCATATCTGACTTAATATACACAGCGGAAAAATAAACCGAACAATCTGTATTCCTAATTAGCTATCCGTCAGCCACATGCTCATCTTTGGATGCTTTATTCGTCAAAATATCAAAACCTGTAAACCTCAACCCTCAGCCCACTCAAATCAATTTTAAGCACCCGAGAGTTTAAGGGGAAACAAAAACTACGAGTCAGACATAAAGCCTGGTGTGAATAATTCTATTTCATCTATGTTTACTTCTATTAAGTGAGACCACGCCGCTTAGCGGAACGGGTTTCCCCTCACTAATACCCTTTTCAAAATATATATATTTTGCAATTCCTTTCTTGCAACCAAACTAGTTAATCAAACTGATTATATCAAAATAGCAATATCCTTTATGCTAATAAATGGACTATCTGTCCGTAAAACACGTAATATGTGAACTATTGCCCACAACATGATTGCAAGGTCCGTTATGCTAACAAAAGGATCATCTATCTGAAAAACAATAGCAAGGTCCATTATTCTAAAATGGACTACTGTCCAAAAAACTGGGCTGACTGCCCGCAAACTGGATTAACTGTTCGAAATCTAGGCTGACTGCCTGCAAAATGAACTAACTGTTTGAATCAATTTCTTAGGGTTAACTACCGTTTAAATTTTCCCTGAAAACCTTTTCAAAATGATTTAGTCCTTCAAATCATATATGTACAAGGAAAATATATCTTTAGCTTTATTCTAAACCATTTTTCCATGGTATACATACTTATACTCAAAATAATATTGATGAATTTTAATGAGGATTAACTATTCTCTCAAAATAAGTTAAAGTCCTTTTTAGCTTAAAACACAGGCTATTTTGCCTACTCAATACATTCGAAACCTATGTTTAAAACCTTTAAACACCCTTTCGAAACCCTTGAAGGTAACCCCTTCGAAACTATTGAAAGCAACTCTTTCGAAAGCTTTAAAAACCTTAGACATCTTTCTTTTAAAACCTTTAAACATTGCCTTTCGAAACCATTGGAAAACCTTTCCTTTCAAAACCATTTGAAACCATCAGAAAACAACACCTTTTGACTTCTTCGAAACCTCTAGGGAACCACCCCTTCGCAACCTCTTTAAAAACCTTTCGAAAGCATTAAACCATAACCTTCAAAGGCATCTGGGTTCAATTTAAAACATGTGGAAACCTTTCCTAACCATTCAAAGTTAACTCCTTCGAAACCCTTTGAAAACATCTCGGTCGAAACCATTGGATTATGCCTTCAAGTCGAGCAAAAGGACATAAACTCATTAAACTCAAAAGCATCTTCTTCGAAACCATTTAAACTATATCTTTTGAGACCAATTTGGGTTTTACTACAAACATAGAAAAAGAGTCTTAAAAACATTTAAGTCGAAAGCTTCTGTTTCGAAACCATTTCCTAAGTAATGAAGTGATGTTGTTGAAACCATCCCTTCGAAAGCATTAGAGAGTGGCCAAGTTTTTAGAAAACAAAACAACCCCTTCAAAACCTACTGGGTCGAAAGATAAAAAAGCGACAGATAGGTGTTTCGACTTAGTCGAAAGCATTCATTTAAAATGAAGATGCAACCCAATCGAAACCATTTCCTTTTAAACCATTTGACCTAGTCGAAACCCAACCAAGTTGAAAGCATCTTAGTTGAAAGCAAGTAGGCGCATTTTTCTTTAAAACAAAAACGAAGCTTCAACCCGCTCGGATCCCCATGGTTTCAACCCTATACCTTTCGCCCACATCCAATTCATTACATACTAGTTGCCTAATACCATATGTATTAGTTTCGACTATGTCAGAGGCGAAAGTACAAAGGCAAAACCTGGTGCCGAAGGAGACGAAATAGTGAAAACCTATTTATTTGTACTTTTAAACTATTTCTTTTATACCTAACATGCCTTGTTTCTCTAAATTTGATTGGTTGTCATATTACTTTTTCATAAGTGCTGCCGTTTTCAAGAATTAAAAAATTCAAATTATTTACAAAAAGTCCCTTGTCTTCTTTAAAATATATAAAACCTTTAAGTCACATACCTTAAATAATTTTATAAACCTACCAAACTCTTAGGAAAAATCTGGAAAATTGAAAATCTCTTTTAATATGTTTTCTAACATATAAAAATTTCAGACCCAAACCATATATTATTTAACCGTAAATAATTTATAACCCAAATTATCATTTTCTTTACTAGAAAAATTCATATAAAATCCATATCAATTCCAAAATTCTTAAAATTGAAACCCATCTTCAAAATATTATTTCTCATCCGCATAAAAATTAGCAAGACATAAAGATGCCAATTAATAGGGTTCATTTACCTTAAAACATTCATAAATTCATTATGAAAAACCATAATTCATCAACAAGTATATATATTCATTCCATCATTCAAAAACATGGCAAATCATTGCAAAATATTCAGAATTCATCTTAAAACCGAAAGAACAATCAAAAATGAGATGTAAACATTATTCACCTTAGATTTAGAGATTAAGGAGCTTGAGATTTGGATGAATTTGATTTGAATTAGCTTTTCTTTTTGCTTTTCTTAATTCTTCTTCCCCTTTCCTTGATAATGGTGGTCGGCCTTGTTTTGTAAAATTTTGAAATGAAATGAATGTGTAAATTATACACGGCTATGGATAATGGTGGCCGGCCTTTTACATACTATTGTGAACCCTTCGACCTTGTCGAGAGGTTTGTCTTCACTTATTGTTATGAACCCTTCGACCTTGTCAGAAGGTCTGCACTTCACTTGAATGTTGTCGAGAGTTATATTTCTCTTCAATGTTGACGAAGGCTATGCTTCCTCTCGATGTTGTCAAAAGGTTTTCTTCCATTCTTTGCTAACTTCTGAATGTTTCTTTCTTCATAGAACCTTTTGATGTTGTCGAAAGGTATCCTGGATGTGTCTTAACCGGCTCGAAAGTCTTGTAATACTTTCGAAAAGGTCACCATGGGGTTGCTAATATTTTCTTTGATTTCTTCATCTTCTTTGAAAGATAGGAACTCCCTAGATACTGTGAGATGGAACCTTCCGACCCCTTCGAAAGGTTTTGAGCCTGTTAAACTTTGATGACTGCATCCCTTTGACTCCTTCGAAAGGTTTGGTCTGAACTCCTCTTTCTTAGTCTTTGTTGTAGGAACTTTCGACTCAGTCGAAAGGTGGATTTTTTTTTGGAGTAACATTTTGAAATGAAATGAACTTGTAAATTATACACTGCTTTGGGTAATAGACATAGGAATGGCCTCTTTCCCATTTTACGTCTCCTACATTTCAATTTAACTCTTATTTTAATTATTTATTAAATTGCAGGGCTACATCTTAATTAAAATCAAATCTCAATCCCCTAATCAACACATTATTTTACTTAATTTAGCCTAATTAAATATTCTAAATAATGTTACCAAAATTCTGGGGCGTTACACTCGTCTTCATTTCGATTTTCATGGTGAAGAAAAAGAAAAGCTTCTTAAGGAAATCTGAAAATATCATACCAAATTAATATGTGGTCGTGATAGTCCTCCTACCGGGGAGTGGGACTATATCAAATATCCTTTTGACTCAACTGTTATTCTTTCGTCTAATTCCTTGAGTAAAGTTAGGAATGTAGTGTCCTAATTTTAATATGAAACAAATGTATAATTGTACCTTTTCGTTTCATTTTTACTTGAGCTATAACCCTTTATTGCTATAATAAAGTGATTAATTATTCTAGTCTTAACTTCATTTTCCCTTTTCCTTTTTTGTTTGTTTAAATATGAGTTACAGCTATCTGTAATGCCATTCTCGTTAGATTCTCCATCTCGTTTCATCAGCATCAAAGAACGTCTATTAGCAGAAAAAGAGAAAACTCACTAATGATCCTTTATCTTCTCGCTTTCAAAATATTTTTGCACCTCTTTAATGGTATAGAAGATATTTGCTTCAAAAGACAATTGTTAAAAACATCAACGATCAGATGGCTAATCTTGAGGCGGACATTAAGAGTAAGAGTGAAATGATCTCCATACTGAAGCGCCAAATTAAGTTAAATCATTCAATTGACTTTGACCATAAGATGTCGGAACTTCTCCAACAAGTAAGTGATTTGGAAATTAAGTTTAAAGATAGTCAAACTCAGTGTGAATCGCTTGAATTCATTATGGGAAGTAATATTTCAAACGACTCGATTCACCAGCTTCTTCCATTGTTCAATCTGTTGCAAAATTGAAAAGACCTACTTCCCTTACCATCCAAAAGTTACCTACTATGACTAGTCCTCCTCTTGGGTTAAATGAAAAAGTAGTAGGAGAATGGTGTAGGAAAGTCAAATTTGAGACGATTAAGTATTTCGATGAACAACAGAAAATGAGGTACTTACAGCGCATAAATGAGTATGCTGCTAAGATTCAAAAACTTGAACGCGAGAATTATCTTCCTCAGAAGCATATCGCTAATTTGAAAAGGGAAAATAAAACTCTTAAAGTCACAAACAAAGCTTTTAATCATGCTTTAATGACCAAGATTGAGTCTATTGCTGACGAATATAAGATGAGAAAAAAGAGAAGAAGCTTAAAAAGTTCTTCGTATTGCAATTCATCATATTATAGATCCTTTAATTGCCAAGAATCTAAATAAAGCTGTTCAAGATTCATGAACAATTTATATTTATGAAATGTATATATTTGTTCGATATACTTGTAAATAATTTCATAAATTATGAAAATTATGAAAATTTTGTAAATATCATTTGGTTTGTAATCCTTTCTTGTTATGTTGTTTTTGAATCGGCTCTTTGATAACTTGTACCATGATTTTTGTATTTGCTGGATCTTCCAATCCTCTTTACTGATCTCCTTTCCCTGAAAAGCACGAAATAAACAATATTTCTTATTATTAGCTTGAACTCTATATAGAAGTCTATCTATGTCACTTACAGAAATTAACAAATCATCATGTTAACATATGAAAAGTAATCCCATAATTGAATATGATTAAATGCCTTGAAACCTATCTTTGGTAATGATGAGAGATAACCAAAAATTCAACTTCAATTATATTGCGAGATCATCAGAAGTCTGATGGTAGAAATCCTTAAATTCAACCAAGGATTTAGTTATAGATGTTTAGAAATTCAACTTTGGAGATAACCAATAGAAAAACGATAATGATCGTGTAATGAAAGTCCAATGACCCTGATTCGAGCATTAATGAATGAAGTTAGAGGATACGAAACCCAGATTCGAGTATTTTTGGATGATAACCTGAAGTCCATAATAATAATCTTCTTAATAGAGATCTTTAGCCCAAATTCGGGTATTAATGAGTGAAGTTCGGTAATTAATAGTTATAGCCTTAAAACCCAGATTCGGGTATGACGAAGACCGTAAATTAAAAGACCTGAAAACCAGATTCAGGTTTTAATAGGCGAAGTCCCAAAATCAATAATGAATGACCCAAAACCCACATTAGAGTATTAATAAATGAAGTTTGGAAATTTTTCTTTGATGATTAGTTGGAGGCTACAGATTCTTATTTAAGCCTTCTGTTCTATTCTGATCCTTGGGTCTTGTCTCTTTCAACATGTGTTAACCCTTGAAATGACCCTCCTATTTCCACCCTAATTTCATAAGGATTTTTTTTTTTTTTTTGCTAAGAGATGATATATAGATATATCATTCATTGCAAATATCTTTTCCAAGGTCATTTTCTTTTTCCAATAAACAAAATATATCCAGGATCAAAATAACTTACCAATATAAATATATCAGTGTATATCTAATAACATACACATACATATGAAGATGTATGTGATCTTCTTATCTAAGTTCAGAGTGTATACTTCATTTTTTGTACAAGAACATTCTGTTTGATTTAGATTTTTAGCAATTCAGATAAATTATTGTATTCAGATTTTTGGCCATAATATCCACTAGAAACATGTACTTAAGTCTGTCATTAGGATTAAGAAATGATCAAGTAATAATCAGTGGTAAACAAGCTTTTAATATAGATGATTATGTTAAAGTCTGGATAATATCAAATTCAGTATAAAAGTAAGTGGATCCTAAGTGAACACAAGCAACATCTAGGCGTAATGGAAACGCGCCTAACTTATACATGAAAGGTCACGAGTTCGAGTGCTATGCTGGTCGGTTCAAACACAATTTTTGGTTTTTCTTTTTATTTTTCTCCTGTATGGTTAGAAATCTGATACCTACCTATAATTGTGCATATATATATTTGATTTTTTTTGCTTATAACCTATCATACAAAACAATTCTTTTTACATAACTATTTTTAAAACCCATTCCTACAACTGTTTTAAGAATTTAAATTTATATTTTTGCCCAATTTATCAACATGTACACAGGTATTTATGTACATGTCATTATCTTTGCCCAGTTTCCAGAAAACTGAGTGAAACAATTGCTAAATGTACTATGCTTTGAAATGCATCTATATTTTCAAGATACAGTCTATCATGATCAACCAATACTTCATTTAGTTGAGGCTGGTTAACTCATGAGTCTTGTATATGCTATACACTAGTTCAAAAACAAGGGAGATACCTTTCATTTCATTCTATCTGAAGCTTTTAGAAAAACATTTTTCTTTTCCTAATTCAATTCAGAAATGAATTCAGATTTATTTACAAAGCATTTCAGTAAAAAGAAAATAAAATCCTTTAAGTTTACTTCTTGTTAAATCCAGATTTTAGTTCTAAAACTCAGTGCTCTGTTATGTCTCAAGGTTAACTAATACATAATATAAATTATACAAAACAGTAGCTCAACAACATGTGCATATTTCTCTTCCAAACATTCATATCAATAATTAAAATCATTTCATTGTTTCCCAGTCAGATTTTTCCTTTGAGATTTTAAACCTTAGTGCATAACAATATATTTAACATGATACAACTAGTTCATCTAACCATAATAGAATTCATTACATGACTGGAAGTCTTAGAAACATAATATTTTTCCTGAATACATGCAGATATAATCAATTTAAACTCTTATTGAGACTAGCTAGCATGTTCATTCACTCCTCCATAAAAGCCATAACTTCATTTTTACTTAGTGCCTGGGTTACCTGAAAGAACATAAGTGGCTGCCTCATTTTAAAATGAGACACCCCAGATGCCATGAGCAAACAAGGGTCAGATCTATGATCTGGTATGAATAACATCAATTCATTCATGATATTAAGCAATAGAGAATATAAGGGTACTAACTTGTTATTTAAGCAAATTTCTGCAATCAAATATTTTAACATAGTATAATTAAGTTGATTCAGGTATGATATATTCACTTATCATTCCTTCACTTGCATACATAATCATGCAAACATGATTATCTATTGGCATCAATTTCATTTGCTGGAATCATCTTGGTTCCATACCATTCAACCTAAGAAATATCCACATTCCTATTTCTTCATTTACAGGTTGTAATATTCAATTTAAATCCCTGCCTCATCTGCTATTAAGGAATCACTGGGACACATTGCAATGAACTAATTCACATCATTGCACAAAGATCTCAGGGCTTAAACAAACCATGTGCCAACTTGCATACTTCAAATATGACAAGCATTCCAGCAGTCATCTTGGCCTTCCCTTCCCTAGTTTATTTACTAGTGTATTGTCTTAAATCCTAACATCAAATATGCTAAGTGAACATGTCACTGCAAACATGGAAACATTCATAATTTCTTCTAGCATAATTTCCCCTCAGAAATAATCAGACAGTCATTTCCTAAATGGGGTCAATATGTCTTGATCTTAGTAAATATAAGAACATTTTCAACTGTAAAAGAGGCATGGCATGTTATACTGATCTGCAAGCCTTTATGATTGATTCAGATTCAAGATCTGGTTCAATCATAATTTTAGCTTGTGGGTTTTTTTTTTGATTAAGGGCTCAGCACTTAGAAAATTTCTATTGCACCCTTAACATTTTTCTTTTCAAGCCTCAGCACTTATACCAAGTATAATGCAGCTCCAATCATTTTTATAAGGTTTCCATGCCATAGATCTATAACAGTTGAGAGTATTCTCTATATAATTTTTAAGATCCTAAACTTTAACATTTATGAGTATAAATAAAACAGTATGATACTCATCCAAAGACAAATGTCTCAACCAATCAAAGATCATCAAAATCATCCATATTAAATCATATCAGATTTAAAATAAAACATCCAAAAAGCATTGATGAAATCATATACATCAAAACCAGAAATACATAAATGGCAATATAAAAAGTGGCTGCCTCAACTCAGGTCTTAATGCCATGAACTCAGTGAGATTACTCACCTAAATGTTTCTTCTTATTAATCCATAAAATTCTTGTTTGAGTGTTTTCTCCTTCCTTTCAATATTTTCTTCTTCTTTTCTTATTTTTATGCAGCTCGGGGTAAAATAATTCTACTGGCTAAACTGCCTATTTATAAGCATTTTTCCTCCAGGGTTTTATTGAAACAGAATTCCATTTCTGTCCTGGCTTAGCATCATGCATTTTTCATTCATATTACCCCGGCCATATTAACCAATTTAAAGGCTGCATTTTCTTTCTTTTACTTTTTCAGAAAATGGCCACTCACTTAGTCATGTCAAAAGTGTGACTATTCTATTTATTTTAATTATTTCTGAAAATCCCCTTTGCTATTTTTGCCTACACAAGCATATTGACTTGTATCACATTTCATGTCATTTTAATGTTATGGTTTCACTTGCTAATATATATATGTACTTTTCAGTATTTAAAAATGTATATTTGTATACATATCTTATCTAGGCTTATTTTAATTCCTCTTTTAAATTCTGAAACATATGCACCTATATGTATACAAGTTTACAAATATATATATATATATATATATATTATTTTCTTTTCTGGGTTTTAAATAAATTTGTTTACTGATCTAAAGTAAAACTTACTTTTCTTATTTTCTAAGATGACCCATAAAATCTCAGAAATAAAATAACCATGTTGCAAAATCATGTTTGTATTGCTCTTTAATTCTTGTTTTAAATCCAAGAAATCTGGAGTTCTTTCTTGTGCCATTTCAGTGTGCACGTGCATACATATACTTGCACACTATTTATTCCAGAAATTTCACCATATTTAAATCTAAATATTTCAAAATTAAATCATTTTACAAAAATGATTTTTCACAAAATTTTGGGGTATTACATTCACCCCTCCTTTTAGGAATTGTGTCCTCACAATTTTTCTAACATTTAGTAAGCATCATTTTTCTTTTCTGAAAACTTATCAAATATATGCATAAGCAAACAAATTCAACCATATCAACCATGCATAACAAATAATTTTTCCAGAAGAAAAAAAATTACCTTTTAATTTGCAAAAAGCTTAGGATAATCCATTCTAATCTTATCCTCTAACTCCCATGTGCAGTCATTAGGATCACTACTCCACTGGATCTTAACTAGTTTCAAGGTTTTGCTCCTTAATTTCTTTTCTTCCTTGGCTATAATCCCCACTGGTTCTTTTTCATAAACCAAGTCAGGATTTATTTGAATTTTGGTAGGCTTTTCCAAAATGTCTTCCTTATCATGTACCCATTTTCTAAGTTGGGACACATGAAAAACATTATGCATTGCTTTCATCTCCTCTGGTAGTTCTAATTTGTAAGCCAATGAACCAATTCTTTCCAGAATTTTATAGGGTCCAACATACCTTGGTGTAAGCTTACCTTGCTTGCCAAATCTCATGACTTTCTTCATAGGTGAAATCTTGATGAAAACAAAGTCTCCCACTTCATATTCCACTTGCTTTCTCTTCCTATCTGCAAATTTCTTTTGCCTATCTTGAGCTGCTGCTATTCTTTTTCTTATTAACCCAATTTTCTCTGTGGTTTCTTTAACATATTCAGGTCCAAGAATAGCCCTTTCTCCAGCCTCTACCCAGCGTGTAGGTGATAAACATGGCTTGCCATATAAGGCTTCAAATGGTGCCATCCCTATGGTGCTTTGGTAACTGTTATTGTAGGTGAATTCAGCTAGATGGAGGTGGTCTTCCCAGTTGCCTCCAAAGTCCAGTGTACATGCTCTCAACAAATCCTCTAAGACTTTGTTCACCACCTCAGTTTGACCATCTGATTGTGGATGGTAGGCAGTGCTTAAGCACAATTCACTCCCCATAGCCTCTTGAAAACTTTTCCAAAATCTTGAGGTGAAGATGGTATCCCTATCACTCACAATGGTTTTGGGTATGCCATGCAACCTTACTACCTCTTTCATGAATATTTGAGCCAATTTTGGAGCATTTCTTTCTGTTTTAACTGGGATAAAATGTGCTACCTTAGTTAGCCTATCCACTATTACCCATATACTTGTGTTTCCCTTCTTAGATCTAGGAAGACCATCTATGAAATCCATAGATATATCCTCCCACTTCCACTGTGGTATACTAAGGGGTTGCAATAGTCCTGATGGCCTTTGTGTCTCTGCCTTGACTTGTTGGCAAGTCATGCACCTTGCAACATATCTGGCCACATCTGACTTCATCCCCTTCCACCAAAGATTTCTTTTCAAATTTTGATACATCTTGGTGCTACTTGGGTGTATGGAGTACTTACTCCTATGGTACTCATTTAATATTTCCTCTTTCAATTCTATATTTTCTGGAACACATATCCTATTTTTATTCCTTAAATAACCATTTTTATCAATTTGATAATTTATTACTTCCTCCCCTTTTGATATGAGCATTTTCTTTTCCATCATGTTTAAGTCTTGTTCCTGCATTTGTCCAATCTTAAGAAGTAAATCTGATTGCAGAGATATCATACTTAATTTTCCTTTACCTTTACCTTCTTCAATAGGCATCATTTGTTCCTCACTGTTTTCCTCAATTTCCAAATCAGTAAGTATAGACAAATCCCTAAACTCTTCCATCATCAACATGGCTACCTTGGCATGTTGTCTACTCAAGGCATCTGCAACTTTATTTGCCTTGCCTGGTGTATACAGTATATCTAGGTCATAGGCAGCTAGGAACTCTACCCATCTATGTTGCCTCATGTTCAAATCTTTTTGTGAGAATAAATATTTCAGTGCCTTATGATCAGTGTACAAAATGAATTTGGCACCTAACAAATAATGTCTCCAAAGTTTCAAAGCATACACAACTGCTGCTAGTTCAAGATCATGGGTTGCATACCTGGTTTCATGTGGCTTTAATTGCCTAGATGCATAGGCTACCACCTGGTCTTGCTGCATCAACACAGCCCCTAACCCAGAGCCACTTGCATCAGTGTACACAACCAAATTTTCATTTCCTTCTGGCACTCTCAATACTGGTGCATCAATCAGGGCTTCTTTTATTTTGATAAAAGCTTGCTCACATTTTTCTGTCCATACAAAGGCTTGGTTCTTTCTAGTTAAATTGGTAAGTGGTGATGATATTTTTGAGAAATCCTTTATGAATCTCCTATAATATCCTGCCATCCCCATAAATGATCTAATCTCACTGATGGTGCTAGGCCTTTTCCATGCTTGGATTGCCACTACTTTGTTAGGGTTTACTGATATTCCTTTGGCAGAGATGACATGCCCAAGGAAATGCACTTCTTCTTTCCAAAATGCACATTTTGAAAATTTTGCCTTTAAATCATTTTCCCTTAGTCTTGACAAAACTAAATGCAAATGATTTTTATGCTCTTCCACTGTCTTAGAATAAATCAAAATGTCATCAATAAAAATCAGTACAAACTTGTCTAGATAATCTCTAAATATTCTATTCATCAAATCAACAAAATATGAAGGAGCATTTGTCAAACCAAATGGCATGACCAAAAATTCATATAAGCCATATCTTGTGTTAAATGCAGTATACTTAACACTTGAGTCTTCAACCTTCATTTGATGGAATCCTGATGCTAAGTCTAGCCTAGAAAATATTTTAGCTTCACTGAGTTGGTCAAAGAGATCATCTATTCTAGGCAATGGGTATTTATTCTTGATGGTTACTTTATTTAGTTCTCTGTAATCTATGCACATTCTGAAGGTACCATCATGTTTTCTCACAAACACTACTGGAGAACCCCAGCAAGAATTGCTTGGCCTTATAAATCCCTTGCCTTCTAATTCTTCCAACTGATTTTTCAATTCTTTCAGTTCACTTGGCCCCATTCTATAAGGTTTCTTGATTATTGGACTTGCTCCTGGAATGAGATTAATTTGGAACTCAACTGGTCTGTGGTGTGGAACACCCTTAACTTCCCCAAACACATCCAAGTATTCATTAACTATGGGAATTTCTTCAATGGTTAGTTCACTCAGATCTTTTTCTAAGTCAACTAAATGATACAATTTCCCTTCCTTAGCTATTTCACATAGAACTGTGATTCTCTGGCCTCTAGAATCTTGCAATGATATGGTGGATGAGTCTAAATTAATTATGGCTTTAAATTGCCTTAACCAATCTACCCCCAATATAACTCCTATATTTGGGTAATTTAAAACATATAAATTGGAAATAAAAATATTTCCTCCTATGTTTAACTCCACATCCACACAATTCATGTTCAAAACACTAGAACTCCCTAGGGGACTTTGTACAAGCAATGGGGTTTCAACCAATTTGCAGTTTAATTTTAACACTTTAACTAATTCATAGGAAATCAAAGAGTGTGTTGCTCCAGTATCATATACTACTGGTATGGGTATGGCACAAATGAGTAATGTACCTTCCACTTGGCCATGATTTTCAACATCAATTTTCACTGCAGATTTGCCTTTTCCTTCCAAAGTTGCCAATTTCCCTTGCTGTTTATTCTCAAGACAGTTCCTCTTCATATGCCCCTCTTTCCCACATAGGTAGCATTTGAAGGCTCCTCCTTTTAACTCTGGGCACCTTGGTTTGATGTGTCCTTCTTTTCCACAATGATGGCAAACCAATTTCTTCTTAGTATCATTGGCTTTAGTATCTTTACTCTTCCTGTTGTCTGCCTCCTCCTTCTTTTTATCATAAGGGTGATATCTTCCCTTATCCTTCTTGTTGTTGCTCTTAAAATTCCTATATTTCTCTCTTTCTTTGTCATGTTGTTCCAGTTTCAAAGCCAGATCAATTACTTGATCAAATGTTCTATCTGCATATGGTAGCATAGCTCTGCTAAGTCCTGGGTTCAGCCCTTTTATATACCTATCATTCTTGGATGCTTCATCTGCCACTAGCATTGCTCCATAATTAGATAGCCCCTCAAACTTTTGAGTGTATTCAGTGACATTCAAAGTTCCCTGCCTAAGTTTGATAAATTCTTCAAGCAAAATGGTCTTGGCTGATGCTGGTACAAATCTTGCCTCCAACATCTCCTTGAACTGATTTCAAGTGATTTCATTTTCATTTCTTCCAGCTATGATCACCTCCCACCAGCTTAAAGCTACCCCTTTCAGTTGTCTAGAAGCTACTTGCCTCTTTCTTTGGTCATCCAACTGCATGTCATTGAAAATCCTATCAAGTGTTCTCAACCATGCTTGAATTTCCATCACACTCTCTGTTCCTTCAAAACTCTTGCCTCCCAAATTGGAATAAGTCTTCAGTAGTTTTGAAAGCTCTTCATGTGGGTTCTCAGGCCTATGCCCAATTCCATCTCTTAAAACCCTCACAAATTCTTGCATATCAAGCATTTGAGGTGCACTGGTTCCTGCATTGTGATGAGATCCTCTTCCTACCATGTTCTGCTAACTAAATTCTGGGTAAATGGTATTAGTATATTATGAGTGCTTCTATAATTTCTAATTTCTTATCTAAATTATTTCATCCAAAACAAACAGACATTATACATTTCTATAATACTTAACAATCAATGCAACCAAGTGCTTTGATACCAACTGAAATGACCCTCCTATTTCCACCCTAATTTCATAAGGATTTTTTTATTTTTTTGCTAAGAGATGATATATAGATATATCATTCATTGCAAATATCTTTTCCAAGGTCATTTTCTTTTTCCAATAAACAAAATATATCCAGGATCAAAATAACTTACCAATATAAATATATCAGTGTATATCTAATAACATACACATACATATGAAGATGTATGTGATCTTCTTATCTAAGTTCAGAGTGTATACTTCATTTTTTATACAAGAACATTCTGTTTGATTTAGATTTTTAGCAATTCAGATAAATTATTGTATTCAGATTTTTGGCCATAATATCCACTAGAAACATGTACTTAAGTCTGTCATTAGGATTAAGAAATGATCAAGTAATAATCAGTGGTAAACAAGCTTTTAATATAGATGATTATGTTAAAGTCTGGATAATATCAAATTCAGTATAAAAGTAAGTGGATCCTAAGTGAACACAAGCAACATCTAGGCGTAATGGAAATGCGCCTAACTTATACATGAAAGGTCACGAGTTCGAGTGCTATGCTGGTCGGTTCAAACACAATTTTTGGTTTTTCTTTTTATTTTTCTCCTGTATGGTTAGAAATCTGATACCTACCTATAATTGTGCATATATATATTTGATTTTTTTTGCTTATAACCTATCATACAAAACAATTCTTTTTACATAACTATTTTTAAAACCCATTCCTACAACTGTTTTAAGAATTTAAATTTATATTTTTGCCCAATTTATCAACATGTACACAGGTATTTATGTACATGTCATTATCTTTGCCCAGTTTCCAGAAAACTGAGTGAAACAATTGCTAAATGTACTATGCTTTGAAATGCATCTATATTTTCAAGATACAGTCTATCATGATCAACCAATACTTCATTTAGTTGAGGCTGGTTAACTCATGAGTCTTGTATATGCTATACACTAGTTCAAAAACAAGGGAGATACCTTTCATTTCATTCTATCTGAAGCTTTTAGAAAAACATTTTTCTTTTCCTAATTCAATTCAGAAATGAATTCAGATTTATTTACAAAGCATTTCAGTAAAAAGAAAATAAAATCCTTTAAGTTTACTTCTTGTTAAATCCAGATTTTAGTTCTAAAACTCAGTGCTCTGTTATGTCTCAAGGTTAACTAATACATAATATAAATTATACAAAACAGTAGCTCAACAACATGTGCATATTTCTCTTCCAAACATTCATATCAATAATTAAAATCATTTCATTGTTTCCCAGTCAGATTTTTCCTTTGAGATTTTAAACCTTAGTGCATAACAATATATTTAACATGATACAACTAGTTCATCTAACCATAATAGAATTCATTACATGACTGGAAGTCTTAGAAACATAATATTTTTCCTGAATACATGCAGATATAATCAATTTAAACTCTTATTGAGACTAGCTAGCATGTTCATTCACTCCTCCATAAAAGCCATAACTTCATTTTTACTTAGTGCCTGGGTTACCTGAAAGAACATAAGTGGCTGCCTCATTTTAAAATGAGACACCCCAGATGCCATGAGCAAACAAGGGTCAGATCTATGATCTGGTATGAATAACATCAATTCATTCATGATATTAAGCAATAGAGAATATAAGGGTACTAACTTGTTATTTAAGCAAATTTCTGCAATCAAATATTTTAACATAGTATAATTAAGTTGATTCAGGTATGATATATTCACTTATCATTCCTTCACTTGCATACATAATCATGCAAACATGATTATCTATTGGCATCAATTTCATTTGCTGGAATCATCTTGGTTCCATACCATTCAACCTAAGAAATATCCACATTCCTATTTCTTCATTTACAGGTTGTAATATTCAATTTAAATCCCTGCCTCATCTGCTATTAAGGAATCACTGGGACACATTGCAATGAACTAATTCACATCATTGCACAAAGATCTCAGGGCTTAAACAAACCATGTGCCAACTTGCATACTTCAAATATGACAAGCATTCCAGCAGTCATCTTGGCCTTCCCTTCCCTAGTTTATTTACTAGTGTATTGTCTTAAATCCTAACATCAAATATGCTAAGTGAACATGTCACTGCAAACATGGAAACATTCATAATTTCTTCTAGCATAATTTCCCCTCAGAAATAATCAGACAGTCATTTCCTAAATGGGGTCAATATGTCTTGATCTTAGTAAATATAAGAACATTTTCAACTGTAAAAGAGGCATGGCATGTTATACTGATCTGCAAGCCTTTATGATTGATTCAGATTCAAGATCTGGTTCAATCATAATTTTAGCTTGTGGGTTTTTTTTTGATTAAGGGCTCAGCACTTAGAAAATTTCTATTGCACCCTTAACATTTTTCTTTTCAAGCCTCAGCACTTATACCAAGTATAATGCAGCTCCAATCATTTTTATAAGGTTTCCATGCCATAGATCTATAACAGTTGAGAGTATTCTCTATATAATTTTTAAGATCCTAAACTTTAACATTTATGAGTATAAATAAAACAGTATGATACTCATCCAAAGACAAATGTCTCAACCAATCAAAGATCATCAAAATCATCCATATTAAATCATATCAGATTTAAAATAAAACATCCAAAAAGCATTGATGAAATCATATACATCAAAACCAGAAATACATAAATGGCAATATAAAAAGTGGCTGCCTCAACTCAGGTCTTAATGCCATGAACTCAGTGAGATTACTCACCTAAATGTTTCTTCTTATTAATCCAGAAAATTCTTGTTTGAGTGTTTTCTCCTTCCTTTCAATATTTTCTTCTTCTTTTCTTATTTTTATGCAGCTCGGGGTAAAATAATTCTACTGGCTAAACTGCCTATTTATAAGCATTTTTCCTCTAGGGTTTTATTGAAACAGAATTCCATTTCTGTCCTGGCTTAGCATCATGCATTTTTCATTCATATTACCCCGGCCATATTAACCAATTTAAAGGCTGCATTTTCTTTCTTTTACTTTTTCAGAAAATGGCCACTCACTTAGTCATGTCAAAAGTGTGACTATTCTATTTATTTTAATTATTTCTGAAAATCCCCTTTGCTATTTTTGCCTACACAAGCATATTGACTTGTATCACATTTCATGTCATTTTAATGTTATGGTTTCACTTGCTAATATATATATGTACTTTTCAGTATTTAAAAATGTATATTTGTATACATATCTTATCTAGGCTTATTTTAATTCCTCTTTTAAATTCTGAAACATATGCACCTATATGTATACAAGTTTACAAATATATATATATATATATTATTTTCTTTTCTGGGTTTTAAATAAATTTGTTTACTGATCTAAAGTAAAACTTACTTTTCTTATTTTCTAAGATGACCCATAAAATCTCAGAAATCAAATAACCATGTTGCAAAATCATGTTTGTATTGCTCTTTAATTCTTGTTTTAAATCCAAGAAATCTGGAGTTCTTTCTTGTGCCATTTCAGTGTGCACGTGCACACATATACTTGCACACTATTTATTCCAGAAATTTCACCATATTTAAATCTAAATATTTCAAAATTAAATCATTTTACAAAAATGATTTTTCACAAAATTTTGGGGTATTACAACCCTTTAGACTTTGTATGTAGTTGTTATTTGATTATCTGCTTCTTGAGCTTGGACGTCTTAGTCCATCATTTGATATACTACTTCTCAGGCTCGGACCTCTTAGTATGTTGTCTGATATGCCGCTTGGGCTTGGACATCTTAGTCCACTGTATGATATGCGCTTCTAGGGCTTAGACGTCTTAGTCCATTATTTGATATGCCGCTTGTTGGGCTTGGACGTCTTAGTCCATTGTTGTCTTGTGCGCTTGGTTGGCTTATCCACAAGTAGGACCCAAGGAATTACCCAACCTCCCTCCAAGAGGCGCCTTGACCTGGCCATAGCATGCCATGGTCAAGGGCTTGTCAATGCTTTAACCTGGCCAAAGCATGGTGCAGATAAAGGCTTACTCTAACCTTCCTCCAAGAGGTTCCTTGACATGGCCATAGCATGGCGCAACCAAGGGCTTGTCGATGCTTTATCATGGCCATAGCATGGCGTAGATAAAAGCTTACTCTAACCTCCCTCCAGGAGGTGCTTTGACCTAGCCAACTTGATGTGGAAAAAGGTTTTGACCGTTTAAGGTAATGTCCAAGTGCAAGGAGTATTTCACTTCCAACCATGTAGATTCTTTTTTAGTAAAGTAGTTCTTTATTGACTTCATCTAGGATCTCTTTACAAACCCATTAATTTGGCCTTGTTTGAAAATTTTGATTATTATTCCTTCGAGTGCTCGGCATTGATTCGTCTCATGTCCATTCATCATGTGATAGTGGCAATGGGATCCTCCTAGATTCCTTTCATATTTAGGTTTTTTCTTTTGTGATAGCTAATAGTTAAGCTCTTCTTTAGTTAGTAAGTAAACATTCTTGATTGATGTTATCAAATTGCATTCCTTTAGGAGTCTAGATTTGAAGTTTGCTTTTGAGGATAGTGTCTAAATTTTTTATTATTTGATTCTGAAGCTTCACCCTTAACAACCAACTTTCTTGTCAAAACCCTTTGAAGTTCGTGTGTTGGCAATGTCCCACTTGTTGCTTGATGTCATTTATGTGCAAAGACGTTGTAATTGGACATCATTTCTTCTTCAAAGATTGTGCCTTTAGTGTAGAATTAAATTGTTTTCCTCATTTGGTTAAATAGATTATCACTTGTATCCTTTGTTTTCCCTGAGGCAAAGATAGGTGTGGGACCAATGTGGAAAGGGTTTAAACTCCATTTTTCTAGGTCATATGATTTTGCTTTTTTCTTCTTCATAATTCTTAGAGCTTCAAGTCTTAGCATTTGCTCTTCATGTAGTTTGGAAGTATTAGTTTTTCTTAGGGAGAATCCAATTAAGTGTGGTTAATGAGGACCCTTGTTCGGACCTTTTGATCTTGTCAAACATGATGAAGGAAAATTCTAAAGTGGTTAGGCTCAGAATAAAATTGGGTTAGAGGAAAGTGAAGTTGGAAGTTTAACAAGGTCGGAGGTTCAAGCCGTCCTTATAGCGCCAAAATGTTAACAAAAAAACTTATCGACATCCCAATGTAGTATTTAAAGTATAGAAGTTTTATTTGAAACCCTCTTTTGATTAGGTTGAGGCAATTCGAATCTTATTATTCCATTCAATCCACTAGCTCTTTGTTCAACCTTTCAACTCATTTGACACCCTTATATCTCCATCTTTTTAGTCCTTTGAGCTTGCTGAAGTAGTTTGGCTATCCATTCGAAACCTCCTTTCGAAACATTTGTGATGTGCTAAAGGTTAGCACTATGGATTCAAGTATATGGTTTGACTGGATAGGTTTCGACTTCGTTGGAAGCTGGTCTTTTTAATGGCTTGGGTTTGATCTTTTAAGTCTAGGGATATTGGCTGAGTTAGAGGTTTTAACTTTCTAAAAGGTGAGCTTTTGATTAGTAGTGGTTTGGAACTAAGAACCTAAGTGTTGGTAAAATGAGAGGTTTCGACTTACTCGAAAGGTATTCTTTCGATTAAGTCGACACAAGCAAAACCTAATCAAATTCAATAAATATCTCAAAACAGTTGCAGAACCAAAAGCATCAAAATCTCATCTTCATTAAACTAATAATGTACAATTTGATCAACTTCCCTAATCTGATTTCTAAATTATGGTTAATAATTTACAAATTTAAGAAAGTATAAGAAAAGGGTGAAAGAATTTGAATCCCCCCAAAAACTAGACTCCAAAGTTCTTATTTATAGGTGCAAGTTGGCACCTTTCGACTCAGAGCTTTCGACTTGGTCGAAAGGTGGCTTTATAGACCTTTCATCACCTTTGATACTTGCGCATCCCTCTACATTGCATTTGTATAGGTTTGAATGCCTCCGTCTTCATCGAAAGGGGTGAATGGGCATTTTCCCCTTGTGTTGCTTTATTGATGCTAGTGGAAAGTAGCATAAGCTTTCGACTTTGTCAGCAAGTACATCCTTTAGGTTTCAAAGGTATTGAAATACTCTGGGTTTCGACGTAGAAGATATCTTTTGAAGACATGCTTGCGGATAGATGTGGAACCCCTCTTAGTTGCGAAAGGTTTCGACCAGTTCGACAAGCTTAGTTATGCTTTCGAAAGAGTTGTTCCAATGAAATATTTTTCCGAGTAACCTGAATGATGGTGAAACATTTGGTTTCGAAAGATTTGGTGCGCATGTGTGTGGTTGTTACTAGCTGCCTTTATAAGGTATTCCTCAACCCATTCGAAACACCTTCATGCATGCAAGAGCATCTCTTTCGAAAAGAAGCAATTGAAGCGCAAGGGTGCTTTCGACCCTTTCGAA
Organism: Allium fistulosum; assembly: GCA_030737815.1. Classification (NCBI taxonomy): domain Eukaryota; kingdom Viridiplantae; phylum Streptophyta; class Magnoliopsida; order Asparagales; family Amaryllidaceae; genus Allium; species Allium fistulosum. The sequence continues at coordinate 716,685,841 of CM060905.1, read as the reverse complement.
AGCTTGTAACACATCTGACCCTTGACTTTAGCATCCCTTCGACTCCTTCGATAGGCCTTGTTGGTGTTACTATCCCTTATTCTTCCTTCTTTTCTATTCATCTTGGTTTCGACAAGGTTGAAGTGGGAATTGATGGTAACAGTTCTCATTATTATTAATAGACTAAATCCATCGATTCTGTCGTGAAGAGATCGGAATTGGTATGTATTTTATTTATCGAAACCCACTTCAAGACTAAAATAGGAGCTCTATCTCTTGGATGTGGATATGTTCGAGAAGTTGGAGTCCATGTGTGGTTTTGAGATCTGTTCGAGATGTGGGAATCCAATTGGGGATATGTGTTCTATTCGAGTGAAATTGGATATTATCCAATTGGGAATCCAATTGGGGCTCGTGTGAAAGATGTCAAATGTAATCTCGACATCGAAAATGATAGAAAATAGAGTAGGGGCTTAACTTGGGGTTTGGCTGACCCACGATAGGATATCATCACTACGTATCTAGAATAGCTTATCGATGTTGCGTGTGGGAGGAGATGGTATTCGGGATCGCGTATTTAGCAATGGACTGGCTATATTTTCCTTAGTGGTATATTTTATCTAGAGATATACGGCGCTCGGAGATAGTTTCTAACTCTTATGCAGAATATTGGATTCGGCATCGACCGAAGAGATCTCCATGGAAAATCCCAATATGCAAACATACCTTAGCGGTTTTAATTGTACCCTAAATATGTTATGGTGTGATAAATGTAAGCACCACTATTAATTGATATGATTTATATTCTACACCAGACATTATCTATTATATCATCTTATGTTTTTATTAGATAGTGGTTCTTTTGAGAGGATAACCGTTATGGCATTCCATTCGGTCTCAATAGTATTGCTATATGTTGATCACATATGTAACGACCCGGAATTTCACAGCTTCAGATTGTTAATATTTAATTTATTTTAAATATTCAAATAATATGTTTTATAATTAAAATAAAACTCTTTTAAATAATGAATAATGATAGTGAAATAGTTTTCCAAATTTGTTTACAAAACTATTGAGTTCGAAGATTGTTGGAAATGTTGTAAACCCTAGAGTATAACTTTACATAAAATTTCAAACGAGTTAAAATTATATTATACGTGTGTGTGTGCATACAAGGTGATGTAACAATTTATGGAAAGCAAAATATAATATAAAAAAATGTTTATACTTGACATGACATTAGGAGGAAACATGTTTAAAACATAAGTACATATAATAGTAAATGCATGTTGGCTAAAACCATGAAGTAGGGGACAACGCATGGTAAGGTGGCAACATAGGAATGCAGGGCATGTACTTTAGGGGTGTTTTGGTCATTTACCTTGTGCAAGATATATAAAAACAATTTTTCATATTTTCCTTCTCATTTTTTCTCATTTTCATTCTCATTCAAAAAACCTCATCATCTTCTTTAAAGCTTCCATGGCTTCTCTTTAAATTTCAAAAAGTTTTCACTTTTAAATGTTTTCAAACTCGATTTAAGACATTTCCTTTTCCATTTCAACAATCCTCCTCCTTGAAACAGCCCTCACCACCTTCATTTCACCATGGCCATCCCCAAGTTCACCCTAGGCGGAGCCCATAACATCATGACCGAGCCCATATGACTTAAAATCAAGATTTTATAAAAAGAAATCCAACGCTTTTTCCAAAGTTCTAGTTCAAGTTGTTTTGTTTTTGTTATGTTTTAGTGAGTAAACTTTTGTTTTAAATTAAAAGTTTTTAATTCAATAAGTTATGTTTAACTTACTGTAAATTTGTTGGACGTTTATTTGAGAAATGATGTTGATGTTATGGTTATACATATAAGCTTATATATGCTTGGAGTTAATGTTATATTAGACTTGAGATTTGAAGCCTAAATATTGTTTGTGCATGTAAAGATATGATCTTGCTTATGTTTTGGTATGTGGCATGTGTATTTATGTTATGAATATGATTATATGGTTGTATGCTACAAAAAGTTGACACCTTTGTATGGTAATGGCGATTTGAAATTTTTGTGTGAAACCATGGTTCTAATTTTAAAAATCAATCATTTTCAAAGGTCAAAATTTGTTTTTGTTTTCAATACATTTACTCAAAGTTTGATAAAGTTAGTAAGTTTTCATAAGTTAAGTTTTCAAAAGAAAACGCTAAAACAAGTTTTGAAGTTATGGTATGCACAGCGATAGTCGCTATGGATACAGTTTTGCTCTTTTGGGTTTTTTTTTCTTTTCTAATTTTATTTTTTAGTGCTTATCATGTACCTGTAATAACATAAAAATAGTTGCGCAAGTAAGTTTCATGTGGTCTACTATGTTAACATATGAAGCTTCGTGAGAACAACCTAACGATGTGAATTATGTACTCATGTCATATTTGATTACGAAAATGTGATTGATATAATATTGAATCTAAACATAATTTCTTGTATCAAATAAGTTACGTTATGAGTAATGAGTACATTTCAAACGTCTATCACTTGTTTGATAATTCAGTTGCTCGATAATAGCAATCGTTAACTTCAGCGCAATGGAAATATACACAACTTGTAGAACGAAATACGTTAAACAAGTTTGAAAGCACTCTGAAGGAACAACATGTTTATTTTTCAAATATATAACAAGAGACAATGAAAATTTTCCACAAAAAATCCAAATAATTAAAATATCAGTTTTGTTTTTGTTTTTTTTTAAAACACCTAAGATTTTACAAAGACAAATTATATGTATATTTTTTATGTTAATTACAAGAGATTAAACGTCACCGAGTCACTTTCGATGTGTTGTGCGGATTCGATTCATCTTTGCTTGAAGTTCACAACAAATAAAGTTTACTCTTTGGATCATGTGTAATAAAAAATGAACTATTGATCAATTTCTCATATCATAACCACACTTAGTTTTTTACGTATAATTTTATATCAAACTTGGAATTATTTGATTGGAAGCTGCTGTGCTCACTGCTTACAGCCAAAACACCGGCAAAATTGACCCTTTTGCTCTAGCAAAGAACTCCAACCATAAAAGCCAAGCGCTATAACATGAAATATATGAAAATTGTCCAACAAGGTCTGAGATAACAATGCAAAGTAGCGGTCTTCATTCCCCTGTAACTATCTCGACCACAAAGTTACAAATTTCATACTTTTTATTATTATTTTCATACATATATAGTTTTCAGATGATTTCTATAAGAATCAAAAACCAAAACGGCTATAATTGGAGGCCAAGAAAAAAAAGGCCATAAAAAATAAATTGAAAATACAAATTTCTTAAAAACTCCTCAGAATTAAAATAAGTTCCATAAGCTCAAGTTCGCAGTTTACTTCTCGGATAGTCCGATCAATTACGAGATGTTAGAAAGTAGTGAATATTACAGTAAGAAAAAGAATGATGGTTTCTGTGAAGATGTTTGCGGTCCGGTAATATTTCAGATCTTATCAAAATTTGAATTTGATTACGAAATTTGCATTTTGACTGTTGAATTAAGAAAGTCCACTTTCTGTACAGCTTATTATTGTTTTGCTCTTTTGCAGATATCAAAAGCTGCTTTTAGCTTTTCCAGGCTAAAGTTTGTGCTTAATGGGTTTGATTTAAGATCCCTTCTGCTTATTTTTCTTGGGATTCCATGCTTTATACTGTTTGTGTATTTGCATGGGCAGAAATTCACTTATTTCCTTAGACCAATTTGGGAAAAACCACCCAAATCATTCAACAACATACCACATTATTACAGTGAAAATATGACCATGCAAAATTTGTGTCAACTTCATGGTTGGAAAGTAAGAGATGCACCAAGACGTGTTTTTGATGCCGTTTTGTTTAATAATGAGGTTGATATGCTTTCAATTCGTTGGAACGAACTGCATCCTTATGTATCCGAGTTTGTGTTACTTGAGTCGAATTCGACTTTTACAGGAATAGTAAAGCCACTATTCTTTGCAAAGAATAGAGAAAAGTTCAAACATGTTGAGTCTAGATTGACTTATGGCACAGTTGGTGGTAGATTCGAGAAAAACGAGAATCCATTTGTTGAGGAATCGTATCAAAGAGTGGAATTGGATGTACTAGTTAAAATTGCAGGTATAGCCGATGATGATTTATTGATTATGTCCGATGTCGATGAGATCCCTAGCGGCCATACAATAAATTTGCTAAGATGGTGTGATGATATCCCTGATATTCTTCATTTGCAACTTAGAAATTATTTGTACTCGTACGAGTTTCTAATTGGTTACGATAGTTGGAGGGCTTCGGTGCATAGATATCAAATGGGAAAGACCCGATATGCACATTTTAGACAAACAAACGATTTGTTAGTCGATTCGGGATGGCACTGCAGCTTCTGCTTTCGGTATATCAGTGAATTTATATTCAAAATGAAAGCTTATAGTCACAATGATCGAATACGATTTGCTTATTTCTTGAATCCAGAGAGAATACAAAATGTGATATGCGAAGGCGCGGATTTGTTCGACATGCTTCCTGAGGAGCATACTTTTCGAGAGATGATAGCAAAGTTAGGTCCAATGCCTAGTACTTATTCTGCAGTTCATTTGCCTGCATATTTGTTACAAAATGCGGAAAAGTATCGATTTTTGTTACCTGGAAATTGTAAAAGAGAGGGTGGCTAACATGGAATTTAGAAGATGAAGTAGTTTTCAACAATTTATCTTAAGAGATTGCCTTCCTTCATTGGATGATTTTCATGTCTATATTTTGAAGATTTTATAGCACTCAAATACTAATCTGGGGATTGCCATACTGGATTTCCTTGTCCTTTGTTCGGTATGTAAGATCACACTTTTTATACACATTCAGTATAATTTTAGTCAGTTTTTACAAAGAAGCATTGTGGGGATATGTTTTTTCTTTGAAAGTAATTACGTGATGTAATTTTTTTTTGAAAATAGCCTAGATGATCACTCCTTTTTTTGCATCTGTTCATCAAATGCTCAGTGAAATACTTATATTACAAGTTTATGCTAGAGATGCTTATGCAAATCGCATTTCTTATCCAATTTCCATTTGTTTGAAGAAAAAAATAAATTAAATTATCTATAAACTGGTTAGCTGTTGAGGATTTTCTACTCACTTATGCTGCTAGGCTATGATATGTTTAAAGTCTCACATTTCATGTTGTTCTAAAAACCTGGAAATAGTTTGTTTTAGTGCTTGGACAATGTCACAATGATGTATTATCATATGTTACATGTTAAGGGCTAAATTCACACTTCTTTAAGAGTGAGCTAACAAATGAAATTTTCATTTAAGTGCTTCGTTATTCAAGGTAATAAATTTTTTAGGACAGGATTTCAATTAAGGATATCTATCATTTATCGTTTTCCTTCAGGAAAATTATGATTATTTTATCATTTATCATTTTCCTTCAGAAAATAAATATAACTATTTATCTTTCGTCCTTAAAATTAATTATTCTAAAGTATTGTTCTAGAAATTTATTACCATACGTTGAGAAGTCCTTAGGCCTAATATCCTAGTTAACAAACTCCTCTTGCTTTGTTAGAAATTAATAATATTTTTAGGATCATTACATAAATTGATTCGGTGCCAATTAATCGTTGACTGACACCAAAAATTGGAAGAAAAAAAAAAGTTATTGGATTTACCCTCCTTCAACGAGGTAACCCTTAACAAAATTTAGGGGTTATGTAAGCTCAATCTAAGAACAAAATTGTACTTGCTCATCTGTTAATGGTCTCTTAACAGAGCTTGAGATGATTATCATTTCAACATGGAATAAATGCTTTGATGAACTTTCTTGTATTAATTGGCAACAAGGAACAGCTGCCAAGTCCCTAGAATTGGAAGATGACAGAAGAAAAATCTCTTCTGAAAAAGTTACGAAAATTTGATCCATGTTTTTTGTTTTTTACTAATTTATGATACTTTTGCTCTTGATTCCAATGCTGGGCCGATTTTCTAGAAGGGGATAATTTGATAAAAAATAACAAAACATGGACCTAATTTACATGAGTTTATTAGTAGGGACTTTTTGTGTATGAGATTTGAGAATAGGGACATTTGGTCCAAAACCCCGCATTGCCTAGTTTTAAGATGTTGGCTTGCGTTATCTCAATTTTCAGTACAAAATCGTGCTTTGTACAAAAAGAGTGGAAATATTCTATCTTTGATTTTTTTTATTTCAATTCATGCAAGCAAAGTACACACTCCACATATTTGTGAATCTTTCAGCGTTCAGGGATAAGAGAACTATTATTATACATTCTTTATATGTGGCTGAATAATCATATTTTAAATATGATAATATTACAAAAGAATTTTCATCTTTTTCTATTGTAATGGAATATGTAGAGTCTAGTTGGTTGCTGGTTTTTGCTTTATTCTGAATTCCAAGAATACCAATGAAATATCTACACAATGGTCATGACATTTTTGTCTATATATACATGATTGAATGGCCACGCTTTTCCAGAAGTAGCAAGATGTGCTGTCAAATACAAAAAATTAACTCTATTATATAATTTACAATATTTTTTAGTGGACATGTACGCCAAGTGAATTTTCTCCATTAACATCATCGAAGAAGAAATAAAGATTGCTTGAAGAATTATATCATTTGACCTTCCATTTGCATTTTTGATAGCAGTATCCCAGCAGAAAACACGCATGCCACATGGTCATTATTTTATTTGAAAGAAACAAATAATTAAAAATTATGTGATAAATTAAACACACATTGTAAACTTGCTAGATGATCAGTATCGGAATGTGCTGTCATATATTGCATTAACCCTTATTTTTAAGAAATAAATCATTCTTTAAATTTTGTTGTTGTTGTTGTTGTTTGTGTTTGTTTTTATTTATCAAATTCCAAAGGGTGTGTAACTTTTTTGTGTGTGTGTGTGTGTTTTGGTGTGTTTTTAGTCATCAAATTTCCAAGGGTGTGTAACTTGTGTGTGTCAGTGAGACTTGCCACCATTATTTACCAAGACTATCTTAAGTGATTGGAAGAGATCAAGTAAGAAATTTGAGCAAGGACACTGGTTATTTTACTAATATTAGGCATTAGGGAAATTTAATGAAATTACGGTCATAATCAAATAACGCTTATCACCATAATATTTGCTTAAGAAGTAATTCTTATATGTCTAGTATACCAAAACAGAGAATAATCAATTATAAACTCGTCTCACAAGTTTATCAATCAGATTTCCACTACTCTGAAAGTCTGTATTAACTAATTAAAGCAATAGGTATGTCGTAGTTAAATTACAACAACAACGTTATACTATCGTAAAAAATAGCACAACGTAGAAACCGGAAAGATAAAAGAATGATGTATAAGAATATACAAATAGACTAGAACCTGACTGGTTAACTAAAGAAATTCCGTCTGAGGCTTGTCGAAACAATTTCCTTAAGAATTTTTATTCAAATTCTCCCAAGATACAACAGACGTAATCTGCACGAGACTGTAATGAGTATGTCAACTCTGTGATTTATTGTATAGAGCAGTAGAGAAGAAGGAAAAAGAATTGGAATCGAATGTGAATGTGATCAGTATTATCTCCTATTTATAATTTCGTCCGTATCCCTTCAAACAGTCGCGTCCGCTTGACGGGTCGCACCCGTTGCCTTTTTAACTGCTACTGTTTGTTAACGGGTCGCACCCGCCTGCTACTCGCATCCGCTCGCGTCGCATCTGCTTTTGTTCGCCCGCGCATCTTCAGTCGGGTCGCACCCGCCTGCTACTCGTATCGCACTTGCTTCTGTTCGTCCGCGCCTCTTCAGTCAATCCGCGTCCGAACAAATCCGCACCTGTTCGTATAGCCTGCAACTGTCAGAAAACCCGGCTCAGTTTTGCAGTAAAAATAGGATCATATTAGATCCAAACCCAAACCCGAGCCCAGCCCGGTTCGGTCGGACGGCGGCGGCGCGCGCGCGTGTGGTGGTGATGCATGATCTCCCTTCTCACAACGAAACAAACATTTGGGTGCCCCAAAGCCCCAACCCCTTCATTGCAAAGCTATTAATATACTAGAATAGTTTTGTAATTTTTGACAATGTGGGACTATGTTATTTTCATTCAATTTAGTATTAGGAATTCCAACAATCCCCCACATGAATGATAATATACATATCCCACACACAAAGCAAAATATCACAGAGTACATATGGAATAATGCTTTATCGTGGATAAGTAGATATTTCACTTTTAACTTTCCCTAGTTAAAACTTATCGGATCTACTTGGCTAATCGGTGAATTATTTCATCATGAACCGTCGGCCTTTATTGTATATCCAGACAATAAGCTTTACGAAGCATTGATTCCCTTCTAATCCAATCTCTTGGTTGTGTTCATTTTGGTCCTGAGCACATTTTGGTTCTGCGAGTGTTATAGAGAATTTAAGCCTTTAATATTCTTATAGAGCCGACCCAGCTCACACTAACATAGGTGATCGTAACCATTAAGAGTATCATACATATACCCCACTTGTTATTTCCAAGATATGGTCATCATTAAAAAACATAGTTTTAACCTTTAACTACTTCTGTAGGCATGCATTATATTTTGCACCATAGGAATGGAGTCGGACTAAGTCCAAACAAATGCATTGCTTCTTGAGTTACTCATAACTGGTTTGCCTATTGATCCTAGTCCGTGGGATCTCCAGTTGCTAGGATAGGTTTCTGTATAAGGTAACTCTTGTTGGTTTAGGGTTTTAAACCCATTCCCCTCGATACGCAGTCAATTTTTTCTCTTGATAAACCTTTAGTAAATGGATCCTCTAGGTTATCATTTGTTCTCACATAATCAAAGGAAATAGTTCCATTAGAGAGTAGCTGCCTAACTGTGTTATGGCGACAACGAATGTGTCGTGATTTGCCATTATACACAAAGTTTTCGCTCTACTTAGCGCTGCTTGATTATCGCAGTGAATACATATGGCCGTTACAGGTTTGGGCCAAAATGGAATATCTTCTAAGAATTGACGAAGCCATTCTGCTTCTTCGCTTGCTTTATCTAATACGATAAACTCAGCTTCCATAGTGGATCGAGCTATGCATGTTGGTTTAGTAGATTTCCATGACACTACTGCTCATGCAAGGGTAAAGACATAACAACTTGTGGATTTTGATTCCTCTGAATCTGTGATCCAGTTTGCATCACTATATCCTTCTAAGACCGTAGGATATTTTCCATAATGTAAAGAAAAATTAGTGGTATTCTTTAAATATCCCAACACTCTTATTAGTGCTTTCCAGTGTTCCTTCCCTGGGTTACTTGTATATCTGCTTAGTCGACTTACAGCGTAAGCGATATTTGGTCTAGTGCAATTCATGAGATACATTAAGCATCCTATTACACGAGAGTATTCCAGTTGCATTACACTCTCATTAGTGTTTTATGCAGTACTTCTAATGGATTAAAATGTGTTCTCACTCCTTTAATTCCATAGTCTTGAAATTTTTCAATCACTTTGTCTACATAGTGTGACTGAAACAATTCAATTCCAGTAGGTCTTCTTATTATTTTGATTCCCAAAATAACGTCTACAACTTCTAAGTCTTTCATATCGAAATTGTTGATTAACATTGTCTTTATGGTCTCTATTACTTTAGTGTTAGGACCAAAGATTAGCATATCATCTACATATAAACAAATCATAACGTATGATTGTCCAACTTGTTTGTAATAAACACATTTATAACATTCATTTATACGAAAACCATTTTTCATCATGACACTATCAAATTTTTCGTGCCATTGTTTTGGAGCTTGTTTGAGTCCGTATAGTGATTTTACTAACCGACATACTTTGTTTTCATTTCCTTTGGAAATAAAACCCTCAGGTTGCTCCATGTAAATCTCCTCATCGAGATCTCCATTTAAGAATGTTGTTTTTACATCCATCTGATGAATCTCTAGATTATATATGGATGCAATTGCTATTAACATTCTTATAGAGGTTATTCGTGTAACCAGTGAACAGGTATCAAAGAAATCTACACCTTCTTTTTAATGATATCCTTTGGCTACTAATCTGGCTTTATATTTAGCAATAGAGCCATCTGGTTTCATTTTCTTCTTAAAAATCCATTTAAAGCCAATTGGTTTTATTCCAGGTGGAATATCAACTATTTCCCAAGTTTTATTACTTAGAATTGAATCAATCTCACTTTGGATTGCTTCTTTCCAACATGAAGATTCAGAAGATGACATTGCTTCCTTGTACGTTTGAGGTTCGTGTTCTAACATATAAATTAAAAAATCCGAACCAAATGTCTTGGAAGTTCTTGCCCTTACGCTTCTTCTTGGTTCAACTTCATCTTTGTCCTGATGAGTTTCATCTTCATATGTCTCATCTCTGTTATCTCTTGTCCTCTTTGGGACAAGGTTTCCATCGTTTCTTTTATGTGGGAACACATCTTCAAAGAACGAGGCATCTCTTGATTCCATGATTGTATTTACATGAACATCAGCTATATCAGACTTGAATACCAAAAATCTGTAGGCACTACTATTTTGGGCTGGCCCTAGATAGTAACAATCTACTGTTTTTGGTCCAAGTTTGATTTCCTTGGGTGGCGGAACTGGAACTTTTGCCAAGCACCCCTACACTTTGAGGTATTTAAAACTTGGTTTGTGTCCTTTCCATAAATCATATGGAATTGTTCCTGTTTTATTGTGAGGGACTTTGTTTAATATGTGATTAGACATATTTAAGGCTTCCCCCCACAAGTTCGTCGGTAGACCAGAGGTTAAAAGCATGGCATTAATCATGTCTTTGAACGTTCTGTTCTTCCTCTCGGCTACAGCATTTTGTTGTGGTGAATATGGAGCCATTGTTTGATGAATTATACCATTTTCGGCACAGAACTGTTCAAATGGTGATTCATATTCTCCACCTCGATCAGATCTCAATATCTTGATCTTTTTATTTAACTGATTTTCTACCTCAGCCTTGTACTTTATAAATGATGTAATTGCTTCATCTTTACTATTCAAAAGATAGACATAGTAATATCGTGTATAATCGTCAAATAAAGTACTTTTTCCCACCTCTTGTAGGTAACGATTTAAAATCACATAAATCTGTATGAACCAAACCTAGTGGTTCGGTGCTTCTATCAACAGATTGAAATGGTTTTTTAACCATTTTTGCTTCTACGCATGTCTCACATTTGTAGTTCTTATCTACTTGGAATTTCGGAATTAATCCCAAGTTTGATAATGTTTTCATTTTTTGGAAATTTATATGTCCCAATCTAACATGCCATAGTAAAATTTCGTGCTCAAGCAAGTAAGAAACTTTAATTTTATTAATAACACAATCAGAATACATAGTTTTATTGCCGATAACGGCTACATTTGCCTTAAATGGGCCATCACATAAATATCCCCTACCGATATACATTCCAACTTTGGATAGAACCATCTTGTCTGACTCGAACACCATTTTGAATCCTTTCTTTGATAGTACTGAGCCAGAGATCAGATTCTTGCGTATGTCTGGAACGTGGAGCACGTCATTCAACTTGACAGTTTTTCTAGAAGTAAACTTGAGGATTACTGTGCCACTGCCTTCTATCATGGAAACTGCAGAATTACCCATGTAGAGTTTTTCTTTCTGATCGAATTTCTGATATGTAGAAAACATGGATTTATTAGAGTAGACATGACGAGTAGCTCCTCTGTCCACCCACCATTGGTTAGGATTCTGAACCAAATTGCATTCAGATATAACTACTGAAAAATTGTACTCGTCCACTTCCATGTTGCCAACTATATTTGCCTCTGAGTTGCGTTCCTTCTTGTGTCTGCAATCTCTAGCGATGTCTCCCATTTTTCCACAAACCCAACATTCGCCATTAAACTTCTTAGTTTTATTATCTTTGGGTTTGTTTTAAGGAGCTTTCCTCTTCTTTGAGAAGTTCTTCTTTTTTTTGAAGTGGCCTTTATTCTTGTTCTTCGACCCTTCTGTTACCAACGCCTCCTCGCTTTGTTTGGTAATTCCGCGGTTATCTGCCTCAATCTTTAATCGTACGATGAGGTCCTGCAAAGAAATCTCTTTCTTTTTATGCTTTAGATAGTTGCGGTAGTCTCTCCATGATGGCGGCAGTTTTCCCATGATGGCTGCAACCAAAAACAATTCTCCAACCTTATGACCTTCCGCTTTGAGTTCATGAATGATGATTTGTAGTTCATGCAGTTGAGCAATCACCGGTTTGGAGTCAACCATCTTGTAGTCCATGAATTTGTCTACAATGAATTTCTTAAGTGTGACTCCCCACCTCTATACTCACACTAGCCAAGGACACTACGGGGTAATGCCGTCAACTAGCACGAATAATAAGGCTGTTGAGGAGCGACCATCTGTGTAATTGCTTTGTGCGAGCGCCGATATGTCAGATAGTATAATACATTTTAAGAGGAAATCCGACATACCGGTACAAACTCAAAGCTACTACACAGTGGCTATAACATCTTTGGAAACAAATATAGAAATAAACATGACATAAATCAGTCACAGATATCCATATCACAAAGGCGGAAATAGATATGAATATAACATATAGAAGTGTACATCAAAGTAGTGGTCAAACAAAATCCACAATATCACAAAAGAATATATACAAGTGCTACACAAAAGAATATGTATACATCAAGGAGTCTCTATCTCAAATGTATAACAACAAAAACTACAAATCTAATGTAGTTAGACAAAAGTCAGATAATGAGGATCCCATAAGGAGTCAAGTAGAAGCACCTGAAACATCTCGGTCTGACCCGAGTATTATTTAATAAGAAAATAATAAACGGATCAGTCTAGCTATAAATATCAAACAAAATGAGATAGAGTAAGAGGTATGACAAAAACTTGTGATAACAATAATGCCATACTGAGATATTATATATTTGAAAATCAACCATTAATCATTCAATATCACAAGAATCTTCTCAAAGATCAAAGAAAAATGAATATCATATTTTTTATTTTTATTCGCCAAGTCACAAATGTTGGCAAACATCTCAATGCCAATAGTAAAAGTTGGAGAAACACAAATTCACCAATGCACAAATATTGATAAATCTTATCAATGAAATCACGAAAATTGGTGAAACACAAATTCTAGAAATCATCAATAGAAATCCAGAAATCACAAAAATGGGGGAGGCCTATCACAAAACGGGAGCATGAAAACTCACCAACACATGTATCACAAAACAGAACGCTATTCCATGGTTGCTAACCATTAATTTTGAGCCGAGGCTCCACAAAACGGCCCGAAGACCATGGGTCGCTACCCCACCAATTTTGAGCTGAAGCTCCACAAAAACGGGGTTTAGTTTCCCTCGTAGACAAAGAGACATCGCACATTGCTAGTCTAAATCACAAAATGATCATCATCGATCATCAAGAAGTGTCAATTACACTAAGCTAGTAAATAAATGAGTTTAGCTTCATGTCCCATAACCACTAGCTTAACTTAAGTATTTACGAACAAATTGTAGATCTCCACTCGAAAATTGTCACGGAAGTTTCACTCGAACAAGTCTAAGAATTAACCGACAAAGTAAACGCAAGCGTTTCATACCACTTGTTTTGCTAAGTCGTTTAATTGGATTTCTCGAACGAATAAGGAAAAGGTTTGTATATACTAATAGGTTGGAAAAACGGTTTTATAAATGAGCTTTGTATAAAAAAAATAGAGTTGAAATCATCTTTGTAAAAGAGTTTGAATATTTACTACTAGTATAGAAACCTTTGCGTTTTAAAGTGACAAACCATAAAAACGATTGTAAAAACAATCAATCACCAAAATATCACATTCGAAGACGTGAATTAAATCCAAAGAAATCGATAACAAATCCATAAAAATTGTTATTACCAAAAATCCATAAAAAGAAGTCATCAAAGACGATAATAGTGATAACAACTAATCGGATCGACAAAAATCGATTAACATTGGAATTTTACTCAAAATTAGGCAAATAGGCAAAACTGGGAATTTCCAAACGTCTGGATTTGGTTTCTGGAAATATTCCAGAAAACCATCCAAACGTCTGAAGCCTAAAATCAGACGTCTAAAATCCTTTCAGACGTTTGGGGGTAAATCCAGACGTCTGGTTTTGGTTTCTGGAAATATTCCAGAAAACCAACAAGACGTCTGAAATCACAAATCAGACGTCTGACATCCTTTTAGACGCCTGGAACGATAATTCAGACGTGTGAAATTAGTCACTGCCCTTTTTATTTTTCTACCATGTATTATTTTTCTCCAGGAGGCAAAACCAGACGTCTGGCATTGGTATCCAGACGTCTGAACACTTGGTAAAGGCAACAGTTTGCCTAGGCCATAATGGCCAAATCGATTCAGGAGCGATCGAGCAAGCAACGACGACTATGGATTTACGCCAAACGACAACCCGGCCTTATAAGCTCTTCGATACACTCCAAACAACATATCCAAACATGCATTGTAGGATTTTCACAAATATTGGACTCCAAATTCAAAAATTGGTAAATCAACCATATCAATTCAAATCAAAAGCAAATGATCATGAATAGATGTTAGGAATTCATACCTAACAACAAAGATAGATATAGACATAGATGTGAGATAAAATTCTCACCTTTTACACAAAAACAAGGAGGAAGAAGCTTGAAAATGAAGGAGGATCAACCACTCTTCAATCTCAACTCTAGAAGCTCCAAACTAAGATCAAAAGCAAGTATTTCCTAAGTTAGGTTATAGGAAATTTCTGAAATTGGAGAGAGGTTGAGATGGAGAAGAAGAAGGAGATACTTACCTAAGCTTCACTTTGAATTTGGAGCTAAAACTTGGATTTGCTAAAGAAACTAGGTTTTAGGATTTTAATTTCCCATCTCCACCACCATTTTTGCTAAAGCTTAAGTTGTAGGAAATATTATGAAGTAAGGAAGAGGAGTGGAGTGGAGTTGGGTTGATATGTTAGGTTAATGGGCTGAAACCCAAACCCAAAGCCCTAAGTGAAAAGGTCGAAACTTTAGCTAGCTCCAAACATATCAATGTTTATACTCAAAAAGGTTGCAAGCGCCATTTTGGACTCAATGGGAGTGGTCCCGAGTCCTAATTCGGCTGTTTACAAAAAGTAGCTTTTCGGACTTAAATCCGACTAATGATGCTATATTTAAATAAAATATTTAAATATATAATCGTAAAATATGCGGGTTGTTACATTAAGACTGATATTATGCATCTTGTACTTCGTGGCAAGTGCATTCCAGAGTGCTTTTGCTGTCTTTAGAGGTTGATATACTTTGTATAGCACCTTGTCGAGACAATTCAGAATATAGTTTCTGCATAGAAAATCGGAAGGCTTCCACGTATCAACATCTGATTCCTTGCCTGGTGCAGGAATCGGTTCCTTCTCGTCGAGATACCGTTGCAGACCGAGTGTGGTGAGATAAAATAACATCTGATTCTGCCATGTTAGAAAGTCGTCACCATCTCCTTTAAAAGGATCGGGCCTGTTGTGTGTAGTAGCCTTTGTTGAGAGCTCTACTGTTGCCATCTCTGATTGACTGATGGTTAAGAAAAAAAATTCTTAAGATGTTATATGTCTAGTATACCAAAATAGAGAATAATCAATTATAAACTCGTCTCACAAGTTTATCAATCAGATTTCCAATACTCTGGAAGTCTGTATTAGCTAATTAAAGCAATAGGTATGTCGTAGTTAAATTACAAAAACAACGTTATACTATCGTAAAAAATAGCACAACGTAGAAACCAGAAAGATAAAAGAATGATGTATAAGAATATACAAATAGACTAGAACCTGACTAGTTAACAAAGGAAATTCAGTCTGAGGCTTGTCGAAACAATTTCCTTAAGAATTTTTATTCAAATTCTCCCAAGAACAACAGACGTAATCTGCACGAGACTGTAATGAGCATTTCAACTCTGTGATTTATTGTATAGAGCAGTAGAGAAGAAGGAAAAAGAATTGGAATCGAATGAGAATGTGATTAGTATTCTCTCCTATTTATAATTTCGTCCGCATCCCTTCAAACAGTCGCGTCCGCTTGACGGGTCACACTCGTTGCCTTTTTAACTGCCACTATTTGTTAACGGGTCGCACCCGCCTGCTACTCGCATCCGCTCGCGTCACACCTGATTATGTTCGCCCGCGCATCTTCGGTCGGGTCACACCCGCCTACTACTTGCATCGCACTTGCTTCTGTTCGCCCGCGCCTCTTCATTCAATCCGCGCCCGCTTCCGAACAGATCTGCAACTGTTCGTGTAGCCTGCAACTATTAGAAAACCCAGCCCAGTTTTGCAGTAAAAATAGGATCATATTAGATCCAAACCCAAACCCGAGCCCGAGCCCGGCCCAGTTCGGTTGGACGGACGGCGGCGGCGCGCGCGCGTTTGGTGGTGATGCATGATCTCCTTCCTCACAACGAAGCAAACATTTGGGTGCCCCAAGGCCCCAACCCCTTCATTGCAAAGCTATTAATATACTAGAATAGTTTTGCAATTTTTGGCGATGTGGGACTATGTTATTTTCATTCAATTTAGTATTAGGAATTCAACCAGTAATATCAGTCATCATTTGCAAAAATGAATATTGCATGCTGAAATAAGTATCTGTTGTGATTATATCTACAGAAGCTCCTATTAAGAAAAAAGCTCCTGCAACCATGACCGCCTTTACAAATTTCTTAAACAATCCTATCTATCATCTTGATTAGATTGAGGGGTCCTCTCATTCCTCTCCATCTCACTCTCCTCCTTCTCTACCGAATCCATTGCCGCACCCAGCACCACTTACAGTGAAGAAATTTTCTGATACCGATGAAGAAGATTTTCAAGCAGTTCAGAATATAAGATCAAAACCGTTGAACAAATAATCTGCAGTTCATTTGCAATGTGCTGGTATTGGTTCATATCAATTGAGCCTGAAACAAGGCAATATGAATCATGCTAAACAGATTTACAGAAATGCAAATCAGGGATTTTTAAAGTCAAGAAATTCTAAAAATGGTGGAAACTCGACAAGAAATATTGCAAGAACCAATCAACAAGTTTCAAATTCAGATAATCAATTCAGACATTCAAGAAGCAATTCAAGATAATGGTATTCAGTCTCTCAACCCAGTACTAACCTGAACAAACCTTCTTCATGGTCAGAAATGATCAAGAAAGGAGGATCAAATACTGAATTTGATCTCAAATATGCTGCTTCTCTCTCCATTAATCAGAAGAAAATAGTGGTGATGAGCGCGGAGGCCAGCATAAGAGCAGAGAGTAAATGGAGTTTCTCATTTTTTGCCTATGTGTTCGGCAATAGACCCGCATATCATCATTTCAAGGCGGTTATTACTAAATCATGTAATCCCACTGGTAATTTCGACATTTTCACTCGTAATAATGGATTCTTTTTAATCAAATTTTCTAATGCCTCTGATTGTGATAATGCCATTAATGTGGGACCATATTTTATTAATGAAAAGCTTATTATTATGAAAAAATGGAGCAGTAAAATTGATCTTGATAGAAATTTACTCTCTACTATGCCTATATGGATTAAATTGTCTGAACTAAATCTTAGATTGTAGGATAGAGAAATATTAAGTGCTATTGCCAGTGTGGTTGGTATTCCACTCAAATTAGATGATCACACTGCAAAAGAAACAAGACTTTCTTTTGCAAGAATTCTTGTAGAAATTAAAGCAGATTCAGTTCTTCCAAATGAAGCTACTATTTATATGCATGATGGTGAAAGCTTAATTCAAAACATTGAATATGACTGGGTTCCACCTAGATGCAAAACATGTTCTTGTTTTCGACATTCTATAGAAAATTGTGACTTTAAATTGGTTTGGAAAGAAAAACAAAGCTTGCAAGAAAAATTTGAAGTCAACTGCAACATTTTACTAATGGAAGGAGATGTTATTGCAGAAAAAGCATTATTTGATCTTAACAATAAGAATGATCCACAATCTATTAATGATATTTCTGGAAAGAATATGAATATAGAGGAATCATCTACTGTACAAGAATTTTCACTTGAAAAGGAATCTCAAGAAGGTACTAAAGATCAGATAATTGGTGGAAATGAAATTGAAATCACTTCTGAAACATCTATAGCAGCAGAGAAAAACACTGATATCATCTCTGTACCACAAAACTTTAATGCAAATGTCACAGATAAACAAGCAAAAGAGGCTCCATTTGATACAGAAGCCATGAATTTGGATGATGGCCCTTACATCAATAATATTTTATGTAAAGAACCATTTGAAAATCCCAATATCAGGCATCTTGCTTCTCATCTCTCTCCACTTATCAAAAGTCTAAATTCAGAATACAATATTCAAAAGGCTATCAGATTGGTTTCAAATTCTTCTTCATCCTCAAGGAAAAACAAAAAAGACAAAAAGGAAAAAAGAAAAGGTAGAACGAAAAGTATAAAAGAAATTGTTGATAATGAAAGCATAGAAGATGTAGAAGATAGTGAATTCAAAAGGAAACATATCATCAAAAACTCAAAATGGGAAGAACAGTTGAAAGCACTAAACAAAACTTCATACAAAAAATGGGAAAAAGGATGGAGACTTTTGAAGAAGAGGGCAGTCATAGTGCATAAACTGTTACTATTTCAAGTATCCTTAGTGTATCCTTTTATTTTAATTATTGTAATTATTATGTCGATTATTACTTGGAATGCCGGAGGTCTCAATTCACCTGAAAGAAGATTAGACTTGTCTAATCTTCTTAAAACTAAAAATCTCAGTATCGTTGTCTTGTTTGAACATAATTAGATAATTCTAAGATTATGGATTATGAAATTAAAAGCTTAAATGATTGGAATATTTTTAATAATAATTAGATGGGGAGGGGGAATGGTAGAATCATGGTCATTTGGGATCCTAATATTTGGGATATTTTTCAACATTTTGTTAATTTCCAATTTATTCATTGTAAATGCATTAATAAAGGTGGATTTCAACTAGAAATTACCTTTGTCTATGCATCAAACACTGAAAATGAATGAAAAATTCTTTGGGATAATCTTGAACAAATTAATTCAAATATGAATTCCCCTTGGATTGTTATTGGTGATTTTAATACTAGTATGCATGCTCATGAAAAAAGGGGTGGATTATCTTTTCCTTCTAAAAAATTAGAAATTCTAAACAAGTTTTTACTCAAAACTGGTTTATATGAACCAACAATTTTTGGAAATAAATTTACTTGGAAATCAAGGAAATTCAGAAACATTCATTGCAAACTTGATTGAATTTTACTTAATCAAAGATTTACAATTTTTTTTAAAGATTTCAAATGCTACACTTCACATCAAGCTACTAGTGATCACACCCCAATTCAAAATTTTCTCACTCAAAATAAATTTTCAACGAAAAATTCCCCTTTTAGATTTATTAATGGGTGGGTCTAGGAAAACAATTACAAAGAGATCATCAAAAACAGTGTGACTTCAAAGGTACATGGCACTACCCAGTACAAATTTAGTAAGTTCTTCAAATCACAAAAGAAAATCTGAAAAACTGAAATAAAATCAGAACTAAAAATGATGTTACTCATTTAAGAGGGGAATGTGAGTTAAGGCAAAATGATTTAGATAATGACTGCTCAGACATTGATAAAGTCAACAAATTTTTTGAAGCCCAAAATAATTTAATCAAGTCCCTTCAAGTGCAGTCTATTAATTTGAGGCAAAAAGCTAAAGTAGATTGGCTTACCCATGGTAATGAAGCTAGTAAATTTTTTTATGCTAGGATGTCTCGCAGAAAATTTAGGAATAATATTTGGAAAATTATAGATGTTAAAGTTAATGTTATCAATGAATAATCTTGCATTGAAAAAGAAGCTATTAATTATTTTACTAATCTTTACAATACTAATCTTTACTTTAAAATTTTTCCTAATATTGAATCAAAGTTTAAACTGAATGTTAATAGCCATGATATCTTACTTGCCCTCATCTACCTTGAGGAAATTAAAAATATTATTTTTCATTCTAATAATGATAAAAGTCCTGGCCTTGATGGTTTTGGTGCAAAATTTTATAAAACACATGGGATGAAATCAAGTGTTTTTTATTTGATTCTTGTCACGACCCAGTTTTCCGTGCAATTTAAACCGACATTTTAAACATACTTGTCAAGCCCAAATTGCACGGAAAGGTAGATAGTAAGAAAAAGAAAGTAGAAAGAACACAGAAAGAAGATAGAAAGAAAACCAAACAACACAGAATCTCACAGAGGAAATGAATAACTTATAATATAGAACAAATATTTACACCAAACAAACTGTAACTTATACATATACAGACATCAATCAGAGTATACTAACATATTCAGCATAGACAGTTACAACAATCTGTCCTCATAATTGCTGATAAACATAACCATAATGCAACGGAAATATAATCATCTACATGAATACGTCTCTGGGCCTCCAGCTCCTTTCCTGAAGCTCCAATTATCCATCTAAATGTAGAAACATGCTCGGCCTGACCGAGCATTTAGGAAAAACCACGCCCGAGTCAGTCTGGTAAAACCAGCGTGAGAATTTAAATCACAAGGAATTTTATTCATTATAACTTTCAAAAATTCTTTTAAAATCAAAGGTATCTCGTAAGACCACGCCACACATAAACACGACTGGTTTTTCCCTTACGGTAACCAAAACCTTTTATAGAAAATCCAGTGATGCTATAATAGTATCTAAGTACAAATACTTATTCAAATAGCCGAAATTGTTACATTAATTAAATTCCAGCATACTAGGCTCTACAACCAAAACTGTAAAGGCTCGTATTAGAGAATGGATTTTCATACAATGACTAGGCGCTGGCGTACCACCTATCATAGTACACTTCTAGAAAAATGTACTGAGGACCTCGCCGGGATCCCTGTTAACTCATATTTTTTCAGCCAACCTAAACTCTGCGACCTAATGAAGCTAGCGATCTAAGGAAGTCTGCGACCTAAGGGAAGTTGCGACCTAAGGAAGCTTGCGAACTAACTATTGAAGGAAGCTTGCGACCTAACTGTTGAAGAGATTCTGCGACCTAAAGGCTCTGCGACCTAACAGGAGTCTGCGACCTAAGAACACAGCGACCTAAAGAATGTCGCGACCTAACTGCTGAAAGGAAGCTGCGACCTAAGGGAAGCTGCGACCTAAGAGAAGCTGCGACCTAAGAGAAGTTGCGACCTAAGGGACTTCACGACCTAACTTCTCTACGACCTAAGAGGCCTCACGACCTAGCAACCTAAATGGTTCCAAAGGCAGTACGACTTACGACCTACTTTAGGTCGCTCACGACCTAACTCCGTTGCCCAGTTTATACAAACCAACCTAATTCCCTATGCCGCTTTCCTATAAGTCGCTTGCGACCTACCAGCCCACTAGGTCGCCAACGACCTAGTACCTTCCTTAACTCGCCTGCAACTTACCACTTCAGCCTGCTTCTTAAGTCGTTAGTGGACTGCGACTTAGCATTAGGTCGCTCGCGACCTACGACCTAACTTAGGTCGTACGTGACCTAAGACTTGGCAAAAGCTGCTGTCCAGAAATTCAATTCATATAAATACCCTACTATCTTCAACATAGAGAGGACTTTTGGCCGATCATTTCTTCAAGCGTCGTTACTCTGCCGAGCTCTCAACTCATTCAACAATTGAAGATCTTCAGATATTCGAGATACTACAACAAGCTTCGAGAGGAATTTCCTACATCCAACATGGATTCATCAAGTTTTGTCATCGAAGTTTGAGCTAGTAGTCGAGATTGTCTTTGTGATCAAACTGTATTATTTTCATAAGAGTATTGTATCGTCTTGTAAACAGATTCAGTAATAAAGAGATTCAAAGTGGATGTAGGCTCGATCTCAAGCCGAACCACTATAAACTACTGTCGTTGACTGCTTTTTCACTATTTTACTGCTTACTTCTTGTTCCCGTCACACGGGTGGTGCTTTCACAATTCTACTACACACACCGGGTGTTAGCGTTCACTTTTCAGCATTAACATTTTGGTGCTTTCACTGAGAAACCAACTCAGGCGATCATTCACCATTGCTTCACGGAAGTTTGTTGAAAGAATTTCCTTCAAAACCAGAAGCCTATCAGACATAATGGCTCCTGGAAGAAAACGCAAGTCCGTCCGATCTGATGATGACCGTGACAATACTGCCACTTCTCTTTCTCCAAGTCAGGCAGCTCCAAGCGCCGGGGTGATGCGAGAAGAGTTGGATGCTGCTGTGTCTGGACTGTACTAGCAGATTGAAACTCAGAATAATCTGATGATGGAAAAGTTGAATGCTCTGCTCGGAGCTAATCAAAGACCAGTAAATAATGAAGAAAACTTTGCTGATGTTGCTCCCAACTCCGAAGGGAGAAATATTCCTCAAGATAGATCTGGTGTCGCTGAAAGGGTACCTCCCCAAGCGGAAGGATCCAGGCCATCGCCAGCTCTCCCCGAACGTTTGCCCGGACAAACTTCTGAGAAAATGGCCAAAGCCTATTCTGCAAGGTCACTAAACAATGAGGAGTATATCTCTGGCATGATCCGGCAGATAATGAAAGAAAGCATGCAGAGAAACGAAGATGAAAATGATTGGGGATTCGCTCCAAGTAAGACCCCATTTACAGAAAGGATCTTAAAGGCTGAGTTTCCCAGAAAATTCGTTCCTCCTACCATCCATCCTTATCGAGGAACAAGTGATCCGAATCAATTCCTCTACAAATATGATTGGCACATGACTGGCGCCAGAGCAACTGATGAGATCAAATGCCGATATTTCCCGGTATACTTGGAAGGAGTGGCGTTACTTTGGTTTACCAAGCTTCCTGTGCGATCTGTTGACCAGTTTTCTGATCTGACCCGAAAGTTCAAGGAACAATTCAGATTGTACATTTCAAGAGCAAAGGATATAATGTCTGTCTCAAGTCTTGAACAGAATCCTGGAGAGCCCATCAAATCCTTTCTGAATCGTTTTAATTTAGCCCTAGTAGAAGTTGATAACGCGGAACCGCGAATGATCTTGACCTACTTAATGCGGGCTATTGACAAGTCAAGCGAGTTTGGAAAATGGTTAAAAATGAAGGAACCAAATTCGCTCGAAAAATTCTACAAAAAGGCTGATGAGTTCATGCGCCTAGAGAATCTCTCCGCGTCAGCTAAAGTTGTGACAACAGTGGTGGAAAATAATGCTACAGTTCAGAACAAGAAAGAACCTGCAAATCAGAAAGGGGAAAGTAATGGTGGAAAGAAGCAGAAAGATCTCAAAAAGCCCCGCTTCCTCAAACCTTCGGATTTTACCCCTCTGACTGATACACCGAAGAATATTTTCATCGCCACTAAGGATGCTGTTGAATTTCCAAAACCACCGGCGGTAAAAGTTGGGAAAAGTGCTGCTCAAAGCGGAAGATTTTGCAAATTTCATAACCAACCAGGCCATGATACCAACGTGTGCCGCCACTTGAAAAGCCTAATTGAAGAATTGTTAAGAGAGAATAAGTTGCAGCAGTACGTTAAAAGGAATAGAAAAGACCCTTCTTCATCTAACCAGGGGAAACTACCCCCAGCTCATTCATCTGGTTCAGGAGAGAGGCCTGCTGAAAAGGAAAGACCTGTTATCAATGTGATCACAGGAGGACCTCATCCGGCTGGCAGGAGTTGGGGTGAGATGGAAAGGTATGCTAGAGCTTTGAAGTATGCCCCAACTGAAGAAAGTGTCTTAATCTTGGAAGATGCTGCACCTCTAAAGCAGCAGAAGACTTTTCATGATGATATTATGTTCAGAACTAGGGATTCTATTGATGTGGAAGATCCTACTGAGGACCCTTTCGTTCTCTGTCGATATTGGGCCGGCTATTGTCAGAAGAGTGCTGGTTGATAGTGGCGCCTCGTGCAACATACTCTTTAAAAAGACGTTTGACCAAATGAAAATTCCAATAACAGATGTACAAGCTTCTTCACACAAGATTGCCGGATTTACAGGAGAGCTGAAACAGCCAATTGGAACGGTGGACTTGTTTGTTGAAATGGGCGAAGGACATAAGAAGTTGGTTCGGAAGCAAACCTTTGTAATTGTTGATGGATTCTCCGCCTATAATGCTTTCTTGGGTCGACCAACCCTTACTGCTTTCAGGGCCGTCCTTCCTCTGTGGTGCTTAACAATGAAATTTCCCACTGATAATGGGATTGCTGTCATTAAGGGAGATCAGAACGCGGGGCGAGAATGTTATCTTGTAGAACTCCGAGAGGCCAGAAAAAGAGAAATGGGAAAAGATGCAGCAGCTCCACTCCGCATCAAAGAACCAACCTTGTAGCAGCTACGGGGTGGCCCCTGTACTGGCGAACACAGCAATGCAAGAAAAGAAATGGACCCTAGGAAAGCCAGTACAGGGGAGAATAGAGTGGTACCTGTGGAAGTAACGGTACCAATATCTGTTGACTCAAAAGACCCGAACAAAGTACTCAATGTGGGTTCACAACTGAGCATAGCAGTTCAAAACACGCTGATATCATTATTAAAAGCCAATCTAGATGTGTTCGCTTGGTGTCATGCTGATATGTGTGGGATCTCCCCGGAAATTGCTGTACATACTTTAAACATTGATCCAAAATTCACGCCAGTGAAACAGAAAAGAAGAACTCAAGGCCCAGAAAGGTCGACAGCACTAAAGGAAGAGGTCGATCGGCTCATGGAAAACGGCTTCATCAGAAACTCCACTTATCCAAATTGGGTTTTAAATCCAGTACTGGTTAAAAATGCAAATGGGAAGTGGAGAGTTTGCATCGATTTTTCAGACCTAAACAAAGCTTGCCCCAAAGATTGCTTCCCACTGCCCAGAATCGATCAATTGGTGGATGGAACAGCTGGGCATGAGTTATTATCATTCATGGACGCTTATTCCGGATACAATCAGATTATGATGCATGAGCCGGATCAGGAAGACACAAGTTTTATCACAGATGTGGGTCTCTACTGCTACAAAGTTATTCCTTTCGGATTGAAGAATGCTGGGGCAACCTACCAAAGGCTCGTCAATGCAATGTTCAAACCTCAGATTGGCAAAACCATGGAAGTTTATGTTGACGATATGTTGGTAAAGTCGAAGAAAGCTGTAGACCACATGGGTCACTTGGAGGAAATGTTTGTAGTTCTTCGAAAGTACGGGATGAAAATCAATCCATTGAAATGTTCGTTCGGAGTAGAATCTGGGAAATTCTTGGGTTTCATTGTGAGCGCCAAGGGCATTGAAGCCAATCCTACTCAAATCACAGCTCTAAGGGAGGTCAAAGCCCCTAAAACAAAGAAAGAAATGCAAAGTCTCAATGGAAAAGTCACTGCTCTGAGTCGTTTCATTTCCAAGGCCACAAACAAATGCATTCCCTTCTTTGACGCTCTAAAGAAATGAAAGAAATTTTTTGAATGGACTCCCAAATGCCAGAATGCTTTCGATGAACTAATTCGTCATATGGAAACGCCTCCGGTTCTTTCCAAGCCTAGTGATGGTGAAGATCTTTTCATCTATTTAGCAATTTCATCTCATGCTCTCAGCGCAACACTTGTACGGGAAGATATGAAAGTACAGCGTCCAGTCTATTACATCAGCAAACGGTTCACTGGGGCAGAGAAGAATTATTCGAAGATAGAAAAGCTCGCCTATTGTTTACTAATTGCTTCCAGGAAATTGAGACCATACTTTCAAGCTCATCCTATCAAGGTTCTTACTGATCAACCTCTAAAGCAAGTCCTGTTTCGTCCTGAAACTTCGGGCCGTCTTTTGAAATGGAACATTGAACTCAGCAAGTATGACATCACTTACCGTCCCCGGAGAGCAATCAACGGACAAGCTTTAGCAGATTTCATCGCAAAATCTACTGACAAAGGCGATAGTGAGAATGAAACAACTGATGGCATTCCAATCCAGTGGAAGTTGTATGTTGACAGATCAAGAAATGATTACTGTTCTGGGGCAGGGGTTGTGCTCGAAACCCCCGAAGGACGATCGTTGTGTTATGCATTGAGACTGGAATTTCCTTCAACAAACAATGAAGCAGAGTATGAAGCTCTCATTGCCGGTTTAAAAATTGCCAAGGAACTAAACATCAAAGTGTTACAGATCTTCAGCGATTCTCAACTTATTGTTTGCTAGGTAAAGAAATAGTTTCAAGCTAAAGGTGGAAATCTGCCCGCATACTTGTCAAAGCCATGTGAACTTCTCGAAGATTTCGATCATTATACGATAAGTCATATTCCTCGGGTAGAAAACATGAAAGCGGATTCTCTAGCAAAGTACTCAAGTTCTGGAGAAGCTCAATTACTGGGATTAGTTCCTGTGGAAGTTCTGTCAGCTCCAAGCATTGATGAAATGGATGTTGATTGGATTATCGCTGCGTCTCAAGAGCATGAATCATGGATGACTCCAATCAAAGAATACCTCCTCAATAATTCACTGCCAGAAAGTTCTAAAGAACGCCAAAAATTATTGAGGAAAGCATCTAGATATATAATTCAAGATGACCGATTATATAGATGGGGATTCTCAATGCCATTACTTCGATGTGTAACCAAGGAAGAAGCCAAGACAATTCTAGCTGAGGTACATGGAGGAGAATGTGGAGATCATTCAGGTGGTCAAACCCTAGCCAAGAAAGTTCTCCGATATGGATATTTCTGGCCGGATATTAATCGAGATGCCGCTACTTACTCCAGAAAGTGCGACAAATGCCAAAGATTTGCCAAAATCCCAAAAGCGCCTTCCACCGAACTCACGCAAATGGTCAGCCTATGGCCGTTCGCCATTTGGGGAATAGACTTAATTGGACCTTTACCGATCGCTAAATCTGGAATCAAATATGCTATTGTTGATGTTGATTATTTCAAGAAATGGGCTGAAGCTGAACCCTTAGCCACTATTACCTCTAAAAAGATGATAAATTTCATAACTAAAAATATCATTTGCAGGTATGGTGTGCCGTAGAAAATTATCACAGACAACGGCACTCAGTTTGAAAGTGAAGAATTCCAGGATTTTTGCAAACGGTTCAGAATTCAAAAAAGCTTCTCAGTAGTGGCTCATCCGCAGGCAAACGAGCAAGTGGAAGCAGTAAACAAAATCATCAAGTAAACCATCAAAAAGCAACTCGAAAAAGAAAAAGGTGGTTGGGTTGATAAGCTTCCATTAGCACTATGGGCATACAGAACTACTCACAGAACTGCGACTGGGCACACTCCATTTTCACTGGCATACGGATCAGAAGCAATGATTCCAGTGGAAGTAGAAGTTCCTTCACACAGGAGAATTCATTTCAACGAAACTGAAAACGAAAAGCTGCAACTTGAAGCACTTGATTTTCTTGATGAAAAAATAGAAGAAGCTAGGCTCAGAGTTTCAGCTTATCAGCAGAGGATAGCCAGGCACTTCAACTCTAAAGTTCGCCAACGCAGCTTTGAGATCGGAGATTTAGTCTTGAAAAGGATCATGACAGCAACTGGGGTGTTTGGGCCAAACTGGGAAGGGCTATATGTTATAGGCAGTAAACTTCTTGATGGCACTTTCAAACTCATAACTGTTGAAGGAGATCCAATTCCAAGAGCCTGGAACAACAAACACTTACGTCCTTATTTTACTTGAAAAAAGCTTTGCTCAAAATTGTAAAATAGTGATGAATGTATCAGTTGTATTGAAAGACATTGTAAATCAGTGCAAGTTAATAAAAGCTATAAGTGGATGTAGGCCCGAATCTTGGCCGAACCACTATAAATCTTGTGTTCTTTACTATTTCATAATGCCTGTTTCATTTCGATATGTAAATACTTTAAATGTATTGCTAAAAAGTCGATTCAAAATTGCAGGACATTAAAACAAGGCTTGCTCGTCACAAAGCCAAGCGACCTCTCTAAATCACCTATTAAGAAAATACCAAGCGACAAAAAATTCCAAATTCAAATCCTATACAAGAAGAACTTCGCATAAAAAGTTGGCAACTCCACTGTGGCAAGCCTTCGTTAACTGGTTGTGATTGTCGATATGAACAGACATCCAACTAGGTAACTCGCGTTTGCCCCATGAAGTCGTTCAACAGTGAAGTCCACTTCTTCGGATAAGGCAATTTACTTGCAAAAGGAAAGAAGATGCGCTTGGAAATGATAATAAAAGATCGCTAATGAGCAGATGATGAAAGAACATGGCCAAGCAAACACAGAAGCAGCCAAAAGGAGGTATGCCTCTCAATAAAAGGGCCGGTAGAACCACCGAAGGGACACCTTCCTAAGCAGAAGGAACATGGCCCTTGCTAACTGATCGTGATGCATCCGATCAGGCAGCTTGCGTCCGTCCCGTGGATCTACTCGCCCCTGAGACGCAACCTTCCTGGCACACCAACCAACCGATGCTCCTTCCCAAAGGTCAACAAAACCCTCTAATGAGGCACGCCAAAAAATGAAAGTGCTTCTCTCAATAAAAAAAGATTGGTGGAACCACTGGAGGGGCACCTTCCCAAGCTGAAGGAACAGGGCCCTTGTTAATTGATTGCGATCGTTTGTGCAAACGAATATCCAATCAAACAACTAGCGTCCGCCCCGTGGATCCATCCAACCATGAGAAAGTAACTTCCAGGCAATCAAAAAGCCCTCTTCGGAGGCACACGCCCTCTACGGAGGCGAAAGCCCTCTCCCGAGGCACCACAAGCCCTCTTCGGAGGCACACGCCCTCTTCGGAGGCGAAAGCCCTCTCCCGAGACACCACAAGCCCTCTTCGGAGGCACACGCCCTCTACGGAGGCGAAAGCCCTCTCTCGAGGCACCACAAGCCCACTTAGGAGGCACACGCCCTCTTCGGAGGCGAAAGCCCTCTCCCGAGGCACCACAAGCACTCTTCGGAGGCACACGCCCTCTTCGGAGGCGAAAGCCCTCTCCCGAGGCACCACAAGCCCTCTTCGGAGGCACAAGCCCTCTTCGGAGGCACAAGCCCTCCTCGGAGGCACAAGCCCTCTTCGGAGGCACAACTCTTTAAGAGGAGCCCTCTCCGGAGGCATGTCCCAAAATAGAATACTAAAACAAAAAAGCCTTCTCCGAAAGCACATTTCAACTCTCAAAGGAAGGTTAACTTATTCATCTCAAAAAGGTTCTTCCTAAAAAAGTTGAAATGCTACAAAAAGACCTCTTCGGAGGCACACTTCACCGTGCTCGAAGTACCAAAAATAAGCCCTTTACCGAGGCACAAAATCAAAACCTTCTTCAGATGCTCATTTCACTGCGTAGAGAAATCCACTTTTTAACAAATAAAAGTGATTATCTCTGAAAGTTGAAGTGTTCTTCAAGGAAGAAAGAGAAAGTAAAATTTCTCCAAAAAATGAGATATAATCTATTAAAAGCAGAGTGATTCTTCCCTTAAAAGCGGAATAGTTATTCTCTGAAATAGGAATATCAGTCTTGTAAAAGCTAGAAATGTTGCAATGAACTTGTGGTATGGGGGCAATACTATACAATTCAGTTATATTAATAAAAGTAACACGCAAGCAACATACCACAAATTCATTGCAATATCACGAAAAATAGATGTGGAATAAATGCATTCTCAAACACAGACAAAAAAGTTTGTACAAGTAAAAAGAATCGTTTATTCTACACTAAAAATGTGAAATAAATATACTCACATATACATAAGCATTTGTACAAGTGAAGGAACTATTTTATTCAATACTATGAAAGTTCTTTACATGTGCAGATATCTCAAAAAGGCAAAAGCAGGGACCGGTACCTGCACAATCTCCGGTCAATACATGTAGAAGGCAAAATAAGAAAAGAAGAGCCTAGCTTGTCACTCCTTCTTCTTGCTGCCCTTAGTACCATGGCCTAGTTTGATAATTAGTTTTGAAATCCGGCGTGGACGGGTCGGAGAGGGAGGAGGAGGAAGGGCAGTCTGATCTTCCTCTGCTTTATCTTCTCCAGCGGAAATACTTTTCTTCTCCTTCTTCATGACACGCTTCCCCTTCTGCTTTGAAGAAGATTCGCTCCCCGGAGTAGCTAGCAGTGTAGAGAGCTTTGTGTCATCATCAAGAGACTGCTCTGGGGTCTTCTCAGTGTCATCAAGATCCTCCGCCTTCTGCTCTTGTGAAGCGGCCGGATCATCCATACCTTGAAGAGCTTCAATTTTCTCTGCCTGTGATCCTGGCTGAGCAGCAGAAGGAGGAGTAACTTAGGAAGGTGGAGGAACGACAACTAGAGGAGTGGAAGTTTGTGCAGTATTCGGTGCTTCCGCTATAGAGAAAAGAAGTTAAAATCAGTATTCTCCGGAAAAAGTAAAGATGTTGGTTCAGTGACACTTAAGTAACAATTGAGAAATTAAACTCGGTTGAAGCAAATAAGTAGTCTGCTAGACTTGGATCAACATCGAAGTTACCTAGAGAAGTTGGTTTAATCACATTGATTTCAAATTGTTCTGCTTCAACGTCGTCTTGAGTCTCCTCTTCATCTTGAGCAGTGGAAGGCTCAGGAGCTGTGATTTTAGCTTCGGCATTTGCAGGAAGTGAAGAATGTGAACTAGAGCCAATGTTTTCAGGATCGACCGAAGCCGGAGGACAAGCAGAGTCGGTTACAATTTCTTTTTCTAAACATTCTCCTCCCGCTGCATCGGCTTGCTTCCTAGCAAGCTGCTCTTTTCCCCTAGCTAGGGCGGCGCGCGCCTCATCATCCAGATAAGTCGCTTCAAGATCTGCCTCAGCATATCCAGCACGTCCGAACATGTCCATTATTGCTTCCCACACTTCGGCTAAGGTAGTCTCATATTTTGGTCCCAAGAATGAGAGACTACCACGCCCTAAAACGCTGTGGATGTAAAAGTCAAATAGAGTAGAATCAATAATGGCTTTAGTTGCTTTATGAGATTCTTCAGCTGCAACTTGTCCAGAAACTTCTTCGTCGCGCTCTTTCTCAAATTTAAGAAGTCGAGCTTTTAACATCTCAATCTCCACGTTTTGGGAAATAGTTGTACCCTGTAGCTCAGCATTTTCTTTGCGGTATTTCTCATTAATGTGCTGCTCAGCTGCAAGCTTCATCTCGACATCCCTTTGCGCAGCATGTGCATCCCGCACTTGCTTCTGAAAGACTTCTTCTTTTTGAGTATGCGATGCAGAAGAAGAGGCGAGATCTTCTTTAAGTCGCTTGACTTCAGATTCAAGCCTCGCGTTGTCATCCGCGATGCTCGTCATCTCCGCGTCGTGCTGCTTGCACCATTTATCCCATTCAGCCTTATCGTTCTCCAGAGTCAGCATGTTTTCGAGATTCATATGGTTGACTCTTTGGAGTTCATCAACAAGCTTTTGCCATTGCGATATCCTCTCAATGTCAAGCCTAACTGCGTCATGATTTCTGAGCATGGCTTGTTTATCGATCGGAACTAGATCTAAATCAAAGCGCACTCCTCTTAAGCACCAATTCGGAAATCATCTTTGAAGCGTTGGAGGGCCATCTTTAACCTGATACCGGGGTCTGTTGATGATCACTTGGATGTCGGATTTCTTTAAAGGAGGAGAGCCAGCTGGGATATTAGAAGATTTAGGAGCGTCAGTTTTTCCAGAAATTGCAAACGCGTCCGTTTCATCAAGTCTAACCTGTTTACTCGGGTCTCCAGCAGCATGGCCTTTCTCTTTATCATCATGATATTTCCTTTTATGGAAGTCATCTTCCCTTCTTCTCTGTTGCTCCTCATAAGCTCGCCTTTCTTGAGCTTTACTAATTGCTCGCTCTTCGTCAGATTCTTTGCGAGTGGGGAGATAGCGTCCGTAATCATAAGAATCGCGCCCTCCGTAGCGCCGAAAGTTGTTGAAATATGAGCCACTTCGCCCCATTGTAGAACCTAAAATTGAAGAAAAGAGACAAGTCTTAGAAATCTCCAAATTGAAGAAGCAAAGTGCGTTTAAGTGCTAAGCATCCTAGGTGTGTGTGATGTGCGAACTACACGCGTCAAACTACAAACCACTCTTTGGTTGGGGAGTGATAACAGATTGAGAAGCGGGAGTTGATTTTTGAGCTGATGAAGTTTTCTGCAAAGTAGATGTCGCTTCAGTCACAGGAGATGTAACTTTAGTTATATCATCTTTGAAAAGTTCCTGTGAAGTGATCATTAGATCACTCAAGCCATCAAAGTTATCGTCACCATCGTGTTTTGTGGGGCTTTCTTTCTCGACTCCTTTACCATCAACTTTCTCGAAATGTTGAGAAGTTTCTTCTTCTTCAATAACGGGAGAAAGTGCTAATTTGTTGGATGACCCCACAATGTCGGTAGAAGTAGAACACTTTACCAATGAAGTCTCAATGGTAAGTCCTTTCGGTGAAAGTTCTTCAGCATGGACTGGGGCATCCGATGTTTTAACTGGAGAATTAGGGACTTCATAAGGTTGGGTAGATCGGGAAGAGTGTAAAAGTCCATACTGATGCAAAAATTCATCTTTCAATAGAAATTTGGCGCTTCTTTCTTCCTCCGCCACAGCATTTAAGGTTTCAAGGATTGACTTGAGGCTGGAATTTCTGAGCGGGGGAGGAAGTGCTGGAAAAAGAAAAAGAATAAAGTTAAGCATTTGATAATTCGGGTTTCGAAAAGCTCATGAGATGAACAGAAAAAGACAATCTTACTTCCGGTTCTCCAGACAGCATAGAATCCTGGAGGACATCGGACAAAGAAAAATTGACTCAAAAATCCGTGAGCGCTTTCGGGCAAATCCAAAATCAATTTCCGGTTTCTGGCACCTCTTACGAGCAGATTGAAGGATGGTATTTGTTCTTTGAAAAAGTGCATAAGTAGCAAATTTCGTCAAAGCTCGGGAGACGGTCAAGCGTCCTCCTAAACAGAACGCATAACCCCATCAAAACAGCGTAACCGTTGGGGGTGTAGTTGGAAAGGCGAGATAGCTAATCGAAGAAAGAGTTCACGAAGAAATTCATTGAAAGGCAGAATAGCCCCGCTTAAACACATCTGGCGGTTCACTACGACAAAACTGAGGGGTGGCCTGTCAGCTGTGTCGCTTGCTCCAGGGAATATAGCATCTGACTCGGCAATACCGAATTGGATACATAGTTGTCTAAAAACTTTGTGGCTTAGAGTAGTTGGAGTTCTCTCCGGAGGATCAATCAGTGGGTTGGCTATCGGAAAAGCTTCTCCGACCGGTCCTGAATCTTCTTGTTGAGATGTCATTCTACACAATCAACTGGATATTTAAATATGAAGGTGCACGTTTCCTAAAAAGTGTGAAGTGTTGTGCAAAACTAAAACGATGACAAGCAAGTATAACAGAAATTGAAATAGTTGGCATTTGTCGATTACAAAGTTTCAAGACTTGTCATTTTAAGTTCAAATACAATGTTGTGTTGATGTGAACAAATCAGTGTATGTTGATTATTTCAGCTTTGCTTTAATACTTCATTTGAATTTATCGTTTCACAACATTTCATTCACAAAATGCATGTAAGTTAATTGTTCTTTGTCAACTAATCTGTCATGCGATGTGGGCAGTCAATGGCAGTATATTTGTCCCATTTTCTCTGCAAATGTTGTATTTAAACAGGTATTAGCATTAAAGTCAAGACAATTTGAAAAGAAATGCAACACAGTTCAAATCCAGAAATTCAGTCAAGTTCTGCTCAAATTTCCAAGTGTTAGGTCGCTCACGACCTAGCATAGGTCGAAGCATTTTTAAGTCGTGCAGTGCAAATTAAAGCATTCAGGGCTGTGCAGAGTTGTTTCAAGTTCTAGGTCGTTTGGCGACCTATCCTAGGTCGAGGCATCCTTAGGTCACACAATGCAACTGAAGGGTTCAAAGCAATGCAGATTTGATCAAGTCCTAGCTCGGCCGTGATTTAAATCCTATGTCGTGGGAAAGTTAGGTCGTGCAGTTTTTGGTTCAAGCAACTATTAGGTCGTTCAGTGACCTAGCACAGGTTGTAGCTTTCCTTAGGTCGAACTATTCCTTAGGTCGTGAATTGACTTAAGTCGCTTGAAACCCCTATGCTGTTAACTTCTTCTCCACGCCACAAACCACCAAACCCGATAACCCGTTATCAATTACACATATAAACCCATCGTCTTCCTCATCCCTTCAATTCATCGAAAGACGCCAAAAGCAATTCAACACATCCCCAATCCATCGCAGATTCAACACATTACTATGCCTTCATGAATCAGCCAAAGCAACGATCAAAAGTCGACTATGATAGCCACTCGAGACGATGCACAACTCATAGAATGGGGCTAAGGTCGAAAAAGCAGGGATTCAAGATTAGACGATGATTATGGTAGGATGGATATCAAATTCACTTACGAGATGTAGTGGTAAGGAAGAATCGATGACTGGAATAGGTTGAATTCGCCTTTGAAAAACTCGAAAAATTCGTCAATGGCAGAAGCAGGAAGTCAGAGTAATTAAGTGAGGAAGAAGCTCACGACCTAACTAATTTATATGGGGTTGAGTGAGGAAGGCGAATAGGCATGGGAGTTAGCATGAGTTTTAGGTCGTTCAGGACCTAGCGAAGTTAAGTCGAAGCACGCGACCTATGGCATAGGCCTTCACTTCGAGGGGCAAATGTTAACTCATATTTTTTCAGCCAACCTAAAACTCTGCGACCTAACGAAGCTAGCGATCTAAGGAAGTCTGCGACCTAAGGGAAGTTGCGACCTAAGGAAGCTTGCGACCTAACTATTGAAGGAAGCTTGCGACCTAACTACTGAAGAGATTCTGCGACCTAAAGGCTTTGCGACCTAACAGGAGTCTGCGACCTAAGAACACAGCGACCTAAAGAATGTCGCGACCTAACTGCTGAAAGGAAGCTGCGACCTAAGGGAAGCTACGACCTAAGGGAAGCTGCGACCTAAGGGAAGCTGCGACCTAAGGGAAGCTGCGACCTAAGGGAAGCTGCGACCTAAGAGAAGCTGCGACCTAAGGGACTTCATGACCTAACTTCTCTACGACCTAAGAGGCCTCACGACCTAGCAACCTAAATGGTTCCGAAGGCAGTACGACTTACGACCTACTTTAGGTCGCTCACGACCTAACTCCGTTGCCCAGTTTATACAAACCAACCTAATTCCCTATGCCGCTTTCCTATAAGTCGCTTGCGACCTACCAGCCCACTAGGTCGCCAACGACCTAGTACCTTCCTTAACTCGCCTGCAACTTACCACTTCAGCCTGCTTCTTAAGTCGTTAGTGGACTGCGACTTAGCATTAGGTCGCTCGCGAACTACGACCTAACTTAGGTCGTACGCGACCTAAGACTTGGCAAAAGCTGCTGTCCAGAAATTCAATTCCTATAAATACCCCACTATCTTCAACATAGAGAGGACTTTTGGCCGATCATTTCTTCAAGCGTCGTTACTCTGTTGAGCTCTCAACTCATTCAACAATTGAAGATCTTCAGATATTCGAGATACTACAACAAGCTTTGAGAGGAATTTCCTACATCCAACACGGATTCATCAAGTTTCGTCGTCGAAGTTTGAGCTAGTAGTCGAGACTGTCTTTGTGATCAAACTGTATTGTTTTCATAAGAGTATTGTATCGTCTTGTAACCAGATTCAGTAATAAAGAGATTCAAAGTGGACGTAGGCTCGATCTCAAGCCGAACCAATATAAACTGCTGTCGTTTACTGCTTTTTCACTATTTTACTGCTTACTTCTTGTTCCCGTCACACGGGTGGTGCTTTCACAATTCTACTACACACACCGGGTGTTAGCATTCACTTTTCAGCGTTAACAATCCCCTACAACACAAGACCGGCCTACCCCTAATCTGGAGAGTACCGAATATGGTATCACCCTGGGTGTTCCCACTCTTATCAAGCTCTTCCCATGCACCGTATTTATAATATCCGAGGGTAGTGATAAACATACCCTAATTGGGTGCGACCCACTTAGCCTTGCTGAAACTTCCGTGATTTTCAGTCATTCCTGGTTGATGAGGCTTGAGGCTACGATTACCTTTTTAGGAATTTATACTTAGAATGTTTATTGTCCTCTAATGACAATGTGCTGATAGCATTCATCCATATAAGTCCGTTCTGGGTCTGAACAAAACCGAAGGCACTGTTCCTACTACATCCATTTTGG
Organism: Allium fistulosum; assembly: GCA_030737815.1. Taxonomy (NCBI): domain Eukaryota; kingdom Viridiplantae; phylum Streptophyta; class Magnoliopsida; order Asparagales; family Amaryllidaceae; genus Allium; species Allium fistulosum. Next base: position 716,649,689 of record CM060905.1, on the reverse strand, counting down.
AATCATCCTTAGGATTAGTAGCGACTAGCCCTTGCACTTCAATGCTCCGTCTTTGATTCCATGCTCTTGTCTTCACTTCGAAACGTATTCGTTGGATCGAAGTGGTTTTCGGATAACTTATTCGATCTCGGTTTCTTCGAAACAACGTTCGATATTTCCCATAAACTGAACCATGGTTCTCAAGGAAATAATCAGACGAAAATAAGATTAGAGATCATCTCCTAACCGTTAGTGGACGGGTTTCTTTATAATCGTCCTAGAATAATGAAACAAGTTTATACGTACAGTATAGCACCTTCCGACGGTAACTATACTATATAATTCCCATGTTTCTCCCAGATATTTCCAAAGTTACGTTTTGGTCCAGATTTCGATAGTTGGTTATTAAACTATCAAATAAACAATCATTCAACCAAAGATTTCATTTCCCATTGAAATCGCTAAGCCTTATTTAATTTAATTTCAATAAATTAAATCTCTTTTAATCAAAAAGGTATATGCTTATCTCCCAGGAATAAGTATATTCTCAAATCATCCCTTTCAAAAATACTTGAAATTTTTTAAGAAATATATAGATATAAGTATACTTGGAAAGTACCATTTGGTATCGACCATGGATCGCAGCTCGATGGTTGTGTTTCTATCCCAGAAAATCAAACTTAACTTAGGCAATCTCTGCCTCCCGATTTCCGCCATGAAATTTTACCATTACCTCCCGAAATTTTTTATTTCAATAATTATCTCAAAATAAGGCTTATAAAGTTTCTATAATAATTTCCAAGTTTAATTTAGGCAAATCCTCTTTAATAAAAGTTATTATATAAAACAATATTAATATTGAATAAATTATCTTTTGAAATAATAATACTGATTAATTCTTAAATAATAATTAACTTTAAATCAAATCATTATAAGGTAAGTTTAATTAATAATTAAAATATACTTTTAAACATTTTAAATAACTAGATAACTTTGAAAACCATAATTAAATACTTTTAAATAACTTAAAAAAATCATAAAATAATTATCCTTAAAACAACCCTGGATTCAAAAATCAACTTTCAAATTTGAAAGAAGGCTTATTAATTCAAATGATACTCAATCAAGTTACCATTCATTCCATAACAATCCAGAATTGCAGATTCAGATATTCACATCAATCCATTTTTAACAATCAATTCAACATCATATAGACCAATATAATTATCAGTATAATAAATAGATGTCCGTACAAATATGATAGCAGAACAGGGTTTTATTTCTGCTAGTCAATGTCCAAGAATACACATATTCAGTAACAATGACAGAACGATGATTATTCTGCCAATAGGGGGTTACAATATATGTAAATCATGAAATGAATATGCTTTTATGCTGTTTTGTTTAGTCCCACGTCGTGGAATAAGTTAAATCCTTAGCTCTTAAGCCTTTATATAAAAGAGGCTATTTAATGTAAATACATGTCTATTTTCATAAATGAATAATATATCTTCTTCCTCTCTCTCTAATGACTTCTACTTTCTTCATTTTATAACACGTTATGAGCACGAGAAAAATAATTATGATATACTAACTAAACAGCTTGGAAAAGAGGATCCACGGATACAGGATTTGGAAAATTGGATAAAAATATTCAAAATGCGTGAAGCTCAGGCTAATGCAAAAAAGCAGAAAGGACAAGCGGTAGATTTAGCTTCTACTCATAAGGCAATTGATATACTGAAGGTATATTTTACCATATTTAAATATTTGGATTATTATAGCATTCAAGCCACTTTCAAAATTTATATTGAGACATAAACAACTTCCCATAAGGAAAATAGTACCGATGCTGTCTGAAATAGCCACTACATTTTTTCTTGATATGATTATGCTTATGTTTATTCAAATAGCCATGCATTTTTCTGTAAGAGTTGCATTGATGCTAGTTCAAATAGCTGTGCATTTTACCGCAAGAGTTACAGTGGTGCTGTTTCAAATAACTCCAGTGTAATTTGCTGAAAAGATTTTTTTTTTAATTTTTAATTTTTTTACCGATGCTGAGTACAAATAACATTTCTCTTCCAACATGGTGGAAAATGGACTATATTTATAACATATTATACAATATGATTAAACTTGTGATAACTTTTGAAAATAGATTGAAACTGTAAAGTTCTAAGATCATGACAGATTTAATGCTTTGAACATGTGCCTCCGCAAATATAACTAGCTAGCATATCTCCTATCTTCCATATCCATGCCACACGTGACCATTCCAAGCTTATATTTTGACAACGAGTTCAATAGTCTTCTATATGGGAACCAAGCTGCTAACCACTTTGGTTTCTTTGCATATTTCGTCCAATACCCAAACTTGTTATAAAAGAAATTGAATGATAGAATACACATGTATTTCCCATGTAAGTTGTAGGCACTTGCCCACGTTTTTTTTCATTCCATCCAACCAGTGTTTGATCATCCATAACTGCCTATTTAAAAGTGTACACTTGTCTCTCTTTTGTTTTATTTTAGTTCTCTGTGGGTAGAAGCATATTTGATAATGGGTGAAATTGCCAAATGGGTGTGTAACAATTAAGAATCATGTTTGAAATCTCTTTTTGTCTAAGTGAAAATGGCGGATCTCAGACTAGACGAAGAATATTTAAACCTCTTGGGTTACTATATACATCCAATCCAATATTCAAGCAACTCAACAAATAAGGATATTAATGTTTATACTGGTACCTAAGTAGCATATGTTACATACTAGTGTACTGCTTCAGCATGTTAATTATTTTACGTAATGGTGCTTACCCACTACTCTACACTACCTTTGATCGAAAATTCTAGCATGGTTGTTCTTGCTTTTCTGGGAATGATTTTATTTATCATTTCTTTTGAAAAGTTTCTGCACACATTTTTGTTGAACTTTGTATTATAAAAACTTCAAGAAACTTAGCCATATATAGAAGTACATTTAGACTAATTGTTTAATTCATGTAATGTCCTAGAGGTTGGCATTCAATTGTGAGATGTTTTGTTGGTTATCAAAACAGGCAACTCTCACCATTTCAATTTTTCTAATGTCACAGAATATTCATATACAAATATGCATTAATGATAACCATTCTAATGAACCCGCAAGTATTTGTTATCATATACATGAGCAGTTTAACATGAAACAAAGCATACACTGTGAAGAAATGCCTTCCGTGCAATATCTGCAATCGTAAGCTGGCTTTACCTGCCAGAAATAAAATTGGTTTTCAACATTAGATAAAAACTGCTAAACATTATAGCATTTTATGCACACCATAGTGACCGCGTCAGATCTTTATTTTATAATATATATTACTGTCACTTACCTTATGGTTTTGTGTGCTATTATAAGTATTTTGTCCATTAGGAAAAATATAACTACTGTCCAATTTATTAATGTTAATAAAATGAATCCCATTATTACTATTGTTCCTGTTTAAAATCATTTATGATAAACAGGCCGCTTATGCAATTTATACCAATTTAATGATGAAATTCACCTGCGTTTCAATGTAGTGATCGGTGTTATATATACATACATACATACATACATACATACATACATACATACATATATATATATATATATGGTTTTTAAAGAGCATAATTATTTTTCAAATATATTATTAAATCTATGCATGTATGTGTGTTAATTTGTAAAACGTTAATACCATTGCAAATCTAACCATAGAGTTAATACGTCTAAATAAGAATCTATAATATATAAAGATGGTACACGTTTGAATTATTCGTTTGTAGTTTTACCGCATTATGGTCGCATGATAGCATGCATCAACGTGTTAGTAAACATACATTGCCTTGATTTTACCATACATCGGTTTACTTGTTAAAAGTATTGTTTTGTGATAGTACTTATTGAGTTTACTTGTTAGAATTGCCTATCAAAAATATTTTCAAATATGATATAGCACTTCAAAGAGTGATGTGGCAATAAATAACTCAAAGAATTTGTAAATCAAAATAGAACCAGTATTAATAGGTACAAAATACATTTACAAAATCAATTACCTACTATTGTGGACCCGTCGCTCCATTAGACAAATTTAAGAGTAAATAGTGATATGTGATCTATTACTTCTCAAAACTTACTATGAATTAAATGTCATATGCATAACTATTCTTGAAGAAATATCTTTAGATATTCTCCTGAAGAGATAATCTATATGTCGTATCATAATTTTCACTAAAGCTATATAAATACGGTCTTGAACAAACCATTATGTGTAACCAATATAATTTCTTATTTTATAACATTTCATGGGTCAAGAAGATACTCTTATTTATGTTGTAAATATATCTCTTTTATTGAACTCTCTAGAAGAGATATTTATATATAATTATAACTAAGTATATATTCTCTAATAAATAATCATAATTAATGTTCAAAAGTAATATTAGAGATATAATCAAGGAATAAAATCTAACAACTTGAAGTTGTGTATACAATTTATTTGAACCAGAAGTTCAATATGATTCCAAAACAGATGTTTTGAACATTATCATGCGATCTTGAAGGATTCACACTGACATTGATCTATAAACAAAAATTAATAGTTTGGATCCTTGTAATAGTTTGTTCTAAAGATCACTAACTCAAATGAGAAAGAATATGCAAATTTGTAATATATATGTAATACGTGGATGCAAGTATATATATATATATGTATATGTAGATATTCAAATAACAACATTAAGTTTGTTATGAGCTCATCTTATAAATTATGCGTAGATATAATTTAGTAATTTTAAATTCAATTAATATAAATGTTGAATGACCTGAAGTCATGTATGTATTCAAATGATCTGCACAATAAGTAAATTCCTCCAATTGGCTAGATCAATGAATGACAACAAACTCTAATAAGCAATATCAATTGAACGTATCTTATCACCTGATAAAAGAATTATCCTTCTATATATAATTAATATGTATGGTATATTTGCTAGTAGCAATATCATAATGGATCAAAATGAGAATCCAAAGATGATTATTATTTAATGTGATAATGTTTGTCAACATTGAGGGGGAGGATAAAGGGATACAAGTTCATTTTGATCATCAGTGTCAAATATTTGTTAACATGTATAATGTGCAAAATATTAAGTAACTTGAATAAATTATTAATAATATCCCTAGTAGACTTTCTCCAATATAGATTTGAATCCCTAAAGGATCAAAATGTGTAAACCACATCTGAAATATGGTACGAAAGTCAGTTTGAAATACTTTTGGAGTAAGTAATAATGACTCACCAAATAAAAGAGGTGAGTGTTCTTGAAGAAACACTTAAGAGTGCTCTTGAAGAGACTAATGAAATGATTGTCAAATTACCCTAGAAGTGGTTTAGGTACATAAAACATGATAATTAAAGAGATCTCAATAAATCATGTCTAGAACCGACAATAAATAATCATCGATGATAAATTTGTAAATAATAAAGCACTTATGTTTATAAATAGATTAAGGATCTTGAATTAGGGGAAAACATGACTGGCCATAATGTATCCTTTACTAATAGAGAAATAGGGACATGTAGTCCGCAAAGTAGCGAAAGTACATGAAATGTTTAATATACCTCGAAGGTATAAACATGGTTTAAATCATATTAAATGATGAAAGTATACAAATTTCTGAAGAATATAAATAACTTTCGTGGTTATAAAGAATACAAAGAACAAGGAGTGTAGATTACAACCTACTTTTAAGTATTGTTGTAATGAAAATCTTGATATAATTCATGATGAGTAGATTACTTCCTATTTTTAAGTATTGTTGTAATGAACTCTTAATATCCATTGAAGTGTTAGTTTCGATATGCAAAGCTTATTAAAATATATAAGTTCTTGAAGAATATAAATAATTTTGATGATTATAAAGAATGCAAAGAACATGGAATGTAGATTACAACCTTCTTCTAAGTATTGCTGTAATGAAAATCTTGATGCACTTCAAGATGAGTAGATTACTTCCCGCTTTTAAGTATTGTTGTAATGGAACTTTTAATATTCATCAAAGATGTAGTTGCAATATGCAAAATTGATTTGAAGCATAAAAATGAAAGCACATGATGTGTTTTTCATAAAGGTAGCAAATAAAATGCATTAAATGCAAATTATATTTGGAAGAAACAATTTTGGAAATTTGATTGTATCAAAGTAAACTATTAATAAATTGTATTATTAATGAGATACATATTTATAGATCCAGAAGTATCTATAATAATTTTAAGTTATCGAAAGACAAATACGAATTCAGAAGAAACTTTTAAATCAGGGGGAGTATCCTTAAGTATTTTATAATGCACTCTTTTTCCTTAACTAAGATTTTTCCCACTGGGTTTTTATTAGTAAGGTTTTAATGAGGTATTATCTTGATCCAAAAGTATCAACTCCCCAGTAACATTTGAAAATAAGTTACAATGTACTATTTTCCCTTATTTATGATTTTTTCCACTTAGTTTTTCTTACTAAGATTTAAACGAGGCATTATCTTGATCTAGAAGAATCAAACGTCTTTTCAAAAAATAACATCTCAAATATGTTATTTAAGTTAAATTGTATTTTTATCCTTGACTAAGGTTTTTCCCATCAGATTTTCCTTTGTAAGGTTTTTAATGAAGTATTATATTGATCCAAAAGTATCAAAATCTATTTGATTATATAAATTATTGAAATGTGCCATACTATATTGTACTATTTTTCCTTCACTAAGATTTTTCCCATAGGGTTTTTCTTAGTAAGGTTGAGGCATTAGTTTGATCCAGAAGTATCAAACTTCATTTGAAGAAATGAGAAAATAAGATATGTCATTGTATGTTTTTTCCTTCACTAAGATTTTTTCCATTAGGATTTTCTTAGTAAGGGTTTAATGAGGCATTATATTGATCCCGAAGTATCAAACTCTTAGAAGGAATATCATTTTTAGTATGATATCTATGATTTCACAAGTTGCACTCTTTTTCTCTTTCAAGGTTTTTCCCGTCGGGTTTTCCTTATAGTGGTTTTTAATGAGGCAACAGACAATATCTATATCGACTGAATGGATAAATGCAAGCAAGATAATAATGAGGGGGAGCAATCATCATACACGTTTCGAAAGGGAAAATTTCAAGTTATCAGAGCATTCAAGATTTTGAAGACGCATATTCAAGGGGGAGTGTTACAATATATGTAAATCATGAAATGAATATGCTTTTATGTTGATTTGTTTAGTCCCACATCGTAGAATAAGTTAAATCCTTAGCTCTGAAGCCTTTATATAAAGGAGGCTATGTAATGTAAATACATGTCTATTTTCAGAAATGAATAATATATCTTCTGCCTCTCTCTCTAATGGCTTCTACTTTCTTCATTTTATAACATCTAAATAATTATAATTAGCGGAACGGTGTTTTATTTCGTTAAATATATGTCTAATCATCGCAAATGACTTAAATTTAATTCAATAATATTTTACTTGGCAATTTACGTCGAAAGATAGAACATAACAATTTTTTTATGACTAAATTTATTTAAATCTCGTATTAAAAACTTGTCCGTTTTAAAATACCATAATTTATTACTTGGTCAAACCTGTCAACAGACTTTACGACAACAAAGTACTCGATGATACGAATCCATCGCAAAAAGAATCGGGTTGATTGAGTCTCATATGAACGGGTTATAACCTTTTAAATTTTTTATCTATAAATATATAATTTAAACAAATTTAAATCCTACACCTTCCTACTTTTTTTTGTGCCGAAGCCCATATCCTATACCCAAACCGTTAAACCCTTCTTTCCCAATCCTTCCCATTCCCCTCTCATGACCCAGGCAAACGAAAATCAAATCGTGCACCACTCCTTCTTTTCACCAACGAGCCACCTGAACTCGAACCCAAGAATAACGGTGACCATTGATCCTCGACCCAAAGTCGAACCCCAAAACCAATACGCGACCACAGTACTCCTTCTCTATTTCTTCCCGAGGCTCGAAAAAAAACATCACCGTGCACGTGTGCACGTGTACGTGTACGACTGCACTTCACCTCTGTTCGACCATCTAGGCACATCGTTAAGTTCGCCTATCCCTCCTTGCTTCGACTGCATCACCGCTACCCTTCCTAACGTCGCCGAGCCTAAAACCTAACCCTCAGCCGAAGACTAAAGCAGCAGGCTCCCTTCCATCGCCTCCTACCACCACCTCAGTTGATGATAACCCACGCCACCTATGCCAACAGCAAGCTCGCCCACTCCAGTGCCTACAGTCGATGGCCACAACCCCGTCGTCACCCCCATTCGCCGCGATTTAATCGTGTTCGTCCGCCTATTTCCAACTCCCTTAAACACTAAATACACCTTGCTACCCCAAATCGAAGCCATATTCGAAATTTGGCCACGGTGAATCTGTCATTCACATCGTAACGCCCCTCCTCGGTCAAACCACACCACTTATCGTCAACCGTACCGCTGAAACTTACCTTTTTAATAGATTTTGATCGTCTCTTGATTTCTCACGATATAAGCCGCTAAAAACTATGAATTCTTCGTTAAAAATCATATTTTCATATGACAATCATGATCAAATACATGAATCAATGTTTTAAGGATGTTGAAATTTGACGAAACCTAGGTTGCTTACTGTATTTTCACAATTTCACACAATATATAGAAAAAAAACACTTCAAACTATTTTTAATGTAATCTATGCTCGAAAACAAACAATTCTCTAGTTTACATCATCCACAAATTCAAATTGAAAATGGAGATATTGATTTTTGAAAACCAGAGCATATATAAATTTAATCTCTGTTAACTTGACAGAGTGCTATTTCAACATGTACAGGCATTCAACTATAAATCCTCACCTTAAATATTGTTGAAATCTTTGAAACTTCTAGTTGATCTTTAGTCTAGGATCTGGAACCTTGAAAGTTTGGGTTTTTCTTTGAAATCGACAGAGCAGGCTGTTTTTTATCTTTCTTCACAGTATTTTGTTTTATAACCTTTTCGTTTTACAAGCTTTTACAACTGAAACATATACACACATACATCCCTATATATATATATGTTGACACAAGAGTAATGATGTATAGGTACAAGAGTTTGAGGCTTAAAAATTTTTAGCTGCTGTACAAGGTTTTAATGATGGATGGAAAAGAAATTTTGGTAGCTGAAGTGAAAACTTGGTGGCTGAAGTTGAAGTGAAGTTTGAAATGAGATAATTTCAGCCTGCATTAATTCTTTGGCCAAGCAATATTTATGTATACTAGTAAGTTTTTGGTTCTACATTTTTACTTGTTTACCTTTGGTTATAAATTTTTTGATGTTTTACTTTTTACTTGATTTCCTTTGGTTATTTACTTTTACCAGGCAAATGCATTTTTTTTATATCATTTTTCATATGACTTGTAAATTTCATGTTTTACTTTTCACTTCCATTTGATTTTAAACATGCTTCACTATATTTTTAAACAATTGTTAAGTGGTATTGACTAATTTTTTTTTAATATTTCTTGTTTATTCCTATTTAAAATATATAACTCAAAGCAATAAAAGTTTTGCTATTTCATTTTTATAAAAATAACATTTTTTCAACACTTCTTATAAAAGATTTCTTATAAAATGGTTTAAAATGATTTTATAAATTTTCTCATATCCATCGTATAATATTTTCATATATATATATATATATTTCTTCTTTCATTTTTCACTTACCATTTATGCATTATTTTAACATTCTATTTTTATTTAGTTTGTAAGTATTTCATATTTCTTTTTGAACTTATATATATATATATATCCATAAGAAAATTCCAAATTAAAACTCTTTTCTATTTACACTACATTATATTTTCATATGTCATATTCATTTCTATTCTTTATGGATTATTTTTATTCATTTTATATTAATTTGAATTTGTTTAATTTTTATATATGAATTCTATTGTTGTTATAATATATATAAGAAATTTCATTTTAATTGATTTTCTATTTTATATATAAAATCTAGAAAATTCAAAATATTATCTGGATTAAAAACTATTTATTTTCACCAAATGTTATTTGCCGGGGATTTTTATTCTGATTAAAAGACCTTATTATTGATTATTAAAAACAAATATTCATAGCTCAAGACGACAAAAATTCTAGGTCGTTACATTCCTTCCTCCTTAAAAGAATTTCATCCCCGAAATTGCCGTAATCAGGCTAGTAACATAACTAACCGAATTTTAATCACGAATTAATAAACAATCATATCACACAAGTTCAATCTTATATATTTATATCCCAAAATATCAGTCGTATAGAGTATCAACTAAGACACTTCAACACTACAGTCATCATATACATATACACATATCAAGGAGATATCTATAATCACTAGCCAGTATACACACATATATATATCCACACCAAAACATCTACTCAGATACTTCATTAATTTACAATCCAAACACACATCCATGACATTTATGGGCTACTAATAGGTCAAATAGGGAGTACACTCTAAGAGAACTAACCCAACCTAAACTAACATCTCACAGTGGACTCTCTCCATCAGAGTCGTCCACTTCTGGTCCTTTCATTTCCCTTGTCTCAGCATCATTGTCCAGTGTAACAACCCGGGATTTCGTATTAATTTATAATCTTCATTAATCGATTAATGTACTAGCATTGTGATTTTATTTAACGATTGTATTGGTTGTAAATTTCTAGTGAGATTTTATCGGGTTTATTTTGGGTTAAATGTTGTTTGGGCTTTAAAGAAAAGCTTGGCCTTGTTCTTTTGGTTGCCGTGATAACCATGTAAACCCATTCCTCTTTATCTTATTTTCATTTTCGAAAATCCTTAGTAGTAAACGATAGAAAAGATAATAAAATGGCGGCCACGAAATTAGGGCTTCGTCGACTTCGTGGTGCAGTGACTTGGATTCGCTCAATCAAATGATGGAGTCGTTGCTTGTTTCGATCGAAGCTGAGCCTTAGTCGATCGACGCTCTCTACACTTCGGCTCCTTCAATCTGCGTTCGTCGATAAGGTGAGTGATTTATTCACTCACATCTAGTTTAAATTTCCTATTTTGTTCGATTCGAACTCGCGATTCGTGATTCCTTTGACTTGTATGATTTGGCTGATGTTGATTTCGTTCTGTGTCCCTTTGATTCCAGTCAATTGTTCATGGTCCTGACTTCGGTCGCTTTGATTTTGTTCTGGCGATTGCCTTTATGTCGACTTTGGCATTGTTTTGAATTCGGCCTTGGTGACTTGAGATGATAAGTTGTTTTCTGCTTCTACTGGGTTTTGATATCACTAGATTTTGACTGTAGTATTGATTTGGAGTATGTGGTTCCATGATTTTTTGTAGCTCGCGACTTCAACTTGTTTTTTTTACCACACTTTGATGTTTCGGCATTTAGGTTTTGAAGGTGTCTGACTTAGTTTGATGTTGATTTCGTGACCCTGTTACATTCTCTGTTTGGTATCAGCGTGATATCTTTTATGATTGAAGCATTTGGACTTTAAGCATAACATTGGATATGTGTTCGGCTTGCTTCACCTGATTTAGTGCCTGAGTCATTTGTTGTTAGTATTAAGCATGTGCAGGTGTCGATTTTGATTTCGATCTCTGTTTCCATTAACTTACTGTTGTACCATGATTTTTGAACTTGCCTTGAGTATAATTTGGAACTAGTTTATATGATGATATTTGGTTGGTTTGTGTATGACACTTCACTGCTATCTGCATTTAATAATTCGTGAGATGATCGAGTTGCTGTCATTATTGTTGGCACTGACTTCATCATGTTGGCATTCTTTTATCTGGTGGTCGTTGACCCTATGTGCTTCGACTCTGGTATTTAAGTCTTGTTCAAAACTGATATTTGTATTTGACTTCGGTCACTTGACATTTTGATTTGCTCATTTGTGAATTGTGCACTTCTGTTCATTTGGAATAATTATTAGTACCTGCTGTTGTATAACTTCGACATTTTGGAACTCCTGATTTTGGGAAGGTATTGCTCCGGCATTAAACCTGACTTGTTTGAATTCACGCTTACCACGACTTGAAACTACAGGCTATAGTTGCATATTGTGTCGTTGGGTCCACTGTACTTGATCCTCTGAGTTGTTTTATGTTTTACTTGTTGTGTTCCGTTGCCTTGCCTTTGTTGTCTCTGTTCATTGTGATTTTTGAAGCCTGATTTCAAGACTTGTTCGAATTGATCAGTTGTTAGATCACTTTGATGTTCCATGACTTTGGCATTTTGCCTTGTTCTAGATTATGATGTTAGTACTGTCCAGTTACAGTATTATATATGTTACATTTTGGTGTTCACTTGGTTATTGTCAGCTCACATACATGTATACATATATGGGCGTGAATGTATACATGTTGTTGAAGGGGTAGTCTTTTGATTGAAAGTCTCTGTCATTTTTGTGGTCAGCACTGCTTCGAATTTTATTTGAAAAAAGTGATTTTTGTTCGTGACCACCACGGTTTCGATTCCGTTAACTTTGGTCACTGGAGTTGATATATTGGTTTGAGTATATTCTAGTGGGGTTGGGGTTTTTAACCTGAGCATGTGTCTGCTACACATGTCTCACTTGAGCATGTTGTTGTATTGCTCAATGTCCTCAATGGGTTTGTGTTGTTATCACACTTGAGTTGAACCCGATTTCGGGGTTCGACCTTGTGATCATTTGTGACTTTCACTGAGCTTTTCTGTATCTCATGCAATAGTGGAGAGGCAGTACACGCGTGCGTGTACTGCAGCCCTAACAGATTTGACAGTTTTAAATTGATGTTTCGAATTGTTGAATTGTTTCGTTGGTTAAATTCAATATTTTGAAGTTGTATTTTGATTTGGATTATTGATTTGTTGTTTAACACTGTTTAGTGTTATATTTGCCGTTATCCGATTCTCTTATCGAGAAGTTGGATATACGAGATTTCTTTTGCTGTCGTCTATTTGACATTGATTATTATTGCTCCTGTGCATTAAAAACTGAGTTTGAATTAGACTGACCCGTGTATTATTTTCTTTTGAAATTAATACTCGGGTCAGACCCGAGTTATTTCAGGTTGTAGATTTCCTGCTTTGAGTTGCTGTTTGGGCTATGAAGACTTTTTATATCTTCTGAAGTAGTTTTCGTCGTTTTGTAGATATCGTGTCATTATATAGGATGATATGTATTCATGTATATTAGTTGATAATGTACTTGTATATATAACTTCCAGAGTCGACAGTTGTAGTTGTATCATATGTATTGTGTCAACTATATTGTAACTGACATCAGTTATATATATATATATGAGACTTTTGTTTTATCTGTGTTCCGCATTTATATTATTTGTGTTATTATTATATCTAATGTCCTAAACTATTATGAACCATCGTAGTTTGTTTTATACTGATAATTGGGTATGTCGATGGGAGTAAATAAATAAGATGAAAAATGAAAAGTATATACCACTCCTATCGAGGTAACCAATATTAGCATAAGGCCAACTACGGATGGCCGCTCCTATCCAGCCTTATTCTTCGTAATAATAGACAGTATTTCTTTAAATACTCTTTGTTATTATGAGCATAGAGGTGGGGCGTCACAGTTGGTATCAGAGCTTGGGGGTTTATGGACATAATATAAAACATAACTTGGATGGAACATATGTTACAACTATTTGTCGATGTTTTATTTGTGCTTTGAGTCAAAACTAAAGTTTTGAATTTTGATGAAATTTTTAAATATCTTTTTTTAAAAATAATAGTGAAACTGTGTTTTGTTGATTGACTGATTTGTGACTATTTATCAGAGTGCGCAGCGGAAACAGTGAAACTGTCTTCGCTGAATACTGCTGATAACCTTTTTGATTTAAAAATCAAATTATGAAATTGAAATAAATTTCATTTGTTGTTTACATAGCTGTATTTATTTTGTTTCTTTGAGAATTTCGAATCCGATTTGAGGATTCGAAACGATTGCAGTTATGTGATTCTTGTAGTGAATTTTGCTGATTTTCTTTTATGCTAATCACATGTTGATTAGATTTTTGCTGGTTTAAATTATCTTCATTGAAGATAATAGAGTAATTTCTTTGTTTATATTATAGTGTGCGTGCAAATATGAATTGCACGTTACTGCATTAATTTTACGTTGAACCGATGCTTGGTTATGAAACGTATTTTATTGCCGTTATTTTTATAATGGGATTTTTACACCAATGCTAAATTTTTGAAGCACGGTGTTTTGTTGACATTTTGATGAATGAAAATTCGCTGTTGTTACATTTTGATGTAAATTATTTTGATGAGATTTTGATGTTTAAAAATTACTATCACTTTGGCTTCAGTAACAGTCAAATTTTTAAAAAGTGGATTTTCAAGCGGTTATTCCGCAATGCTGATTTTGAGATTCGTTTTACGATGTTCTGGAGAAGTACAATTTCCTTTTCGAAATTGTTACTAATATTGCTGCTTTAATCACGTGATTGGAAAATCGTTTTAAAATGAAATTTTTTTTTATAAATTTTAAACAGTTTGCGTTTTCAAAAGAATGAGGAAGCGACTTAAACGATTCAGCAAAATCGAGGATTATGACCCCTTTCTTTTACTGATTCACTTAACTCTGGACTTGTCCAGTTGAGAATGTTAATTGTTATTTTTATAAAATAAATAAAATTGTTTTCAGAAATTTTACAATTTGCGCTTTCAAAAGAATGAGGAAGCGATTTAAACGTTTCAGCAAAATCGAGGACTATGACCCCTTTCTTTTACTGATTCGCTTAATTTCGGACTTGTCCGTTTGAGAATGTAAAGTGTATTTTTACAAAATACACGATTTTGCACTTTCAAGGAAACGATGAAGAGAATCAAACGATTTAGTAAAACACGTGGTATGGGACATATGCGTTTGCTATTTCGGTTAATTCCGGACTCGTTAATTGAAATATCTGCTGTTTTGATGATTTGGATGATTTTGCACTTTCAAGGAAACGATGAAGAGAATCAAACGATTTAGTAAAACACGTGGTATGGGACATGTGCGTTTGCTATTTCGGTTAATTCCGGACTCGTTAATTGAAATATTTGATGATTTCGTGTGCTTTCGAGCCACTATGAGGACCTTCGAGTCATTTGTTGGACCTTCGGGTCAAATACCAGTACTAGACCTTCGGGTCATTTGTTGGACCTTCGAGTCATTTGTTGGGCGCCAAAATTATGTTGAGTACTTGGTAGGCTTCGGCCATTTGTTGATGCACGTGCGGCGAATTAAAAACTCGCCATCTGATTGGGATCGATCCAAGCTTTTATGTTGATTTTCTAGTCTTCTTAATTGATTTCTAGATATTTGTTGTTTCTAATTATCTGCAGGTAATAAGATATCTGATGTTATGAGATTTAATTATCGTATCGGTAATTAAATATTTTGTTGCTTCTAATTATCGCTTGTGATAATTGGATATTTGTTGATATGAGTTTTGATTATCGTTTTTGATAATCAGATATTTGTTGCTTTTAATTATCGCTTTTGATAATTAAATATTTGCTGATTTGAGATTTAATTATCGCTTTTGATAATTAAATATTTGCTGATTTGGGATTTAATTATCGCTTTTGATAATTAAATATTTGTTGATTTGAAATTTGATTATCGTTTTTGATAATCAAATATTTGTTGATTTGAAATTTGATTATCGTTTTTGATAATCGAATATTTGTTGATTTAAGATTTGATTATCGTTTTTGATAATCGAATATTTGTTGATTTGAAATTTGATTATCGTATTTGATAATCGAATATTTGTTGAATTGAAATTTGATCATCGTTTTTTTATAATCGAATATTTGTTGATTTGAGATTTGATTATCGTTTTTGATAATCGAATATTTGTTGATTTGAAATTTGATTATCATTTTTGATAATTGAATATTTGTTGATTTGAAATTTGATTATCGTTTTTGATAATCGAATATTTGTTGATTTGAAATTTGATCAGGCATTCGCTCAACCTAAGCTCTGATACCACAATGTCATGACCCACTTTTCCGTACAATTTAAACTGACATTTTAAACATACTTGTCAAGCCCAAATTGCACGGAAAGGAGGATAGTAAGAAAAAGAGAGTAGAAAGAAGATAGAAAGAAAACCAAACAACACAGAATCTCATAATAACCTATAATATAGAACAAATCTTTACACCAAACAAAACTGTAACTTATACATATACAGATATTAATCAGAGAATACTAACCTATTCAGCACGGATAGTTATAACAATCTGTCCTCATAATTGCTAATAAACATAACCATAATGCAACGGAAATATAATCATCTACGTGAATACGTCTCTGGGCCTCCAGCTGCTTTTCTGAAACTCCAATTATCCATCTAAACCTGGAAACATGCTCGGTCTGACTCGAGAATTTAGGAAAAACCACGCCCATGTCAGCTTGTTAAAACCAGCATGAGAATTTAAATTACAAGGAATTTTATTCATTATAACTTTCAAAAATCCTTTTAAAATCAAAGGTATCTCGTAAGACCACGCCACACATAAACACGACGGGTTTTTACCTTATGGTAACCAAAACCTTTTATAGAAAATCCAGTGATATTATAATAGTGTCTAAGTACAAATACTTATTCAAATAGCCGAAATTGTTACATTAATTAAATTCCAGCATACTAGGCTTTACAACCAAAACCGTAAAGGCTCTTGGAGAATGGATTTCCATACAATGACTAGGCACTGGGGTACCACCTATCACAGTACACTTCTAGAAAAATGTACCAAGGACCTCGCCAGGATCCCCTACAACACAAGACTGGCCTAGCCCTAACCTGGATAGTACCGAATATGCTATCAGCCCGGGTGTTCCCATCCTTATCGAGCTCTTCCCATGCACCGTACTTATAATATTCGAGGGTATCTAGAAAGGTGATAAACATACCCTAATTGCGTAAGACCCACTTAGCCTTGTTGCATCTCCCTTGATTTTCAGTCATTCCTGGTTTATGTGGCTTGAGGCTACGATCACCTTTATAGGAATTTATACTTAGAATGCTCATTGTCCTCCAATGACAATGTGCTGATAGCATTCATTCATACAAGTCCGTTCTAAATCCGAACGAAACCGAAGGCACTATTCCTACTACATCCATTTTGGAATCATCCTCAGGATTAGTAGCGACTAGCCCTTGCACTTTATTGCTCCATCTTTGATTCCATGATCTTGTCTTCATTTCGAAACGTATTCGTTGGATTGAAGTGGTTTTCGGATAACTTATCCGATCCCGGTCTCTTCGAAACAACGTTCGATATTTCCGGCAAACTCAACCCCGGTTCTCTAGAAGAATGAAACAAGTTTATACGTATAGTATAGCACCTTCCAACGGTAACTGTACCATATAATTCCCGTCCTCGATATTTCCAAAGTTACGTTTTGGACCAAATTTTGATAGTCGGTTATTTAACTATCAAATAAACTATCATTCAACAAAAGATTTCATTTCCCACTGAAATCACTCAGCCTTATTTAATTTAATTTCAATAAATTATATCTCTTTTTATCAAAAAGGTATATGCTTATCTCATCGGAATAAGTATATTCTCAACTCATCCCTTTCAAAAATACTTGAAAACTTCTATGAAATATATAGATATAAGTATACTTGGAAAGTACCATTTGGTATCGACCATGGATCGTAGCTCGATGGTTGCGTTTCTATCCCAGAAAAATCAAACTTAACTTAGGCAATCTCTACCTCCCGATTTCCGCTATGGAATTTTAACATTACCTCCCGAAATCTTTTATATCTATAATTATCTCAAAATAAGGCTTATAAAGTTTCTATAATAATTTCCAAGTTTAATTTAGGCAAATACTATTTAATAAAAGTTATTATATAAAATAATAATAATATTGAATAAATTATCTTTTTAAATAATAATACCGATTAATTCTTAAAGAATAATTAACTTTAAATCAACTCATTATAAGCTAACTTTAATTAATAATTAAATATACTTTTAAACATTTTAAATAATTAGATAACTTTGAAAACCATAATTAAATACTTTTAAAAAAAATCATAAATTAATTATCCTTAAAACAACCCTAGATTCATAAATCAACTTTCAAATTTAAAAGGAGGCTTATTAATTCCAATGGTACTCAATCAAGTTACCATTTGTTCCATTACAATCCAGAATAGCAGATTCAGATATTCACATCAATCCATTTTTAACTATCAATTCAACATCATATAGCCCAATATAATTATCAGAATAATAAATAGATGTCCGTACAAATATGATAGTGGAACAAGGTTTTATTTCTGCTAATCAATGTCCAAGTATACACATATTCAGTAACAATGACAGAACGATGATTATTTTGCCAATATGAGTCCAATTAATTATAATTAGTGGAACGGTATTTTATTCCGCTAAACAGATGTCTAATCATCGCAAATAACTTAAATTTAATTCATTAATATTTTACTTGGCAATTTACGTCAATGGATAGAACATATAGATTTTTTTATGACTAAATTTTATTTAAATCTCGTATTGAAAACCTATCCATTTTAAAATACCATAATTTATTACTTGGTCAAACCTGTCAACAGACTTTATGGCAACGAAGTACTCGATGATACGAATCCATCGCAAAAGGAATCGGATTGATTGAGTCTCATACAAATGAGTTATAACCTTTTAAATTTTTTATCTATAAATATATAACTTAAACAAATTTAAATCCTACACCTTTTTACTTTTTTTTGGGCCGAAGCCCATATCCTATACCCAAACCGTTAAACCCTTCTTTCCCAATCCTTCCCATTCCCCCTTCATGACCCAGGAAAACAAAAATCAAATCGTGCACCACTCCTCCTTTTCACCAACGAGCCACCTGAACTCAAACCCAAGAATAACGGTGACCGAGATCCTCGACCCAAAGTCGAACTCCAAAACCAATACACGACCACAATACTCCTTTTCCATTTCTTCCTGAAGCTCGAAAAAAACATCACCGTGCACGTGTATGACCGCACTTCGTCCCTGTTCGACCATCTAGGCAAATTGTCAAGTTCGCCTATCCCCCCTTGCCTCGACTGCATCACCGGTACCCTTCCTAACGTCGTCGAGCCCAAAACCTAACCCTCAGCCAAAGACGAAAACAGAAGGCTCCCTTCCATCGCCTCCTACCACCACCTCAGTTGATGATAACCCACACCACCTACGCCAACAGCAAGCTCGCCCACTCCAGTGCCTACAGTCGATGACCGCAACCCCCTTGCTACCCCAAATCGAAGCCATATTCAAAATTTGGCCATGGTAAATCTCTCATCCACATCGCAATGCCCCTCCTCGGTCAAACCGCACCACATATCGTCAACCATACCGTTAGAATTTATTTTTTTAATATATTTTGATCATCTCTTGATTTCTAACGATATAAGCAGCTAAAAACTACGATTTCTTCATTAAAAATCATATTTTCATATGACAATCATGATCAAATACATGAATCAATGTTTTAAGGATATTGAAAATTGATGAAACCTGGGTTGCTTACTGTATTTTCACAATTTCGCACAATATATAGAAGAAACAAACTTCAAACTATTTTTAATGTAATCTATGCTCGAAAACAAACAATTCCCTAGTTTACATCATCCACAAATTCAAATTTAAAAGGGAGATATTGATTTTTGAAAACGAGAGCATATATAAATTTAAACTCTGTTAACTTGACAGAGTGATATTTCAATATGTATAGGCACTCAACTTTAAATCCTCACCTTAAACATTGTTGAAATCTTTGAAACTTCTAGATGATCTTTAGTCTAGGATCTGGAACCTTGAAAGTCTTGTTTTTGCATTGAATTCGACAAAGCAGGCTTTTTTTTTTCTTTCTTCAAAGTATTTTTTTACAGCCTTTCTGTTTTGCAGGCTTTTACAACTGAAACATACACACACATAAATCTCTATATATACATGTTGACACAAGAGTA
Organism: Allium fistulosum; assembly: GCA_030737815.1. Lineage (NCBI taxonomy): Eukaryota > Viridiplantae > Streptophyta > Magnoliopsida > Asparagales > Amaryllidaceae > Allium > Allium fistulosum. The sequence goes on along the minus strand of CM060905.1, from coordinate 716,629,637 downwards.
ATGACGTATAGGTACAATAGTTTGGGGCTTAAAAAGTTTTAGTTGCTGTACAAGGTTTTTATGATGGATGGAAAAGAAATTTTGGTGGTTGAAGTGAAAACTTAGTGGCTAAAGTTGAAGTGAAGTTTTAAATGAGATAATATCAGTCTGCATTAGTTCTTTGGCCAGGCAATGTTTATGTTTACTAGTAAGTTTTTAGTTCTACATTTTTACTTATTTACCTTCGGTTATAAATTTTTTGATGTTTTACTTTTTACTTGATTTCCTTTGGTTATTTACTTTTACTAGGCAAATGCATTATTTATTTTATTTTTACCAATTTTCATATGACTTGTAAATTTCATGTTTTACTTTTCACTTCCATTTGATTTTAAACATGCTTCACTATATTTTTAAACAATTGTTAAGTGGTATTGACTAAATTTTTTTTAATATTTGCTATTTATTCCTATTTAAAAAATATAACTCAAAGCAATAAAAGTTTTGCTATTCCATTTTTATAAAAATAACATTTTTGTTAACACTTCTTATAAAAGATTTCTTATCAAAATAGTTTAAAATGATTTTATAAATTTTTTCATATCCATCGTATAATATTTTCATATATATTTCTTCTTTCATTTTTCACTTACCATTTATGCATTGTTTTAACATAATATTTTTATGTAGTTTCTAAGTAACATATTTCCTTTTGAACTTACACACACACACAAGAAAATCCCAAATTAAAACTCTTTTCTATTTACACTACATTATATTTTCATATGCCATATTCATTTCCATTCTTCATTGATTATTTTTATTCATTTTATATTAATTTGAATTTGTTTACTTTTTATATATGAATTCTATTGTTGTTATAATATATATAAATTCTATTGTTATAATATATATAAGAAATTCCATTTTATTCGATTTTCTATTTTATAAATAAAATCTGGAAAATTCAAAATATTATCTAGATTAAAAACTATTTATTTTCACCAATTGTTATTTACCGGGGATTTTTATTCTGATTAAAAGACCTTATTATTGAATATTAAAAATAAATATTCATAACTCAAGACGATAAAAATTCCGGGTCATTACAATTCTATTTCTGAGTTTTTTAGAACTGAAAAGTTATTAAAAAATCTTAACCACACTTTTATTACTTTGGTTCCAAAAATTCAAATCCCTAATAGTCTAGATGATTTTAGACCTATTGCTTGTTGTAATTTCATTTATAAAATCATTTCTAATATTTTGTGCAATAGAATTAAAATATTTTTAATATATCTAATTTCTCAAAATCAAAGTGCTTCATCCCTGGCAGACTCATAGTTGAAAGTACCCTTCTTGCTCATGATTTGATAAGAAACTTTAATAATAAAAATAGAAATTTCATGTGTGTCAAGATAGATTTACATAAAGCCTTTGATAAGATTGATAGGCATTTTATTATTTATATGATGCATCAAATGGGTTTTGATAAAAAAAATTGTTCACTTATTCAAGAATGCATCAACAATGTCTCCTACTCAATTTTGGTTAATGATTCTCCTAAGGGGTTTATACATAGCAATAGAGGTATTAGGCAAGGAGAACCACTTTCTCCTTACTTATTCACTATTGCTGAATATTTCTCTATTCTTATGGAAACTGAGCTTATTAAAGGAAATATTAAACTCATTAGTAGAACCAAACCATATATTACACACTTGTTATATGTAGATGATCTTCTTTTATTTTTACATGCAGACCCTCATAGTGCCAAGACCATTGCAAATATTTTTATGAAATTGGAAGAAAATGCTGGGCTGAAAGTGAATGACTTTAAAAGTAAAATTTATTTTAGTAAAGGATGTGATAGAAAATCGGAAACTCTTAACATTCTTAAATTTAAAGAAGGCAGTCTGTGAGTTAAATATTTAGGCTTGCCTCTAAGTATTAACCAAATTAATGATTTAGACTGCAGTAGACTTTTGGACATTATTCAGAATAAATTTGAACGTTGGGCTTGTAAGCTTCTGTCTTTAGCTGATAGATTAGAGCTAACTCACACTATCATCATCGCAATCATAATGTATTGCATTCAAGCCCACAATATTCCAGTTATAGCTATTCATAAATTGGAAAAAGAATGTGGAAACTTCATTTGGAAAGGAAAACATCATAAAGTTGCTTGGGATATGGTTTGTAAACCAAAAAAATCAGTGGCATTGGCCTTAGAAATATTAATGATTTGAGAGAAGTTTGTAAACTCAAACTATTTTGGAAATTTGTCAATGGGAATTCATTATGGCAAGATGGATGAAAGCAAAATATCTTAAAAACAAGAATTTTTGGACTGCAAAAATTGAAAATTATCACTCTTTCTCTTAGAAAAATATTTTAAGCTGCAGGGAAATTGGTCTTAAACTTTTGAAAAGAAAATTCAAGGATAGTAACCAGACCAGCCTATGGTTTGATCAAAGACTTCATACTCAAAAGGAAAAATCAAAAGATTTTAGAAATGCAAGCACTATTCTTACAACAACTATCTTTCACATTTGGAAAGAAAGAAATCAAAGACTTCATACTCAAAAGGAAACATGAAGCATTAAACTTTGGAAAACTATAGAAATGGAGAGTCAAATTCTCCTCAAAAAATTTGAAAATCAGCACAAATACTCTGACTACTTTAATCAAACTTTCTGGAGATCAGACAGCTATGAGGAAGATTTAGAAATTTTCTTACAAAATGGGAAATACAACTCTGATTTCTCTAGAGGCAGACCCCTTCACCAAAGTCGAAATCACTGGATGAAGGAGCCTATTCACCTTAGGAGTTCCAAATACGAGACTGCTTTTACTGGTAGCGGCCACCTCTACCATCAAATCGGTATTCCATCCTATAATAAAAAGGGAAGCTTACATTATTACAAAAATGATGATAATAACATTACAAATTTAAACACCGATCTTTCTCTTAATTTACTTGATAGGGGCAAAGGCTACCGCACACGTAGGCATAAGGAGCACTTGGCTAATCTCCTGCATAAAGATAAGATCTTGCAGCTGGATATGAATAATCATGGAATATTAGATGATTTTTACAGAAGTAACATCAACAATCATATTTATCACTTATCCATTTAGGACAGAGGAGATTGCAGCAAGCTACATGCTAATGAAGAGCTTGTCGTAGGAGATAGCAGCAAGCTCTATGCTAATAAGAAGCACGCCGCAGCTGATTATTATATACCAAACAACTTGGATGCCTGCTCATATGTTCATAATTACGATTTTCATAAGCAAAAGGCCCCATTTGGACCGAGAATCAAGGCATTTCTAATCGAGACTCCCTAAATAACAGAGATCCTCTATCATTTGAGCTTTCCATCAAGTCTAGAAAGCAAAAGAAGTATACTTGGAACAAAATCATTTCTCAACATAAATTGCGTGTTTTAGCTGGAGTTTTTCTCGAAACCATTGAAGGAGGTAGCAAGGAGAAGGATTTAGCTTAGAAGCCTTCTTGATCTCTTTGACTTGTTGCAAAATCGCCATGGATCGCCTCGATTTCCCCTATTTTTTGGTTTTAGGGTTTTTTCTTTCTTATTTGTTGCTAAGATAATGTATGCGGTTGGGGTTACTTTGTATTTTGTATTCTTTCGGTTAGGGTTCGGTTCGTCCCTACTTTAACTTACTACTAGGCCTTAGGCCTCTTTACCTATTTCAAAAAAAAGGGCATGCCAATGGAATACCTACTGTTCTAGAAGAAATCAATGTGTAAAAGTATCGGTCAAATAATAACGTATTATTGAAGAATAGCATTTGCTCTCAAAACGGGTATGGCATAGTGGAATAAAATCAAATTGCAGGAAAATTAGAGGTAGAATGATCGTAGCATTTATATAGTTTAAACGTGCCATAACTGTTTCTGGAGAAACATGGGATCCCTGCTAATAAATGCTATCAACCCAAGAAGGGACAGGTAGGAGTTTTGACTTCCATGTTATCTATTGTTTGCGCCAAAAATGGTCACAAACACCCAGTTGCAGATGAAAGCACCAAATCACAGTCACAAATCACAGATATATTGTATGTAATAGAATTAAATATGAAGAACACTCAAAAAATTAATAGGAAAGCAGTAAAAAGACAAGATTTATAGTGGTTAGGCGTTGTAGCCTACATTTACTTTGAAGCTGTTTTATTGATGATTCTCTACATATTTACAAGAGTCCAATTGATAGTATCCGAGTTACAATGGAGTTCAACAGAGTAACGGCATAGAAGAGCCAAAAGATCTCTTTTCTGAAGCACATGGACTGCTATTTATAGGTGCAGGCTGGAAATATCTATCTCAAACTTTGGAGGACTCCTTCCATCACGTGGGTGGGCCCATTTGATCGATCCCTGGTCGTTTAGACTCGACCCATGATCGATACGAATGAGACTCGTCCCATGATCGATACGAATGAGACTAGTATCGATCCAAATCTTGCCCAATCGAGCCGAGATCGATCATGAACATTCCTGAGGTCGTACGCAAGCTCTTGTGAAAATTTGGTAGCATTTGGACTTTTAGATTTTGAGTTATGATTGATGCAAGTTTGATTTGTTGATATGCTGCCGAGCTCGTATCGATACGATTCGTATCGATTCCTTCGTGTCGATCAAACGATGGTGACCTGGAGCGATAAGTTAGGATAGATCCATCATTCATGCCGCGTTGATTGCTTCCTCATTCGTATCGATTGGTTGCTACGTTCTTCGTATCGATCATGTATCCTTGCTTTCGTATCGATCAGTTGCCGAGCCTTTCGCATCGATCCGCATCCCATTCCTTCGCATCGATATTTTTTGTTTGGTTTCGTATCAATGCCTGAGCCTTCTATTTGTATCGATGCATGGCTATTTTCTTTGTATCGATCAGGTGAATGATCGATACGAAATATGTCGCCGTTGTATCGATACGAAGTGGGATGGCGGGATGGATACGAACGAGATGGGGATGGATGCGAAGGGATGTGGTTGGCAACCGATATGAACCAGGCTGTCTTTGCTTAATGGATACGAAGGAGGTTAGTGCTTGATGGGTACGAAGTGAGGCTAGTGATGGATACGAACATGATGGATACGAGATTGGTGAGACATTGTTTGTTGATCGATCCATGACTTTGACTCGAAGCAATCATCTCCTTAACCCAAAGCAAACCTATTGGCGACTCAAAGCAGGTGCTACGATGACTCAAAGTAGCTTGTTCCTCAAAGACCCGAAGTGAACACTCTTTTGACCCAAAGTAAGCCATTTGAAAACCCAAAGCAAACGTGAATATGACTCGGAGCAGACTCTAAGCAACTTGAAACGACTCGATTCTGATCGATTCCTATCTTGAGCACGCGAACTCCGATTGACTTGAAAATTGGAACGTTAGCTTTCGCAGCTTTGCTTGTTGTGTCATGTTAATTGTAGCTCAATCCGGACTCAGACAAAATTTACTAGCATCCGTAGTGAACTTTGTAGGTAATCGGTCGTTGGGACTGATTATCTTCCGTTTTCAGTCAATCCTTTGTTGTCACGGCTTTGCCAAAAGGCGAGATAACACTTGCCCCCCAAAATATGCCTTGCGATAGGAAGGTGTGTTTTGTAGTTCGATAAGTTGGAGGTTCGTATCCTGATAATGTCCTGTAAAGTGGTTGATAATCTTACCTGTAACAACCCGCATATTTTATGATCGAATATTTAAATATTTTATTTAAATATAGAATCGTTAATCGGATTTAAGTCCAAAAAGCTACTTTTTGCAAACAGTCGAATTAGGACTCGAGACCACTTCCATTGAGTTCAAAATGCCGTTTGCGACCTTTTTGAGTATAAATTTCGATATGTTTGGAGTTAGTGGAATTTTGCTACTTTTTCACTTAGGGCTTTGGGTTTGGGTTTGGGTTCAGCCCACTTGCCTAAATCTGGTTATATCATTACTCCACCCCCTCTCCTCTTCATTACTTCACTTTCATTTCCTAACACTCAAGCTTCATCAAAAATGGAGGAAGAGAAAAAGAATTAGGAAATTCCTAAGCCCTAGTTCCATTGCAAATCCAAGTTCTAGCTCCAAATTCAAGAAGAAGCTTTGGTAAGCCTCCTCTTCTTCTTCCCTAACTCGTTCTCCTTTCAATTTCAGAAATTCCTAAACCTAATTTAGGAAATATTTCTCTTTTAAGCTTAGATTCAAGCTTCTTGAGATGAGGTTGAAAAGGAATTGGTCTATCCTTTGTTTCAAAACTTCTCTCTTGTGTTTTCGTGTATAAAGGTGAGATTTTTATCTCACATCTATAACTATAATTGTCTTTGATTGTTAGGTATGAATTCCTAACACTTCTTCATGTGCATTTGCTCTTGATTTGGATTGGTTTTGTGAATATTCCAATTTTTGGTTTTTAAAGTTAAATTGTGTGAAAATCCTTTTATGGAAGTTTGATCATGCTTTTGGTGATGCATCGAGGAGCATGTAGGGTCGGGTTGTCGATTGGCATAAACCCTTAGCGCCAATGTTCATCCGGTTGCATTTCGGAAGAGTTTGCTCTTTATTTGGATAGGCTGAAAAACAGCCCAGGAATGATTCAGTCGACTGAAATCTCTGTTCAGTCGACTGAATCTGGAACCCGAAAGTTTCCAGGCATGATTCAGTCGACTGAAAATCTCTGTTCAGTCGACTGAACCTGGAAACAGAAAGTTTCCAGGCATGATTCAGTTGACTGAAAATCTCTGTTCAGTCGACTGAACCTGGAAATAGAAAGTTTCCAGGCAGAATTCAGTCAACTGAAAATCTCTGTTTAGTCAACTGAATTTGTTGTTTCTGCCCAATTTGCCTTTTGGGATTGAATTTCCAATTTAAATCGACTCGTGATGATCCTATTTGTTGTTATCATTTATTATGACTTTGATGACTTCTTTTTTGGGATTTTTGAATATCCATTTTGATGGATTCTTTATCGGTTTAATTGGATTTGATTCACGTCTTCGAATGTGAATTTTAATGATTGATTGTTTCTACAATCATTTTTGTGGTTTGTCACTTTAAAATTATAAAGGTCTCTATACTAGTAGTAAACACTCAAACTCTTTCATCAAAACGATTTCAACACTACTTTTAAATACAAAGCTTGTTTATAAAACCGTTTTCTAATCTATTAGTATATACAAACCTTTACCTCACTCGTATGAGAAAATCTAATTAAACGGCTTAGCAAAACAAGTGGTATGAAACGCTTGCGTTTACTTCGTCGGTTAATTCTTGGACTTGTTCGATTGAAACCCTTGTGACAATTTTCGAGTGGAGATCTATAATTTGTTCGCAAATATTTAAGTTAAGCTAGTGGTTATGGGACATGAAGCTAAACTCATATATTTACTAGCTTATTGTAATTGACACTTCTTGATGATCGATGATGATCATTTTATGTTTTAGACTAGCAATGTGCGATGTCTCTTTGTCCATTTGGAGGACTGTAATTCATTTTATTGAGCTTCATCTCATTTTCGTGGAGCAATCGGCTCATAGGTCTTCGGATCGTTCGTGGAGCAATCGGCTCATAGGTCTTCGGACCGTTCGTGGAGCAATCGGCTCATAGGTCTTCGGACCGTTCGTGGAGCAATCGGCTCATAGGTCTTCGGACCATTCGTGGAGCAATCGGCTCATAGGTCTTCGGACCATTCGTGGAGCAATCGGCTCATAGGTCTTCGGACCGTTCGTGGAGCAATCGGCTCATAGGTCTTCGGACCGTTCGTGGAGCAATCGGCTCATAGGTCTTCGGACCATTCGTGGAGCAATCGGCTCATAGGTCTTCGGACCGTTCGTGGAGCAATCGGCTCATAGGTCTTCGGACCGTTCGTGGAGCAATCGGCTCATAGGTCTTCGGACCTTTCATGGAGCAATCGGCTCATAGGTCTTCGGACCGTTCGTGAAGCAATCGGCTCATAGGTCTTCGGACCGTTCGTGGAGCAATCGGCTCATAGGTCTTCGGACCGTTCGTTTGTGATAGGCCTTTCCCCCTTTTGATTTCTGGATTTCTTGTTGATGATTTCAAGAATTTGTGTGTCGTTAACTTTTTTGATTTCTGGATATTGATTTCTGGGATTTATGTTTCACCAGCATTTGCCATTGGCATTGATATGTATGTCATTTTTGTGGCTTGGTGAATTAAATTAAGAATATGACATTCTTTTCTGTGTTTTGAGATTATTGAGATATTGTATGACTTTTGTGGGTTTTCTAATGTATACTTGACGTGGTATGACATTTATGGTTATCATACGTTTTACTATTATATCTCTTCTTATATCTCATTTTATCTGATAATTATAGCTAGACTGATCCGTTTATTATTTCCTTCTTAAATAATACTCGGGTCAGACTGAGATTTTACAGGTGCTTCCTCTTGACTTCCTATTTGGAACCACCATCTGACTTTTGGTTACTACTCTAGTTTAGTAGTTTTTGTTGTATACATTTGAGATTTAGACTCCTTGATGTATACATATTCTTTTGGCTAGAACTTGTATCTATTCTTTTGTGTTATTGTGGATCTTGTTTGACCACTACTCTGATGTACACTTTCATGTGTTATATTCATATCTATTTTCGCCTTTATGATATGAATTGTCTGTGACTGATTTGTGTTATGTTTATTTCTATATTTGTTACCGAAGATTATATAGCCACCGTGTAGTAGCTTTGAGTTTGTATCGGTATGTCAGATTTCCTCTTGAGATGAAAACTTATATTTTTATCTGGCATATCGGTACTCGCACAAAGCAATTACATGGATGGTCGCTCCTCAACAGCCTTATTCTCCGCGCTAGTCAACGTCATTACCCCGTAGTGTCCTTGGCTAGCGTGGGTATAGAGGTGGGGCGTCACATTACCTGACTGTGAATAGTGATCGTTCATGATCGTATGCCGTTTGGGGCGGTATGTGACCGTTCGAGGTCGGATGCCGTTCTGGGCGAGTTGTGACCGCCGCTGTCGGGGTGCCGTTCGTGGCAAATTGTGACCGTTCGCGGTCTGGTGCCGTTAGAGGCGAATTATGACCGTTCGAGGTCGGGTGCCGTTCGAGGCGAATTGTGACCGTTTGTGGTGGGTGCCGTTCATGGCGAGTTGTGTGTGTCCGAGGGGGGGGGGGACTTAGTATCATTAATGTCTGATTTCACGTTCGAGCGAGTTTCCAAATTGTTTGTTATGGCTGTTTATCGCCATCTCAGAGCATGCCTGAGGACCGTTCGCGATCCCGTACATGTGTAAGTGACTTAGCCGTTATGGAATTACAAATACCAAATTTACATTCAAAATGAGTCTTACAACCAAAATGTTCAACCAAATCAAGTCCAGATGCAAAGAAAAGAAAACAAAAGCAAAGTAGAGATGTCAAAGTGCAGACACCTACACTAATGCGGTTGTAGTCGTTTTAGAGCACAACTAAGGACCGTTCGTGATCCTGTACATGTGTAAGTGAATTAACCGCACTAGTGTGGAGTTTGCGACTTATTCGTCATTATTTCAATCAGTTGATGACAAGCTGATGCCTTGATCCTGAGCCGTCCCCAGTTGATGCAGATGATGGTCGTTCTTGCTCCACCATTGCTACTCGCCTTCTTACGTACTGTGATAGCACGCCGTTTCGGATATGCCCTTCTATCTCATCCCTCAAGTGCCTGCAATCATTTGTACTATGGCCGCTTAGCTCGTGGAATAAGCTGTACTTGTCTGATTTCCTCTCATTGTTGGTCGGATCCCTCCTCATTGGCCTCCGGTAGGGAACCTGCCCCCTAGTGTCTTAGTAGATTCGCTCTAATGTCTCGCTTGGCTCTGAATAAGAGGTGAATCTCGGCTCCTTCCGCAGCCGCTTTGGCTCATCACAATTTTCCTCTGCTTTCCGTTTCCTTTTCTCCTTGCTTGAATCCTTTCCGGGCAGATCTCTGCTTTTGATTGCATAAACATCAACCCCTCTCCTTCCTCTCTCTCAGCATTTGCATCCTCTTGTCACAAAAACCTTTCTGCCTCATGGTAAAACTCTCCTAAGTCCATAGGTGGATCCCTCGTCAGTGAATTCTGAGCCATCGGCTATGCCGGATACAGCTACCATTAGAACCATGGATGGATCTGGCTGATCCACTGATGCCGCTGCTGCATTGAATCGTGTTAAGAAGTTCCTCAAAGACTCTCCGGTCTTCTGCTTCAGTGTCGTCAGACTCATCACATTCTTGGGCCTCGAGATGTGAATCCTGAACTACCTCATAAAGTTTTCAGTCAACTCGGTCCACGTTCCAATCGAACTGCTCTCCAATTGTCTAAACCATGATGCTGCTATGTCCATCAGATACAGTGGGAAACATCGGGCCATGATCTCCTCTAATGCTCCCAGTACTTCCATATGCCGCCTATACCTTGTCAGATGAACAGCAGGGTCTGTCCTTCCATCATACATCTCCAATGTCGGTAGTATGAATTCTGGTGGATTCCTGGCCTGCCTAATTGCAGGAGCGAAGGGGCTCCTATTAACATATTCCAGATCCCTATTCACTAATCCGCCTCTCATGGCTCGTCTGACCATCTCCGCCAATCTGTCACTGTTGTCAAGCTGTAGTCCTTGTCTGTTGCCTTCGATCTGCCCCCCGAGTTCGCGAGGGAATCCTGGAATCTGCTCTCCTGGACAGGCATCCATTCCTCTATCAACGCCGTGTTGAACAGCTCAGCCTGGTATCCTGCCTGAGGTTGGATTAACATGCTCCTGGGGAGTGCCCCCCAGCTCATGGGCTGCTCCTGATGGTCATGCTCTATTATGAATCCTGGTTGTTCCATGCTCCTGATCCCTATCTCCAGCACCCCTTGAAGTGGCGTTCTCTTGATTCTGCACTATAGCTTGTCCAATTTGCTGGAGTAGGTTTTGCATCATATCTTCTTGCCTTTTCAGCATTCCCTCCTGCATAGCTTCCATCATCATCTCCATCTCGTCTCGAGTGATGAAGACTGAGGCCTGATTCGCTCCTAAGGAAGCCTCCTGACTTCCTTCATGCTGGCTCCTTTGTACTCTTGGTATCCTCACTGAATACTTCACCATTGCTTTCCAGATCTATGTCCTTAAGCCTTCAGATCCAAATTCCAAGCTGTAGAATCCCTGAGTTCAATTCCCAGTGAAAGCACCAAAATGTTTGTGACAAAAATGGTTACAAACACCCAATTGCAGATGAAAACACCAAATCACAGTCACAGATCACAGATAGATTGTATGTAAGAATTGAATATGAAGAACACTCAAAAAATTAAAAGGAAAGCAGTAGAAAGACAAGATTTATAGTGGTTCGGCGTTGTAGCCTACATCCACTTTGAAGGGTTGCTGTTTTATTGATGATTCCCTACTGATTTACAAGAGTCCAATTGATAGTATCCAAGTTACAATGGAGTTCAGCAGAGTAACGGCGTAGAAGAGCCAAAAGATCATTTTTCTGAAGCTCTTGGACAGCTATTTATAGGTGCAGGCTGGAAATATCTATCTCAAACTTCGAAAGACTCCTTCCATCACGTGGGTGAGCCCATGTGATCGATCCCTGGTCGTTTCGACTCGACCCATGATCGATACGAATGAGACTCGTATCGATCCAAATCTTGCCCAATCGAGCCGAGATCGATCATGAACATTCCTGAGGTCGTACGCAAGCTCTTGTGAAAATTTGGTAGCATTTGGACTTGTAGATTTTGAGTTATGATCGATGCAAGTTTGATTTATTGATATGCTGTCGAGCTCGTATCGATACGATTCGTATCGTTTCCTTCGTGTCGATCAAATGATGGTGACGTGGAGCGATAAGTTAGGATAGATCCATCCTTCATGCCGTGTTGATCGCTTCCTCATTCGTATCAATTGGTTGCTATGTTCTTCGTATCGATCTTGTATCCATGATTTCGTATCGATCAGTTGCCGAGCCTTTCGCATCGATCCGCATCCCATTCCTTCGCATCGATATTTTTCATTTGGTTTCATATCGATGCCTGAGCCTTCTATTCGTATCGATGCATGGCTATTTTCTTTGTATCGTATCAATGAACAAATTTTCATTGTAGACTTAGAAAAAGAAACTTATTTGGCCTCTGTTTGAAATTCATTATGAAAATACATCTGTTTTTCATTTATGAGCATTTCACACTTATGGATTCTGAAAATGCACATGGACAAATTTGAATTTTGTGGTTGTGTAAATTTAAAGCGCGCATAAAGAGAAAAATTTGTACATCCACATTTTCAAAAAGCGCATGTACAAAAACGCTGGTATAGTGAAAATATGCATTTTTTCATAATGAATTTTGAATGGGTTTAAATTTGAAACATGCTTTTTTTCGAAGGTCTAGAATGAAAATTCATCCGTTATCTAATGTACAGTTTCAGCCAAAGCTAGAGCCCTGTTAAAGGATTAATTTGCTATATATTAAAAAGTAGATTGGAGAATATACTTTAGGTTTTCTTTTGATTCAAGGACGCAGACCAAAATTTTTAAGGACAAAGTAATCCCATAAGTATATAACTTTTGCTGTAATGCTTTATGTATATAATAATGTGAATATTAGGCTCAGGTTCCTATTAAGTTTCAAAATACACAAAAACCCCAGTAAAAAAAATTACGTAAATTAGGTCCTTAAAAATAAGTTACTAAGTAATTGCATATAGTTATGCAATTATTCACTGAATAATTGCAGACATTTATGCAATTATATCCAAAAGTTGCATAAATGTATGCAATTTTTTTGGTGAATAATTGCGGAAATTTCCGCAATATTTTTGGTGAATAATTGCGGAATTTTCCGCAAATTTTTGAAAAAATTGCAGAATTTTTCGCAATTTTTTGTTGAATAATTGCTGAATTTTCCGCAATTTTTCAGTGAATAATTATGGAAATGTCTGCAATTTTATGATATAATTGCATAAATGTCTACAACTATTCATTGAATAATTGCATAAGTGTATGCCATTATTCGGTAACTTAATTCTAGGGACCTAATTTACAAACTTTTTTTTACTGGGGTTTATGTGTATTTTGAAACTTATTAGGGACCTGTGCCAAACTGTCCCTATAATAATTGCTGTGAATATAATAGTTTTGCTGCAAATATACTGTTAATTCAATTTATCAATTACACGTATAATGTTATATTGATAAAATATTTTATTAATGTTTTTCGTTCAGACTAAATTAGTTCTTTTCATGAGGTGTCCTTCGATATATATGCTTAACAGTGCACTGGCAAAAGAAATGGCAGCAAGTGACTGGACTGTACATGGGTCTGTTTTGGCAGCAACCTCCTGATGCTATCATGCTGGTAATTAACTGTATCTTTATTTGTTTTTGTCATATTGCATAGAGTATCATGATAGTATCAGAGAAAATGGACTCTGGGTACACTTCTATGCAAACTGTTGGTCTATTATGTAACGTCAAAATTTTACAGTACAAAGTGCAGACACAAAGTATTCAGCTGTGATATAAATTAATTATAGTGGACATATTTTCTTGTTCTGATTTATAGTCCAAATTATACTTAAATTGAATTACTGCAATAAAAGAAAAAACTTAAACAAACCTATTCATTTTGCCACTCTCTTCTACTTTTGAACTGAATGAACCAGCCACCAAATCAGTTCAAACACAAATGTAGAAGGGGGAGGATGGTGGATAAAACGATACAGTTTCCACTAGTTTAATTAAAACCGCGAGAGCTTCACTGTTTTAAAAAATAAAAAGACGCAGACTTCATCATTTTAAATTGAAACGATGAAAAGTTTAGGTAGTGTTTTGTTTGTTATTTTTAGTTTTGAATTTTCGTCCATACAAAAATGCACACGACGCATGTGTATTGCCGAAAACGACCAATTTAGAAAACGAAATTAACATACAAAATAGAATTTTTTTTATTTTACTTGTTTTGGAAAATAACACAAGCACGTGAAACAATCCATTCTTTTGTCGTCATTCTATTCCCTTTATCCTCCCATCCGTCTTTCTTTCATCCCCTCCGTTGTCCCTCTATTCTTCACATATTTGACATATATATTGAAACCGAAAACATAGAATTCGTTTTTAAACCAAATACTACCTAACCTTTTTAATTTTCCTCCAAAACAAATATCATCACACTTTTCCTTCCTCGTTCTTATTTCAGCTTTCATACTCGAGAATACAAAACCCTATCGATTTTTCACAAAACTTTTCAATCCAAACTGTTAAATCCAAGTAAAAACACACAAATTTGAAAAAAATTTTGTGATCTACATGTCTTGAAATGTTTCAATTGCTAATAAATTTTGTGAAAATATTTATGCATGGTAAAGTAGCAGTGTTGGCCGTGGTTGTAGCAAAGAGAATGTGATTGTTCCGTTTGAATACGAGCATGACATAGAAGCGTTATTTGAAGTCGTTGAAGAGGCCAACGAGGAGGGCATAGGTAGTTGCAATGGTCGAAGGAGTCGTAGGGGAGTGGCGCGGACTTCTGCTAGAGTTATTGAGCTGAACGGTTCTAATGATTCAAACTTGATTGTGGAGAAATTCTTACTGATTTTCGAATACTTCCAAAAGGAGAAGTGCATTTTAGCACACAAATCAGCTTGGGCGTGAGTATCTTTTTTTAGCTGTTAATTACATTTAAAATAAATTACCTTTTGTTACATATATTTAAGATTTCGTTTAACTAAAACAACCGTGGGATATTCCTTTTTAGGGTTCGTTAGCTGCTATTTTAAGATATTTTCACGAGTATTTGACAAATATTCCTATAGCTATAGCATTTATGCATGAGCTTAGATTTCATAATTCCTTAGGTAATTTAGTCTTTAATTTAAATATTCCCCTAATTCTTAATATTAACAAAGGAGATATTCAATTGTGTGCTGCTAGTATCCAAGTTCCATCTTCAATATGGACGGTCATTATATGTTTCATTAACGATGATTTAGAAATCTTGATCAATCTCCTCTTCCATGTGTGTACGATCAGCTTCTACATAAGATTTTATCAACACCAAATAATCCTGTGTAGTCCAAGTTGATTTGCCATTTGAAATCTTATGAACGTCTCATATCATCATGATTTACGTGACTTGCATCAGCTAATTCAGAACGTACACATGTCAACCATCCACGTATTTAAAAGAAACACAATTGTGTTTGTTAAAAGCTGGTGATCCACGTGACTTGCAACGGCTAATTCAGAACGTACACGTGTCAACCATCCGGGTATATGAGAAAAATGGTTGTGTTTATTACAAGTTAGTGATCCGCGTGATTGCAACAGCTAATTCGGAACGTACACGTGTGAACCATCCTCTTTTCTAAAAGAAACACAATTGTGTTTTTTACAAGTTTCCACCATTTTAACTAAAACAGTGAAAGCTTCGTCGTTTTAAAGGCAAAATGACAAAGACTTCATTATTTTGAATTAAAACGATGAAATCTTTACTGTTTTAAGTTTTCTCCAAAACGAACATTGCCACACTTTAAAAACAAATTGGTGATATTATTCAATGGCTTGTCCCACCTCACACTGCAGCCATGTTGTGTAGTACATTGTAGGTTTGTTATGCACTTTGATTCCATTCAATGATTCATCCCATCTTACATTATAGCCATGCTGTGCACTCTGATTCCATTCAATGACTCGTTCCGTCTTAACATCCCGACTTTCTATGCCATATAAATAAATGAATATTAAAATAAAAAAGATTGAATTCAAAATTGTAATGATCATATTTTGAAAATAAATGATTAGTCGATTAAATTCTATTTAATAAGAGGTTTTGCTGTAATAAATTAGATTAAACTAATAAATTCTTTCCGAGCGTTCTATAATCAAATGGATTATTTAAATTGAAAATAAAATATATTGAAGTATAATAATTTAAACATGTTGAAGTAATTGGACAGTAAATTTATTTAGTAAAGAGCGATGGATTATTAAATAAATAAATAAACTAAGCGAGCGTCGAATTGAATAAAATTGTTAACCATCAAGTTGTAATTCATAGAGTGAGGTGTAAACCAATTTATACTAGATTGAAATTTATTTTGAGGATTAAAACTAAAATTTTAAATGCATTGCAAATTAACTGAAATTGATTTGAAATAAATAGAGAGCAAGTACAAAACAAGGCCCACAACCAAATTGAGCTCGTATCCTTTTCTCGTTATCTTTGGAACTCTCTTTGCTGGATTCTTCTTATGCAAGCCCAAGCCTCTTTATCAGATAAAACCTAATCTCCTTTTTCCAAATCAAAAAACACACGTGACAATTAAAAAAACAAAATTGAAATTGCTTGCGACTTTGGAGCTCGCGCACGAAGATGGAGGAGATTTGGGGATTGATGCCAGCATGAGAGAGGAGCAACACGGCATGGGGTCGCGATGGTGTTTGGAACTCGGTCGATGTCGGGAAGAAGGTCGCGGATTCACAGCTCAAGCGGCAGTTGCCTTGAAGATGGATGCGGTTAACAAGAAAACTTATCAACATCCCCAATGCTATGTGAAAGATAATTGAGCTCAAACGAAACCAAGTTGTCGAAAAGATCTCTTCCTTCGAAACCTACCTTTCGACCATGTTGACTTAGTCGAAAGGGTTTTAGGAGATAACTCTACGTTTCGATCAAGTTGGCTTAATCAAAAGGGTTTAAGGAATTAACTTTACCTTTCGACCAGGTTGACTTAGTCGAAAGGCTTGAAGGAGCTTGCTCTACCCTTTGACCAGGTTGATGTAGTCGTAAGGCTTCAAAAGTTAGCTTAGATATACAGGCTTAGGAAGCTGCATCATGCTTGAAACCATTCCTTTAAGGGGGCCAGAACTAACTAGTCAACTTGATTTATCATTTCTTTTGATTACGTCGAAAGGTTTGTTTTGACCCTTTCGATCATGTCGATAGGGATGCATGTATCATTAATATGACACAACTACTCTCGACCCCATGGTTTCGCTTCTTTTGTTGAGGAGCCCCTTCGTAAGGGTTGCTGTCATTACTGGGGATTGACCCCTTTCGAACGAATTCCTCCCAAATCAATTGTTTGACAATTACAATTTGGATCCCTTTCGAAACAACCCTTTTGATTAGGTCGAAAGGAGTTCCATTCATTCGAAACCAGTCCGGCTTGTAACTACCTAATCTTCGCTTTGTATTTTTGGTATAAGATCGACCTGGGTATCCCTAGTATCATAAATTTAACAATGTCGAAACCCCATCATCATTCCTATTTTCATTGTTTAATGATGGTTTCGATGATGATGGGTTTCGACTGCATATACCCAAGTCAACCCTATGCATTGCATAGATAAAAAGAAGTTAAGATGTTAGATTAGAATCATGTGCAATGGATCATTAGACAAGCTAATGATCTAAATGATCTTTCTTGTCATCAAAATCCTTAATGAACTAGCCACTTCTACTTTATTAGTAATCCAAAAGGAGTTACAATTAAGAGAGGTTTATCCCCAATTTGATTTAGGGTTTCTAGAAGATTGAATTGCAGCAAAGAAATTGGAGTAAAAGAAATGAATTTGGGATTTCAAAATCGGTCCCCAAATCTGGACCTCTTGGATCTAAATGCAGGTCAGCCCCCCTTCCGCGTTCATGCATTCGACCTGGTCGAAAGGCCTCTTTTTATATGCTGCCTCATGCCTTTTGACTTAGTCGAAAGGTCTCGTCTGCTTTCGACACTGTCGAAAGGTATCTCCTTCGTATCCTTTGACTCTCCCATGCGCTTTCTTCATTTCTCCCGGACCTTTTGACTGAGTCGAAAGGGTCTTTTGTCAGCCTTTAGCCTTTGTTAAGTCTTTAGTATTCCTTTTCTCTGCTTTCTCTATAACAGTTTTTGACGTTGTTGGAAGGTCTTCAAATGCGCCTTTTTCTTCATGTTGCCTTGTTGTCATCGGATTTAATGATGGGGGCCTTTCAATGCTATCGAAGGCTTTTCATAGGGGCTTTGAAGACATTGAAGCTCTAATGGTTCCGTCATTGTTGGTAGCTTCCTAATGCTTATTTATTGATCGACATAGAACCTTCTCCTTATGTCATTGGCCTCGACCAGTTCGAAAGGCTTAGATATGCTTTCGAAAGGGTTGTTATATAGGCGAAACCTTTGGTTCCAAAAGGTTTGGCGTGTAAGTGGGAGATTATCATCCATTGCCTTCGAAAGGGGTTTCAAAGATGTCTTTGCTTATTTATCTATGTCGAACGGTTGAAAGTGGCGGAAGGGTAGTCCTGTTTCCATCTGAATCAAAAGCCTTCACACTGTAAGGGAAGCTGGTGCCTCCGACTCCTTCGAAACCTTCTTAATACCTTTGAAACGTCTTCTTATGACCTTTTTCGAAACCCATGCCTGTAACTTCATCGAAACCTAATACTCTCATTAACCTTCATTCATACTTCTGCTCTTGAGTGGATTTTATGGCTAACATTTTGCCCCCCCACCCTGTATGAAAGAAGCTTTTGTACTTTAGGACAAAAATTTCATAACTTTTCGTTCTTGTCAACTTCAATTTCCTGCAAAATTCAAAGTAAGTGATATTCTCTATTGCTAGCTCATCATCATATTAATATGCTTGCTTCATGATAAATCATCATATTAACGCCTCTATATTTAAATAGTTAGTTGGCTATAGTCTTGATTCAAAAGATATGAGGCCTGTGATCAATGACCATTAATGCATATAATAAACGTAGTCTACGAACTCCTTGTGGGAAATAGCCAATACCCAATAGCTGCAAATAGGAGCTATAAGTTATAATCAAAAAATAAGCCTTTATAACCCATCCACCTTAATTTATATTTGAAAATTTTCCCAGAGATTTGAACGACCTTGATGTTCTCATCCAAACGTTGGTTAGCATCTTTTTTTACAGTTATAATACATTAACTCCAATTTAGGTATTAAATAGACCAACTTGAAATTTCTAGTTGTCTGTAGCAATCTCAACTCTACTACGTTATACCCCAGGTTTGGGATTTGATAAAGACTAGGAAGCAATGAAATTTAACCCAAATTAGAGTATTAACTTGCGAAGTTTAGAAGTTAATAATGAGATATGTAGAATGCAGATAGCAATGTCCAAAAATTATCCTCTGAGTGGAAATTCTAAACCCAGATTCGGGTATTTATGGTGGATTAACCAGAAATCCGTAATAACTGTCTTCATGACAAAAAGTCCCGAGCCCAGATTAGGGCATATACCAGATTATTTGAAATTGTTAACAATTATCATTTTAAGAAGAATCTCTGGTCCAAATTAGGGCATCTGTTGGATGAGTAGAAATCCATGGTTATTGTTTGTCATAACTGAAGTCTTTAGTCCAGATTAGGCCATATGTTAGATAGCTAGAAGTCCCTGGTAGCTGTCCTTAGAAACAAGCAGGCCCAGATTAGGGCATCAAGTAATAATCCCGAAATCCAAATTCGGGTATGATAAAGATAATTAGTGATTGATAAAGACCAGAGACCCAGATTTGGGTATTAGTAATGAAGTCCAGAAATGGATGTGCCGAAACCCAGATTCGGGTATTAATTGATGAAATTCAGATATGAGAGACCCGAAACCCAGATTCAGGTGTTAATAGATGATGTTTAGAAATGAAAGTCCCAAAACCCAGATTCAGGTATTAATAAGTGGAGTTATGTTCTATTCCTTTGATGCATGAACCCTTCAAGCCTTGGATAGAAGTAATTTGATTAATTGCCTCTTGAACTCGGACTTCTTAGTCCATAATTGGATATGTCGTTTCTCGGACTTGAACATCTCTGTCATTTATTTAATGAACCTCCTCTTGGGCTTGGACATCTCAATCCATTATTTGATGAACATTTTCTTGAGCTTGGACATCTCAGTTCATTATTTGATGAGCCTCTTCTTGGGCCTGGACATCTTAGTTCGTTGTTTGATGGGCCTCTTCTTAGGCCTGGACATCTTAGTCCATTGTTTGATGGGCCTCTTCTTGGGCCTGTACATCTTAGTCCATTGTTGTTCGGTGCTCTTGGTTAGCTCATCTTAGAGGCTGAAACCCAGAACTTACCCGACCTCCCTCCAGGAGGCGCCTTGACCTAGCCAGAGACGCGGTTAAGGGCTTGTCCGATGCTTTAACATGGCCTTCTTATGGCGTGGATAAAGGCTTACTCTGACCTCCCTCCAGGAGGCGCCCTGTTCTAGCCATAGCGTGGCATGGATAGGGGCTTGATCGGTGCTTTACCCTGGCAATCTTATGGCACGAATAAAGGCTTACTCCGTCCTCCCTTTAGAAGGTGCTTGACCTAACCAGAGGGGCGGCCAAGGGCTTGTCCGGTGCTTTAACCTGGGCATCTTATGGCGCGGCCAAAGGCTTACTCCGCCCTCCCTCCAGGAGATGCTCTGCCCTGGCCATCTTGGCGCGGACAGAGGCTTTCTACTATCTTAGGTAGTGTCCAAATATCAGGAGCATTTCACTCTCAACCATGTAGATTTTCATTTTGAAGAAAGATTTGCTTTATTCATTCATCTTTGGAAAATATAGCCTCAAATGTTTGGTATTCCATGTTCTCAGAACCATATTACCGTCTAGTCGGCATAATTTGTAAGCTTATGGGGGGGTTACTTTGCAAATGATTAGTGGTCCTTCCAAATTTGGCCCCAGGGGTCCATCTGTAGGGTTTTTGGTATTTGCCATCACTCTTCGGAGTACCAAATCTCTTTTGTGGAATGATCGAGTTCTCACTTTTGAGTTGTAATACCTTGAGATTCTTCTTTGATACTCAGCGGTTCTTATCGCTGCTTCATCTCTTAATTCATGTATCAAATCTAAGGATTCTCTTTTCAGCTCTTGATTTTTATCAAATGCATAGGTGATTCTTCAGTATGAGGGTATCTCAACCTCTATTGGTAGCATCCCCTCACACCCATATGTCAAAGAGTAGGGAGTATGCCCCGTCGCCGTTTTAGTGGACGGTCGATAAACCCATAACACAAGTGGCAGTTCTTCTACCCAATTTCCTTTTGCCTTGTTTAGCCGCTTTTTAGAATTGTCTTTATGGTTTTGTTTGTAGCCTCAACTGCCCCATTTGCTTTTGGATGAGCGACGAATGATTTTTTTTTAATGATTCCATTCTTGTGGAAAAGCGAGAGAATTCTTCACTCTCAAATTGTGTCCCATTGTCAGAAATTATCTTTCGGGGAATTCTGAACATAGTTATGATATTCTTGATAACGAATATGAGTACCTTCCCAGAAGTAATCTTTGGAAGCGGTTCCGCTTCAACCCATTTAGTGAAATAGTCTATGGCAACTACATCATACTTTGCTCCTTCTTTTGAAATTGGCAATGAGCCGATTAAGTCTATTCCCCATATGTCAAAGGGCCATGGACATGCAATTGGAGTCAATTGGCTTGGGGAAACCTAGGAATCTTTGAGTATTTCTAACATTTTTCACATCTTCTCATGCACTCGATGGCTTGGCTTACCATACGTGACCAATAAAATCCTTGCCTCATTATTTTATTTGCTAATTTTGTTCCATTTGAATGATCTCCGTAGAATCCCTCTTGTGCTTCAGCCATCAATTTTACTCCATCATTCAGGCTTACGCATCTTAGATAGGGAAGAGTATATCCCTTCTTATAGACCATTCCATCATTATTATGAATGTCGGAGCTTGTCTCTTAATTTTCCTTGCCCCACCTTTGTTAGATGGGAGTATTCCTTTAACTAGATATTCAACAATGGGTGGCATCCAGGTGTCATCATATATGTTACTTGATTTGGTTGATCAATGCTTTCGTCTGATATTAATTTATTTCTTTCTCTTCTCTCTTCCCCTCGTGATTTAACTTGAGACCTTGTCAGAACTAAAAATTCCTTTCCATGTTCGGATGCCTCCTCTCCAATGCTCGGAATTTCCTGATATCCCACTGGAACAATATCGGTCTCCGGGGCTCCCCTTGAGCTTGCTAGTTTTGCTAGGGAGTCTACTTGTGAGTTTTCCGCTCTTGGGACTTGGTGTATTGAAAAGTCTTCAAACAAAGCAAGCAATCTTAGTATCTTCTTCACTTATAAAGATAACTTGTGGTCCTTTATTTGATATATCTGTTTCACTTGGTTTATCATTAGCTGAGAATCATTAAAGATCTGTATTCGTGGAATCTTGAGTTCTAATGCCAAGGTTAATCCCGCTACCATTGATTCACGTTTTGCAACATTATTCGTTGCGGGGAATCTTATTTTCATGGCATAATGCAAACGGTTTCCATCTGGTGTTATGATTACATATCCTTCACCGACCCCTTGTTTGTTTGATGCACCATCAACAAATAATTGCCACATGGACTTCTTATCTTTTTCCTTCTCGGACTGCTCCTTAATAAAGCCAGTGCAATCATTAACGAAGTCTGCTAATGCTTGTCTCTTGATTGCAGCTCGTTGTTGAAACTCTATGTCATATTGGCTAAACTCGATTCCCCATTTTACCAATCTTACTGAAGTTTCTTGTTTACTAAAGACTTGCTTAAGGGGGAATTGGTCAATACCCTAATCAGATGTGCCTGAAAGTATGCTCTAAGCTTTCGAGCTATGAGAATCAAGCAATAGGCTAACTTTTCTATAACCGTTTGATCAATCCCTACCATATCAGAATATGACCAGACAAATACATCTTTGTTGACTTTGAGAAATTGGATCAAATCCTTCTTCAGGTCACCATTCAAATCTTTTCCAACCTTAACTGCTTTGGTAGCATCATCTGAATCTATGTGTGCCTCCTCAAGATCCTCTATGGGTTTTATGCTTTCTATTTTCCCTCGGCAATCGAATTCCGTGACTATTGGGCTTTTTCCTACTGAGTTAGAATCAATTCTCTTTCTCTTGCCTCTAGAAGGAATGTACCTTTGATACATACATTTGTTAGATTTATTAATTTTAATCTTTGCTTCGAATGTTGGATGTGAAAATCCATCATTCGAAGGCTGTAAAATAGTAGAAGAATCAAAGTAACCGGAATACTCCCTTTTATACTGGTCTAGAGTAGCAAAATACATTTCTCGGGAGCTGATCTGCTCCTCTCGAACAGTGCCCTATCCTCTTTTCGTCAAGAATTTTACCATGAGATATTTCGGGGAGAGGAAGGTATTTATTTCGTCGAGAGCTGGCCTGCCAAAGAAGACATTGTAGTATGAGGGTTGGTTGATTATCATGAAAATAGTCTCGAAGGTTCTGTAGGTTAGTGGCACCCCCATTTGCATGAGTAGCTTTAACTGTCCCACCGAAGTTGATCCTTTGTTGCTGAATCCAAATATGGGTTCCATGCTTGGCTCCAGTTTGTCTTCAGGAATGTTCATTTGATTGAAGGCGTGCATGAAAATTACGTTGATTGCACTGCCTATGTCAACCAAAATTTTAGAGACGATGGATAATCCAATTTGTGAAGCAATAATCAAAGGATCATTGTAAGGATGGTGAACCCCCTTTCTTAGCTCTTGGGGAGTGACAACAAAGTTTGGCATCTGAATGTTGAGATGTGGATTCTTCATTGGGGGCTCCTCTTGGAAAGAGTAGATGCCTTCTTTAGCTTCCTTAATGTACTTGTTTCGGCCCCCCTTGTTGTTTCTCGCCAGATGCGCTCCACCATGAATCACATCAATTCTGTTTATTGGCGGGATCAAGCTTAGCGGGTCTTCATCTTCCAATATATTCACAGCATTGCCAAGATGTTTCCGTGGACCATTCTCTGTCCACCGAGCTTTCTGCTGGTCCTAGATAAAAATTTTTAAATGACCTTCATGGATTAGTTTCTGGATGAACCCAGCTAGAACCCTGCACTCATCAGTGTTGTGATCATTGGCCTTATGGTAAGCACAGTAATCTCCTCCCTTCCTCTGTTCAGGGTTATTCTTGGCCTTAAATGAGGTTGGAAAGTTGACTCTTTCCTTGGCTACTGCATTGACGTAAAACAGCGGCTTGTTTAAAGCGAATGTGTTAGCAATTGGTTCTTCCCATCTTATTCTTTTGTGTCCCCGGTCTTGGCCAAACTTCCCCCCTTCTTTCTTGAGGATAGTTTTCTTCTTAGCATAATATAGTTCATCCATCCGAATGAACTTGTTAGCTTGGAAATGGAAGTCTTGTAAATCTTTGCAGCCGTTGACAAAGAGCTGCTTCCAAAAGGGGGTGTTTTCTATCAAGTCGGAATGAACTGCAATTAGCTTGTCTCAATCATTCATGTCTTTGGCTTTTAGAGCTTCAGCATTGAATCTCCTCAGATAATCTCCCAAGTATTCTCCCTGTCTTTTCTTTATATTAGTAAAGACTGTATAGTCGATCGTGGGATCTTTGCAAATGCAGAATTGGGCAGAGAATTCATAAGAGAACTACTTCCATGAGTATATGGTTTTCTCCCGGTACTGTCTGTATCATTTTTCTACAGCTCCCTAGAGAGTGACCGGGAATAACCGGCATCTGATAGCTCCAGGTGCATTGTACAAATCCATTTGGCTATCAAAAGCCATTATATGATCGTCCGGGTCTGTAACCCCATGATATTTCATCGTTGGGATCTTCACAAATGGCGGGATGATTGTAGCCATGATCTCATCGGTGAAGGGTGACACCCTTTCATTGTCATTAACATTTTCATCCATTATTCTCTCCCCTTTCAAATTCATAGCATCCTTTATTGCCTTTTCAGCTGCATCTTTTAGATAAGCCTCGATATTGCGATAATTCTTCTGGTCTGGGCAATACTTTTTTGATGTCAAGCTTCCGGATTGTTCCAACGACTTATCGAGAACTCTTCCTGATGGTTAGCTTTTGATTGGGGTGCTCCTTCTTCTTGGAGGACGTCAGGTCTACTTTGGTTTTGTACTCAGTAGAGTTGGCTTTCAAGTTTCTCCTGGGCGAGATTATCTCATCGCCCTGAATTGGTTTTGGTGCGTTTGAAGATTTATGGGACTGCCATTTTAAGTAGCTCTTGTATCTCTTGTAGACTCCAAATATTTTATCTTTGTAGTATTTTCATCTTGTTGAGCTGGTGACGAAGGTTGTCCTTGAATAGCCTCATCCGAATTAAAAGACGGAGCTATATTCTTCTCGAGAGTTGTTGTATGGATAACTTCTTCATTCAAAATTGCTTAGTCGTTTTGACCTCATTTTTACCTATGCTAAGTCAAATGAGCCAAAATTAGCCTATATATATTAATAAGATCGGACGTACGAGCCCTCCTTCTAGCGCCAAAAATATTAACAAGAAAACTTTTCGACTTCACTAATGCTATATGAAAGATAATTGAGCTCAAACGAAACCAAGTTGTCGAAAAGATCACTTCCTTCAAAACCTACCTTTCGACCATGTTGACTTAGTCAAAAGGGTTTTAGGAAAAAGCTCTACCTTTCGATCAAGTTGGCTTAATCGAAAGGGTGTAAGGAATTAAATTTACCTTTCGACAAGGTTGACTTAGTCGAAAGGCTTCAAGGAGCTTGCTCTACCCTTCAACCAGGTTTATTTAGTCAAAAGGCTTCAAAAAGTCAGCTTAGGTATATAGGCTTAGGAAGCTACATCCTACTCGAAACCATTCCTTTAAGGGGGTCAAAAGTAACTAGTCACTTGGTTTATCATTCCTTTTGATCGTGTCTAAAGGTTTGTTCCGGCCCTTTCAATCATGTCGATAGGTATGCACATATCACTAATATGACACATCTACTCTTGACCCCATGGTTTCTCTTCTTTTGTTGAGGAGCCCCTTCAAAAGGGTTGCTGTCATTGCTGGGGTTGACCCTTTTCGAATGAATTCCTCCCAAATCAATTGTTAGACAATTACAATTTGGAATCCTTTCGGAACACCCCTTTCGATTAGGTCGAAAGGGGTTACATTCATTCGAAATGATTCCAGCTTGTAAATGCCTATTCTTCGCTTTGTTTTTCAGGTATAAGATCGACCTGGGTATCCCCAAGTATCATAAACTTAAAAATGTCGAAATCCCATCATCATTCCTATTTTCATTGTTTAATGTTGGTTTCGATGATGATGGGTTTCGACAATATATACCCAAGTCGATCCTAAGCATTGCATAGATAAAAATAAGTTAAGAGGATAGTTTAGAATTATGTGCAATGGATCATTAGACGAGCTAATGATCCAAAAGATCTTCCTTGTCATCAAAATCCTTAATGAACCAGCCACTTCTCCTTTATTAATAATCCAAAATGAGTTATAATTAAGAGAGGTTTATCCCCAATTTGATTTAGGCTTTCTAGAAGATTGAATTGCAGCAAAGAAATTGGAGTATAAGAAATGAATTTGGGATGTCAAAATCGGTCCCCAAAACTGGAACCCTTTTGTCTTATTTATAGATGCAGGTCGGCCCCCCTTTCACGCTCATGCCTTCGACCCGGTTGAAAGGCCTCTTTTTATATGCTGCCTCACGCCTTTCGACTTAGTTGAAAGGCCTCATCTGCCTTTGCCACTATCGAAAGGTATCTCCTTTGACTATCCCATGCGCTTTCTTCATTTTCCCCGGACCTTGCGACTGAGTCGAAAGGGTCTTTTATCAACCTTTCGCCTTTGTTAAATCTTTAGTATTCCTTTTCTCTGCTTTCTCCATAACAGTTTTCGACGTTGTCAGAAGGTCTTCAAATGCGCATTTCTCTTCATGTTGCCTTGTTTTCATCGGAAGTAATGATGGGGGCCTTTCGATGTTGTCGAAGGCTTTTCATTGGGGCTTCAAAGAAATTGAAGCTCTAATGGTTCCGTCATAGTTGATAGCTTCCTAATGCTTATCTGTTGATCGGCATAGAACCTTCTCCTGATGTCATTTTCCTCGACTAGTTCTAAAGGCTTAGATATTCTTTTGAAAGGGGTGTTATGTAAGCGAAACCTTTTGTTCCGAAAGGTTTGGCACGTAAGTGGGAGATTATCATCCATTGCCTTCGAAAGGGTTCCGAAGCTTACTTTGCTTATTTATCCGTGTTGAAAGGTTGAAAGTGGCGAAATGGTACTCCTGTTTCCATTTGAATCGAAAGCCTTCACATTGTAAGGGCAGCTGGTGCCTCTGACTCTTTCGAAACTTTCTTAATACCTTCGAAATGTCTTCTTATGACCTTTGTCGAAACCCATGCCTCATTGAAACATAATACTCTCATTTGCCTTCTTTCATACTTCTGCTCTTGGGTGGATTTTATGGCTAACAGATGCGTTGATGGGGATGCGTGCTGTTGTATGACTTGGATTTAGGTGTGTTGGAAGAGGTTTCGTTCTTGACCTAAGGCAGTAGACTTGGTGGATGCAGTTGATTTGGTGAAGGGGTATTTGAGCTTGTGAGTTAAACGGCGTAAGTGGCATGATTGATTGATTCAGGCGGAGGTGTAGTGGAGATTGTGTGTGCTAGTGGGATAACAAAGTTTCAACAAATTGATTTTAGACGGTTAAGGCTTAAATGAATTTGGTAATCTATTTCAACTAATTAGTTTTGAAAATTAATGAGTTTGGAGCATTTTTCTTACCTTGACAATTTCGGGGACAAAATTCTTTTAAGGAGGGGAGAATGTAACGACCTAGAATTTCAGTCATTTGAATTTGGAATATTTTTGTTAACCCTTAAGTTTCTTCGACTCAAGAAATGCACGACTCATGGTCTTACGGGATAAGAGATGCACGACTCATAGTCTTACGAGATAAGAGGTGTACGACTCATAGTCTTACGAGATAAGAGGTGTACGACTCATAGTCTTACGAGATAAGAGGTGTACGACTCATAGTCTTACGAGATAAGAGGTGTACGACTCATGATCTTACGAAATAAGAGGTGTACGACTCATAGTCTTACGAGATAAGAGGTGTACGACTCATAGTCTTACGAGATAAGAGGTGTGCGACTCATGATCTTACGAGATAAGAGGTTCTACGACTCATGAGGACTTACGACTCATGAGGTTCTACGACTCATGAGGTCTTACGACTTAAAGGCTCTACGACTCATGAGGTTCTACGACTCATGAGGTCTTACGACTTAAAGGTTCTACGACTCATGAGGTCTTACGACTCAAGAGGCCTTACGACTTAAAGCCCGTGCTTATGCTACCTCTATCTGGTAAGTCGGCTACGAGTTAGCACTTGTCTTCAACTGAGCCACAAGAAGAACCCAGTATGGCGCCCACGAGTTATCTTAAGTCGGCAACGAGTTATCGCTTACCTTAAGTCGGTCACGACTCATGCCTTAGCCAATTTTCTGTCCAGAATTCAGAGCTGCTCCTATAAATACCCCATCACTTCCAACATGAAGGGGACTTTTGGCCAAATCATTTCTTCAAGCGCCGTTACTCTGTCGAAGTCTCCATTCAACCAGCAATCAAAGATCCTCAAACATTCAAGACGCTACAATAATCTTCAAGAGATAATTCCCTACATTCAACATGAATTCATCGAATTTCATCAACGAAGATTGAGCTAGTAGTCAAGATTGTTTCTTTTGATCAAGTTGTACTGTTTTGGATAAGAGAGTTGTACCGATTTGTAACCGAATTCAGTAATAAAGAGATTCAAAGTGGACGTAGGCTTAATCTCAAGCCGAACCACTATAAATTGCTGTCTTTTACTGCTTTTTTTTCTGCCAGTTTACTGCTTAAATTCTGTTCCCGTCACATGGGTGGTGCTTTCACGATTCTATTACACACACCGAGTGTTAGCGTTCACCTTTCATCGTTAACATTTTGGTGCTTTCACTGAGAACCCAACTCAGGCTACCATTCACCATTGCTTCACACAAGTTTGTTGAAAAAGTTTCCTACAAAACCAGAAATTTATCAGACATAATGGCTCCTGGAAGGAAACGAAAGGATGTCAGATCTGAAAATGTTCAAGATAATACCGCCACTTCTATTTCACCGAGTCATGCAGCTCCAAGCGTCGGGGTGACGCGAGAGGAGCTAGACGCTGCTGTATTTGGACTATACCAACAGATTGAAACTCAAAACAATCTGATGATGGAAAAATTGAACGCTCTGCTCAGCGCCAATCAAAGACCAGTGGGTAATGAAGAAAACATCGCTGATGCTCTTCGCAACTCCGAAGGAAAAAATATTCCTCAAGGAGGATCAGGTGCTGCTGAAGGGGCACCCCTCCAAGCTAAAGGATCTAGGCCATCACCGATTTTCCGTGAACATCTGCCCGGACAGACTTTTGAGAAAATGGCCGAGGTCTATTCCGCCAAATCTTTGAACAACGAGGAATATCTTTCTGGCATGATCAAGCAAATAATGAAGGAGAGCATGCAGAGGGATGAAGATGAGAGCGAATGAGGATTCGCACCGAGTAGAACTCCGTTTACCGAGAAGATTCTAAAGGCTGAATTTCCTAGAAAATTTGTTCCCCTTACCATTCCTGCTTATCGGGGAACAAGTGATCCAAATCAGTTCTTGTATAAGTACGACTGGCACATGACCGGCGCAAGGGCAACTGACGAAATAAAGTGCCGATATTTCCCAGTTTATTTGGAAGGAGTAGCACTTCTCTGGTTCACCAAGCTTCCTGTCCGATCAATAGATCAGTTTTCCGATCTGACCCGAAAGTTCAAAGAGCAATTCAGGCTATACGCTTCAAAGGCAAAAGACATAATGTCATTGTCCAGTCTTGAACAGAATCCGGGAGAACCTATTAAATCATTCCTGAACCGTTTCAATATAGCTCTGGCAGAGGTTGATAACGCAGAGCCACGAATGATCTTGACCTATTTGATGCGTGCTATCGACAAATCGAGCGAATTTGGAAAATGGCTGAAGATGAAAGAGCCAAATTCTCTCGAGAAATTCTACAAGAAAGCTGATGAATTCATACGCTTGGAAAATCTTCCAGCATCGATGAAGGTGGTGGCAGCAAAGGTGGAAAATAATACTGCCGTTTCGGAAAAGAAAGATTCCGGAGGTCAGATTAGGGAAAATCACGAGGGAAAGAAACAAAAGGATTCAAAGAAACCTCGCTTCTTCAAACCCTCAGATTTCACTCCATTGACCGATACTCTGGAAAATATCTTCTTCGCCACCAAAGATGCTGTGGAATATCCCAAACCGGCTGAGATAAAACCGGGAAAGGGCGCTATGAGAAATGGAAAGTTCTGTCGTTTTCACAACCAACCCGGTCATGATACCAATGACTGTCGTCACTTAAAGAGCTTAATTGAAGAATTATTAAGGGAAAACAAACTGCAACAGTATGTCAAGAAGAATAGAAGTGACCCATCTCCGTCAACTTAGGGGCAGCAACTCCCTATTCAGCCATCAGGTTCAGGTAAAGGTACTGCAGCACAAGGATCTGAGAGGCCCGTTATCAATGTGATTACAGGGGGCCCACACCCAGCGGGCAGAAACTGGGGTGAAATGGAACGATATGCTCATGCTTTAAAATACATCCCGGTAGAGGAAGATGTTTTTGCTGTAGAAAATGCTGCACCCCTGAAACAGCAAAAGATTTCAGATGATGATATTATGTTCAAAGCTAGGGATTCTATTGGTATTGAAGCTCCCACCATAGATCCCTTGGTTATCTCTGCAGGAATTGGACCGGCAATAGTAAGACGAGTGCTCATTGATTGCGGTGCTTCCTGCAATATACTCTTCAAGAAAACATTTGACCAAATGAAGATCCCAATGACCGACGTTCAAGCTTCGTCACAAAAGATTGTTGGTTTCACTGGGGAACCACATCAACCAATCGGAACTGTCGAGTTGTTCGTGGAACTTGGGGAAGGGCAGAAAAGGGTAGTTCGCAAGCAAACCTTTGTAATTGTCGATGGATTTTCTGCCTACAATGCTTTCCTAGGCAGGCCAACTCTAGCTGCATTCAAGGCCATTTTGGCCCCGTGGTGCCTAACTATGAAGTTTCCTACAGAAAACGGTGTTGGTGTCATCAAGGGAGATCAAAATGCTGGACGCGAATGTTATCTTATAGAGCTTCGAGAAGCCAGAAAGAGAGAAATGGGTAAAGATGCGGCAGCTCCCCTCCGCATCAAAAACCCAACCTTATAGCAAATACAGGGTGGACCCTGCACTGGTGAGCATAGTGGTGCAAGGCGAGAAATGGACCCCAGAAAATCCAGTGCAGAGGAGAATAGAGTGGTGCCCGTGGAAGTTACGGTACCAATACCTGTCGATTCCAAAGACCCAAACAAAGTACTTAATGTGGGTTCGCAACTAAGTACAACAGTTCAAAACACACTGATATCATTTCTAAAAGCAAATCTGGACGTGTTCGCTTGGTGTCATGCTGATATGTGTGGAATCTCTCCAACAATTGATGTTCACACTCTGAATGTCGATCCGAAATTCACACCAGTAAAACAAAAACGAAGAACTCAAGGTCCAGAAAGGTCAGCAGCTTTAAAGGAAGAAGTAGATCGTCTCATGGAGAATAATTTCATCAGAGAATCCACTTATCCAAATTGGGTTTCGAATCCAGTACTGGTTAAGAAGGCAAATGGAAAGTGGAGAGTATGCATTGATTTCTCAGATCTAAACAGAGCCTGCCCCAAAGACTGCTTCCCGTTGCCTAGAATCGATCAACTGGTAGATGGGACGGCTGGACATGAGTTGTTGTCTTTTATGGATGCCTACTCCGGATACAATCAGATTATGATGAATGAACCAGATCAGGAAGACACAAGCTTTATCACAGATGTGGGTCTCTACTGCTACAAAGTTATGCCTTTCGGATTGAAAAATGCTGGGGCAACCTACCAAAGACTCGTCAATGCAATGTTCAAGCCTCAGATTGGTAGAACCATGGAAGTTTATGTCGACGACATGTTGGTAAAATCAAAGAAAGCTGTAGATCACATGGGACATCTGGAAGAAATGTTTGCAATTCTTCGAAAGTATGGAATGAAGCTCAACCCATTGAAATGTTCGTTCGGGGTAGAGTCTGGGAAATTCCTGGGTTACATCGTAAGCGCTAGGGGTATTGAGGCCAATCCTGCTCAAATCACAGCTCTGAGAGAAGTTAAAGCCCCTAGAACAAAGAGAGAACTGCAAAGTCTCAATGGAAAAGTTGCCGCTCTTAGTCGCTTCATCTCCAAGGCCACGGACAAATGCATTCCCTTCTTTGACGCTTTAAAGAAAGGAAAGAAAAATTTTGAATGGACTCCCGAATGTCAGAATGCTTTCGATCAACTGATTCATCATATGAGAACTCCTCCGGTCCTTTCCAAGCCTAGTGATGGCGAAGACCTCTTCATCTATTTAGCAATTTCATCCCATGCTCTAAGTGCAGCACTCGTACGAGAAGATATGGGAATACAACGTCCAGTCTACTACATCAGCAAACGGTTCACTGGGGCAGAGATGAATTATTCAAAGATAGAAAAGCTTGCTTATTGTTTGTTAATCGCTTCCAGGAAGTTGAGGCCCTATTTTCAATCTCATCCTATCAAGGTCCTGACTGATCAACCTCTAAAGCAAGTCCTGTATCGTCCTGAAACTTCGGGTCGTCTCTTGAAGTGGAACATAGAACTCAGCCAATATGACATCACTTACCATCCCCGAAGAGCAATTAACGGACAAGCTTTAGCAGATTTCATTGCAGAGTCCACTGACAAAGGTGATATCAAGGAAGAAACAACTGACTGCATTCCGACACAGTGGAAGTTGTATGTTGATGGCTCGAGAAATGATTATTGTTCTAGGGCAGGAGTTGTGCTTGAAACTCCCGAAGGACGATCATTATGTTATGCATTGAGACTAGAATTCCCTTCGACAAACAATGACGCAGAATATGAAGCCCTTATTGTCGGTTTAAAAATCGCCAAGGAACTAAACATCAAAGCGATATAGATTTTCAGCGATTCTCAGCTTATTGTTTGCCAGGTGAAGAAAGAATTTCAAGCCAAAGGAGGAAATTTGCCTGCATATTTGACAAAAGCTTCCGAACTCCTCAATTATTTAGATCACTACTCAATAAGCCACATACCCCGAGAGGAAAATATGAAGGCAGATTCTTTAGCAAAGTACTCAAGTTCCGGAGAAGCTCAATTGCTGGGATTAGTTCCTGTAGAAGTTCTGTCAGCTCCAAGCATTGATGAAATGGATATTGATTGGATTATGGCTACGTCTCAAGAGTATGAATCATGGATGACTCCAATCAAACAGTACTTACTCAGTGGTTTCCTGCCAGAAAATTCTAAGGAACGTCGACAATTATTGAGAAAAGCGTCGAGATATATACTTCAAGATGGCCGAATACAGACGGGGATTTTCAATGCCTCTGCTCCGATGTGTAACTAAGGAAGAAGCCAAGACAATTCTTGCCGAGGTACACGGAGGAGAATGTGGAGATCATTCAGCTGGTCAAACTTTAGCCAAGAAAGTTCTCCGGTATGGGTATTTCTGGCCTGACATTAACCGAGATGCTGCTATCTACTCTAGAAAGTGCGACAAATGCCAAAGATTTGCCAAAATCCCAAGAGCGCCTTCCACCGAACTCACACAGATGGTCAGCCCATGGCCATTCGCCATTTGGGGAATAGACCTAATTGGACCATTACCGATCGCCAAATCAGGGATTAAATATGCTATTGTTGCCGTTGATTATTTCACCAAATGGGCTGAAGCTGAGCCTTTGGCCACCATCACTTCTAAAAAGATGATAAATTTTGTGACGAAGAATATCATTTGCAGATATGGTGTGCCACAGAAGATAATCACAGACAACGGTACTCAGTTTGAAAGTGAAGAATTCCAGGATTTCTGCAAACGGTTCAGAATTCGAAAAAGCTTCTCAGCAGTGGCTCATCCGCAAGCAAATGGGCAAGTGGAAGCAGTTAATAAGATCATCAAGTCAACTATCAAAAAGCAGCTCGAAAAAGAAAAAGGTGGTTGGGTTGATAAACTTCCATTAGCACTATGGGCGTACAGAACTACTCACAAAACTGCGACTGGGCACACTCCATTTTCACTGGCATACGGATCAGAGGCAATGATTCCAATGGAAGTAGAAGTTCCTTCACATAGAAGAGTTTATTTCAACGAAGCTGAAAATGAGAAACTACAACTTGAAGCACTTGATTTTCTTGATGAGAAAAGAGAAGAAGCTAGGCTCAGAGTTTTAGCTCATCAGTAGAGAATTGCCAGGCATTTCAACTCTAAGGTCCGCCAACGCAGCTTTGAGATCGGAGACTTGGTTTTGAAAAGGATCATGACAGCAACTGGTGTGTTTGGGCCAAATTGGGAAGGACCATATGTCATAGGCACTAAACTTCTTAATGGCACTTTCAAACTCATAACTGTTGAAGGAGATCTAATTCCAAGAGCCTGGAACAACAACCACTTACGTCCTTATTTTACTTGAAAGA
Source organism: Allium fistulosum (assembly GCA_030737815.1). Lineage (NCBI taxonomy): Eukaryota > Viridiplantae > Streptophyta > Magnoliopsida > Asparagales > Amaryllidaceae > Allium > Allium fistulosum. The sequence goes on along the minus strand of CM060905.1, from coordinate 716,595,301 downwards.
AAAAGCTTGGTTCAAAATTGTGAAATAATGATGAATGTATCAGTTGTATTGTAAAATATTGTAAATCAGTGTGAATGAATGAAAGCTATAAAGTGGATGTAGGCCCGATTCTTGGCCGAACCACTATAAATCTTGTGTTCTTTACTATTTCATAATGCCTGTTTTATTTCGATATGTAAATACTTTAAAATGTATTGCTAAAATGTCGATTCAAAATTGCAGGACATCAAAACAATGCTTGCTCGTCACAAAGCTAAGCGACCTCTATAAATCAGCTATTACACGAAAACCAAGCAACAAAAAGAATTCCAAACTCAAATCCCATGCAAGGAAAACTTCACATAAAAAGTTGGCAACTCCACTGTGACAAACCTTTGTTCACTAGTTGAGATTGTCGTTATGAATAGACATCCAACTAGATAACTTGCGTTTGTCTTGTGAAGTCATTCAACAGTGAAGTCCACTCCTTCGGATGAAGCAATTTACTTGTAAAAGGAAAAGAAGATGTGCTTGGGAACGATAATAAGAGATCGCTAATGAGCAGATGATGAGAGAAAGTTGCCAAGCAAATAAAGAGGCAGACAAAGGGAGGCTTGCATCTCAACAGGAAGGCCGGAAGATCCACTAAAGGGACACCTTCCCAAGCGGAAGAAACAGGACTCTCGCTAACTGGTCGTGATGCATCCGATCAGATAGCTTACGTCCGTCCCGTGGATCCACTCGCCCCTGAGACGCAACCTACCTGGCACACCAACCAATCAAAGCCCTCTAACGAGGCACGCCAATAAATGGGAGTGCTTTCCTCAATCAAAAAGATCGGTGGGACCACCGAAGGGGCATCTTGTTAATTGATTGCGGTCGTTTGTACAAACAAACATCCAATCAAGCAACTTACACCTGCCCCGCGGACCCATCCGACCATGAGAAAGTAACTTCCAGGCACTCAAAAGCCCTTTTCGGAGGCACAAGCCCTCTTCGGAGGCAAAAGCCCTTTTCGGAGGCACAAGCCCTCTTCGGAGGCACAAGCCTTTTTCGGAGGCACAAGCCCTCTCCAGAGGCACAAGCCATCTTCGGAGGCACGCTTCACCATGCTTGAAGCACAAAATCAAAAGCCCTTTTCGGAGGCACAAGCCCTCTTCGGAGGCACAAGCCCTCTTCGGAGGCACAAGCCATCTTCGGAGGCACGCTTCACCATGCTTGAAGCACAAAATCAAAAGCCCTCTTCGGAGGCACAAGCCCTCTTCGGGGGCACATTTCGCCAGGGTAGAAGTGCAAAATGCTTCTCTTCGGAGACCAAAATCGCTTCTCTTCAAAAACCCCTTCAGAGGCGCACTTCACCTTGCTTGAAGTACCAAAAATAAGCCCCTTGCTAGGGCACAAAATCAAAACCTTCTTCGGAAGCTCATTTCACTGCGTATGAAAATTCGCTTTTAACAAATAAAAGTGATCATCCCTAAAAGTTGAAGTGTTCTTCAGAAGGAAAGAGAAAGTAAAAACTTCTCGAAAGACGAGATATACTTTATTAAAAGCAGAATGATTCTTCCCTTAAAAGAGGAATAGTTATTCTCTGGAATAAGAGTATCAGTCTTGAAAAGGCTAAGAATATTGCAGTGCACTTGCGGTATGGGGGCAATACTATACGATTCAGTTGCATGAACAAAGTAATATACAAGCAACATACCGCGAGTTCATCACAATATCATGAAAAATAAATGATGTGGAATAAATGCATTCTCAAACACAGACAAAAAGTTTGCACAAGTAAAAAGAATCGTTTGTTCCACACCAAAAATAAAAAACAGATGCATTCTCACATACACAAGAGTTTGTACAAATAAAATAATTGTTTTATTTAGTACTATGAAAATTCTTTACATGTGCAGATATCTCAAAAAGTAAAAGCAGGGACCGGTACCCGCACAATCCCCGGTCGATACATGCAAAAAGCAAAAGTAAGGAGTAGAAAATATAGCTTGTTATTCCTTCTTCTCGCCACCTTTGGAGCCTTTCCCCGGCCTAATGATTAGTTTTTGGAGCCGTTGTGGACGGGTCGGGGCAGAAGGAGAAAAAGGCGCGGCTGGATCAACTTCTGCTTCGTCCCCAGTTGAAGCACTAATCTTCTTCTTCCTTATGCCACGCTTCCCTTTCCTCTTTGAGGAAGATTCGCTCCCCGGAGTAGCAAGCAGTGTTGAAAGCTTCGTGTCATCGTCAAGGAACTGCTCCGGGGTCTTCTAGACGTCTTCAAGGTCCTCCACCTTCTGTTCCTGCGAAGCTGCTGGATCATCCAGGCCTTGAAGGGCTTCGACTTTCTCTGCCTGTGATCCCGGCTGGGAAGCAGAAGGAGGAGTAACCTGTAAAGATGGAGGGACGGCAACTGAAGGAGTGGAAACTTGCGCAGTGTTTGGTGCCTCCGCTGTAGAAGAAAAGAAGTTAAAATCAACATCTTCCGAAAATAGAGAAGGTATCGGTTCACCGAAGTTCAAGTAACAAGTAAGAAGGTCATCAAACTCGGTTAAATCAAATAACTGGTTCATTAGACCCGGAACTTCGCCAAAGTTACCTGGAGGAGTTGGCTTCGCAAGTTCAATTTCGTATTTATCAGCCTCAGTTTCTTCCTGGCTCTTCTCTTCAATTTGGGAAAGAGGAGTCTCGGAAGTATCGAGTTTAGCGTCAGCATCTTTTGCAGCAAGTGAAGATTGAGAGCTAGAACCGATGATATCAACATCAATCAAAGTTGAAGTATGGACAGGGGTAGGTAGTGATGTTGTCTTTTCTGGATGTTCTTCTACCGATGTCCCGGCTCTAGCTTCGGCAAGTTGCTCTTTGCCTCTAATAAGCGCATCACGTGCTTCATCGTCTAGATAAAGCGCTACAAGGTCTGCTTCCGCATAACCGGCAAATGTATCAAGTATGGTCTCCCAAACTTCAGCAAGTGTAATCTCGTATTTGGGACCCAAGAATGAAAGGCTGCCGCGGCCCAAAACGCTGTGCATATAGAAGTCAAATAGAGTAGAATCGATGCTAGCTTTAGTGGCGTCGTGAGACTCTTCGGCCGCAACTTGTCCAGCGACCACGTCATCACGCTCCTTCTCAACTTTAAGAAGCTTAGCTTTCAGCATCTCATTTTCTGCATTTTTGGACGCAATTGTTCCCCGCAGCTCAGTATTTTCTGTGCGATATTTCTCAGTAATGTGCTGCTCAGCTGCAAGCTTCATTTCGGCGTCCCTTTGCGCAGCATGTGCATCCCGCACTTGCTTCTGAAAGACTTCTTCCTTTTGAGTGTGCGATGCAGAAGATGAGGCCAGATCTTCCTTTAGTCGCTTGACTTCAGATGCAAGCTTTGCGTTGTCATCTGCAATGCTTGTCATCTCCGCATCATGCTGCTTACACGACTTGTCCCATTCTGATTTATCATTCTCCATAGTCATCATCGCCTCAAGATTAATGTGATTAACCCTTTGGAGTTCGTCGACAAGTTTCTGCCATTGCAACATCCTCTCGATATTAAGCCTGACCGCGTCAAGACCTTTAAGCATGTCTTGCTTATCAATCGGAACCAAATCCAAATCAAAGCGCACTCCTTTTAGGCACCAATTTGGAAATCGGCTCTGAAGCATTGGAGGGCCGTCTTTAACTTGATATTGTGGCCTGTTAATGATTGTTTGAATATCAGACTTCTTTAGAGGAGGAGAGCTGGCCGGAATATCAGAAGGGATAGGAGCGTCAGTTTTTTCAGAAATTTCAGACGCGTCCTTCTCATCAAGTTTAACCCGTTTACTTGGGTCATCGGTAACATGCTTCTTCCCTTTGTCATCATGGTATTTTCTTTTATGAGAGTCATCGTCTCTCCTCCTTTGCTGCTCTTCACAAGCACGCCTTTCTTGAGCTTTTCTAGCTGCACGCTCTTCGTCAGATTCTTTGCGGGAGGGAAGATAATGTCCATAATCGTAAGAATCACGCCCTCCGTAGCGCCGAAAGTTGTCGTAGTATGAGCCGGAACGTCCCATCGGAGAATCTGAAAAACAGAAAAGAAGTAAAGTTTAGAAATTTGCAGGAAAAGAGGATAAATGCTTATAAGTGCTGAAAAATCCTAAGTGTGTGCGGCGTGCGAGCTACATGCGTCAAACTACAAACCACGCTTTAGTGTGGAGATAGAGACGACTGGCGTAGTAGGCGTCAGTGTTTGTTTTAGGGTGGAAGTCGCTTCAACAACGGGAGAAGTCACTTTTGGATTATTATCCCCGAAAAGCTCTTGAGAAGTTATCATGATATCGCTCAAGCCATCAAAAGTGTCATCACCCTGGAGCTCAGCAGGCTTCTCCTTTTCAACCCCCATATCAATTGACTTTTCAGAAACTCGAGGATTTTCTTCTTCCTCAATAATTGGGGCAAGTGCCGACTTGCTAACTGACCCTACAACATCGGTGAATGCAGAACATTTTATCAAAGCAACTTCAACAACGGGTGCTTCCGATGCAACTTCTTCTACAGAAGCTGGGGCATTAGAGGTCTCTGCTAGAGAGTCCGAAGCAACTAACGTTTCCGCGTCAGAGTTAGAGATTTCATGGATCTGGGTTGATCTAGAAGGATGTAAAAGTCCAAACTGGTGAAGAAGCTCATCTTTCAACAGAAATTTCGCATCCCGTTCTTCAACTGGAACATCCATGAGTCTTTCCAGAGTTTGCTTATGACTAGGGTCCCTAGAGGGAGAGAGGAGCGCTGAAATGAGAAAGCAAAGTTAACACTTAGTGATTCGGGCTGCAAAATACTCAGAGAATAAGGGGAAGAAAGGATAGGCATTCTTACTTCCTTCTCTCCACACGGCGTAAAACCCAGGGGGACAGCGAACGTAAAAATACTGAGTCAAAAACCCATGAGCAGTATCAGGGAGGCCGACAACCAATTTGCGATTCCTGGCACTTCTTATAACAATGATCGAAGGATGATCTTTGATTCTGACAAAAGAGCATAGATAACAGATTTCGTCAACGCTGGGGAGACGGTCAAGCGTTCTGCCGAATAGTACGCATAGCCCCATTAGAACAGCATAACCATTGGGGTGTAATTGGAATGGAGAGATTGCCAGTTGGCGGAGAAGATGTTGAAGAAAATTGTTAAAAGGAGGAATGGCTCCGCTCGAGCACATTTGTCGGTTGACCGCCACAAAGCCAGGAGGTGCTACATCAGCAGTGTTGTTCTTCTCAGGAAGGATAGCGTCATCCTCAGCAATGCCAAATTGAGTACACAATTGCCGAAAAGTTTTGTACAATAAAGTGGAAGAGGCTCTCTCTGGGGGATTGACTAAAGGAGCTGGAATGAGAGTGGACTCCCCGGTCTGAACTGTTACATCTCCTTGTTGAGAAGCCATTCTACACAAGCAACTGGATATTCAAATATGAAGGTGCACGTTTCCTAAATAGTGTGAAGTGTTGTGCAAAACTAATAAAGATAACAAATGAATACAAACTGGAATTAAGCTAGTCGGTAACTGATCGATTATCAAGTTTCAGGACCTGTTAATTTAAAAGTTCAGGTACGGTATTAAGTGCAAACCGGACATTTTCAGTTGACTATTTCAATGTTGCTTTAATACTTTGCTTGAACTTGTTGATTTAAAAGCACTTCATTCACACAATCTATTTATGTTGATTATCTGTTATTAACTAATCTATCATTTGATATGGGCAGTCGGTGACAGTATATTCGTCCCAATTTTCTGTGGATATTGTATTAGACAGGTTATTAGTTTGCAAGTTAGAGTGATCTGTGGGAAAATGCAGCGGTTCATAGTTCAGCAGTTCATAGTTCAGAATGCAGCAGTTCAAAGTTCATTCAAAGCCTAAGTCATGAGTCGCCAACGACTCATGTATTAACTCGTCCACGGCCTAAGGGTTACAAGGCAAGTCAGTAGTACTTCATGTCTTAGGTCGTGCGAAAATAAAAAAAAGGGGCTTCAGTTCAAAGCAGTGTACAATCCCAAGTCATAAGTCGTCTACGACTCAAGAACTATGTCGTAAGAGGCTAAGTCGTCTAAGACTCAAGAACTATGTCGTAGGAGGTTCAAGTCGTGGGTCGTACAAAGCTGCTAAAACGTGGTCATGCTAGCATCTCACTCGTTTGAACCCATTGACTTTTCTCCTAACCCATTATCCACCAAACCCGATAACCTCTCAATCAAACTACGATCCTCATCCTCATTCCACCACACCATGGAGTCATCCAAAGTTCAGATCGCCAAAGCCTCGCCAATCTAATCAATGAAAAATCTGAAATACAGTAATCCTCCATCTCCATCGCCCCATTCATCTAAAGATGAAATCAAGCAAAATCAGGCTCACAAACTACCGGTAAGGTGGAATTCGCAACAAAACACTGCACTAGGGGATGGATTAAGTATAGGGAGGAGAACTCACGAATCAGTGATGATTAAAGGTCGAGGAGGGAGCAGAAACACTTACACAATAGAGAATTGAAAATCGAATTGGTTGATTGTTAGAAAAGGAAGAAATTGCCTTGAGAAAGCTCGGAGGAATATTAATGGCGGATACGACTCAGGAGATAGGTAATGGATAGAAGGAACGACTCAAGCTTTTTATACTTTTGGGCAATGGAACACGAAAAGGCATACACGAGTTAAGATGAGTCGAAGCACACGACCTACGACTTAGGCGCGTACTTCGAGGGGCAAATGTTAACCCTTAAGTTTCTTCGACTCAAGAAATGCACGACTCATGGTCTTACGGGATAAGAGATGCACGACTCATAGTCTTACGAGATAAGAGGTGTACGACTCATAGTCTTACGAGATAAGAGGTGTACGACTCATAGTCTTACGAAATAAGAGGTGTACGACTCATAGTCTTACGAGATAAGAGTTGTACGACTCATAGTCTTACGAGATAAGAGGTGTGCGACTCATGATCTTACGAAATAAGAGGTGTACGACTCATAGTCTTACGAGATAAGAGGTGTACGACTCATAGCCTTACGAGATAAGAGGTGTGCGACTCATGATCTTACGAGATAAGAGGTTCTACGACTCATGAGGACTTACGACTCATGAGGTTCTACGACTCATGAGGTCTTACGACTTAAAGGCTCTACGACTCATGAGGTTCTACGACTCATGAGGTCTTACGACTTAAAGGTTCTACGACTCATGAGGTCTTATGACTCAAGAGGCCTTACGACTTAAAGCCCGTGCTTATGCTACCTCTATCTGGTAAGTCGGCTACGAGTTAGCACTTGTCTTCAACTGAGCCACAAGAAGAACCCAGTATGGCGCCCACGAGTTATCTTAAGTCGGCAACGAGTTATCGCTTACCTTAAGTCGGTCACGACTCATGCCTTAGCCAATTTTCTGTCCAGAATTCAGAGCTGCTCCTATAAATACCCCATCACTTCCAACATGAAGGGGACTTTTGGCCAAATCATTTCTTCAAGCGCCGTTACTCTATCGAAGTCTCCATTCAACCAACAATCAAAGATCCTCAAACATTCAAGACGCTACAACAATCTTCAAGAGATAATTCCCTACATTCAACATGAATTCATCGAATTTCATCGACGAAGATTGAGCTAGTAGTCAAGATTGTTTCTTTTGATCAAGTTGTACTGTTTTGGATAAGAGAGTTGTACCGATTTGTAACCGAATTCAGTAATAAAGAGATTCAAAGTGGACGTAGGCTTAATCTCAAGCCGAACCACTATAAATTGCTGTCTTTTACTGCTTTTTTTCTGCCAGTTTACTGCTTAAATTCTGTTCCCGTCACACGGGTGGTGCTTTCACGATTCTATTACACACACAGAGTGTTAGCGTTCACCTTTTATCGTTAACAATTTTATTGATTTTAAATATTAGAAAGTTATTTTTATAAGTTAAATAACTTGAATTTCAAATATAGCGATTTATTGGGTAATTAAAATTTTGAATTTAATATTTAGAATTTGTTTAAATAATTACATCCAAAAATTTAATGTGAATAAAAATGATTTCGAAAGTCGATTTAAATTCTATTTGAATAAAAATGATGATAATAAACTTTTAAATTTGAATTAAAAGTGAATAAACTAGTTTTTATAATAATTTGTTTTAATTAACATGTGAAAATAGCCTATAAGGCACTATCTCGGATTTTGAAGAAACCAGTTCCATTGGATCCCTAATAGTGGATTATAGAATGACAGCGAATTTCGTGATGATTATACATATCGTTTGGGTGTGCAAGATTGTAACTTATATAAATTAATTTCAGAATTTATGTAATATAATGTGTTTGAAAAGCTATCTTCTGTATATGATCGAATTAGGCCTCATGACTAGTTCCATTGTGTTCGAAATAGGGGTATAACATATAGAATGACAAGTGGCATGCCTCGTTTGGAGTTTGAGATTTTGGGTGCTTTGAATGAATATTTTAAAATTAAATAATATTTATAACCATGCTTAGCCCATACCTAGGCACGTCGTGCCCATACCCTCCCCTTTATATTATCATGCAAACAGAGCAGTTCGCCGTTCTCCTTTTTTTTAGATTTAAAACTTATGGCCAAATCCAATGGCCCTCCTTCATGAGTGCCACCACGTCCACTTTTAGCCTTCGACCATAAGTAGGAAAGTGTAGAGCATGTCAAAACATAGCTAATCAATTGTGGGATCGTCGAAAGTCGCACCTTGGTGACCGGAATTAGGCCACGTTCGTCGTAGCTATGGGTTTGGTTTTGGGGCTAGAAAGTGGCGATTGGAGGGCGCGCGTGGGTAGGGATATCAGCAACAAGGTGGGGCGGTGCTGCGACATGGGTCGCATGACGAACGGCGGCGGCGTGGTCAATATTTTTGCTTGGAACGAGTTAGAGAGGGAGGGAGAGAGTAATTAAGGTTTGTAATTTAATTAATTAAAAGTTAATTTTAATTTAATTTTTTTCAAAACCTTATAAATTCATAACTATTTCATACGAGGTCCAAATTGAACACCACAAGTTGCATTGTGTTCGCATAGACGAATACTATGCTATGAAGTTGGATTGGATAGACATGGAGATCGTAGAAATTTGGGTTTAAAATTGAACGTCTGTTCAATTTTAATTCAAACCGGAACGCTTTGGCAACTACTAGAATCAATGTGCGTTAATCTCACCTTTTTGGTTAATCAGAAATATTATATAATCATTAAATATTATTTATTAAATGTGTTAGATATTTTGTTGTTAATCGTTATTGACTATTTGGATGATTTACTACATTATTAGTTGGTTGGATATATCCCCCCCGTGGAGCGGATGAGACTCTATTACGTTCTCGTTTAAGAGCGAATGACCCTTTGTATATGATCCCACCTCGAAGCGGTTGATTTATATTATTTGGTTATATACTATATGTGATGCAGGTGAACAGGTTGGAAGGATCCAACTGGATTCCTCACACTATTGCTTTTACTTTTCATATATATTGTGATATATGATTTGTTGGATGCCATATTTGATGACATGGATATGATTTTGCTTATTTAGTGCTTTAGTAGCACTAGGCCTTATTTTTGGTATTTTAAAATATTATAAAAGTAATGATTTTGAAAATGGGGTCTCAAAATGATTTTGAAAATTATATGTGTTTAATAATTATCCTTTAATTATTTAAGAAGGAATTTAATTAAAGTAAATAAAAAGTATGATTTTTAGAGATTATAAATTTGTATAAAATATTTTAAATAGAGATTTTGAATCGTGAATGAAGATTTTTAAAACCTTAAATATAAATCCGTGTTTTATAATAAAGGAATACGGTTTTATAATGAAGATGGACATATTTGGTATAAAATTTATTAGTCGTTTTATATAAAGTGATATGCATATTAAATATACAAATATTAAGATTTATTTATAAATATGGAAATTTATAAAGTTGATAATGTATAAAGTGACATTTTACAAATAAGTTGAAGATTTGTCAAATCGTATTTTATTTATAAAGGGATAGATTTATAAACGGTGTTTTATAAATTGAAAGGAAACTATTATCATTTAATAGATTGGAGAAATAAATCAAATGGTGAATTTATTATAAGATGAGGAATGTTTTAGAAAATAGTCGATTCTATTTTGAAAATTGAAGGTGAGGATAAATTTGGGAATGTTAAACGATATTTTATAAATAGAAAGTAATTTATAAAAGGAATTTATCCATATGGAGGCAACGTTAAAAACAAATGATTATTGATGTTTTTAAATTGGATTTATGAATTAGTGAGATTTATAAAGGAAATAGAGTTATAAATGGAGTTTATAAATAAATGGGTTTTATGAAAGTAAGTTTTATAAAATAAAAGGAGATTTATAAATATAGTTTTATAAATACGAAAATGGTTATTTGAAATTTTAAGTATGGATTTTTATCAAGGAAATATATATTTATGTTCTAAAAGTTATTTATTTATATTAATATTTTTTTAAAGTTTTTAACAGTAATTTAATATTTCGAAAGGTTAATTATTTAAATTATTAATATGGTTTGAAATTAAATATAATTATTTGTCAATAAAGTGTGGAAATATATCATTATTATTTATAATAATGTTGAAGATAAACTATTATTGTTTTATTAATAATATTTTTGAAATTATTATTATTATTCTTAAGATATTTTGAAGTTAATTATTATTTATTTAAAATGTTTATTATTGTATAATAGTGTTTTAAAGTAAATGATTAGAATTTTATTTATAAATGTTTTCGAGGTTTATAAATAGGATTTTATAAGCAGATGTGAGTTTTATAAGAGGAATCTTATAACATGGTTTGGGAAACTTAAGGGAAGATTATCTATAGATAAAAGAGTTTTATAAATGGTTTTAGTTATTTATAAAAGAATTTTAGAAAGTGTTTATAGATTTATAAAAGAAGTTCTATAAATGGTTTTGTGAATGTATAATGTAGTTTATGAATGATTTTAGAATTGTATAAAAAGGAAATCTTCCCCAATGTTTGCTGAACAAACTCACACCGTTGGGATAAGTATAGGGATATTTTTTCAAGTATTGAGATATAGGGATTTGTCGATATATATATCTTTGTAAAAAGTATTTTTATTCAAGTATTTACAAAGTGGATTTAATTTGTGAAAGATTAATTAAAAGGAAGTTAGTGGTTGCTTGTGTGGTTAACCATTATTGTTTTTCCTATGGAGTTTAAATCCCTGATTTGAATGTTTGTTTATTCGGTGGTTAAATAACCGACCATCGAATTTGGACCCAAATGTAACTTTTGAAATATCTAGGAGAAACACCTGAGTTATATGGCACAGTCATCTCCGTTGATGATGTACTGTGCGTATAAATCTCATTTCTTTCTCCTAGGAAAATGATAAGGATCCGTCCACTAATGATTAGGGGGCGATCTCCACTTTTATCTTTGGCTGTTTATTTCTTAAATAACTGGGTTTGAGTTTACCAAAATTATTGAATGTTATTTCGAAGAGACCGGGGACAGATATGTTATCTGATCCCGCTCAAACATTTTGAAGTCAAGATAAATTAAAGATTATGGAATTGGAAATGGAGCTCTCAAGCGTTTCATTTAGTCCCAAAGTGAATTTGTAAGGATGTATGCTGACATTGTATAGTTTCCTGGAGGGCAGTGTTAGTATTCCAAGCGGGAAGTGCTATATAAAAGATAAAACGTAGTCTCAAACCTCATCAGCCGGGAATGACAAAAATAAGGGAGATGCAGCAGGGCTATGTGGGTCGCTCCCAAGTAGGGTATGATCATCCCTATCAAAGTCGATATTATCTCTCATTTGTATACTTCGGCGCCCATTAATGGAGGGGTGATTATATTCGGTACTATCAAGCTAGGGGTAGGCCGGTTCTGTGTTGGTAAGGGTTGATAGGTTCGACCTCAGTGTTGTTTTATCTAGAGATGCGCCATGATGGGCGGTATCCTAGTAGCCCAATCATTGTATGGAATCCATTCTCCAATAAGCCCCGTACTGAATTAGTTCTGCCCAAATAGGCTGAAACGTGAGATGCATGCATTTTAGATTTATTTATATTTTACTTTGACCCCTAGACATTATTATTATGTAAATTGATTTTCTATAGAAAAATTTTTGGTTATCATAAGGTGAAAAATCATCCGTGTTTATGTGCGGCGTGGTCTTGCGAGATACTTTTGATTTCAAAGTTTTTTATAACTTTAAAATCCAGTTGGGTGTGTTTTCTCACGCTGATTTACTGGACTGACTCGGGTGTTATCTTATTATAATGCTCGGGACAGACAGAGCATTTTTACAGATTAATTTGGATGCATTGAAGCTCAGGAGACAAGTTGGAGGTCTTCAGGTCGTATTCACATATATGTTTATTTTCCGCTGCTTGTCGTTGAAATCATCAGCAATTATGAGGACAGGTTGTTATAACTGCCCAGGCCGATAATTGTGATTGGCTGTTGTATTTTGATGGATGTATGTATATAATAGTTTCTCTTTTGTAAAAATCATTTATATTATATTATACATTGTTCCGCTACTATTGTGAGATTCTGTGTTGTTTTTAGTTCCATTTCTCTTCTTCTTCTTTCTTCTTTCTTCTTTCTTTCCCATAGTTATCCATCTTTCCGTTCATTTTGGATTGGACATGTGTGGATTATTATCAGCTGAATTGTGCGGATTGGCAGGTTGTTACATTTTGGTATCAGAGCGCAAGGTTAAGCGAGAACCTTGGCTTTGGTGGGGCAACTCATTAAGAGATAAGGTAATGGAATGCCTTATTATGAATTTGAGTGTGTGTGTGTATACATACATACATAAATATATATATATATATATTTATGTATATATATAAGCGCATATTTGTTAGTGGTTATAAAAATGTTTTATATTGTGTTAATTTTTCTTTTGAGTGGATTATGAATTATGGTCGGTATGTGGGATGCCACGGTATCGATAGGGGTTTCTAAATATTTAAATAAGACAAACCGAAACAGTATTGTTTTGAGAGTTGGTAAATGAAATTTTTTTACCAAAATTATATTTTATATATAAAAGATATTTTTTTAGAAATTATTGTAGTTATATATGGTGTGTTTGGATGTTAGTGAACGATAATAATTTATTATTATCATTTGTTGGTTGTTGTTCTAATAAAAATTGTTGTGATTATAATCTAAACAAAGATGATATGTGTAAAATGAGTTGTATAAGAAAGTGAATTTATAAATATAAATTTTAGGATATTGATTATATAGAAATTAATCAACATTTGTGAAATGATATTGCATAAGAAGTGAGATTATATAAATATGATTTTCAAATAAAAATGGATTTAAAACAAGAAGCTTGAGAATTTAAATCCATTGATTTCGAAAATAGTTTTTCGAAGGTTTTGGAAGAATAATAATAGTATTATTTTGGGAAGATGCTTTAAACTAGAAATATTTTAAATGGAACTTAAAATAGATAAGAAAGCACATAGCTCATTTCGGTAGCTGGAAAATTATTTTGGCGATGATTGCAGCATCATCGGCGTTAATTTTCGAGTTTCTAAGTGATGGAATGCTACCATTGAAGTTGTATTTTGGTGAGGGAAGTTTTGATTTTAAAATCCAAAGTATGATGCGATAAATATATAAAAAAAAGTTTTTGGTAACTTATAATTTGAAAAATAGTGTATATAAGAAATAAATTTACAATTTATGAATTTGAAAAGGATAAGTTAAAAAAAATTAATTTGTTGAAAATAAACGTTAAGTAAGGAATGTCTGAAATTGAAATTTGAAATGGGATTTAACTTAAGTTAAGTTGAATAAAATAGATCTTGAAAAGGAAATTGACTCAAGAAAAGGTAAATGAAGTGGAGTAATGAAATGAGTTAAATGAAATTGAATTTGATTTGTAATGAGTTGATGAAGTGGATATGAACTTGAGTTATAAAATGAAATTCAACTTAAACTTAAAATGAATTAAGTATGTTTTGGGATGTGGTTTGATAGAATTTAATATGAAGTTAGATTGTGAAGTAATAATAAACATGAGTTTTGTAGTATAAAACGTTGTAATAAACTTAAGTGATTATTGTATGAAAATGACTCATAAATGAATTAAATATGCAATGAAATGTTCTTAAACATAAACTTAATATAAAGTGAATGTAAATAAAGCCAATGTTAATAATTGAATATAAAAAATTTAAAAAAGAATCAATTGGATGTTAACAAATGAAAGTGTATAAATATAATGTTGACATTTGAAAATGCAAATTGATATGACGGTGAATAAATTGGATGATATTATTTATTTAACGGTTTCTCTTGTTACATTTGCTAAAATTGCATATAGTTATTGTATGTTCTATATTATATAGTGATGTTACTTCTGTAGACTTATTCTCATTGGTTGTTGGGTGATTAGTAGGTGTGGATGGCGTATGCTTCGCATTTGGATCTCGCTTTCGCATTTTATTAGTTGTATATGATTGCTAATACTAAAATAAGATATACATCTCAGATTAAATATTGTATTTGTATATTTTTCCCTTCGGGATGCCTCATCCTCGTAGATGGGATGTATATTTGTGATTATATATATACTGTAAATTTTTTGATTGACCCGCGCAAAGGAGAAACTAACAAAATTTTCTATAAATTTATGGCGTTAGAAACCTTTTGAGAAATTTTTGATAACTAAAAATTTGATTTTTGTGCTATACCTTTAAGCTGTATTAGTTAAATCAACGAATAAAATTAAAGATTTAGAAAATGTAATAACAAAGTTTCAACAAATTGATTTCGAAAGGTTAAGGGCTTAAAAGAATTTGGTAATCTATTTCAACTAATTAGTTTTGAAAAGTTAATGAGTTTGGGGCATTTTTCTTGCATTGGTAATTTCGAGGATGAAATTCTTTTAAGGAGGGGAGAATGTGATGACCTAGAATTCCGATCATTTGAATCTAGAGTATTTTATTGATTTTAAATATTGAAAGTTATTTTTATAAGCTAAATCTCTTGAATTCAAATATAACGATTTATTGGGTAATTAAATTTTTGAATTTAATATTTGGAATTTTTTAAAATAATTAAATCCTGAAATTTAATGTGAATAAAAATGATTTTGATGGTTTATTTAAATTCTATTTGAATAAGAATGAATATAATGAACTTTTAAATTTGAATTAAATTGAATAAACTAGTTTTTATAATAATTCGTTTTAATTAATGTATGAAAATAGCCTTCCGAAACATTGCTTGGATTTCGATGAAACCAATTCTAATGGATCCATAATAGTGGATTATAGTGTGTTGTCGAATTTCGTGACGATTGGACGTATCATTTGGACACGCAAGATCGGAACGCATATAAATTAATTTCAGAATTTATGTAATATAATGAGTTTGAAGAGCAATCTTCTGTATATGATCGAGTTAGGTCTTGAGACTAGTTCCATTGTGTTTAGAATATGAGTATAACATATGAAACGACAGGCGGCATGCCTCATTTGAAGTTCGAGATTTTGGGGTGCTTTGAATGAATATTTTAAAATTAAATAATATTTATAACCATGCATAGCCTATACCCAAGCACGTCGTGCCCATACCCTCCCCTCTATATTATCATGCAAACAGAGCAGTTCGCCATTCTCCTTTTTATTAAAATTTAAAACGTATGGCCAAATCCAACGGCCCTCCTCCATGGGCGCCACCATGTCCACTTTTAGCCTCGATCATAAGTATGAAAGTGTAGAGCCCTTCAAAACATAGCTAATCAATGGTGGGTTCATCGAAAGTTGTGTCGTGATGACCGTAATTAGGTCGCATTCATCGCAGCTATGGGTTCAGTTTTGTGGCTCGACAGCGGCGATTCAGGGGCGCACATAGGTAGGGATAGTGGTGGCGAGGTGGGTTGGTGCTGTGGTGTGGGTCGCGCGACGAACTGCGGTGAATAGGGGCGACATGGTCGAGTTGAAGTCGCGGTCGATGTTTTTGCCTGGAACGACTTAGAGAGGGAGGGAGAGAGTAATTAAGGTTTGAAATTTAATTAATAAAAAGTTAATTTTATTTTATTTTTTTCCAAAATCTTATAAATTCATAACTATTTCATACGAGGTCCAAATTGAACACAACAAGTAGCATTGTGTTCGTATCGATGAATAATACGATATGGAGTTGTATTGGATAGATTTGGGGATCGTAGAAATTTGGATTTAATATTGAACGTCCGTTCAATTTTAATTCAAACCAAAATGCTTTGGCGACTACTAAGATCAATGTGAGTTAATCTCACCTTTTTGGTTAATCAAAAACATTGTATAGTCAATAAAAATTATTTATTGGATGTGTGGATATTTTTATTGTTGATCGTTATTGATTGTTTGGATGATTTACTATTTTATTAGTTGGTTGGACATATTCCTACCCCTGGAGCGGATGAGATCCTATCTCTTTCGGTGTAAGAGCAGATGACCCTTTGTATACGATCCCGCCTCGAAGCAGTTGATTTATATTATTTGGTTATATACTGCATGTGATGCAAGGGAATATGTTGGAGGGATCCAACCGAATTCCTCACACTGTTGATTTTACTTTTCATATATAGTGTGGTATATGATTGTTAGATGCCATTTTTGATGACATGGATATGGTTTTGCTTATTTAGTGCTTTGGTGGCACAAGGCCTTATTTTTGGTATTTTAAAATGCTATAAAAGTAATGATTTTGATTTAAAAAGGGATTTCGAAACGATCTTGAAAATTTTATATGTTTAATAATTATCCTTGAGTTATTTAAAGAAGGAATTGAATTAAAGTAAATAAAAAGTATGATTTTTAGAGATTATAAATTTATTGTTTTATAAAACATTTTAAATATAGATTTTGAGCTGTGAATGAAGATTTTTAAAATCTTAACATTAAATCCATGTTTAATAATAAAGGAATATGGTTTTAAAAAAAAGATGGAAATATTTGGTATAAATATTTATTAGTCGTTTAATATAAAGTGATATGTATATATAAAATATACAAATATTAAGATTTATTTATAAATATGGAAATTTATAAAGATGATAATGTATAAAGTGACATTTTACAAATAAGGTGAAGATTTATAAAGTCGTATTTTATTATAAAGGAATAGATTTATAAACTGTATTTTATAAATTAAAAGGAAACTATTATCATTTAATAGATTGGAGAAAAATATCAAATGGTGGATTTATTATAAGATGCAGAATGATCTTTTAGAAAATAGTTGATTCTATTTTGAAAATTGAAGGTGAGGATAAATTTGGGAATGTTTGTAACGACCTAGATTTTCAGTCGTTTGATTTTTACATTTAATTTATTTTAAATATTGAATTCGAAATGTGGATGGGTTTTTAATATTAAGTTTATCAATCGAATAAGTGTAAGATTTAAATTTCAAATATAGCGATTATCGTAATATGAATAGTGCAAATAATTGGAATTTGAGCTGAATATAAATCGAAAAGAATTTTAAATTAAATATAAGTTCTATTTGAATTAGAAATTAGATAGTAAGTTTTAAAGCTGGAAGTTCAAGTAATTTCATCGATTTTGAAAATCGTCGTTTTTATCGACGCGTTAAAATAACGATCCGAGGCGTATTCTCGGAATTCGACGAAACTAATTTCATTGGATCTGTAATAGTATATTATTATGGGATTCCAAATTTCATGTCAATCAGACTTACGATTTAGTCGTGCGAAGCTGAAACGCATAGAAATTTATTTAAGTAATTTAATTAAAATAATTCGATTCGAAAACCTATCTTTCAAACACGATGGAATTAGCCTCCGATACATATTCCATTATGTTCAAAATAGGGGTAAAACATTATAAATGTCAGGCAGCACGCCTCGATAGGAGTTCGTAAAAATTTGGCGATGAATAGTGTTTTAGATTGGTCTATAAATAGGACCCACACACCCCACAACTACAAAACCCTAATCCCCTAGGTCAACAGCCGCCACTATTATCTTGAATGGCCGAAATCGCATGAAACTTCTTCCCTCAATCTCTCCAAATCCATGCACTATTATCGAAAACTTCCAACTACAAAATTATTAAGCTCGTCGAGCTCTACGAGATGAACGGCTATGATTGGATTTCGTGATGTATATCGGCGGCAGTTCGAGAATGAAGGTGCGACCTTCATTAACGTTTTTCGAAGTAGTGGCGAGGCGTGGGAGGATCGGTTTTCAGGCGTAGGTGAGGTGGGGCAGGGGCTTACGAATGGTGAAGCCTGATCGTCGTCTAGGTGAGAGACTCGGCCACGGCAAGCAAATGAAGGAGGCAACGAGGTGGGTTCTCGTGCGTGCGCGATCTGGGTCGAATGAAGGAGGAAGGAGAAGTTGAGCGGCCCAGATTTGCTTGAGGTTATAAATAAGAAAAAAAGTTATAAATTATATTGTTTGAAAATCGTTAAACTTATAAATTTTATAACTTATGCATACGAGGTCCAAATCAAACGAAATAAGTTGCGTTTGGTTCGTATCAGCGAATACTACGCATAGGAGTTGGATTGGAGTCGTTCGGAGCTAGCAGGAATTTGGATTAAAAATTAAACGCTTGTTTAATTTTAATTCAAATGGAACGCTTAAGCGCCAGTTGGAATCAAGGTGAGAAAATCTCACTCAGTTATATTGTTTGAAAATCGTTAAACTTATAAATTGTATAACTTATTCATACGAGGTCCAAATCACACGAAATAAGTTGCGTTTGGTTCATATCAGCGAATACTACGCATAGTAGTTGGATTGGAGTCGTTTGGAGCTAGCAGGAATTTGGATTAAAAATTAAACGCTTGTTTAATTTTAATTCAAATGGAACGCTTAAGTGCCAGCTGGAATCAAGGTGAGAAAATCTCACTCAGTTGGATTGCTGGTTTTAATTTAAAATATTGAAAATTATTTATTGGTTGATTGGATGAATGGATAAATTATTATTGGGTGGATGTCATATTATTATATATATAGTAATATATATTAGTAGTTGGGTATATTTTTCGCCGATTAGAGCGGATGAGACACTATGCGCCCCGCATAATAGCGGATGTCCCTATATTACCGCGATATCCAGCCTCGAAGTGGGATTGGTATTTATGCTGTATAACATCTGGGAATGCAGGGAAACAGGTTGGAAGGATCCAACTGGATTCCTCAAAAGTATATTGATTGTTTTTCATACATAGTGATATATGATGCAATTGAATAATATGTTATGGATTGTTGTGTGATTTGATTGATTAGATGTTATAGTAGCACTGTCCTTAATTTTGGTATTATAAATACCATAATTAATATTTTTTAATTTTAAAAAGGAAATTCAAAAGCAATTTTGGAAATGGAATATTTATATTGAATTTTGTGATTTTTAGGAGGAAATGGATTTGAATAGAATTAATGATCGGATTTTGGATTTTTACTTAACTATTTCCGGAAGAGTTGGAAACTGAAATTTTAAAATAATTGATAAAGATTTTGGATAATGAATTTTAAGTAGTATTTCTCAAAAATATGGCAAAGAAGTTGATATCGGAATTATAAACGAATTTGAGAAACAATTGGAATTTATTGGGAAATAGATTTGTAAATGGGATTTTAAATAGAATTTGATTTATAAATGGAGTTGTTAATATAAATATGTTATACAATGGAAATGAGTTTATAAAATTTATAAACGATGTTTATAAATAAAGTGTAATGGTTATCATTTGATAAATTGGGAATGTAATTCACCGGGTGAATTTAAAACGAGATATGGGAAATCAGATTAGAAAGGAATAATGAATCTTGTTTTGGAATTTGGAAATAGCTGTGAAGTTGATAATGAAAATTGATTTGGGATAAATCGAGGGAGATTTATAAATGTAAAACAGTTATGTTAAATTTTATAGAGAAGTTAAGTTTTGTTTTAAAAAGGGATTTTTATTTATTAAACTATGTAGTTTAAAACAGTTTTAATATGGGAATATTTCGGGAAGTTGGTTATACAAATATTTTATATTAGTTGATAAATTCTAATTTTTATAATAAGCAGTGTGAATCGATTTTATTTATAGATGAAATGGAAATTGGATATTGTTGTTACTAAAGAGTGTTTTGATACTTTAAATAATTCTTTAAAACGTATTTTGAAAATAAATTACTATTCTTTAAAAATACTTATTTTGTATTTATAGAGTTTTGGAAAGTGATTGAAATTTATTTATAAATACTCTCGAGATTTGTAAACCAGGTTTTATTTAACGGATGTGATTTTATAAGAGAAATCTTATAATGGAATTCTGGAAACTTAAGAAATTTCCAAAATGGTTAGATACTGGAACTTCGGAAAGGAATTAAAATTCATAAAAGTAGTTATAAATTGTCAAACGAGATTATAAATAAGTATAATCGAGTTTTCTTTTGGAAATTGTAAAGAGAATCAGAAATTGATTCCAGAAATTTATAAAATGAGCTATAATGGGTTGAGAAATTGCAAATGAATTTGGAAATGTCTTATTAAGTGGGTAAAAGGGAAATCTTCCTTTGTTTTGAAATTATACTCGTACAATCGATATAAGTTATGAAAATTTCCTAAGTATTGATATTATAAATGGGTTTTGGAAATTTTGCTTATAATATTTCCTAAGTATTAAAATGAAAGGTTTTGGAAAATATTTTAACAATGAAATGATTTATCTAGAGATGTTTTCTAAGTAATGAATTATAATTTGAATTTGGAATATTTCGAAGTGTTGATATGGTTTGAAATAACCTTTTATGGACTTAAGTATTTGAAATCATTTTCAAATATTGAAATACAGGAAGAGATTTGAATATATATCTTTGTAAAGATATTTTGAAATAAATGTTTGAAGATTTATAATATGGGCCTAGTGGCTGCTTATGTGTGTAATTGGATAGTTAATAACCGACTATCAAATCTGGCCAATTTCATTGATCATTTCGAAGAGACCGGGATCGGATCTGATTGGTGATAAGTTCATGCATGATAGGGGGTTCTCGCTTTGTGTTTTGTTGCAAGCAAGAGACTCTTACCCCTACATGTCCCTGAGTGGTTGGTTTGCCAGGTGCTTACAGTCGAGAAGCAGGCCATAAAATCAGATTCGAGTTACCAATATATGCCACGGCGGATTTTAGCCGCTACTGGGATGGTTGAAAAGCCTACCGATTTGCTACAATTAGTATCAGAGCTGAAGGTTAAGCGAGAACCTTGGCTTTGATGGGGTTTACTCATTAGAGATAGGGTCAGTAGTACCCTAGAATGAGTTTGAGTGCAATAATAGATATGAACGCATATTTGTTAGTGAATATAAAATATTTTATATTGTGTTGATTTATTTGTTGAGTGGTTTACGAATTCTAGTCGAATAGTGGGACGCCATGAAATCGATAGGAATTTTTCAACACGTGAACACGGTAAACCGACACGGTATTCTTTTAAAACAGGTAAATGGAATAATTTTACCCAAACTATATTTTTGATATAAAAGAAATAATTTTCTGAAATTATTATAGTATATTGATGTGTTTGGTTGTTATTATTATAATCAAAACAAGATTATAAATTGGAATGGTCATATATAACCAAATTAAAAGATATAAGTATGAATTATACAAATGTGTTAAAACTAAAATTTGATTCAAACCAGAATTAGGAAATTTAAATCCCAAAAATTTCGAAAAAGTTTTCCAAGTGTTTTGAAATAAATAATAGTAATATTATTTGGAATATTTCTGAATGGAAATTGTTTTAAATGGATTTTGGAAGTGATAAGGCACTGAACTCACTTCAGTCGCTGGAAAATAATCCTGGTGATGACCGCAGCATCATTAGTATTCATTTTCGAGTTTCTAAGTGACGGATTGCTACCGTAATAATTTGATATGGATATTTTTGTTTGGGAACAAGTGTTGTTTAAAAAATTCTAAAGGGAATTTGTTTGGGTACAACCAAGTTGATTTTGAAAATTATAAAGGAATGGTTTGTTGAAAAAAGAGATATATATTATTATGATTTCAAAATGATTTGAAATAAATTCGGGTGTTTAAATTATGGAATTTCATCTAAATGATGTGTGGAAGCATCATACAATAAGTTTTGGGTTTATAAATTGAAAAAGGTATAAACATGAAAGGAAAGTGGGAAATTTGAAATTGAAATTGAATTTTAACTTAAGTAAGTTAAAATGGATTGTATGGATTGAAATTTAACTTAAGATAAGTAAAATAAAAATCGATGGATTATATGGATTGAAATTTAACTTAAGCTTAGTTAAATAAAAATCGAATTGGAATTGAAAGAATATCGAATTGTATTGTATATAGATTTGAGTTGTGAAATAGTTATATAACTATAAGTTATAAATTTTGAATGGAATAAACTCAAGTATATAATTGATAAAAATGTAAAAATGAAGTTAGGTAACTTATAAATTGGAAAAGTGGAATGGTAAAACCAAAATGGAAGTGGCTTGATATTTTGGTAAAGAAATGAAAATCCAAAATTTGAATTATAAAAGGAATTTGAACTCAAGCCAACCAAATAGATTGATTTTTGAAATGAAATTCAAATTATGAATTGTAAAATGAAAGGGAACTAAATTGATAAATTAGTTAGTAAATTGAATATTGGAAATGGAACTTGAGTTATAAATGGAATTAGACTTATATTTAAGCGAATTAAATATATTTTGAAATGTTGTCGAATAAAATAGAAATGGATTGAAATGGTGATAACTTAAGTTATAAACAAATTCAATTTAAGTGTAAATAAATTGAATATGGTTTTGAGATGTTTTGTAAATGAAATTGAGTATGGAATTTAATTTTGAAGTGGAAATGAATATAAGTGATGTATAAAAGGTTATAATACACCTTAATATTAATTTTATGAACTGATTCATAAATAAATTGACATGGAATGAAACGTCGTTAATATAAATGAAGTGAACAAGATTTTGTGAATAGATTGAGTGTGAATCCATAAAAATGGATAAATTAATTCAGAAGAAATTTAAATTTGGCTTATAAACTGAAGTGGGTATTGTATTAAATGAATATCATGAATTTTCATAAAAAAAATTTGTCGTTGACGTTAACGGAAGTAAAAAAATTATGCAAATAAATGGTAAGTGAATAAATTGATTTAGAATCAATTTGAAATTTATATGAATATAATGTGTGCATATATGTATTGAATGCAAATAAATTGCTTGTGGATTATTAGAAATCGAATAAAAGGTATATGTTAACCCTCAATTTGTCTACGACTTAAGAACTGGACGACTCAAGCAAGGTATGCGACTCAAGCAGGGTACGCGACTTAACGAGTCAAGGATTGGTCGACCTAACAACTCAGAGTACTTCACGACCTACGACTTAAGGTCTGGACCACCTAATGAGTTAAGGTGTGAACCACCTAACGAGTTAAGGTGTGAACGACCTAACGAGTTAAGGTCTAGACGACCTAAGAATTGAAACAGTCTAAGAAGTCTTCGACCTAAGGAAGTTGACGACCCGGGGGAGTTAACGATCTAAAGCAGTTAACGACTTAAGAGAATTAATGAGTCAAGGACCGGATGACTTAACGACTTAAGAGAATCAACGACCTAAAGAAGGCAGCGGCAACAACAAAGGCGACTTACGACTTAAGGAAGTCTACGACTTAACGGTTTAAGGAGTTAATGGCTTAATGGCCTCGGCGACTTAAAGGTGTTGGCCTACTCAACCAGTTAACGACTTAAGGAAGTGGATGATCTATGACTTAAGGCTACCTACGATTTACGACCTAGCATGTGTCGTGAACGACTTAAGCAAATGAAGCGCTGCTTCTTATAGAACACGGTGGCCTCCTAGCTCGTCAGCGAGTTAGGACTTGTGTTATTATTTGAAATGAGCAAGCCTACCAATTGAGCCACCACCCACGACATAAGGCTACCGAGTTAAAATCCAATGCCTGGATACTTATGTCGTTGGACTTACACTGTTACCTGCTAAGTCGGCCACGACTTACGACTTACTATAAGTCGGCCACGATTAAGGACTTGGCAGAAATTCCTGTCCAGACTTCTCTATAAATACAGCCCTAGCTCCAACATTGAGGGGACTTTTGGCCGATCATTTTCTGAAGCGCCGTTACTCTGTAGAATTCACAACTCATTCAACACTTGAAGAACTCCAGACATTCAAGACACTACAACAAGCTTCGAGAGGAATTTCACACATCCGACACGGATTCAACAAGTTTCATCATCGAAGTTTGAGCTATGAGTCGAGAGTGTTCTTGTGATCAAAGTGTATCGTATTTTGATGTGTTGTAACCAAAATCAGTAATAAAGGAATTCAAAGTGGACGTAGGCTCGATCTTAAGCCGAACCACTATAAATCGCTGTCTTTTACCGTTTTCTGCTATTTTACTGCTTATTTCTTGTTCCCGTATCACGGGTGGTGCTTTCACAACTTTACTACACACACCGGGTGTTAGCGTTCAATTTTCAGCGTTAACATTTTGGTGCTTTCACTGAGAACCCAACTCGGGAATATTGTCATCATTTCTCCAAAGAAGTTCGTTGAAAAAGTTTCTTTCAAGACCAGTAGTCTATTGGATATAATGGCTCCTGGAAGAAAACGCAAGTCTGTCAGATCTGAAGATGCTCACGATAATACTGCCACTTCTCCTTCTCCAAGTCAGGCAGCTCCAAGCGTTGGAGTTACGCGAGAAGAGTTAGATGCTGCTGTGTCTGGGCTGTATCAGCAAATCAAAACTCAGAATACTCTAATGATGGAGAAGTTAAATGCTTTGCTCGGGACTAGTCAAAGGCCAGTAAATAATGAAGAAAACATCGCTGATGCTCTTCACAACTCCGAAGGAAGAAATATTCCTCAAAGGGGATCAGGTGCTGCTGAAGGGGCACCTCTCCAAGCTGAAGGATCTAGGTCATCGCCAGTTTTCCGTGAACATTTTCCCCGGACAAACTTTCGAGAAAATGGCCGAAGTCTACTCTGCAAAGTCATTAAACAATGAGGAATATCTCTCCGGCATGATTCGGCAAATAATGAAAGAAAGCATGCAGAGAAGTGAAGATGAGAGCGAATGGGGATTTGCTCCGAGTAAGACTCTATTTACTGAGAGGATTCTAAAAGCTGAGTTTCCCAGAAAATTTGTTCCCCCCACCATTCCTGCTTATCGGGGGATAAGTGACCCAAATCAATTCTTGTATAAATATGACTGGTACATGACCGGCGCAAGGGCAACTGATGAGATTAAGTGCCGATACTTCCCGGTATACTTGGAAGGAGTGGCACTTCTTTGGTTTACCAAGCTTCCCGTTCGATCTGTAGACCAGTTTTCTGATTTAACCCGGAAGTTTAAAGAGCAATTCAGGCTGTACGCTTCAAAGGCTAAAGACATAATGTCATTGTCTAGTCTTGAGCAGAATCCGGGAGAGCCTATTAAGTCATTCCTGAATCGCTTCAATATAGCTCTGGCTGAAGTCGATAATGCAGAACCACGGATGGTTTTGATTTATCTAATACGAGCTATCGATAAGTCGAGTGAATTTGGGAAATGGCTGAAAATGAAGGAACCAAACTCACTCGAGAAGTTCTATAAGAAAGCTGATGAGTTCATACGGTTGGAAAATCTTCCGGCATCAATGAAAGTGGTGGCGACAAGAGGAGAAAATAACATTGTTGCTTCAGCTAAGAAAGATTCCGGAGGCCAGAAAAAGGAAAATAATGATTGGAAGAAACAAAAGGATATAAAGAGACCTCGCTTCTTTAAACCCTCAGATTTCACTCCTTTAACCGACACTCTGGAGAATATCTTCTTTGCCACCAAAGATGCTGTGGAGTATCCTAAACCAGCTGAGATAAAGCCTTGAAAGGGTGCTATGCGAAATGGAAAATTCTGTCGGTTTCATAGCCAACCCGGTCATGATACCAACAAATGTCGTCATTTGAAGAGCTTAATTGAAGAATTGTTGAGGGAAAACAAGCTACAACAGTATGTTAAGAAGAACATGAATGACCCAACTTCATCTACCTAGGGGCAGCAACTCCCTACTCATCCATCTGTCTTGGGTAAAGGCACTACCGCACATGAATCCGAAAGGCCTGTTATCAATGTGATTACAGGAGGCCCACACCCAGCGGGCAGGAGCTGGGGTGAAATGGAACGATATGCTTGTGCTTTGAAATATACCCCAGCAGAAGAAGATGTTTTTGTTTTAGAAGACGCTGCACCCCTGAAACAGCAGAAAACTTCTAATAATGATATTGTGTTCAAAGCCAGGGACTCTATGGGTATTGAAGCTCCAACCATAGATCCCTTGGTTGTTTCTGCAGGAATTGGACCAGCTATTTAAGACGAGTGCTTGTCGTTTGCGGTGCTTCCTGCAATATACTCTTCAAGAAAACATTTGATCAAATGAAGATTCCAATGGCTGATGTTCAGGCTTATCACAAAAGATTGTTGGGTTCACTGGGGAACCGCGGCAACCAATTGGAACTGTCGACTTGTTTGTGGAACTTGGAGAGGGGCAGAAAAAAGTAGTTCGGAAACAGACTTTTGTAATTGTTGATG
The DNA here is from genome assembly GCA_030737815.1 of Allium fistulosum. Classification (NCBI taxonomy): domain Eukaryota; kingdom Viridiplantae; phylum Streptophyta; class Magnoliopsida; order Asparagales; family Amaryllidaceae; genus Allium; species Allium fistulosum. The sequence goes on along the minus strand of CM060905.1, from coordinate 716,568,704 downwards.
GATTTTCTGCCTACAATGCCATCCTGGGCCGTCCAACTTTAGCTACATTTAAAGCCATCCTCGCCCCATGGTGCTTAACTATGAAGTTTCCCACAGATAATGGTGTTGGTGTCATCAAAGGGGATCAAAATGCTGGACGGGAATGTTATCTTATAGAGCTTCGAGAGGCCATGAAGAGAGAGATGGGAAAAGATGTGGCAGCCCCCCTCCGCATCAAAAACCCAACCTTGTAGCAAATACAGGGTGGTCCCTGCACTGGCGAGCATAGTGGTGCAAGGAGAGAAATGGACCCCAGAAAAGCCAGTGTAGAGGAAAATAGAGTGGTGCCGATGGAGGTAATCGTACGAGTACCTGTTGATCTTAAAGACCCAAACAAAGTGCTAAATGTGGATTCGCAACTCAATGTGGCAGTCCAAAGTATGCTAATATCATTTTTGAAAGCAAATCTGGACGTATTCGCTTGGAGTCACGCCGATATGTGTGGAATATCTCCAGAGATTGATGTACATACTCTGAATATCGATCCGAAATTCACGCCTGTAAAACATAAAAGGAGAACCCAAGGTCCAGAAAGGTCAGCAGCGCTAAAGGAAGAAGTAGATCGACTCATGGAGAATGGTTTCATCAAAGAGTCCACTTATCCAAATTGGGTTTCAAATCCAGTACTGGTTAAAAAAGCAAATGGAAAGTGGGGGGTATGCATCGATTTCTCAGATTTAAACAAAGCTTGTCCCAAAGACTGCTTCCCGTTGCCAAGGATTGATCAGCTGGTAGATGGAACAGCCGGGCACGAATTGTTATCTTTTGTGGATGCTTACTCCGGGTATAACCAGATTATGATGCATGAGTCGGATCAGGAGGATACGAGCTTCGTCACAGATGTTGGTCTTTACTGCTACAAAGTCATGCCCTTCGGACTGAAGAATGCAGGGGCAACATATCCAAGGCTTGTCAATGCAATGTTCAAATCACAGCTTGGGAAAACTATGGAAGTCTATGTCGATGATATTTTGGTGAAATCAAAGAAAGCAGTTGACCATATGGATCACTTAGAAGAAATGTTCACAATTCTCCGAAAGTATGGAATGAAGCTCAACCCTTTGAAATGTTCATTCGGAGTAGAGTCCGGGAAATTCTTGGGATTTATGGTAAGCGCTAGGGGCAATGAAGCTAATCCTGCCAAAATCACCGTTCTAAGAGAAGTCAAAGCCCCTAGAAAAAAGAAGGACCTGCAAAGCCTTAATGGGAAAGTTGCTGCCTTAAGTCAGTTCATTTCCAAAGCCACTGATAAATGCATCCCCTTCTTTGACGCTTTAAAGAAAGGAAAGAAAAACATCGAATGGACACCTGAATGCCAGAAAGCTTTCGAGGAACTAATCCACCACATGGAATCACCTCCAATACTTTCCAAGCCCAACAATGGCGAAGACCTTTTCATATACTTAGCAGTTTCGTCTCATGCCCTGAGTGCAGCACTAGTGCGGGAGGATGCAAAAGTTCAGCGCCCGGTCTACTATATCAGCAAAAGACTCACTGGGGCAGAAATGAATTATTCAAAGCTAGAAAAGCTCGCCTACTGTTTACTGATTGCTTCCAGAAAGTTGAGGCCGTATTTTCAAGCTCATCCTATCAAAGTTCTCATTGACCAACCCCTAAAGCAAGTCCTATTTCGCCCTGAAACTTCGGGCCTTCTTCTGAAGTGGAATATTGAACTTAGCCAATATGATATCACTTATCATCCCCGAAGAGCGATCAACGGACAAGCTTTAGCAGATTTCATCGCAGAGTACACAGATAAGGGTGACAGTGAGGAAGAAATTATAGTTGACATCCCGACCAAATGGAAGTTATATGTTGATGGCTCAAGAAATGATTACTGTTCCGGAGTTGGAGTTGTGCTTGAAACCCCAGAAGGGCGGTCATTATGTTACGCATTGAGGCTGGAATTTCCTTCTACAAATAATGAGGCTGAATATGAAGCTCTAATTGCTGGATTAAAGATTGCAAAGGAACTAAACATCAAAGCATTACAGATCTTCAGTGATTCTCAACTTATTGTATGCCAAGTCAAGAAGGAGTTTCAAGCCAAAGGAGGAAATTTGCCTGCTTACTTGTCCAAGGCTTCTGAAATTCTCGATGATTTCGATCACTATTCAATAAGCCACATTCCTCGAGAGGAAAATATGAAGGCGGATTCTCTCGCAAAGTATTCAAGTTCCGGAGAAGCTCAGTTATTGGGATTGGTTCCTGTGGAGGTCTTGTCAGCCCCAAGCACCGATGAAATGGATATCGACTGGATCATGGCTGTATCTCAAGAACAAGAGTCATGGATGACCCCGATCAAAGAATATCTACTCAACGGCTCTGTACCGGAAAATTCTAAAGAACGCCGAAAGCTGTTAAGAAAAGCATCGAGATATGTAATTCAAGACGGCCGGTTATACAGACGGGGATTCTCAATGCCATTACTCCGATGTGTAACTAAGGAAGAAGCTAAGACAATTTTAGCAGAGGTACATGGAGGAGAATGTGGGGACCATTCAGGTGGCCAAACTCTTGCCAAGAAAGTTCTCCGGTATGGGTATTTTTGGCCAGATATTAATCAAGATGCTGCTGTCTACTCTCGAAAATGCGACAAATGCCAGAGATTTGCAAAAATCCCAAGAGCACCTTCCACCGAACTAACACAGATGGTCAGTCCATGGCCATTCGCCATTTGGGGGATAGATCTAATCGGACCTCTACCAATTGCCAAGTCGGGAATCAAATATGCTATTGTTGCTGTTGATTATTTCACTAAATGGGCCGAAGCTGAACCTTTGGCCACTATTACCTCTAAAAAGATGATAAATTTTGTGACTAAAAACATCATTTGCAGGTATGGTGTGCCGCAGAAAATAATCACAGACAACGGTACTCAATTCGAAAGTGAAGAATTCCAGGACTTCTGCAAGCAATTCAAAATCCGAAAAAGTTTCTCAGCAGTGTCTCATCCGCAGGCAAACGGGCAAGTGGAAGCAGTAAACAAAATTATTAAGTCAACCATCAAAAAGCAGCTTGAAAAAGCAAAAGGTGGATGGGTTGATAAGCTACCACTAGCACTATGGGCATACAGAACAACCCATAAAACTGCGACTGGGCACACTCCATTCTCATTGGCATACAGATCGGAAACGATGATTCCAGTAGAGCTAGAAGTCCCTTCACACAGGAGATTTCATTTCAACTAGGCCGAAAATGAAAAATTGCAACTCGAAGCACTTGACTTTCTGGATGAAAGAAGGGAAGAAGCTAGACTCAGAGTTGTGACCCATCAGCAAAGAATTGCAAGGCACTTCAATTCTAAAGTCCGTCAACGAAGCTTTGAAGTCGGGGACTTAGTCTTGAAGAGGATCATGACAGCAGTCGGAGTATTTGGACCAAATTGGGAAGGGCCATATGTCATAGGCAATAAACTTCTTGATGGCACATTCAAACTCACAACGGTTGAAGGAGATCCAATCCCAAGAGCCTGGAACAGCAATCATTTGCGCCCATATTTTACTTAAAAAGCTTTGCTTGAAATTGTAAAATGGCAATGGATGTATCAATTGTATTGTAAACCATTGTAAAATCAGTGATGATCAATAAAAGAGCTATAAAGTGGATGTAGGCCCAGTTCTTGTCCGAACCACTATAAATTCTGTGTTCTTTATTATTATAAAATGCCTGTTTCATTTCGATGTGTAAATACTCTAAATGTATTGCTAAAATATCGATTTAATATTGCAGGTCATTAAAACAAAGCTTACCCGTCGCAATGCTAAATGAATCCCGTAAATCACTCAATAAACGAATTTTGCGCCACACAAAGTTCCAAATTCAGATCCAACATAAGATGAACTTTACACCAAAAGTTGATGATTCCACCGAAGGGACACTTTTCCAAGGAAAAGGAACCAGACACTTGTTAACTAATTACGATCATCTTTATAAACATACATCTGATTAGATAACTTGCGCCTGTCCCATGAAATCACTTAACAGTGAAGTACACTCCATTGGATAGAGCAAACTGCTTGCAAAAGAAAGGAACACGGGCTCAGAGACGATAATAGGGGACCATTAAACAACAAAGAGACATGGGCGAGCTGATCAACAAAAGCCCTCTTCGGAGGCACAAGACCTCTTCGGAGGCACAACTCTTCGGAGGATAAAGACCTCTACGGAGGCACAAGCCCTCTTCGGAGGCACGCCAATAAATGGAAATGCTCTTCTCAACAAAAAGGTTGGTGGAACCACTGAGGCACAAGGCCTTTGTTAACTAATTGCGATCGTTTGTGCAAACGAACATCCAATTAAATAACTTGCGTCCGCCCTATGGATCCATTTAACTGTGAGAAAGTAACTTCCAGGCAATCAAATAAAGACCTCTCCGGAGGCACAAGACCTCCCCGGAGGCATAAGACCTCTCCCGAGGCACCACAATCCCTCTTACGAGGCACAAGCCTTCCCCAAAGGCACATACTGCCCTCTTCGGAGGCAGAAGACCTTCCCCAAGGCACACAAGACCTCTCCGGAGGCACAAGACCTCTTCGGAGGCACAAGACCTCTCCGGAGGCACAAGACCTCTTCGGAGGCATGTCCCAGAATGAAATACGCTTCTTAAACAACAAAGTTAACAGAACCACCGGAAAAGCACCTTCACAACCATGAAGGCGCAGGGCCCTTGTTAATTGGCTATGATCGCTTGTACAAACGAACATCCAATCAACTAACTTGCGCCCGCTCCGTAGTTCCATTCAACTGCGAGAAAGTAATTTCAAGCAAGCGCGACAAATATAAAAGAAAAAAGAAAGCCCTCCTATGAGGCACACTTTAACTCTCAAGGATGATCTACTTGTTTATCTTGAAAAAATTCTTCCCCAGAAATTGAAGTGCCAAATAAAATCCTCTTTAGAGGCCCGCTTTACCGTGTAGGAAAATTCACTTCTCAAAAATATGAAGTGACCATCTCCGAAGGTTGAAGCGTAAAAACTTCTCCAAAAACGAGACACGCTCTATTAAAGTAGAATAATTGTTTCCTCGAAAATGGAATAGTTATTCTCCAAAATAAGAGTACAAGTCTCGTCAAAGCAAAAAGATATTGCAATGCACTTGTGGTATAGGGGCAATATCATACAATACAACTACAACAATAAAAGTAGTGTTCAAGCGACATACCACAAGCTCATTACAACATCATGCAGAAAAGATGTTGAATAAATGCATTCTCAAACGCAGACAAAAAGTTTGTACAAGTAAAAAGAATTGTTTATTCTACATTAAAATAAGAAATAGATACATTCTTACATACATAAGAATTTGCACAAGTAAAAGAATTATTTTATTCAATACTATGAAAACTATTTACATGTGCAGATCTCAAAAAAAAGCGGAGACCGGTATCCGCACAACCTCCGGTCAATACATTGAAAAAGCAAAACAAGAAGCATAAATTCCAGCTCGTCACTCCATCTTCCCGCCACCCTTAGAGCCCTTTCCCGGCTTGATAGCTAGTTTCGGAAGCCGTTGTGGACGGGTTGGGGGGGGAAGGAGAAATAGGAGCAGTTGGATCTTCTTCAACATTTTCTTCATCAGCCAAAGTGCTCTTCTTCTTCTTCTTCATTGCGCGCTTCCCTTTCCTCTTCGAAGAAGACTCACTTCCAAGAGTAGTAAGCAGCGTGGAAAGTTTCGTGTTATCATCAAGAGACTGCTCCGGAGTCTTCTCGCCTTCTTCAAGTTCCACAGTCTTTTGCTCTTGCGAAACAATCGGATCGTCCAAGTCTTTGAGGGCTTCTATTTTCTCTTCTTGCGATCCTGGTTGAGAAGCAGAAAGAGGAGAAACTTGAGAAGAAGGAGGAACGACAGCTGAAGAAGGAAAAGTTTGCACAGCTTTCGGTGCCTCCACTACAGAAGAAAAGAAGTTAAAATCAGTATTCTCCGAGAAAAGAAAAGATATTGGTTCATCAAAGCTTGAGTAATAAGTAAGAAGTTCATCAAGCTCGGTTGAATCGAATAAGTGACTCACTGGAACCGGGTCGACGTCAAAGTTACCTGGAGAAGTCGGCTTTGCAAGATCAATTTCGAATTTCTGAGCCTTAATATCTTCCAGAGCCTCTTCCTTGGTGGGAGTAGTCACAATTTCAGTGTCAACTTTAGCAGGAGGCGAAGAATGGGAACTGGAGCCTATAATGTTAGCATCGGCCGAAATTGAAGAATTGACGGGGGCAGTTAAAGGAGCTTCCTCCTTTGGATGTTCTTCTCCCGTCGGTTCAGCTCGCGCTTTAGCAAGTTGCTCCTTTCCTCTAGCAAGAGCGGCACGTGTTTTATCGTCTAAATAAGTTGCTTCAAGATCTGCTTTGGCATAACCGGCACCACCAAACATATCGATTATCGCCTCCTATACTTCAGCCGAGGTAACTTCATAATTCGGCCCCAAAAACGAGAGGCTCCCGTGCCCCAAGACGCTGTGGATATAAAAGTCAAATAAGGTAGAGCTGACTTTGGCCTTCGTTGCCTCATGCGACTGCTCAGCCGCTTCTCTTTCGGCGACGGCTGCAACTTAACCAGCAACAGCCTCATCACGCTCTTTCTCAACTTTAGAAAGTCGAGCCTTTAACAATTCGATCTCTATGTTCTGGGAGTTAACTGTTTCCCGCAGCTGAGCAGTATCTTTGCGATATTCTTCAGTAATATGCTGCTCAGCCGCAAGTTTCATCTCAGCATCCCTTTGAGCAGCATGCGCATCCCGCACTTGTTTTTGAAACACTTCTTCTTTTTGAGAGTTTGAAGCGGAAGAAGCGGCAAGATCTTCCTTGAGTTTTTTAACCTTGGACTCAAGTCTCGCATTGTCGTCAGCAATGCTCGCCATCTCTGCATCATGCTGCTTGTAGATTTTATCCCATTCCGTCTTGTAATTCTCCATTGTCAGCATGGCTTCAAGATTCATATGGTTAACTCTTTGAAGCTCATCAACAAGTTTCTGCCATCCAGATATCCTCTCGATATCAAGCTTAACATCATCAAGATTCCTAAGCATAGTCTGCTTATCAATGGGAACCAAGTCTAAGTCAAAGCGAACTCCTTTTAAGCACCAATTTGGAAATCGGCTTTGAAGTGTAGGAGGACCGTCCCCGACTTGATATTGAGGCCTGTTGATAATTGTTTGGATGTCAGACTTCTTGAGAGCTGGAGAACCAGATGGAATTTCTGCAGAGGTAGGAGCATCAGACTTTTCAGAAATTGCATACGCGTCACTAGGCTTGACCCGCTTGCTTGGATTTCCAGTAAGGTGACTCTTCCCTTTATCGTCATAAGACTTTCGCTTATGGGAATCATCGCCTCTATGAGAAGAGTCGTGTCGCTCATCCCTCCTCCCGTATTGATGTTCATAATCTCGCCTTTCTTGAGCCTTCCTAATAGCTCTCTCTTCATCTGTTTCCCTTGGGGCAGAGAGATAGCGCCTAAAATCATAAGTGTCACGGCTTCCGTGACGCTGGAATTTATCATAGTATGATCCGCTTTGCCCCATCGGAGAACCTGAAATTGAAGAAAAGTCAAGTCTTAGAAATCTTCAAAGTAGAAAAGTTAGGTGAATGAAAGTGCTAAGCAGCCTAAGTGTGTGTGGCGTGCAAACTACGCGCGTCAGACTACAAACCACTCTTTGATGTGGGAATAGTGACGACTTGTGTAACAGGCGTTGTAATTAGTTGTAAAGAGGAAGTCGCCTCGACAACAGTAGAAATAGCTTTTAAAGTGTCATCCTTGAATAGCTCCTGTGAAGTTATCATTAAATCACTCAACCCTTCAAAGATATCATCGCCATTATGCCCGGTGGCACTTTCCCTTTCGATTCCCACATCAACCGCCTTTCCGGAATGCTGGGAAGTCTCTTCTTCTTCGATGACGGGGGAAGTTTTAGCTTGCTCGACGAACCCGCAGCATTAATAGAGACAGAACACTTCACCAGTGAAGCCTCAATGGTAGGTTCTTCTGATATAGGTTCTTCGATAAAAGATGGGGCATCAGACGCCTTTCCTGGAGAATCAGAAACTTTGTGAGGCTGAGTAGAGCGAGAAGGGTGAAGAAGTCCAAACTGGTGAAGAAATTCATCTTTCAACAAAAATTTCGCGTCCCGCTCTTCAGCTGGTACGACCATCAGCCTCCCAGAGTTGGCTTGTGGCTGGGATCCCTAGAAGGAAGGGAGAGCGCTGAAATGAAAAGGCGAAATTAACATTTGGCAATTTGGACTTCACAAAACTCAGAGAGTAGAAGAAGTAAAGATAGATAATCTTACTTCCTTCCCTCCACACAGCATAAAACCCCAGGGGACAACGAACGTAAAAGTACTGAGTTAAGAACCCATGGGCACTGTCAGGGAGGCCGACAATCAATTTATGATTTCTGGCTCTTCTCACAACAGTGATCGAAGGATGATCTTTAGTTCTGGTAAAAGAACATAAGTAGCAGATCTCGTCAAAACTAGGGAAACGGTCAAGCGTTCTACTAAATAATACACACAACCCCATTAGAATGGCATAGCTGTTGGGATGTAGCTGAAATGGGGAGACGGCCAGTTGACAAAGAAGATGCTGGAGAAAGTTGTTGAAAGGTGGAATGGCCCCGCTCAGACACATTTGTCGATTAACTACTACAAAGCCAGGAGGCGCTGCATCAGCAGTGTTACTTTTCTCAGGAAGAATGGCATATGCTTCAGCAATGCCAAACTGAGCACGCAACTGACGAAAATCTTTGTACGATAAAGTGGTAGGGGCTCTTTCTAGAGGATTGACTAATGGAGCTGGAATAAAAGTGGCCTCTTCAGCCTGGACTGTTATATCTTCTTGCTGAGAAGTCATTCTACACAATCAACTGGATATTCAAAAGTGAAGGTGCACGTTTCCTAAAAGTGTGAAGTGTTGTGCAGAACTATTAAAAATAACAAGTAAATGTAACTGGAGTTAAGCTAGTCGGCAATTGATCGCTTATCAAATTTCAGGACTTGTTCATTTAAAGTTCGGGGACAGTATTAGTGCAAACAGGTCAGTTTCAGTTGACTATTCCAATGTTGCTTTAATACTTTGCTTGAATTTGTTGGTTTAAAGCACTTCGTTCACACAGTCTATTTAAGTTGATTATCTGTTATTAACTAATCTATCACTTGATGTGGGCGATCAGTGGTAGTATATTCGTCCCAATTTTCTGTAAATGTTGTATTAAGCAGGTTGTTAGCTTACAAATTGAAGCAATCTGTAAAAAAAAATGCAACAAAGTTTGACAAATTAAAGTCCGGACAATTCAGTATTCAGGCAGTTCGTTTCAGTAATTCAAGTTAAGCACTTAAATCAGGATTATGCTTAAAAGTGTGAGTTCGAATTGAGCATACAAATACTGACTTGGCTGCGACCTAAGGCCTATGCTGTCACTGTTTAGGCCGGTTAAGTACTAGGTCGTCTGCGACTTAGTGAATGTACAGTGAGTCAAGTTAAGTCGTCAACTTGTCAAGACGTTTGTCCTATGAGTCGTTAATCTTTAGGTCGCAAGGCATAGTAAGAAGGGAAAGGGCTTCAGTTCAAAGTGATGTAAAATTCTCCAAGTCCTAACTCGGCCACGACTCAAAGCTTAGGTCGCAAAAGCTGTTAGGTCGGTTCAGAGTTAAGTCATGGAAGTCACTGGGTCGCACGAAATTGCTAAGTCATGACCAAGCCAATATCTCACTCCATTTTACCAACCGACTTTTCTCCCTAACTCCTAACCCGTTAACCCAATAGCCTCTCAATCAACAACGATCCTCGTTCCATCACACCATTGAATCACCCAAAAACCATTTCGAATCGCCTCAGATTTGCCATGAATCTGAAACATTGTTGCTCTATCACAACCACAACATGATCGATGGCAATCATAGATCGATCGAAACATTATTCGTAATGAAACGCGGCACCAAAAAGTGAATTGAAGTTGGAAAATGGGGAGTTAGCAATTCGACAATGGACGTGGGTGAATGATGACCGGATTCACTTACGCAGTATAACGGAAAGATGATCGGCGACTGGGTGGTTGGAATTCGTCTTTGAAAGCTCGTAGTTACGTCAATGGTGATTTCAAACGATAGAGCAAGTGAGAAGAAGGAAGCAGAAGAAACGACTCAAGCCTTTTATATCTCGGGGCAGTGGAACTCGAATCGGCACATGCGAGTTAAGATGAGTCGAAGCACACGACCTACGACTTAAGCGTGTACTTCGAGGGGCAAATGTTAACCCTCAATTTGTCTACGACTTAAGAACTGGACGACTCAAGCAAGGTATGCGACTCAAGTAGGGTACGCGACTTAACGAGTCAAGGATTGGTCGACCTAACAACTCAGAGTACTTCACGACCTACGACTTAAGGTCTGGACCACCTAACGAGTTAAGGTGTGAACCACCTAACAAGTCAAGGTGTGAACGACCTAACGAGTTAAGGTCTAGACGACCTAAGAATTGAAACAGTCTAAGAAGTCTTCGACCTAAGGAAGTTGACGACCCAGGGGAGTTAACGATCTAAAGCAGTTAACGACTTAAGAGAATTAATGAGTCAAGGACCGGACGACTTAACGACTTAAGAGAATCAACGACCTAAAGAGGGCAGCGGCAACAACAAAGGCGACTTACGACTTAAGGAAGTCTACGACTTAACGGTTTAAGGAGTTAACGGCTTAATGGCCTCGGCGACTTAAAGGTGTTGGCCGACTCAACCGGTTAACGACTTAAGGAAGTGGATGATCTACGACTTAAGGCTACCTACGACTTACGACCTAGCATGTGTCATGAACGACTTAAGCAAATGAAGCGCTGCTTCTTATTGAACACGGTGGCCTCCTAGTTCGTCAGCGAGTTAGGACTTGTGTTATTATCTGAAATGAGAAAGCCTACCAGTTGAGCCACGACCCACGACATAAGGCTACCTAGTTAAAATCCAATGCCTGGACACTTATGCCGCTGGACTTACACTGTTACCTGCTAAGTCGGCCACGACTTACGACTTACTATAAGTCGGCCATGATTTAGGACTTGGCAGAAATTCCTATCCAGACTTCTCTATAAATACAGCCCTAGCTCCAACATTGAGGGGACTTTTGGCCGATCATTTTCTGAAGCGCCGTTACTCTGCAGAATTCACAACTCATTCAACACTTGAAGAACTCCAGACATTCAAGACACTACAACAAGCTTCGAGAGGAATTTCACACATCCGACACGGATTCAACAAGTTTCATCATCGAAGTTTGAGCTATGAGTCGAGAGTGTTCTTGTGATCAAAGTGTATCGTATTTTGATGTGTTGTAACCAAAATCAGTAATAAAGGAATTCAAAGTGGACGTAGGCTCGATCTTAAGCCGAACCACTATAAATCGTTGTCTTTTACCATTTTCTGTTATTTTACTGCTTATTTCTTGTTCCCGTATCACGGGTGGTGCTTTCACAACTTTACTACACACACCGGGTGTTAGCGTTCAATTTTCAGCGTTAACAGTATATAAATCGATTGAAAGTGGATAATTTCATGCTAGAACCTTGTAATCACTTATAAATGCACAGAGAACATGTTTAGTTTATGCAAATGGCATGTTTAACTAGTTAAATAAATGGGATGCTGTTAAATTTCATGATTTTGGTACTTATGGGTTTCATTTGATTAAGTACAGGTACAAGAAGACTATTTGGCTTGATTTTGGTTGTGCAATTGCATTTAAATTAGGCGAGCTCGCTTAATAACGCTAAAATAAGGTACGCTTACGAATTTAGCGCACGAAAAATAAAAATATTGATATATATTGCGATTTCCGGCCATGGGAGCCGATGTATATCTTTTTATCATATTTGTGACATTGCAAAAGGCTCCCCGTACAAGGGGGACTCTGCCAAAAAATTTCGGGAATTTAGGGTGTTAGAAAAATTTTGAAATTTTTGAAAAATTTCTATTAACAAAAATTTGATTTCGAATTGTAATTGAAATACTTGGTTTTGATTTAGAAATGGAAAACTAATTGTTTTGGTTGGAACTAAAAGATTAGAAAAGTGAAATATCGAATTTTCACTAAGTGGGTTTTTGGAAAAGTAATGGGTTTGTTGCATTTTTCCTACTTAGTAATTTCGAGGACGAAATTCCTGTAAGGGGGAGGAATGTAACGACCCAGATTTTTCAGTCGTTTGATTTTTAACATTTAATTTATTTTAAATGTTGAATTTGAAATGTGGATGGATTTTTAATATGAAGTTTATCGATCGAATAAGTGGAATAAGATTTAAATTTCAAATATAGAGATTATCGTAGTACGAATAGTGCAAATAATTGGAATTTGAGATGAATATAAATCGAAAAGAAATTTAAAGTGAATATAAGTTCTATTTGAATTAGAAATTAGATAGTAAGTTTTTAAAACGGGAATTTCAAGTAATTTCATCGATTTTGAAAATCGTCGTCTTTACCGACGTGTTAAAATAGCGATACGGGGCAGAGTCTCAGAATTCGATGAAACTAGTTTCATTAGATCTATAATAGTATATTATTATAGGATTCCAAATTTCTTGTCAATCGGACTTACGGTTTGGTTGTGCGAAGCTGAAACGCATAGAAATTTATTTAAGTATTTTAATTAAAATAATTCAATTCGAAAACCTATATTTCAAATACAATGGAATTAGCCTCTGAAACATATTCCATTGTGTTTGAAATATGGGTAAAACATTATAAATGCCAGGCGGCACGCCTCGATAGGAGTTCGTGAAAATTTGGTGATGAATATTGTTTTAGATTGGTCTATAAATAGGACCCACACACCCCACAACTACAAAACCCTAATCCTCTAGGTCTACAGACACCACTATTATCTTGAATTGCCGAAATTGCACGAAACATTTTTCCTCGATCTCTCAAAATCCACGCACTATTATCGAAAACTTCCAACTACAAAATTATTAAGCTCGTCGAGCTCTACGAGATGAACGGTTATGATTGGATTTCATGATGTATATCGGCGGTAGTTCGAGAATGAAGGCACAACCTTCATCAACGTTTTTCGAAGCAGTGGCGAGGCGTGGGAGGACCGGTTTTAAGGAGTAGGTGAGGTTGAGAAGGGGCTTACGAATGGTGAAGCCTAATCGTCGTCTAGGCGAGAGACTCGGTCGCGACAATCAAATGAATGAGGCGACGAGGTGGGTTCTCGTGCGTGCGCGATCTGGGTTGAACGGAGGAGGAAGGAGAAGGTGAGCGGCCCAGATTTGCTTGAGGTTATAAATTAAAAAAATAAAAAAGTTATAAATTATATTGTTTTAAAATCATTAAACTTATAAATTGTATAATTTATTCATACGAGGTCCAAATCGCACGAAACAAGTTGCGTTGGGTTTGCGTTGGCGAGTAATACGCATAGGAATTGGATTGGAGTCATTTTGAGCTAGCAGGAATTTAGATTAAAAATTGAGTGCTTGTTTAATTTTAATTCAAATGGAACGCTTAAGCGCTAACTGGAATCAAGGTGGGAAATCTCACTCATTTGGATTGCTGGTATTAATTTAAAATATTGAAAATTATTTATTGGTTGATTGGATGAATGGATAAATTATTATTGGTTGGATGTCATATTACTTTATATATATATAGTAATATATATTAGTAGTTGGGTATATTTCCCACCAATTGGAGCGGATGAGACACTATGCGCCCCGCATAATAGCGGATGACCCTATATTACCGCGATATCCCACCTCGAAGCGGGATTGGTATTTTATGTTATATAACATCTGTGGATGCAGGGAAACAGGTTGGAGGGATCCAACTGGATTCCTCAAAAGCATATTGATTGTTTTTCATATATAGTGATATATGATGTAATTAAATAATCTGTTATGGATTATTGTGTGATTTGATTGATTAGATGCTATAGTAGCACTAACCTTAATTTTAGTATTGTAAATACCATAATTAATATTTTTGAATTTTAAAAAGGAAATTCGAAAGTGATTTTGGAAATGGAATATTTATATTGAACTTTGGAATTTTTAAGAGGAAATGGATTTAAATAGAATTAATGAATGGATTTTGGATTTTTACTTAACTATTTCTGAAAGAGTTGGGAATAGAGATTTTAAAATAAATGATAAAGAATTTGTATAATGAATTTTAAGTATTATTTCTAAAAAATATAGCAAAGAAGTTAAAATCGGAATTTTAAACGAATTTGAGAAACAACTGGAATTTATTGGGAAATAAATTTGTAAATGGGATTTTAAATAGAAATTGATTTATAAATGGAGTTGTTAATATAAATATGTTATAGACTGGAAATGAGTTTATAAAATCTATAAACTGTGTTTATAAATAAAGTGTAATGATTATCATTTGATAAATTGGGAATGTAAATTCGCCGGGTGAATTTAAAATGAGATATGGGAAATCAGATTAGAAAGGAATAATGAATCTTGTTTTGGAATTTGGAAATAGCTGTGAAGTTGATAATGAAAATCGATTTGTCATAAATCGAGAGAGATTTATAAATATAAAACGGTTTTGTTAAATTTTATAGAGAAGTTAAGTTTTGTTTTAAAAAAGGATTTTTATTTATTAAACTATGTAGTTTAAGACTATTTGAGTATTTGAATATTTCGGGAAGTTGGTTATAGAAATATTTTATATTAGTTGATAAATTCTAATTTTTATAATAAGCTGTGTGAATCAATTTTATTTATAGATGAAATGGAAATTGGATATTGTTGTTACTAAAGGAAATAGTGTTATAAATGGATTTCATAAATAAATGGGATTTGAAACGACCCGACCTTTTGTACACAGAAAGACGCATCATCTATAAGAAAGAAAAGGGATAGAAAAGAGAAAAGATAAAGAAGAAAGAACTAAACAACATCAGAATCTCACAGCGGAACGAATAAATTATATTAATTACATAAGATATTACATAGTATACAACATCTATCAGAGTTACACAAATTATTCAAACACAAACTAGACAGTTATAAACACCTGTCTAGTTATTACAACTCAAAACATCACAGAGATACAACACAGCGGAAATACAGATAAACAGTACACGGCGGAACCAATATATATATATATATATATATATATATATATATATATATATATATATATGCTGAAGCCTCCTGCTCCATTGCTCCTCTAGAATTTGTCAAAGCTAACCTGAATCCCTTGGCTACTCATAAAAATTTGAGTACTCGAGAGTTTAAGAAAAACAGAAATAAACTTCGGGTCAGACATGGGTCTGGTATGAGTAAACGGTTAAAGTTGTTTAACTTTAAAAACCTTTTGAAACAAAGGTATCACGTAAGACTCCCCACACATAAATATGGGTAAGTTTTTACCTTACGCTAACCAAACATTTGATAGGAAATCCAGTGATATTATAATAGGGTCTAGGGTTTTCAAGTAAAATACAGAAATAGCTGGAATGCTTACATCTCACGTTCCAACATAGTTGGGCACAACTAAATCGTACGGTGCTTATTGGAGATTGGATTCCATACAATGGCAGGGCTACTAGGGTACCGCTCGTCACAGTACGTGGCCTAGATCACCGTACCGAGGATTACTCCCAATCCCCTGCAACACAAAGCCGGAACCATCCCTTACTGGACAACCCCGAATAAGATAACCCTAGTAGTTGTAGCTATTCAACTGCCCACATAACCGAATAAAAAGGGACTCTAGACCGGGGTTTATCTCATCCTACTTGGGTATGACCCACTTAGCCTTGCTGCACCTCCCCTGTTTTAGCCATTCCCGGTTGACGAGGCTTGAGGCTACGATTTACCTTTATAGAACACATCTATCTTAAAATTCTCATCGTCCACCTGATGATGTTCTGAAAGCATTCAATCCATACAAGTTCGTTCTGGGTTCGAACGAAACCGAAGGCATTATCTCGTTACACTCATTTTGGAATCATCCTCAGAGTTAACGGCAATAACCCTTGCACTCTGAATCTTCATTTTCACTTAAGATTCACGACCTATCGTTAATTTGAATCGATGTGGTTTTCGGATATCCAAATCTGGAAACCCGATCCCAGTCTCATCGAAATCCAAATCGCCATCTTTTAGGTCCAAGTTGTTTTAAAGTTAAAACAATTCAATTTTTATTATCTATATACCCACAGATAGATAATTCACAATATCACAATAGATAATCTACATTATCATCACAATTAGATAATTCACATTATCATCATACTTCAACCAAAGCATCCATATCAAACAGCATTACTTATCTCATATCTGAGATCTCAAACCATTCAAGGCAATCAATACCATTCAACATCCATAAGCAATGATTTATTAATCACCATCTATAATTAATTTAAAGTGAATTAAATTAATTACTTCCATCTCTAATTAATTTAAATAAATTAAATTAATTACTTTCATCACATAAATCTTGCTTACTTAATCATTAATTAAGTACAAATCAATTTATCAATTATCATCTACTTATCCATCTTAATTAATCACTTTCATTAATCAACCTTAATCATAAACAGAAATTACCATCCTGTAATTACTTACCTTAATTCATTAACTTCTTAATTAATTATATAAATCTTTTGATTTATTACACTAAGTAATAAATCTTTAATTACTTCTACTAAGTAATTATACTTTAATTTACTCCCCATTAAGTAATTCCCTTTAATTAATTACATCCAGTAATTATACATTAATTACTTCATTAAGTAATTCCACTATTCAATCTCATTAAGTAATTTTACTTAATCAACCATCAAATGATTATCTTTAATTAATCAATCAATTAATTATCTTAAATTAATCACATTCATTTGATTAATTACAATTGGGTAATTCATTCCTTAATTACCCCTTAAAACAAATTAATTAATCTTTAATTGTAGATTAATTATCCTTTAATTATTAATTAATAAACCTTAATTATCAATTAATAAAAATTAATAACATATTTCTTAATTACCAATTAATCAACCTCTAATTACTTAATTAAGTATATTCTAATTACAAATTAATTAATCTCTAATCATTAATTAATCAATCATAATCATTAGTTAATTAAATTAATTAATTATTCTTAATTAATTACTTAATTAATCCTTTATCCTTAATTAATTAAATTAATTAATTATACTAAAATTTCTTAATTAACTTAATTAATCTAAAACATTAAAACTTTAATTATCTTAAGATAAAACATTATATTATTAATGCCTTAATTCCCATTAACATATTTAAACCATTTATCTTTAATTAACTTTACTTAATTAAATCATTAATTAAGTTTAAATAAAATAACCATTTAACTTGATAAATTAAGATTACCAAATCATAACTTACCTTTAAGTGTTTTAAACATTTTCAAGTGATAGTTTTAAACTATTTCAAATTTGAAATTTCAAAACTTATTTTTAAAGCTTTTTAAAACCTGGTCATCAAACTTTAAACCCTGAACTATGTTCTACTCAGATTTAAAATCCGGCATCTTAATCTAAATGACTCGAGCCAATGCAACGAAAACCCGAGTCTTTTCTCGTAATCCCCGAGCTAAACTTCGAGCTTCCTTCCTCTTCTCTCATCTTTGAGGCAATCCACCAACTACTTCGAGTTATTGCCGAGCACATCATCGTTTCCCCAAACTCCATTCGTTCCTGATATAACGTGCACGCGCACAGTCGTACGGCGATGCTCCGGTCATCACGACCACCACCGACAAATCACTAACCATCTCCACCCTCGATCTCAACCACCCAAAATCCAAAGCAAGCTCGAAAGCAAAATTGAGCTTCTCGATCGAACAAGAACCCAAAACTTGATCAACTAATTAACCTCATCAACGTCAATGCCGTCCACCGGAACTTCCCATACTCTGACCAAGGTAGCGTCATAGGCCACATGACATAACCCCCCTCACACGATCCACTCTGATGCACCATCGATACCAGAAAACGCCATGCAACCTCCCAGTTCAAAACTAGGTTTCGAACCCTAGATCGTCGTTGTCTGATCACCATAGTCACTGATAAAATCAACAACCATTTTTCTAGAGATCAACATCCCCTAAGCCATCTTCGATAATAGCCCCGAACTCCAAATCATCATCGATCGCCATAGGTTGCCTCAAATTCAATTTCCAGTCATTTCCAAAATGCATCCTCAATACATTATTAAAAATTGAGATTTTTGTTTTAAAAATATTAACTTTCAAAGTGGATTCGAATTATAATCTTGAAACAACAAATTGTGATGTTTGAAATTTAACATATTTTGAATTTTGTTTGTAATTCCCAATTTTTCAGAGAAACTTTGCTTTGATTTACTTAAAACTATTTTTAAGATTTGAATCTGATTAAAACTAACAACTTTAGTTTAGATCCCACTGCCTAAAATGAATTAGAGGAATGAGAAATGATTTTTGAACAGGTCTGATGCCTGTAAGCCTGGAAACAATTGCATATGTCTGATTTTCAGATATGCACGGCCAATTCACCTACTTATATACACAAATTTAAACATATTCAAGCAAATTTCCAACCTACTTATACATGTTTTCAAACAACAGCTAAATCCAGATTTCAAAGGATTTATTCACAGTTTTGAAAAGATGAACAGAGCTAACAGTTTACATAACATGCACATTTCATTTCAGACATATAATTCATCATCATGCAAACAATATATATCAAACATTGATGACTTATTCAAGCAACCAAATTTAAGACAATATACAATTGAGTTTACTCACCATTGATTTGAGAAGAGGGACAGAGTACATCTGTTTTGCAAACAGCTTTGATTTTTTTTTAAAAAAACTGGAAATTGTTTTTGCTTTCATCTTCCTTTAAATCATCTAGCTTGCTTGTTGTTTTGAATTTGTAGAATGATGCTTCAGTTTGTAAAAAGAAATGCTTGCTATGTCTTGAGAACGAACTAAAATAAGGAGTGATATATAGAAAGAAAAGATGGCATAGGGTAGGTGTTCTGGGTTTTGCAATTTAGCCTGGTACACTTTTCTTCATTTTATTTATAAACATAGGTCAGAGATTTTTCTTGCTTTGGAGGCTGAGTTGATTTTAAAACAATATGAACTGACTAATGTTATGCTAGCATTAAATGCTTAAGGTACTTTATGCTTCATCCTAATCTTCTTTATACATAGATGTATTCTATTTTTACTTTTTGTCTTGCCTGCATACTTTATTTACAGCTACAAACATATTTTACTTGCCTTGCTTTACATAACTATTTATAGGTTTCATTCATATTTACTTTGTCTGGTTTGTGCTATTGCCTACCTATTAACTTACACCTACATTCAAATTTATACAAAGCCTGGTTTGCTTTTAGTCTTTGTTATTTGAATGCTACTTATTTTCTTTTAACTTTACTTTGCTTTTGTACTTTACATACATATTATAAAATTGTTTTAGTCATTTGTATTGGTTTATTACTTAATTTATAAGATTTATTTTATTTTAAATATTTTTGAAAGATTTTATTTTACATTTACAAATCATAGCTTTCTTTCAAAAAAAAAACATATATATAAATAAATTTGAAATAACCATTTCTATTTATAAAAATCCATTTGTAAAGATATTATATTATTAATATTGTCTAAATATAACTCATTATTAAATTAAAAGAATTTATAAAAGAATTTATCTCTTTATTAATAAACTACTTATTTTATCAAACTATATTTAAAAAGAACAAACAACCTTTTTGTTTAAATTTAAACTTAAGCCAAAATCATTTTAAACAAATTAAACTTTTATCTTGAGTATTTTAAAGCCATATGGTTATTTATTTAATAGCTTAATATTAAATTAAATCAAATTTCCAAATTACCAAAAATATTAGAATTAGAAAACATGCCTTTATTTATTAACTTTAAAACAAAGCTTATCTATCTACAATATATACAAATATATATATATATATGCACACATTATAAATAGAAAACAAATTAAATTAGTTTTAAAAGATAAAATCACCCATTTAAATATTTATTAAAGAAGATTATTAAATCAATTCATATTTATTATTAACAATATTATCAAATCTATTTAATTTTAACACAGATTATTAAATTGATATTGCTAAAAATTCCAGGATATCACAGGATTTATGAAAGGAATTATAAAATAGAAAGAGATTTATAAATATAATTTTATAAATACGGAAATGGTTATGTTGAAATTTTAAGTTTGATTTTTATCAACGAAATATATTTTTATGTTCTAAAAGATATTCAATTATATTATTATTAATTTTATGTTGTTAATAATATTTTAATATTTTGAAAGGTTAATTATTTAGATTATTATTATGGTTTGAAATAAATATAATTATTTATTAATAAAGTTTGGAAATTTATTATTATTGTTTATAATAATGTTGAAGATAAATTATTATTGATTTATTAAGAATATTTTTGAAATTACTAATTGTTATTATTTTTAAGATATTTTGAAGTTAATTATTATTTATTTAAATTTTTTATTATTATATAATAGTAAATTAAAGTAAATGATTAGAATTTTATTTATAAATGTTTTCGAGGTTTGTAAATAGGATTTTTTAAACAGATGTGGGTTTTATAAGAGGAATCTTATAATATGGTTTGGGAAACTTAAGGGAAGATTATCTATAAGATAAAAGAGTTTTATAAATGGTTTTAGATATTTATAAAAGAATTTTAGAAATGGGTTTTCAGATTTATAAAAGAAATTTTATAAATGGTTTTGTGGATGTATAATGGAGTTTATGAATGATTTTAGAATTGTATAAAAAAGAAATCTTCCACAATGTTTGGTGAACATACTCACACCGTTGAGATAAGTATATGGATATTTTTCCAAGTATTGAGAAATAGGGATTTGTGGATATATATATATATATATATATATATATATATATATCTTTGTAAAAAGGATTTTTATTCAGGTATTTACAAAGTGGATTTAACTAATGAAAGATTAATTAAAAGGAGGTTAATGGTTGCTTGTGTGCTTAACCATTGTTGGTTTTCCCTATGGAATTATAATCCCTGATTTGAATGTTTGTTTTTTCGACGGTTAAATGACCTACTATCGAATTTGGACCCAAACGTAAGTTTGGAAATATCTAGGAGGCACACGTGAGTTATATGGCTCAACCATCTCTGATGATGTTGTACTGTGCGTATAAATCTTGTTTCGTTTTCCTAGGACAATGATAAGGAAATTCGTCATCTAACGGTTAGGAGGTGATCTCCGCTCTTATCTTTGACTTTTTATTTCTTAAAGAATCAAGGTTGAGTTTACCATAAATTATTGAATGTTGTTTCGAAGAGACCGGCGTCGAATATGTTATTCGAAAACCACTTCGATCCAACTCAAACGTTTTGAAGTCAAGACATCTTGAAGATGATGGAATTGGAGATGGAGCTCTCAAGCATTTCGTTCAGTCCCAAAATGAACTAGTAGGGATGAATGTTGATATTGTATTGTTGCTTGGAGGGCAATGTTAGTGTTCCAAGTGGGAAGTGTTATATAAAATGTAAAACGTAGCCTCAAATCTCATCAGCCGAGAATGACAAAAACATGGGAGATGCATCTGGGCAAAGTGGGTCGCTTCCAAGTAGGGTATGATCATCCCTATCTAAAGTAAAATATTATCTCTCATTTCTATGCTTCGGGGCCCATTAACGGAGGGGTCATCATATTCGATACTATCTAGTAAGGGGTAGGCCGGTTTTGTGTAGGTAGGGGTCGATAGGTTCGACATCGGGAGGTACCCTAGTAGCCCAGTCATTGTATGGAATCCATTCTCCAATAAGCGTCGTACGGACAGTTGTGCCCAACTATGCTGAAACGTGAGATGCAAGCATTTCAGCTATATTTATATTTTACTTTGACCCCTGGACATTATATAAATGAATTTTCTATTGAAAATGTTTTAGTTATCATACGGTAAAAACACGTCCGTGTTTATGTGCGGTGTGGTTTTACGAGATACTTTTGATTTCAAAAGTTTTTATAACTTTAAATTCCAGTTGGGTGTGTTTTCTCACGTTGGTTTTCTAAGACTCACTCGGGTGTTATTCTATTATAATGCTTGGGTTGGACCATGCTTATTTACATATTACTTTTGTTGTATTGGAGCTGAAGAGACGAGTTGGAGGCCTTCAGGTCGTATTTACATATATGTTTATTTTTCGCTGCTTGTTGTTGAAATCATCAGCAATTGTGAGGACAGGTTGTTATAACTGTCCAAGCTGATGATTGTGATTGGTTGTTGTACTCTGATGGATGTATGTATATAACAGTTTCTCTTTGTAAAGATTATTGATACTATATTATATAATGTTCTGCTGCTATTGTGAGATTTTGTGTTGTTTTTAGTTTCTTTTCTCTTCTCTTCTCTTTCTTTCCCACAACTATCCGCCTTTCCGTTCAATTTGAGTTGGACATGTGTGGTTTATTGTTGGCTTGAATTGTGCGGATTGGCCGGTTGTTACATAAATAGTGAATTTAGAATGATGTTTTATATAATATTCAGATTTCAGATCAATGGAGAATTTGAAAGAGGAATAATGTTGAATAAAATATATAGGTGTAATAATTTTGACGATTTTGAAATGAGAAATTATTTTGGGAAAAAGATGGATTTTGGATAAAATGAGGAAATTTTAAAGATTTATATTTCTATATACCAATGGTTTTAAAAATATTTAGAGGATGTTTGTGAAATGAAGTTTGAAATTTATATTAATAAAATGATGAATAATTTGAATTAAAAGATAAAATTTTATAAAATGATATTTTTGAAGTAATTGTTAGATGTATGCAAATCACTTTATCTATTAAATGGAAAGAAAAATTTGTTATAAAATGCAAAGTGACTATTGGAAGTAATATATTATTATTATTATTGATGGATTAATAGTTTAAAATGAAGTGTTTGAAACAAAGAAGGATTTTAAACAATGATTTATGTAACGACTTGCAAATTTATCAATTTTTTAAATTATATTTATTTTTAAATGTTCAAATATAAGCTTTTTAAAACATAGATTATGATGTTTTGAACAATAGTGATGGTAATCCTTGTTTGAATAAGTATTTACAAAAAATATAAACTTTGAAGGAAATTGATAAAATGGTCGAAAATCGTTTTATCAATAAATAGTTCTATAATTATTAGAAGTCGTGCAAGAAGCTAGATATGTACACTTATTTATCCATTTAAACAAGAATATGAAATAAAAAAATATATTTTATATTTGAAAATAAAATGTATTTATTACAT
This sequence comes from Allium fistulosum, assembly GCA_030737815.1. Lineage (NCBI taxonomy): Eukaryota > Viridiplantae > Streptophyta > Magnoliopsida > Asparagales > Amaryllidaceae > Allium > Allium fistulosum. The sequence goes on along the minus strand of CM060905.1, from coordinate 716,545,350 downwards.
CATCAATAATGACATATTTAACAATTGACTTGAAATTAAATTGAGATTTCATGATTTAATAATTATTATAATGATTCAAATAATTTATTTTAAATGATAATAATTTCATTTTAAGTAGTTATTAAGTGATAATAAATCATTTACAATAGTTTTATAAAGATATACATTTAAATTAAAATTATAAGGAAAATTGATATCGCTTTATCGATATAATTGCACTTTCTGTATACAACTGTTTAATACTGATTTATACGATTTTATAATTCAAATTGTGATCATTTTAATTCATTAATAAGAAATCAATTTTCAAATTTTGTTTAGATTTATATGTAATTTAATTAATAAATGAAAATGTGAACGGGAATCGGCTTCTCGATTTTCAGTAGATTAACGAATGGAAGTTCTTTAAAGTAGGTGCAACGTTGTTGTTCTCTTGTGCACATACATATACATGCACACATTTACATATACAACACACACAGGCACACACACACACCCCATTTACATTTATATTTACATAAAGTAAAAAAAAAATCAAAATATCGTGATATTTTACAAAGTCAAAACACAAACTAGCCATCAAATGTCAACTCCTTACACACATCAACTCACACACATGTAGGAGCGGTGTAACAACCCTGTATTTTGTAATTATTTTAAATTGAATTTCCTGATTTAAAATCTTTATTTTATTTATTAAAATGGATAAATTTTGTTATTTTAAATATAAATTTTGATTTTTAGGTGAATTATAATTCCAAACATGAATAAATAGAGTATTTTCCTGAAATGTGAATTTTTGTCAATGTGGTCAAACTTTGACTTTTAATTTAAAATTTTAAAAGTTTGAAATTTTGAATTTTATCTTTTATTATGAAAGTAAATAAAATTTCAAGCATACTGCTTTTCGTTTCGTTGAAATCTGATTAATATTGTGAAAGTTATGCCTTTTACACTATTGGATGTAATTTGTTGTATTTAACAAAATTGTTAATTTAATTTTATATAAATAATATTTTGTTTATTATGTCATGTTCTAATGTATGTTTACAAGTTTAACATGATGTTATGTATCTATTTTAGTTTTAAAACATTTTAATAGTGTAATTGAAATTTTCTAATGTCAGTTGTCTTTTGTTTACAATTTTTAATTTCTAGTTTCAATTAGTTAAAGTAATTCTTTATTTATCTTTTAGTTTCTTAAGAATTTATTTTATTTTCCTTTACATTTATTTTTCAGCCTTTATTTTATTTTACTTGACTTTTTATTGGATTAGAAGTAAAGTTATAATTTTCCAAAGTTAATTGCATTTTTGTTTGAAATTTAAGTCTAGTTTCAATGTATATATACGTTTTTGATTTTAAAGGCATATCTTTGAAAGGTATTTATTTAACGTTATTGTATTTATTGGTTTGTGAAAGCTTCTTATATACACCTTTCTTAAATATATAGGTAACACATCCATTAGGATACGTTATCTATTTTTAAGTGGAGGCATACGTTATGTTTTGATTTATTTGGTCGTTCATTCCTTAACTTTAGTCGTGATCTTTTATTCTTTTTTTTTCACGTCAAAACACATTCTCATTCACAAATTTGCAGCCATCATTTCAGATCTGAAAATAGGTAATGGCTTCCTCTTCCTTTTCTACTTTTTCTTCTTCCATTTTGCATGTTTTGGCCATGATTTCTTCATATATTTGCATGCTCTCCACTCTAGTTGCCTCGGCCATAGCCTCCACCACCTCCTCCTCTTCACCATCCACCGCCTATCACTTCCTCTTCCTCTGACCAGATCTGGCCATACCTTTCCCATGACCAAAAAACTCCACAAAATGTTGCAAACTCCTTAAAACATGCCTAACTGAGCCTAGTCTTCATCACCATCACCTTAGATTGCCTTGGCCACCTCCCCATGCTCCACCACCACTATGATATGACCATTTACTCTCAGCCTTACGTCTGTCCAAATCTGTAGCATGAATGGCCAAGCCCATAGACCCATGTAGCCGAGCCAAAGTGATGAACCAAAACCTTCCTCTTATGCTTGCCCCTTTGTATTCATGTTATGTAACCTCTACCACTTCCTATTCCTTGTAGCCATGCCTTTTTAGGTCCAAACCTGGAACTAAACCATGTTGTGGCTGAACCTATAAATCCTTATTGTCGAGCAAAGTTGAGTGGAGATCAAGCAAAAATGGTTTAAAAGCTTTGTGTAGTCAATCGTCTATTTCTATTTCAATTTGTTTCCAAATATTCTTTTGTATTGTATTCATGTTTATATCTTGCTTTGTTTATTTTGTGAATACAAGATTTACATCTTGGCTCTCTCTCCATCCAAATCAAAAATTGTTCTTTCGTGCTTTCCGGATTTCAGTTTGTGTTTTGTTTGCGAACTACAGCTTTATAGAGGTGAGTATTCACTCATGACATTTATACTTATATAACTTGTGAAGTGACAACAAGTGAATGTGTAGAGACTGTTATATCATGTTATACTTGCCTATGATGTAAATTTTATTATGTTAAACCCTGTTATTAACTTGTCACATCATCTATTATATTTTTCTTATTTTATTGTTTATTTTATATTATGTTCTCACACTGCAAGTTCCCTGTAGAATATAATCACTATGGGTTGAAATGATACATACCCGAACGGACTTTAGAATAGGGAAAGATCGTTATGGGCTGAAATGATAAGCCTTAGCGATTTTTATTTATTTTAATTACTTGGGATTGCGGGTTTGAAATGATAGAACCAGGATTTTCTTTGTAAATTACGGATTGAAATGATATATTATCCGTATCACTTGACCTAGGTAAGAAAATATTATACAGACCCGTGGTTATTATATATATATATATATATATATTTTTGAAGTTTTTAAGTATTTTTTTATGAGAAATATGACATTTTGATTTTAAATTGAATTTAAAATGATTTAATAAAGTGTTACTGATTTTTCTATGTATTAAAAATGTTAAATAAATGAATGGAAAAATTTGTGATTTGGTTTAATTAAAAATGTCCATTCAATATGTAATTTTAATTAATGGGAGATTGAATAAGACAGTAAATGCTCTTTATTGTGAAAATAAAATGTAATTTAAAAATGTCCATTTGATATGTAATTTTAATTAATGGGAGACTGATTAAGACAATAAATGCTCTTTATTGTGAAAATAAAATGTATGTTAAAAATGAACATTTGACATGTAATTTTAATTAATGTGATATTGATTAAGATAATAAATGCTCTTTATTATGAAAATAAAATGTATGTTAAAAATGAATATTTGACATGAAATCTTAATTTATAGGATATTGATTAAGACAATAAATGCTCTTTATCGTGAAAATAAAATGTATGTTAAAAATGAACATTTGACATGTAATTTTAATTAATGTGATATTGATTAAGACAATAAATGCTCTTTACAATGAAAATAAAATGTAAGTTAAAAATGTCCATTTGATATGTAATTTTAATTAATAGGAGATTGAATAAGACAATAAATGCTTTTTATTGTGAAAATAAAATGTAAGTTAAAAATGAATATTTGGCATGGAATTTTAATTAATGGGATATTGATTAAGACAATAAATGCTCTTTATTGTGAAAATAAAATGTAAGTTAAAAATGAACATTTGACATGTAATTTTAGTTAATGTACTATTGATTAAAACAATAAATGTTCTTACTGTAATAATGAAATGCAAGTTAATAATATACTTTAACTTAACATAAGGAATTTCAACTTTAAATGGGAAATTACAGTAATTAAGTTTATTTAACTTAAAAGCATGGTTTATTTAATATCCAAATGAATTAATTAGTGTAATAAAATAGAAGTGATAAAAAAACTATGGTAAAAATTGTAAGTATATATAACATTTGGATTATATAAAATGGTAAAGTGGAAAGTATTACATTCCAGAATGCTATGATTTCTTAAATATTACATTTCAAAAACGCTATGATCCCTTAAGGTTACATTTCCAACTTGCTATGATTTCTCAAGTATCGCTTTTCCAAAATGCTATGTTGACCTAAGGTTATGTTTTTGAAATGTCATTATTTCTAAAATGTAATGTTTCAAATTGCTATGGTTGTAAAAGTTACATTTTAGAGTGCTATGGGTTTTAAATTATTATGGTTCCACAGTGTTATAATTAAATGTTTAATTTTGGAAATAGATATGATATTTTGGTTTTGAAAGTATATACTGTTTTGAAAATAAATATACATGGGTTATAATAACGACTGGTTGTTAAAGAGACCGGGATCGGATATGGACATACTCTCTTTCGATACCGAAAACCACTTTGACAATTGTGTATGGGGTGGAGTTTCTAGAATGAAGTAGGATGGTGGCGATGATCCTAAGGTATATACATGGACCCAACTCCCGTGGGTTGGCATAAGGTGGCTAAAACAAGAGCGATCTCGGGCCAATGAGGTAGCACCTCTTATCGGACGCACTTCTTCGATACCATTCTATTACTTTGTGATTTGTTTGGGTGCACACCTTGATTTGGGAGTGTTGTTCGAGGTGGAGCGGTAGTGGCTGCTATGCGTTTCCATCAGTCCGTGTGCGTAATTGGTATATCTACCCTGGCATTGCCTTGTGTGCCGTGTCACCTACCATATCGAGCTTTACTACGAGTTGTGATTTCTCCCGTAGCCAGTGGAGTATCGAGGGTAGCCTCCATTTTGGGAGTATGCTAATACTGGATAGACTACTGGGACTATTACGTGTTAAGGGGAATGTTAATGCTATAAAGTGAACGCTAACACCCGGTGTGTGTGGTATAGTCGTGAAAGCACCACCCGTGTGACGGGAGCAGAATTTAAGTAGTAAAATAGTTAAAAAGCAGTAAACGACAGCAGTTTATAGTGGTTCGGCTTGAGATCGAGCCTACGTCCACTTTGAATCTCTTAATTACTGAATCTGATTACAAGACGATTCAATGCGCTTATCAAAACAATACAATTCGATCACAAAGACAATCTCGACTACTAGCTCAAACTTCATTGATGAAACTTGATGAATCCGTGTTGGATGTAGGAAATTCCTCTCGAAGCTTGTTGTAGTGTCTCGAATATCTGGAGATCTTCAATTGTGGAATGAGTTGAGAGCTTGGCAGAGTAACGACGCTTGAAGAAATGAATGGCCAAAAGTCCTCTTCATGTTGGAAGTAGTGGTCTATTTATAGGAGTCAAATTCCGAACAGAAGTTTCTGCCAAGTCATGAGTCGTAGCCGACTTAAGGTAAGTCGTGACTCATTGCCGACTTAAGGTTGCTCGGGGATGACTCACTGAATTCAACTTATGGCTTGGTAGCTCGTGGTCGACTTATAATGAGCCGTAAGTCGTGGTCGACTTATCAGATAAAAGTGGCATAGGCACAGGCACTGTTATCATATCTTGATAGCTTTTAGGTCGTGGACGACTTAAGCTGAGTCGTGAGTTCCTTAAGTCGCGAGCCCTTTAAGTCGTAAGTCGTCCAGGTTGGTAAACCCCATACAGTAGTTAGGTCGGAGCTTCCCTTAAGTCGTGGAATCTCTTAAGTCGTTTAGACCTTAACTCGTTGAGTCGTCTGGACCATGAGTCGTAGGTCGTGAAGCTCTTGAGTCGTATACTTCTTAAGTCGTATACTTACTGAGTCGGTCCTGTAGCTTAGGTCGGGGCCTGTTGAGTCGTAGGCTTCTTTAAGTCGTGTAGACCTTAACTCGTTGAGTCGTCTGGACCATGAGTCGTAGGTCATGAAGCTCTTAAGTCGTAGCCTTCTTGAGTCGCGCAGCTCTTAAGTCGTAGCCTTCTTGAGTCGTAGAAAATTAAGGGTTAACATTTGCCCCTCGAAGTACACGCCTAAGTCGTAGGTCGTGTGCTTCGACTTATCTTAACTCGTGTGTGCCTCTTCGTGTTCCACTGCCCCAAGGTATAAAAAGCTTGAGTCGTTTCTTCCACTCATTACCTATCACCTGAGTCGTTTCTGCCATCAACATCCCTCCGAGCTTTCTCAAGGCGATTTTTTCCCTTTTTTCAACAATCAACTGATCACTGATACTCGATCCTCTACTGCGTAAGTGCTCCTGCCTCCTCCTCGACTCTCGATCATCACTAACTTGTGAATTCCTCTCTTTGTCCCTAATCCATCCCCTTGTGCAATGCCTTGTTGCGAGCTCCACTGCATTGGCAGTTCGTGAGCCTGATTTTGCTCGATTTTATCTTTAGATGAATGGGGCGATGGAGATGAGGGATTACTGTATTTTAGGTTTAACAGATTAGGTTGGCGAGGCTTTGGCGATCTGGAATTGGCTTTTGGGCGATTCAATGGTGTGGTGGAATGAGGATAAGGATCATAGTTGATTGAGATGTTATCAGGTTTGGAGGATAACGGGTTAGGAGAAAAGTCAATGGGTCCAATGGAGTGAGATGTTAGCATGGTCACGGTTTAGTAGCGTCTTGCGACCTACGACATAAGCCTCATTCGATATAAACCTTGTACGACTTAAGCCTATCACGACATAAGCCTTGTACAACTTAAGCCTGTCACGACATAAGCCTTGAGTCGTGGACGACTTAGGACTTAGGGAAATTGCCTCGCTTTAACCTGAAGTCTCTTTCTTCTTTTACACGATTTAACGACTTGAAATACTGCCGAATCATGGCATCAACGACCTAAAATCGACATGACCTGTCCTGTATTGCCTTAAAGTCCTTAAGCCGTGGACGAGTTAACATATAAGTCGTTGGCAACTCAAGACTAGTGTTTTGCATGAACTTTGAACTGCTGAACTTTGAATTGCTGCATCTTTTCACAGATCATTCTAACTTGCAAATTAATCAACCTGTTTAATACCACATTTACAGAAAATTGGGACGAATATACTATCACTGACCGCCCACATCGAATGACAGATTAGCTAATAACAGATAATTGACATAAATAGATTGTGTGAACGAAGTGCTCTAAATCAACAGATTCAAGCAAAGTATTAAAGCAACATTTAAACAGTCAACTGAAAATGACCGATTTACACTTAATATTGTACCTGAACTTTAAATTAACAAGTCCTGAAATTCGATAATCGATCAATTACTGACTATCTTAATTCCAGTTGTATTTACTTGTTATCTTTACTAGTTTTGGACAACACTTTACACTATTTAGGAAACGTGCACCTTCATATTTGAATATCCAGTTGCTTGTGTAGAATGACTTCTCAACAAGGAGATGTAACAGTCCAGACCGGAGAGTCCACTCCTATTCCAGCTCCTTTAGTCAATCCCCCAGAAAGAGCTTCTACCACTTTATCGTACAGGGTTTTTCGGCAATTGTGCACTCAGTTTGGCATTACTGAAGCTGATGCCATCCTCCCTGAGAAGAATAGCACTGCTGATGTAGCGCCTCCTGGCTTTGTAGCAGTGAATCGACAGATGTGCCTTATTGGTGCCGTTCCACCTTTCAATAACTTTCTCCAGCATCTTCTCCGACAACTGGCCATTTCCCCATTTCAGCTACATCCCAATGGCTACGCCATTTTAATGGAGCTATGTGTGCTATTTGGGAGAACTCTCGAGCGACTCCCAAATTTCGACGAGATATGCTACTTGTGCTCTTTCACCAAAACCAAAGATCATCCTTCTATTATTGTCGTGAGAAGTGCCAGAAACCGTAAATTGATTGTTGGCCTTCCCGATAGTGCTCACGGGTTCTTGACTCAATTCTTTTATGTTCGCTGTCCCCTGGGATTCTACGCTGTGTGGATGGAAGGACGTAAGATTATCTATCTTTACTTCCTCTATTTTTTGAGTTTTTGTGAAGTATGAATCATCAAGTGTTAACTTTGCTTTCTCATTTCAGCGCTTCCCCCTCCTTCTAGGAATCTCAGCAACAAGCAAACTCTGGAGAGGCTTATGGCTGTACCGATTGAAGAGCGGGACGCGAAATTTTTGTTGAAAGACGAATTTCTTCATCAGTTCAGACTTCTTCATTCTTCTCGCTCTACTCAGCCTCACGAAGTTCCCAACTCTCCTTCGAAGGCAGCAAATGCCCCACTTTCTGTTGAAGACCCCACACCGAAGGAAACTGCCACTGAAACTTCACTGGTAAAATGTCCCACACTTACCGATGTTGCGGGTCCGTCCAGCAAACTGGCACTTGCCCCAATTATCGAAGAGGAAGAAAATCCTCGAATCTCTGAAAAGTCAGCCGATGTGGAGGCTGAAAAGGAAAGCTCTACTGGGCACCATGGTGATGACACCTTTGATGACTTGAGTGATATAATGATAACTTCTCAAGAGCTTTTCAAGGATAATACTTCAAAAGTGACCTCTCCTGTCGTTGAAGTGACTTCTACCTTTAAACAAGCTTCGACACCTTCTACACATGTCGTCTCCGTTCCCACATTAAAGCGTGGTCTGTTGTTTGACGCACGTAGTTTGCACGCCGCACACACTTAGGATTTTTCTGCACTTATAAGCACTTATTCTTTCTTTTGGAAATTTCTAAACTTTACTTCTTTTCCGTTTTCAGATTCTCCGATGGGGCGTACTAGCTCATATTATGACTCATTTCAGCGTTATGGAGGCCGTGGATCTTATGACTTTAGGTAATACCATAGTGACCAGAGAGAGACGGATGAGGAAAGGGCTCGAAGGAAGGCTCAAGAAAGGCGGGATTACGAGCAGCGGCAGAGAAGAAACGATGCTGAGCGATATGATTCTTCTCACAGAAGTGACGATTCCCATAAGCGAAAGTCTTATGATGACAAGGGGAAGACTCACATTGCTGACGAATCGAGCAAGCGATCCAAGCCAAGTGACGCATCTGCAATTTCTGAAAAGGCCGATGCTCCCATTTCTCCTAATGTTCCATCCGGCTCTCCTTCTTTAAAGAAGTCTGATATCCAAGCGATCATCAGCAGACCTCAGTATCAGGTCAAAGACGCCCCTCCTATTCTTCAAAGCCGATTTCCGAATTGGTGCTTAAAAGGGGTGCGTTTTGACCTTGATTTGGTTCCGATCGATAAATCGGATATGCTGCGTAGCCTAGAGGCCTTCAAACTTAACATTGAAAGAGTGTCCGGATGGCAAAAGCTTGTCGATGAGCTAAAAAGAGTCAATCGTGCAAATCTTGAGGCGATGCTGACCATGGAAAACGACAAGGTGGAATGGGATAAAATTTGCAAACAACATGACGCCGAGATGACGAGCATTGCTGATGGTTATGCGAGACTTGAGTCCGAGGTTAAAAAACTCAAGGAAGATCTCGCCGCTTCTTCTGCTTCACAATCTCAAAAAGAAGAAGTATTTCAAAAACAAGTGCGGGATGCGCACGCTGCTCAGAGGGATGCTGAAATGAAATTTGCGGCTGAGCAGTTCGTTGTTGAGGAGTATCGCAAAAATAACGCTCAGTTGCGGGAAACAGTTAGCTCCCAGAACGTGGAGATTGAATTGCTAAAGGCCCAACTCGCTAACGCTGAGAAAGAGCGTGATGAGGCTGTTGCTGGTCGAGCTGCAGCTGTCACCGAAAAAGAGGCAGCCGAGCAATCACATGAGACAACAAAAGCTAGCATCAGCTCCACCTTATTTGACTTTTATCTGCACAGCGTTCTGGGTCATGGGAGCCTCTCTTTTCTGGGTCCTGACTATGAGGTTACCCTGGCCGAAGTATGGGAAGCAGCAGTTGACATGCTTGGTGGGGCCGGCAATGATGAGGCGGAACTCGAGGCACGCTACCTTGACGAAGAAGCTCGTGCTGCTCTTGCCAAGGGAAAAGAGCAACTTGCTGAAGCCAGAGCTGGAATAGTGGCAGAAGAACATCTAGAGAAGAAAATATCTTTAACTGCCCCTGTCCACACTTCGACTTCGACCGACGTCGATATCGTTGGTTCCAGCTCTCACTTTTCTTCTCCTGCAAAAACCGTCGAGGCCAAGCCCGTCACAACCGAATCTCCCCTTACTCATATCGAGGAGCAGAGCCAAGAAGACACTGTGGCTGATAAATTTGAAATTGACTTGTCAAAACCGACTTCTCCAGGTAATTTTGGTGTCGATCCAGATCCAGTGAATCATTTATTTGATTTAACCGAGTTTGACGACCTTCTTACTTATTACTTAAACTTTGGTGAACCGATACCTTCTCTTTTCTCAGAGAATAACGATTTTAACTTCTTTTCTTCTACAGCGGAGGTACCGAATACTTCACAAACTTCCACTCCTTTAGTTTCCGCTCCTCCATCTTCGCAAATTACTCCTCCTTCTGTTTCCCAACCGGGATCACAGGCAGAGAAAATTGAAGCTCTTCAAGGCCTGGATGATCCGGCCGCTTCGCAGGAGCAGAAGGCGGAGGATCTTGATGACATCGAGAAGACCCCAGAGCGGTCTCTAGATGATGACACGAAGCTTTCGACATTGCTTGCTACTCCGGGGAGTGAATCTTCTTCGAAGAGGAAGGGGAAGCGTGCTATATGGAAGAAGAAGAATATTTCCGCTGGAGAGGAAGCAGAAGTTGATCCAGCCGTGCCTCTTTCTCCTTCTGCCCCGACCCGTTCACAACGGCTTCAGAAACTAATCATTAGCCCGAGTAAAGGCTCCAAAGGTGGCGGGAAGAAGGAATAGCAAGCTGGATCTTCTACTTCTTATTTTTGCTTTTTGCATGTATCGACCGGAGATTGTGCGGGTACCGGTCCCCGCTTCTTTTTTGCGATCTGTACAATGTAAAAAGTTTTCATAGTATTGAATAAAATAGCTATTTTACTTGTACAAATTCTTGTGTATGTGAGAATGCATTTGTTTCTCGTTTTGATGTAGAATAAACAATTCTTCTTACTTATACAAACTTTCTGGTCTGTGTTTGAGAATGCATTTATTCCACATCTATTTTTCATGATATTGCAATGAACTTGTGGTATGTTGCTTGCATGTTACTTTTATTAATATAATTGAATTGTATAGTATTGCCCCCATATCACAAGTGCATTGCAACATTTCTAGCTTTTACAAGACTGATACTGTTATTTCAGAGAATAACTGTTCCACTTTTAAATGGAAGAATTGTTCTTCTTTTAATAGATCATATCTCGTGTTTGGAGAAATTTTTACTTTCTCTTTCTTTCTGAAGAACACTTCAACTTTTGGGGATGATCACTTTTATTCGTTAAAAAGTGGATTTTCCTATGCAGTGAAGTGAACTTTCTGAAGAATTTTTTGATTCGTTTAGCGCTTCCGAAGAAGGCTTTGTTTTTGTGCCTCTGAAGAGGGCTTATGTCTGGTACTTCAAGCATGGTGAAGTGTGCCTCCAAAGAGATCTTTTGGTCTCCGAAGAGAAGCGATTTTGGTCTCGGAAGAGAGGTGATTTGGCATTTCATCCCTGGTGAAGTGGGCCTCCGAAGAGGAGCATTTTGCACTTCAACACTCGTGAAATGTGCCTCCGAAGAGGGCTTTTTAGCATTTCATCTCTGGTGAAGTGGGCCTCCGAAGAGGAGCATTTTGCACTTCTACACGGGTGAAATGTGCCTCCGAAGAGGGCTTTTTAGCATTTCAGCTCTGGTGAAGTGGGCCTCCGAAGAGGAGCATTTTGCACTTCTACACGGGTGAAATGTGCCTCCGAAGAGGGCTTTTGCCTCCGCAGAGGTCTTGTAATTGCCTGGAAGTTACTTTCTCATGGTTGAGTGGATCCACGGGGCGGACGCAAGTTGCTTGATTGGATGTTCGTTTGCACAAACGATCGCAATTAACTAACAAGGGCCCTGTTCCTTCAGCTTGGGAAGGTGCCCCTCCGATGGTTCCACCAATCTTTTTTAATTGAGGAAAGCACTTTCATTTTTTGGTGTGCCTCGTTAGAGGGCTTTGTTGACCTTTGGGAAGGAACGTCGGTTGGTTGGTGTGCCAGGAAGGTTGCGTCTCATGGGCGAGTAAATCCACGGGACGGACGCAAGCTGCCTGATCGGATGCATCACGATCAGTTAGCAAGGGTCCTGTTCCTTCTGCTTGGGAAGGTGTCCCTTTGTTGGTTCTATCGGCCCTTTTATTGAGAGGCATACCTCCTTTTGGCTGCTTCTTTGTTTACTTGGCAATGTTCTCTCATCATCTGCTCATTAGCGATCTTTTATTATCGTTTCCAAGCGCATCATCTTTCCTTTTGCAAGTAACTTGCCTCATCCGAAGAAGTGGACTTCACTGTTGAACGACTTCACGGGACAAACGCGGGTTATCTAGTTGGATGCCTGTTCACATTGACAATCTCAACCAGTTAACAAAGGTTTGCCATAGTGGAGTCGCCAACTTTTTATGTGAAGTTCTCTTTGTATAGGATTTGAATTTGGAATTTTTTGTTGCTTGGTATTTGTGTAACAGGTGATCTATAGAGGTCGCTTGGCTTTGTGACGAGTGAGCCCTATTTTAATGTCTTGCAATTTTGAATCGACATTTTAGCAATACATTTTAAAGTATTTACTTATCGAAATGAAACAGGCATTATGAAATAGTAAAGAACACAAGATTTATAGTGGTTCGGCCAAGAATCGGGCCTACATCCACTTTATAGCTTTCATTCATTTACACTGATTTACAATGTTTTACAATACAACTGATACATTCATCACTATTTTACAACTTTGAGCAAAGCTTTTTTCAAGTAAAATAAGGACGTAAGTGGTTGCTGTTCCAGGCTCTTGGAATTGGATCTCCTTCAACAGTTATGAGTTTGAAAGTGCCATCAAGAAGTTTACTACCAATGGCATATGGTCCCTCCCAGTTTGGCCCAAACACACCAGTTGCTATCATGATCCTTTTCAAAACTAAGTCTCCGACCTCAAAGCTGCGTTGGCGAACTTTAGAGTTGAAGTGCCTGGCTATCCTTTGCTGATAAGCTGAAACTCTGAGCCTAGCTTCTTCTCTTTTTTCATCAAGAAAATCAAGTGCTTCGAGTTGCAGCTTTTCATTTTCAGCTTCATTGAAGTGAATTCTTCTGTGTGAAGGAACTTCTACTTCCACCGGTATCATCGCTTCTGACCCGTATGCTAGTGAAAATGGAGTGTGCCCAGTCGCAGTTTTGTGAGTGGTTCTGTATGCCCATAGTGCTAATGGAAGCTTATCGACCCAACCACTTTTTGCTTTTTCGAGTTGCTTTTTGATGGTTGACTTGATAATTTTGTTCACTGCTTCCACTTGCTCGTTTGCCTGCGGATGAGCCACTGCTGAGAAGCTTTTCCGAATTCTGAACCGTTTGCAAAAATCCTGGAATTCTTCACTTTCAAACTGAGTGCCGTTGTATGTGATTATCTTCTGTGGCACACCATATTTGCAAATGATATTTTTCGTTACAAAATTTATCATCTTTTTAGAAGTAATGGTGGCCAAAGGTTCAGCTTCAGCCCATTTGGTGAAATAATCAACAGCAACAATAGCATATTTGATTCCGGATTTAGCGATCGGTAAAGGTCCAATCAAGTCTATCCCCCAAATGGCGAATGGCCATGGGCTGACCATTTGTGTGAGTTCGGTGGAAGGTGCTTTTGGGATTTTTGCAAATATTTGGCATTTGTCGCACTTTCTGGAGTAAATAGCAGCGTCTCGATTAATATCCGGCCAGAAATACCCATATCGGAGGACTTTCTTGGCTAGAGTTTAGCCGGCTGAATGATCTCCATATTCTCCTCCGTGTACCTCGGCTAGAATTGTCTTGGCTTCTTCCTTAGTTACACATCGGAGCAGTGGCATTGAAAATCCCCATCTGTATAATCGGCCATCTTGAATTATATATCTTGACGCTTTCCTCAATAGTTTTCGACGTTCCTTAGAACTTTCTGGCAGGGAACCACTGAGTAGGTATTCTTTGATTGGAGTCATCCATGATTCATGCTCTTGAGACGTAGCCATAATCCAATCAACATCCATTTCATCAATGCTTGGAGCTGACAGAACTTCTACAGGAACTAACCCCAGTAATTGAGCTTCTCCGGAACTTGAGTACATTGCTAGAGAATCTGCTTTCATGTTTTCTACCCGAGGAATATGACTTATCGTGTAATGATTGAAATCTTCGAGAAGTTCACATGCCTTTGACAAGTATGCGGGCAGATTTCCACCTTTAGCCTGAAACTCTTTCTTTACCTGGCAAACAATAAGTTGGGAATCGCTGAAGATTTGTAATACTTTGATGTTTAGTTCCTTGGCAATTTTTAAGCCAGCAATAAGAGCCTCATACTCCGCTTCATTGTTCGTTGAAGGAAATTCCAGTCTCAATGCATAACACAACGATCGTCCTTCGGGGGTTTCGAGCACAACCCCTGCCCCCGAACAATAATCATTTCTCGATCCGTCAACATACAACTTCCACTGGATTGGAATGCCGTCAGTTGTTCCATTCTCACTATCACCTTTGTCAGTAGATTCTGCGATGAAATCTGCTAAAGCTTGTCTGTTGATTGCTCTCCGGGGATGGTAAGTGATATCATATTGGCTGAGTTCAATGTTCCATTTCAAAAGATGGCCCGAAGTTTCAGGACGAAACAGGACTTGCTTTAGAGGTTGATCAGTAAGAACCTTGATAGGATGAGCTTGAAAGTATGGTCTCAACTTCCTGGAAGCAATTAGCAAGCAATAGGCGAGCTTTTCTATCTTCGAATAATTCATCTCTGCCCCAGTGAACCGTTTACTGATGTAATAGACTGGATGCTGTACTTTCATATCTTCCCGTACAAGTGCTGCACTGAGGGCGTGAGATGAAATTGCTAAATAGATGAAAAGGTCTTCACCATCATTAGGCTTGGAAAGAACCGGAGGTGTTTCCATATGACGAATTAGTTCATCGAAAGCATTCTGGCATTCAGGAGTCCATTCAAAATTTTTCTTTCCTTTCTTTAGAGCGTCAAAGAAGGGAATGCATTTGTCTGTGGCCTTGGAAATGAAGCGACTCAGAGGAGCGACTTTTCCATTGAGACTTTGCATTTCTTTCTTTGTTTTAGGGGCTTTGACCTTCCTTAGAGCTGTGATTTGAGTAGGATTGGCTTCAATGCCCCTGGCGCTCACAATGAAACCCAAGAATTTCCCGGACTCTACTCCGAATGAACATTTCAATGGATTGAGCTTCATTCCGTACTTTCGAAGAGTTGCAAACATTTCCTCCAAGTGACCCATGTGATCTACAGCTTTCTTTGACTTTACCAACATATCGTCGACATAAACTTCCATGGTTCTACCAATCTGAGGCTTGAACATTGCATTGACGAGCCTTTGGTAGGATGCCCCAGCATTCTTTAATCTGAAAGGCATAACTTTGTAGCAGTAGAGACCCACATCTGTGATAAAGCTTGTGTCTTCCTGATCCGGCTCATGCATCATAATCTGATTGTATCCAGAGTAAGCATCCATAAACGATAACAACTCATGCCCAGCTGTTCCGTCCACCAATTGATCAATTCTGGGCAGCGGGAAGCAATCTTTGGGGTATGCTTTTTTTAGATCTGAGAAATCTATGCATACTCTCCACTTTCCATTTGCCTTCTTGACCAATACTGGATTTGAAACCAAATTTGGATAAGTGGAGTTTCTGATGAAGCCGTTTTCCATGAGCCGATCGACTTCTTCCTTTAGTGCCGTCGACCTTTCTGGGCCTTGAGTTCTTCTTTTCTGTTTCACTTGCGTGAATTTTGGATCAATGTTCAGAGTATGTACAGCAATTTCCGGGGAGATCCCTCACATATCAGCATGACACTAAGCGAACATATCTAGATTGGCTTTTAAGAATGATATCAGCGTGTTTTGAACTGTTATGCTTAGCTGTGAACCCACATTGAGTACTTTGTTTGGGTCTTTTGAATCAACAGATATTGGTACCGTTACTTCCACAGGTACCACTCTATTCTTCCCTGTACTGGCTTTTCTGGGGTCCATTTCTTTCCTTGCATTGCTGTGTTCGCCAGTACAGGGGCCACTCCGTAGCTGCTACAAGGTTGGTTCTTTGATGCGGAGCGGCGCTGCCGCATCTTTTCCCATCTCTCTTTTTCTGGCCTCGCGGAGCTCTACAAGATAACATTCTCGCCCCGCGTTCTGATCTCCCTTAATGACAGCAATCCCGTTATCAGTAGGAAATTTCATTGTTAAGCACCACGGAGCGAGGACGGCCCTGAAAGCAGCAAGAGTAGGCCGACCCAAGAAAGCATTATAGGCGGAGAATCCATCAACAATTACAAAGGTTTGCTTTCGAACCAACTTCTTATGTCCTTCACCCATTTCAACGAACAAGTCCACCGTTCCAATTGGCTGTTTCAGCTCTCCTGTAAATCCAGCAATCTTGTGTGAAGAAGCCTGCACGTCTGTCATTGGAATTTTCATTTGGTCAAATATCTTTTTAAAGAGTATGTTGCACGAAGCATCACTATCAACCAGAACTCTTCTGACAATAGCCGGCCCAATACCGACAGAGACAACCAAAGGGTCCTCAGTAGGAGCTTCCACATCAATAGAATCCCTGGTCCTGAACATAATATCATCATGAAAAGTCTTCTGCTGCTTCAGAGGTGCAGCATCTTCCAAGATCAAGACGCTTTCTTTAGTTGGGGCATACTTCAAAGCTCTAGCATACCTCTCCATCTCACCCCAACTCCTGCCAGCTGGATGAGGTCCTCCTGTGATCACATTGATAACAGGTCTCTCCTTTTCAGCAGGCCTCTCTCCTGAACCAGATGAATGAGTTGGGGGTAGTTGTCCTTGGTTAGATGAAGTAGGGTCCTTTCTATTCCTCTTGACGTACTGCTGCAACTTATTCTCTCTTAACAATTCTTCAATCAGGCTTTTCAAGTGGCGGCACTCATTGGTATCATGGCCTGGTTGGTTATGAAATTTACAAAATCTTCCGCTTTGAGCAGCATTTTTCCCGACTTTCACGGCTGGTGGTTTTGGAAATTCAACAGCATCCTTAGTGGCGATGAAAATATTCTCCGGTGTATCAGTCAGGGGGGTAAAATCCGAAGGTTTGAGGAAGCGAGGCTTTTTGAGATCTTTTTGCTTCTTTTCACCATTATTCTCCCTTTTCTGATTTACAGATTCTTTCTTGTTCTGAACTGTAGCATTATTTTCCACCACTGTTGTCACGACTTTAGCTGACGCGGAGAGATTCTCTAGGCGCATGAACTCATCAGCCTTTTTGTAGAATTTTTCGAGCGAATTTGGTTTCTTCATTTTTAACCATTTTTCAAACTCGCTTGACTTGTCAACAGCCCGCATTAAGTAGGTCAAAATCATTCGCGGTTCCGCATTATCAACTTCTGCTAAGGCTAAATTAAAGTGATTCAGGAAGGACTTGATGGGCTCTCCAGGATTCTATTCAAGACTTAAGAGAGACATTATATCCTTTGCTCTTGAAATGTACAATCTGAATTGTTCCTTGAATTTTCGGGTCAGATCAGAAAATTGGTCAACAGATCGCACAGAAAGCTTGGTAAACCAAAGTAACGCTACTCCCTCCAAGTATACTGGGAAATATCGGCATTTGATCTCATCAGTTGCTCTGGCGCCAGTCATGTGCCAGTCATATTTGTACAAGAACTGATTTGGATCACTCGTCCCCCGATAAGCTGGGATTGTAGGAGGAACGAACTTTTTGGGAAACTCAGCTTTTAAGATCCTTTCTGTAAATGGAGTTTTACTCGGAGCGAATCCCCAATCATTCTCATCTTCGTTTCTTTGCATGCTTTCCTTCATTATTTGCCGAACCATGCTAGAGAGATATTCCTCATTGTTTATAGATTTTGCGGAATAGACTTCGGCTATCTTTTTGGAGGTTTGCCCAGGTAAATGCTCACGGAGAACCGGTGACGGCCTGGATCCTTCAGCCTGGAGGGGTGCCCCTTCAGCAGCACCTGATCCTCCTTGAGGAATATTTCTCCCTTCGGAATTGGGAGCAGCATTAGCAAAGTTTTCTTCATTACTTACTGGTCTTTGATTAGCTCCGAGCAGAGCATTCAACTTTTCCATCATCATATTATTATGAGTTTCAATCTGCTGGTACAGTCCGGACATAGCAGCATTCAACTCTTCTCGCGTCACCCCGACGCTTGGAGCAGCCTGATTTGGAGAAAGAGAAGTAGCAGTATTGTCGCGGTCATCATCAGTTCTGACAGACTTACGTTTCCTTCCAGGAGCCATTATGTCTGATAGACTTCTGGTTTTGTAGGAAATTCTTTCAACAAACTTCCGTGAAGCAATGGTGAGTGGTAGCCTGAGTTGGGTTCTCAATGAAAGCACCAAAATGTTAACGCTAAAAAGTGAATGCTAACACCCGGTGTGTGTGGTATAGTCGTGAAAGCACCACCCGTGTGACGGGAACAGAATTTAAGCAGTAAAATAGTGAAAAAGCAGTAAACGACAGCAGTTTATAGTGGTTCGGCTTGAGATCGGGCCTACGTCCACTTTGAATCTCTTTATTACTGAATCTGATTACAAGACGATACAATGCGCTTATCAAAACAATACAATTCGATCACAAAGACAATCTCGACTACTAGCTCAAACTTCGTTGATGAAACTTGATGAATCCGTGTTGGATGTAGGAAATTCCTCTCGAAGCTTGTTGTAGTGTCTCGAATATCTGGAGATCTTCAATTGTGGAATGAGTTGAGAGCTCGGCAGAGTAACGACGCTTGAAGAAATGAATGGCCAAAAGTCCTCTTCATGTTGGAAGTAGTGGTCTATTTATAGGAGTCAAATTCCGAACAGAAGTTTCTGCCAAGTCATGAGTCGTAGCCGACTTAAGGTAAGTCGTGACTCGTTGCCGACTTAAGGTTGCTCGGGGATGACTCACTGAATTCAACTTATGGCTTGGTAGCTCGTGGTCGACTTATAATGAGCCATAAGTCGTGGTCGACTTATCAGATAAAAGTGGCATAGGCACAGGCACTGTTATCTTATCTTGATAGCTTTTAGGTCGTGGACGACTTAAGCTGAGTCGTGAGTTCCTTAAGTCGCGAGCCCTTTAAGTAGTAAGTCGTCCAGGTTGGTAAACCCCATACAGTAGTTAGGTCGGAGCTTCCCTTAAGTCGTGGAATCTCTTAAGTCGTTTAGACCTTAACTCGTTGAGTCGTCTGGACCATGAGTCGTAGGTCGTGAAGCTCTTGAGTCGTATACTTCTTAAGTCGTATACTTACTGAGTCGGTACTGTAGCTTAGGTCGGGGCCAGTTGAGTCGTAGGCTTCTTTAAGTCGTGTAGACCTTAACTCGTTGAGTCGTCTAGACCATGAGTCGTAGGTCGTGAAGCTCTTAAGTCGTAGCCTTCTTGAGTCGCGCAACTCTTAAGTCGTAGCCTTCTTGAGTCGTAGAAAATTAATAGTTAACAGGGAATATTGGGTCACTCCTTAATGTTATTAAAAAGTATGTTTATTTTATATTAGACATTATTATAATAGCGAATATTACTATATAGTAGATAGTTTAACGGATCCTTAAAGAATGGGCGATCCCAAGCATTCTTTAAGTTACTTGTACCTTTATTACAGTTCACTTGAGTTGGTTTACATTGTATAAGTATGTATGTCCTGACTCGAGTGTTTTGTGTTTTGCTTTACGCTCGGGTCAGACTGAGTGATACAGCATTTGAGACTCACCTTTGGAGCTGGAGTTTTGCATTGAAGATCCGGATATCTATTCATTTTGTTGTCCAGTTGATTCCAGTTGTATTCTGAGTTGTACCTGATTATCATACTGTTACTCCTGTAGTATCTTGGTATTCCTATTGTATCTTACTTAACTCTGATGTATTTATATAGTAGTTTCATGAACTACTATTTCTTTGTTTCCGCTGCATTATTATATTAATCTGTGTTTGTGATATGTGATTATATTTATTTACTGTATATTCTGAGTTTTGCCAAATTTTTATTTACAACGCGGTATTTTGAGCAATTCAAGTCCGGCATGTGCGGATGCGAATGGTTGAAAATATCGGATCATTACAGTTAGTATCAAAGCTCTGGTTTTAGGCAAACTTAACATATAGAGTAAGTTTAATTACAGAATCACTTTCGTTCGAACTTGAATTCCTTCTTCTTCGATTCGGTTCCTTGGAATTTTGGAATGTTCCCTTCGGTTACAAAGTCCATTCTTGTCCTCCCATATTCGTGTCTTCTTGGTTCTGGAGTGTCCCATAACTCCACTCCGAATAATCTTTCTAATGAATTGGCGGTCCCGCCAATATTCTAATGACTTGTAAAGGGGTAAAACTCCTCGGTTTAGATGCTAGTATCTCTTATTATTCCGAATTCTATCTCTTGAGATTGAATATAGATTTACCCTAGAAAATCCACAACGATCTTTTCGTTAAGTCACGGTTGACCTGGTTAAGGTTACCCGCGATTTATATAGGCTTATCCATACTCCCTATTCTGTTGTTTAATCATCTTACCTTTTGTCTCCAACTTATATTCAAATCAAAGTTCTCTTTGATTTGAGTCCATCAAATCTGAATCCCTATCCTCATTTTTAAAATTAATCTTGTATTTGAAAATTTTATATTTTAAAGATGTTTTATATATCGTGTTGTTTGAGTTGTTGATGTTGATTTGGGTTTCCGATCGGTTCGTCTGATCAACGCTATCGATAGGATCTCCAAAACACTTGAACAGAGCAAACTGACAGAATATGGTTTTAAATTTAGTAGATGGATAAATTTTGTATAATTATAATATGTATAAGGTTAATTTTCTGAATTTTGATAATTAATGGAATTGGGTGTTAAGAAATAATATTTAACTTTGCATGGTTTATGATCATTGGCTTTAGTTTCATATCTAAATAATTAAAGTTGATTATAAATTAATTTGGAAATTTAAATGATTTAAATCAAGAATGTGAGAATTTAATTTTTGATGATTTCGAACTTTGTTTTGAAAGTTTTAAAAGGATATATTATTTAAAAGTATTTCTAATAGAAATTGTTTCAAAGGATTTTTAATTTGTAAATCAGTGCTCTTTTCTTTGTCGCTGTAAAATAATTTTGGTGATGACTGCAGCATCATCGACATTCATTTTCGAGTTTCGAAGCGAAGAGACCATCCTGTAGTTTTGCTACAGTTTTGCTTTGGAAATTAAATTAATTTGAATCTCTAAAGTATGACTTGATTATAATATATATTGATATATGATTTAAATTTGATTTGATATATATTGTGTATGTGTGTATATATATATATATTTATTTATTTCTAAATAGTTTGAAGTTAATCGGAAATTTAATTCTTAAATTTTATCTTAAAGGATAATTTCAATTATAAAAGGAAATCAAGGTTTGAATAAATATGTAAACTTGAATAATTGAAATTGGAGAATTATTTGTATAATATTCTATTACATTCCAATATAACTTACCTAAATTATTCAGAAGTTGAATATGTAATTGGATAATATAAAAAAAAGAGTATTTTTATAAATAAAACTTAAGTGGTTATAATAAATGTTATACACTTAAATTTTATTTATAACGGATCAATAGAGGTCCATAGAGAAAAAGGGTTAATTGAATAATTTACAATATAATGATATTTAAAAGAAATTATAAATAAATTGAAATAGTTATAATAAGTGAAATAAACTTAATATATATATAGGAGTGATATATTAAGTGGAATAAATTTAAGAATAAATTGGAATAAAGAAGAATGAAATTTAACGAATAAAGATGAAATATAATAAATGATTGTTCAAATTCATGACTTTATAAATTATTGATTTGATGTTGAGATAATGAGATTTATAAATAATTAAGATTTATTTTACTCAAGAGAAATCAAACAGATGAAATTAATTATTAATGTAAGTTGAAATTTTCATGGTTTTAAATTTATTATCTTATTCTGTTTTCCAATCTATTTTCTTTCTGGTTGTTTCCATTCTCCTACCTTCTAAGTAGGAAATCAAAATTCGAATTGGTTAGCCTTGGAGCTACTATTCTCTTTCAGCTTGATCTTGCCTCTGATTTTCACCAACTCAGTGTTGCTGAGGAAAGTATTCCCGAGACTGCTTTCCGTACTGAGAATGGTTTTTCTATGAATAGTTAGTCATGCCTTTTGGTTTGACTAATGCTCCTGCTCTCTTTGTTGATTTGATGAATCGTGTTTTTCGTATTGTGCTTAATAAGTTTGTTCTAGTCTTCCTTTCTTTCGCTTTTTCCTTCATCATCTAACTTTTCTATCTCTTCTGTGGTTTTTACTTCTCCCTATGCTGAATCTGAGCACTGCTTACCATCCACAGACCGATGGTCAAACGGAAAGGGTGAATCAGATTCTCGATGATCTTATTTGTGCTTGTGTTCTTGATTCCGGAGGATCTTGGGAAGATCATCTCCACCTTGTTAAACTTACCTATAACAACAATTATCAGGTATAATTTCAATCTCCTTGTCATCTTGTCTTAATCCTATTTCATTCTATCTTTTTCTTGTTTTCCCGTACCTCATTCCTTTTCGGGGACGAAAAGTTTTGAGTGGGGGAGAGTGTAACAACCCTGTATTTTGTAATTATTTAAATTGAATTTCCTGATTTAAAATCTTTATTTTATTTATTAAAATGGATAAATTTTGTTATTTTAAATATAAATTTTGATTTTTAGGTGAATTATAATTCCAAACATGAATAAATAGAGTATTTTCCTGAAATGTGAATTTTTGTCAATGTAGTCAAACTTTGACTTTTAATTTAAAAATTTTAAAGTTTGAATTTTGAATTTTATCTTTTATTATGAAAGTAAATAAAATTTCAAGCATACTGCTTTTCGTTTCGTTGAAATCTGATTAATATTGTGAAAGTTATGCCTTTTACACTATTGGATGTAATTTGTTGTATTTAACAAAATTGTTATTTTAATTTTATATAAATAATATTTTGTTTGTTATGTCATGTTCTAATGTATGTTTACAAGTGTAACATGATGTTATGTATCTATTTTAGTTTTAAAACATTTTAATAGTGTAACTGAAATTTTCTAATGTCAGTTGTCTTTTGTTTACAATTTTTAATTTCTAGTTTCAATTAGTTAAAGTAATTCTTTATTTATCTTTTTATTTTCTTAAGAATTTATTTTATTTTATTTACACTTTATTTTGTTCAACTTTTATTTTATTTTACTTGACTTTTTATTGGATTAAAAGTAAAGTTATAATTTTCCAAAGTTAATTTCATTTTTGTTTGAAATTTAAGTCTAGTTTCAATGTATATATACGTTTTTGGATTTTAAAGGCATATCTTTATAAGGTATTTATTTAACGTTATTGTATTTATTGGTTTGTGTAAGCTTATTTTATACATTTTTCTTAAATATATAGGTAACACATCAATTAGTATACGTTATCTATTTTTAAGTGGAGGCATACGTTACGTTTTGATTTATTACCTCTTTAGCTTTCCATCCATTGATTTCATACCATAACTCCTCAATATTTTGGTCGTTCATTCCTTAACTTTAGCCGTGAGTTTTTATTCGTTTTTTTTTCATGTGAAAACACTTTCCCATTCACAAATTTGCAGCCATCATTTCAGATCTGAAAATAGGTAATGCCTTCCTCTTCCTTTTCTACATTTTCTTCTTCCTTTTTGCATGTTTTGGCCATGATTTCTTCATATATTTGCATGCTCTCCACTCTAGTTGCCTCGGCCATAGCCTCCACCACCTCCTCCTCTTCCCCCATCCACCGCCTATCACCTCCACTTCCTCTGACCAGATCAGGCCATACCTTTCCCATGACCAAAAAACTCCACAAAAATGTTGCAAACTCCTTAAAACAAGCCTAACTGAGCCTAGTCTTCATCACCATCACCTTAGATTGCCTTGGCCACCTCCCCATGCTCCACCAGCACTATGATATGACCATTTACTCTCAGCCTTACCTTCGTCCAGATCTGTAGCATGAATGGCCGAGCCCATAGACCCATGTAGCCGAGCCAAAGTGATGAACCAAAACCTTCCTCTTATGCTTGCCCCTTTGTATTCATGTTATGTAACCTCTACCACTTCCTATTCCTTGTAGCCATGCCTTTTTAGGTCCAAACCTGAACCTAAACCATGTTGTGGCTGAACCTATAAATCCTTATGGTCGAGCAAAGTTGAGTGGAGATCAAGCAAAAATGGTTTAAAATCTTTGTGTAGTCAATCGTCTATTTCTATTTCAATTTGTTTCCATATATTCTTTTGTATTGTATTCATGTTTATATCTTTCTTTGTTTATTTTTTAAATACAAGATTTACATCTTGGCTCTCTCTCTATCCAAATCAAAAATCGTTCTTTCGTGCTTTCCGAATTTCTGTTTGTGTGTTTTGTTTGCGAACTCCAGCTTTATAGAGGTGAGCATTCACTCATGACATTTATACTTATATAATTTGTGAAGTGACAACAAGTGAATGTGTAGAGACTGTTATATCATGTTATTCTTGCCTGTGATGTAAATTTTATTATGTTAAACCTTGTTATTAACTTGTCACATCATCTGTAATATTTTTCTTATTTTATTGTTTATTTTATATTCTGTTCTCACACTGCAAGTTCCCTGTAGAATAAAATCACTATGGGTTGAAATGATACATACCCGAACGGACTTTGGAATAGGGAAAGATCGTTATGGGCTGAAATGATAAGCCTGAGCGATTTTTATTTATTTTAATTACTTGGGATTGCGGGTATGAAATGATAGAACCCGGATTTTCTTTGTAAATTACGGATTGAAATGATATATTATCCATATCACTTGACCTAGGTTAGAAAATATTATACAGATCCGTGGTTATTACATATATATAATTATTTTTTTTGAAGTTTTTAAGTATTTTTTTTATGAGAAATATGATATTTTGATTTTAAATTGAATTTAAAATGATTTAATAAAGTGTTAATGATTTTTCTATGTATTAAAAATGTTAAATAAATGAATGGAAAAATTTGTGATTTGGTTTAAGTTAAAAATGTCGATTCAATATGTAATTTTAATTAATGGGAGATTAAATAAGACAGTAAATGCTCTTTATTGTGAAAATAAAATGTAATTTAAAAATGTCCATTTGATATGTAATTTTAATTAATGGGAGATTGATTAAGACAATAAATGCTCTTTATTGTGAAAATAAAATGTATGTTAAAAATGAACATTTGACATGTAATTTTAATTAATGTGATATTAATTAAGACAATAAATCTCTTTATTGTGAAAATAAAATGTATGTTAAAAATGAATATTTGACATGAAATTTTAATTTATGGGATATTGATTAAGACAATAAATGCTCTTTATTGTGAAAATAAAATGTATGTTAAAAATGAACATTTGACATGTAATTTTAATTAATGTGATATTGATTAAGACAATAAATCCTCTTTATTGTGAAAATAAAATGTAAGTTAAAAATTTGCATTTGATATGTAATTTTAATTAATGGGAAATTGAATAAGACAATAAATGCTTTTTATTGTGAAAATAAAATGTAAGTTAAAAATGAATATTTGACATGAAATTTTAATTAATGGGATATTGATTAAGACAATAAATGCTCTTTATTGTGAAAATAAAATGTAAGTTAAAAATGAACATTTGACATGTAATTTTAGTTAATGTAATATTGATTAAAACAATAAATGTTCCATACTGTAATAATGAAATGCAAGTTAATAATATACTTTAATTAACATAAGGAATTTCAACTTTAAATGGGAAATTACAGTAATTAAGTTTATTTAACTTAAAAGCATGGTTTATTTAATATCCAAATGAATTAATTAGTGTAATAAAATAGAAGTGATAAAATAATTATGGTAAAAATTGTAAGTATATATAACATTTGGATTATATAAAATGGTAAAGTGGAAAGTATTACATTCCAGAATGATATGATTTCTTAGATATTGCATTTCAAAACCGCTATGATCCCTTAAGGTTACATTTCCAGCTTGCTATGATTTCTTATGTATCGCTTTTTCAAAATGCTATGTTGACCTAAGGTTATGTTTTCGAAATGTCATTATTTCTAAAATGTAATGTTTCAAATTGCTATGGTTATAAAGTTACATTTTAGAGTGCTATGGGTTTTAAATTATTATGGTTCCACAATGTTATAATTAAATGTTTAAATTTGAAAATAGATATGATATTTTGGTTTTGAAAGTATATACTGTTTTGAAAATAAATATCCATGGGTTATAATAACGATTGTTTGTTAAAGAGACCGGGATCGGATATGGACGTACTCTCTATCCATACCGAAAACCACTTTGACAACTGTGTACGCGGTGGAGTTTCCAGAAGTAAGTAAGATGGTGGCGACGATCCTAAGGTATATACGTGGACCCAACTCCCGTGAGTTGGCATAAGGTGGCTAAAACATGAGCGATCTCGGGCCAATGAGGCACCTCTTATCGGACGCACTTCTTCGATACCATTCTATTACTTTGTGATTTGTTTGGGTGCACCCCTTGATTTGGGAGTGTTGTTCGAGGTGGAGCGGTAGTGGCTGCTATTTGTTTCCATCAGTCCGTGTGCGTAATTGGTATATCTACCCTGGCATTGCCTTGTGTGCCATGTCACCTACCATATCGAGCTTTAATACGAGTTGTGATTTCTCCCGTAGCCTGTGGAGTATCGAGGGTAGCCCCTTATTTTGGGAGTATGCTAATACTGGATAGACTACTGGGACTATTACGTGTTAAGGGGAATATTGGGTCACTCCTTAATGCTATTAAAAAGTATGTTTATTTTATATTAGACATTATTATAATAGCGATTATTACTACATAGTAGATAGTTTAACGGATCCTTAAAGAATGGGTGATCCCAAGCATTCTTTAAGTTACTTGTACCTTTATTACAGTTCACTTGAGTTGGTTTACATTGTATAAGTATGTATGTCCTGAATCGAGTGTTTTGTGTTGTGCTTTACGCTCGGGTCAGACTAAGTGATACATCATTTGAGACTCACCATTGGAGCTGGAGTTTTGCTTTGAAGATCCGGATATCTATTCATTTTGTTGTCCAGTTGATTCCAGTTGTATTCTGAGTTGTACCTGATTATCATACTGTTACTCCTGTTGTATCTTCGTATTCCTATTGTATCTTACTTAACTCTGATGTATTTATATTGTAGGTTCATGAACTACTATTTCTTTGTTTCCGCTGCATTATTATATTACTCTTTGTCTGTGATTTGTGATTATATTTATTTACTGTATATTCTGAGTTTTGCCAAATTTTTATTTACAACGCGGTATTTTGAGCAATTCAAGTTCGGCATGTGCGGATGCGAATGGTTGAAAATATCGGGTCGTTACAAGCGGGGTAGTAGTGCGATAGGGAAGTGATGGGGAGGGTGTGGGTAAGGCATTTTGGTCCAGGCACATTTGGATATTTATTTCCAAAAAATTTCTATAAATACCCATCCACTCTTTCGCATTTTAAACACCGTTCTTCATCTTCTTCCTCCACATTTTCAAGCTTTTCAATGGCATCTTGTCATAGGAATTTTATGGTAAAAAATAGTGGGAAAAGAAATTAAATTAATATAGTGTATATATATTACCATTTCACATCAAAACAAGCTCAAAACTACTCCACTCCTCCTTCTTTACTCACAGCCACACCCTACAACCACCAAGGCCGAACCCTCAACCATCTACAAGCCATGGCTAAGCCTATCTAAGGGTATTGGAGTCGATTCCACATGCCTTGTTCCGATCGTAGTGGAGCTATAGTCTATTTTCATAAGTCTAATATCCAATGAAGGTGAGGAAACTCTATTTATATTATGATATGGATGATGATATGATATGCTTGGAATGATTGGTTGTTATGTTTTGATCATCATGTTTTGGTTGAGAAAAATATGGTTATTTGGATGTGTAAACAATTCACGTTTAATACACATCGAAATTACACAATGGAAATCACTTTACGAAATGAATTATAAAAGTGTTACGAGATGATTAAACCTCTTTAAATTGGTTTATAAATGGTTTATAATCACAAAAAATCAATTTGGTGAAGTTTTAAAAATAACTGAAATTGGAGTCAAAGATAGGCGCGTCGCTTAACGGTAGTTCGCGATTTTTGCGCCATAATGTTTAAATCTATTTATACGATGGAATCAAAGTCAGAATTCTTTGGAATAACAATTTTCCAAACTCTTATAATCATAGTTTTTTAGCAAAAGAAAAGATTGAGATTTCATTTAGTAGATTTTGAAATATGAGCAAAACTAGTTTTCAAAATAGTCGCGGTTTGGCAGTTCGTAATCCAAAAAAGGAAATTTCTTTGAAACGGTATTTTTAAATCTTGAAAAATATGGAGTATATTCTATAAATATACTAAAATGTTTTAAAAAGGATTTGAATAATAAAAATGGACTTTCAAATAATAGAAAAGTTGTTCTGGTCAAATAAGCTTTGAAAACACTATTTGCAGCACTTTTCTTAGTAGTTTTAATAACTTATACAAATTACAGTTTTAACCTAGCTATTCTTTCCTGAATCTTTTATAAACATTCTCAAATAAATAAATAAGAATTATAAAGATAATTTGGAAGTTTTATAATTATTTTAAAATGAATTTAAATAAATGATTAGAAGAAAAGCTGTTATAAATAAATGATTAAATTTTGGCTCTAAAAGCAGATTAGCAAATCTGACTCTTCTATTTGTGAGATCCGAATTTGGGGTGCTTAAACTAAGGAGATGTACAGGAACCAGTGCCCTTGCTCACTTGGCCTCTTTCTGGATGAGGAATAGATAAGGTCGAAATGTCGGAAACTAGACAAGTATAAAAGATTTACTTTCCATAACTAATTCCTTAACTTGGGTTTTATAGAAATAATCTTCTTATACTTAGTGTTAAATTCCAAGGAGGGAGCTCATACTATTCGTGTTAATTTAAAAGGCGATCTCACCGTTTTTAAACGAATAGCACTTGTTAAGTACGGAAATTGATATTGAGTAAAATTAGTATAATTTCAATGAATCCTTTTTGCTCAATAATATTTTCCAGAATGATTTATGAGAAATGATTTGGTGTTTTCTAAAGTTAATGAGAGGTTTAATGTGATGCCCCACCTCTATACCCACGCTAGGGAAGGATACTACGGGGTAATGCCGTCGACTAGCACGGAGAATAAGGCTGTTGAGGAGCGACCATCCGTGTAAATGCTTTGTGCGAGCACCGATATGTCAGATAAAATATAACTTTCATTTCATCTCAAGAGGAAATCCGACATATGGATGCAAACTCAAAGCTACTACACAGTGGCTATATGGACTTCGGAAACAAGTATAGAAATAAACATAACACAAATCAGTCACAGACAGTTCATATCACATAGGCGGAAATAAATATGAATATAACACATGAAAGTGTACATCAGAGTAGTGGTCAGATAAGATCCACAATACCACAAAAGAATAGACACAAGTGCAAGGCAAAAGAATATGTATACATCAAGGAGTCTAAATCTCAAATGTATACAACAAACACTACTAAACTAGAGTAGTTAGCCAAAAGTCAGAAGCTGGATCCAGATAGGAGGTCAAGCAGAAGCACCTATAAAATCACAGTCTGATCCGAGTATTATTTAAGAAGAAAATATTAAACGGATCAGTCTAGCTATAATTATCAGATAAAATGAGATATAAGAAGAGATATAATAATAAAACGTATGATAACCAAAAATGTCATACTATGATATGTACGTAATTGAAAATCAACAAGAGATTAATCAATATCACAAGAATCTTCTCAAAGATTAAAAAGAATGTCATACTCTTTATTTAATTCACCAAGCCACAAATAATGACATACGTATCAATGCCCATCGTAAATGCTGGTGAAACATAAATTCCAGAAATCAATATCCAGAAATCACAAAAGTTAACGACACACTAATTCTAGAAATCATCAACAAGAAATCCCGAAAACACAAGAAAGCGGATGGCCAATCCCATAAACTGAACATCGACGCACCTAGAAAGATTCGCCCCATGTAAAGTCTAACATCGATACACCTAGAAAGATGCACCCCATGCAAAGTTGAACATCGACGCACCTAGAAAGATACGACCCATGCTCTAGCATCGACGCACCTAGAAAGATATGCCCCATGCATAAATAAACATTGACGCACCTAGAAAGATACGCCCCATGTAATGTCTAACATCGATGCACCTAGAAAGATACACCCCATGCAAAGTCGAACATCGACGCACCTAGAAAGATACGACCCATGCATAGACGAACATCGACGCACCTAAGTAGATACGCCCCATGCCCCGACTTATTGAGTCGATTGCTCCACGAAGTAAATAAACATCGACTGACCTAAATAGGTACGACCCATGCGAGAAATAAACATCGACGCACCTAAATAGGTACGACCCATGCGAGAAATAAACATCGACGTACCTAAATAGGTACGACTCATGCGAGAAGTGAGACGAAGCTCAATAAAACGAGGATCAGTCCACCACGTGGACAAAGAGACATCGCACATTGCTAGTCTAAACCATAAAATGATCATCATCGATCATCAAGAAGTGTCAATTACACTAAGCTAGTAAATATATGAGTTTAGCTTCATGTCCCATAACCACTTGCTTAACTTAAATATTTACGAACAAATTGTAGATCTCCACTAGAAAATTGTCACAAGAGATTCAATCGAACAAGTCCAAAAATTAACCGACGAAGTAAACGCAAGCGTTTCATACCACTTGTTTTGCTAGGCCGTTTAATTATATTTTCTCATACGAATGAGGTACAGGTTTGTATATACTAATAGATTGGAAAACGGTTTAAGAAACGAGCTTTGTAATTAAAATAGTGTTGAAATCGTTTTAATGAAAGAGTTTTGATATTTACTACTAGAATAGAAAACCTTTATATTTTTAAAGTGACAAATCATAGAAATGATTGTAGAAACAATCAATCATAAAAATTCACATTCGAAGATGTGAAGCAAATCCATAGAAATCGATATCGAATCCATCAAAGTGGATATTCCCTAAAATCCCGAAGAAGAAGTCATCAAAGTCAATAAAAATGATAACAACTAATCGGATCAATCAAAATCGATAAACAATGGAAATTCAATCAAGAAAAGCCTAAACAGGCAAAATTGCACGTTTCCAGACGTTTGATAATCCAGACGTCTGGATTTGTTTTCTGGGAATAGTTCTGAAAACCACCCAGACGTCTGGAATAGAAAATCAAACGTCCGAGCCATTGCCAGACGTCTGGTTTTGATTCCAGACGTCTGGTTTCGTTCTCTGGAAAATTATCCAAAGAACACCCAGACGTCTGAAACCTCAAGTCAGACGTCTGAGACTCATCCAGACGTCTGATCTTGAATTTCAGACGTCTGGAAATAGTTTCTGGCATTTTTTAATAAAATGCATGCATACACTTTTCTCTCCAGGTCCAAACCAGACGTCTGGACTTGGTCTCCAGACGTCTGGTCACCTGGTCTGGGCAACATTTTGCCTAGGCCAAAGTGGCCAAAACGTATCGGAAGCGATCGGATGAGCAACGGCGACTAAGGATTTACGCCCAGCGACAACCCGGCCTTAAAGGCTCCTCGATACACTCCGAATATCAATGTCCAAATGTCCATAGAAGGATTTTCATAAAATTGGACCAAAACACCAAAATTGAAGAATTCACAAAACCAATTCAAATCACAACAAGTGAACACGAAATAGATAATAGGAATTCATACCTAACAACAAAGATATTTATAGGCATAGATGTGAGATAAAAATCTCACCTTTTACACAAAAACAATGAAGAGGAAGCTATAGACCAAGGCAAGAATAATCACTCTTCAATTCCAACTCAACAAGCTTGAATCTAAGCTTAAAAGAGAAATATTTCCTAAGATAGGTTTAGGAATTTCTGAAATTGAAAGGAGAATGAGTTGGAGGAGAAGAAGAGAAGGCTTACCAAGGCTTCTTCTTTGAATTTGGAGTTAGAACATGAATTTGCAAATGAAATTAGGGCTTAGGAATTTCCATTTCCAATCTTTTCCCCCATTGTTCTCTTTAGAGCTGAAATATTAGGAATGAAAATGAATGAGGGGAGAGGGGTTCAATTTGGGTATTAGTGGGCTAGTGGGTTGAACCCAAACTCAAACTTCAAGTGGAAAAGGTCGAAATTTTTAGCTAGCTCCAAACATATCGAAGTTTATACTCAAAAAGGTCCCAAACAGCATTTTGAACTCAATGGAAGTGGTCTCGAGTCCCAATTCGACTGTTTGCAAAAAGTAGCTTTTCGGACTAAAATCCGACTAACGATTCTATATTTAAATAAAATATTTAAATATTCAATCGTAAAATATGCGGGTTGTTACAGACTCCCCTCCTTAAAGAAATTGCGTCCTCACAATACTTAAGAAGAAAATAAAGAGTAACAACCATAAAAGCATATCAACACAAAAGAAAATTT
Organism: Allium fistulosum; assembly: GCA_030737815.1. NCBI lineage: Eukaryota > Viridiplantae > Streptophyta > Magnoliopsida > Asparagales > Amaryllidaceae > Allium > Allium fistulosum. Next base: position 716,512,885 of record CM060905.1, on the reverse strand, counting down.
GAAATAAGAAGTTCACTATAAAGAGCACGAAAGAGTAAGTCCGAACGTGTTCGCTCGATGAATTCTCTGGATTCCCAAGAGAAATCCTTAGGATTTGAGAACCATCGGACTTTCACAAAAAGAACATCTTTATTTCGAAGGCACTCAACCCCCGAAGAGATGATGCGAATAGAATGTTGCTCAAAAGTCAAATCTGGTGAAACTTCAATCCCTACTATAACACCAGGCTCAAGAATAAAAATCGGAAACCTAAAATCATTTCCACAGTTAAAAGACATGGAAAACGTCAAGAATAGCAGAAAATTGAGCCACTGCAACGGCGTAGTACAAAAACGGTACGCCCGAGAAGCTGGAAACACGAATAACTCCGAACATCGACGTAGTACAATAACGGTACGTCCAGTGAATGGAAACTCAATAATTCGGAACACCGACGTAGTACATGAACGGTACATCAGAAGAACCGAAAAGTCGGGACATCTATGCAGTACAATAACGGTACATCCGATGAACCGAACTCAATAAAAGAACATCGGACGCTAGTCTATAAAAGAAATGAGACGAAGCTCAATAAAACGAAATATATCGAAACGTCCGATGAACTTGGTAAAAAGATCATTCCATTCGGACATCATCAAAGAAACAAGCACTTGTTGCTTACGACTAAGTGCATTGGCAACACGATTCCCCTTTCGGGAATATATAAAGAATATCAAGATCATAAGATGCGAGGAACTCGAACCAATATTATTGATGTAAAGTAGGTTCCTTTTGAGAAAATAAATATTTCAAAGATTTATGATCGGTGTGGAGAACGAATTTCTCCCCCAAAAATAAATGATGATGCCAAACTCTAAAAGCAACAACAATAACCACGAGCACTAGATCATGAGTGGCATATCTAGTCTCGATCGGCTTAAATTATTTAGAAATGAAAGTGATAGCACGTTCTCTTTTGCAAGAGAACGGCACCCAAACCAATACGACTAGCATTGGTATAAACAAAGAAGTCTTTGTTCCCTTCGGGAATCACAAGAATAAGAGTATCGAAAAGAAAGAATTTCTTTCAAATAATCTTCTTTCCCGAAAAGCTAAAATTTTCAAAATTACATTTATCTTTATGTAATAATCTTTCTAGAGAAATTTACATTTTTACAAGTCAATTTACTGTGTCTGATTGTCTCATCAAAGCGTTTAGGACATTCCTATCGATAACATTGATCAAGCGCATCGACCAGAATTCTTAAAGCACTCAATGAGCAATACAATCACAAAATCATCTTCTTTATGATACAAGTATCTCTTAAAAGTTTTAAGAATATTCTTTGCTCATTGAAGAACAAAATCCAATTATACTTATAGATAAATCTTATGAAAAAGATTTGCAAAATTTTAAATTGCTAATTCCATCCAAAATCAACAAATACGAGAATGGTCTAATCGAAATATTCAAAGAATACTCGATTTACAAAATGGATGAAATAAACTGGATAAACTGAATAACATGATTAGTCATTCATAAGAATCAAAACGAGTGCGGAAAGCGGTAAATTGAAGGCTAACTTCTGCAACTCGTAGTAAATGAAAACCGGTGGCAAGGTCGAGCTGAAAGGACCTTGACACCACTCAAAAGATTTGCTTAGGTGATAATCCTAAGACAAACTCAAAAATACTGGAAAATTCTCTAACTACATGAATGAGAGAAATAACTCTTTCCTCATCATGTGAGCTTAAAGAATAAAATGATGCCATCAAATTGGAATCAAAATCACAAAGAAAAATAGAAATCTGCTTAACAAATTGAAAATGTCGAAGATGAATAGTCCACTCGGGACACAGGATATGGCTTCACAATGATTAAGCCAACCCTTTCACAAAAAATCAATTCTGAGGCCTAAGTAAAAATCGGCTCGAAAAGAAAAATCACATAAATAATTTCGACATCAATAAAAGCAAATTGAGTGTTGCGGATCCACCAACCGGATTCGCAATCCTCAAAGAAGTCAACAAGCCCAAAAATGTTTAAAGAAAAAGAATCACAAGTTCTTTTGATATAAAAATTATGAGATGAAACCCATATCAAAAAGAACTCGAATAAGATAATCACAAAACAAATATTGTCAAGGATAGAAGGAGAATTACCTTGACTAAGAGAAGAGTTGCTAGGGACTTGCAGCTTTCCTTCTCTCTTGCTGAGACATTTGGGACACGAATATATATAATGATCCGCACTTTTGCAATAGCGGCAAGAAATAGGCCTTGGACACCTATTTATATGATGGTACTTAGAGCCACAATTGTAGCATTCTCCACGATTAGGGATGGGAGTCTTTGCTATAGAAGTCACTTGCTTCACCCTCTTGTTTGGATAAGGACTTTCGAACTTAATAAAGGGATGCCTCTTCTTATTGACACCCACAATCTCAACATCACTTTCTCTATCGGCCTCTTCAAGTCGAAGAGCAATATCTATAAGCTGATCGAAAGAAACTTCTAGTTTCAAAAGTAAAGGCTTTTTAAGATTCTTGTTCAAGCCATAAACAAATCTATGATTTTTCTTCAATGGGGTATTAAGTAATTCAACCCCGTATTTAGAAAGAGATTCGAAAGATGCGACGTAGTCCGTCACAGAAGATTCACCTTGAACAAGGTCGATAAAACGCCGGGCCAAAGTTACTTTTTCAGCCTCCGGCACAAATTTCAATTCGAATCTTTCCCGGAATTGCTCCCAAGTGCGATCCGCTTCAACGATTTCAGAAATAAGTAGCTCATACCAATCCAATGCTCTTTCTTAGAGCATGCTAGAAGCCACTTGGACTCGGTGGAGATCAACAAGATTCATGCGAGAAAAGATGCGGTCGCATGATCTAAGCCAAGCTTGGATTTCAATGACACTCTCGGATCCCCGGAATGGCCTTCCACCCAAATCGGTGTAATCTCTACACAAGCATGCAAAACCGGATCTAGGATGAGTAGGCTATGGAATGGGTCCGATAGCTTGAGCATTCTTAACAAGATCTAGAAGCTGCTGGGAAGACATAAATACTCCCTCCTGAGGAGTAGCACTGGATTGACCGACGGTTGTACGGCCAGATCTAACCATTTCTCTTCTTTAAGAAAGAAAGAAAAGAGAAAAGGGTTAATCTCAGAATGAAAATCAAACAAACTTGATTGATAAAACAAGGAATCATAAAATGAAATAGGATAGAATGGTACGAAGACCCGAATCAAATCCTATGGCACGATTCCTAAGAAAGACTTAGGACAATGATCCTTACTAGATTATTCTACATTGTTCCGAAGTTTGGCTCTGATACCAAGCTGTGACGCCCCACCTCTATACCCACGCTAGGCAAGGACACTACGGGGTAATGCCGTCGACTAGCACGGAGAATAAGGCTATTGAGGAGCGATCATCCGTGTAATTGCTTTGTGCGAGCACCGATATGTCAGATAAAATTTAACTTTCATATCATCTCAAGAGGAAATCCGACATATGGATACAAACTCAAAGCTACTACACAGTGGCTATATGGACTTCGGAAACAAGTATAGAAATAAACATAACACAAATCAGTCACAGACAGTTCATATCACATAGGCGGAAATAGATATGAATATAACACATGAAAGTGTACATCAGAGTAGTGGTTAGATAAGATCCACAATACCACAAAAGAATAGACACAAGTGCAAGGCAAAAGAATATGTATACATCAAGGAGTCTAAATCTCAAATGTATACAACAAAAACTACTAAACTAGAGTAGTTAGCCAAAAGTCAGAAGCTGGATCCAGATAGGAGGTCAAGCAGAAGCACCTGTAAAATCTCAGTCTGATCCGAGTATTATTTAAGAAGAAAATATTAAACGGATCAGTCTAGCTAAAATTATCAGATAAAATGAGATATAAGAAGAGATATAATAATAAAACGTATGATAACCAAAAATGTCCTACTATGATAAGTACATAATTGAAAATCAACAAGAGATTAATTAATATCACAAGAATCTTCTCAAAGATTAAAAAGAATGTCATACTCTTTATTTAATTCACCAAGCCACAAATAATGACATACGTATCAATGCCCATCGTAAATGCTGGTGAAACATAAATTCCAGAAATCAATATCCAGAAATCTCAAAAGTTAACGACACACTAATTCTAGAAATCATCAACAAGAAATCCAGAAAACACAAGAAAGAGGATGGCCAATCCCATAAACTGAACATCGACGCACCTAGAAAGATTCGCCCCATGTAAAGTCTAACATCGATACACCTAGAAAGATGCACCCCATGCAAAGTTGAACATCGACGCACCTAGAAAGATACGACCCATGCTCTAGCATCGACGCACCTAGAAAGATACGACCCATGCTCTAGCATCGACGCACCTAGAAAGATATGCCCCATGCATAAATAAACATTGACGCACCTAGAAAGATACGCCCCATGTAATGTCTAACATCGATGCACCTAGAAAGATACACCCCATGCAAAGTCGAACATCCACGCACCTAGAAAGATACGACCCATGCATAGACGAACATCGACGCACCTAAATAGATACGCCCCATGCCCCGACTTATTGAGCCGATTGCTCCACGAAGTAAATAAATATCGACGCACCTAAATAGGTACGACCCATGCGAGAAATAAACATCGACGCACATAAATAGGTACGACCCATGCGAGAAATAAACATCGACGTACCTAAATAGGTACGACCTATGCGAGAAGTGAGACGAAGCTCAATAAAACGAGGATCAGACCTCCACGTGGACAAAGAGACATCGCACATTGCTAGTCTAAACCATAAAATGATCATCATTGATCATCAAGATGTGTCAATTACACTAAGCTAGTAAATATATGAGTTTAGCTTCATGTCCCATAACCACTTGCTTAACTTAAATATTTACGAACAAATTGTAGATCTCTACTAGAAAATTGTCACAAGAGATTCAATCGAACAAGTCCAAAAATTAACCGACGAAGTAAACGCAAGCGTTTCATACCATTTGTTTTGCTAGGCCGTTTAATTATATTTTCTCATACGAATGAGGTAAAGGTTTGTATATACTAATAGATTGGAAAACAGTTTAAGAAACGAGCTTTGTAATTAAAATAGTGTTGAAATCATTTTAATGAAGAGTTTTGATATTTACTACTAGAATAGAAAACCTTTATATTTTTAAAGTGACAAATCATAGAAATGATTATAGAAACAATCAATCATAAAAATTCACATTCGAAGATGTGAAGCAAATCCATAGAAATTGATACCGAATCCATCAAAGTGGATATTCCCTAAAATCCCGAAGAAGAAGTCATCAAAGTCAATAAAAATGATAACAACTAATCGGATCAATCAAAATTGATAAACAATGGAAATTCAATCAAGAAAAGCCTAAACAGGCAAAATTGCACGTTTCTAGACGTCTGATTTGGAATCCAGACGTCTGGATTTATTTTCTAGGAATAGTTCAGGAAACCACCCAGACGTTTGGAATAGAAAATCAAACGTCCGAGCCATTGCCAGACGTCTGGTTTTGATTCCAGACGTCTGGTTTCGTTCTCTGGAAAATTATCCAGAGAACACCCAGACGTCTGAAACCTCAAGTCAGACGTCTGAGACTCGTCCAGACGTCTGATCTTGAATTTCAGACGTTTGGAAATAGTTTCTGGCATTTTTTAATAAAATGCATGCATACACTTTTCTCTCCAGGTCCAAACCAGACGTTTGGACTTGGTCTCCAGACGTCTGGTCACCTGGTCTGGGCAACATTTTGCCTAGGCCAAAGTGGCCAAAACGTATCGGAAGCGATCGGATGAGCAACGGCGACTAAGGATTTATGCCCAGCGACAACCCGGCCTTAAAGGCTCCTCGATACACTCCGAATATCAATGTCCAAATGTCCATAGAAGGATTTTCATAAAATTGGACCAAAACACCAAAATTGAAGAATTCACAAAACCAATTCAAATCACAACAAGTGAACACGAAATAGATAATAGGAATTCATACCTAATAACAACGATAGTTATAGGCATAGATGTGAGATAAAAATCTCACCTTTTACACAAAAACAATGAAGAGGAAGCTATAGACCACGGCAACAATAATCACTCTTCAATGCCAACTCAACAAGCTTGAATCTAAGCTTAAAAGAGAAATATTTCCTAAGTTAGGTTTAGGAATTTCTGAAATTGAAAGGAGAATGAGTTGGAGGAGAAGAAGAGAAGGCTTACCAAGGCTTCTTCTTTGAATTTGGAGTTAGAACATGAATTTGCAAATGAAATTAGGGCTTAGGAATTTCCATTTCCAATCTTTTCCTCCATTGTTCTCTTTAGAGCTGAAATATTAGGAATGAAAATGAATGATGGGAGAGGGGTTCAGTTTGGGTATTAGTGGGCTAGTGGGTTGAACCCAAACTCAAACTTCAAGTGGAAAAGGTCGAAATTTTTAGCTAGCTCCAAACATATCAAAGTTTATACTGAAAAAGGTTGCAAACAGCATTTTGAACTCAATGGAAGTGGTCTGGAGTCCCAATTCGACTGTTTGCAAAAAGTAGCTTTTCGGACTAAAATCCGGCTAACGGTTCTATATTTAAATAAAATATTTAAATATTCAATCGTAAAATATGCGGGTTTTTACATTTAATAATCTCGTATATACTGGAAAAGAAATAATATATCTCTAAAAGATGTTTTCATCAATAATTTGTTCGGAGAGACCGAGTTCAGATTTGGTTGTTTCCTATCCAAAAACCAATACGTACCAATGCACGTTTGATAGTGGAAACATGATAAAGGCAATGATTTTGCAAACGGATTTTCATAATGAAAGGCTACTTGCCACTAGCCCCTCGATTTCCATATTATATACATGTGGTGGAACCATTACTTAATTTTTTAAAATCTTCGATGCAAGGACTTCTCCCTACTAATCCTAGGGGTAAGTCCCAAAACAAGATGTAGTAGGAGTGTGCCTTCGGTTTGTCTTGTTCCCAAACAACTTGTATGGACGAATGTCTGACATTGCATTTCTAAAATACACGTACATTGAGCTTTACAAACATACATTTATTTGGTGGCGTAGGAGGTAACCACTCTTACACTTAGCACCCTTCTCCGAGACATACGAGCTAAGAGGTTGTACATTTGTGAAAATCAATAGTGTGTGATCTAAATAGCAATGTGGCATTCTAAGTAGGATTTGTTGATTCTAGGCAAGGTAAAACATGACCTTAAGCCTTGACATGAGATTGATAAAAACATGGTAGATGCGATAGGGCTATGTGGGTCGCACCCATTATTATATAGTTATCACCTTTCTAGATTACCCTCTTATATCGGGTATGTTGTGTATGCTATTAGAGCTCTTGGATAGGTCGGGAACGACCAGGATGATGTCATATTCGGTACTATCTATGGTAAAGGTAGGCCGGTCTTCTGTCGGTAGAGGACCATCAGTTGGTGCCTCAGTGCAATTTTCTAAAGATGTATCGTCGTAAGGTAGTCCTTTACCTTGTCATTATATGGAATTCATTCTCTAATTTGAGCCTTTAGGGTTTTAGTTGTAAAACTATTATGCTATCGAATTTAACAAATGTTACAGTTCCAACCATGATTAATATGTTATTTGAAAGGATTTTCAAAGAATGTCATTATAGATAATATCCATGATTTTTCGTAGGAAATGTTTTGGTTAACATAAGGTAAAAACCGATTTCGTGTTTATGTGCAGTGTGGTCTTGTGAGATACCCTTTGTTTTTCGATATGCGTATTTTTTAGTTTCTCACACTAGTCCCATAACTGACATGAAGTGTATTTTCCTTTTCTTTAAATTTTGGGTGCCCTATTTTTCCTAGCAGGAAAGTAGTTAGGTTTAACTTGGAGCATTATGATGGAGCTTGAAGTCTGAAGCTGAAGATGTTCACGTAAAAAGTTCTCCATTTCCATTTGCTCTGCATTAGTTTACCGATTGTATTCATCATTTATAAGGACAAAGATTTATAACTGCCCAGGCTAATTTATAAGACAGACTCTGATAAATGTATTTGAAATTTTCGCTGTAAAGATCATATATGTTAAAATAATATATGTTATTCCATTCGTGTATGATTATGTTCTGTCTTTATTTTCTTTTTACCCTTTACTATCCTTCTTCCGACACTTTGTTTTGCAGCACGTTAATACCGAGGTTGTATTAATGTCGATTTCTAAGGGTCGAAAGGGTGGGTCGTCATAATTTCGAAGTTATATATTTGGGTTTGCAAATATTTTGAATCAAGAATATTTTTAGATTTGAGATATAAGAGGTATTTGGAAGATATAAATTTCTTAGTAGTGTTTCCATATTATTATTAAGGTGGAAATTTAAAGTGAAAATATTTTTGAGGTTTTAAAATTTATAACGGTTAAGTAAAAGGTTTCTTTGTAACCAAATAAATTATTTAGAAATATGGATTTTTTTAATTAGATGTAAGAACCAATTATTTTAAGAAGAGGGAAATAAAAGAGAATTTTGATGTTAAATTAAGTTGGAGTATTTTCATAAAGGGAAGAGAATGAAGTGAAACATATTTAACCAAACCCTTCATCTCATTAATTATCAATTGAGTAGTATATTGATTTGTGAATGGATGATTGTTGGTTGCTTGTTATGAACGAGATGAAGTTATAATTACCCGTTATGTTGAATTATAAAGTAATAATAATGAAGAATAATGAATTATGGTACAATTTAAGCGAGAGTGAAGTAAGCGAACCAGAAATTTATTGATATTGATTAATTGAGGGTGTTGTGTACATGATTATATTTCTCCATGTGCTATGGGGTATCCGTGTGTGGTATATTTATCTACTCAACACCAGTATAATGTCGGGTAATTCATTGGGGACTGAGTATTTGATATTTGGATGTCGATCATTTATTATATATTATACACAAATATTAATTGATATTATTTGGATTTCTAACTTAACGTGTGGGGTAAATTATCTTATTCCTGCTTTTGAGTGGAATGAGGAGTATGAAGTCCCAGTAAGGACGTAATGGGCAGAAGTATTTCATCTAGCCCAATCTAGCTTGGTCTACCGTGGAGCTGCTCCCCGATGGTTGTGGCAACATGACCCCTTATCGCATGGTCAACGTCTACTATACGGGCCAACGGGACGAATTCAGAACGAGTGAGGAGGTTGACGATGGGAGTGAGGAGCGAGGAAATGAGGAAGCTACGTGCGATTTATTGTGCAGCTAAAGACTGGTGAGGATGCTTGCAAAAATATTATAAGTTGGGTCTTCCTTTGCACTTGAGAAGCATCAAGGATCAGGTGTAGACTCGGCTTTTGCCTGTCGCAATAGTAACAGCACATAAAATAGTAGTAACATTAATAAAACTGAAAATGAAGAATAAAACAAATAAATTTAATATTGCTAAATAAATATGAATAATTGATGTTTGCGGTATGTTGTTTGCAGTGTATGTTGTGTGTGATGTATGATGTGTGATATGTGATTTGTGAGATGGATATTTGATGGATGATAGATGTTGTGAAATTTGATGGATGCTTTAATGTTTGATGGGTTATGGATGTTGTTGGATGTGTTGTGGATGTTTGATTAATTCTTCGATGATAGGATTTCTTATTATGTTAAGTATATTATTCCTTGAGATATCGTTATATTCTCACGATTGATTCTAGACATCTTACCCATTTATTATTTATGTAATACTCGGTTCAGTCTGAGAAATTTTAAATATTAATTTTAAATATTAATAAGTAAGATTTGGAAGTTGAATTAATTTAATTTCGATATAGTAATTTAATTTGGCGATTAAATTATTAATTTAATACCTGAAATTGGGTAGATAATTGAAATCTGGATTAAATGTGTATAAAAATGATTTATAAAGTTATAGTAAATCATATTGGAGTTATAATGATTTTATTGAACTTTTAAAATTGAATTAAAAGTTAATTTGTGAAAATTGAATATTTTAATATTTAATTGACGACTAAAAATGACCATTTTTCAAATAGTCTCGGATTTCGACGAAACTAGTTTCATCAAATCCGTAATGTGAAATTATTTTAAGGTTTCAAATTTCGTGTCAATCGAATGTACCGTTTGTCCGGGGCAAGCCAAAACGCATCGAAATCGTTTTAATCGGTTTAATTTAAATTTGATCGTTTATTTCCGTAACTCTCACATATGATCGAATTAGATCCTGAAACACGTTCCATTATGTTCGGAACGCGGGGTAAACCTTAGAAATGCCAGCCGGCACGCTTTGTTTGGAGTTTGGAAAATTTCCGATGAATAGTGTTTTGGCGAATTTTCTATAATAGGACTCAGTTTTTCACATTTGCAAAGACATTAGGGTTTCTTCTTCAGCCGGCCCTGACAGTTTTAATGGCTGAAAAACTCTCAACTTCTCTTCCAATTATCTACTAATCCACACATTAATTTGAGAAATCTCCAACTACAAAGTTGTAGAGATTGGAGAGATCTCTAGATCTAACGGCTGTGATCGCCTAATTCGCGACGTGGAGGTCAGAATCGCGTGAAAAAGTGGGTACGTTCGTTCGAAATTTTTTGGGTGGAGGAGCTAGCCGAGCTTGCCGTGGTTCCAGGTGGTGGTAGAGCTCGCTTTGGTCGTTCAATTGGAAGTGTTCGATCATCGTATAAACGATCGTGGAGGGAGAAAAAAATTCAAAAGTGAGGGCGGCATGGGTTTGTTGCGTGCGTGAGATGCCTGGAAGCAACGTGAGGGAGGAAGATCATAATCACGGCCACGATCTGATGTGAGGGGATGAACGGATTTGATTGACTAGGGTTTGGAAATTAAAAATATATTGTAAATTTATATATTATAAAATCGTATAAATATTAAAAAGCTGTAACTTTTTGATACGAGGTTGGAATTTGACGAAACTTTTTACTTTGGAATCGTTTTGTCGAGCACTACGAAATGGAGCTGGTTTGGAGTTGTTTGGAGCCAATAAAAATTTTGGGTAAAATTAAACGTGCGTTTAATTTTATTCGAAATAAAACACTACAACCGTTATTGAAAGCAAGGTGAGAACTTCTCACTCAATCGAATATTGTATTTCGATTTAAATTTTAAATTGTTGATAGTGTTGATTGTGATGATTGGATAATAAATTGTTATCTATTGTGTTAAATAGACCCTATACGCCGTATATTAAGCGGAGGTTATTTATTAAAAACATATACCGCGATAATCCCACAGTTAAGTGGAATTGGTATTATATATGTATTTGGAGTTGATTTCCCGCATTATATAGTGGATGAGACCCTATTGCGCCGCATAATAGCGGATAATATTTATAAATCCCATATACCGCGATATTCCACATTGAAGTGGAATTGGTATTGTGCTAACATCTGTGGATGCAGGGAAACAGGTTGGAGGGATCCAACTGGATTCCTCAAACATTTGAATTTATTTCATATGTTGTGTGTTGTTTATTTATAATCGCTGTGTGATTATATTTCTGAATTGGGATTGTTGAAGGCTAAAATTTAGGCGAATACATTTTTGGTATCGATGGATACCAGAAATAAGTAAAATTGGATTTTTGAAAATATAAGTTGAAATTTGATCGAAAAATTTATTTTGATAATTGGATAAGTTTAAAAGGAGTTTTAAAAGATAAAGTCTTATTTTTGAACTATTTTGAATTAAACTTCAAATTTGGGAAAAAGGGCTTAATAAATGGATTTCGATAATATTATTTATAAGTTGAAGAATGTATTTAAAATTTGGATTTTTAAATAGATTTGAAGAGATAAAGAAATTTATTTTAAAAAAAGGAAATAACTTTGGAAATTGATTAATAGAAATTTATCTGATTTAGATTAATCTGATGATTAAATTGATCCTATCTACTGATGTTTGGATTATATTGGATGTTGAATTGTTTTACATCTCTGATATGTGATGCTTTGTGAAACATCCTGATTTGTGTTGTGATCTGTGATTTGTTTATCCGTGATATATATATCTTTGATCTGTGATGGTTGAATGTTGTTGCACTATTGTGTTAAACCGTGGATTACACAATACACACACAAATGTGGATTTCACGTGGAAATCGGTTAAGTCACAGATTTTTATCAATTTTGGAAAATTTAGTTTTTGAATCCAAAATGGTTTTGGAATTTGAATTGAAAGTTTTTGAAATGAGTTTCAGAAATAAAAGTTATTTTAAATAACTTAATAGAATTGGAATTTAAATCATTTGATTTAAGTTTGAATTCAATATTTTGAAATTGAGTTCAATGAATTGGGAATTTTGGTTTAAAAGATTTTATAAGTATAAAAGGCGTTTATATGGGTTTTAACCATTTAAATATGGTTTTGAAAATTTAAATTAAATTTCAAGTTTTTACTTGGATGGTTTTAAACTGTGTAATTGTAATAAGTTTTTCCCAAAACGAAAACTATTTGTTTTCATATAATAATAGCTTTCATTAAGTGAAAAGATTTCCAATTTTTATCAAAATATATCAATTTGAAATGAAATTTTAAATAGTTTAGAAAAACTATGAATTAACCTTTATGAAGATGATTAAGCTTTATTATGAAATAAAAGAGTATTTCAAATGGTGTATCTTTTATATTATAAAAGACTTGAATTGTGAATAGTTTTGAAAGCCATAACTTAAATCTTGATTTAAAGATTTAATGGGTTAATCCAATTGAAATGGAAATTGATTTGGAAATCTGTGAATGAATCTTTGTGAAACTGGGTAAACTTTGTGCAGTAAATCTTTTTGTTTAAAGATTTAAAATGGTAATTTGTTTAAATTATTTAAAAGAAAAGTTTGGGTAATAAGTTGTGACTTAATTGAAATCCCAATATTCATATGTTTTGAAATATTGTGCTCACTATTCGGATTAGCCGGGAAAAGACCTTTGTGTCATATAACCCATTCCGAATTAGTGATACGACGATGTGGATCGTATTAAAGACCAGTGTGAAGACCGGGTATTTTCGAAAATGAAAGGACAACCTGTCGAATGTCTCTGCACCGAGTTGCTCCGGTATAGAGATTTATATCACTCTTCTTGTAATGGGAAGTCCGATCGGGATTGTGAATACCCGGATTGCAAGGGCTTCTTTGGAAGTGCCTTCGGTTCTGTTCGAACCCGGAACAGACTTGTATGGATGTGTGTCTGACGTTACACTTTGAGATGTAAAGTTGGTTTCTATCAAATACATTTCTGTTGGTGGCGGAGAATTTATTCTCTTAGCTTAACACCCTTCTCTGAGACGTACGAGCTCAGAGGTTATGTAGTTGATGGTTACTAGTGATACATTCCCAATTTGGTAATGTGGCATACGAAGTGCTGTTGATCATTTGTTGATCAAAGCGTGGGTTTGTGAAAAAGCATGGCTTTGTGAAAAAGCATAGTTTTGTGGACGAGACTTCGTCGAGCCTCACAACCCGGTAATGGTCGAAACAGGAATGTTGCGGCAAGGTTGTTAGGGGTCGCGCCCCTAGGGTATGTCATTTCCTTCAGGATAAAAGGTGATATCATGGTATGGAGCCCAGATATTTTACCTATGTGGATGCCGCAAATTTATTATACTTTGTGGTTGTTGCTTTGTAATTGAGGATCCTCGGATAAAGGTCGGTAATGACCGGGGGATGAGATAGCTCGTGTGTTAGCTACCTAGTAACAGCTGTACAGCGTGAGGTAGCATCGGCCTTGTGTTTGCAGAGAGCAGGTTGACTCTCGGGGCGTCTTTCCAGAGGCGTTTCTATTTCGGTGTAAGGAAGTTCCTTTGCCTCACCATTTGTTGGAAATCCAAAGAAACAATACGAACCTTGTACGGTTTTAGTTGTATAACCTGCTATGGTATGTGGCGGTAACTTGCTATTGAACATAGTACCTATAGTAGGCATACAATAATGGTTGTTTGTTGGCTAAGATTGATATTATACTTTCGAAATGTTTTCTGCACTATGCACTAATAATAATATCAAATCAAATGATTTTGCGTAGCAAGCATGTTTGACTATCATAAGAAGAAATCTCCTCCAATTCTGTGTTTGCATTGTGTGTTTGGCGGGAGGTCTTATGGTAGTTTCATTTTCCAAAAGCATTGTGGATGTCTTGTACTTTCTGTGTTGTTGTTGTTTTAAAGATGATAACTGTTTTTAGTTATCACACCAATCACCATGACTGACCTGGAGTTTATCGTTTCCTTCCTAAACTCTGGGTGCCCACCAATTTCCACACGGGCAGTCTAGAGTCAGCTTATCAGGTCATTCTGGATTCAGGAGATGCTGTGGAGCTCATTGGCGAGCTGGATGACGAGGCGTAGTATTTGTTTCTGATATTATTTATTCCGCTGTGTATTCTGTATAAGGACAAGTTTATATAACTGTCCAGTTGTGTTGTATATTGTTGTTGTAAACTCTGATGATGTAATGTATAAAATGATATAGTTCTTTGATTTAAAGATTATTCATTTATCTATTATATGTTGTTCCGCTGCGAATGTGAGATTCTGTTATTATTTCTGTTTCTGTGTTTTTCTGTTCTCTTTTTCTTCTGTCTTCTTCTACCTCTTCTTTTTCTCCATAACAATTCGGTTTTCCGACATTCGATTGCTCGGCAGTTGATACAGTGGACGTATTAATGTCGATTTTCGAGCGACGAAAAATCGCGTTCGTTACATTTGGTATCAGGGCATATGGTTAAGTGATAACCTTGGCTCTGTTGGGAATTACTCATTAGAGATAGAGTCAGTAGTACTCTAGAATGAGTGTGAGTGTAATAATAGATATGAGCGCGTATTTGTTAGTTAATATAAAAGTGTTTTATATTGTGTTTGCTTATCCGTTGAGCTGTTTATGAATTCTGGTCGGTATGTGGGACGCCATATTATCGACAGGGGTTTCTAAACACTTAAACGAGGCAAGTCGACATAGTATCATTTTAAATTGGGTAAATGAAATAATTTTACCTCGATTATATTTTGTATATAAAGGAAATAATTTTTCAGAAATGATTAAAATGTATATAAATTAATTGTTTGGTTGTTGAAAATGTAAGAATATATATGAGTTAATGAAAGTTGTTTGAATAATCTAAATAAAAACAACAATTGTAAAAGAAGAAATTGTATAAGCAGATGAATTATTAAGTATGGAATTATAATTAATATGATTTGCAATTGTGAAATAATCTTGTATATGTAAAATTAAATAGTGAAATTATATGAGAAAAAGGATTTATAAATGTGATTTATAAATAAAAGGAAATTTTTGAAAGAATATTAAGCACTGAATTCACTAGTGTTGCTGGGAAATAATAAGGGTGATGACTGCAGCATCATCAGTATCATTTTCGAGTTTCTGTGTGATGGATTTTCTACCATAGTAAATTGAAAAATTGAAGTTTTGTTGTGATAAACAAAGTTTAAATTAAAATCCAAATTGGAATTGATGAATATAAGTGAAATGAGTTTTGAACTTATGATAAGATAATAAATTTAGCTTTGGTAAAAGTTAAATAGAATTTACTTTAAAATTGGAATCTGAATTGGATTTATAAGTGGAAATTTAAGTTAAGTTAAACAAATGATGTTTAATTGGAATATAACTTAAGTGATGTTAAATGAATTTGATTTTGATATCAAAGTGAAATAATAAAGTGAATTTATTAAATAGATGTGAACTTGAGTTATATAAATGAAATTCAACTTTATTTGTAAAATGAATTAGCAATTGAATTAACAAATGAATTGAATGTAAATCAATCAAATGTGAATAGATTGATATGGAATAATGAATGTAAGTGTTAATTCATTAAATCTAATAAATTGAAAATTGAATGGAGGTCAATTTAATATTAAACCAATTGGAATTAAATGTGCCAAACAAAATTGGATGTAAGCAAATTAAATAAATTTGGTTGTGTTGAATGTACATTGGTTGTTATATGATTATTGGTTGATTATATATAATATAAGTTCATTAAGTGTTAATGAAATTGAATTAGCGAAATTGAAAGCTATGTAATTGGATTTAAATTGAAAGTGAACCAACTTGAATCAAAATTATTGAATGTAAACCAACTGAAAATGAATAAATGATAGTCATTGTATAAGAATTGGTTGTAAA